>OV702295.1:58564880-59814880 GCA_916181665.1 Avena sativa
CGAGACCAATCGAGGAAGTCGGACCAAGGAACTCACACAGTTGGCAGTTTTATTCATTTCGTTATAGTTGCGGCAATTACTAGTCAAGTATAGATAACACGAGTCATCCTGAGATAATAAGCAGTGGGCACTTTTAGTTAACCATTCCGTTGTAGTTGCAACACTTACTAGTCAGATACGATTAGCATGAGATATCCCAAAACCCAGCAGTTGTTGGTACTTTTATTTAGTCATTCGTTGTAGTGAAGCTGATTACTAGTCACATCGGATACAAGTCAAATTATAACAGTAAACTTTAGTTATAGTTGTCTATGATCGAGAACTGTGCTCCAAATCGTCCATAACCGCGGACACGGCTTTTCGAAAAGATTTAACCCTGCAGGGGTGCACCAAAGTATCCACACGCAATTAGCATGAGATATCCACACGCACTTCGACCCTTTTTGCCAGATCAATTAACATACACCCATCGGTATGTCGGCGGGGCCTAAGTCATGACGTTTCCCAGACCCAAAGCAAGTACATGGGGGCCACCCCACTAAGTCTACCCGCAACGAAGTCGGCCGGGCTCCGAGACGGACTTAGGGTTTGGGTAGACGGCTGTGAACGACTGGGAACCCAAAACTGGGCTTGTCGACACCGCGAAAACGTGTCCTGATCCTAAACAGTACAGGTGCTATCCATCGCACAATTTAAATAAAGCAGTAAAGCATGGCATAAGTACAGGATAGTAAATAAAACCTCAAACTAGTTTGTGGCCCCCAGTACAATACTTGGAATCAGGTACTAAATCGATGGGGTGCCCACACATCCCACATGTGGTTAGCGCGCTCGATCTCGGAACAGGTGTCAAGAACTCGGGGTCCTGCGGGACACCAGTGAGCGGTCGGAAACCAAATATTGTCTATCACCCACCGGTGCCTCTGCATTTACCTACTTCAATTTTAGTTATTAAACAGTAATTAAAGCCATGATCAACTCCCACGTTAGACATACGGCAATACTCCAACAACTGTGGTACTTGACGACACGCAACATCACTCGAGCAAGCGACTACGACGCGCAAGTCCAACTATCTACCAATCAACAGGTAATAGGATGTGTCCAAGGCAATATGAGGCTGCAAGGGATATCACGGGTACGAAACTAGAGCATCGCAACACAGATAGCAATAGATCAACAAGAGGGAATAAATAGTATAAAAGTAAGATAGGTAGAAAGGAGGGAGGTGCTCGCCTGAAAACATTGCCGAAGGTTCATCCGAAGATCGGGTCGACACTCGCATCAACTCAACGGCCTTATCCGCGAAGAACCAAAACACTAGAAGAAACACCAGGTGCACTATTTAATACTACGGCAAAAGATCGGGCATGATGCATGTATGATGTATGACATGGCAAAGATGCGATGCAATTAGTCAATATTAAGCGGAACCGGGGTCCCGACATTAATTAAACGGTTCAAGTTATTTATCTACCCTGCAATTTAAATGTTGGATTAACATGGCAAAAGATAGCACCGGTTCGCTACACAAATTTAAATGGGACCAATATGAGACTAGAAATGTCCGCATATGGATCCCATATTTAATTATATGGTTAATCGGCATAGTGCCCCCAAACCACACACATGTATGCGACATGAATGATTTGATATGCAACAAGGTGATAATGTAATGTTATAAAAATAGGGTCTCGGATAGGGAATCACATTAGGGTTCGGCGAACTTGGGCTCCGAGGGGTTCGGGGTCGGTCTCAGGGTCCGGATCTGGGGTTCGGTCTCGGCGGGATCGTTCTCGGATAACGGAGGTAGATCTTGTCGCAACCGGGTCTTCGGGTTCGGTCTTCGGAGGTTGTCGAAGGACTTGGTTCGGTGTCGGCGGCTCATCGGTTTCGCCCTGGTCGGGTCGATCTGGTCGTCACGAAGATCTTGGCGTTCCGCGGCGAAGTGCTTGTCGTATCCGTGTCGACGACCTTGGCGTCCGGGAAGGAAGTACTTGGTGGCTCCGGGAGGAAGGTCTTGTCGTCGGTGGTCTTGGCGTTCCGGGTTCTCGGGCATCAGATCCGGGAAGAAGTACTTGTCGCATCTGTGGATCGGTACTCGGGGAGAAGAGCTCGGTGTTCGCGTCGAAGGTCTTGTCGGTGGTTCCTCGGGTTCATGCGGCTCCTCGAGGCGAACTTGAGTAGATCGGGTACCGGGGTCTTCGGATCTGGGAAGTAGGTCTTGTCGCACGGGCGTCAATGCTTCCGGGAAGGAGAACTTGTCGTCCTCGTTGCGATCTTGGCGTTCTTCAGGTTCGGGTTTTGGCGTCCGAGGGAAGTACTTGGCGTTCTGGATCGGCCTCGGATCCATGAAGCAGACCTTCGCGCCCGGGGTTTTCTTGTCGGTGGCCTTGGGGTTTTCCGAGACGAAGTACTTGAGGTAACGACTCCAAGATCGGTGGCGAACTTGAACGGCTTCGGGTGTTCGTGCACTTGTTGGTAGCATGACCACATGGACAAGACCAAATTGTCCAGTAACCGTGAGGAGGCATACTCGCCGAGGCCCAGGAGGCCATCGCACATACAGAGAGAGGACAACGCCTTCACTGGGGCATGCGACCTGGCCGGAGAGGGGTACGCGGGGTTGCTCCTGAGAGCTGGGGGCCGGAGTTGGCTCGCGAAGGGGAGGCAGGGCGACCAACGGCGCAGAGGGCGACGAGCAGAGGCGGGGCGGATGACGACGTGCCTGGGGCGACGGCGGGAGCAGGGGCCGGCAGCGGAGGAGCACCCGCGGAGCCGGACGACGGTGAGGAAGATCGGTCGACGAGGCGGAGGTTCCTGGCAGCGCTGCCGTGCTGCGAGGTCGAACAGAGGAAGGGAGGAGGGCGAGCAGAGCTCCGGGCAGCATCGGGCGTCCAGAGAGAGACCACAGGAGGGGCGCGGGAGGAGGCTGAAGGGGGTCGCCGTGGCTCCGGCGGCGGCGCCACGGGGCTCGCACGGAGGAGGAGCGGCGAGGGGAGGGTCGCGGCGAAGGCTTCGCGGGGCGGCGGCCAGACGGCGACGCGGCGAGGAGAGGCCCTGGCGGCGGGCTCCGAGGCTGGCGACGAGGAGACGGTGGCGGTGCCCGCCGGCGACACGCGGTGCTGCGGGGGACTGCGTGAGGCGGACGGAGAGGGGCGGCGGCCTGCAGCGGGAGGAGAGAGACGCGGGGAGGGAGGAGAGCAGAGGGGCGGTGGATGCGGGGTGGGTGCAAGGCGAGGACGGGGTGGGTCCCTGGCGGAAATCCCGAGGGGGAGTTTGGCGTGGGGTGGGGTGTGGTTCGCATGCGCGGTGGCGGGTGGGGCCCAGGTGACGTGGAGGGTGGCTGAGTGCGAGGTGGGCCAGGAGCGGGGTCGGGTGGTGTGCGTGGTGTTGCGCCTGGGTGTGTTGTTGTGTGTGTGGGTGGGGCCAGCGGGTGAGGCGTGGGGAGGTGGGGGTGAGAGAGGTGGGGTAGGATGAGGTGGCGGGCTGGGATAGGATAGGGGGAAGGGAGTGGTGAGGTGTCGCCAAGGGATTGGAGGGGGTGAGGTGGCTGAAGGGTGGGTAGAATAGGACTGGGTAGGAAAAGGGTTTAGGGGGGTTGGTTTTGTTCTGGGGGTGGCCGACTGGGTCGGGTCGGCCCGGTTTGGCTGCCCCCTAAAAATAAAATAAATATTTTAATATTTAAAATGGGGCTTTTGAAATCCATTGGTAGACGAAACAAATAATCCGGAGACCCGGGTTTGGATTTGAAATAAAGGCGGGGTATTTAGAAAACAAAAAATATGTTTTCGAAATTAGTTTTATGCAAACAAATGCAGGATGATGACGATGCTCAAATGCAATGTGGCATGATGACATGAGCATGCGGTCATGATGATGCAATGCACAAAAAAAACAACGCGATTTTCTAGTAGTGGTTTTTGCGGGGCGCCACAATTCGACACCACTAACAATGGATCTCGCCCTCGAGATCCTCCTTATGGTACTGGAAGGAAGGTCGGCGATCTGCGTCTTCTCGCTTCGTATAGATCCTCGCGACACCACTAACAAGAGGTCGTTGTCCGCGATCGTCAAGAGAACACTCCGGGAACAAAGGGCGAAGTTAGAGGTATCCACAAATATAGCCACCTCTGACTTCGTTAGAAGGAGAGAAAAAGATGCGGCCTATCCCACTTCAATGTACAAAAGCGAATAGAGTGAGTAGTCGGCATAGGGGCCAATCCATCACGCACCCAAACTATTACTCTGCACAATCAGTAGAAAAGCGTGCAACCATTCTCGGAATCAGACTGAAGATCTCGACAATCGAGGTTCAGAAACAAAGGAGTGATGCAGACTCTGCATCGGATCTGGCGTAGATGATGTCGTCGCGTCGGAAAACACCGGAAGGCACGAGAAGGAACAAAGAGAAGTCCATCAGACGAAGGATTCCTCAGATAGCACGAAGACCAGATGTAGCAACACCGTTACCAAAAGAGGAAGCGAAACCCTGAAGATACGACGGAAAACCCAACCACGAGAAGTCCTGGACTCGAAGAGAGAAAAGAGAGCGGATTCAAAACACGCAGAGGTGAGAGGAGAGCAGCAGAGGGGTAAGGAGTAAAATCAGACCTAACCAGAACTATCCAACCGATTTTGCAAAAATAGTTTTGACACTCTACCTCGGCTGTTAGCTAGGTTATCCTACAGGCTGGACTTGTGGGGTATCGCAACTGCTGGGCTCTGATACCACTCTGTAACACCCTCAAATCGGCCCTATGCAAGTTTTAGCGCTTCGCGCCAAGCCCGCATAGAAACGATTCAAAGGTGCCCACCAGGCACTTTCGTGCGGGTGGAAAACGAAGTAATACCATTACACAACAGTCCTCGATGGGACCCACAGAACAGATATATATACAACAGCGACTCAATGAGTCAAGAATACAGATATACAATACAAAGATCCAAATCACCTGGAAAACGATAGAGCGTCCGACTACGGACAAGATTCAAATGGGGCTAAGCGCCCTGAAGAATAACCAATGGCGTCCATAACCCTGCCCAGGCCAAGCCGGAAGGGTAACCCTGCTAACGACGTCGATCTCAAAACCTGCTTAAACAAAAGGGGTGCCGACAAAGGGCAAAGGAAAGAGAGAGCGGTCAGTACTGAGGCCAGTACACGGCGAGGCTAGAATTCGGCGGTCCTCGCCTACATAGGTATGGTGGACTGAAGCGGCAGCGCAGCAAGCACTAAACAACCTATAGAGACTCGATACAACTGGCGGCTATCAGAGAGGGGCAAGAAGGACCTATCCGGAACCAACCTGATACTACCACCAAACAAACCCATCCCGGTATTTCCCCCTCGAGACCAATCGAGGAAGTCGGACCAAGGAACTCACACAGTTGGCAGTTTTATTCATTTCGTTATAGTTGCGGCAATTACTAGTCAAGTATAGATAACACGAGTCATCCTGAGATAATAAGCAGTGGGCACTTTTAGTTAACCATTCCGTTGTAGTTGCAACACTTACTAGTCAGATACGATTAGCATGAGATATCCCAAAACCCAGCAGTTGTTGGTACTTTTATTTAGTCATTCGTTGCAGTGAAGCTGATTACTAGTCACATCGGATACAAGTCAAATTATAACAGTAAACTTTAGTTATAGTTGTCTATGATCGAGAACTGTGCTCCAAATCGTCCATAACCGCGGACACGGCTTTTCGAAAAGATTTAACCCTGCAGGGGTGCACCAAAGTATCCACACGCAATTAGCATGAGATATCCACACGCACTTCGACCCTTTTTGCCAGATCAATTAACATACACCCATCGGTATGTCGGCGGGGCCTAAGTCATGACGTTTCCCAGACCCAAAGCAAGTACATGGGGGCCACCCCACTAAGTCTACCCGCAACGAAGTCGGCCGGGCTCCGAGACGGACTTAGGGTTTGGGTAGACGGTTGTGAACGACTGGGAACCCAAAACTGGGCTTGTCGACACCGCGAAAACGTGTCCCGATCCTAAACAGTACAGGTGCTATCCATCGCACAATTTAAATAAAGCAGTAAAGCATGGCATAAGTACAGGATAGTAAATAAAACCTCAAACTAGTTTGTGGCCCCCAGTACAATACTTGGAATCAGGTACTAAATCGATGGGGTGCCCACACATCCCACATGTGGTTAGCGCGCTCGATCTCGGAACAGGTGTCAAGAACTCGGGGTCCTACGGGACACTAGTGAGCGGTCGGAAACCAAATATTGTCTATCACCCACCGGTGCCTCTGCATTTACCTACTTCAATTTTAGTTATTAAACAGTAATTAAAGCCATGATCAACTCCCACGTTAGACATACGGCAATACTCCAACAACTGTGGTACTTGACGACACGCAACATCACTCGAGCAAGCGACTACGACGCGCAAGTCCAACTATCTACCAATCAACAGGTAATAGGATGTGTCCAAGGCAATATGAGGCTGCAAGGGATATCACGGGTACGAAACTAGAGCATCGCAACACAGATAGCAATAGATCAACAGGAGGGAATAAATAGTATAAAAGTAAGATAGGTAGAAAGGAGGGAGGTGCTCGCCTGAAAACATTGCCGAAGGTTCATCCGAAGATCGGGTCGACACTCGCATCAACTCAACGGCCTTATCCGCGAAGAACCAAAACACTAGAAGAAACACCGGGTGCACTATTTAATACTACGGCAAAAGATCGGGCATGATGCATGTATGATGTATGACATGGCAAAGATGCGATGCAATTAGTCAATATTAAGCGGAACCGGGGTCCCGACATTAATTAAACGGTTCAAGTTATTTATCTACCCTGCAATTTAAATGTTGGATTAACATGGCAAAAGATAGCACCGGTTCGCTACACAAATTTAAATGGGACCAATATGAGACTAGAAATGTCCGCATATGGATCCCATATTTAATTATATGGTTAATCGGCATAGTGCCCCCCAAACCACACACATGTATGCGACATGAATGATTTGATATGCAACAAGGTGATAATGTAATGTTATAAAAATAGGGTCTCGGATAGGGAATCACATTAGGGTTCGGCGAACTTGGGCTCCGAGGGGTTCGGGGTCGGTCTCAGGGTCCGGATCTGGGGTTCGGTCTCGGCGGGATCGTTCTCGGATAACGGAGGTAGATCTTGTCGCAACCGGGTCTTCGGGTTCGGTCTTCGGAGGTTGTCGAAGGACTTGGTTCGGTGTCGGCGGCTCATCGGTTTCGCCCTGGTCGGGGTCGATCTGGTCGTCGCGAAGATCTTGGCGTTCCGCGGTGAAGTGCTTGTCGTATCCGTGTCGACGACCTTGGCGTCCGGGAAGGAAGTACTTGGTGGCTCCGGGAGGAAGGTCTTGTCGTCGGTGGTCTTGGCGTTCCGGGTTCTCGGGCATCAGATCCGGGAAGAAGTACTTGTCGCATCTGTGGATCGGTACTCGGGGAGAAGAGCTCGGTGTTCGCATCGAAGGTCTTGTCGGCGGTTCCTCGGGTTCATGCGGCTCCTTGAGGCGAACTTGAGTAGATCGGGTACCGGGGTCTTCGGATCTGGGAAGTAGGTCTTGTCGCACGGGCGTCAATGCTTCCGGGAAGGAGAACTTGTCGTCCTCGTGGCGATCTTGGCGTTCTTCAGGTTCGGGTTTTGGCGTCCGAGGGAAGTACTTGGCGTTCTGGATCGGCCTCGGATCCATGAAGCAGACCTTCGCGCCCGGGGTTTTCTTGTCGGTGGCCTTGGGGTTTTCCGAGACGAAGTACTTGAGGTAACGACTCCAAGATCGGTGGCGAACTTGAACGGCTTCGGGTGTTCGTGCACTTGTTGGTAGCATGACCACATGGACAAGACCAAATTGTCCAGTAACCGTGAGGAGGCATACTCGCCGAGGCCCAGGAGGCCATCGCACATACAGAGAGAGGACAACGCCTTCACTGGGGCATGCGACCTGGCCGGAGAGGGGTACGCGGGGTTGCTCCTGAGAGCTGGGGGCCGGAGTTGGCTCGCGAAGGGGAGGCAGGGCGACCAACGGCGCAGAGGGCGACGAGCAGAGGCGGGGCGGATGACGACGCGCCTGGGGCGACGGCGGGAGCAGGGGCCGGCAGCGGAGGAGCACCCGCGGAGGCGGACGACGGTGAGGAAGATCGGTCGACGAGGCGGAGGTTCCTGGCAGCGCTGCCGTGCTGCAAGGTCGAACAGAGAAAGGGAGGAGGGCGAGCGGAGCTCCGGGCAGCATCGGGCGTCCAGAGAGAGACCACAGGAGGGGCGCGGGAGGAGGCCGAAGGGGGTCGCCGTGGCTCCGGCGGCGGCGCCACGGGGCTCGCACGGAGGAGGAGCGGCGAGGGGAGGGTCGTGGCGGAGGCTTCGCGGGGCGGCGGCCAGACGGCGACGCGGCGAGGAGAGGCCCTGGCGGCGGGCTCCGAGGCTGGCGACGAGGAGACGGTGGTGGTGCCCGCTGGCGACACGCGGTGCTGCGGGGGACTGCGTGAGGCGGACGGAGAGGGGCGGCGGCCTGCAGCGGGAGGAGAGAGACACGGGGAGGGAGGAGAGCAGAGGGGCGGTGGATGCGGGGTGGGTGCAAGGCGAGGACGGGTGGGTCCCTGGCGGAAATCCCGAGGGGGAGTTTGGCGCGGGGTGGGGTGTGGTTCGCATGCGCGGTGGCGGGGTGGGGCCCAGGTGACGTGGAGGGTGGCTGAGTGCGAGGTGGGCCAGGAGCGGGGTCGGGTGGTGTGCGTGGTGTTGCGCCTGGGTGTGTTGCTGTGTGTGTGGGTGGGGCCAGCGGGTGAGGCGTGGGGAGGTGGGGGTGAGAGAGGTGGGGTAGGATGAGGTGGCGGGCTAGGATAGGATAGGGGGAAGGGAGTGGTGAGGTGTCGCCAAGGGATTGGAGGGGGTGAGGTGGCTGAAGGGTGGGTAGAATAGGACTGGGTAGGAAAAGGGTTTAGGGGGGTTGGTTTTGTTCTGGGGGTGGCCGACTGGGTCGGGTCGGCCCGGTTTGGCTGCCCCCTAAAAATAAAATAAATATTTTAATATTTAAAACGGGGCTTTTGAAATCCATTGGTAGACGAAACAAATAATCCGGAGACCCGGGTTTGGATTTGAAATAAAGGCGGGGTATTTAGAAAACAAAAAATATGTTTTCAAAATTAGTTTTATGCAAACAAATGCAGGATGATGACGATGCTCAAATGCAATGTGGCATGATGACATGAGCATGCGGTCATGATGATGCAATGCACAAAAAAAACAACGTGATTTTCTAGTAGTGGTTTTTGCGGGGCGCCACAACCGGAGTCTCCGGTCCTGTACACCGGAGTCTCCGGACCATCCTCCGGTCCAGCCCTAGGAACCAAGCCAGGGACAGTCTGAAGGCCCCTCCGGAGATGGGTCCGAAGATTGACCTGAGTCTCCTGCCTGCTTGACGCCAGGCATGTAAAGGCCTTTTGGGCCTGGCCCATGTAACCCCCAGTTTCGCCCCAACTTCCGGTTTTATCCCTAAACTACCCCTCTTTAAGTGGCTGGGCTATATAAAGCCCCACCCCTCTATTGTAAACCCTAGACTTGGATAATTGTAGTTGAAGACACCCCTTTGAGGATCTATCAACTATTTGTCTCATGCTCCTTGACAAGGAGCACCAAATTATCCACAAACCTCTTGGATTTTGCCTCGTGCGTTCAAGTTGTACAAGTCCTTGGGATCTCGGTGTCTCGTGCCCAAGTAGTCAAGATCTCATCAAGTCTCTCACCCCCGTTGTTGGTCGTGGGAGAGTGTCTTTCCCAACGTCGATCCTAGGGATTGTGTTGGACCGGTTGCCACCGGCGTGAGCTATCAGCTTGTATCGTGTTTTCGTGTGTGTGTTCATCGAGTTCTTCGTGTGTGTGTGTTCGTGGATTTCATCCCCTCCCTCCTTCCACCGCTTTCCCCTCGATTCCCATGGAATTCGTGAAAGATCGGGCCTCCCCAAGGGGTCACCCCTAACATTGATTCAGTTACAAGTTAGGGTTGAACCCTTCAAAATTACATTGTGATCGTCCTCGATCAGCAAAAAGAGTATATAGCTCTTCGGGAGTGTGCCATTTTGGGGATTCCTACTATTTATTTAGTCGATACAAATTGCGACCCGGATCTCGCGAATATATCGATTCCAGCCAACGACGACACTATGACTTCAATTCGATTGATTCTTAACAAATTAGTATTTGCAATTTGTGAAGGGCGTTCTGTCTATATAAGAAATCGTTGATTAAGAAGAATAGTGAATTCTTGGGCAACTGCGTAGATTTATGGAATCACTTACTATTCTTTTTCGTTTTGCATAGAAAAAAGAAGGGGAATATTGATATATATTAGAGGGTATTGATATATATTATGATCTGATGTTTATCTATAACTAATCGTGTCCTCCAAGGAGTCGAACTTGTAATGGGCTTGGGCCACCCGAAATCTTCTTGGACAACAAGTCTTCTAGTGCTCCTTCCCTGGGCTAGACCGGGTATACCAACACGAGGCACCCGTAGGGTATATGCATGTCACTTGGTGAGAAACCGGAAAACCTTAACAATCAAAAACGCAATAAGATATAAAAGGGAAATCCGTTTTTGATGAACTAGAGCTTGTTATGAATATTACCACAAGATCTAGAACCTCACATGGATAAGATCCAATAAACAATAAAGAAATGATGATGCTAAGTATGCAAAGGTTTGAGCTCTCTCCGAAAGATATGATCGAGTTACTCACTTGAGAGCCCCTCTTGATAGTACTGTTATCTATCCTATAAACTGGTCTCCCCAACTAACACCACGATACCTGTAAGAAGGAAACCCTATCAAGATCATATCTTCGCCTTGCGCATATTCCACTTGATCTTGGTGTAGACGATCTTGTCCTTCTCAAGAGAATACCTTTCTTGATTGCTCTTGTACGCACTCGCTTGATGAAGACTTGCAAGTTGCTCCCCCATACAACATGGGAAAACCTTTACTTTGACCTTGCCTTCATCAATCCATGATCACCGAGGTTGGCAAACTTCAAGCATGAGATCTTCTAGATATGGCACATCTTTAGCTTGCACAACATTTATTCTAACTCCATTTGGATGATGTCTTGAAGATACACATGCGGAACTCTATCTTCCTCTTCAAGACACCGTTGCTATAGGCCCAACTCTCACTTGGCCAATCTTTGTGTCACTCTTGAAACCTTGGTCAATACTTGATCTTCTTCACTTTCTTCTTCTTCTTCTTCTTCTTCATTTCTTCTACCTTGAAGCCAACACGTGCTCCAAGCGATGCTAATGGACTATTTCTACAAGTGTAGCTTAATGAAAACATTAGTACATAGGGATTGTCATTACTTACCAAAACCACACATGGGGGCCCATATGTTCTTTCACTTACAAATATTTTTTAGGCAAAACAAAGATCTGGAAAGACCGGATTTATACTTTGAAATAAGAAGGACTAATGTAGAAAACAAAATAGGATTTTCAGAAATAGTTTTAGACAGACATATGCATGATAACATGATAATGCTCAAATGTAATATGGCATGATGACATGAGCATGCGATCATGATAATGGACGAAAAAAACACAATGATTTTTTAGTATTGGTTTTTACCGGCGTGCTACAAGTTACTAGTGAAGTTACCCCCACTATGACCAGCATAATGCATTGTTTCTTAAGTGGAGTCTTTAAATTTAATGATTTAGAGGACATGCATGCACGTGATTGGTCTAGCAATGTTTTTGCCTATGGCTCTGTGCAAGTGGTGTTTCTTACTCTCTCCATACCGGTTTATTGGGATAACACGGAGACCAAGAAATATATATGACTATAAATTTGATCAACGGAATATGAATCATATGTCACAAAAACTATATCATTGGAAAAATCTTTAAATATCAATCCAATGGTATAATTTTTGTGACATATAATTCATGTTTTCTAAAAAAATTGATGGTCAAACTTTTTTCTTGAATATCATGTTAGCCCAATAAATCGGTATGGAGGTAGTAGCAAAGTTACAACCTTAATATTTTTTCTCATTAACTATAGTGCCACATAAGCAAATTTTCTAGGATATAGCGCTAAAAATGCCCATTAGGCCTTTCACAATGGGGTGTTTCTTAGCATATTTTTATTGAAGTAATTAAAACTTAAGAAACAACAATAACAATACATTGTTTCTTAGATGGTGTTTCTTAGATGTAGTTTCTTAGTGGTGTTGCTTTTAGTGATTTGTCTCATGCATGTGCGTGATTGGTCTAGCAAGTTTTTTGCTTATGATACTATGCAAGGGGTGTAGCTTAGGCCTCTCACACTGGGCATTTCTTAGCGCTATATCCTAGACACTTTGCTTATATGGCACTATAGTTAATGAGGAAAGAGATTAAAATTGTATATTAGCTAAGAAACACCACTTGCACGAAACCATATGTAAAAAACATTGCTAGACCATTCACATGCATGCATGTCCTCTAATCATTAAATTTAGAGAGTCCACTTAGGAAACAATGGATTGTACTAATTGTTTCTTAAGTTTTAATTACACGTATGTAAATGTGCTAAGATACAACTTATTGTGAAAGGCCTTAGCTAGTAAGATATATTAACACCCTTTTTCTTTATTAAATACATGCATAGGCAAAAATGTAGGATACTGCGCTAAAAATACTCATTATGAAAAACCTTATAAAAGACCTTAGAGAAAGTACAATAAATCCTAGTGATCTGACTATAAGAATTAAAATATTATTTTTTTAGTTGGATGAATGTAAAAATGAGAGAGAAAAAAAGCGGGCTCTTAACTAATAGCCGGCTGCAGCACGTGTTCCTAGGCACCTTGTGAGTATATAAAGTGGGACATATATTGATAAAGTAGTACTATCTTATATCTATCATACAATTGTATGTGTTGGCTATTATGACTCTAAATGACGTGGCAACCTATACTTGGGCATGAGCAGCCCGACCCGCGTGGCCCGATCTGGCCCTAAAAAGCCCGGATAGGCCTGGGCTGCAGGTTTGAGGCCCGTGTGCAAGTCTGGCCATGCTCGGGCTTAAGAAAAGACGAAAATAAAGAAGGCCCGGTTCGGCGGCCCGACGATTTTATGCACGGTTTAGGTCAGACCTAGGCCGAATTTTAGGCCCGACAGTCGGGCCGGACCGGGCTCATGCCTAAGAAATGCACGGACAGGCTCGAGAAACACCCAGGTATGTGGCAACATGATATAGCCGGCAGTATTGAACTCACTCTTAGCTCAGACAGGAGATCTGTACTCCCTTCTATCCATATTAGTTAACTTGCATTTGTTAAAATTTGAATGAATCTATATACTAAATTATGTCTAAATTTATCTAAATCTAGACAAGTTTAGGTCAATTAATATAAACCGAAGGAAGTAGTAAATAATGACCAGTGGCTGGCGCGTCGGCCTATGAGTGTGAGACTGTGGGTGACGACGCGTGAGCGTGTGACGACTGACGACGCGAAGGGAAAAAAAACAAGAAGAAAACGCCGCGTCAAACCCAACCGTTGACGAACCGGCTAGGCTCCTTCCTCTGCGCGTCGTCGTCCCACCCAAAAATGCCCTTTCCTTCGCCGCTAATGAACCGCCACTCCGTCCACGAAGCACAGGGGATGGGGAGCAGCGGAGGCGGCGGCAAGCCGCCGGCGTGGGAGTTCCACGCCACCGGGCCTCGCAACCTCTCCAACCCCAGCTGGAGGGACCTCATCCGCTCCAACTGGTACGCATCCCTACTCCCTCCTCTCCTCCCCCTCCCCTAGAACGCATTGGACGCTAGTACTGCGTGTGGTTTGTTGGTTGGTCACAATCTATGTACGGGGTATCAGGAATCTGAGCTGTCGTCTTGATTTACAAGTCTAGACTCTAGATCAGGGGATTTGTTTCTACCAGGACCTCGTGCGTCTACTGTTTGCTGAAATGCCACATGGACTCTCAAAATAGATTACTACGTGTTCTGTTCGGATGATTTTAGTGCTCTCTGCCCAGTAAAACATCTGACGCGAGTCTTTCTTTCTTTCTTGCCTCGCCTCTGTCGAAACTGAATTACTTCCTTCGAATGGCTATGAGCCTATGGCTGGATTCATTGTGGGTGTTGTTTGATTGAGTCTACGGGACTTGTGAAAGGTGTTGTTTCAAATGAGTATGGCTGGCTTCCTGGTTAATTTCTTGGATTTTCGTACCCGATTAACCAGCCATTAGAAATTGACATGGGCAATCAATCCATTAGAATCCAACTCGTATGCATGTGAGGTTGAACCGTTCCGAGCGTATTACATGTGTGGCAGCACCAATTTCTGTTCGACTAAGGGGCTGTGTATTTAATCAAAACAAATGCGGCATGTAAGACCAAACTACCAAAGCCATATATGACTTTTATGGCGGTAATGTATGTCGTACTTGCATATGCTTTATTCCAAGTTTTCAACATTAAAGTATCACAGGTACTAGAAAGCATGTTCTTGTCACTGTTCAAGGCTGTGAAGAAATTGAGTGAAGGAGAGTAAAATATTGATGGCATTATGTAAGATTTAAGTTTTTGCTACTCTGGAAAATAGTAGTCATGCGGCAGAAGCTAATTAGTGAGGAAATGGGTCATGAACTTGTAAGTCCTTAATATAAATAATATATTACGAAAAAACGAATAAAAGGCTAGCACGGTTCTTGCTCTCCATATGTACTCTATAATATGAGTGTACGACCTTTATGTCAATAACTGCGGTTAGAATGTACCGTAAGTCTAGCTTTACCTTAGGAATATTAGTCTTCTGATGTCTTATTCTGCTTCTACTCTTTGTCACTTCAGCCATTGCTTCAGGCCATGCCTTTTGCTATGCTTGATAACAAGACTAGTGATGTGTGTAGTACTACTGATGAACAAATATGATGATTGTGCAGGAAAAATCCCAACTACAGAAGAATTGCAATTTCATGTTTCGTGCAGGCCGCGTATGTTCTGGAGTTTGACAGGCAAGAGAACAGAACTGGCGAAACTGCCATTGCTCCTAACTGGTGGAAGCCATTTAAATATAAGTTGGCATGCCCTCTAATCGATTCGAGAGATGGATCCATATATGGGGCACTTCTAGAATGGGACCAGCTCGCTGCTCTATCAGACTTGATAATGTTGAGACCTAATGGTGCTCCGAAAGCCGTGCTGGCACTGAGAGGAACAGTACTAAAGCAGTTGACTGTTGCGAGAGACTTGGAGGATGACCTCAGGTTCTTTGCTCAGGAGAACTTGAGGGGTTCTGTCAGGTACGCCGGAGCACTGGAGGTGCTCAAGTCGGCAATCGATAAGCATGGTAGCAACAATGTGTGTGTTGCAGGGCATTCCCTGGGGGGGCGGATTTGCTATGCAGGTTGGTAAGACTTTGGCTAAGGACGGAGTCTTTGTAGAATGCCATTTGTTTAACCCACCGTCAGTGTCACTTGGCATGGGCCTGAGGAAACTTCAGGAGAAAGCCGACAAGGTTTTGAAGCGATATATCAGTGGCAGCTCTTCAAATGCCGGTGAAGTTTCTCTCCCGGGAGAGAAGGGGGAAACTGTCTCTGAAATTGGAGAAGAGAAACTGATCAAGGAGGTGAAGAGATGGGTGCCGAACCTGTACATCAACAACTCCGACTACATTTGTTGTTTTTATGTTGACCGTAGTGGCGTAGCCACTGTTACTACCGAGAAACGCGGAGATGGACATGCTGAGGCACGTGCCAAGGTGTTTGTGATTGCAAAAGGACCACAGAAGTTTCTAAAAGCTCATGGATTGCAGCAATGGTGGTCGGATGATTCTGAGCTCCATCTGGCTGTGCATGATAGCAAGCTCATGTATAGGCACCTGAAATCCTTGTATGTAAAACAATCGTAGCAAAACCAACTGCCATGGTGGTGTCTGTCTCCTGTTCTTTAGTCAAGTAAGCTGGAGTATACTAACTTTTATGAAGGGCTCCGGTCCTGCAAACCTTTGTCAGCTTTTCCTTCCGTGAGACGCAGACCTTTCTTAGTTGTCTGACGCATAGCACTCAATAGATCGATATCAACTGTGAATATGAAGGACGAGTCATTGCATTTTATACCTTCAATTGGTAAGTTTCAGGTGTTCTACTATTCTGTCAGTGAAATCTGTACCCATTTCCTTTTTTCTTTTTGATATAATGTGAAACTGGGTTTTACCTTGTACAGCATGATTTCACTGACCGTTTCATTTCTTTCAACTTTCCAAAGCCTTGGATTTCACCATTAATAATAATATCCCATATAAAATTTTAAAATAATCTATTATGCTTTGCTTCCTTGTTCCATGTAAAGATGGAAAATGTGGGAGCATATAGCTGCACAAGAATTTGCAACGACAATAGCAGCAAAATTTTACCATAGCTTCCCTTTCTTCTGCAGGGTTAAGCATTCATTTTATTTCGAGAGATCCTCTGGGGAATCAGAATTTCGTAGAAACTGTCTTATACAGTTCTACTTGTAAAATACTTCTTAGATCTGATATCAACCGACCAGCAATGATAGAACAACGAACAATTACACCGTTTATTTCCAAAATTGACATTGTTTGAGCATTCACAAATCACAAGGCAAGGTAGTCTCGAGCTCACAAGGCAAGGCGTTCTCAAGCATTAACAAATCACAAGGCAGGGTCATCTCCGTCTGATTTATTATGACCAGACATAGTTCTTGTCATACATTGACTCTTTTTTGAACAAGAATACATTGAATATTCAAAGTTAATAACCAAAATACAGCGCAGAAGTCTTTGTTCATTCATGAAATGTACACTATGTACAGTAACACAATGTAAAGTGACATCAGTAAACATGAACTTCAGTGGGTAAAACTGTCGCGAGGATGATGAGAATTGTACCGATGACAGCCTGTTACAGTAGGTGGCTCTTGTTAGAATCATCAGAAATTCAAAATTAATGGTGGCAAGTAACTGACAGAAAAGTTGTATACACTGGACTCCATCAAAATATTTCTGTATAGAGCTTTTACATAACATAACTTTGCATTAACTAGATGACACTACCATGCTTTTATGAAGTCTGGACCAGCCTTTTTTATTGTAGCATTAATATGCCCTAGCTGAATATATATGTCAACATTTGAATGCATTCTTTAATAAGGGTGCTCATGTTTCTGAATCACTTTGTTAATACTCCCTCTGTTTCAAATTACTCCGCCGGCGCGCTTATGTAGGTGAGCTAGTACTCTCTCATTTCTCATTCAAAAAAATCCTGAAATTTTTGAAATAAATAGTATAAAATATGTACTACGTATACCAAAAATTCTAAGAATTTTTTGATGAAAAATGAAAGAATACTAGGCCACCTAGGTAAGCGTGCGCGCGGAGTAATTTGAAACAGAGGGAGTATCACATATATATGCTCCAGATATTGAAGCGTATAGAAGTTCGGTGTGCTACTTCTAAATAGTATAATTTTTCATGTCAAGACACCTGCCAAATTAGACCTCCTATGTGGCTGAATCAGCTGTACTAGACTACTATCTTTTCCATTTGATTCTCATATTTTAATGGACCATCCATATGATTCTTGATTCACTAATTGCTCCTGATAAATGATCCAAATTTACACAAATCTTACAAGAATAACAAGATAAAAAAAAATAGGCAATATACTCCCTCTGTTTCAAATTACTCCGCCGGCACGCTTATGTAGGTGGGCTATTACTCCCTCATTTTTCATTCAAAAAAATCCTGAGATTTTTGAAATAGATAGTATGAAATGTGTACTACGTATACCAAAAATCCAGATTTTTTTTTGGATGAAAAATAAGAGAGTACTAGTCCACCTAGGTAAGCGTGCGCGCGGAGTAATTTGAAACAGAGGGAGTACTCAACTATTCTCAGTTTTCTGGTATACAAGTATTATTACTAATGGAAACAGATATTTTGAGGAACAAAGTAAACAGCATGCAGAAACTTTATATTCAATTCTGAGCCCCAGATATTTGGACCATTGTTTAGGGTCACATCAGCATGTCATGGAAAGAAGCTCTAGAACACAAAAACTAAATAGAAAATTGTACCTTATCATAGATTCCTAGGTACTAACATCATAGCGGAAGTTCAGTCATACAAACAACCAATGGTATAGAAAGCAGAAGTGCTATATCAGCAATTAGAACAAGCAAGGCAATGGATGTTGTTGTTAGACAAGATGATCCTACTTTGTCTGGTGAACTCAAGACACTAAATTCTTTACTTACCGCTACTGCGCATGCAATAAGTCCTGGTTTCTCCCTGTGATCCCCTCTATAGAAACACAGCATAATTGCTCCGGCATACCAGGGAATGGCACCAAGGAAGAAACCGATTATGAACCTACAGAACAAGAAACTTATTGTTAGGATGATGAAGATATAGCTAAAGCAACGATACGAAACTAAGATCAGAAGGCAAAAGTCAAAACAATGATCACTTACAGAACCCAGCCAATGCCAAGACCACAGCAAGGAAGGCGGTCATATCTCTGTCCACGGACACCTGCCTCGGAATCTTGAGCTGAAAACAGACACATTAGTGTATTACGGGTACAGATAAAGTTCTTGCTTTAAAACTCTCAAATAAGTAGGAGAAATGAAAATGGCCATATTAAGCCTCAGTGCAATTAGAAGCTGCAACAGCACCAACATATGAGTGGGGGACTCCCTAGAGCCATCATTCACCAGGGACAAAGGCAAGAACATGACCTACTGCATCTGCGAATTCGTGTTTATTTGCCAAATGGCTGGTGACTCAAATTGAGTTAATCCTTTACTCTGATTTGTTATGGAGCAATTTGGCAGAAACTATATACTTGGTAATGAAACAAGTAGACCTACATCAAGCATAGGACAGGACGATAAGGGCCAACTTGGATCAAGCAACTGTAAGAAAGCATGCAGAATCGCAACAGGATTTTCGATTCTATCAGTCAGGGCAATCAGAGTTTGACACGGAAAAGCGAAACAGAATTTTTTAGATCAAACATCCGAACAAAAAATGGGCCCCCGATTCCATCCAGACAGAGAGATCTCGCAACAATAATTCTGATCCCACCACTCAAATTGAGTTAATCCTTTATTCTCTGATTTGTTATGGAGCAATTTGGCAGAAACTATATACTTGGTAATGAAACAAGTAGACCTACATCAAGCATAGGACAGGACGATAAGGGCCAACTTGGATCAAGCAACTGTAAGAAAGCATGCAGAATCGCAACAGGATTTTCGATTCTATCAGTCAGGGCAATCAGAGTTTGACACGGAAAAGCGAAACAGAATTTTTTAGATCAAACGTCCGAACAAAAAATGGGCCCCCGATTCCATCCAGACAGAGAGATCTCGCAACAATAATTCTGATCCCACCACATGCACGCCCCAATTCTGACCACAACTTCCTGGCGACATCGAACAGGCAGACACCCGGATTGTATTTCTCATCGACCGCGTCCACCTCACCCAGGAAGGAATCCCATATTGAAAGGAAGGAAGGATCCGGAAATTACCGGCCCCAGAGTGGTACCCGGCGCGGTTGCGCGAGTTGCGCTGGCTGAAGAGGCCGGGGGGCTGGACGGGCTGTGGGCACCCGACGGCCGGCGGGCGCGGGGGCGGATAGCTGGGCGGCCCCTGGAACGTCCCGTACGCCCCTCCGCCACCGGCACCGCCGCCGTTGGCCTTCTCGCCTTCGTCCCCGCTCATCTCTGATCTCTCTCCTCCTCGCCTGATCGCCTCGCCTCACTCAGTCTTTTTCTTTTCTGGGAAAAAAATCACTCCTCGGCTCTGTCACTCCGCTCGTCTGGTGTGAACGGTTACGGGTGAGCTGGAAGCAGATCTGCTGTCCGTCCGATGGAAACGCGGACGGCTGAGATCGACGGTGAGAAATTTTGTCTTGATACAGTCCGAAGTTGTGTCCGTGTAAACAGGCCGCGTGGCTAATCGGCGGGCATGGACTGAGATGGGCCGTGGTAGATCAAGGCTTTCTTGTAGGCCCACGGTGGCACGGGTGCAGCTAAAAGAAAAAAGCTCGAGGTCGCCCCCATTCCAAAAATTACAGGGTTAAACTTATTAGGAACCGTCCAGCGAGCGCCCCCGGGCACCAGATCGTCATTTCAGGCGCACCATAATAATACTCGCACGCGCGCGTATGGACAGAAAAAAAACTGTCCTTCCTGGTTGAAATCTCAATTCTTCCCGATCGAAATCTTGCCACTCTCACGAGCACCTCGCCACGCTTCCCGGTAGCCCAGCGCGTGCCACCCAGTAGCCCCACGCGCCTTCCCGCCGCGCCTCTTCGACGAGCGGTGCCGCACCTTCCGACGAACGCCGCCACGCCTCTCCGACGAGCGCTGTCACGCCTTCCAACGGTCCAGCGTGGTTCACCTGCTAGGACCCCCAAGCCAACCAGTACCAGCGCGCCTCCGCCTGGAAGCACCGCTATGCCTCACCTCCCTCCACACAGCAGCCTCGCTGTTGTTGCGTGGGGAGCAGCAGGAAATCAACAACGCGGGGCGTGGAATGGTGACTCGCCGGGGTGATCTAGAGAGGAGAGGCCCGCAGGGCTGTGCCGGTTAACGGCAGTGGTTGGAATTGGCGGTGGAGGAGCGTTGACCAGATGATAGAGAGAGAAATCGTGAGGGATAGAGATGTGCCAGAGCAAGAAGATAACCGGGACAAAGAGGGGCAGGCACTGAGTAGCAGGTCCCACGTGAAAGAAAATGTGTACTTGCTCGATAATGCAATTTTGTTGTCTGAATTCACTGTAATAGTTGCTAAAAATTAGGGTAGTTTCTTTCTTATTAGTAGTTTGTTGCCAAAACATGCATTCAGTTGCTACTTCCCTAATACTGATGATTTTAGATAATAAATTGATATTTGCCTAAAATCTTAATCTATTGCCTAGATCACATAATAAGTTGCGTCCGTCTAAGCAATTTTGATGTCCAATGAGACAACTTTTGCGCCCGACAAAAAACTTTTGGTAGGACATTAGGATGGTGATGTTGCGGTGCGTGATGACGATCCTTGTTCAGGCAGTCGCTGCCCGATAAGGCAACTTTAGAGCCCGACAAGGCAACTTGTGTCCGACGAGGCACTTCAATATGCAATTAGGACGCCGTTGTCGTAGTGCGTGAAAACGGCTATTCTTCGGGTGCCATTGTCCGACGAGGCAACACTGAAGCAACTTTGGTGATCGACTTAGCAACTTCTATGTCCGACGAGACAACTTCGATAAGCCATTAGGACGGTGTTTGTAGCATCCCAATTGTCTAACAATTTCAATGCTACTAGCCTAGTCTAGATATATAGCCTAGTCTAGATATATGCTACCTTCCTACATATAATTGTTGCATCATCATTATATCATGCTCATGTCATCATGCCTCCTTGCATTTGAGCATCATATAAAACCCTTTTTGATTTGGTTCTTATCTCATATGCATTGTTAATTGTATTTGCTTCTTGATATTGTATTTGGTTCTTGATATATTGTGTAATGCCCAAGTTGAGTTGGGGGCATATCTTTTATTCAACTCCACCACCTTTCTTGTCATCATTCCATCATTCCACCATTCCACCATATATGAGCTTTGCAATTTATTTGGTTTTACCTCTAGCTCATGTGGGTTGGGATGGATTCAATTCTTTCTCCACATGCTCTCATCTTAGCATCATGTTGTTTTCACATTAATGATATATGAGAGCCACATGGCCACCTTTGCATGCCTTGTGAGTGGAACCCCTTTTTCCTAGCTTCCATATGGATTGTTATGGGTTTATGATCATGTTGGGATATTTTGGGGACTATTGAGCACCTAGTGGCACACACACACTAGCAAGTCCCAATTTTATTCAAATAGGGTCATCTCCACCTACTCCACATGGGGCATCCTTCTAATTCTTTTTGCTTGGCTTTTATTCCAACTTTGGAATGCATAATAATAATGCCATGTTAATAATCTTGTTTTCACAAAAATAAGCATGGTATTAAATATTTATGCATGGCCCATGCAAGTACCACCTTTTGGCTTGGCATTTGGATTTTATTTGATTTTAAAATGGATCATCTCTATCTCTCTCTCTCCTTCCTTTTGGCTAGATCTACCTTGATCATGCTTAAACCCTATCACCACCTCCCTCTCTTTTTCTTGTCTTGTTTTGTTTGATCTTGGTTGTTCTTGGCTTGACCTTGTCCTTAGCAAACCCTAGCTTTAAAGCCACTCCATCTATCTCTCTATCGAATCCCTAGACCATCACCTACCCCATCATCACCATACCCTCTCTACCACCACCTCTCACCTAGCTAAAACCCTAAACCTAACCCATGATCTACCCTACCCCTCCAAACCCTAGCCCGAGTCCTCTCTCACCCTAGACCGAGCCCATGCTATCTATACCCCCTCTCTCTCGGCTCCTCTCTTCTCTCTTCTTGCCGGCCCCACCTGACCACCTGGCCCCACCTAGCAGCCTCTCTGCCTCCCCCTTTCTTTGGCTTCAAGACAAGGAGAAAAGGAAGGAGAGAAAGATCTAGCCCGATCCCTCCCCTCACCTTTTTCAAAGCTACCACCCCATGTGCCTCTCTCCTCTCTCCCTTATCTCCTCAACCACCCCAGCTCTCCACAACCCCAGATCCGTCCAGGAGGCTCCCAGGTCCTCCTCTTCCTCCCTCCTTCCTCCCCCTGGCTTGCAAGCTCATCTCCATGCCCCAAAACCCTAGCCTCGGCCACCTCTCCCCCTAGACGTTCCCGAGCACGCCAAGCTGTACCAGGAGTACCAGGCCCCCCCTCTGCTTCCTCTTCTTCACCCTGGAGCGCCGGAACCCGCTGGACCTCGCCGGAGAAGCCCCGCCGCCGCCGTGCCCGTGAGCACCAGGACGCCTCCGGCCTGCTGCCTCCTCGCCGATCCACGCCACCCCGAGCCCGCTAGCTGCACCAGAGGGTCGCTGGTGAGCTCCTCGACCTCCTAGACATGGCCCCTACTCCCCCCTCGCCGTAGAACGTCGCCGCCCGGTGTCGAGCACCCTGCGTGCGCGCGCGTCGCCGCAGTCACCGCCAGCGCGCGCGTCAGCAGCAGCTGCAGCAGCGTCCGACCGCCTGTTCCCCGCTCTGCCCCGCGTGCTGTACACCACCACCGTGCGAGCCCTCTGAACCAAAAACGTAGCCCTAGGTCCCCTCTCCAGCTTTCGTTTTTACCGCATCGTGTTCCGCCCAGCGGTTTCGTCGCCATCGTCGACGGGAAGCAGCCGGACCCGCCGCCGTCAGCGTCGCGTCCGTCAGCGACAGCAGCAGCCCGCTGGCAGTTTTGCGCAGAGCCCCCTGGACTTTTTCCCGCCTAAACCCGCGGTCCCCGCGGTCCCACCTGCCAGCCTCGACGCCGCTTTGCAAGAAAACCCCCGGAAAACCCAGTCCACCACGGACCAGCCCCCCCTTCCGCGCGCCTGGGATCGCCCACGTGTCCAACACACGTTGGCCGCGCGCGCGCAGCGGCCCCGCAACCCTGGGACCCGCCTGTCAGTCTCAGAGGCTAGGTAGCTTCGCGGTGACAGAAGCTTTTCTGCGCGTGGAGCTGCCCAGTCAGCAGTGACCCCACCTGTCACCGTCTCTGGCTAGGAGTGTCTGGAGTAACAAAAGTTTTTCTGAATCTGTTTTAATTCAAACTTATTTCAAATTAATTCAAATTCAAAATTAAATCTGTTTTTAATTATCTTTTAATTTATAAACTCAAGTAATACAAATAATATATGTTTTCAAATCACAAAAATGTGAGGAATTCAAATATGTCATTCAAAATATATTTTGGACATTTAAAATTCCAAGTTTATTTAAATTACAATAAATGCCCTTTTTCTTTAATAAATTAATAACTTTTGATTTATAACTCCAAATTTAACAAATGATATGTCTAAAATGATTAGCTCGACGAGACCTTTCTGTTTATGCATTCCATGGTTTGATTTGAAGCATGCATCATATAATTAAATGTGAACAGCAACTAATACTCCCTCTGTTTCAAATTACTCCGCGCGCACGCTTACCTAGGTGGCCTAGTATTCTCTCATTTTTCATTAAAAAATTCTTAGAATTTTTGGTATACGTAGTACATATTTCATACTATCTATTTCAAAAATTCGAGGATTTTTTTGAATGAAAAATGAGGGAGTACTAGTTCACCTACATAAACACGCCGGCGGAGTAATTTGAAACAGAGGGAGTATGTGATTAGAATGGGCCCAAAACTCAATAAAATGATTTAATCTTGTATCTCACACCTCAACCATGCCATGCTACTTAATTGCCATGCAAATTGTGCATCATTCATCATGGCATGATTGTTTGCTTGTCACATCTTATTCATATGCTTGTGCACTTTATTTATGTTGGCCCTTGTTTGTTTGGTTCTTCTTCGAATAGACGCTGAGCAGTGGATATATCAAGAGAACCAGGAGCACTACCCAGATCCATCCCTTGCTTCAACTGAGCTGCCAGGCAAGCACTACCACATGCTTGCATACATATAGTACCTATTGCCTCTATCTTATTCTTGCATCATTGAGTCGCGATTGCATTAAATTGAATCCCAAGTATTGTATAGCCTTTACTTTTAAACCCCACCGAAGCTTGTTCCTCCATCCCATGAGCCATTACTACATGAGTTGTTTGAGCCATGCGAGTCGTAGAACAGCATGTGCAGGGTATGTGAGTGTCTGATGGATAACGAGGTACCTAAACAACTTAACCTGAGTAGTAATGGGATAACTAATGAAAGTGGCATCAGTGAGCCATATTCGCTATTTGGTTTTTCAGGCTCACTTGTGTCCCGTAGGACCCCGAGTACTTGATTCCTGTTCCTTGAATATTCGCGCTATCCACATCCGGGAGGCTTATGAACCCCCCTGAGCCAGAGCTTGATTCATTCTTATTTCTTGAGGACCACAAACTAGTTTGAGGTTTTAATTACTATCCTGTACTTATGCCATGCCTTACTGCTTTATTTAAATTATGCGAGGAGCACACTGTACTGTTTAGGAAAGCGGAGTGTTTTCGCGGTGCCGACAAGCCCAGTCACATTTTCGGGTTCCCAGTTGTTCACAGCCACTGGCGCAAACCTTGAGACCGTTTCGGAGTCAGCTAACTTCGTTGCGGGTAGCTCAATGGGGTGCCCCCTGAAATATTTCTGAATCCTGTGATCGCTTTGTCGTGACTGCCTCGTTGGGTTTTGATTTGGTTTTTCCGAGGCATATCGAGTGTGTGTTGCTATTTGTGCACCCCTGCAGGGTAAAACTTTCTGAAAGCCGTGTCCGCGGTTATGGACGACTTGGAGCACAGTTTCTCGATCATAGACAAGAATAACTAAAGTACCGCTTTTAACTTGACTAGACTAGCTACCTGACTAGTAAATAGTGCAACACTCACGGAATGGATAATAAAACTGCCAACGGATGGGGGGGTTGTTCGTCCGCTTCCTCGTCGGTAAGCGAGGAGGATGAATCTGTTAAGATTACCATTATAACTGTTGTTATTAATTCACGGACATCCGTCTATCTCTGGTTAGGCGGATGGTTAGCGAGTATCTATCGAATTGTTAGGGTTTATCTTTTGCTGCAATTGCGTCACCCCAGGTTGTGTCCCCTTTAGAGGCATAAAGACTTGCTGAGTACCCCTAGGGTCTCACACGATAAATTATTGGTTCAGATGAACAGGTACACTCGCAAGATGGATACTGGGTGGAAGAGACGGACGATGTGGGCAACGATTATTCGGTGTAGAGATTCCGGGAACGGGGATCCGTGAGATCTGTGGGCGGGATGTGCTTATTTATGGGGCATCTTATGCCGATTTGCTTCTTATCCGTACTCGGATTTTGTCTTCCGCTTCCGCTTGATACTCTATTGATTGATGTATGAGGAGATATCCTAAACTATTATATCTATCTAGGATATTTGGATCTTGCCGTATGGCGTTGCTATATTTCCTTTCTTTTTAGATGGAATGGCTCTGATGTACTATTGTATGGTGGCTTGCATACATACTCATTTGTGTATGTAGTTGATCCCTTCGCCTGCCGATTACGCCGCCCGTTCTTGTCCCGATGTTTGGAAATGGTTGGGACGGCCGAAAGGTCTACCTGTGAGTGGCATTTGGGCCCCACCGTACTATTTCAACCATTTCTGATCATCCAGGCTTGTACTAGGAGCGTAATTCACCGAGGTAGTTACAATTGGTATCAGAGCCATCCCGACCTTCAGGGTCTCAGCCAAATGGTCATTGTCTGTCTAGAAAATATTTTTGGTAGTTATGTATACTAGGGAAAAACAAAACGCGAGAGTAGGACTGCTTCCACTTTTCTTCTTACCCACCCACCACCCTTTCTGGTAAGGAAGTGTAACGTTTTCAATCCTCTTCTTAAAATTCAAACTAGGATTCACGTGTTCTGGGTTTCCGTAGTACCATAGGTTATGTATCTGTGTGTGTGTGTACGTGTGAATTCTTTGTCTATCTGTTGCACCCAAGTTGTTATCTTATCGGCCTTTTGGTTATCAACTGTTGGTACATTCCATACCGACAGGCTTTTGAAAACCGGCGCGATCTACCTGACTCCTTGTTAACCGGTGCCATCTTCTTAAGGGGTGTTCTTCTATGCAGGCATCTGATGCTAATCCCTATCTGCTAAGTGTTTTTGCGCATCTATCGGTACTTTAATGCCGAAAATTGCGGAAAATTTTTCTTTGATCCATCTGTGTTTCCACACTCCTTTTCAGTCGTGTGTGAAACATTATCTATCTCTCTTTTATCAGCATGTCCATGCTAACTCATTCTTTTGTCACCGGCGCT
Organism: Avena sativa; assembly: GCA_916181665.1. NCBI lineage: Eukaryota > Viridiplantae > Streptophyta > Magnoliopsida > Poales > Poaceae > Avena > Avena sativa. The sequence continues at coordinate 58,591,749 of OV702295.1, forward strand.
TAATCTTGGAGTTTCTTTTCATCTCCTTTTCTCTTGGGCTAATTACATAACATGTGTCGATCCGATGCTGGTGATTGTAATTTGGTTCTCGGCATAGCTATATTCCACTCATGATAGTGTCGATTGGAATATGGAAAATGCTATCAACGCTATCCTCCAAATGGTGACGGTTATCTCCTGTGATTTTGAGTACACCGTGATCATATCTATGCATATTCAACATCTTTGGCAATCCGGAGTTTCCCCAAGGCACTACGGCGGTCTATCATCTGTTTATCATGCTGCACATCTTTTTCAACTCCATATCTGCACATCTTTTTCGTCTCTGATAGCTCATACCATAAGCAAAGCTATATCATCGGTTCGTAACCAAGATCTCTTTATCTTTGTAACCGGTGACCCAATCGACAACGTGAACCAGGTGACATCTCTTTTCTTCCGAAGGACCAGATAATCTATTCTTCCAGTGCATCTTCTTCAATTCTAGAATTAGCAAGTCCATTGTTAATTCCATCCTCCATCTTCAACCAATCCGGAGTTGTTCCTTGTTGGCAAGTTATCATCGTCGTTCTGCTAAAGTTTTTCCCAAGACTGCTAAATCTCTCTCAATCTTTTCAAGAACATGGAGTTCTTTCACCTCAGTCTCGTCAAGTGATCTCGTGAAACCCTCTCGCTCTACCATCTATGCTCAATCCACCGGAGGCCATGAAAACTTTTCAGATCTTTCGTAATCCTTCTGTTCAAGTGGTGCTATCTTTTTTCTTTGTCTGTGGAATCTTGCAGTTGTCTCCATGATCTTCCTTCATATCTTTCCGGTGGCTGGTTACTTACGTTATGACGACAACATCATCACCATTATCTGTCTTGGATCCGGTGAATCGTTTGCATCTATCCTTGTTTTCTAACGGAGTTCCAGGAGCTCTTCTTATCAATACCTTCAGTCTGTTTCGGTAGTTGGATTGCATGGTTTTCTTATTCATGTGCGGAGTAATGCTTTGAGTGCGGGATGGAGTAGCTACCATACCACTACTCTTATCATTCGCTCTCGTACATTGAATTGGTGAACTAATGTGATTTCACTCATTCCACGGAAGTTATAAGTGGCCTTTATCCCTTGGTACTTTTACTTCCGTCCTTGTTTTCCGGAGTGCTCTCTCGAAGAAAGTAATCAATAATCTCTTGTTGGTGATCTATCTTTCTTACACGGAGCAAAATCTTCAATTATCTGGTGGAAAACAAACGCAAACTCTTTTCTGTCCTCGTCTTTCTACCGGAGCTCTACATCCCCAAACAAGATGAAAGGAAGCTATCTCTCTCTCTGTTCCATCAATTCTTTTCTGTGGTAATCTGGCTTCACATCCATCTCTGGAAGTTATATCCGCGCACCTCAATTGCGTGATCCTTTGGAGTATTACCGGCGCAACAAGAATCTAATCCGGCGATGTCTAGCTAAATCTTTCTGTTCATATCAAGGGACTATTGTTTGAAGGCAATATTGTTCCGAAATTCATTTCAAAAATCCGAGAGAGAATACGATGCTATTGTCATAGTGCTTCAAAACCTCTCCAATCTAGCTCTTTCTTCCGGCGAGACAAAGATTCATCCTCTCTAGTATCGGTAAATCTTTAATCTTAACGGTGTGTCTTTCTTACCCATGATACTTCATCTTGTCCTTTCTTTCACAAGTGGTTCTATTCTTTTATCGTGTTCTTGAGAAAACCGAAGCTATGTTCATCCTATCCTTCTTGTCTCACGACAATCCTTCAATTCTTCTAATCCGTTGTTTCTCTAGCAAAACGCAAGACTCGCAACAAGTCTAGCAAGTTTTGCAAGGTGTAGTGGTCGCACCATTCAGTTCTCATCATCTTGGGGAACGTGAGGGTCATCTTCGTTCCGAACACCCGCCTCTTCTTGTGTTGTTTCTTTTCCTAGGAATCTCGGGGCGAGATTCTTGTTTAGTGGGGGAGAGTTGTAGCATCCCAATTGTCTAACAATTGCAATGCTACTAGCCTAGTCTAGATATATGCTACCTTCCTACATATAATTGTTGCATCATCATTATATCATGCTCATGTCATCATGCCTCCTTGCATTTGAGCATCATATAAAACCCTTTTTGATTTGGTTCTTATCTCATATGCATTGTTAATTGTATTTTCTTCTTGATATTGTATTTGGTTCTTAATATATTGTGTAATGCCCAAGTTGAGTTGGGGGCATATCTTTTATTCAACTCCACCTCCTTTCTTGTCATCATCCCATCATTCCACCATTCCACCATATATGAGCTTTGCAATTTATTTGGTTTTACCTCTAGCTCATGTGGGTTGGGATGGATCCAATTCTTTCTCCACATGCTCTCATCTTAGCATCATGTTGTTTTCACATTAATGATATATGAGAGCCACATGGCCACCTTTGCATGCCTTGTGAGTGGAACCCCTTTTTCCTAGCTTCCATATGGATTGTTATGGGTTTATGATCATGTTGGGATATTTTAGGGACTATTGAGCACCTAGTGGCACACACACACACTAGCAAGTCCCAATTTTATTCAAATAGGGTCATCTCCACCTACTCCACATGGGGCATCCTTCTAATTCTTTTTGCTTGGCTTTTATTCCAACTTTGGAATGCATAATAATAATGCCATGTTAATAATCTTGTTTTCACAAAAATAAGCATGGTATTAAATATTTATGCATGGCCCATGCAAGTACCACCTTTTGGCTTGGCATTTGGATTTTATTTGATTTTAAAATGGATCATCTCTATCTCTCTCTCTCCTTCCTTTTGGCTAGATCTACCTTGATCATGCTTAAACCCTATCACCACCTCCCTCTCTTTTTCTTGTCTTGTTTTGTTTGATCTTGGTTGTTCTTGGCTTGACCTTGTCCTTAGCAAACCCTAGATTTAAAGCCACTCCATCTATCTCTCTCTCGAATCCCTAGACCATCACCTACCCCATCATCACCATACCCTCTCTACCACCACCTCTCACCTAGCTAAAACCCTAAACCTAACCCATGATCTACCCTACCCCTCCAAACCCTAGCCCGAGTCCTCTCTCACCCTAGACCGAGCCCATGCTATCTATACCCCCTCTCTCTCGGCCCCTCTCTTCTCTCTTCTTGCCGGCCCCACCTGACCACCTGGCCCCACCTAGCAGCCTCTCTGCCTCCCCCTTTATTTGGCTTCAAGACAAGGAGAAAAGGAAGGAGAGAAAGATCTAGCCCGATCCCTCCCCCTCACCTTTTTCAAAGCTACCACCCCATGTGCCTCTCTCCTCTCTCCCTTATCTCCTCAACCACCCCAGCTCTCCATAACCCCAGATCCGTCCAGGAGGCTCCCAGGTCCTCCTCTTCCTCCCTCCTTCCTCCCCCTAGCTTGCAAGCTCATCTCCATGCCCCAAAACCCTAGCCTCGGCCACCTCTCCCCCTAGACGTTCCCGAGCACGCCAAGCTGTACCAGGAGTACCAGGCCCCCCCTCTGCTTCCTCTTCTTCACCCTGGAGCGCCGGAACCCGCTGGACCTCGCCGGAGAAGCCCCGCCGCCGCCGTGCCCGTGAGCACCAGGACGCCTCCGGCCTGCTGCCTCCTCGCCGATCCACGCCACCCCGAGCCCGCTAGCTGCACCAGAGGGTCGCTGGTAAGCTCCTCGACCTCCTAGACATGGCCCCTACTCCCCCCTCGCCGTAGAACGTCGCCGCCCGGTGTCGAGCACCCTGCGTGCGCGCGCGTCAGCAGCAGCTGCAGCAGCGTCCGACCGCCTGTTCCCCGCTCTGCCCCGCGTGCTGTACACCACCACCGTGCGAGCCCTCTGAACCAAAAACGTAGCCCTAGGTCCCCTCTCCAGCTTTCGTTTTTACCGCATCGTGTTCCGCCCAGCGGTTTCGTCGCCATCATCGACGGGAAGCAGCCGGACCCGCCGCCGTCAGCGTCGCGTCCGTCACCGACAGCAGCAGCCCGCTGGCAGTTTTGCGCAGAGCCCCTGGACTTTTTCCCGCCTAAACCCGCGGTCCCCGCGGTCCCACCTGCCAGCCTCGACGCCGCTTTGCAAGAAAACCCCCGGAAAACCCAGTCCACCACGGACCAGCCCCCCCTTCCGCGCGCCTGGGATCGCCCACGTGTCCAACACACGTTGGCCGCGCGCGCGCAGCGGCCCCGCAGCCCTGGGACCCGCCTGTCAGTCTCAGAGGCTAGGTAGCTTCGCGGTGACAGAAGCTTTTCTGCGCGCGGAGCTGCCCAGTCAGCAGTGACCCCACCTGTCACCGTCTCTGGCTAGGAGTGTCTGGAGTAACAAAAGTTTTTCTGAATCTGTTTTAATTCAAACTTATTTCAAATTAATTCAAATTCAAAATTAAATCTGTTTTTAATTATCTTTTAATTTATAAACTCAAGTAATACAAATAATATATGTTTTCAAATCACAAAAATGTGAGGAATTCAAATATGCCATTCAAAATATATTTTGGACATTTAAAATTCCAAGTTTATTTAAATTACAATAAATGCCTTTTTCTTTAATAAATTAATAACTTTTGATTTATAACTCCAAATTTAACAAATGATATGTCTAAAATGATTAGCTCGACGAGACCTTTCTGTTTATGCATTCCATGGTTTGATTTGAAGCATGCATCATATAATTAAAATGTGAACAGCAACTAATATGTGATTAGAATGGGCCCAAAACTCAATAAAATGATTTAATCTTGTATCTCACACCTCAACCATGCCATGCTACTTAATTGCCATGCAAATTGTGCATCATTCATCATGGCATGATTGTTTGCTTGTCACATCTTATTCATATGCTTGTGCACTTTATTTATGTTGGCCCTTGTTTGTTTGGTTCTTCTTCGAATAGACGCTGAGCAGTGGATATATCAAGAGAACCAGGAGCACTACCCAGATCCATCCCTTGCTTCAACTGAGCTGCCAGGCAAGCACTACCACATGCTTGCATACATATAGTACCTATTGCCTCTATCTTATTCTTGCATCATTGAGTCGCGATTGCATTAAATTGAATCCCAAGTATTGCATAGCCTTTACTTTTAAACCCCACCGAAGCTTGTTCCTCCATCCCATGAGCCATTACTACAGGAGTTGTTTGAGCCATGCGAGTCGTAGAACAGCATGTGCAGGGTATGTGAGTGTCTGATGGATAACGAGGTACCTAAACAACTTAACCTGAGTAGTAATGGGATAACTAATGAAAGTGGCATCAGTGAGCCATATTCGCTATTTGGTTTTTCAGGCTCACTTGTGTCCCGTAGGACCCCGAGTACTTGATTCCTGTTCCTTGAATATTCGCGCTATCCACATCCGGGAGGCTTATGAACCCTCGTGAGCCAGAGCTTGATTCATTCTTATTTCTTGAGGGCCACAAACTAGTTTGAGGTTTTAATTACTATCCTGTACTTATGTCATGCCTTACTGCTTTATTTAAATTGTGCGAGGAGCACACTGTACTGTTTAGGAAAGCGGAGTGTTTTCGCGGTGTTGACAAGCCCAGTCACATTTTCGGGTTCCCAGTCGTTCACAGCCACTGGCGCAAACCTTGAGACCGTTTCGGAGTCAGCTAACTTCGTTGCGGGTAGCTCAATAGGGTGGCCCCCTGAAATATTTCTGAATCCTGTGATCGCTTTGTCGTGACTGCCTTGTTGGGTTTTGATTTGGTTTTTCCGAGGCATATCGAGTGTGTGTTGCTATTTGTGCACCCCTGCAGGGTAAAACTTTCTGAAAGCCGTGTCCGCGGTTATGGACGACTTGGAGCACAGTTTCTCGATCATAGACAAGAATAACTAGAGTACCGTTTTTAACTTGACTAGACTAGCTACCTGACTAGTAAATAGTGCAACACTCACGGAATGGATAATAAAACTGCCAATGGATGGGGGGGTTGTTCGTCCGCTTCCTCGTCGGTAAGCGAGGAGGAGGATGAATCTGTTAAGATTACCATTATAACTGTTGTTATTAATTCACGGACATCCGTCTATCTCTGGTTAGGCGGATGGTTAGCGAGTATCTATCGAATTGTTAGGGTTTATCTTTTGCTGCAATTGCGTCACCCCAGGTTGTGTCCCCTTTAGAGGCATAAAGACTTGCTGAGTACCCCTAGGGTCTCACACGATAAATTATTGGTTCAGATGAACAGGTACACTCGCAAGATGGATACTGGGTGGAAGAGACGGACGATGTGGGCAACGATCATTCGGTGTAGAGATTCCGGGAACGAGGATCCGTGAGATCTGTGGGCGGGATGTGCTTATTTATGGGGCATCTTATGCCGATTTGCTTCTTATCCGTACTCGGATTTTGTCTTCCGCTTCTGCTTGATACTCTATTGATTGATGTATGAGGAGATATCCTAAACTATTATATCTATCTAGGATATTTGGATCTTGCCGTATGGCGTTGCTATATTTCCTTTCTTTTTAGATGGAATGGCTCTGATGTACTATTATATGGTGGCTTGCATACATACTCATTTGTGTATGTAGTTGATCCCTTCGCCTGCCGATTACGCCGCCCGTTCTTGTCCCGATGTTTGGAAATGGTTGGGACGGCCGAAAGGTCTACCTGTGAGTGGCATTTGGGCCCCACCGTACTATTTCAACCATTTCTGATCATCCAGGCTTGTACTAGGAGCGTAATTCACCGAGGTAGTTAAAGTGTTGTCGCGGTGCATGAAGATGACCCTTCTTCAAGCAAGCCGCTGCCCGACGAGGCAACTTATGTGCCCAACGAGGAAACATTGGTAGGCCATTAGGACGACAATATCGCGGTGCGTGATGATAACCCTTCTTTAGGCAAGCAGCTGCCCGACGAGGCAACTTCGGACCCCCGGAGAGGCAACTTATTTAGGCTCCACAGAAGTCAGGCAACTTTGGTGCCTGACTGAGCAACTTCGGAGCCCGACTTAGCAACTTTTGTGCCTGATGAGGCAGTTTTGGAGCCTGGCGAGGAAACTTCAGAGCCAGCGAGGCAACTTTGGAGCCGAACTAAGCAACTTTTGTGCCTGACTAAGCAACTCCGGAGCTCGGCGAGACAACTTCGATGCTCGACTAAGCAACTTAGGTGCCTGGCGATGCCTCGCCGGACATAATTTGCCTCGTTGTGCTCCGAAGTTGCCTCGTCAGGCATAGAAGTTGCCCCGTTGAGCACCAAATTTGCCTCGCCGGGCAAAAATTGCCCCGTCGGGCTCCGAAATTGCCTCATCAGGCACATAAGTTGCCTCATCGGGCTCTAAAGTTGCCTCGCCTGGTTCTGAAGTTGCCTCGTGGGGTTTCAAAGTTGCCTCGCTAGGCAAAGGTTGCCTCGTCAGACACAAAAGTTGCCCCGTCGGGCACCAAAGTTGCCTCGTCGGACACCAAAGTTGCCTTATTGGTTTTCGAAGTTGCCTCGTTAGGCTCGTCAGGCACCGAAGTTGCCTAGCCGGGCTTCAAATTTGCCTCGCCGGGCTCCGAAATTGCCTCGCCCGATAAAAGTTGCCTCGCCAGGCTTCAAACTTGCCTCGACGGGCTTCAAAGTTGCCTCACCAGGCTCTGAAATTGCCTCGTCAGGCTTCAAAGTTGCCTCGTCGGGCTTAGAAGTTGCCTCGTTAGGCACAAAAGTTTCCTTGCCTGGTTCTAAAGTTGTCTCGTTGGGCGCCGAAGTTGCTTCGCTAGGCAAAAGTTGTCTCGTCGGGCTCCGAAGTTATCTCGCGGGGCTTCAAAGTTGCTCACCAGGCACCAAAGTTTCCTTGCCGGATAAAAGTTGCCTCGTCGGATACCAAAATTTCCTCGTCGGACAAAAGTTGTCTTGTTAGGCACCGAAGTTGCCTCGTCAGGTACATGCGTTGCCTCGTCGGGCACCAAAGTTGCCTCGCCGGGTACCGGGCTTGCCTCATCGGGCTTCAAATTTGCCTCACCGGGCACCAAAGCTGCCTCGTCTGGAAAAATTCGCCTCGGCTTCGAAGTTGTCTGGCCGGGCACCGAAATTTGCCACCCTAGGCAAAAGTTGCCTCCGTCGGCCCCGAGCAACTTTATAACAGCAATAAGCAACTTCTTAACATTGGCAACTTCCCACATGAAGCAATTTTCAAAAATATATTTCATAATGTATCTAATAAGATTGATTTGACCCTATAATGATTTATAGCTTTTTCTAAAAATTTAGTCAAACTTTGTATTGTTTGATTTTTAACTAAATTTATAGGCCTTATTCTAGTAAACGGAGGGAGTAGCTAGTAATACAGAGCACCTAATCGTACCACCATTTTAGCACATTTTAGCAAACACGTAGTCTGCATTGTCTCCCTTACTTCAACGGCCACACATCAGAAAAGTCCCGAGTTCAACATCTAAATCTCCTGTACTCCATGCCGAACGAGCTGATGAGGCAGTACAGAACGGCGGCACGCCTGGTGGTCTTCCTGGCTCCACGCCGTGGACTCCGGGGGAGGAGCGAGCTGAATGTCGCAGGGAACCGGCCGGTGGCGTACGATACAAGAGCGACATGGCCGGCACTAGAGAGTATAGGATGGGAGGAGCTCACGGGTGGGGGAGGGGAGTTTGGGAACCTGGCTGGCTACAGGGTCTGTGCGGTGAGGGGAGGCCAGCGGCGAGGCCGCGTGCGCTGGAGGGGACGTTGGCGGAGCCGTGCGTGGTAGAGGGATCGATCAGGTGGGAGGTGGAAAAAAGAGCGACGAGATTTTTGTTTGTCGCCTAGCGTGTGCGGTCGAGGCATCCATCTACGTGTGCGGCCACGAGAGAGGGCGCCGCGCGCCAATAAGAAGTTACAAACTTTTTAGCACTACAAACAAATAGACTTTCAAGTAAAAAAAAAAGACTTTCGAAAACTAAAAACAATTACTAGTAGGAGTAGTATCATAAAACAAATATATATATTTCCTCTGACCTATATTACTTGACTTATATTTGTCAAAATTTAGATAAACCTATATACTAAATAGTGTTTGATTCATTCAAATCTAGACAAATTTAAGTTAACTAATATGGGTCGAAGAGAGTAAAAAAAAAAAACAAATTGGTTCTTCCCATACCTCCTTCCGTCATCGGCTTGGATTGCTCGAGCGGGTAGGCCAGAGGAGCCGGCTCCGTGCTCGCCGCTGTGGTCATATGAATTTCAGAGGCCTCATATGAAATTTGAAATAACTAAAACAACAGTCAGAAAATAAATAAATAAAATAGTAAAAAATATAGGCCCTTCCTCTACCTTGTGGTGGCAACGGCTTGGACGGCTCCAACGGAGGCGCGCTCGGTGTTGGTGCGGCGGCCATGAATGAAACTGTGGAACAGAGCGAGCGAGGTCCCTACGACGGCGGCCGCAACCTCAGGCACACGCGAGCGGCTGACGCAGCAGAGAGAGAGAGAGAGAAGGAAGCTCCGACGGCGGGCGAACGGCGGCAGAGAGGTTGTTCCTCCTCCTCTCTCCCCTCTCCTCGTGAAATGTTGGAGCTCGATGGAAGCGTGATGCAGCCGGAAGAGATAAAGGGCTGCGTGAAGATCTTGCTAGAAGATACTAGTAGTAGTAGTAGTATATGATGTGTCACACACACAGCCACACAGCACACCACTACGTACTGCTTTCTTGACCAGGGACAGGGAGGGAGATCACCACTACGTCTCCTTCACCACCCCACCCGAGCACAACAATATCTATCTCTGGTCGCGTCACAGTTTAAATTCTGGGACCGCTGCAGAACACGCCTACTTTATTTCGGGGCTCCGTCTCGATGATGACACGACAACAACCGCGGATTGGATCGCCGGCCGGAATCACGCCATCGGTTGGTTCATATAGTACTTGTATGGCATCCATCTAGACTGATCATCCGTCACACGGAAGCCCCAGCCTCCTCCGTCCCCCGCGCTGTCGTCAGTCAGACGAGATATCTCGTCTTTGATTTATCTTTACGAAAGCCAGGTTCTGCGTACGTTGTCTCGTGGAAAACCTCCTTTGACAACAGGTGTTCAGAATATTCAGTCAAGTGAACGGTCCAGCTCGTCGCAACAGTATCCGCTGAAATCTTGGTTTCGGGTCTTATCCGAAAGTTTATCACTAAAATTCCAGTTTTATGAAAAACGCAGGCTTGAGCCGTGGAAAATATTAAATTTCTAAAATATTGTGTTGTATTGATCTGATCTTTTTGAAGGTTTATATAGAGTTATATGGGAACATGTGGAGACTTAGAGTACAAGTTGTAGAGTCCTAGTCTATCTTTAGCCATACATGTATACGTACTCTAACATCCTCCCTCAGTCGGAGCGAGAGTGAAGCGGACGCTTGCGACTGGATTTGAATTCTTGCGCTTTCGTCGTTCTCACCTCCTTGTCATCATCACCTGCGTGGACATGATCATGGCTGGTACCTAGGAGCGGTGACTACGTCCCCTTCTAGTGCCTCTTTTCCCTCTCACAGCGAGAGTGGGGGTAGACGCAAGTGACGACGCGAACGCTGTTGACTGGAGTTCTTGAGTTGCTGTAGACGTTGTTGTGAATGTCGATGTCGATGTCGAGGTAGCCGCGCCGGAGGCGCAAAAAATTTGCGCGGTTTGTATCATAGGGTTTTAGGTTTTTGTGCGGCGGCGGGTTTTGAGCGGCGACGACAGGGATCTGCGGCAGCGGCGGGTTTTTGGTTGTAGGTTTTTATAGGCGGCGGTCGGGGCACAAGGCAAACGGCAGGGGCAAGGTTTTTATGGCGGCGGCGGTGGATCGCATAGGATCGGCGGTGGCGGCGGGTTTTTCACCAGGCGGGCGAGGCGATTGTGTGGTCGCCCTAGCAGAGCGCCGGGCTGCGGCGGCGGATCGGATAGGATCGGCGGCGGCGGCGGGTTTTTCACCAGGCGGGCAAGGCGATTGTGTGATCACCCTAGCAGAGCGCCGGGCTGCGGCGACGACGGGTTTTGAACCACGTGATGTAGACCTTGGTGATGATTTTTGTTGTGATGTAGAACTCGACGAAGATCTTGGTATAGTCGTACAACTTGACGTAGATGTTCGGGTCGATATAGTTCAGCTCGGTGCAGTGCAGATCTTGATGTCGGTGTAGTCGTGTCTTTTAACAGTGCAGATCTTGGTGTCGATGTAGTCACGTCTTGAAGCAGTGCAGACCGGTACAATTTGATGTAGACGATGTCTTGCATGTGGGATGTCATTCCTTCAGTGGCATGAAGTCTCCGAAAATAGTCGATGTTATAGGGTACGCCGCGTGCTCAATCTATGCATGGCTGCACTTGATCGTACATGCATAGAATCCATGTGGGTGCAGCTTGGAGACACGGGCAAATTGATTTTTCGCGTATCTGGCCGCATGCAGTTGATGGCCGAGCTTATTTTCACCGGAGCTTGGAGGTTGTGGATTTAGGGATTTATTTGACTAACCAGATTTAGTGAAAAACTAAGAAAAATAGATTAGATCTTTGATCGAGACCGAGTGTCACGCCCCCGAGGAGAAGGGATTGATCTCCCGGGGGCAGTGCGTTGCGGAAAGTGGAGAGAAACCTAGCATCGGCGCCGTGAGGCTAACCGTTCTGATAGCATGTGGAAAATATTGAATCCTTAGAATATTGTGTTGTATTGATCTGACATTTTTTAGGGTTTATATAGAGTTACATGGGGTAGGTGAAGACTTGAAGTACAATTTGTAGAGTTCTAGTCTATCTCTAGCTATACATGTATACGTAGTCTAACAGAGCCTACATGAATTTTTCTTAAACAAGTGTTTGATTCACAGAAAAAGCAAAAAAATTATAACATGAGGTTAAGGTGGATGAAAAATGATAGTTTGCTTCACATATATATGTATCAACTGAACTGGTACGTACGGGTAGCCGCGAGGAGAGGCGACAAGAGATCCAACTAAAATCTATTTAGGGTTTCGTCCCTCTCACCGACGACTTTGCTGGTCCGCTTCGTCTCCGGTGGCCTTAGGAACATGGAGGTGTAGCGGGCCACTGTCTCTCGCCGGTGAGAGGTTTTTCATATTTTGTTTAACCTGCTTTTTAGTCTCTTTTTCGGGGTATTGAGGCGACGACTACGACCCAAAGTCAGAATAAGGTCTTTTCCGCTCTATCCTCGTTCCAATGGTGCATCTAGCCCCAAAGAAGAGCGCGTGGAGTCGTTTGTCCGGTGGATTTTCCGGGATCCTCTTCATTTTCGTGTTCATTGGTTTGTTCTTAGGTCAGTATCTTCCGATCTACGATTGTCATTGGCGATGGTTGCTGCTCTGGTGTTGGTTTGTGGCCTTAGCACGACGACTTCCCGTCTGTCTTCTACAACAAGCTCAACTACGACAAACTTCGCCCGGCTCCGGTGATGGAGGGACGAGGACGACGACGCGTCTTAAGCTCGTACTAGCGTCTGTAGTCGTCGCTAGGTGGTCCAATGACTTTTTTGTAATTTTTATTACTTTTAGATCTCTTTGTATAATAGTTGATGATTATTAATAGATCGGTGGATTTTGCAAAAAAAAAGGTAGATGAGAAGTTTTCTATAAAACATAGTGCAATGCAATTCTATTGGAAAAGATTCCAAGGGTCAAATCCTATGAATCAAATGCTGCACATAGAAAAAAATTCCTAAAAATCAAAACCTCCAAAATTTCTATGAAATTCCTTTTGAATCAAAGCGCACCCTTAGGCTCCAACCACTAGGAGAGATCGTACATAATAGGTTAGGTGATATAAAAAGAGCTAATAACAGAGGCGTACAAACACTTGTCCACCGTGTGCAAATTAGTACATACTAGCTGAAAGCCCGTGCATTGCAACGAGAGAGAAAAAAAACGTAGTACATACGTAGAAATTAAGGTATCGTAGGCAAAGTCATAACTTGTCGCATAAATCAGTCATGTGCAGTGCATCTACGAAACCATCTGCATTACCTGACCATAAATACACGTGCGTTGGCCCGTTCCTCTTCCCCCACTTTTCTCAGACACCGACGCGCATGTTCGACCGGCTCGTTGCCTTGCTCCACCACCAGTCATCGCCTTCTCCCCTCGACCTAGAGCTCGTGCCCCACGCCCGCTATGATCGGCCATCCTCCAATACCGACCGCTCATTTGCGTAGCACATTGATGATGAAATAATAGTGAGACATTAATAACAAGAAATAATTAATTTTCAATTTTATTCATCATGTTTTTTTTTGCATAAATAGTTCTAGTCATTCATTTTTTATCAGATGCATGCTTCAATTTGTATCATGGAATGCATGGTTGAAAAGATCTCGTCGAGATAATCGATCTGGACATATCATTTGTCAAATTCAAAATTACAATTTAAAAGTTATAAATTTATTAAGAATAGGCATTTAAAACAATTTTGAAATTTTAACTCTTGAATTTTTTTACAGATTATATTATTAATCCTTGCATTTTTATGATGCAAAAATATATATAAAAGTATTGCATTTGAATATACCAATAAAAATATATTGATTTATTTGTATTTGATTTGGAATTTGAATATTATTTGAATTATTATATTAGAAAAAGAAGGAACAAGAGAAAAGCAAACAGGAAACAACCCGCGGGCCAGTACTGATCCGAATATTAATATGTGACGCGTGGGCGGCGAGAAAAACAAATAGGCTGGCCTGCTAACACTTAGGCGAGAGGGGTACCGGGTGGATAAGTAGAAAGAGGTAGGGGGTTCATTGCAAAGCCTCAAAAACTGATCGATCTGAAGGTTGAATTTCATAGGTAGAGTGAGCTAGCTCAAGCTGACTTTGGAGATCAATGGCGATCGATTCCAGGATTTTTTTCGAGGTCATTTGATGTGTTGGATAAAAAGATTTACCGAGAAAATTTTCATGCAAAGTATGGCGCCAGAGTTTCATCTTGCTAGACGGTGGGAAGTGATGAACAGAAAAGGAAAAAATAGCAGACTGAAGAAACTGTATGTGGCGGACATATTTCTCCTTGATCTTCGGATGAAGATTCCGAAAGTCTCTGGGCTCCGTTTTGGGTGTAGATTGGCTCTTTGGAAAGCTGGATGTAGCGTCTAGTCTGTGCAGTGAGTTTCGTTTGCTTAAGTGGCGTGTAGGAGTCGGAATTAAGCTGGGAACCGAGTGGGTTTTAACTGAAGAAAACTGCCATCTACAGCGTTCTGAACTCTCGACCACGTGAACAGAAGCGCGCGCGGCGGCGAATCGGACGACGGCCATCCCGATTTGGTGGCAGAAGTGCGACCATCGAAGAGAAGCAGAGACGCGGACGACTCGTGAGTCTGCCCGTGCGCGTGCTGGTGTTGCGCGCTGGGAGGCAACAGAGATGAAAAGCAGGCCCAACTTGCCTCAGCAACCATGGCGGGAGCTCGCATGGGAGGACAGGAAAAAGCAGGGCGCCGAGGATTTCAAGGGCAGCACTTGGGGAGTTCCCTCCTCCGTGGGATATCGTATCGTGGCCGGCGCGGGAGTAGGAGAACCAGCCCGCGGAGGCGGTTGCCGCTATCCTCCAAGCCTTGCCCCGTCACCTCCCTCACGCCCTCATCTTCCCCGCTAGTGTCGCATGGGAGGACAAGGAAAACGAGGCGCCGAGGATTCCGGGAACGGCGCTTGGGGCAGTTCCCTGCCGTGGGAGCTCGTCTCTTGGCCGGCAGTGGGAGCAGGAGCACCTGCCCACGAAGGCGACCGTTCGGGAACTGTGGAGCGCAGGTGAACGATGAACCGAACCATGAACCAACCGTTCAGTTCTTTTACTTCGCGGTGGCAGTGGCCGTAATTTCTCCAAACTCCTAGGGGCAAAAGCGTCTTTTCAAGGCAGACGGAAATTTTCTGCGGTCCGATCCGGTGATACTCAAACTTGTAATGCGGATGCAAAGAGATCCAAAATCACCCCATAGCTGACACATGTCATTGTTCTTTTCACAAAATAACCCTAAGTTCACTAGAAAAATCCACATAGCCATTCACTAGAAAAATCCACACGCAAAACGAGGACGCATTAAACCCTAAAATAGAGGGAGTATGTTCCCACTAGTGGAAAGCATGTCTTCGGTTCGATCTGAATAAAGCCAGTAGTCCCGGCCCGTCACGAACCGCGACTAGTGCTAGCACTAGTCCTGGGCCGTGAGGCCTCCAAGAGCTAGAAATGGCCATAGACACTAGTCCCGGCCCAGACCAGAGCTCTAGTCCCGGTCTGTAATACGGCCCGGGACTAATAAGCTGGAGCGGGCCAACTGCTCTTTTCGGGGACTATTAGTCCCGGGTCGTATCACGGCCCGGGACTAGTTGTCCATCAGTATATATACAGCTTCCTGTCCACCTGCCTTAAAGCATATGGTGGCCATTTTTCTCAAAGAAGCAAGAGAGTTCATGCCATTTTTTTCTCAAGATTTGTCAAGATTTAGTTTGCAACACCTAAATCCAAAGCTTTAAAAGGTTAAAACTTCATTCTTTCATCTCTTATTGCTACTTTAGCTCTATAATGCTCTAGAAGTATAGAGATATAGATCAAATGCATGCATGCTCTAGAAGTAGCTAGAAGGATTTTGATATATATGTGTAACAAATTTTGATTAGGCACATAGTTACTGAAAATTGAAATGTGTAATTTTAGAGTTTCAGAGCTTAGAATGGAATGAGATTTTCACTGATAGAACAATAATAAAAAACTCCACATTTATCATGTTGATTGTTTTCTCCAATTCACAAATTGGTGCATGTAAATTTTTCAAAATTCAAAATTAATGCTCTAGAAGCTCTCAATATAACTTGTAATAATTTTATCATGTTGTGTAATGGTTTTTGATATACTTTTACTATAATGCAGATGGTCCGGGAATGGATGTACGGTACTGACCGACGCTCTGGCGAGTTCATTAATGGCGTGCATGAATTCATCCGTGTTGCTGATGCAAACAAGCACCATGGTTTTGTATTCTGTCCATGTAATGGATGTAGGAATCAGAAGGATTACTCTGACTCAAAAACCCTTCACAGCCACCTGTTGAAGTCCGGCTTCATGCCCAGTTATAATTGTTGGACCAAACACGGAGAGAGAGGGGTTATAATGGAAGACAATGAAAAAGAGGAGGAGGATGACAACTATCATGGTTTCCCTGAGTACGGAGATACTTCCATGGGGGATGCTGAAGGGGAGGATGAAGAAGAGACACATGATGAACCCGCTGATGATCTTGGTCGGACCATTGCCGATGCACGAAGAGATTGTGAAACTGAAAAGGACAGGGAGAATTTCAATCACATGCTATAGGATCACAAAAAGTTCTTGTACCCAAATTGCAAAAATGGTCTGAAAAAGCTGGGCATCACACTGGAATTGCTGCGATGGAAGGCTGAGTGTGCTATACCTGACTCCTCATTTGAAAAGTTGCTGAAAATAATGAAGAATATGCTTCCAAAATATAACGTATAGCCCGTCAGTACGTACGAAGCAAAGAAGGTTGTCTGCCCTCTAGGTTTAGAGGTTTAGAAGATACATGCATGCCCTAATGACTGCATCCTCTACCGCGGTGAGGAGTATGAGAATTTAGATGCATGCCCGATATGCACTTCACTTCGGTATAAGATTAGACGAGATGACCCTGGTGACGTTGAGGGCGAGCCCCTCCGGAAGAGGGTTCCTGTGAAGGTGATGTGGTATGCTCCTATAATACCACGGTTGAAACGCTTATTCAGAAACAAAGAGCACGCCAAGTTGTTGCGATGGCATAAAGAGGAACGTAAGTCAGATGGGATGTTGAGACACCCCGCTGATTGGTCGCAATGGAGAAAAATCGATAGAAAGTACCCGGACTTTGCAGATGACGCAAGGAGTTTAAGGTTTGGTCTAAGTATAGATGGCATGAATCCCTTTGGGGAGCAGAGCTCCAGTCACAGCACCTGACCCATGACTCTATGCATCTATAACCTTCCTCCTTGGTTGTGCATGAAGCGGAAGTTCATTATGATGCCAGTGTTGATCCAAGGTCCGAAGCAACCCGGCAATGACATTGATGTGTACCTAAGGCCATTAGTGGAAGAACTTTTACAGTTGTGGCACGAACCCGGGATACGCGTGTGGGATAAGCACAAGCAGGAAGAATTTAACCTCTGAGCATTGCTTTTCGTAACAATCAATGATTGGCCTGCTCTTAGTAACCTTTCAGGACAGTCAAACAAGGGATACAATGCATGCACACACTATTTAGATGAGACTGAAAGTATATATTTGGAACATTGTAAGAAGAATGTATACAATGAGCATCGTCGATTTCTTTTGGCCAAGCATCCCTTAAGAAAGAAAGGCAAGCATTTCAACGGTCTGGCATGTCACCAGACGAAGCCTAAGGAACATACTGGTGCTGATATATTTGATATGGTCAAAGATTTGGATCAACTGGTAACCTTTGGAAAGGGTCCTGGAGGAAAATCTGTTCCGAAAGACGCTGAAGGACACGCACCCATGTGGAAGAAGAAATCTATATTTTGGGAGCTACCATATTGGAAATTCTTAGAGGTCCGCTCTGCAATCGATGTGATGCATGTGACGAAGAATCTTTGCGTGAACCTGCTAGGCTTCTTGGGCGTGTATGGGAAGACAAAAGATACACCGAAAGCACGAAAGGACCATCAATGTATGAAAGACCCAGATGGCCTGCATCCAGAATGGTTTCAAGGTCATGCCAGCTACGCTCTTACCAAACAAGAGAAGGAAATATTTTTTGAATGCCTAAGCAGTATTAAGGTCCCGTCTGGCTTCTCGTCGAATATAAAGGGAATAATAAATATGGCAGAAAAAAAGTTCCAAAACCTAAAGTCTCATGACTGCCACGTGATTATGACGCAAATGCTTCCGATTGCATTGAGGGGGCTTCTACCAGATAATGTTCGAGTACCCATTGTGAAGCTATGTGCATTTCTCAATGCAATCTCTCAGAAGATAATCAATCCTGAAGATCTACCACGGTTACAGAATGATGTGGTCCAATGTCTTGTCAGTTTTGAGTTGGTGTTCCCACCATCCTTCTTCAATATTATGACGCACCTGCTGGTTCACCTAGTCGAAGAGATTTCCATTCTCAGTCCTGTATTTCTACACAATATGTTTCCCTTTGAGAGGTTCATGGGAATCTTAAAGAAATATGTTCGTAACCGTGCTAGGCCAGAAGAAAGCATCTCCAAGGGCTATGGAACAGAGGAGGTCATTGAATTTTGTGTTGACTTCGTTCCTGACCTTAAGCCGATTGGTCTTCCTCAATCGCGGTATGAGGGGAGACTGAGTGGAAAGGGTACTCTAGGAAGGAAATCAATAATATGTAGGGACGGACATTCTTACACCGAAGCACATTACACTGTTCTACAGAATTCTATCTTGGCAGCCCCATATATCGAGGAACACAAGAAAATCTTACGCTCCAACAACCCTGGAAAGCATGACTCTTGGATTAGAGATGAACACATGAAGAGTTTCGGCGGTTGGTTGCAACATCTCATTAAAAACAACACTCTTGGAGATCAGCTATACTTGTTGTCTAGGTCACCATCTTCAACTATATCGACTATCCAAGGGTACGAGATAAATGGGTATACATTTTACACGATAGACCAAGATAAAAAGAGCACCAACCAAAATAGTGGTGTCCGCTTTGATGCAACAGACAACAATGGGTCAAAGACCACATATTATGGTTACATAGAGGAGATATGGGAACTTGACTATGGACCTACTTTTAAGGTCCCCTTGTTTCGGTGCAAATGGGTCAAGCTGACAGGAGGAGGGGTTGATGTAGACAAGAAATACAGAATGACATTGTTGATCTCAACAATCTTGGGTACTTAGACGAACCATTCGTCCTAGCCAATGATGTGGCTCAGGTTTTCTATGTGAAGGACATGTCTACCAAACCTAGAAAAATAAAAAATAATAAAAAGAATACATCAGACGATGAGCCAAAGCGCCACATAGTTCTTTCAGGAAAAAGAAACATCGTGGGAGTGGAGGACAAGACAGACATGTCAGAAGATTGTGATAAGTTTCATGAAATTCCGCCCTTCGCGGTGAAGGATGAACCAAGCATCATGTTAATGAATGAAGATGCTCCATGGATACGACGGGATTAGAAAGGAACACACGCGAAGAAATGATATGTAATAATTGTAACATTTTATGAGTGAAGATGCTCCATGCATGTGTCCATTTTTATAGTGTTGTCTGCAAACAATCTCTCAGTGTGTTAGTCCCGTTTTGTGGCTGGACCGGGACTAAAGGAGGGCCTTTAGTACCGATTCATACTTACCATTAAGATCTGATCTCCAAACGCGTGATGTCACATATTAGGGAGTGCCTCTATGACCAGTTTCTCGGAGATGCCGGAGGACTGGGCTCCGTCGGCATCTCCCTGAAACTGGCCGTAGTGGTGTCCCCGCTCTCGAAAACCATCTTGCAGCTTGTAACTTCTCTAACTAGCAATACGCCTGAGAGCTAACTAATTTCACATATTAGGGAGTGCCTCTATGACCAGTTTCTCGGAGATGCCGAAGGACTGGGCTCCGTTGGCATCTCCATGAAACTGGCCGTAGTGGTGTCCCTGCTCTCGAAAACCATCTTGGAGATGCCTCAAACTGGCTGGAGGACTGGACTCACAAGGATGCCTATTTATAGTACAAGAAGCTTGGCATAATATCGACACTCACGACATAATGTCGACACTCACCCCTATTATTAGTGCTGACTCATGTTTAGTCCCGGTTGGTGTCTCCAACCGGGACTAAAGGTTCATCTTTAGTCCCGGTTGGTGACACCATCCGGTGCAAGGTACAAGCCGCACGACATAATGTCGACACGCCACAATCTCTTCAGTCGCGGTTGGTTTCTCCAACCGGGACTAAAGATGAACCCTCTCTTTATATAGGCATTTCCCTCTGTTTATTAGGTAACACTCAAGATATTTATTAATATTAAAAACCGGGACAAACCGGGACTAGCTAACACTCAGGACTAAAGCCGCCCCCTTTAGTCATAATCATGCCTAGTCCTATAGTATGCAGCTTTAGGGTCTTCTTCGTCATCGTCATCATCATCGTCATCGTCACCTGCCACTCCGGGGATCCTCAGCCCATCCATGGCATATACCAGGGGCCATTCCAGCCTCAGATTCACGGCGGGCGGGGGAGGGGTCTCCTGGAAGACGATGCCGCTACCGCCGGACCGGTGTGGGGCCTTTTTATGGCTCTGTGGCGGGTGGACTCGTGGGCACCGCAGGCGAGGATGGTCTCCCCCGGCGATGTAGCGCATCACTCCGATGATAGTACGGTTCGCCCACCACAGACGACGGCCGGCTTCATTGTGGTTCAGCGGTGGTGGGCCATCACCCTCGTACCTGGCGAGCTTCCTTTCCCGCCTATTAGCGAAGAAGGCATTCCACGTGTCGTAGTTGTCGGGATCCCACTGGGGATCCATCCGCTGCTCCGGCGTGAGCTCGTGGTAGAAGTGGTTTGTGATGGCCGCCTGGCGTGCGGAACCTTGAGGGACAGGAGGGACAGGAACCCCTCCAGCGCTCAGCATCCAGCCGGCGGGCGGCCGGTAGCCCGGCGGACAAGGGTAGTTGGAGGCGCACAGCGCCTCGGTCTCCTCGAGGGTCAGAATGGCCCAATAGGCGTTGTCCATTGTTCTAAGAGAGGAAGGTGTGGATGTGTGGATAGCCATGGCACGATCGCCCTAAATATAGAGGGAAAGGGCAGGAAAACTTGGCGTGAAGCTTTGGGAAATGGCGGGAAATATCTTTAGTCCCGGTTAGTGACTACATCCGGGACTAAAAGCTCTCGTAGAAAGGAAAGGGCGGGAAAACTTGGCGGGAAGCGGTGGGGAAATGGCGGGAAATATCTTTAGTCCCGGTTTGTGAGTACAATCGGGACTAAATGGATATTATATTAAGATTTTTTATATTTTTCTGATAATAATAGACATATTATTTGTGTTATTTGGATTATTACAATAAAAGATATGATTTTCCAAAGTTTTTATATTTGATTTGAATTAAAAAAAGAAAATTTACAAATGAAATAATTTATAAATGATGCAAACAGATAAATGGATATTATATTAAGATTATTTATATTTTTCTGATAATAATAGACATATTATTTGTGTTATTTGGATTATTACAATAAAAGATATGATTTTCCAAAGTTTTTATATTTGATTTGAATTAAAAAAAGAAAATTTACAAAAAAACAATTAGTCGCGGGTCTTGGCTGGACCCGGGACTAAAGGGTGCCTCCGCGCGCGGAAACGAAGCGGCCGAAAAAACCCTATAGTCCCGGGCCGTGGCTTAACCCGCGACTAAAGGGAGGGGTCTTTAGTCGCGGGCTAAGCCACGGGACGGGTCTACAGACCCTTTAGTCCCGTCCCGTGTCTCAGCCCGGGACTAAAGGGGGCGTCCCTATATATTCTGCGCGCCAGGGCAGGTGCTGCCTAGCACTTGGCATTCTCGACGCAGCAAAGACGAAGCACACAAACGAAGACGAACACGCAGGGGAGGTGCTGTCCGCCGCCGCCGTGCCGCTCCGCCACCACCTCTCCGCCGCCGCCGCTCCGCCGTGCCGTGACGTGTCGCCGCTCCGCGTCGACGCATCCTCACCTCCGCGCGACGCCGGCCGCCTCTCCGTGCGCATGCCGCCTCGCCGCCGCGCGCCGCCGCCTCGCCACCCCTCGTCGGTGAGCTCGATCGAGAGGCCGCGCGCGCGGGTGGTTTTTTTTATAGTTTTTTGTTATAGTTTTTTATAGTTAGGTTTATTATAATTAGGATTATAATTAAGATTATTAGGATTGTTATAATTAGGATTATTATAATTAGGATTATTAGGGTTTTTGTTATAGTTTTTTCTATAGTTTTTTTATAGTTAGGATTATTATAATTAGGATTGTAATTACGATTATAATTAGGATTATTATAATTAAGATTTAGTTATTAGGATTAGTATTAGGATTATTATAATTAGGATTATTATAATTAGGTTTATTAGGGTTTTTGTTATAGTTTGTTTCTATAGTTTTTTTTATATTAGGGTTTTTTGTTTTAGTATTAGGATTATTGTTTTAATTAAAATATTAGAATTAGGATTAGGATTATTGTTTTAGTTATTTTTTGTTTTATTTATTAGGATTATATTTTTTATTTATTGTTTTATTAGGGTTATTTTTTTGTTTTAGTTATTATGATTATTGTTTTAGCACAAATAATATTAGGATTATTATAATTATGATTATATTGTTTTAGTTATTAGGATTATTGTTTTTTCTAACCTGTTTAACTCTCTTTTTGTTATATACAATTAAGTCATGGATCCATCCGAAGATCCTGGTCGCATCGGTGAAGGTTTTCTTCAGGGCATGATAAGAGGTGAAATTCCTCTTAATATTACTACCGGCGGCGAAGATATTTTGCTCGAGGAAGACATATCCTCATATCTGAATCCATCCGGTGATGGACTAGAGGAAAACCTAATGTACCAAGGGGAAGACCAGATGGAAGAAGGGCAAATAAATAACAACAATAATGATGGCCCCTCAACAGGATCCGGCGATGTACATATATATATAAAGTCTCGTGTTACCTCTATTCATTAACTGATCTAGATATATATTAATCACTCTCTCTTCTTCTTTTAGCCCAGCGGATCAAAGCAATCGACAGCTCGAACGAAACGAGGGCCGAACAAAAAGTTGGATGGTAATCAGAGGTTCACCATCGAAGAAATAGATGATGATGGTGAACCGATTGCTCCAGAGAAGCACCGGAGGATGTTTATAAATCAATACGGGGTGCTTGTTAGGGACAACCTGCCGATCACCATCCAAGAATGGAATAAGTCAAAGAAAGCCGGTGAAGAATCCAACAACTATGTCACCGATGATGCCAAAGATGACCTTTGGCAGAAGCTCATAGCGCATTTCATACTACCTCCAGAGTATGAGGAATTTGAGGTAGATGGTATTACCCCAAGGCCGGGTGGGCTTGAAAATAGAGCGAAAGTCAAGGAGTAGGCACTGAGCAAGATGGCTGAACTGCACCGGAACCACAAGAAAAGTTTATATGCGAAATATGTCGCGAAAAAGAAAACTCCAGACTTCAAAGGAGTAAACGAGAAGTTGAGAGAACAGTGGCCCGATTTTGTACAGTACAAGCAATCTGATAAAGCAAAGGCAAAGTCGGCAAAGAACGCATTAAATGCTGCCAACAAGAAATACCATCATAAAATGGGGACAAGTGGCTACAAGAGTGCCGTCCCTAAGTGGGAAACTATGGAGAAGGAAATGAGGACTCGAGGCGTCACTCCTGGTATAGATGGATGGCCCGAGAGGTCAAAGCACTGGTGGTACGGGCACGGGGGATCCTTGGACCCAGAAACAGGGAAGACATTATTTCATGAGAAAATTCTAAAACCCTCCCAAGACCTTATTCAAGCAATGAACGATGCTCAATTGGGATTGTTCTGTCCCGAGAGAGAGAACGACGAGCTGACATGCGCCCTAGGGAATCCTGAAAAGGGAGGACGAACACGAGGCAAAGGCGCCGGTGTCTCGTGGAAGAAAGGGTTTCCTCAGTACGATGCCAGTTACAGAAGTCGTCAGAGAAAGAAGGACCGGGAGGCAGACCGGATCTCCAGGGTAGAGCAGGACCTAGCTGATCTGAAGAACCTCGTGCATGAAATTAGCCAAAGGCCGATGTCGTCAACTCACCCGCGGTCTGATGATTCTGCATTGGATCTTAGCCAACGGAGAAGCAGCATGGCTTCCACGAAGGTCCGTGCTGATGATCAAGCACTGCTGGATGATGCACCGGCTCCTCACTACCCCGTGGATGATGTCAGAGAGATGGCACAATGTGAGCTACATCAGCCAATGAACAACCTGTCCTTCAAGGTGGCGATCGGCACTGCTTTACCTTGTCTACCTGGAGCACTCCACCATTCACTTCCGATTCCACCATGCTATGCTCGTGTCACGGTGGATGACATAGTGGAGGATTTTGCGTACCTAGAGATTGAAATCGCTACGCCTGAAGGCCTTATGAAACTAGGAGATGTCAAGCGCAACATCATTCTATGGAATAAGAAGTACATCAAGTTTCCAGGATCGGCGCCAAGGCCACCGACTCCAAGGAATCCAAATCCACCCCGCATCGAATATCGTCAACCTCCAAGTGTACCCCAACCCGATTATCGCCAACCTCCAAGTCCACCCCAACCCGATTATCGCCAACCTCCAAGTCCACCCCGCCCCGCTGACGATCACCGCAGTAGGAGTACATCAACTCGATCTCCGCCTTCGCCTCCGTGAAATACTACTACCTCGTCGAAGAAACGGAATTTCGACGGTCCCCCGCGCCCCACATCAAAGAAAGGTCAAATGCCGAAGATAGTCGATATCCCGCCGGCGCTTCCAAAGAGACCTTATGACAAGACCGATGAGGAAACTAACGCAGATGTGGCTGCCCAAGTTAAGGCGCATTTTGCACCCAAAAAGCCTGAGCCAAAGCCGGTATATAACGAAAAAACCAAAAAATGGGCTAAGTCCTTTCTAGAGCAACCATCCCAGATATCGATGAATCTGGAATCAGACTATGACCGGGAGATTATTAAGCAAGCACAGAAGAAAAAAATCACAAGTGCAAAAAGCGGGAAGCAAGTTGCCCAGCTCGGAGCATAGAAGAATCTATCGGTGGCCCCTCTCAAAGTCATTTCAGACCTCGACAAGGCCTTCAGAGCTAAAATGGATATGGACATGCAAATAATGAACCCTAGAGCCCGTAATAATGCTGTACTTATGGAAATCACTGTATCGCAGGCCAAAATACTTGCTAACGAAGCAAATATGTCTCTTGGTCAATATTTAGGCTATGAAGATACGCCAGTGGGTCAGATAGTACGGCAGTATGTCCAAGGGGAGCCTCTAGTCAGTAATGAGGAGCTCACACGTCTATCCACACATATGCGAAATCTGCACGAATGGTACATGTCGCAAGCACAAAAAAAGCATCAGAAAGATTGGTTTCCGGTGGACGTTAGAATGGAGCATCACTTCAAACAATACTCGATACAGGTTCAAATGACCGAACTATTTCAGTTATACAACCAGCGCGCCCTCGACAAATCTATCATTGGTTGCTACTGTCTGTAAATTATTTATTTCTATAATTAAGTTTGTAGCTTTAGCTCGTTCATTGCATTTAATATATTATCCTAAATATATATCCTTTTGTATGATGATATTATATTCTGCAGAATGAAGATGCTTGAATGCAAAAGAGCTAGAAGATACGACGTTGGGTTCATTGACCCATATATCGTTAATGAATATACGTTAAAGAATCACCCCAAGGACGTGGAGGAAGACCTGTGCAGGTTCTTAACCGAGAATAATTTTGTTAAGGAAATACTATTTCCTTACAACTTCAAGTGAGTGTTTATATCTTGTACATATTTTATTTTTGCTTACTCGATGAGCTATATATGCTTGTATGCTTATGTAAACGTCCGCAGATTCCACTAGATCTTGCTAAACATTCAAGTTGACAACTTCCTAGTTGAAGTCCACGACTCATTAAGTTGGGACCAAGAGCAGTGGAGCGACATGAAAGCAATGCTCCATAACTAATTTCAATCATTATCGCATTATATCGTCCTCTTTCATTCATTTCCTGATATCAAGTAACTAATAACTCCTTTGTTTATTTTCTTTGCCGAGCAGGTGTTGGACACGGTTCAGACAGAAAATATCAGGTCCATTCAAAAAGGAGCTAACTTATAAAATGACGAAGAGTTTACAGCGGCCACCGGGAACTCATTTATGTGGATACTACATCTGCGAGTACATCCGCGAGTTGACCAGTGAGCGGAAAGTTGACTCACATTATATTTATGATTTGCGGGAGAAACTAGAGCCAAACCAGCGCATAAGAGCAATTCAAGAGGAGCTGGCGGGATTTATGATGAAGAAAGTCCTTGATGTACATGAAGAGCATTATGCGGATGACGTGGAACTCGATTTGCCTTAGTCATCTCCATGTAGCTCATATGATATATATATATATATATTCATCAATGACCATGTAATTTCAAAACATTTCTTCCTTTTGATATGATTGATTATACGTGTGCTTGCAAGGGATCGATTAATTATATAAATGTATCGACGTGTAGTGTGTATGTAGTAGCGTATAATATGTATACTGAAATATATGTTTGAATTATAGTAAAACACAAAACGAAAAAGAAACGAAATGGCAAAAAAAAGGAAATACACAATCTCTGCCGCGGTAGAGAAACACACAATTCTCTGCCGCGGCAGAAACCTTCTAGTCCCGGATGATGTTACGGCCCGGGACTAGAGGGTTTCCGCCCCCCGTGGCACTGAAACAGTCACGTGGCTGTTATCAGTCGCGGACCGTAGCGATCCGGGACTAGAAGGGGGCCTCTAGTCCCGTTTTCGCAGTCCCGTGTCCAAAACAGGGACTAGAGCCAGTTACGGTCCGGGACTGGAGGCCCTTTTTCCACCAGTGTTCACTATGCTAATGGTCGTCATTCACCGGTTCCGCCAACCGACAGGGCAATGACACACACGTTCCTCGTGGACAACCTCCTCGGCAGTTGTACCACCGATGCTCGACATGATCCAGCTCATGGGCACTCCGAGGCGTGAGGCAACTCGCCACGACGCTGTACTCCATGTGTGATAGCGTCGCGCCCCTAGCCGGCCTAATCCAGCTCCACGTCGTGGTGTGTTGGTGCAGTCTCGTCTTCGGCCGCGTCCATAGTCCGATGTGTTGCCTAATTAATCTATCAGACACAGAGAATCGTTTAGTGTTTGGACGGTGAACTAAGAGTTGTGTGAGCAAGCTCAGAGCACACGAATCTACTGATATGAGTTTATAACTTCATGTAACCACACAGGTTGACATTTAGACATAGCAGTTGTTTCCAAAGTGTAGCCCCCTCTAGAAAGAGCACCATCCACCTTGTTGTCTTCTCATTTCTTATACTGGAATTTGTATCGTAGTACAATTAGCTTTCTCATGGCTTTTTTCTGCTATTGATATGTTAAATGTCTGTCTTCCAAATTGCGCATACTCTTGTGGTCAGTTTTGATGGTGAAAGAGCCCCTTTGTAAGTAGGATTTCCACTTCTCAGCTGCCATAATAATGGTTAGAAATTATTTTTCATAGATTGACAAATTCTGGTTGACAGGGCCTAGTGCCTTACTGTAATAAGCTATAGGGTGGTCCTAAAGTAATACATCTTTTGCGGAGATTTGTCCACGAAGTAACTAGGGTCCAACGAGCCCTTGGTTTGAGAGGGGGCTGAACACGCGGTTCTAAGAAGTCTCGGCGACGATGGTGACGATGGAGCAAGCACACGACAAAGAGGTGACACAGTTTTTTACTCAAGTTTGGGACCCTCGTGAGGAGGTAAAACCCCTACTCCCGCTTGGTTGTATTACTCGCGTGCTCCGCGAGATACAATGGAGGTATAAAGTCTAGGGCTTTAGATCTCAGGGATCGACCTGTTCTAAGGTAGGAGAAAGACTCCTTATATAGCGGCGACGGGCGAAGGGTCACCACATTCCCGCCCAAAGGACTTTGGTCCGCCTTGTCTTCGCGTGGCCGCTGGCCAGCTGTAGTTCTAAGGTCGTGGACGGCCGCTCTCCTGCTTCAACGCGTCACCCCGGTCTCCTTGCACCAAAGTGGCAATGTAAGGCTCTGCGGCTTCCCTGCGTCACCCCTACCTTTGCACAGCGGGAGGCAGACATCATCTCGCTTTTCTAAGGTGGACCGATCATCGCTTGGACTGGCCGTTGGCGTGACGTATTGCGGGGCGCGCTTGGCACCGTAGGCGCGCTCCTTCACGATGTCTTGGCAGGAAGCTCTCGTCCTGGGGCGAGGCCAGTCTTGGCGTCCAATCGAGCTTCATGCTCCTTATTCCCTCCCGAGAGTCATGCTCCTCGTGAGAGTATGCATCCGGTGGGCCCGGCGACTCGACAGGACAGGGTACCCCTGGTGCCAATAGCCGACAGTAGCCCCCGGTCACTTGGCTTGCATGCGTTTGATGAAGGGGCAAGTAAGTCAAGGGACCAAATGGCGCCGGGCCCATGAATAGTCGGGTCAGCGCACAATCACCCGAGGACGCTATTCATGGCTTCCACGTGCCCACGCGAGACGTGGTGTCCATTTGATGCGGGAACCGCCGCTTCCGTCCCTCGGTCTCGGAGACCGTGCCGCCCATAAAACCCTGAGCCCGAGAAGGCTCACCTCACTTCATCTTCCTCCACCACTGATACGTTCAAAATATATCTACTTTCCCGAACACTTTTGCTATTGTTTTTCCTCTAAACTTGTGTGATTTGGATACAGCTGTTTTCAGCAGAATTACCTTGGTGTCTAGTTTTTGTGCAGAAAATCAACTATCAGGAAAAATCCAGAAAAATATGCCAAAAATCCTATTTCACCAGAAGACACACGGAGCCAGATGTGGTGACCTAGCATACCACTGCATGATGTAGTACACTATAGTCGTTGACATAACACCAATGAAACACCGTTCACTAGTATTACATCCCTCAGAGTGGTACAACAGAAACACAACAGGTCCAAGACATGACTATAAGTTACAACTCAATTCTTTATACAAGATCTAGAGAACACTCTAGGTTAAAGAAAGAAAAAGAAACTTCTTACAAAGAAGAATCAAAAATAAACAACTCAAAAACTATCATACTATTAAGACTAGTATCTTAACTAATGGTCTGGCATTGCTGCTATCGCAATACACTACAGAAATAGGTTCTATGGCTAGAGATTATATTCCTATCTAATTAGTAACTTCGTCTTCACTTGAGTTGGTGTATATGTTGACTTTCTTGACTTCACTTCAGAGCTTTAGCTTTTGATGATGATTTCCCGGAGCATGACTTGATGTAGATGTCGTCTTAATGACTTCAGAATCTAGCAAGGGTTAAGAAGATACGTTGAGTACGAGCGTACTCAGCAAGTTCACTAGAAAAGGAGTGTTTGATGCACTATATCTACAGCCACAAGGCAATGAAAATTTTCGTAAATATTTCTTAAAAGGTTGCTTTTATTCTGAAAAGCTATGTCCGTCAGCCTTCACGGGTTTACCAGAACTTTCATGAAGTTCCTTTCCCGCAGCGTTCGCGGCTCCTTCCCGGAACAGGGAGTAACAAGTTACAGTTCTTACACTCTGCAGAGGTGCGTTACTTTACCCATGAGAGATCTTAGCTTTGTTGCACATCCGAGCGGCCAACCCGTTCATACTTTCTTGGTATGAGGCCCAGACTAAGATCCAAGCCAATCACTTCCCTCTCCGCGACCCCATATGTCTGCACGGTCCTTCAGGGCTGGCTCACCTCCGTTAAGCCCCCTTTCAGGCAGGCTAAAACCCTGATGAGTCCCGAAGACTCTATGAGCCGGTGATTCCCAGGTAAGTACCTTATAGGTCTGGCTAAACCCCCGGCAGCCACTCATAGATAATCTAGACACCAAAAACGTGGGGCCTAAGGGTGCCCACCCATATGTTGGATCCGCACAAGGAATCACAACGTCACGTTAAGGTAGTCTTGCCTCTATACGAAAGGAAAAGGATACAGCTGACTTCTCCATCCCATTCCAAATCTCATGGTTAACGCGTAATATACAGCGCAAGAATCACTGACGACATTGGTTGTTAAGTCCTAGATAATATGTTCCTTTACCACCGGAACTTTCATAGTAGGTTATTACCTCATGGTAAATAACCTATAATCATATTATTAGGAAAATAGTGTTTTCCGACCTTTTTAAAATGCAGGTGATGACAACACTTGATTTGCAAAATACTTTACATAAAATAATCAAAGGACATGAGCAAGTGTGAACTTGCCTTTTGTGATTGCAAGATTATGCACTCACGGTCTTCGAGACAATATAAGATCCAATATCTGAAATCAACATCATTAGTCCGGTAAGGACTAATGTTTAAAGAAGCAAGATGCTATTATGCATAAGTAATGTAATGCCCTTTATAAACTCGAATCCCTGGAATTAGCGTTGTTCTAGGGTTTGGATACTGGAAATGATGTCTTTGAAATGAGTTGTACTTTTAGATCAGTTTCACACTTGTGCTTCTTGTTAAGGTTTGTGAGTGTGTGTGAAACAACATGTAATTATAATAACATAAAATAATGAGATACACACCAACGTGAAATGTTACTCAAGATTGCTTACATTATAATTGTTTATCTTCAAATTTTATTTAACAAGTAATGTCATTAATAAGGAACTCAAGTGTTTACAATCCTAAGTATACAAGTAAAGTTTGAAACAATGTGATTGTGATTAATTGTCATCTGTTGATTATGATGAAAGTCCTTGAATTTAATTTGTTAAGAGTTGGAAATATTATTATAAGGTTTGTTGATTGAAGTGGCAAAACGAATAACTTTTGAAGAAAAGATTCCTTTTCTAAGGTCTAAACAATCTTTGTGGTTAATCAAATGTGGTCGAAGTTGTTTGTGCTTGCTTGAATAGTTTGGACTTGAGATGCTTTATGACTTAACTATAACAGACCAAAGTGAACTATAAAGCATATAACAAATTATTTAGCATTATATTTAAAGTCTTGTAGACTAAAGTTAACTTTAAAGACATAGATGTACCTTAAGATACAAAACTTATGGTATTTGTACTTGACTTATGATTCAATAGGCCCCTGAAGGAAATAAAAAAAAAGTTCAGGCGCGATCAAGGGCTGGGATGGGCGGATACCCCTTCGCGCCTGGGGGTAGGATTGGCATACAAAAAGGTTAGATCGTGCGCGTAGAGCCCGCCAAAGCCCGTACATGCCCGAAGTAGATTAGTACGCGCGTATTCTGCGACACGACGTGGATTCCCGTCGTCCAACTCACCTGTCTGACGTGGCAACACCTCTACGCAAAAAAACACTTCTACATGGTTTGCTGGCCCGCATTTCTGTTCCCGCCGGTGGGCCGTTTGTGTTGCACGCGCGGATAAGAGCGGGGGATCACGATACATCGGGAAGGCGCACCCCCCTCACCTCCGACGCGGTGCACGTCTGACACCAACCGCAAGACTGTGTCATCATGATGCGTGGAGGGACGCGTGCACCGTTCTATCAACGCCGAAGTGAATTGTAAATCGACTTAATGGAGCATCCAATCAGTCGCATCGTTGCAGTTCTCTGCCTGCCACGTGTGGACAAAACTTCTTTGAGAAGGCAGATCGCACAATAGGGGAGAGTACTATGGGGTGCATAAGACTGGTCTGCCTAGCCTTTTTGACTATCTACCTCCACTAGTCACTAGCGCCCTCCTCCCTTTCTTCTTCCTCCTGCTCATCCCGCTCCTGCTCCCTCCCTCTGCGCATCCATGGATCCCTCTCGGAAGCGTGCCGTGGCGACAATGCGCGAGGAGAGAAAAGAGAGAGCTCGCCGCGCCGCTTTACACACTGAAGAGTCACAACATATGCTCATGGCTATGCCCGCAGGCGAGGGATCCTCCGGGTAGGTCATGTACTTCTTCTCCTTAATAGTGTTATCCAACATTCTTCTTCTCCTTAATCATCACCTACTTCTCTTTCTTCAAAGCCGTCGGTTCACCGGTAGACATGTCCCCCCCAATCCCAGGAACAGCGAGGTAAATAATATACACTGGGGTTTTTGCGAGTAGGATTTGGGTTTTTTGCGACTAGGATTTGGGGTTTTTGCTCCTGGATCTTTTCCACACCGCCCATTTCTGCATAAAGCTCGTGTGCTATAATGACACGTTACTGTTATTCCCGTTCCGTGATAGGACTGAAACCACGTATTCTTTGTCCCAGGAAAAGAAGCCAAAACTCATCAATAATGTGGATGCTTGGCTTAATGCACGAATAAGCAGCCACAGGGAGAAAATGCAAACACAAGAACCGGAATTAGAACAACTCAAATTAGCTGTGAA
The DNA here is from genome assembly GCA_916181665.1 of Avena sativa. Taxonomy (NCBI): domain Eukaryota; kingdom Viridiplantae; phylum Streptophyta; class Magnoliopsida; order Poales; family Poaceae; genus Avena; species Avena sativa. The sequence goes on from OV702295.1 coordinate 58,623,716, forward strand.
TACCCTTACTAAGGAGCGCGATGAGATGAAAAGGGACAACGCTGCCTGGAAGAAACTGCATAAGAAGATCCAAGCCTCGAACCGACTGAATACATCCATCAACGAGGGGCTCTCGAAGGATAATGCGAGGCTAAAAGATGATAATGTCAATCTCCATGTCGAGAACATGAACCTGCTTCGGAAGCTCGAGGCTTCGCTCAGTGAGCAGGTCAAGATCAGGCGGGACATGCTCGTACGTCGCCTACGACTTGAAGAGATTGAGGACAAAAACCAGCAGCTCCTCGCCATGCTACGACTGTAATGTAGCAGACTTTCCTCGGTGCTGCTCTGCTGAATTGAACTATGTGTTTCTATTTTGCAACTGTAAACTGAACTATTCGAACAATGAGTTGCAACGGGAGACACCTTTTGCGTAGTCCGAAAACTATCTTCTTTCCTGTTGTTTCTATCTACTGTCGCCGCCATGTTGGACAAGTGTCAATTTTGTTGTAAGAAAAACTTAAACTTAGATATTACACACACTCAACCGTGCATTAAAATTCAAATTAGGTATTCCAAACTCAACTTCAAATAGTTGCAAAAGGAGGTAGCCACGATCGGAAAAGAGTGGGTGGGCCACTGGCGGGGTCCGTAGAGAGAGAGAGAGTTTCGTAAAAAAAAGAGAGAGAGATTTTTTTTGACACAGAAGAGAGAGAGATTGTTGGCGAATGGGGCCACCGAGCGCGTGAGAATCGTGCATGTACCATAGGCATGTTTGAGGCGCACCGTGTGCGTGTGAACTGTGTAGTACCGTACTACCGCATGTCCGCGGTGCACTGTGCGAGCAGGTGCGCATGCGTATGCTGCTGAATCGTACACGTGTGAACCGCGGGAGCACGAAACGTCGGCGTCTCACCATATAGAGCCCATCCCTCTGTCTCTCGCCGCCTCCCCTCATTCACTCCATCACGCCACCTCTTCCCAACTCCCCCTAGGCCCCTACCCACTACCCTTCCCCACTCCTCTCTCCGCTGACCAGGAAAAAACCCTCTCCCCTTCCGCTTCCGCTGCACTTCCCATTCCAGCGATGGAGCACCCATCCGACGTTGTCGCCGCAGCTAAGGAGAAGGCTGTGACGCTGGCGTTAGCGGCGGAGGAGGCGGCCAGAGCCGTGACGAAGGCGGCCAGAGCCACGGAAGAGGCGGCCAGAGCCGCGACGGAGGCACAAAATGCCACAAGGGCTTTAATCACAGCCGCAGCGGATGCGAAATATGAAGCAGAGGCCATTTCTGAAGGCCGGCCGATCAGTCCCTCATCGGCTCCCGCCGCTATCAGTACTTGTGCGTACAATCTTGGGAAGCAGCCGTAGGATGACGATGAGGAGGTCGAGCTCATCATGCCGCCGCCGGCCTTTGACGAGAAAATCATCGACGATGACGAGGTAAGTTCCAATTAATGGATTATCTGCTTGGGGCCTAGGGTTTTCGCTTAGCGTCAGATTCGTTTGTTATCTGTTAAGATTGGGGCCTAGGGTTTTCACTTAGCGTCAGATTCGTTTGTTATATGTTAAGGTTGGGGCCTAGGGTTTTCACTTAGTGTCAGATTCGTTTGTTATCTGTTACGATTGATGTGTAATTAATGGATCTGTGGATTATTGCTAGCTAGGCTTCGATTATGGACAGAATCGATTAATATTTGTGGATCTGTGGATTATTGCTAGCTAGGGTTCGATTATGGACAGAATCGATTAATATTTGTGGATCTGTGGATTATTGCTAGCTAGGGTTCGATTATGGACAGAATCGATTAATATTTGTGGATCTATGGATTGTTGTTTTCATTTCTATGGATTAATGCTAGCTTATTGACCGGCGGAAGTGGTTTATCTACTTGATCCCTTGATTACTTTCTGTTATTGCTAGCTGGAGACTGTTATATGTTGCTTCCTTTGTTAAGCATTCAATTTTAGTTGTAGTTTCTACATATTTGCTTCACATGTGTATTTTGTATATTTCAGCAAGCTACTGATGATGTTGACAGCGATGTCGACTCGTGTCAAAGGAAGACCAGGGCCACTCTCAAAAAGCTTAAAGCGGGGAGGTTCGACCGGTTCTAGAGTGAACCCTAGACTGATGGCATGAACAGCTGCCCCTTCTGCAAAAGGAGCATAAAGATGGACTTCCAAAGCATCCTGTAGCATGCTGAAGGCTGTGGATCTGGCCATGTCAAAGTTGGGGAAACTGTCAATGTCCACGGCTTCACGGCCAATCACATGGCCTATGGTATCTTCCTCAGGAACAAGCTGAACCGAGCTATCGAGGCCGGTCGTGTGCCTGCTCCCAAGCCCAAGCCACCGAAGGTTCCGGGTATGGGCAGCAGGAAGCATAGGAAGTGGGACAGGGAGGAGCGGGACCGGGAGGAGGCGGCGAGGAGGCAGTGATGTAATGATGTGCCTGTTTGTGTGTGCTGGTGGTGGTGGTTTAAGCAGCATACTTTTGTTTGAACTGTGTTTATGTTGGCTGCTTAGCGGTGTTTGTCTTGAACCTCTGCCTTGTCAAGTTTGTGTTGAACCTTGCTTAATTAGTTGCTTGTTATGTTTATACATTTTAGATTCTTAATTAGTTTGTGTTGAACCTTGCTTAATTAGTTGCTTGTTATGTTTCTACATTCTATATGCTTACTATCTACATTTGTTTTTGTACATGCTGGTGTGTGGTGGGATTTCCTATTTCGGAAAGGTTCAAGGGAAATAGTTAAGGAATTGAGAAATAGATGTTAATATAGATTTGCTACCAAATTGGGCAAAAGTGAATGAATGAGGTGAGCCTGGCAGAGGTAGACAAAGGAAGAAAGGAGGGAGGGGAGAGGGAGAGGGAGGGTTCTTTGATTTGTTGCCAAATTGGGCTGGCTGGTTGCGTTGCCCTATTGTAGCCTTATTTTTCTCTTCTTTCCTTTTTCATATAGTTGTTGATTTACAAACAAGCCTGTTTTGTCTCACCTGAACCTCTTTTTCCAAAAAATGACAAATCTACAAAAGCCTGTTTTGTCTCACCTGACCCTCTTTCCTTCACGAAATAACCTCAATTTTTTTTACACATTCTAAAATACGTAGACTTAGCCTAGCCCAGCTCCTGTTACTGTGCCCGTGTTATCGCTGCAGCGGCTGCTTTCTTATTTGGGCCATCCCAACCGCGCCCAGCAGACGCGCGCGGGTATGATGGCGTAGACGCGTTAGGTATTTACTATTTAGTCACTCCACGGCCGCCTCCGCCCACGACTCGCCTCCTATCCCTCCTCACACGAGCGCCTCCACACGACAACAACCTCAAAAATTCCATCGAGGACTGCCTCCAGTATTCAATGCCTGCAACGACACAGGTTCATGGATCAGAGATTCAAGGATCATGTATGTTTTCGCTAACTCCTATATGAAAATCTAGAACGAGTGATGTGCAGAAATTTCGTCAGATCTAGAGGAAATACGATCAAATTTTAAGAATGCATGACGATCATAATTGTGTAGATCGGATCTACATATGAACTAGTACAATAACACTCTATTATATGTTAGCACTGAAAGCATGCCGTGTCAGATCTATATGTACTATTAAGAAAATTGTACTTCCTCTGTTTCAAAATATAAGATGTTTTAGTTTTGTGAATGAAATGTATCTATATTTAATTTAGTGTGTAGATTCACTTCAAACTTGAGTGGACCTACATAGTAAAATAAGTCTAGATACATTTGCTTTACAAAACTAAAACATCTTATATTTTAAAACGGAGGGAGTATTATCTAATGGACACTACTCGGTGCTTTGGAATATCATGCGTGTTTATGAACATGCAAACCGTGTTCAAGTATCTAAAATAAGAGGTGGTAGAATATAGATTACTTTATTCTAAAAAGTTTGTGTACATGGCACTTTCTGGTTAGGTGGAGGAGTATGCTCGCACTCGTCATGTTCGTGCCGCTCTTAAGTTGCATAAACCTCTGCATATAAGAGGTTTGTAATGTAAAATTAAAAAAATCAATGCAGTTATAATTGCTGCTTATGTATGTATTTGTTACATGCAGGTCCCGGAATAAAGTTCGAGAAAGAATTTGAATGTTTCTGCCATTATGGCAACCGTGAAGCGATGGATGATGCCGAAATTAATGTACTAAAGTATGGAGTTTATAAGAACCTCCCAAAAAGAACATTTTATGTATGCACCATAAATAAATCAAACACCTTGAAAGGCAAATCAAAAATGGTAAAACTTTTGAACTAGTAACAATTTTTCAAAATGTTACATTACTACTATTAGGTACTGACATTTGTATGTATATATTGGTGTAATCTATATGCAGTACTTTTCGAGGAGCTTCACCATGGAGCATATTGTTCCATATATGGAACTACCAGCAAACATTCAAGTATTTTGGAACAATATGGAAGTTGTAAAAGTTAAAATGGTGATGACCAAGTCAAATACTAGAGGCAAACTGAAATGTGGAGGTGCCATGATAACATCAAAGTGGATGGAGGTTGTGAACAAGTTTGATATGAGAGCTGGTGACATCTTTGTGTTTTGGTTCCATGGTAGCTCGACTGGCCTCAAGCTCCTTAATAATCGTCTGTGAAATCAACATGCAGATCATGCAATGTTAGCATGTGTCCACAATTGCCACAAAGTGTTTCTAGCCAACTTAGTAATCACTAAGTTGATGAATTTAAAGTCCTTCGAAGGAGTTTCTAGCGAAGGCTATAGATCTCTATAGGTTGGCTAGAAAGTCCTTCATCAACTTAGTGCTTATGTGATGATATAATAGTAATGTAATTTATAAGTTAGAATAGTACTAAATCAACCAACTAAAACGGCGAAGTGCTAACCTGACGAAACTGAAACTCTGTCAGACTAACACCTAAACTGAAGCCGAGCGCGTCGAGCGTGGCGTCCAACTTCGCGTTCCAGGCTCTAGCATGTAGGTGCCTGACAGAGTCCGTAGAGTGGCTTGTGCAGGCGCATTGCCTAGCGCCCCTGGCCAGCAGACCCACCCGCGGTGCGCGGCGAGTGCCAGCAGGAGCCGCACGGACTCCAGCCGTGCAACAGGCCCAAAGGCGTCCGCGACGTTGATGCCCTGCTGCTTCACATATCGCTTTTGGCGACGAGGCGAGGCGGGTGTTTGGTTGCACGATGCCGTCCATGGTGCACGCTTTTGGTCATCGGGTGCACCTCGCGGCGAGGCAGATGTGATGGCGGCGCGGCTTCAGCTTCGGGTGTCGGAGAGGCTAGCTCGGTGTGCGAGGATGACGCTGTCGGCAACGTGTGCTCTGCGGGAGCTGGTGTCAATGGAGAGCTGATGCCGGCGATTCCTGGCCTGCCACCTCAGGTGTAGTGGTACGCAGTGGAGTCGAGTCGAGTGCACGTAGCAGTCCACCGTGAACGTCGTGCTCACAGGGTTGTCCTCGTGCGTGCTCCAGTCCAAGCTCGCGTCCTCGACAAAGACGGGATCGTAGACACGGTAGCCTTGGTGCCACTCTCGTAGCCGATGGAGATCATTGGCATGCTCCGGTAGTCCAGCTTCTTCAGGTGAGGACGCGCGCTCTTCACGTATGTGCGTGACGTAGCCGAAGCTCCACAGATACCAAGCCTCATATGGCGTCATGCCGGTGACGCTGCGCCTGAACGCCCGGTTCAGGTTCAGCACGTAGACCGCTGTCAGCACGGTCTCACCCCAGAAGTAATTTGGCATGCCCTTCGGCTTCAGCATGCTTCTGGCCGCCGCTACGACCGTCTGGTTGTGCCGCGCGATCACCCCGTTCTGCTGGGGTGATTACGGTGCTGTGAGGTGGCGCTTGACGCTGGTGTCGGCGCACTGTGCACAGCGAACATGGCCGACACGTGAACTCGCCGACGCGGTCCGTGCGCAGTACTCGGAGCTTGCGCCCGCTCTCCGCTCGCCGGTGCAGCTTGATCCTCGGTGGCCGACGTGAAGGTGCGGTGCGCACCCCCGTCAATGGTGATCTGAACGGAGTCCAGATCGACATCAAGCGCAGGCTTCGCCAAGGCACACGCTCCTCGTTGCAGAGAAAGGCTTCACTGGCAAATTCAGAGCGAGTGTGATTGTGAGAGAACGAATAGAGACAAGTACTTTGTGCTGCTAAAACTTCCTAGTCTAGGGTGACATTATAGACCTATATATATCTGAGTTAGTTAGAAACACCTTGATCACCTTCTGGTTGAATGAGTCAACGATTGGTCAACGTGTGATCCCAACTAGTTGTTAGATGTAACTATATCATTGCACTCTTATAGCTGGATCTATCAAGCAGGTGGGATCATGTTGGCCAGGTGTAGTGACTCACACAACCACTAAGTTGATGACGGTGGTTCTAGCCAGCCACAGAGGTCTAGACCCCATGCAATTTTGGTATGGCCCCACATTTGCCACAGGCTAGTGTGTATCATGGCTTGACAGACTCAAAATTATAGCTAGATCTAGCAAGTAGGTAGGATCATGTTGGCCAGGTGTGATGACACATACAACAACAAGTTGGTGAAGGTGTTTCTATCCAGCCCAGAGAGGTGTCTAGACCCCATGCATGCAATGTTGGCATGGCCCCACATTTTCCGCAAGCTAGTGTGTGTCATGCCTTGGCATAACACTCTTATAGCTAGATCTATCAAGTGGGTGGGATCATGTTGCTAGGTGTAGTGACTCACACAACCACTAAGTTGATGATGGTGGTTCTAGCTAGCCCAGATAGGTCTAGACCCCATGCACTGTTGGCATGGCCCCACATTTGCCACAAGCTAGTGTGTGTCATGGCTTGGCATAGAAATATTATAGCTAGATCCAGCAAGTAGGTAGGATCATGTTGGCCAGGTGTAGTGACTCACACAACCACTAAGTTGATGATGGTGTTTCTAGCCAACCCAAAGAGGTCTAGATACCATGCAATGTTGGAATGGACCCACATCTTCCACAAGCTAGTGTGTGTCATGGCCTGGCATAGCACTCTTATAGCTAGATCTATCAAGTGGATGAGATCATGTTGGTCAGGTGTAGTGACTCACACAACCACTAAGTTGATGATGGTGTTCTAGCCAACCCAGAGATGTCTAGATCCCATGCAATGTTTGCATGGGCCCACATTTGCCACAAGCTAGTGTGTGTCATGGCTTGGCAGACTCAAAATTATAGCTAGATCTAGCAAGTAGGTAGGATCATGTTGGCCAGGTGTGATGACATATACAACAACAAGTTGGTGAAGGTGTATCTATGCAGCCCAGAGAGGTGTCCCATGCATGCAATGTTGGCATGTCCCCACATTTTCCACAAGTTAGTGTGTGTCATGCCTTGGCATAACACTCTTATAGCTAGATCTATCAAGTGGGTGGGATCATGTTTCCAGGTGTAGTGACTCATACAACCACTAAGTTGATGATGGTGGTTCTAGCCAGCCCAGAGAGGTCTAGACCCATGCAATGTTGGCATGGCCCCACATTTGCCAGAAGCTAGTGTGTGTCATGGCTTGGCATAGAAAAATTATAACTTGATTTAGCAAGTAGGTAGGATCATGTTGGCCAGGTGTAGTGACTCACACAGCCACTAAGTTGATGATGGTGTTTCTAGACAACCCAAAGAGGTCTAGATCCCATGCAATGTTGGCATGGGCCCACATCTTTCACAAGCTAGTGTGTGTCATGGGTTGGCATAACACTCTAATAGCTAGATCTATCAAGTGGGTGGGATCATGTTGGTCAGGTGTAGTGACTCACACAGCCACTAAGTTGATGATGGTGTTTCTAGCCAACCCAGAGAGGTCTAGATCCCATGCAATGTTGGCATGGGCCCACATAGTGTGTGTCATGGCTTGATCTAGCAAGTAGGCAGGATCATGTTGGCCAAGTTTGATGACACATACAACAAGTTGGTGAAGGTGTTTCTATCCAGCCCACAAGTGTGTATAGACCCCATGCAATATTGGCATGGACCCACATCTACCATAGTTGTGTGTGTCATGGCTTGGCATAGCGAAAGTATAATTAGATCTATCAAGTAGGTAGGGTCATGTTGGTCAGGTGTGATGACTCATACAACAACAAGTTGGTGAAGGTGTTTCTATCCAGCCCATAGAGGTCTAGGCCCCATGCAATGATGGTATGGCCACACATTTGCCACAAGTGTGTGTCATGGCCTGGCATAACACTCTTATAGCTAGATCTATCAAGTGGGTGGGATCATGTTGGTCAGGTGTAGTGACTCACACAACCACTAAGTTAATGATGGTGTTTCTAGCCAACCCAGAGAGGTCTAGATCCCATGCAATGTTGGCATGGGCCCACATCTACCACAGTTGTGTGTGTCATGGCTTGGCATAGCAAATTTATAGTTAGATCTATCAAGTAGGTAGGATCATGTTGGCCAACTGCTTAGTCACACAACCACAATTTGGTGAAGGTGTTTCTAGCCACCCTAGAGAGGTCTAAAGCCCATGCAAAAATTCAAAAAAAAATCAAAATTGTGTGAAACCTTGGACACCTTTAAAATTGCTTCTAGGTAGAGGATGCCATGTTTCAGCATGGAGCATGTGTCACATCACAAAGGTCTAGCCCCTAGGCATCCTTACTAGACACCTTGATTTTTGGCCTAAATTTGACCGGGCCACAAAAAATTCAAAAACATTCAAATTAGTGTGAAACCTTGTACATGTGTCTTAGTTTGTGTATGTTAGCATGTGTAAAAAAATCCAGGTTGTTTCACGAAAGTCGAAAAAACACATTGGTAGGAAAAGAGGCCTAGGTGAAACCAAAAGGGCTGTTCGTAAATTTCTCAATTTTTCGATGTTCATCAAATGAACCCAAATTTGTTGTACATGCTATACCAATGGTGCCTGTCAAGAATATGTAATTTATTTGAAAAAAAATTCAAAATTGTAAAATAGCTATTTTGTTCAAATTTTTAAATAGAAAATAATAGGATAGAAGAAAAAAGTAAGACTCGGCGTGCAGGCAACAAGCCAGCCCAACTCCTACTCCCGCGCCCGCGTCACGGCTGCGTCCGGGCGTCAAGTAGATTGGGGCGGGCCATCTTAATCCCGGGCATCAAACAGTATTTCATTCTGTTTCTAGTCGTATGCAGGCCGTGCTTAGCTTGAGAAATATCCTGCTAGTGGGCGGGCTTTTTTTTCTTCTTTTTCTTTACCTTTTTTCCCCTATATTTAAACATAAAATTAGACGTTATGTATACAAGTATGGCTGGCATAATGGATATAGAGCACTTTCTCTACACTTCTATTCGTTTTGATGTTATAGAAGATAATACAGCATTGCAAAATCTAGATAATTCTAATTACTCAAACCATTTCAAATTTTCAAACAATACTAGAATGTGCGGAAACTATCAAAACCATCCAATTTAGAAATGACACAATGAAAAATAGATTACTAAGTGACAACACTGCTATGATGCCACATCACAGATAGGGAAATAATAAAGAAGCAAATGACAACATATTACCATAACCATATATACATTACTAGTAGAATGATAACATAGTAGTCCTACGGGAACATCACCAACAGAAGGTTACCAGTGCACATCACACAACCAAAATAACCAAGTTCTCGACCCGGAGACTTACTTAAGCAGTTCAACATATTTACCCTACACAAACATCATCACTGTAATGATGATGTACCATACAAACTACCAACTTCCATTCACTCCTCTTCATCCTCCGACTCGCTGAAATCAAACTCATCAGGCTCGAGGACCCTCAGGAGAGCTTCATGCCTGTCATGATCACACAGGTCACCCTGAAAGTCTTCACCCAGACGTCCTTGAGTGGCCATCTCACGGACATGCTGGACAAGCCCCACCCTCAGGCCCCTATGTGGCTTGAAGTGGTGGAATGGGCACCTATAGTCCTCTGTGGTGAATGGAAGGTAGACAGAAATTCCCTGACGCCTCAGCTTCTTCTCTTCTTTCTTCACAAAGGACTTGTAGGTCCATTGCTCCACATCAACATCTGAACCAGAAAAGTACTACACAATCAAGAAAACAACAAAACAGTTAGTACTTTCTAGTTAATACAACAACTACTACTTTTGTGCATGTCTAAATGCACTAGAACAACTTCGAAGAAAAAACCTTCTCATCGGGCCACGGGGAGAGTACATCATAGACAACACCTGGGTTTGGTGCCTGCCAGAAATATTTAAAACAGTAATTATTAAAAGCATTCAATATAAGTAAATGAACAACACTAGCAAAAATTTATAGCATAACAATTAAAGGTTCACAAATCTGATAATTAAACTAACAGTGGTTAAGTAGTACATCAATGCTACTTATGCTGCATGCCATTAAATTACAAGGATTATGCAATTATGTTACATGTACATAATTGCACCATAATTATGCAACCTTTGTTCTATCATACATATAATCAAATTTTCCTATTACTACAAAATGCCAACATAACTGCTGCAATTCGACCATCTCACTATGGCAACATCACTACTAGTTGATCCATAAAAGAAAGATTTCACAAAGGGCAACATCATTAAATATGATTAACTAATATATCAAATATATTTATGCTAGAAGGCAATAAATAACAAGGATTATGCACTTATGTTACATAAAAATAAAATACAACAAATGCAAACTTTCTTCTATCAAATATATGACCCAATCTTCTATTACTTCAACATGGCAACAACACATCAACAATCCCAACATCAGACCATGGAAAAATCACTACTACATGATCCATGAAAGAAATATTCCAAAACAGGAGACATCATTTAATAAAGAAACATTTAACTACTGCAACATGTTCAAGGATTAGAACATTTAAAACTCTACAGACCTTTTCAGGATATAGCATTGCCCGCATCAACTAAATCTGATGCCCATACATGTTATTGCCTTAGATAGTCAGGAACCAATGTTTAAAACTTGCAAAATTGAAGAGGCAGCTGACATAAGTCTACAAGTATTGCAGCCACAGAAACAAGGTAACCTAAAAGGCTAAGATTATTCTATTAATTGTCATAGGGTAGAGGTATAAACAACATAAACCACCTTGGTGTTCAATAACAGATCATGAAGACGATCTGACTGAACTTTCAGGACAACTCTCTAGTTCAAGTGTCCAAAAACAGCCGCCAAGGTCTACTCAGTATGATAATACAGTTTAGAGCATGCAGCCATTTACCATTTGATCACCGTGCAAAAATCAAGGAAAAATGATAAACTGATATTGCACTATACTAACTACTTAAACTACACTGAATATCATATCTTAGGGACATCACTCGCAGCTAAGCATTCATTTAATAGAACTAGTCTAAGATATGATCATACAAGTTCAGGAAAAAAACTACAACAAAAATATGCATGCAACATTGTGTAATTTCATAGTTAATCATCCCGAATAATCCGATGCACTGAACTATTTCCTAGGGCTAGATATATGCTGCAACAAATAACTTTCATTGAAATATATAAATCCCTAAAAAAATCTACACCAGGAATCTACATAACCAAGCTTCCATCCAAAGAATCCCTAACAGATGTCAATCCCTAATACTGATATAGCTAAATCTACAGAACCGTGATTCCATCCAAACAATCTAAAGAGGGAAAACGGAAGTTAGCAGAAAAAACCTCTTACCTGCATCGCAGCAACCTCCTGAGGCTGTACCGGCTACAGATCCTCCCCGGTGCCGAGCACCACGTTCAGATCTAGCCGCTCCGCCTCGTCGACCTCCGCATCCAGCATCTCCTCCTCTCCTAGAGCCGCATAGGCCAAAGCGGCCGTACCACCACCGCCACCGCCATGGCGCTCGACCTCGTCGACTGCATCTGGGCGGGTCACGGCTCCCATCCCCACCCTAGCAGAACCGCCCGCATCGGCTTCGGAGCCCACTCTCGCCATCGCCGGAGTCGAAATCGCGCTGAGGAGGACGACACCCATGCCGAAAGCGGAGGAGACGACGATGTGAGGTAGGGTTTCTCACTCCTCACTCCTTTCAGTATCAGGTGAGACAAAAGGGAGGAGGGGGAAAATGGTGGGGATCTGGCGACGCGGAGCGGCCGAGAGGGCTCTTATACGTCCCGTCGATTCATTTTCGCTGACGTCACCGACGCACGTGACGTCCACCTCATACTACCAACATTGCATGGACTCTAGACCAAGTGTTCACTTTCATCAACTTGTGGTTGTATGTGTGAACACTTGGTCAACATGATCCCACCTAGTAGTTGTTACTCTCTCAGTCACAATTTAGGTTGCATATAAGATTTTATCAAAGTCAAACTGTATAATGTTTGACCAAATAGTTTGATACAACTATAAACTAATACGGTGCCAAAATAATATTATTAGAATTGTATTGAATTATATTTTCATAATATATACATTTTATATCACACATATTTATATTATTTTGTATATTCTTTGCAAAGTTTGACTTGCACGCAAAATTATGCGCAACATAATATGGGATGGAGGGAGTAGATCAAAGTTGATGAAGGTGTTTCCAGACAGCTCAAATAGGTCTATATTGCATAATATGTTGGCATGGGCCCACATCTACCACAAGTGTGTGTCATGGCTTGGCATAGCATTCTCATACTTAGATGTCTGAACTGGGTGGGATCATGTTGGCCAAGTGCTGATCCACACAACCACAAGTTGATGAATGTTGGGGAGGTGACCCCGGATAGGGTCAAGACAGGGGAAAGACGAAAGGAACCTCCCTTATCGTAAGCCGAATTACTGATTGTGTCGGCCGAATCATGTGAGAGTCGGCCGAGATAAGAAATGCCATGACAAATGTAGAATGGGTAACACCTTATCCGGCCAACGTACGAGTTAAGTCGGCCGAATAACTCTGACTAATTCGAATACAGGTGAAGGCCAAGCCGAGTTATGCGAGACAAGGCCGAATAATGCGAAGCTTGCAGGAGAAGGAGGTGCCTATAGTCAAGCCCTAGTTACTGGCTAGGAGGAATCTAGACAGAGCCAAGCGCAAAGGACAAGGAGCAGAGCAACAGAAGGGCAGACGAACGTCACAGAGGTGACAGTGAGGAAGCCCGAGGCACGCATGTGAAGGTTTCTGGAACATTGCCTCCGATAGAAGGGCGACACAGAAAGGAGGCCGCCGAGTTACCATATTGGGACAAGCATATTCCATAGATATGCTTGCCACGTCAGCCCTAGAAGGAACCAAGGCACCCCTATATAAGGGGAGACGCGGGCTCCTGAAGGGGGATCAATTGACTCCTGGCCGGTAGGCTCGTGTATTAGTGTTCTTCCTCTTTATGAGACAGCTCTAGGAGCACTTGTATTCATTCAGAAGAGGAATAGAGATTTACTTGTAGAACTGTTGAGTGTAGAAATCACTACATCTTCCCTCCCCGGATCCCTCTAGCATCCATTGGCCCCAAACTTTAGCCTACCCATGGCATCTGCCGTGCCACCACAACGACAGTTGGCGCCCACCGTTCGGCCAGCAGCGGTGCTAGCTGGAGTCAAGATCCGGACGGGAAACTTCATCCACACTGGCGAGCGGGTTGTCTCTGGCCTAGTCCAGAGATTTGATCTCTGGGACTATGTCAGCGATAATGCGGGTAGATTCTGGAGGAAAGCGCCTCCGCGCAATGGCTTTTTCATCAACTTGGGCACGCACAGGGTCTACGTCGGCGTCGACATGTCCTGCGTCTATCCTCGCTGAGTCGTTGAAGCAGGAGAACCTCCCCTCAGCGCTGCTAACGGTCCGCGTGGCGCATGCCCCGTCGGTAGCGTCGAGGTGATGGTGACAGCCGCAGCACCGACGGCAGGGGCCAAACATCGTGGAAGTGTTTCTTTCTAGCCGACTAAAGAGAAGAAAAAGAGAAGAAAAACATCAAGATATGCCGGCACAACCGGGCCAATAAAAGGAGGATTCAGGAGGTAGCGGCTCTGGCTCAGTCGGCACAGCTGAATATGCCGGCATTAGCCAACCCCCATGGAAGTGTTTCTTTCCAGCCGACTAAAGAGAAGAAAAAGATCCAGATAAATGAGCAATTCCCAGAGTGCACCATCACGATTGGTGCCGGCCTAGATGCCAAATAGGAAGGCAAGCTCACCAACTTCCTCCATGATAATCGGGATATCTTCGCATGGTCGACTCAAGACCTGCAAGGTGTGCCGAGGGAGTTGGCTGAGCACTCTTTGCATGTAAGTCCAGGAGCAAGGCCGGTGAAGCAACCTCTCCGCCGCTTCGCTGAAGACAGGAGAAAAATAATAGGGGATGAGATAGCTCGGCTCCTTGAGGCCGGGTTCATCATGGAAGTGCTTCATCCAGACTGGCTATCAAATCCGGTGTTAGTAGAAAAGAAAAAGGATGACCCGAATGTAGCCGTCGTATGGCGAATGTGTATCGATTACACGAACCTAAACAAGGCCTGTCCCAAAGATCCTTTTCCTTTACCTAGGATAGAACAAGTCATTGATTCGACCGCTGGTTGTGAGCTGTTGTCATTTGTGGACGCGTATTTTGGTTTCCACCAGATACCGTTAAATCCGGCTGATCAAATAAAGACTGGGTTTATTACCCCGTACGGGGCTTATTGCTATCGCACCATGCCATTCGGCCTGCGTAATACAGGGGCAACATACCAAAGATGCATGCAAAAGTGTCTACATGACAAGATAGGAAAAAATGTACAAGTATATGTAGACAACGTGGTTATAAAAACCAAAGCGAGCAAAACGTTCCTTGATGATATTCGGCAGACATTCGCAAACTTGAGAAGATTCCGAATGAAGCTTAACCCGGAAAAATGTACCTTCGGCGTGCCGGCTGGAAAATTACTCGGTTTCCTCATGTCCAGCCGAGGTATAGAGGGAAATCCAACTAAAATACGAGCAGTTGAAAGAATGGAACTGCCGAGGTGTCTGAACGATGTACAAAAGTACACGGAATGCCTGGCTTCGCTGAGTAGATTCATATGTCGACTAGGGGAAAAGGCATTACATCTATATCAACTGATGAAGAAATCTGATAAATTCATCTGGACACCGCAGGCTGATAATGCATTTCATGATTTTAAAGAGATGTTGGTCACAGCATCGATCTTGGCTTCTCCATTGTCAAAATAACCTATGTTACTTTATGTAGCCGCCACTAACAGAGTGGTAAGTGCGGTGGTTGTCGTGGAGCGGAATGAAGGGGATAAGTAAATACAAAGGCCGGTATATTACCTAAGCGAGGTATTATCAGCCTCAAAGAAGGACTACCCGCACTACCAGAAGATGGCTTATGGAGTATACATGTTGGCGAATAAACTCAAACATTACTTCGAAGTACATCCGATAAAAGTGATTTGTGAAGCGCCCATAGCTGAGATATTGAGCAACAAAGATGCAAGTGGCCAAATAGCAAAATGGGCAATCGAGTTATCACCTTATGCTCCGCAATTTGATAGGCGAGATGCAATCAAATCTCAAGCAGTGGCCGACTTCTTTGTGGATTGGGCCGAGGTACAATATGAACCACCGTTACCAGATCCGAATTATTGGACAATGCATTTTGACGGTTCCAAGCTGAGAAATGGTTTGGGGGCAGGGATAGTATTAACTTCTCCGAAAAAAGATCAGCTGAAGTATGTGCTGCATATACATTTCGCCGCGTCAAACAATGTAACCGAGTATGAAGCCCTCGTCCATGGGTTAAAAATGGCAAAAGAGATTGGTATACGTCGGATCCTATGCTATGGGGATTCAGATCTGGTAGTACAACAAGTATCAGGCAATTGGGACGCACTAGATGTGAATATGGCCCTATATAGATTTCATCTGCAAAAAATTAGTGGTTATTTCGATGGATGCGAATTTCACCATATACCTCGGGCGGAAAATGAAGTTGCAGATACACTGTCAAAACTCGGATCAACTAGGCAATCAATTCCCCCGGGTATTGCCCTAGAGCACCTAAGAAAACCATCGATTACACCATCACCAGAATCCAAGTCAATTCGTATCTCAGCAGAACTGATAGAAGGAAGTGTGCCAATGGAAATCGACAAAGAATGTGATCCGGTTTTTCTAAAGGTGAACCCGGCCGTCGCACGAGCAAACACAGAAAAGTCCAAAGCTGTTATGTCGGTGGAAAATATGGAAATCGACAACGAAACTATCCCAGAGAAAATCACGCCGATATGGGTGCAACCCATATTTTCATTCCTTAAGGAGGCAATCTTGCCGAGTAATGAGGTACTGGCTAGACAGATAGTAAGAAGAGCAAAAGCTTACACAATCATAAACAATGAGCTGTATAAGAGAAGCGTCACGAGCGTACTGCAAAGATGTGTTGACTCGGCAGAAGGGCAGGAAATACTCCTAGATATACATCAGGGAGAATGTAGGCATCACGTCTCGTCCAGAGCGTTAGTGGCCAAAGCATTTAGGCATGGATTTTATTGGCCGACAACATTAAAGGAGGCAAAAGAATTAGTAGAAAAATGTAATGGTTGCCAGAGATACGCCAACAAGATACATCTGCCCTCATCCGAGTTAAAAACGATACCAATCACTTGGCCTTTTTCTGTGTGGTGCTTGGATATGGTAGGTCCGTTCAAGCCAGCCCGAGGCGGAATGACTCACATTCTAGTCATGGTGGACAAATTCACAAAGTGGATCGAGGTGAAACCAATAACAAAATGTGATGGACCAACATCGGTAAAATTTATCAAAGATATTATCTTGAGATATGGATATCCACATAGTGTTATCATGGATAATGGCACAAATTTTGCTGAAGGAGCCTTTGCTAGATTCTTCCAAGAAAAACACATAAGGCTAGATGTTGCCTCAGTGGCTCACCCAGCATCAAACGGGCAAGTAGAAAGATCAAATGGACTGATATTGTCAGGAATAAAACCCCGACTTATCGAACCACTGCAAAGGTCGGCAGGATGCTGGATTGAGGAGCTTCCAGCAGTACTGTGGAGCCTCGGGACCACCCCGAACAGGTCGACAGGGTATACCCCATTCTTTCTAGTATACGAGGCAGAAGCTGTGCTTCCAGCCGACATAATGCATGACTCGCCAAGAGTAATCCAATACACAATGGCCAAAGTAAATGAAGTATCATGGCAAGACGATGTGGATCTACTAGAAGAAGCAAGGGAATTGGCATTATCAAGATCAGCTGTTTATCAGCAAAATCTCAGACGATATCATAACAAAAAGGTCAATCCAAGAGTTTTTAAATAAGGAGACTTGGTTCTTCGGTTAGTGCAACGCACAGCCGGCATGCACATACTCTCACCCCCATGGGAATGACCATTCATCGTGAGTAAAGCATTGCACAATGATGCATATTACCCGATCGATGCTCAGCCACCAGAGAAGAACAAGGCAAATAAAGCCGGAGACAAATCAAAAATACCATGGAACATAGCCTTACTTCGCCCGTTCTACACTTAGAAGCCACATTTTGTATGTCGCGATGCGATGCATCAAGTCGGAATATGAAGCACGTATTAAACCTTGGCACCTCGAGGAGCGACTCGGGGACTGAACAATGTTGTTTATATTTTTTAAGATTATGTATTAAACCTTGGTACCTCGAGCAGCGACTCGGGGACTGCACCATGTTGTTTCTATTTTTGAAGACTATGTATTAAACCTCGGCACCTCGAGCAGTGACTCGGGGACTGCCTCAGGTTATTTCTTGCTTCAGATTATGCATTAAACCTCGGTACCTCGAGCAATGACTCAGGGACTGCGTCATGTTATTTCTTGCTTCAGATTATGCATTAAACCTCGGCACTTCGAGCAGTGACTCGGGGACTGCCCCATAATTATTTCCCATTTTTTGAATTATGTAGTAAACCTCGGCACCTCGAGCAGTAACTCGGGGACTGCCCCGTGGTGTTCTCTGCATTGGATTATGAACTATATTTCGGCAACCCAGTTTATCACTTGAGTACTGCTTCATATCATTCGATGTTTTTTGAACGCATATGAACCTTCAGCAACCTAAGCGATAACTCGGAAGTGACCTACGCTACCCATTAATTTTTTACATACACACAAGAGCTCGATAACTTCACCATCACCAAGTTAGATTTACTTAGATGAAATGACAATAGTTACCATCACCAATGCCTCAGCGGAGCAAGGCAAAGAGGTTCACACCACACCAAAAGACGGACAATTGTTCCAGGACATCATACGCCCGGCATACCGGGGACTTAAAACAACTTAGAGTTTTTTGAACCTAAATAATGAAAAAGGCCAAATCACCCTTAAGGGGCAGTAGCATTGTCAGGAGTATCGGACATGGGTATCTCGGACGCTGACAGAGGGACCTCGGTCTCCTTCGCAAGGGTATCTTCAGGAACTGGGCGATCTGAGGTAGCTGGCGCCTCAGCTGAAGTTACCTCGGCTTCAACATAAGCCATGGTAACCTCGGGGACAAGCCCCGGCTGCTGAGAGACATCAGCTTGAGCTCGAGAGTTCTCAGTCCCTTTAGAGGACGATCGCGCGTTGCCATCCTCATCTGAGTTTTCATTTGAATCGCGGGAATTATCCGAATCACCCTCCGGTTCATCCTGATCGGCCCAGTCATCACCTGATGCTTCTTCAACTTCGACATCATCGCCGGATTGGGAAGAAAACTCGACCCTTCGATCCAATTATGCAAGTCAACATACTCGATAAGCTGGAAGGCACGAGCTTGACGGCGAGCAATAAACTCCGGATTTTCAACCCAAGGAGAGCCAGTGCGCAGATGCATCAGAGTATCGAGGGAGATATCTTCATACCAAGACAACACAGCCATAAGGACCATGTCAACACCAGCCCTCCCAGCAGATTCCCTCTAGAGGTTAAGTTGGGTTTGAGATGCCATCATCCTTGACACAAGCACTTCAACTTCATCAATCTCAGGCGTTCCAGAGGTGTTCGGCCAAAGAACATGGTAGGCCCGGATAGCTGCTTGCACCAGATCTCTTCCCATAATCTTCATTGGTCCAATAGCAGCACCGACGGAAATCAGGAAGTCTTCCATCGAATATTCTTGATTCTGATCAACGGGGACACCTCGACGCTCGCGAGAAGCAATCACAGCCTTAGTGCTCACTGGTTTCGCTTCGGGAAAATGATCTACACAAAAGGAAATCACATCAATTAAAAATAAGAAAGAGAAGAAGATAACTCGGCCACAGGTGGAGACTTACGATGGATATAACTCAACATTTTCTGGAGATCCAGGGACCAATCGGCCCTACTCTTCTCGAAACGAGTGATTTCCTTGCTCATCGCCCAGTTCTTTAGCTCGGTAGAGTCAAGAAGTTCCTTATCTTTCTGCAACTGCAGGCTCAGTCGATTCTTTTCTTCAGAGAATTCCTGATCAACTTTTTCCAATTCGGACTTCTGGGAAAGCTTGAGAAACTCAACCTCGGCGCGTAACCGAGTTATCACATCGTCCTTTTCTTTTAGTTGCACCAAATGAGTGGCAGCTTGCTCTAAAAAATGCAGCATCATATCAGGCATAGGTATGCATTCTTGATGCGATGCTGCAAGTGTTTGTAACTCGGCTATACCAAAGCCGGAAGGTTGTAAGAAACCCAATATTTATCTCGGACATGAATTAACAAACTAAAAACCAAAAACGAGGTACCAACCTTCAAGAGCGTCAACTTTCTTGGTAAGGCGGGTATTCAGATTGTTGATACTAGCTGCACACCAACGAAGAGTGAATTAGCACGACAAGCCAAAAATGTTACGAACTTAGGGAACAATACACAGATTTGTTAAATTACTAGTTTTATTCACTACGGGAACAACCTTCTCATATTTTTCTTGCAGTTTCTTGTGGGCAAAGAGCAACCTTTGAAATTCGGCTGTCCGCCGATCATGGGCAACCTAGATATAATAGAAGGTTACAAGACTGGATATTCAAAGTTAAAGCAGATCCGAATCAAGTAAAACTTGACTTGGATCTAGGTGGCTGGATATTCAAAGTAAAAGCAGATCCGAATCAAGTAACACTTGACTCGGATCTAGGTCGCCGGATATTCAAAGTTAAAGCAGATCCGAATCAAGTAAAACTTGACTCGGATCTAGGTGGCTGGGTATTCAAAGTTAAAGCAGATCCAAATCAAGTAAAACTTGACTCGGATCTAGGTGGCTGGATATTCAAAGTTAAAGCATATCCGAATCAAGTAAAACTTGACTCGGATCTAGTCGGCTGGATATTCAAAGTTAAAGTAGATCCGAATCAAGTAAAACTTGATTCAGATCTAGGTGGCTGGATATTCAAGGTTAAAGCAGATCCAACCCAAGTATAAACTTAACTCGGATCAAAGTGGCTAGATATTCAAAGCTAAAGCAAATCCGAACCAAGCAAAACTTCCAAGTGGCTAGATATCACGGCTAATCCGAATCACGAAGGGGGTTGACTTAGCAAGAAATGCATTTGAAGCCTGACAAAGCTTCCAAACGAACAACAAGTTATCCGGTTGCAAGCTTCGGGGACTAGTGTGTATATAATACCATTTGAATGATAGACAAAGTATCAACGAAAGAACTTACCTCATTCATCTTGTCACTATCAAGGACAATCTTAGCAGCCATGTGCAGGCGACTGCTGATGTCGGAAAGCTGAAATGCTTGGCTACTCGGATTGCCTTCAAGTTGATCGGCGACGTTCCAGTTATTGGCATACTCCACCAAAGAGCCGAGGCTGTTTCCGCTCTCAGTGCGAGTCAACGCTTTACCTCGGGCCCGCTGTGTGACCACCGCAGTCGCCGGACTCTTGTGAAGAGTAAGTTGAGTATCGGCAGCAGGGGTGACACCAGGCTTAGCAGAGGAAGCTTCCTCGCGAAGTGTATCAACTATGTTGGGCTGAAAAAAGCTAGCTGGCCCTTTCTGAGACGCCGAAGGTTTAGTAACAACAATCTTCCTACTTTTAGTGGAGGCTTCGGCAGGGGCAGCAACCTCAGTACTAGGAATCACGTCCTGGGGGGCAGGAGGAACTAAAATTTCCAAGGGGGCCGAGGTGGTGATATCCTCATTTGGAGTTGGAGTAGCAGCTGGGATTGTGGTGATCAAAGGATCATGGGGCGAAACTTCAGTGGTCTTGACAGGGGCAACAGGCTCAACCGGGTGGTCCGGCGTGGGGGTTGTGTCGGCAATAACGGCGGGGGCAACAGGCACATCCCGTCAAGGAGACGTATGGGTCGGCGCAGGAGGAGAATCAACACGAGAGGGACTAGGAACCCGAGTATCTTCTGGAGGAGGAGGAGAAGGCGGCCGAGTAGTATGGCTCGTCATACTCGGACCGCTAGGCTTTGCGGAGAGAGGAGCTCTGTGAAAGACAAAAAAGTCGAGTCAGGAGACAGAAAGAGAGAAACAAGAAATACAAATGAAAGTAAACTCACCCAGTAACCGCAGGCATGGTCTTACGCCTCGGGATATGCTGCGAAGACTTCTTCACTCGCTTCTTGGGGACAGCACCGGAGGGGTCTGCCGAAGCGGTGCGCTTCTTCGAAGTAGCAGAAGCTTGAGAAGCAAGAGGCTCGGCGTCGTGCACCTGACCAGCTGGATTAGCTGGGAAAGAAGGAGCCGGAAATGCATAAGAGATAGGCACCGTGGCAACTACCTCAAGAATTTGGACGTCATCCGAGTCACCTTCATCTGCGTGGGCCGAGGTCTTGCCACGGGCACGAACCGGAGCAACATCCGACTTAGGGACAAACTCCTCCGAGTCTGGTTCCCCATTGTCTGAGGTATTACGATCTGCAGTCCACGGAACAGCCAAAACCTCGGCATCCTCTATCTTCTGCTCCGTAAACCTCTGCGAGAGAAAAAACAAAGAAGGATTAGCAAAAGAACAATCACAAAGGCGACTCAGAAGCAACCACCAATGCATAAATTTACCTGAGGAGGGGGATTCCCGCGAGTGAATGGCTTCAGTCCCCATGCCCATTCCTCCGGCATATCGGTCTTGAAGATAGCTCGGACACGCTTATAAATGTGATAATTGTCGAGCTCAACCGTAGAAACTCGGTTGGGAACGAGAGGACCACTCATGTAACAAAGCTTGTGAGGGCGAAGCTAGAAAGGGAAGATTCGGCTCCTGATGAATGCGGTCATCAGATCTTCACCACAGAGCCCGGTGCGGATCAACTCCTTGAGCCGAATCTCAAATGCCTCGGCCAGAGCATGGCTCTTCCCAGGGTTATAGTTCCAATTCTTCTTGGAAGGAGGGCCGATAGAAAAAGCGAGGAGCCGAATCTTATCTTCCTTCCCAGTATTTTTGACATAGAAAAATGATCTATGCCATTTCTTACAAGACTCAAGGACGGCGACACGCGGGAACTCAGAGTTTCTCCGAGGTGTAATGGACGCAGCACCGCATTGGGTAAGTGATTTCTCAGAAGGATGAAGAGATTTGTCCGGCACAATGTTAGATCGGATTTGGAAGAATTTGGACCAAATAGGTACGGAGGGCCAAAGGCCTAAGTACCCCTCTGAAGCCGAGATAAAAGCTGACAAAGAGGCGATAGCATTGGCCGGCAGATGATGCGGCTGGAGGCCGAAGTAATCGAGGAATCCCCTAGCAAAGTCTCTAAGGGGGAGGCCAAACCCACGAGCAAAGTGGGACATGAAGACTACATACTCGCCTTCGTTGAGAACAGGAGACGATTCCTTGCCGGGCAAGCGACAACTTACCTCGGCGGGAATCCGGCGCGTCTTAATCAACCACTCTACTTCGCGATGAGTAATAGTGGAACCCTGCCAAGAACCCCATTCTGGACCAGACGCAAAGTCATCGTCCTCAACGAGGGCTCCGCTGGCAGAACTAGAAATAGGTTCGTCGGAGGAGTCGACGGAGGATAGACTAGCGGCGGGGAGAGGCCTAGAGACGCAGGGTCCCATCGTGGTTCTAACCAGCACGGCGGCGGAACAGAAGAAGAACCGCCGCAGGGAATCTAGAATGCAGGAATTCCTAGCACGGCAACCTAGTGGCGGTACGGATGGAAAACTCACCGGTGTTGGCACCAGAACGAGGGTGCGGCGGTAAGGACGCAGGAGCTAGTGTACGACAGCGTGACCGTCTAGGATGACAACGAAGGCGAGAGCACCGGAACGCGCAGAAGAGCGGCGGCACGAGGAAGAAGATGAGGTAGAGCGGAAGGGGAAAAGTGAACTGCCCAAACCCCTCTCCCCTCTTTATAACCGCGCCACAGTAACCATAGTGGGATCGTGGCTATGCCACGATATCCACATAATCGTGTGTATCGCGAAAAGCTAGTAGAGCCACACCACAGGCCACACGGCACAGGAGAGGATCGGGCCAACTGACCGATGCGGTACTCGAGGCGTCGCTGCGCCGACGCGATGGGCGCAGTAATCACTTTAGCTTGTCAGTGGACACTGTAGCGGAACAAAAAGTTAGAAGAGCAATGATGAGTAGTACACGTAGGAATAGGCGTACATAGGAAGCTGCACGGATACCTCGAACAGAGAAAAATAACTCGGAAAGCAAGAGAGAAGAATGCAGGGAAACTGATGTGACCCGGCCGAGGTTTCCGGCAGGACCACACCAGCTTCGGGGACTAATGTTGGGGAGGTGACCCCAGATAGGGTCAAGACAGGGGAAAGACGAAAGGAACCTCCCTTGTCGTAAGCCGAATTACTGATTGTGTCGGCCGAATCACGTGAGAGTCGGTCGAGATAAGCAATGCCATGACAAATGTAGAATGGGTAACACCTTATCCGGCTGACATACGAGTTAAGTTGGCCGAATAACTCTGACTAATTGGAATACAGGTGAAGGCCAAGCCGAGTTATGCGAGATAAGGCCGAATAACGCGAAGCTTGCAGGAGAAGGAGGTTCCTATAGTCAAGCCCTAGTCACTGGCTAGGAGGAATCTAGACAGAGCCAAGTGCAAAGGACAAGGAGCAGAGCAGCAGAAGGGCAGACAAACGTCACAGAGGTGACAGTGAGGAAGCCCGAGGCACGCATGTGAAGGTTTCTAGAACATTGCCGCTGATAGAAGGGGGACACAAAAAGGAGGCCGCCGAGTTACCATATTGGGACAAGCATATTCCATTGATATGCTTGCCACGTCAGCCCTAGAAGGAACCAAGGCACCCCTTTATAAGGGGAGACGTGGGCTCCTGAGGGGGGATCGATTGACTCCTGGCCGGTAGGCTCGTGTATTAGTGTTCTTCCTCTTTATGAGACAGCTCTAGGAGCACTTGTATTCATTCAGAAGAGGAATAGAGATTTACTTGTAGAAATGTTGAGTATAGAAATCACTACATCTTCCCTCCCGGATCCCTCTAGCATCCATTGGCCCCAAACTTTAGCCTACCCATGGCATCTGCCGTGCCACCACCACGACAATGAAGTAGTTTCTAGCCAACCAAGAGAGGTCTATAGCCCATGCAATTTTTGCATGGGTCCACATTTTCCACAAAGTGTCTCATCATTTCTTGGCATAGAATGTTATACTAAGATATATAAACTAGGAAGGATCATGCTATCCCACTGATGCCTCATGCAACCACAAGTTCATAAAGGTGTTTCAAGACAACTCAGATAGGTCTAGATCCCATGCAATGTTGTTATGGACCCACATATGCCACAAGTGTGTGTCATGGTTTGGCATAGCACTCTCGTACTTACATGTATCAACTGGGTGGGATCATATTGGCAGAGTGCTTAGCCACACAAGCACAAGTTGATCAAGGAGTTTCTAGCCAGGCCAGATAGGTCTATAGCCTATGCAATGTTTGCATGGGCCCACCTTTGCCACAAAGTGTATCATCATGTCTTGGCATATAAGTGTTATAATAAAATCTTTCAACTAGTAAGGATCGTGTTATCCAAGTGATTACTCATGCAATGATGAAGGTGTTTCTAGACAGCTAAGATAGGCCTAGATCCCATGCAATGTTGGCATGGGCCCACATCTGCCACAAGTGTGTGTCATGGCTTGGCATAGCATTTTCATACTTAGATGTATGAACTGTGTGGGATCATGTCGGCCAAGTGTTGATCCACACAACCATAATTCGATGAAGGAGTTTCTAGCCAATCAAGAGAGTTCTATAGCCCATGCAATGTTTGCATGGGCCCACCTTTGCCACAAAGTGTCTCATCATGTCTTGGCATATAAGTGTTATAATAAGATCTTTCAACTAAGAAGGATCATGTTATCCAATTGATAACTCATGCAACCACAAGTTGATGAAGGAGTTTCTAGATAGCTTAGATAGGTCTACATCCCATGCAATGTTGGCATGTGCCCACACCTGCCACAAGTGTGTGTCATGGTTTGGCATAGCACTCTCATACCTAGATGTATCAACTAGGTTGCCAAGTGCTGAGCCACACAACTACAAGTTGATGAAGTACATTCAACCCAACCCAGAGAGGTCTATAGCCCATGCAATATTTCCATGGGACCACATTTGCGACAAAGTGTCTCATCATGTCTTGGTATAGAACTCTTATAGTATCAACTAGGTAGGATCATGCTGTCCAAGTGATGAGTCATGCAACAACAAGTTGATGAAGGTGTTTCTAGACATATTAGATAGGTCTACATCCCATGCAATGTTGCCATGGGACCACATATGCCATAAAGTTTTGTTAGGGCTTGACATAGCACTCTCATACTTACATGTATCAACTGGGTGGGATCATGTTGGCCAAGTGTTGAGCTACACAATCACAAATTGATTAAGGAGTTTCTAGCCAACCAAGAGAGTTCTATAGCCCATGCAATGTTTGTCTCATCATTTCTAAGATATATCAACTGGGAAGGATCATGCTATCCAAGTGATGTCCCATGCAATATTGGCATGGGACCACATTTGCCGCAAAGTCTCTCATCATGTATTGGCATAACAGTCTTTTACTTAGATATATCAACTAGGTAGGATCATGTTGTCCAAGTGATTACTCAAACAACCATAAGTTGATGAAGGTGTTTCTAGACAACTCAGATAGGTTTATATCCCATGTAATGTTGGCATGGGACCATATTTGCCAGAAGTGTGTGCCATGGCTTGGAATACCATTCAGATACTTAGATGTATCAACTTGGTGGGATCATGTTGGCCAAGTGTTGAGCCACCCAACCACAAGTTGATGAAGGATCCAACCAAGAGAGGTCTATAGCCCATGCAACTTTTGCATGGGTCCACATTTGCCACAAAGTGTCTCATCATTTCTAAGATATATCAACTAGGAAGGATCATGCTATCCAAGTGATGTCTCATACAACCACAAGTTCATGAAGGTGTTTCTAGATAGCTCACATAGGTTTAGATCCCATGCAATGTTGGCATGGGCACACATATTCCACAAGTGTGTGTCATGGCTTGGCATAGCATTCTCATACTTATATGTATCAACTGTGTGGGATCATGTTGGCAAAGTTCTGAGCAACACAACCACAAGATGATGGAGTTTCTAGCCAACCAGATTGGTCTATATCCATGCAATGTTTGTATGTTCCCATATTTGCCACAAAGTATCTCATCATGTATTGGCATAACAGTGTTGTACTTAGATCTACCAAATAGGTAGGATCATGATATCCAAGTGATGACTTATACAACCACAAATTGATGAAGGTGTTTCTAGACAGCCTAGGTAGGTATAGATCCCATGCAATGTTGGCATGGGCCGACATCTGCCACAAGTGTGTGTCATGTCTTGGCATAACACTCTCATACTTAGATGTATCAACTGGGTGGGATCATGTTGGCCAATTGCTGAGTCACACAACCACAAGTTGATGCTGGTGTTTCTAGCCAACCCAGAAAGGTCTATAGCCAATGCAATGTTGGCATGGGCCCACATCTACCACAAAGTGGCTCATCATGTCTTGGTTTATATCTATCAACTAGGTAGGATCATGTTGTCCAAAGTGATGACTCATACAACCACAAGTTGATGAAGGTATTTCTAGACAGCTGAGATAGGTCTAGATCTTCCACAAGTGTGCTAAGCCTTTGGATGATGCACACTTATAGCACATATAGCACCATGCCAACATTGCATGGGTTCTTGACCTATGGGAGTTGTCTATGAACACCTTCATCATCTTTGTGGTTATATGAGTCAACACTTGGTCAACATGATCCCACCTAGTTGTTACATCAAACTATACAACTACTATGCCTAATCATGACATTGATTATAAGTATAAAAGTGGTATGCCCATGGCATGATGCACACTTGTGCCTCATATATCCCAACATTGCATTGGGCTCCAGACCCATGTGAGTTGACTAGAAACACCATCATCAACTTGTTGTAGTATGAGTAAAAACTTGCTATGCCATGGTATGATGCACACTTGATGCTACACTTATATATATGTGTATGCCTATGCATAGTTGTTCACGTGTTTTCGGTGCTCAATTTTAATTTCATTAATTTACAATGTAAGATGCATCGATAATTGGAAGTATGAAAAACCCGTGATGCATATTCCATATGACACACCTATTGTTTGAATTTGAATTAAAGCAAACGAGACCTAAATGGTCAACTTATTGTAGTAAACTAATATACTTCCGCTGAATATTTCAGGTAATTTATATTTGAAGTATGTTCAATCCCATACATGAAAAATTGTGTGATAGAAATTGGAAGCGGGCGCTAGATAACGGGCCGGCCTAGTAACCCTGTTACTCTGGTCATGCTGTTTCACGCACCGTACGCGTACGCGACGTTTATGGCGTACGTGGTGGTGGAGGAGTGACGTAGGAAAAACCGAAACGACACCACGTATAAAAGGGTTCGTCGGCTGATTCGTCTCCTTTTCTCCACCCATTTACCCCCAAATCGGGAAGAAGAAAACCCTCGTCTCACTCCATCGACTCCAGCCCCTCCCACTCGCTTCTTCTCCCTCTCCCCGCACATTCGTCGACTCCGCCAGCAATGAAGGCGGGGAGCAGCACAGCCGATGCGGCCGCTGCTACTGTGGACAAGAAGCGCGCCGTCACCGACATATATGTGGTGAAGGAGGTTGGCGGTTCCCACGGAAGTGAGGTTGGTGGTGCGGCCAAGTTGGCCGGCTTCGTCGCGACGGCGCCAGATCAGGACGAGAAGGAGAATGTGGCTGTCATTGAGGCGGACGTGCTGGATCTGGGCGCGAAGCACGACTCCGACGAGAATCTGGTGGTGAAGGCCCAACAGCTTGCGGTGGTGCATCTATGTGTTTTCTTTAACCTACACTTCTCATTTTTTAGTACTTATAACTAGGGTTTGATTCTTAGGATTTGTATGTTAGTACGAGGTTGGTGTAGTACTTCGTTTAGTGGTCAGCACCTTTTGGGGGCATTGAAGAGTAGATGGACACACTCTGTGCATCGTTGATAGCACTTTGCAGAGAGGATCATAGATATTGAATGTTTATAGTTTGAAGAATTATGTGTATGATAAAATTTCTCTAGATTGAATGCTGGAATTCATTAGTGCATAATAACAATATACATCTTTGGCAACTGATAAGTTATAATATTTATGTGCGATATAAAAAATATAATTTATGATATCTAATCATTCAGAAAAAGTGTACACATGTTAATAAATTATTCATCTATGAACATTACTAAAGATGTATATAAATGCATCATGTTTACATAGTCTAAGTGCACCACAAAAAATTATATATGTTAGGAGCTTTAAATTTGTTCCTTTTACCCAGAGATTAAACGTTTGATTTTGCATGAAATGATACTGCAAATTTATGTGTCTGAAATTAAGTATGTGTGTTCTTTGACAACTTTTATATGTATGGAATTATTATTTTCAGTCTTGGACTATTTACCGAGGGAGCATGTGCTTTAGGGTGCAGTTTTGTTCATGCATTGTTTATATTCTAGTTGCTGATCTACTATATAATTATTACTTGTGATCACCAACAAATAGACTGTAAGAGACCCTGACCACAAACAAATAGACTTATTTTTTATAATCTTGTGGCTGATCACCTATATAATGGTTCTTGCCAACAATTATACATGCCAAGCTTTTATTTGTCATTTATTGAAACACTGGTATCTGTTGTGAACTATGCACTGGATTTTATCAAATTGCTCCCATTATTTATAGTATTGAGTTTGAACTTTGGCATCATGGAATAGGTTGGCAGTTGCATCTTATATGTTGTCATATATCTTTTTCTCTCTTGGTCATTTGCAAAGTGGAACATAGTGAGTTCTATTTTAGTTTTTGTGTACTTTAAACCGTGCATGAATACTAATTGAATGGTTATGTTACCATCTAAGTGTGTCTCATTTAGATGGAAAGTTGGTGTTGCATTTGCAGAAGGATAGGGCCCTTTTTTTGCTTGTTTTTGCAATAGACATATGCAAATCTAAGACACCTTGTAATCAGTACATAGACGTGACCGTAGTATGTAATCTGTGAAGATTTCTCCCCTCTTTTGGGGTTCTTTATGTTCTTGAAAGTGTTTTACAACCTTTTGTAATCTGTCTGACGTGTTAAAATTACAATACTGCGTTTTATTTGAATTACAAGGTTGTGTAGGTTTAAACTTGATAATTATACGGAGACAATTAGAAAACTTAATTTTGTTTTACAATGCCCTATTATCCGGTAGAATCCTAATGATAACATCAAAACTTATTGTCATGTGCTATGGAATCTGAAGTAAAATTCCAATACTTTCAAAACAGGGCTTTAAATTGAATTTTTGCTGGTCTAGTGGAATCTGACAATGCATTGAGAGATGAGGATTTCATTTCCTTCCATTGTCTTAATCAATAATTTTAGATAGTATTTGAACTTAGAAGTTTTTTTATCATTATTCTTTATATTATAACCTGCCAATTATTTTGCTTTCCATAATTACCTCTTTTCAAATTAGATCATGTGAGCTGAAGTGTTGTTTATTTATTAAAACAGGAAGGAGGGCCAGCAGAAGATGCGCAGAAGAGGAAGTTGCACCTTGGGTACTCCTCCGGCAGAGACGAGTCGGTGAGTTTTATGACAGATGTATAAACTAAAAGAGGCCCTGATATAAGTAGAATCTTGCCAGCAATTATACATGTCAAGCTTTTATTTTTCATTTATTGCCCAGCTTTTATTTGTCATTTATTCAAACACTGGAATCTGTTCTGAAGAACACACTGCAATTTATCAAATATTAAATGGTGTCTCATTTAGATGGAAAGTTCGTGTTCCATTTGTAGGAGGATAGGGCCCTTTGTTTTGCTTGTTTTTGCAATAGACAATATGCAAATCAAATACACCTTTTCATCAATACATAGATGTGACAGCAGTATATAATCTGTGAAGATTGCTCCCCTCTTTTGGGGTTCTTTATGTTCTTGAAAGTGTTTTACAACCTTTGGTAATATGTCTGATGTGTTAAAGTTACAAAACTGAGTTCTATTTGAATTACAAGGTTGTGTAGGTTTAAACTAGATAAGCATACAGAGACAATTAAAAAACTGAATTTTGTTTTACAATACCCTATTATCCGGTAGAATCTTAATCATAACATCAGAACGTATTGTCATGTGCTATGAAATCTGTTAAATACTTTCAGATTAGGGATTTAAATTGAATTGTGGCTGGACTAGTGGAACCTGACAATGCATTCATAGATGAGTAGTGTTTAGATATCCATCATAAAGGATTTCATTTCCATCCACTGCCTTAATCCATAATTTCAGATAGTATTTGAACTTAGAAGTTTTACTTCCCATTAATATTTCTATTATAACCTGCCAATTTTTTATTTCCATAATTACCTCTTTTCAAACTTGATCATGTCAGCTGAAGTGTTGTTTATTTATTCAAACAAGAAGGGGAGCCAGCAGAAGGTGGGCAGAAGAGGAAGGTGCACCTTGGGTACTCCTCCGACAGAGATGAGTTGGTAAGTTTTCTAACAGATGTATAGACTGAAAGAGGCCCTGATCTAAGTAGAATCTTGCCAGCAATTATACATGTCAACCTTTTATTTTCCATTTATTGCCCAAATTTTATTTGTAATTTCTTCAAACATTGGTATTTGTTGTGAATAAGGCACCGGA
Organism: Avena sativa; assembly: GCA_916181665.1. Lineage (NCBI taxonomy): Eukaryota > Viridiplantae > Streptophyta > Magnoliopsida > Poales > Poaceae > Avena > Avena sativa. The sequence continues at coordinate 58,654,789 of OV702295.1, forward strand.
ATTTATCAAATATTAATTGAATGTGAATGTACCACCTAAGTGGGTATCATTTAGACGGAAAGTTGGTGTTGCAATTGCAAGAGGATAGAGCCCTTTGTTTTGCCTTTTTTTTGCAACAGAGAATATGCAAATCAAAGATACCTTATCATCAGTATATAGATGTGACAGTAGTATGTAATATCTGTGATGATTGCTCCCCTCTTTGGGGTTCATTATCTTCTCGAAAGTGTTTTACAACCGTTTGTATTCTGTCTGATGTGTTAATATTAGAAGAACTGAATTTTATTTTAATTACATGATTGTGTAGATTGAAACTTGATAAGCATATAGGGATAATTGAACTTGTTTTCATTATGATATAACTGCATTTCCAGCCATATTTTTTTTACTAATATGTAGTACACTTGGTGGTTTTTTATTGATGAATTTGTTCTCCTCTGTTCAATGCATCTGGGTTGATTTTGTTAATGTATTATCTACCAGAGGGTGAAGGAAACGGGGTACATCTCCCAGCACAGGAAGCCACAGGTCACTCAACATGTTCTGGCCCGTCTAGGAGAAAGGACAGGTCCAGTCAATGGCTTATTCCTTTTCAGGTTATTGGGCAGTACGGGCACATAAGGAATTTTCACAGTTCTGCATATAGCAAAGACTCTTCTCAGAAGAGAGTTTGAGTTTGTGCTCAACGATGCCTATGAAGCACAAGTGTTTGTGAGGGCCACTTCCACTGCTGATAATGATGTTCTTGAGAGTGCGTCTGCAAAGGAGAAAGCATTTAGTTTAGCTCACGCGGTTGTCAAGATTTACAAGATTGTTGAGCTCAATCTTGTGCCAAGGAAGGAGGACAAGCTATTGAACATGTCGTTATGTACATATCCACAGGAATATGACCACCTGTCAGTTGATCGCATGCGTCAACTAAGTTACCCTACTGGATTTTCATGCCAGGGAGACCCAATTGAGAAATGGAAGAATCCTCATCTGTCAAAAACAACCATGAACATTCTTATTGTGTCTGAGGCTACTCCAATAGGCCTAACTAGAGTTGTTGTGAAGTACATGTTCCGTACTGGTACTATTTGCTATCCACTCAGCGTTGTTCCATCAGACTTTAGGTTTAAACATGCTGTTGATCAAGATGGGAGCCTGTACATGAAATTTGTCGACCCTGTCAACGCTGAAGCAATGGCACATAGGAATTACTTTGTTGATAGATTCATGATCAAGTTTTATCTTGTCAACAGTGTTACGAAGTGTAGCAAGTACTTTGACAAGGCAAAGACAAACAAGGTGCATTACAGGAATCATCCCGATGACTCTTTCAAACCCATCCATACCTCGATCTGAAGAACAAGGATCATTTTCATGTTATCAAGATGTTTTAGTTTAAGAACTTATCTATTATGTTTGTTTATGGCCGCGGAAGATTTCAAACCTCTATCATTATGTTCCAGCACCCTAGATCTGTACAATATAATTTCGGGTCTCACCAGCTCTACAGAATATTTGTGTGTTCATTTGTGTTGGTCCTGGGAGAATACCTTTGGCATATGTGAGGCAATATGTGCTTAGCAGAATGTGATGTGCTGAAATTGTGCACTCCCTCTGGTCCATATTAATGGACTCAACTTTATCTAAAATCGTATGTATCTAGTTAAGTATTTAGACTAGATGCAATCGTATCTAGGCAAAATTGAGGACATTAATATAAACTAGAGGGAGTATGTTTTTTGTCAGTCCTACAAGGTGATGGTGGGAGGTTCTCTGCCCAGCCGATGATTAATTCGCATTCTGTGTCCAAGATCACAATTGGTTGCACGAAAGCATGCACTGTTCTTGGTTGTACAGATTCTTATCCCTGGTTTTCATGTGGGCATCACATATGAGGCTACAACATGGTGTTATTAGATAGAATTAGATGCATCTCTGGTTTCTGGTTGCACCGGCTCATGATGAATCACAGTACACGCTAATGGTAGAACTGATGTGATTGGAACCCGATGATATATTCTCTATGTTCCAGCACTGTCACTAGTTTGCATAACAGGTTCCAATCGTACACAAGGCACAACAAGTTAACATAACAGGTTCCAGCAGGTTCTACTAATAAGTACTTTCAGCAAGGTCTTTAGTTGTTGTCAGCCCCACCATGATTAGATGCAGTCCACCATCACTATCTGGATTAAAGTCGAAGAGGATGATGTCTCCCTCTTCTATCTTGTACTCCCAAGACAGCAGAAATAGTGTATATTTTGGTCAAATTACCAAAATAAATTTAACAAAAATTATATAAATTCCGCAAAAATCATATAAATTCAGCAAAAATCATAGAGATCCAGGTAAGGTCATAACATGTCCCTTAGAAGGTTTCCGCACTATATGAAACATTACATTAACATAAGAAAATGACATTCAGTAGTTGCCACTGCAAGTAAAATAAGAGTATATGGGAACGCGAGATGCTGGAACTCTTTTTCCCCTTTTGGCTCTTCCTACTCATCTTCCTCTGCTACCAGATGCTCCCCCAGGAGTAGCTAGAGATCTTGCACCTGCAGTAGCTGCAGTTCTTACAGTTGGTTGAGACCTTGCAGTTGAGGGGGCAGCTGCAGTTCCATGTGACGCAGGGGCAGATGGAGGGGTAGTGGCAGTTGCATCTATACCAATCCAGCTCTTGGAGTCTGTCATACATTTATTAAACTTTCTACCTTGCCTTCTTATCTCCACAACCTCTGAATCTTCCCCTTTGTTATTATTATGTGCAACGTATTCCACGCCACTCTCTGAATCTGACAGTATAATATATTTCACTTCACCGTCTTGTCCTGGAGCTGCTGGATTTGGTTGCTCGTCATGGCCCGAAGCTGCTGGCATGGGATGATGATCTTGACCTAAAGATGAAAAAGCTACACCTTGTGTACGATTCACCACTTGAGATAATACTGGTTCTGTCATTATAACATCATCTTCATCACTTTCTATTTGCACTGGTCTTTTATTGAATGATTTCTTCTGCCTCAGTGGGCAACATCTGGTTTCACACTCAGCAGGTTTAACTGCAGTTATGACAACAACATCTGGTTCTTCCTCTCCATCACTCAATTCCCACACTTCATCCTTGAAAGCACACCTGATGCTACTATGCTTACTGTCTTCCTCACCGTGGTACTCAACATACACATCAGCCACTCTCCCAGGGTGAACATAATGAGCCATCTCGACACAGCCAGTGTCATCATAGAGCAACACCAACCCATCCACAAGATCTTTCCCAGGAATAAGAAAATATAATTTTATCATTTCCTTCGATGCCATGTGATCTTTAACAAATCCTTTGACTTCCTGCATCGAAAGTTTTTTCCTCTCTATCTCTGAAAGCGCATCATCTCCTCCAACATAGTCCAGATTTGGCCCCACTTTGATGAACTGCCCTCCGAAATGAAATCTCACCAACAAAATTTCCCTAGGGTCCATGAATTATCTGAAATAAAAGTACAATGCAATAGAATTTAGGAGATCATAGTTAAATTCAACACAAAAATCAGCAAAATCAGAAAAAATCCACCCCTTTCCGTTACCAAAACCACTCCCAACAATAGTAGCGGCAAATCCTATCAGTACTTGCGCAACTATGTTGTGTAGAAGAGGAGGGGGGTTCAAGAACGCAACCTTCGTTTACCTCGAGTCGTCGCGTCGTGTCGATCGTCGTAGCCTCCACGATGAACCACCCACTGTCTTTGCTGTCGCCAGAGAAGGTATCAGCGAATCAGGGGTCACGGAGTATATAACATGAAGGCCGGCCCATTAGTGGCCCAAAACCTGACCTACACCATAATTTGTGCATATAAAATCGTTCACACGGGGTATATCACAAATGCGCGATCTCGGGCATAAAACCACAGGCTATCATCGCTCGTACCACTATGATGTGCTAGCGTCGGTGTACTTACTCAAACATCATCATTATATAATAGTATAAGAAGTACTCCCTCCGTCCAAAAATAGATGTCTCAAATTTTTCAAAATTTGGATGAATCTAGACACTATTTAGTATATAGATTCATCCAAAATTTGAAAAAATTAAGACATCTATTCTAGAACGGAGGGAGTAATAAACATGGGTAAGGTACGGTTTTCATGCCCTAAAAGTTTTCCACACCATGCTCAGGTTTATTCGAAGTGCAGTTTTTTGGGAATCACCATGAATGCCGCAAAGGCATCGGCTACCCGAGGCAGGTGTAAAAGCAAAGTGGAGAAAACCAGAGCCTAGACAATTGAAGTTAAATGTTGACGCGTCATTCCATGTTGACTCCATGGCGGGCTCTGTTGGTGCTTTGATCCGCGACTACAAAGGTACATTTGTTGCGGCATTAACTAATTTTTTGCCTCATCTTTAATCTTCAACAATGGGAGAATCTATGGCAATGCAAGCTGGCCTGGCGCTTGCTAACTCGCTGGGATGCAACCATATAATTGCGGAGTCGGATTCTACTGATGTTATCCATGCATGTACGGGCAACCAATCCTGGTGGGATGAAGCGATAATGTGAGATTTATGCACTGTCCAAGGGTAGCAAATGGTCCTGCTCACGAGCTAGCTAGGGATAGTTTTCTTAATAAGAGCTCTTGTAATTGGGTCAATGAACCCCCTAGTTTTATCCTACAATCCCTTGTAAATGATGCAACATTGATTTGATGGGCTGCAAGTTTCAGACACACTCTTTTTCCTTACCAGGGTACCTAAGGGGACTGGAAGGTTTTAATGAGGCGGCTTGCATGCTTAATATATGAGTTAAAAAAGTGCAATTTTTTAATGAATTCATTTCACACCTTCCACCTTTACTCATAGCACTTTTAGAATGATGTAAGGTAGCTTTCAGATTTATGCAAAGAATGCGAACATTGCGTGGGCTCTAGACCTATCTGAGTTGGCTAGAAACACCATCAACATGTGGTTGTATGAGTTTCTAGCCAACCAATAGAGGTCTATATCTCATGCAATATTTGCATGGGCCCACACCTGCCAAAAGTGTCTCATCATGTCTTGGCATAACACTCTCATAATTAGATGTATCAACTAGGTAGGATCATGTTGGCCAAGTGGTGAGTCACACAACCAAAGGTTGATGAAGGAGTTTCTAGCCAACCCAGAGAGATCTATAGCCCATGCAATGTTGACATGGGATCACATTTGCCACAAAGTGTCTCATCATGTCTTGGCATAGCAGTGTTATACTTAGATCTATCAACTAGGTAGGATCATGCTATCCAAGTGATGTCTCATACAACCACAAGTTGATGAAGGAGTTTCTATCCAACCTAGAGAGGTCTACAGCCCATGAAATATTAGCTAGGGCCCACACCTACAACATGTGTTTGTCATGGCTTGACATAGCACTCTCATACTTAGTTGTATCAACTGGGTGGGATCATGTTGGCCAAGTGCCGAGGCACACAACCACAAGTTGATGAAGGAGTTTGCCAACCCAGATAGGTCTATAGCACATGCAATGTTGGCATGGGTCCACATTTGCCGCAAAGTGTCTCATCATGTTTTGGCATAGCAATGTTATATACTGAGATCTATCAACTGGGAAAGATCATGTTATCCAAGTGATGACACATGCAACCACAAGTGGATGAAGGTGTTTCTAGAAAGCTTAGATAGTTCTACATCACATGCAATGTTGGCATGAGCCCACATCCGCTACAAGTGTGTGTCATGTCTTGGCATAACATTCTCATTCTTAGATCTATCAAGTAGGTAGGATCATGTTGGCCAAGTGCTGAGCCACACAACCACACGTTGATGACGGAGTTTCTAGCCAACCAAGAGAGGTCTATAGACCATGCAAACCACATTTGACACAAAGTGTATCATCATGTCTTGGCATAGAAGTGTTATACTTAGATCTATCAACTAGGTAGGATAATGTTATCCAAGTGATGACTCATACAACCACAAGTTGATGAAGGTGTTTCTAGACAGCCCAGATAGGTATAGATCCCATGCAATATTGGCATGGGCCCACATCTGCCACAAGTGTGTGTCATGGCTTGGCATAGAACTCTCATACTTAGATGTATCAACTGGGTGAGATCATGTTGGTCAACTGTTGAGCCACACAACCACAAGTTGATGGTATTGTTTCTAGTTAACCCAGAGAGGTCTATAGCAAATGCAATGTTGGCGTGGGCCCACATTTGCCACAAAGTGGCTCATCATGTCTTGGAATATAACTGTTATAGTAAGATCTATCAACTAGGTAGGATCATGTTGGCCAACTGCTGAGTCACACAACCACAAGTTAGTGAATGTGTTTCTAGACATCTTAGATAGGTCTACATCCCATGTAATGTTGGCATGGGCCCACATCTGCCACAAGTGTGTGTCATGTCTTCGCATAGCATTCTCATTCTTAGATGTATCAACTGGGTGGGATCATGCTGGCCAAGTGCCGAGCCACACAACCACAAGTTGATGAATGAGTTTCTAGCCAACCAAGAGATGTCTATAGCCCATGCAAACCACATTTGCCACAAAGTGTCTCATCATGTTTTGGCATAGCAGTGCTATACTTAGATCTATCAACTAGGTAGGATCTATATAGCCCAGAGAGGTGTCTAGACCCCATGCAATGTTGGCATGGGCCCACATCTACCACAGTTGTGTGTGTCAGGGATTCACATAGCAAAAGTATAGTTAGATCTATCAATTAGGTAGGATCATGTTGGTCAGGTGTGATGACTCATACAACAATAAGTTGGTGAAGGTGTTTCTATCCAGCCCATAGAGGTCTAGACCCCATGTAATGTTGGCATGGCCGCACATTTGCCACAAGTGTGTGTCATGGACTGGAATAGCACTCTCATAGCTAGATCTATCAAGTGGGTGGGATCATGTTGGTCAGGTGTAGTGACTCACACAGCCACTAAGTTGATGATGGTGTTTCTATCCATCCCAGAGAGGTGTCTAGATCCCATGCAATGTTGGCATGGGCCCACATCTACCATAGTTGTGTGTGTCATGGCTTGGCATAGCAAAAGTATAGTTAGATCTAGCAAGTAGGTAGAATCATGTTGGTCAGGTGTGATGACTCATACAACAAGTTGGTGAAGGTGTTTCTATCCAGCCCAGAGAGGTCTAGACCCCATGTAATGTTGGCATGGCCGCACATTTGCCACAAGTGTGTGTCATGGCCTGGCATAGCACTCTTATAGCTACATCTATCAAGTGGGTGGGATCATGTTGGTCATGTGCAGTGACTCACACAACCACTAAGGTGATGATGGTGTTTCTAGCCAACCCAGAGAGGTCTAGATCCCTTGCAATGTTGGCATGGGCCCACATCTACCATAGTTGTGTGTGCCATGGCTTGGCATAGCAAATTTATAGCTAGATCTATCAAGTAGGTAGGATCATGTTGGTCAGGTGTGATGACTCATACAACAACAAGTTGGTGAAGGTGTTTCTATCCAGCCCAGAGAGGTCTAGACCCCATGTAATGTTGGCATGCCCGCACATTTGCCACAAGTGTGTGTCATGTCCTAGCATAGCACTCTTATAGCTAGATCTATCAAGTGGGTGGGATCATGTTGGTCAGGTGTAGCGACTCATACAGCCACTAAGTTGATGATGGTGTTTCTAGCCAACCCAGAGAGGTATAGATCCCATGCAATGTTGGCATGTGCACACATCTACCACAGTTGTGTGTGTCATGGATTGTCATAGAAAAATTATAGCTAGATATAGCAAGTAGGTAGGATCATGTTGGTCAGGTGTGATGAATCATACAACAAGTTGGGGAAGGTGTTTCTATCCATCCCACAGAGGTCTAGAGATGCCATGCAATGTTGGCAGCATGGCCCCACACCTGCCACAAGCTAGTGTGTCATGGCTTGGCATAGCACTCTTATAGCTAGATCTATCAAGTGGGTGGGATCATGTGGTTAGGTGTAGTGACTCACACAACCACTAAGTTGATGACGATGGTTTCTAGCCAACCCAGAGAGGTCTAGATCACATGCAATGTTGGCATGGGCCCACATCTACCACAGTTGTGTGTGTCATGGCTTGGCATAGCAAAATTATAGTTAGATCTATCAGGTGTGATGACTCATACAACAAGTTGGTGAAGGTGTTTCTATAAGTGTTATAATAAGATCTATCAACCGGGAAGGATCATGTTATCCAAGTGATGACTCATGCAACCACAAGTTCATGAAGGTGTTTATAGGCAAATAATTACCCACAACAACATTGCATGGGATCTAAAATTAACCAATCCGAGTTGTCTAGAAACAACTGACCAACTTGTAGTAGTATGAGCCAACACTTGCTCAAACATGATCCCACCTAGTTGTTAATTCTAATTAACTAAATAACTTCTATGATGCACACTTGTACCTCACATACCCTCATCCCAACATTGCATGGGCTCTAGACTAATCTGAGTTGGCTAGAAACCCTTTCACATTTTGCCTTTGTAATTGGTGTCTTATTTGCCATAAAAATGTAGCATTTGGAATATTGAAATAATAAGGTATACCATAGTTTTTTATCTCCATTGCGATTTGTGGAAAATAGTTGGATCAGACCAATCTATCTAATACTCCAAGAATTTTGGTGTGCATGAATAAACAACCATCTAAACAATTCAGTGTGCATGAACACGAACCAAAACTACATCTCACGAAGTAGCAGACACTCATAAGGCATATATATAGATTAAACGAGGTTCCATCACAAAAGAAAAAATAACACCAGTTTCTGCAACAAATAGTTTCAACGATAACAACTAAAATTTATAGGGGACCAAAGCATTGGTAGCACAATCAAATCTTGGCCTTAGGATCGGCGTCGAGGGGCATCGTATCAGTGTTGACATACTTGAGCTTCTTATGTATGTTCATGCTTTTGTTGTCCCTGGCCTCCTTGTCATCTCCCATGTTTTCATACTCATGGATTTATTAAATACGAAGAAGTGAGAAAATTAATTTACATGAAATATAAAATCATATGTAAGAATTTGAATTATAAGATAAAACGGGCATGCATCTCATCTTGGCAATACATCTATTGGTATGTAACATGCATCCGAGAATTTTGAAAATATAAGATAAAGGGTATGCATCAAATATGGAATCATCATATTGGTACTAATCTACATTAATAAAAGTGTGCATCTAATCAACTTGCATGCATCTGATATGGTTACTACCAAGTGCATTACATAGGCTGGTCCTAGTGGGAGTATCATAGCTAGTATCATGCATGCCATGTTGGCAAAAATCTGATGTGGCACAACAATTACTGAAGAAAGAGATTGTTAGAGTATCATAGGTAGATACCGTATCATAGCACGTAAAACTAGAAAATCCTTATATAAATAATTCTTGTACACAATTTTGTATTGAGATTCTATAAATCATTAAATATAGTACTGGTATGATACCATGCATGATACTAGTAGCATGATACTACCACTACGACCTGCCTTAGCTAGCACTACACAATAAAGATATGCCTTCATGAAAACAAGTGCAATAACTTTGATTACAAATTCATGGTTACGACCTACAAAAATCAGTTGGTACTTAATCATGTTGATTATAAAATTAGTATTCTATCATTATTAATAATTAAGTAATCTGATTAGATATGAATAAAATTACTAACTCGCAGATCAAATCAATATACAATACAATGAAACCACCAACCCTATGCCTAGATCTCAGGCGCCTGATGTCATCCTAATATTTCTGCTAAAATTTCAGTTGCAACTCAAAATATTTGTACTAATTCTTAGTTGCAACTTAGTTGCAACTCATTAAATTCTCAGTTACACCCTAGTTGTAACTCATGTGTAACTTTCACTTTGCACGAATCACGAGGTAAATCGAATGGTGAAATAGGCGACTGAGACCTAAGAAGTTCTCAGGCGCCCGAGAACTAGCAAAACCGAAAATAAAATATGGCTAAATCAACTTGGTGGCAGATCAAATCAATCTGCAGCGGGAGCAAAACATACGAACAATAATCAACTAACACTCTAACAGAGAAACAACTTGTACTCGTCAGTGAACTTAACCTCGAACTCATAGCATTCTCTGGGACCTCAAAGGTGGGCGACGTTTGCATCCGGGTACACCTCGTAGTCCTCCTCGATGTTTGCATCTGGGTACACCTCGTAGTCCTCCTCAACGTTTGCATCTGGGTCGTAGTCCTCCTCCTTGAAATCGAAGATTTCCATGCGCTTCGCCTTCTCCTCGTCCTGATCTACAGAGGGAGCCACGACATCGTCCTTCACCTGATCCTCGTGGTCACCGATGACCGCTGCGTCGGAAGACGGAGCAATTATGGCGGGGCCCGGAGCAGCAGTGCCGACCCGTACAACCACGATCGCCGCAGGGGCATCCTCTGATCCTCCACTTGGCTGCAGCCCCGTCTCAACACCACGGACTCGCTTCATGGCGTACGTAGGGAGGAGGGTGGTATCGTGGTGTGCAGTCCTGTGGCCTGAGGAATTAGGGTTTTATCTCGACGAATGTGAGCGCTGGGCCGGGCCAACCGCACGCCCTACCGCTGTGACCTGGTAGCACCTCAGGGCATCTCCACCGGGCCGACGCATCCTGTCTCAGCGAACTCGTCCACCGGGCCGACGCATCCCGTCCGTGCATCTCCACCGGGCCGACACATCTCCCACCGTACAACTTGTCCTGCCCGTTGGTGCCGCTGGCCCACCCATGAGCCACCGCGGTGTTGATTCAGATGCGCGCAGAGGCACTGATTCAGACGCAACCGCTAACCGGCGTCAGCCTGCGCCATCAATGGCGACAAGACTGCACACTGACTGCCTAGACACTTCAATGTTGTATCCTCGGTCTCCGTGCCGGCATCCGATGCCGGCCCTTTTTAACTGGCCTTCCGCGGCCATTTTCTCCCCATAGAACCACATCCTCTCATCCTTCTCCTTTTCGTTCTCCACTACCTGTAGCTAGCCATGGCCGGTGGCGCTGGATCGACGGGAGGGCGCGGCGGCCGTGGACGTCGAGGGAGGCGTGGAGGACGCGGCCAAATCACCGCGCCACCACACTCTCCCTCACCACCGTCGTCGCCCGAATATTTCGACCCAGGCGCCCAGTTCGCCGTGGCCATCCACCTCGGCATGCCACGTGACAGGCTGCTCCTGCCCCGCGGGTTCGTGTCGCTGATCGAAGACGAGCCGCCCCCGCTCGCCATGCTGCGGGCAAACGGCTTTAGGACAGGCAGGTACCCAGTTGACCTGCAGTCCGACCACCTCGGCCAGATGTACCTCGGCAACGGCTGGGAGCGCTTCGCCCGCTCGCACACGATCGAAGTGGGCAACATCCTCGTCTTCAGGTACGACGGCGAAGGAATGTTTGGCGTCAGCGTCTTCGACCACACCATGTGCCATCGCTGCTACCACTCCGACTCCTCCTCCGACTCCGATGAGTAGGCTAGGCTGTATGATGATGTTTATTTTGGTTTACTAATGTTAGTATTGATGTTGAAACAGCCGTTGGGTGGTCGGGAGACTTCTTTTCTTCCTCTCTGAACCCTCCTGTTTCCCTCTTCCACCTCCAACTCTTGGGCCATTAGGCCCCTCCCCGCTCCTCTCCGGCGATGGCCGGCATCGAGTCCGGTGAGGGTCCCTCCCTATTACAGCAGTAGAGTAGGCTTTTCTGGTTTTCCCCTTGTGGAGTTTGCCACTATGGCGTCTGAGGGTAGGACGGCGATCTCCAGCAGCTAGATCCGCCGCGTCCTGTGCTTCTTCTGCTTCACTAAACTCCGTCGGTGGCAGGCGGTGTCGGTGGCGAGCTGCAGAGGCCCTTGCATCCCTCTCAGTAAGGCTTGTTTGCCGCTTCTTCAACCTCCAGTGGAGGCCCTCTTGCGTCTCGGCCATGGCAAGATTCGATGCGCCTACATCAAGTGGTTTCATCCCCGACGCAAGCGCTGTCGGCCACGGTGTCGAGCACGCCATTGTTTCCGGTGGAGAAGGACCTGATGGATCCGATTGCTTTTTCTTATTTTTGTGCAAGGTCCTTTTTGTAAAATTCCAAGGCATGGATGTATTTTTGTTTATCTCTAAGGCCCTGCTTGTAATTGTACCCACTTATTAATGCAGCGTGACGCGGGCGCGGGAGTAGGAGTTGGGCGCCTGCACACCGAGTCTTACTTTTTTCTTTTATCCTATATTTTTATTATTTTTTCTATTTAAAAATTTAAACAAAATAGCTATTTTACAATTTTGAATTTTTTCAAATAAATTACATATTCTTGACAGGCACCAGTGGTATAGCATGTGCAAAATTTTTGGGATCATTTGATGAACATCGAAAAACTGAAAAATTTACGAACTACCCTTTTGGTCTCACCTAGGCTTTTCCTAGCAATATATTTTTATCAACTTACTAGTTATGTGTCACTACACCTGATCATCATGATCCCACCCACTTGATAGATCTAAGAGTGCTATGCCAATCCATGACATACACTTGTGGAAGATGTGGGGCCATGCCAACATTGCATGGGATCTAGATATGTCTGGGCTAGATAAAAACATGATCCTACCTACTTGATAGATCTAAATATAAATTTGCTATGCCAAGCCATTACACACGCTTGTGAAATATGTAGGCACATGCCAACATTGTATGGGCTATAGAGCTCTCTGGGTTAGCTAGAAACACCATCATCAACCTAGTGTTTGTGTGCCTCAGCCAACATGATGCCACACTATTGATAGATCTTATAGTATAACACTACTATGCCAAGCCATGACACACAAGCTGTGGTAGATGTGGGGCCATGCCAACATTGCATGGGCTATATAACTCTATGGGTTGCCTAGAAACACCATCGTCAATCTAGTGGTTGTGTGAGTCGCTACACTTGACCAACATGATCCCACCCACTTGATAGGTCTAAGTATAAGAGTGTTATGTCAAGCCATGACACACACCTGTGACAGATGTGGGGCCATGCCAACATTGCATGGGATGTAGTCATGTAGACCTCTCTGGGCTGGATAGAAACACCTTCACCCTTCAATTAAATATGAATCTCTAGTTGGTATTGTCATCCTTTCTAATTATTCTACATAGCTGATCATATGTGCAAATTAGGTAGTTCATTAATCTTGTTTTGAGTTCCAATTTTCTCCTAGCGATCTTGTTGTGTTGAATTATTGAGACAATGTGGAGTGTCCAAAATATACACAATTTGGCTATAAAAGTTAAGCAAAATATTGGTAAAATATAGTCTATTCAAAAAATATTAGAGAATTGTTTCTAAAAATTAGTTGAATTGTTAATCTAAAATAAAATATGTTGGAAAATTTTGAATTCCCTTTGTTTGCTTAATTCTAGAATCTTCTATGATGTATTCGAGTTTTAACTAGCTAATATCGTTTGCTTAACTAAATATAGACTCAATGCTTCTTGGATTTAATTACTTTTTTGTGCTTAACCAATTTTAATACAACGTAATGATGATATGTCACACTCAGTAGTTTGTCAATGTCTCAAGAGCACAACTAAATATAGTAAAACAAAAGCACATGAAACGCAACTGAGCCTGCCGTTTAGGGCGGATGCGCGTCAGCCGTTTAACAGGCTGGACCAACAGTGGCCCAGCCATGCGTGTTGGGTTTTGCCAAATACCTAGTCTCCGTTCCTCCCCGAACAAACGATCCATCTTTGTGACACGGCGCCGCGCAACGCCGTCATCGTTCTACTGTCGCAGACGCCGTCTGTGCCTCCATAGAAAGATAACTGCTCTCTCGCGGTAGATTTACCCACCACACTCGTCGTCAACAAGGATGGCTAGCACCAAAGAGGTACCATACATGTTTGGTCTCTTCCTACCACTAAATTTTCCCGATTAGTATTACTGATCAGATCTATATTCTATCGTAGTGTCCCACTTGTTTTGACACAAATGGTTTATGCGGCCGTGGGGATATCTACATGACTAACTTTGATTTGACGTTTCAAGATGGATTTGTGGACACCACGGTATTCAGCTACCAACGAGTATATCATGTTGTTTATTTCTTTCTTATTATGTGTTTGACATATTTTGTTGTTTATTTGAGTCATTAATGCGTGACCTGCTTGTAATTTTTGAAGTTTTATGTGCATGTTTGATATTAATAGTAATTGCTCTTTTTAGTCGTGTTAGTGTCTTGGACCTCAATATAAATTTGATGAAGTCTAGTATTATGAAAAGTTCGAAGACAATAAACTGTATGATTATGGTTTGCACTGCATGGCTCTTAGCTCTTACTGTTAAAAAACATCAAGATAAGTGACTCTTACTACATGCATATATATAATTTCATGACTCTTAGATCTTCTTTGACGTGGTAATCTAATTTTAATCACATATTTATTGTTAGGTCATCCCGTGCTACGTGAGAGCATGTTTCCTTATGCCATATTTTGTGCGCAAGGACGACACAGAGAGTTTCACTGTTGTTCTAAGGATCAAGGAGGACTTCGAATTTGATGTTGATGTCACAAACCAACCAGGTCTAACCTACATTAGTGGCAGAGCATGGAAGGAAGTTGCAATAATCTACAATATTCAAGTTGGCCAGAAAATATACTTCACTGTGAACACCAAAGATCCTTGGAATCGTGTCACAACTGGGAACCTCCCAGTCACCCATCCAAGTAGTGTTCCAACATAATTCATCTTGTACCAATAATATAATATTTTAGTGTAATTATTTTTACATTTAATTTTCTCAAATCATAAATTGCAGAATATTTCTGACTCTCGCCTGAAAGACGTGGCATTGTTGATTCTATCAAGGCCACCAACGAAACCAAGATAAATTGGAGGATGATGAAGACAATCATAGAAACTGTAGAGACTTTGGACTACAGGCTATCACGTTATTATGTTGAAGATTATATACCGGTAGCAATGGTCCATACCCTAAACTGCCGCAGCCAAACCAAACACCTGGTAATCATTAGCAACATGTTTCTTTCTTTTTAAGTTTATTGTGAATGTTAAACTAGTCTTATTTGGTACTCCCTCCATTCACTAATATAAGATACTCCACCGTTCAGAAATAAAAAACATTTTAGCTTTGTAAAAAGAATGTATCTAGATGTATTTTAGTGTATAGGTTCTCTCTGAATATATATACTCCCTCTGTCGTAAAATAGATGTCTCAAATTTGTGAAAATATGGATGAATCTAGACACTATTTAGTATATGGATTCATTCAAGATTTGAAATACCTAAGACATCTATTCTTGGACGGAGGGAGTACAAAAGTTGTCTAGACAAATTTGTTTCACAAAGATCGCTCTAACACGTCTTATATTTCTAAACGGAGGGAGTATTAGTGAACGGAAAGGCTTGTATTTAGTGAATGCATGTAGGGAGTATCATTTCTATTCCATTCCAAGTTTAACCGACGACTTCTTTTGGTGTCGTGCTACTTTATTTTTAAATCAGAAAATCCCAAATACGATGGACAAAGAAGGTGGCATGACCATTGTCTGTTATCCTCACACAATGGTGCAGGGGTCATACACCATTTCAAACAAGGATGGTCGTCTCTATTTGAGTAGCTGGAAGAATTTCATGGACAAGGAGCCTACACTTGGATTGGGTGTCAAGATGTTGTTCTTGCTGTACCAAGCCTATAAAGGAGCTTACTTGTTTGTTACCCGTTTTCCTGATGATGCCCTGTAGTTATTTTTTCATATCGAATGTTGCACTTGCTCTATTAGTGGACACCCGAATTATGTTATCCTATTTTCGTACCGGTTTCAATTTTTTAAGCCTACATAACATGTGTTCATACATCTACGTGAATGCTCGATTATTAAGTTTAAAATGCCATGTATACAAATAATTCTCCATGCCAACATACTCCGTTCCAAAATTTAAGACGTTTTAGTTTTGTGATATGAATGTAAACGAAACAGAGGGACTATGAAGTACGGAAGTAAGAAAATAGGGACAAATAGAAGAAAAATAAAAGGAAAATAATAAAATCGTATCTGGGCCCGTTGTACAGCGCTAGCGGATGAGCGGAGTGGAGAGGAGATGGGCCAACTCGTCAGCTGCCTACAAGGCGACCCATGAGTCTGCAGATGGAAGCGTCACGCGGCGGCCTTTCCGGCTCAACATTAGTTTCCTATAAAATGCATAAATAGGTTTACTCGTCCCACCGCCGCGCCTATCCTCTCCTCTCGCCGCCGCCCCACGTCCATCTTCTCTCGACGTCTCTGCTCCCGTTCGTGACGTCGATCCGTCATCGTCCGTGAGCCCTAGACTCGCTATTGCTCCTACGTTTACATTAAATTTGTAGGCTAGCTCTGATTTCATTGTCTAGATGAACTACATAGTATACAACATATTAATTGTGTAGCTGATTTATGTAGATCTTTCACTGTATATTATTTGTATTTGTTGAACATGTTCATGACTGATGTTTTTGACGTGTGTACTAGTGTATGACGTGTGTAATGGATTTATATGATTATGTTATTGTTTTAGGAGACATGACGTTGTGCGGAAAATGCAAGAGTGTGTGCGACTCCTTGACCTTGGGGTTATTATTTAGTGTCTTTATGCATGAAGAGTTTGAAGATTCATTGGTACGAAACACACTATTTTTCCTTGCACTATTGCTATCTTGTAACCTTTGTTGGTGGCGCTCTACCTTTTTTAAACGTGTGTATATTCGGTTAATTGTGCATAGATTATTCCGTGCAATGCAAGGTTCATGTTCAATGAATATGTAGAAGAGAAGACTATTGTGCGCTTTTTAGCACTTGGGCGTGCATACGACGTTGATGTGGTGAAAGATAAGGCTTTGACCCGCATGGGTGGTGATGGATGGAAAGAATTCGTTAGACAGAACCATGTGTTTGGGGGAGATCAAATGATTATGTTTTCGTTGGGAGGAAAAACACCGAGTATCAGTATTGTCTATTTCAGCGGTGGCGAGAAAGACCCGTATGACTCTACCATCATCTCCCAAGTATGCGAACTGAGCGAAGATGAGCATGGGCACCTCTTAAATATTATACATGCAGGAAGTACTATTCTTGGGGTCCCATTAGTAACCCGTTTAACACACACCAATCTTGCGAAACACAACATGGTATGTTATCCTCGTACTCCCTCCGTCTCAAAATAGATGTCTCAATTTTGTCAAAAATTGTCAAAATTTGGACGAATCTAGACACAATTTAGTATATAGATTCATCCAAATTTAAACCAAAGACATCTATTTTGATACGGAGGGGGTAGTTATAATTATGTTATTCCTCCTTATATGTGCATAACTTGTGACAATCGTCTCACATCGTTACTCTTTTGATTTCATCATCCACGACGGCATCATAGAAACTACCTAAAAATTTTGTTGCCAGCCTTAACATTCCCGAGGAAGGCTTGGTTGGGATGCGGGTTGGAGATTTCGAAGTCAGCAATATTGCCTACACGATTGACAACGATGGTCGACTGATATTCAACAAAAAGGCATGGAGGGATTTCCATACGAAAAAAGATGATCTACAAATTGGACAAGCCTTGCTCAATACTCCTAGGACCACAAAACAAGTTGGCCTGAACATTATGTTTATCATCGACATCATCTAGCTCCTTGTTTCTTAAGGTTGATGTTTATTCGTTTGTAGCTGTCCTGAAACAATTATTTATCTATTTCGCCACCATATGTAAGAACATTATTATTCCGACGATTTGACATTATTGGCCTAGCGATGTATACATCTTTAATATTCTCCCTTCGAACCTAGCAATGTATACATTTTTAATATTCTCTTCAAATATTCCTCATGTCTTACTATGAAACGTTGTAATTCCAAATTTATTCACAGCACAGACCTTGTCGTGATTACGTAAGTAACTTTCGATGCACTAATAATGACTACTTTCGATGCACGAATCCACGTGTAGACCCACTCATGCACTGGTTAGACACTCATAGTGGTTGTTTGGATACGGAAAATTAGCTCCTAGTTTTTGTAAAACGAGTTTTAAGCTGATTTTTAGGAAAACCAGTTTTGCAAAAATTTCAGTTAAGAATAGGCACACCGAAATCCATGTTTGGTTCAGGAAATTGTAAAACTGGTTTTTGGATGGAGGCAGAGACGCGAGACTGACATGACAATTAATGGCGACAGCGATGCACATAGACATGAGAGAATTAAAAGTGACAAAGCTTCGCAGAGCAGCGGAAAGACTCTCAAGGCGGCCACCGCCATGAACACCAGCGCGCCAGCAGCAACGCTAATGCATATGTCGTTGACACACCTACACGATTGCATCCCGGAGCACCGGCAAACCTGGACGTGATAGTGACCCCGGAGAAAATAACGATGCAACTTTCCTGGTTTGTGGCAGCGCGTTCTCCTCAAGCAACGCCATGTTCCTGGCGTCAGCATGAGCTCTGCGTCCGGCGGCGGCACGTTCGATGATGGTGGCGCTGGTGCATAACTCGTCTTCCTCCCCATGTTCCTCGTCAGCGTGAGCTCTTCGTCCAGCAATGTCTTCGCGTCGGCCTTGCCTGGCCAGCTCGCCATGTACGTCTGCCTATGAATTCTCCAGCCAAGGATCGTCCGGCGAACCTGGAGATAAACTTCGGTGTAGTCTCTGCTGCTTGTTCCTTCACGTAGCCACCGAAAAAGTGATACATGACACCGCGTTGCCCAGTTTTGTTTAATCGTGTTTTAAGAAAAACGGGTAATAGTCGTTTTGGCCAAAACGCAGTTTCCTGGCTTTGTGGAAACCATTTTTACTTATTCCCGTTTTGGGGGCCGAAGCCAAATAGAGTTTTAGTCTGTTACACAGTTACGCGAGGATAAGGGAAACGAGCTCTCTCAAACGACGTATCCAAACAAGACCTAATCTTTAGAAGCATACATAGACATGATTGCCTGATTGCACAATTGTCCCGAGACAGGCCGACCGGCATAAAGACTGGCCTAAATCCTAAACCCCACAGGCCCCACCCACCCACCACACACACACCCCACATTGTACGTGCGCACAAAGAGGCACATCTTATCAGAGGGATTTTCTTGTTCGATCGCCTCGACTCCGCCCACCTCGACTCCGCCCATCGCCGCCAACGACGAGATTTGAATTCTTTTCGTCCTACCTTACGTGAGAGGTACATCGAGAACATACCGTTTCTTTTTGAGGAGCTGAATATACGCAGCACACGCACTACCATTGCAGGTATTTTTGTACGCACTGTGGATTTATCATACAGTATTACTAGTTCTAAGTTCAGCAGAACTTCGATTAGAGCTCGATCCATATGGATCCGATTGTTTAGTAGTTAGATTTTCCATCCAAGGGTAGTCGCCATTATTTTGAAGAATTGTTAGTGGATCTTCGCTAGGAATTCCACTTGTTGGGCTCTGTTTGAGGGCGGAAAATCGTTTGGCATGATGTTGCCTATTAATTCTGCTGTAATTTTCTTGTGTTAATTGGTTCTGTGTTAATTGGTTGTGTAATTTTCTAGTGTTAATTTTCTTGTGTTAACATGTGTGGCGAGCCCCTAGGGAGGTGGAGGTAGCCGGCAGAGAGGAAGAAATGCGCTAGTTCCGTCGGCCCCCTCCACCTCGAGATCGCCCACACACGCAGTTCATTCTCGACGATGTCACCGCCGTACTGCCGCTCGGGCGTGGTGGGTGGGCAACGGAAGGTGGGGCTGTTGAATTGCATGGTTGCGGCTAGCGGGTGACGCCTGAAGAAGATGCGGTGGCGGGATGGCGGCTGAAGAGAGAGGAGGGTGAGATAGGTGTGCGGAGATTTGGAAGAAATAGTGCCATTATATAGGCCGGGGCGGCCGTTGCAAACCCTAGTGTGAAGAGAGAGGAGGGTGAGAGGTGTGCGGTGGCGTTTGGTCTCTGTCGAGCAGTCAAAGCCATCGCATAGCATTCAAAGCGGCGGGACGGGTTATCCAAGCGGCGCGTGTATCGGTGTGCATCAATGGGTTATCCAACCGACGGGACGGTAAGGCTGCCTCGGCGCATGCCCTGCATGCTGCGACGCTACGCGCAATAGCCAGGCTGCGACGCTGCGCGCAATAGCCAAGCTGCGACGCTGATGGGTTCAATATCCAGGCTACGATGGGCACGCTGCATGGCGCATGCATGACAAAGGCGCTGGAAAAGAGGGCAACGACGAGAGGCGGGCACAGAGGCGTGGCTGCCACGAGCAGAGGCATAAACAGACCCGTTGGACGATGCATGGATGGCCCAACAGAACCAGTCACGATTCGCTGGAAGAAAAAACGCCAGCCAATCACATCAAAGAAGCTGGGCTCTCGCGGATCGGTCATGATTCCTCCTAGAAGACCATATCGCACGGCAGGAGTCTAGCGCACAGCATCAGATGAATGGTCGAGGTTGGTCGTTAGGGTTAGTTGCCGTCACACAGAATCCTTCTAGAATAATAGATCGAACGGACTGGGGTAGCGCGCTAGGGTTAAATCGACGCTCCAGGTTGGTCATCAGGGTTAGCCTGGTCAACGAATGGGGGTTTTGAGGGGTTTTGAGGTCAGTCAATGGGGTTTTGACAACTTTGACCGTGCATAACTAATTGCCAAAAAAACGAAAAAATACAAAAATTCAAAAAATAGTGAGATTTCGTACTAATACTACATAAGTAGAATATATGCTAAGGACATTTATTTGGATGATTTGGACAAGGTCAAAAAATAAGATGCTTAGCAATGCGGTCGTTCCCCCTTGCTTTGGAGGCCATTTCTAGCACATTTTTGGTGGCAATGAGATGTACTTCACAAAATACTAGGATTGATGAACTAACATGCATAATAGTACATAAAGCATTAAAACATCATAGAACAAACCAATAATCTCTAAAAAATATTGAATGTTTTTCCAAATTAGAATGTTAATTCAAATACAAATTTGAATTTTGGTTCAAATTCAAATTCACATCACATAAGTTTTCACATCAAAGTACACAAACCAATACAACAATCAAGATTACATCAATGAAATATAGGTTTTCACATCAAAGTATAACAAACATAATGTTTCAATGGTTCCCACTCTATTTTGCTTGCCTCTTGCCGCTCGATCCCTTGTTATTTTTTTCACTGCTTGGTTCAACATGACATAATTTGTTGATGCTCCTAGTTTTCTTACCAGGACCAGTTGGCCCCCACAACTTTTGCAGCAAAACCTCCTGAACTGGTTTTGGTGGCAGTTCAACAGCCAAATCAGCGATGTCATTCAGCACAACCTCCAGAACATGTTCAGGTGGCACCTCAATAGACTCTTTTGTTGACTCTTCGATTTGTAAATTATCCAGAACATGTGGCAACTCAATAGATTACAGCATAACATGATCAAGACATGATCTGCTTCCATTGCAACATCCACAATAGGTAGCAACTCAATAGCCTCATTTTGCCGTGTTTGATCATCCACAATTAGTTTCATCAGTCTTTTCCTTATCTCTGTCATCTACTGGAATGCCAAATATTTTGGCCATTTCTATGTCAGTCATTGGTGCTATGACTAAATCAGTAGTTTCATCTAACTCCACTGAATTCCAATCAACATACATACTAGCCCCTACATCAACACCCTGTCCTGCATCAACATCATTTCTGTCTGATAATACTGTCACTTCAGTTCGTATGGGCACCATCTGCCTCTATGAGTCCCAATCATCATCTGACATTGGCGAAGAAAAATTTGAAGCCACATATCCAACCTTGGAATTTTCTTCCAGATCGATGAGCTCATCATGAAAATTAACCTCTTTGTTTGTCCAGCCATCTTGTCGATCAATTTCATCTACTAAATATTCTCCATCCTCAATTCTCAAATATTCTCCCTTCCAATTTTCAAACCGTAACAATGCAACTTCCTACTGTGGACCCCAAGGAACACTTTGCCCAATTTTCTCCACCAAATTCTTCACGGCCAATTCTTCCATTTGCTGCAGTTGCTGGGGATCAATATCTTCAAACTCAACCTCCCAACCCACAGATGTACCTCTCTCGATGTTACGTACACTACCATCACCTAGTTTCGCTTTAGATGGGAAGAACTTGAAATTGAATTGGAATTTTCTCCGCCGCTCATAGTCACCCCTGTTTTGTTTGAGTAGAGGCGGGTAGAGTGAGCTAGATGAATTGGTGATTATCCAAATGCGATCAAATCAAATCAAAAAATAGTGAGATTGACCTATTGGAAGTGCTCTCTTGCCTCTCCATCTCGATGCCCCCGATTCAGCCAACCCGCCCACGGCAATCTAGCTCAGAAATCAGAAATCAGAGGGAAAGCGATTGGGTCAGATCCAAATCCAAGCGCAGGGAATGAGCTAGGGTTTCGAGATTACGCACCACCGATGGGCTGCCCCTGAACTCACACGGGCCGCCGCTACCGAGCACACGAAGTTGACGGTGCCGCCACCGTATTATAGCTAATCTATCAAGTGGGTGGGATCATGATGGTCAGGTGCAGTGACTCACACAACCACTAAGTTGATGATTGTGTTTCTAGCCAACCCAGAGAGGTCTAGATCCCATGCAATGTTTGCATGGCCCCACATTTACCACAGTTGTGTGTGTCATGGCTTGGGATAGAAAAATTATAGCTAGATCTATCCAAACGTGGGGTAGTTAGGTCAACGATCATGTCCGAGTACTCGAAAGAGCCACTTGTGTACCATGTTTTATCTACATTTATTCAAATGGACTCAAATTTGGCACGAGGGTTTATCACCATGTGACTAATGATGCTACCATTGTATCTAGCCATTTTGGTTTGAAATTTTCAAAAATTTAACCAACAAACTCAAAAACAGGCTTTCATTTGTGAAGCAAGTACCAAAACTACAATTTGAAACCTTCTAGTTGCATGCTTGTGCGGTTTTACATCACATTGGGACCACATAAGAGCAGTTGTACTTTTAACCGCATAAGACACACTTCAAACACGGATATTTAACCGCAGCCGTTACAAAATATCTTGTACATTGACTACAATGTTGCATACAAATAACAGGACATAACGCAATAAAAATACTAAAAGCCACCCTTGAAATAAACTTTTGGAGGCCATTCCTCCGACAATGAGTAGATCCTACCCACCTGATTTTCATTGCTTGACATCTGAATTTGAGTCACAGTTTTCATATCCATGTCGACTTCAAACAATCCAGGATCAAACCCAGTTGATAACAATACAAATCGTCCATTGCTTGATGCCTTCCTCATCTGAATTTTGTAGTAATAATTTGCGAACGCTGACTTACCCTCATTATTGAAAACTTCTTCCCAGCAGTCATCTGATATCCTAGATCCAATTTTTTGAACCAAATCAACCTTAGACTCCAAAGACCACACAGTGTGGTTGCCCTCATGATGCAGAATCCATCTTTCAAGATCTCCATTGGAAAACTTAATGAACACCACCCATCCTCCACATTTAGGAGCTACTGTGTAATCATTCCAAGAGTTAACATTGAATCCCATTTCACCTGACAATTCTATTATGCAAGTCTGTGATGTTAAAATGTCCAAACAAACTATATACCCGACTACATACATCATGTAGAGCTTGCCTCCAGATAAAACACCATACGGATTACGGTGAAAGACAGGAACCATAGGTGATTGTATTGGCGAACTTACTGTTCTTGACCACGCCCCATCTTTATGAATACACATGTGAACAAACACCAGATCAGTACTGTTAAAGCTTACCCCATTGTAGTCAGAATTAAAGAGCGTAGCTGCATCTTTCTCGAAGAAAGGCAACCCTGACCACCCCCTTCCAAGTATCAACCCAAACTGCCCAAATGTGTTATCAGTGTGCTGACCCCCATTTCTTGGAATTTGCACTATATGCTCCATCTCCAAAGAACTAAAACTATTTTTTCTTGCAGAGGGGCAAAATGTGTAGTAAACATCCGAATCCCCACACATGCTTCCAGCTTTAAGACCAAGGACAACACCATCTGCTGAACTCAAAATATCCGCACCTTCCCACAGTTCACTGTTTAATAATGGGCGTAAAGCATTAGATGAAACCTCTGTGTTATTTCCCCGTGCATAAATTAACCTAAATACACCTGTTCTTGTTCCTGGTTTCCTGAACTGCACCAAAAAAACTAGATGTGCTGGTGTTTTTGTCGAACTAAACTAGCCTTGCACAATTAGAGACCTACTAGCTGACAACCAGGCATTATTGAAAATGCTGCAACGGATCAATGCCATAGAAGTTGCAATTTTCAGACTTTGTAATAATTTTTGAAACCAAATCTGAGTTGCTCATCACTGAATCCACATAAGTTTTCAATTCGACAGATATGCTGGATCCAACTCCATCTGCCAAACAAGAAACCATATGTCATATGTTTGATACAATGCCATGAATTTTTTATACCAAGGAATAGAAGCATGTCAACAAGCTTTCATCATCTACAGAATAACAAATCAAACAACAGAACAGAAATAAAATCCCTACAAACTACAACACACTACTAAATTCCACCATCCCCCACCCCCAATTTGCGAAGGAAGCTGTTATTGAAGCTTCCCTTCCTAAAAGCAGTCACTTCTAAAGAACAGAAAGTATTTTATTTTTCAATTGCTCCTTTGTATAAGAAACAATTAAAGTAAAATCCTTCAGCATATCCCAAACTATAGCACGGTTCTTAAATACCCTAAGAAACAGATATACTCTGAAGACCTCTTTAGATCTACACAGAACAGACCCGTACCATACACACAATAGGAAAGCATACAAAATTTTACATATGCAGTCGGATAAAAGCAATCAACATTACCAGAAGCTTCTTTTCGAAATCCATCGTGAACTCTCTAAATCCCAGATAATCTTCCATGGCGACAACCCAGGCAGACCTTGGAACCTTAGGCGAAAGCACACCCTCATCCCTCTCGTTCATAACGTCGTGATGTATGCGAGTTTTAGTGGAAGGATATAAGAATCAATTTGAATCTTGGAAGAGCGATGGTTAGGGGCACCTTAGGTTAGGGTTCCAAAGGACGCAGCCGTTCATCTATAGCTATCGAAATTCCTTTTGTACCCCCAAGGACCAACTTTAGCCATGCTAGAAAAACACAAGGGGGGATTTGCAAAATAACTATGCTGTGCTCTGAACTGAAGCCATGTATGAAGCTAGTTTCTGACCGGCCACTACGCTGATTACTACCAAACCCAAAAAATTATACGTACGCTGAAAATTAATCTATAAAAATTACTGATCAATCCAAAAAAAACATCCTTCCTGGTATATCTTAAGGGAAACAAACTCAATCCCAAAGAGAAACAATTTAACCGTGAAACACAGAAACTTAGATTCATAGTGGATTAACTGAAGATTTTTTATATTTCCCATCTATCCCAGATAGTTCAGCTTTTCCCTTTTCATATGACACCCATTTTTTAAGCACCAAATATTAGCCGAAGATATCCCATGTTGTAAAATTTATCGTTTTTAAAAAACTAGGATTAGCCGAAGATTAGCCGAAGATATCTCATTTTTATGACTTAATATTACATTAAAAAGTACTAGTGTTAGACCTGAATGATGCATACATTACCCCTCCCTAAATCATAACTAAGAATAGTGAAATATTCATATTTTTTAAATTAGAAATTCATAAGCCATGTTTTGATGTATTGATGCTAGCTAAATGGACTCAAATTTGGCACAAGGGTGTATCACCACGTGCCTAATAATGCTAGCATTGTACCCAGAGAGGTCTATAGCCAATGCAATGTTGGCATGGGCCCACATCTACCACAAAGTGGCTCATCATGTCTTGGCATTGTATCTAGCCTAATGATGCTAGCATTGTACCCAGAGAGGTCTAGATCCCATGCAATGTTGGCATTGCCCCACATCTACCACAGTTATGTGTGTCATGGCTTGGCATAGCGAAAGTATAGTTAGATCTATCAAGAGGGTAGTATCATGTTGTCCAAGTGATGACTCATAAAACAACAAGTTGGTGAAGGTGTTTCTATCCAACCCAGAGAGGTCTCGATCCCATGCAATGTTGGCATGACCCCACATTTGCCACAAGTGTGTCTCATGTCTTGGCATAGCACTCTTACATCTAGATCTGTCAAGTGGGTGGGATCATGTTGGTCAGGTGTAGTGACTCACACAACCACTAAGTTGATGATGGTGTTTCTAGCCAACCTAGAGAGGTATAGATCCCATGCAATGTTGGCATGGGCCCACATCTACCACCGTTGTGTGTGTCATGGCTTGTCATAGCAAAAGTATAGTTAGATCTATCAAGTAGGTAGGATCATGTTGGTCAGGTGTGATGACTCATACAACAACAAGTTGGTGAGGTGTTTCTATCTAGCCGAGAGAGGTCTAGACCCCATGCAATGTTGGCATGGCCACCCATCTACCACAAGTGTGTGTCATGGCTTGGAATAGCACTCTTATAGCTAGATTTATCAAGTGGGTGGGATCATGTTGGTCAGATGCAGTGACTCACATAGCCACTAAGTTGATGATGGTGTTTCTATCCAACCTAGAGAGGTCTAGATCCCATGCAATGTTGGCATGGGCCCACATCTACCACAGTTGTGTGTGTCATGGCTTGGCATAGCAAATTTAAAGTTAGATCTATCAAGTAGGTTGGATCATGTTGGCCAACTGCTGAGTCACACAACCACGAGTTGGTGAAGGTGTTTCTAGCCACCCCAGAGAGGTCTAAAGCCCATGCAAAAATTCAAATTTTGACCGGGCCACCAAAAATTCAAAGTTCTGTGAAACCTTGGACACATTTAAATATTTCTTCTATGTAGAGGATGCCATGTTTTAGCATGGAGCATGTCTCACATCACAAAGGCCTAACCCCTAGGCATCCTTACTAGACACCTTGATTTTGGCCTAAATTTGACCGGGCCACCAAAAATTCAAAAACATTCAAATTTGTGTGAAACTTTGTACATGTGTCTTAGTTTGTGTATGTTAGCATGTGTAAAAAAATCTAGGTTGTTTCACGAAAGTTGAAAAAAACACATTGCTAGGAAAAGAGGCCTAGGTGAGACCAAAAGGGCTGTTCGTAAATTTCTCAATTTTTCGATGTTCATCAAATGATCCCAAATTTTTTGCACATGCTATACCAACGGGGCCTGTCAAGACTATGTAATTTATTTTATAAAATTCAAAATTGTAAAATAGCTATTTTGTTCCAATTTATAAATAGAAAATAAAAAGGAATATAGGATAAATTTACAAATGTAGTTTCACAGGTATTCAAAATTTCTATTTGGCATTTGCATATTTATATACACCAGCATGTGACCTTATTAACCCTGCTAATATTTTGTTATAGGAAAGGATAAATAATTCTAGGAGACGTACTATTGCAGAAATTATTCTGTCGAAGACAAACAAACTCTACAAGGTAAAAAACAGAGGTTTTGAGATCGTGGAGATGCTGGTAGATTCTTGAAAACTCAAGAAACAAAAATTCATACTACCGATTCCCTGGCGAATGTTGGTATACCATTAAAAATTTTATGCAAAGCTGGGTTGTTTGATTGCTAAACAGTTCGCGCATGGCGCTGTGTTTTTATCAGAAGAATGTTTCATGACTGTGGTTTAATTTTGTCGTTTTGCTTAATTTACGATTGTAATTAATGTAAAGTTTGGGTTGTTTATGTTCGCCAATTTGTGAATTTGATGAGCAATGTTTATAGGCCTAGTTGTAGTGCGTATGCTTAAAATACAACGCTTGCCAAAATAGTAACGGACCAGACATATAAATGAATGAGAATTACATTATACAGTTTCAAAATATAAGAGTTTTTAGCTTTGTGATCTAGACCTCTTTAGGTTGGCTAGAATATCCCTCATCAACTTGTGGTTGTGTGACTCATCACCTAGCCAAAATGATCAAACCCAGTTGATACATCTGAGTAAGCCATGACACACACTCGTGGTAGATGTGAGCCGATGCCAACATTGCATGGGATCTAGACCTCTCTACGCTGGCTAGAAACATCTTCACCAGCGTTTCTCCTCTCGCTCAAAACAGTGTGTATTTCTTTGGTATAGTCCTTGTCACAAAGGAGTAAAATGCCTTGATAGTACTTCTGGCCGTGTCTACGTGTCAAGGGATGTAGTTTTTGATGAAAATGTTTTTCCCTTTCCTACACTTCATCAAAATTGCGGGTCGTCGTCTCCATGATGAAATTATTTTGCTTCCTTCAGACAATCCCTCCTCGGTAGAAACAACTAGGGGTGTGCATACTAATGACCAATATATATGTGTCGATTGTTCCTGTCGTTGATCCTATGCAGGCCACAACTGACACCCTGCCCACAAGTTATACCTAACTAGTCACACAAAATTCTGCCGAAAATACTGATGACAACACATCAGATAATGAGGCTGAAGGAAACACCGCTACAAGCCAAGAAAACACGTACTCTGAGCATGATACGGGGGCAAAATCTGCCTCGGATCCGCCCCCGAGACTCTGACGCGCCATCACCTGGGCGTATCGATCCACACCAGTCCCCTCACACCACGTCCCAAGGTCTGGGCCCTCCCTTGCGTCGCGTTCTGCGCGTAACTATGGCGGCCATGGGGAGCCCGACACCTTCCCCGTGGTCCCCACCAACGCGTGTACGCGCGGATCTCCCGCCCAGCTCTTCCCCGTGGTTCTTCTAACGGCTTTGGGAGTGACGCCTCGCCAGGAGATCCAATCGGCACGTCGTTGAGCGCTGGTGCCCAGGAATATTCTACACCTTTACAATCTTCAGCGCCAGGATCTTCTGCAGCACCTGCTGTCGTATATACTGCTGCTGAACCCCGCACTCGACTACAAAAAAGGTACTACTACCTCCGTTCCAAAATGTAAGGCTTTTTAGCAAACTAAAACAGCTTGCTAAAAAGGTTTATATTGTGAAACGAAGGAAGTATAAAGGACCCAAAAATTCGTACTGAGGGCACAATTCAGTTGGCACTGTTAACATCTACTCCCTCCGTTTCAAAATATAAGATGTTTTAGCTTTGTGAAGGAAATGTATCTATACTTATTTTAGTGTGTAGGTTCATTCAAGTTTGGAGTGAATCTACAAACTAAAACAAGTCTAGATATATTTGCTTCACAAATCTAAAACATCTTATATTTTGAAATAGAGGGAGTACAGGAGAACCATAAAACTTGCATGAAGCTAAAAGGGATACAAACTGAAGTGTGCTATGCAAGATCCCACCAAGCTCTAACAAAAATGTTATTGATTGCACCTTGTCCCACCAAGCTCTAACATGATCCCACCCAGTTGATACATCTAAGCATAAGAGTGCTATGCCAGGCCATGACACACACTTGTGGCAGATGTGGACCCATGCCAACATTGCATGAGATATAGACCTCTCTTAGCTGGCTAGAAACACTTTAACCAACTTGTGGTTGTATGCCATGTTACAACATCGACCTAGTTTCACATCATAAAAATTCACCACATTAATTTGCCACAAGCTAGTGTGTGTCATGGCTTGGCAAACTCAAAATTATAGCTAGATCTAGCAAGTGGGTAGGATCATGTTGGCCAGGTGTGATGACACATACAAGAACAAGTTGGTGAAGGTGTTTCTATCCAGCCCAGAGAGGTGTCTAGACCCCATGCATGCATGCAATGTTTCCATGGCCCCACATTTTCCACAAGCTAGTGTGTGCCATGCCTTGGCATAGCACTCCTATAGCTAGATTTATCAAGTGTGGGATCATGTTGGCCAGGTTTAGTGACTCACACAACCACTAAGTTGATGACAGTGGTTCTAGCCAGCCCAGAGAGGTCTATACCCCATGCAATGTTGGCATGTCCCCACACTTGCCACAGGCTAGTGTGTGTCATGGCTTGGCAGACTCAAAATTATAGCTAGAGCTAGCAAGTAGGTAGGATCATGTTGGCCACCAAGAAGAAACTTGTGCCCTTCATGGAGGGCAAATGCTCTAATACTTACTCCACCAAGAAACTTGTGCCCTACAAATGTGGGCCGATGCCAACATTGCATGGGATCTAGACCTCTTTAGGTTGGCTAGAATCTCCCTAATCCACTTGTGGTTGTGTGACTCATCACCTCGCCAAAATGATCAAGTGGGTGGGATCATGTTGGCCAACTGCTGAGTCACACAACCACAAGTTGGTGAAGGTGTTTCTAGCCACCCCAGAGAGGGCTCAAGCCCATGCAAAAAATTCAAAATTTGACCAGGCCACCTAAAATCAAAAAAAATAATCAAAATTGTGTGAAAGCTTGGAAACATTTAAAATTGCTTCTAGGTAGAGGATGCCATGTTTCAGCATGGAGCATGTATCATATCACAAAGGCCTAACCCCTAGGCATCCTTACTAGACACCTTGATTTTTGGCCTAAATTTGACCGGGCCACCAAATATTCAAAAACATTCAAATTTGTGTGAAACCTTGTACATGTGTCTTAGTTTGTTTATGTTAGCATGTGTAAAAAAAATCCAGGTTGTTTCACGAAAGTCGAAAAAACACATTGCTAGGAAAAGAGGCCTAGGTGAGACCAAAAGGGTTGTTCGTAAATTTCTTATTTTTTCGATGTTCATCAAATGATCCCAAAAATTTTGCACATGCTATACCAACGGTGCCTGTCAAGAATATGTAATTTATTTTATAAATTCAAAATTGTAAAATAGCTATTTTGTTCAAATATTTAAATAGAAAATAAAAAGAAATATAGGATCGAATAAAAAAGTAAGACTTGGCGTGCAGGGAACAAGCCAGCCCAACTCCTACTCCCGCGCCCGCGTCACGGCTGCATCCGGGCGTGAAGTAGTTTGGGGCGGCCCATCTTAATCCCGGGCATCAAAAAGTAATGGGCTCTTTCGGGCCCAATGGAAAATCGTAGCGGGAAGGACTGACGCGGGTTGGAGTTTATTCCCACATAGCCCCGCGAGAAACGATTAGACCTGCTTATATACCCTGCATTCATACGTGGTACGAGCTTCTCTCAACAAATCAACGATGACACGTACTGCTGTCAGTTTTCTTCCTTTTGGACTACACATGGGCCTGCATCCTGGTCCAACAATGGTCTTCTAGTCGTATGTAGGCCGTTGAGCTCGAAATGTGTAGTAGCATTATTTTTCATTCCCTTTACAAGCTTGTTGTTTGTTTGCTGAACATCTCCATAGTAGTTTTTTGTTTTAGATTCAAAATTCAACTAATTTTTAGAAACAATTCAAAATTCATCATCTCTTGGCATAGTAGTGTTAATCTATAAAGTGGGTGGGATCATGTTATCCCAACATTGCATTAGGCTCTAGACCCATATGAGTTGATTAGAAACACCATCATCAAGTTTGTCGTGGCTTGACATAGCACTCTTATAGCTAGATCTACCAAGTGGGAGATATCATGTTGGTCAAGTGTAGTGACTCAAACACCCACTAAGTTGATGATGGTGTTTCTAGCCAGCCCAGAGAGGTCTAGACCCCATGCAATGTTAGCGTGGCCCCACATCTACCACAAGTGTGTCATGGCTTGGCATTGCACTCTTACAGCTAGATCTATCAAGTGGGTGGGATCATGTTGGCCAGGTGTAGTGATTCACACAGCCACTAAGTTGATGATGGTGTTTCTAGCCAACCTAAAGAGGTATAGATCCCATGCAATGTTAGCAAAAGTATAGTTAGATCTATCAAGTAGGTAGGGTCATGATGGTCAGGTGTGATGACTCATACAACAAGTTGGTGAAGGTGTTTCTATCTAGCCCATAGAGGTCTAGACACCATGCAATGTTGGCATGGCCCCACATCAGCCCCAAGTTTGTGTCATGGCTTGGCATAACACTCTTATAACTAGATCTATCAAGTGGGTGGGATCATCTTGGTCAGGTGTAGTGACTCACACAGTTACTAAGTTGATGATGGTGTTTTATGCCAACCCAGAGAGGTCTAGATCCCATGCAATGTTGGCATGCCCAACATCTACCACAGTTGTGTTTGTCATGGCTTGGCATAGCAAAAGTATAGTTAGATCTATCAAGAGGGTAGGATCATGTTGTCCAAGTGATGACTCATGCAGCAACAAGTTGGTGAACGTGTTTCTATCCATCCCAGAGAGGTCTAGATCCCATGCAATGTTGGCATGGCCCCACATTTGCCACAAGTGTGTCTCATGTATTGGCATAGCACTCTTACATCTAGATCTATCAAGTGGGTGGGATCATGTTGGTTAGGTGTAGTGACTAACACAACCACTAAGTTGATGATGATGTTTCTAGCCAACTCGGAGAGGTGTAGATCCCATGAAATGTAGGCATGGGCCCACATCTACCACAGTTGTGTGTGTCATGGCTTGGCATAGCAAAATTATAGTTAGATCTATCAAGAGGGTAGGACCATGTTGTCCAAGCGATGACTCATACAACAACAAGTTGGTGATCGTGTTTCTATCCAGCCGAGAGAGGTCTAGATCCCATGTAATGTTGGCATGGCCCCACATTTGCCACAAGTGTGTCTCATGTCTTGGCATAGCACTCTTACATCTAGATCTATCAAGTGAGTGGGATCATGTTGGTCAGGTGCCATGACTCACACAACCACTAATTTGATGATGGTGTTTCTAACCTACTCGAAGAGGTGTATATCCCATGCAATGTTGGCATGGGCCCACATCTACCACAGTTGTGTGTCTCATGGGTTGGCATAGCGAAATTATAGTTAGATCTATCAAGTAGTTAGGATCATGTTGGCCAACTCCTGAGTTACACAACCACAAGTTGGTGAAGGTGTTTCTAGCCACCCCGGAGAGGTCTGAAGCCAATGCAAAAATTCAAAATTTGACCGCGTGTAGAGGGAGTGTCCCAACCTTTATTAACATAAGGTGGTGTCCCCTGTGTTTACAATGCTAGTCCCTGGATCAATAGCTAGCATCCACAATTTAGATGTAATATCAAGAAACAATGGTCATAATATAACTTTATAACCAGGAATAACATAATTTTATTACATCTTTACATAGCTCATTTGGCTATTACATTACATTGCAGCGGAATAACTATAAGCATGGGGTCCTTCATCTTCAAAGTGCCACAGGCAGACATGTTGGTTGTAGACTTTGTAATCCTAATCAATCAATCTTCACTAAAATCAATCAAACCTGCAACATTACAAGTTACAGCCACAAGGGTCAATACATTTGAATTGTATTGGCAAGTTTCACTACTAAGTAGAACATAAGTGGATCCTATCATTACATGCATTTTGGCTAGTAGGGTTTAAGGCTTATTTGCAGAAGCGAAATTTATCCTATCTTTTCAAAATGGTTTTGGTCCTTTGTCAAATCTCCTTTTCAAAAATCCCTTGAACTCCTTGGTAAAATTCCCAAGTGTTCAAGTCCTTGGTAACCCCAAGTGCATCAAGTTTTATCAAAATCTCTTGAGATCCTTGGTAACCCCAAGTGCATCAAGTTTTATCAAAATCTCTTGAGCTCCTTGGTAACCCCAAGTGCATCAAGTTTTATCAAAATCTCTTGAGCTCCTTGGTACCCCCAAGTGCATCAAGTTTTAAAGTTTTCTTTTAGAAATTAGAATGTCGAGATTTCCCATAGCTTCAAACTTTAGTTGCTCAGTATTGTCCATAACCGGGGACACGGCTAAGTACTTAGATTTTATTATCTTCTACAGAAGTAGTACACTTTACCCACATGTCACAATCCCAGTTTGTTTCCACCAGTGGCCACTGGATTAGTGCTCACCAAGATGGAGTACCAGCAGATTGAGAATGTGACGAAGTCTTTCCAGAGGGTCCTCCCATACACCATTGCTAGCTTGTCTTCAGCACCCATGTAGGATTCCAGGTCCCCATGTCCAGTAAACTGAAGACAATGCATGGGTCTTCCCAATGTAGTTGACTAAGACAGAACCATAAATATCATGTGGTTGCACACGAAAGCCACAATTGGAGAAACATGTTCAATCTCTCAGTTTCCTGGGTGGTTTCCTTTGGAGCACAACACAAAGAGATTACCATAGACATGGTTCCTTTTGTTGCCACCTTCTCCAAAACTCAAAGTATCCTTGGCCACCCAGGTGGTTCATTGAGTCCTTGTATTATTATATAAAGTCACAAGTCCTTTTCTCAACTTCATAAAATCTCAACATGTATCTCTTTTCAAAATATAGCATGGCTAAGCATGTAAAAACTACATTGTTTTCACTAAGGAATGTATAGGGTATCCTATTAGGATTTAGCATAGCATAAGTATAAAATTATTTCCATGCATGTTTCAAAATCCACTAAGTATAATGAAAATAGTAGGACTTTAGATGATAGTGTAACTTGCCTTTCTTTTTATAGGGAATGTTGGTTTACTCCTTGATCTTGCTAGTCTCACACTTCTCTAACTTCACTACAATCAACCAAGCAAACACAATATCAACTAGCATTCCAAACCAATAATCAATCAAACAATTTCACACACATAAAACAATGGGATCTAGGTCATGCATGTAAGCATGCAAGAGATAGGTTTATTTGCAAAGATGGTCTCCACTAGGTTTCTAAACTTTGTAAGGTTCAAGGTGGTCATTTTCCAAAGTGGCAAAGTCATTTGCAAAAGGGTTTTGTCCATAAACCATTTTTAAAATCCAATCATTATTTTATGTGGTGAAAAATATTTTTATCAATGCAACAACTTTAAGTTGTCCACCAAATAAGTTGTTGTTTCTCAAAACTTGGTGTTTAGGGTCAGTAGGTTTGATCCAAAACATTTTCCCAAAGTTTATACTCCAAAAACATTTTCCATAACAAAACCAATATTTTTAAATGGTTAGAAATGGGCTAAATCAATTAATCCATCCTAAATTTCACCAAATTCATTTTTAACTCCATGGGTTGGTTCCTAGGGTTAGTAAGTTCACCACAAACTAATTTGCCAAGGTTTCAACCTCAAAAACATTTTTGAATCATTTTTCTAATCTAAACAAGCATACAAATGTTTCTGCAAAAACAAACAATCTAACAGATACTATTTACTAAACTAATTGCATGGTTGGCTAGGGCTTGTTCCACTGATTCCAATGATATAAAGTTTGTAATTTTTGGACGTGTGGATCAAAAGTTATAGGGTTTTCAAATCTGCATCTAGTTCAGATTCAAATTCTATTTCCTAAACGTCTGGTGACACGCGGCGTGATATGACTGGCCGGTACCGGTTCACACGGATCGCGTAGTTGCAGCCGTTGGATCTAATCAGATCGCGTGGCTCAGACTAGCCCGTACCCTTTCACTAAATGAATCTATCGTGGGCGTCGGATCAAGATCCTACGATGCTGGTTTGCTTGACCAAACGCGAGCGGCGCCGACGGTGGCTAGCGGCGGCGCACGGCCAGGAGGTGGCGCTATGGCGGTTACAGGAAGCAAAGAGGGGAGGGAAAGTGCTCACCGAGATCGCAAGGACGTGGTGATGCTCGAGGTACAGTCGGCTTGGCAAGGGGCGCTCAGGGTCCGTCGAAATTCCTCACCGGAGTCAAGGACGGCGTCAGGCGGCTCTGGTCGTGGTTGGAGGCGACGCTGTAGATCACGAGGAGGCAAACAGAGGGTGTGGTCAGATGCAGGAGATCACGGAGATGACGCGAGCATGAAGGAGAAGGCTTGGGGCGGTCTGGACTTACCAGGAGACGTCGCCGGAGTGGAAGACAGACGTGGCGGCGCTCAGAGCTTGTCGAAGGTGATGCTCAGGGGCGCCCGCGGTTGAACCGAGGGTACAGGAAGATGCGCCTGGGAGTGGGGAGTGTGCTCGTGTGCTCGGGGAGGTACGGTGGTGGTTGGTTTCGTCGGAATTTGAGAAAAGGCTCGTCGGAGCAGTGAGTGGTCTCTGGCGAAATTTGTGTAGCCTGGTGGCGTGTTGGTTATGATGACAGAGGGGAAAGGAGGAGGAGACGCTGGCGATTAATAGGACGTGGTCGCAGCAAGGTTAAGGCACGGCATTATGGCGAATTTACGCGCGGCAACAACGGCAGGAAACAACCGGTGTGGTCGTCGCGAGGAAGAAAGAGGAGTGAGCTGGCTGCGTGGGTCCCTGCTGTCAGCGAGGAAGTGAGGGGAAGAAGAGGGCCACCGGTCAGCCACTCTGCGGGGCAGAAACTGAGTGTGAAGCGTTTTCTTCGGGGAAGGGGAGCTGGGATGGGTCTTGTTGGGCTTAGTGGGCCTGGTCTGATTTTCATATTTTTTCTTCCAAAAGCTTTTTCTTTTTCTATTTCTAATTTCTGGTTTAAAATTCAAACAACCAAACAATACTCAAATCAATTCAAACAATCACCATACTTTGTAACTTTGAATTTGGTTCTGTTCAGTAACATAAACCAAAATTCAAAGATCAAAATAAAATAATTTTATTTTAGGGTCCATTATTAATTAAATAAATAGACCTTGTTTTAATAAATCAAAATAGGATTTGATTTTTATTTTAAAACTCCATTTTGAAAACTAAATATTTTCAAAACCAAATCAGTAGGTTTTATTTAAGAATATACAATTCTTGGAAAACTTATTTTAAACTACTAAACAAGTTTTGAGGGGTTAGAAATAATAAAATCTTTATTAATAAAACTTGGATATTAAATCCTTTATTGTTTTTATTTTAAACAACCTCTGCTAATTTTCTCAAATAGAAATGTTTTGTTTCAAAGGCTTGGCCAAGTTTTGTATTTGGCTTAAAATACTCCTTATTTAAAATATTTCTTTTTGTTTTGAAAACCAAATCCTTTTATAAAAAGATTTTAGAGTAGTAATAAAATATTTTTTATTTTTCCTTTATTAACTATTTATCTTTTTAAATCCCTTTAGGATTTATTTGATCCAATTTGGTTTGAAGGTTTCCAATTGGATTCAAAAAGTTTCTTCTCACCCTGAAAATCAACAAAGTTTTATTTTATTCATTTATTTTTCACATTACAAGATTTGGAAAATCTTGGGATGTGACACCGGGCTACCTAAAATCCCAAAAAATATATCAAAATTGTGTGAAAGCTTGGAAACATTTAAAATTGCTTCTAGGTAGAGGATGCCATGTTTCAGCATGGAGCATGTGTCACATCACAAAGGCCTAACTTTGACCGGGCCACCAAAAATTCAAAAACATTCAAATTTTTGTGAAACCTTGTACATGTGTCTTAGTTTGTGTATGTTAGCATGTGTAAAAAAATCCAGGTTGTTTCACGGAAGTCGAAAAAAATACATTGCTAGAAAAAGAGTCCTAGGTGAGACCAAAAGGGCTGTTCATAAATTTCTCAACTTTTCGATGTTCATCAAATGATCCTAAATTTTTTGCACATGCTATAACAACGGTGCATGTCAAGAATATGTAATTTATTTTATAAAATTCGAAATTTTAAAATAGCTATTTTGTTCAAATATTTAAATAGAAAATAAAAAGGAATATAGGATCGAAGAAAAAAGTAAGACTTGGCGTGTAGGCAACAAGCCAGCCAAACTCCTACTCCCGCGCCCGAGTCACGCCTGCGTCCGGGCGTGAAGTAGTTTGGGGCGGCCTATCTTAATCCCGGTCATCAAAAAGTAATGGGCTCTTTCAGGCCCAACGGAAAACCGTAGCGGGAAGGACTGACGCGGGTTGGAGTTTAGTCCCACATCGCCGAGTGAGAAACGATTAGACCTGCTTATATACCCTACTTTTATTATTGGCACGAGCTTCTCTTAACAAATCAACGATGACACTTACTGCTGTCAGTTGTCTTCCTTTTGGACTAGTGGAGGTAGATAGTCAAAAAGGCTAGGCAGACCAGTCTTATGCACCCCACCGTACTCTCCCCTACTGTGTGATCTGCCTTCTCAACGAAGTTTTGTGCACACGTGGCAGGCAGAGAACTGCAACGATGCGACCGATTGGATGCTCCATTAAGTCGATTGACAATTCACTTCGGCGCTGATACAATGGTGCACGCGTCCCTGCATGCATCATGACGACACAGTCCTGCGGGTGGTGTCAGACGTGCACCGCGTCGGAGGTGAGGGGGGGTGCGCCTTCCCGATGTATCGCTATTATTTTCATTCCCTTCTGTACTACAATAATATTTGGCATTTTGAATAAGTCTGCACGAATTTAATTACTTACCATCTCATATATACAAGCTCGTTGTTTGTTTGCTGAACATCTTTTCCAATATGTTTTACATGAAAAACCTTGCTTGTGTGTCTTGGTTTGGCATAACAAAATTGTAGTTAGATCTATCAACATCATAGGATCATATATACAGCAACAAGATGATCAAGAATTTACTAGACAGCTAAGATAGGTCAAGATCGCACAAACTGTTGGCATGGATTTTTACAAAGCGAGTACGTATCAGAATTACTACATGTACATAGAAAACAACGAAATTGAAATAGGTACAACACATGATCTTTTTGAAACATAGACCATCCATTGTATTATAGGCACACCATACAACTTACACTTGCATATAATTCATAGACGATAGAGAATACAAGACCAGACTAACATGATCCATCAATCTAATCTAACGGGTAGCCGTCATAGTAATCGTAGTGGGTGGTACCATATTCGCCATAAGGCGGCACCATCTGCAGTTCAGAATGCTCGATGATTCTACAATACTCCACCAGCAATCGATCGAGTTCGAAAGGACGGTCATTCATTAATAATCCTCCTATTCCATACCCATGGTCACCCCTTGGCTCCTCTTCCCACACAAGAGCCTCATAGTTGTAAGATCTAATCTAGGATAGGTCCGGATAGTAGATGCTGCCGGCCTGCACCGTGGGTACCTTGGCGCTATCGACGCAGATGCACCGATTGTCAGCAACGAAGAGAGCACGGCTGCCGATGCCTCTGACCGGCTGAAGGACACGGTTCTGTGTATCAACCCAGTAAAAAACGGGCCTGCCGCCGTAGACAGGTACACTCACAACGAACAACAGCTCCTCGTCAGTATCGACGAGGTAAAAATTATTCTTTGGGTACCGGCAGCCCGGAACAGGGCCTTCGACTGTCGCATGCATCTTCAGGGTCCGTGCGGAGCGCTGCATCTGTACATCTCCATGGGCAACCATAGTCGAGAAGACATACCCATATCTGTCTGCGACGAAAACATCACCGGCGTAAGAATTCATGCTCCGGAGTTCGGCGAAGTCCTCCGTGCCCTCATCCGCCCACCGAATGATGTTGTTCCAAAGGTTTGATGTAAAGAGCATCAATGACGGGAACATCATCACAGCGGCAGAAGCCACCTTCTCGGCCGGTATCTCCACCCTCAGGCGCTTGATAGCGCCCGAGAAGGGGTTGTACAACCGTGTCTTGTATGACTGCACCCTCTGTCCAAGCACAAGGAGGCCGCCGGTTGTTCTACCGACGTAAAAGTACCTTCAAGAGACACAGAGAGGTACACAGAGAGAGATGAGAAGAAGAGATTCAGTCAAGGTAAACAGACAGAGATTCAATCAAGGTTAAAAAAGTAGATTGAGAAACAAAACTTGAAAAACATATCGTATAAGAGGTGAACGCAAAAAAGGATCGCACATATACAGATGAATATCAAGAAAGCAACTGCGAATAACCCGACTAATCTTCTTCTCAAGGAAGCGGCCGGTTCTCACGTTCAGCAACGAGATGGCGGCGTCTTCTACCCCATACTCCGGCGACAACTAGTGCTCTAGAACAATCCAATTGGCTGGTATAAAGAGCTCCTCCGTGAAGCCGCGCTAGGAGCTGCAGACTGCCCGGAAGGCGGCATAGTAGTCGAAGTCGTCCGTCGACAAGAAGATGTCACCTATCTTCTGCACGACTCCCTCAGGGAGATCAGCCCACGGCGAATCCTGCATCTTGTTGCCGGCCATGGATGATGGTGTTCGTGTGGTCTCGGTCCCGTCGAATGGCAGATGTAGCGGTTCCAGAGACAGACCGCCGATTATTTATTGAAGAAGGCCTAGGAATGCCAAGGGAAGTGTCTGAAAATGAAATGACCGCGTGCACACAGCAACCGCCGATTTGGCGCACGCGGGAGCCCGCGTGAACCTCCAGTAGACGCGCGAAAACTTTTTGCCGCTCCCGCGCTTTTGCGCCATTCTGTGCGCCAAACTTGCCGCGTCGACTGCCGCGCGCGCACCCAACTGTCTAAAAGTTTCGCCGCCCCCACCTCGCTCCGCCTCCAACCTCGCTTCGCCTCCCGACGAGATACCGCCCCACCGCCGCTCGACCTCCGGCTACGGAGGCATCCGCGCGCGCCCGAGTGGCCCTTTCTACGCCGTGATCCGCAGCGGTGCCGAGCGCGTCGGGCTCGGCACGTTCGAGACAACACACGAGGCGGCGGGCACCTACGAAGCGATCGCCTGGCGCCTCGGCCGCTCCCGTCGGACGATGAACTTCCATGACGTGTAGACACGGGAACAGGCGGATTCGCTCGCTCCGCCGCCTCCGGCCGTCACGCGCGAGCAGCGGCAGCGCCAGCGCGACCTGGAGCAGTAGCTCGTCAAGGCAGAGCTCGACAAGCTCTTCCGCCTCGAGTGGGCGCGGATCACGAGGAGCGGAGGGCGAAGTCGGCAGCGAGGAAGAAGGAGAGGGAGGAGAAGGCTGCGAGGAAGGCGAAGGAGAATAAAAACGGTGCCGGCCCATCGACGATCGTCCTCTCCTCTTCTTCCTCCTCCTCCTCCTTCGAGTGGACATCCATTCCGGTGTCGTCGATGACTCTGGGCTCGTCGGATTTCGACTAGCATTCCGAGTAGTTTAGGGTTGTTTCGAAGTTTGTAATATATTTCGTATTTCAGTTAATTTTCCATGTTTTGTTTGATCTATTCCGTATGCAAAATATGATCTATCAACTCGGTAGGATCATGCTATGAAGTGATGACTCATGCAACCACATCTTGAACTATGTCATCAAGTTTCCTCTTCTTCTTCTTCTTCTGTGTTGTCGCTTGACTTCCTTCTATAACAGATTCCAACATTTTTGAATATTCTGGTATACTTGTGAGTACATCACAGTAAGATGATCCAAGATGCAATACATTGAACATTCAAGATACACATATCCTAAACATACATGATGATCAACATGTTCGACTTACATTCAGTAACACATACAGTAGAAACAACATCCTAAACAAAGTTGAGACCAAGGTGCTCCTGCATATGCTCTACTTTCATCAGAAGTAGAGACGCCCATCCAACATCAGTAGCAAATGTGAATTCATTCCACCCTGTGGTGAAGCTGACATGTCCATGGTCCCTTTGAGGAACCGCTCTCAATCGGAGGGGACGAACTGCTCTGAGGAACTTCTCTGCTCTGAGGAACTGTTCTCGGGAACTCCTGAGTGGATGTAAGTATTATGGATGTGGATGCACTAAGTAAGTGTAGGACTGCTAAGTGACTGAATCAACCAACTAAAACGACGAAGTGCTAACCTGGCGAAACTGAAACTCTGTCAGACAAACACCTAAACTGAAGCCGAGCGTGTCGAGCGTGGCGTCCAACTTCGCATTCCAGGCTCTAGCCTGTAGGTGCATGACGGAGTCCGTAGAGTGGCATGTGTAGGCGCATCGCCTAGCGCCCCTGGCCAGCAGACCGACCCGCGGTGCGCGGTGAGCGCCAGCAGGAGTCGCACGGACTCCAGGCGTGCAACAGGCCCAAAGGCGTCCACGACGTCGATGCCCTGCTGCTTCACATATCCCTTTGGCGACGAGGCGAGGCGGGTGTTCGGCTGCACGATGCCGTCCATGGTGCGTGGTTTTGGTCATCGGGTGTGCCTCACGGCAAGGCAGATGTGATGTCGGTGCGGGTTCAGCTTCGGGTGTCGGAGAGGCTAGCTCGGTGCGCGAGGATGACGCTGCCGGCGACGTGTGCTCTGCAGGAGCAGGCGTCGATGGAGAGCTGATGCCGACGAGTCCTGGCCTGCCACCTTAGGTGTAGCGGTACGCCGTGGAGTCTAGTCGAGTGCATGTAGCAGTCCACCGTGAACGCCGTGCTCACAGGGTTGTCCTCATGTGTGCTCCAGTCCAAGATCGCGTCCTCGACAAAGACAGGATCATAGACACGGTAGCCCTTGGTGCAGCTCTCGTAGCCGATGAAGACCATTCGCGTGCTCCGGTCGTCCAGCTTCTTCAGGTGAGGACGCGCGCTCTTCACGTACGTGCGCGACGTAGCTGAAGCTTCGCAGATACCAAGCCTCATATGGCGTCATGCCGGTGACGCTGCGCCTGAACGCATGGTTCAGGTTCAGCACGTAGATCGCTGTCAGCACGGTCTCGCCCTAGAAGTAATTTGGCATGCCCTTCGGCTTCAGCATGCTTCTGGCCGCCGCTACAACCGTCTGGTTGCGCCACGTGATCACCCTGTTCTGATGGGGTGATTACGGCACCGTGAGGTGGCGCTTGACGCTGGTGTCAGCGCACTGTGCACAACGAATGTGGCCGACACGTGAACTCGCTGACGTGGTACGTGCGCAGCACTCGGAGCTTGCGCCTGCTCTGCGCTCGCCGACGCTGGTGTCTGCGCACTGTGCACAACTACTATGCCAAATCATGACATTGATTATAAGTATAAATGTGGTATGCCCATCGCATGATGCATACTTGTGCCTCATATATCCAAACATTGCATTGAGCTCTACACCCATGGCATGATGCATATTCCATATTTATGGCTAACTGTCTCTCCTTTTATTCTTTCTTATGGTGGGAAAACGTGGCTAAATCAACCAACTAAAACGGCTAAGTGCTAACCTGACGAAACTGAAAATCTGACAGACTAACACCTAAACTGAAGCCGAGCGCGTCGAGCGTGGCGTCCAACTTCGCGTTCCAGGCTCTAGCCTCTAGGTGCCTGACGGAGTCCGTAGAGGGGCTAGTAAATTCTCAAGGTACATTGTTATTAATCACTGATCTGACTTTCCTTTTCATAGCCTCTAGCTTGTTTCTTCTATACATAAGAATCGTTGCAACGGTAGGTCCTCTTGATTCTTCAATTGTTGTCTGCAGTAACATATAGAAGAGTTTATAAATTGAATTATAATCATATTGATTTTTGCGACTATACAAAGGAATAGTGTACATACCTGATCAATGTTCTTAGTCATACGATCTCCGTCCTAGTGCTCTAGACATTGCAATACCCATAATCCACATGAGTTACTGCCGTAAGATGAAACAAAATTCATTTACGACATCAGTAGTGAGAAAGTGATATGATTCACAAGTACTTATCCATCATCTTGCTTTCCAATTTCATATTTTGTTATAGGCCAAGTCTCGACGTCAGGAAATTGTTTGCGTATAGTTTTGTTTGTCCAATATATGTCTAGTGCAATTTGTCCTTTCTGCAAAAGATTTAGAGTTACTGAAACGCCAAAAGATAACAAGTTTTTGATGAAAAAAGTAGATAATACCAAGTCATCCACAACTGCATGCGAATAGGTTAAATTGTACTTAGGATCAAGGACTTGGAACTCCTGCTTAACGTGATGCATTACAACTGTCACATAATGTTCTCCGCGTATATTTAGAGGGAAATATGCCTACAAAATAAGATCACTAGCATGTACTATGTAGGATTCCAAATAGTTAACAACATCATCAAATTTATAAAAAACACTCTTTACCTTATCACACGCAAAATATTCATTCAAAACCCTTCCTACAGCTCCTGGTCTTGGAACTTCTTATACGTCAAAAGTTTTCAAGTTTTTTTTTTCGTTTTGTACAATGTAATGGCTTCTTTGATAAGATAGCTTGACCTCAATGGTCCACATATGTACCGATCATAGTCAAGACGGGGAGCCAGCTCTAGAATGTAGGCATCAAGTATCTGAAAATAATAATGATACAATGATTGCATGTTCATATTTCTTTGTTGTAAAATAACAATAATAGGTTAGCGA
This sequence comes from Avena sativa, assembly GCA_916181665.1. NCBI lineage: Eukaryota > Viridiplantae > Streptophyta > Magnoliopsida > Poales > Poaceae > Avena > Avena sativa. The sequence continues at coordinate 58,698,748 of OV702295.1, forward strand.
ATTACTTACAGCAGTACTAAGCCATTCTTTTATAAGAACATCGTTAAGATCTTTCGAAGGCAAGATGGCCTCATCTGAGTTTTTGTATGCCCTTTTTACAGCTTCTTTGGGGATCTTCGCCAAAGTTGAAACATATTTGACAGTAGCTTCTATTTCATCTGGTGTTATGATAGTGTAACATTCCCCAATATCATGATGTTCAAATAATATTGCTGCATAACATTTATGAAAACACACAAGTTACCACACTGAACCATTTTGTTTGCTCAATAAAAATAAGTACTCCCTCCGGCCCATATTATAATTGCCTCAAATTTGTCTAAATTTGAATGAATCTAGACACTATTTAGTATATAGGTTCATCCAAATTTTGAAAAATCAAAGTCAATTAATATGGATCGGATGCAGTAATGAAATCTATAAAACATTATAACTTTTGTATTTTTTGATTTATTTTTTCGTCGCTCAAATAATGGGGAACCATACTTACTATTACCAACGGTAGAAATCATATCATTGCGTGCATCGTTCTCCACGACACCACAAAATATCTCCCCATCTAAATCGTCCATGCTGCACGAATCATTTAGAGAATGTGTTAATGTTTCGCCATCTAAATCTACACGAGTTCCCCAAAAACCTATGTGAGCATCTTGTATGCACGACAAACAATCGATGAGACATGGAATCAGTACCTGGACGATAGATGAGAAGAGTCGGTGAAGGGTGGGACCAATGAGAGACGACGAAAGGGAGTCCAGCGAGGATGAAGTGGTGAGAGGCGGCGTCAATCCCTGGAGGACACACGAGAGGGGGTGGAGAAGGGAGTCGGCAATGTGGGACGGCGAGGGCGGCTCGTAATGGAGGCAGCGGTGATTGGAGGCCTACCTAGGTTGATTCGTGGGTTGTGGGACGATCGACGTGCCGATACGCCCTCCATAATTAACTGCTGGTGTTGGGCCTCGTTGTGGGTAGTTAATTGGGCCTATAGGGTTATTACTTTTTAATGTCTTGTTTTTCCTATTTTTTATGGTATTTACGTATTTTTAATTTTTTTATTGTACTGTTTAATGTCTTACCATATTTATGGTTTTTCCAAATTTGATATGCACAACACGATCTTTAATTAAATTTACATAGTATCAACTTCATACGATGGGAGTGTTGCCCCTGTCTTTGGAGAACTTTTAGTACGTACAACGCAAAGGATGTGTATGGCGCACACAAATCCACCAAAGGATCACCAATATAAAGATTTTTTTTGGATAAACCCAGATTCAAAACCAAAACATGTGTTCACGGCGAGAAACACAAATTCCGGATACGCACCCACTTGACCTATGGGAGTTGTCTATGAACACCTTCATCATCTTTGTGGTTGTATGACTCAACACTTGGTCAACGTGATCCCACCTAGTTGTTACATCAAACTATACAACTACTATGCCAAATCATGACATTGATTCTAAGTATAAAAGTGGTATGCCCATGGCATGATGCACACTTGTGCCTCATATATCCAAACATTGCATTGGGATCTAGACCCATGGCATGATGCATATTCCATATTTCTGGCTAAGTTTCTCTCCTTTTATTCTTTCTTATAGTGGGAAAACATGGCCATGATCCTTGTGTTCGTGCCATCCCGCGAACGGATCGTCATCCGCGCGACTCGCTCCAGTTTGTAACAACAGAACCAGAGCTAGAACTGTGACTAAATCAACCAACTAAAACGGCGAAGTGCTAACCTGACAAAACTAAAACTCTGTGAGACTAACACCTAAACTGAAGCTGAGCGCGTCGAGCGTGGCGTCCAACTTCATGTTCCAGGCTCTATCCTGTAGGTGTCTAACGGAATCCGTAGAGTGGCTTGTGCAGGCGCATCACCTAGCGCCCCTAGCCCGCAGACCCACCCACGGTGCGAGGCGAGCGCCAGCAGGAGCCGCACGGACTCCAGCCGTGCAACAGGCCCAAAGGCGTCTGCGACGTCGATGCCCTGCTGCTTCACATATCCCTTTTGGCAACGAGGAGAGGCGGGTGTTCGGCTGCACGCCGTCCATGGTGCGTGCTTTTGGTCATCGGGTGCGCCTCGCGGCGAGGCAGATGTGATGGCGGCGTGGCTTCAGCTTCGGGTGTCGGAGAGGCTAGCTTGGTGCGCGAGGATGACGCTGCCGATGACGTGTGCTCTGCGGGAGCTGGTGTCGATGGAGAGCTGATGCCGGCGAGTCCTGGCCTGCCACCTCAGGTGTAGCGGTACGCAGTGGAGTCGAGTCGAGTGCACGCAGCAGTCCACCGTGAACGACGTGCTCCCAGGGTTGTCCTGGCCTGCTCAAAGTTCTCTGTGTTGTGTGTGTGATGCACTCTGTCTTTGGTATGAACAAAGTTTATGAATTAAGGGCAACGTCTAGTTTTCTGCTACCTCCACATACCTGCATGCATAACAGTAAGGCGCAGTTATCTATTGACAATTTCAAAGAAAGTTTTGATAATGCTTTTTAGTTATACTCAAGGAATTACTTACTGCGGATGTAGTTTGCATAATTTAGCTTTTCGTCTGTTATGACCAGCAGTATTGCATGCGCTGCACAGGTGGTTCCCCTTCTTCTTCTTCTTCTTCTTCTTCTTCTTCTTCTTCTTCTTCTTCTTCTTCTTTTGTTCATCGTATGATAGTGGTATGCCATTTTTACTCATGGGTGGATTAGCACCGTCAGCTCCAACTCGTTTCTTTTTCTTAGGCGCGCCTTTGGATTTAAATTTTAGTGGATCTCCAACTTGAGGTGCTTTTACCTTGCTGCTCTATGCATATGCATCGAAGTAGCTTGTTTGAATATTGTTGAGCCCCTTTGTCCTTTGCATTAGTCGATCGATGAATTCCTCGTATTCATGACGAGATTGTTCATCATGGCATAACACTGCGAGAACTTCTTGAGATCATAGATTCAAGTCAGAAAAAATTGTCCTTTCGGTTGCACTTGACCATCCGTATCTGAACATATCGCTCTCGCGCTTCGCAAGCAATCCAAATCTTGCGTTCTTTGAGAAGCGCTGAAGGACACAACAAGTTGGTATTTTTTCTAGTCCCAGGTAATCCAACATGTAGAGGATGTGCTTGCAAGGTAGCCCCTTCCTAGCCATTCTTTTGAAGGAGCACTTTATAGTTTCCTCACTGTCAGGCGTGTAGGTCATGTCAAACTGCCTAGTAGGTTTATCTGCCCATATCAGAGAGTACTTATTATCACTGGAATCACCTTGCGCACATTCAGCAATCTTGAGTCCATCAACTCTTTTCAGCTCCGATTGCAAGATATAGAAGTTTGCTGCAGTGAATACTTTCGCTATAGCAGACTCAATATCTTTGTATTTAGTAACCGGCAAAGGTAATGTCTGTGAGTCCTCATAGTCCTATCGCACATTGTCAACACCCGGATTTTTAATCCCAGATGCCTGTTATGCCATACATCGCAATCCCAGGATTACCATTTTTGCGAGATATAACAGAATTGGATACCACAGTACATCATCCATTACAAACCATACATAAGGTCTTACACAAATAAGGATCTCATGATCCAGTTCTTAATACAACTCAGGCAGCGGAAATATGTAATAATAAAGGTAGCATAGGAGAAGCTCCATCTTCGGGGTCACAGGCAATGCTGACGATGGGAGATGATACTAGTTGTCGTAACCTTCCTGGGGTCCATCATCCTGGTACTCCTCTTCATAGTCTGGCCACGGGAATAGCCAGGGACAAAGCCATGAGTACTCTTTAAGTACTCGCAAACTAATACTAACAAGTGAAGGGGTTTTTTGTAATATATACTAAGCTCTAGGGTTGTTTTACAAAAAGCCAGATTTACCTCTACTAAGTTCAGAAGCAAGAAAAGCTAGTTGAAATTTTATAACACCTAAGTGAGAACTTGTATTTCATATCACAACTCTATTGTGGTCAAGTCAAAATCTCAATTCATTTCACAAGTCATTTTGAAAACATCTGACGGGGGAACAATATGGCCACTCCAACTGTCCATAAACGCGGACGCGGCTATTCGAATAGTTTGACACTCTGCAGAGATTGTACACTTTCACCACAACATTCGATACATCCGTTAGGAGAAAATCCTGAATTCACCATACTCAGTATGCGGATAATCAATCCTAACCTTTCAATTACACGCCCTAGTATAGGCACCTCTCCTGTGAGTTTGGCCTCCCAACCATGACCAACTGTCATCTTGGGTACTGCACAGGTGGACAATCTTCACAAGGTAGCCTCAGCTCAGACCTTGGCCGTGAGGGAACCCATACTAAGGTATATAAGTTTCCAGTCAAGCCCTACCCAATTTTTGGGTATTGTGGTTGTACGGTAAAATTGGAATGGTATCGCATCCAGACAACCATCAGTTTTATAAAGGGCTAAGGCTCATGCCTCAACATTTTCATCACCAAACTCATCTGGGGTTTGGAAACACATGTCAAAACATCTCAGTAGAATGACTCATCATTCTAAGGTTATCATAACCATTTTCCACCAAGTATTCCCATCTAAAGTTGATCAAGTTTTATGCTTAGCACTAACATCTACAAGTGGGGGTGAGTACTAATGAGGGGTGGTAAACAAGTGGAGTTTTAACAATGTTCAATCTCATGCCTTAGGATGACATCAAGATTATCTAGCTTAGGCCAAATTTAATGCTCTTTATGCAACCTTCAATTATCTTCCTATAATCTACAAGTCACTTAAATAACTCTAAGAAAATAGCTTTGATAAAGAAATAAAGTAGAAAGCTTGCAAGTAAAACTAGGATTGGGTTATCAAGTGAGTATGATCACATATACTTAAGGCATATAGTTGGCATGGTAACAAGCAAGTATTAGCTTGCATAGGTCAACTTGATTAGTAAGGCTTGCATCAGTATCAGTATAAGCTTGCCTTGTGCAGAGGAGTGGTTGAAGTTCTCCTCGGCTTCTTCTTCGTAGTATCCTCCTTCCTCCTCGTATCCTTGGTCGGTACTAGCGTCTATAAATAAATACAAGGTACACAATCACCAAACAATACTTAACTACTTTCAATCATCACACAAAGGGGTACTATAGATGATCTAGCATCATCACTAATATTACAAGATTAAAGCCTTGTATTATTTCTTTTATTTATAGAAACGTAATTTCTACTCATTGCAAAAATACTTAAGATTTAATATTCACCAAACATGGGATCATGTTGACACATGTCACCACCACATATTTCAGTACATGGGAATGTGATTTAAAGTGGTGTCACAATTTAATAAGGTTTAACCTTTTTATTTTAAATCATTAAAGTGGCTAGAAATGCCTATGTGGCATTCTTTTATTACTTGAACATTATTTCTGTAAGTAAACCCATATATTTTTATATATTCTTAAAGGTATGATCAAATATAATTTTTGAGAGTTGGAATCAACTCAAAAGCTATTATGGTTTAAATTTGAAAAATCTTTGAATGCAGAAAAGCTTCTGCCTTGTTATTTTTACCAAGGTTAATATATAGGTCCAAATGATTTGAATCCAACGGGCTTGGATTAAGCATTTCAATATCTTTATAAAAAAATTGGTTTCATTCAATTTGGTTCACTAAATCGAGCTGGGTTGATTTTTGAAACTAGGTACAGAACTGAGTTTGAATATAAATAGAAAAAGCTAAATTCAAACGAGTGGGCTGCGCGGGAAGGGTTATTGGGCCGGCCTAGTGTCACTCCGCAGTGCGGGGCGCAACTGACAGGGGGGTCTACTGGTTAGTGGATCTTTAAACGCGAAGCGGTACATGGCGATATGGTGCGTTGGATTAGAATGAAGATCGACGGCTGAGGGTCATCGTCGACGATGAACAGGTCACCGGCGAGCTCGAACCCTAGCGGCTCAGTGGGGGTGCATAGGGGGCATACCGGGGATCCAGTGACGACGGCGAGGCGGGCAAATGACGAAGTCGACGACGGAGAAATCAGGGATGGTCGCGACAGCTCCGGGGGTGGATGAAATCAACAGCTCCTCTTCTCCTCTGCAGTGGCAAGCTCCGGCCAAATTCTGGCGATGCGCTCCTTGCCTTGCTCCGGCTAAGGGGTGGAATGATCAGTGAGGTGAGGGGAGTGAGATGGTGTGAAGAAATCGAGCGGGGGTCGTCTCCTTTCATAGGCTCGACGACGAGACCGAGAGGGATGGGCAGGCGACGGTGGCGACACGGCTACGGGCAGCTAGAGGCATGGCCGAGGTTGGCGATCGACGGGCGGTCTCCTGGCAATGCTCTATGGTTTAAATGCGTGTGTAGGGGCGGTGGCAAATGGTCGCGAACGTGCGGTGCTCTGCACGGCAAAGGCGGCGTCTTCGACGGCGAGCGGTGGCTGTGAGGCATGCGGAGGCGAACGGGGGTGTCTGCGGTGTTGCTGGGGCGGTGGTGATCACGCGTGCACGCAGCGAGGGCGGCGCGCGTTCTGTGGGTGTGTGTCGGGGGTGGCGTTCTGGCGCGCTCTCGGCATACTCTCAGAGAATCTTTGCATGGCTTGGGCGTGTGGTCCAGTGGCTGGCAGGGTTCGAGCGCTGGACAGGGGGTGGCGGTGGATGGTGGCCTGTGTCCTAGACATGGTGTTTAGGCTTGGTGCTTGCTCTCGCTAGCTAGCCATGGTCGGATGGCAAGGGTTCCTTCGGGTTGGCATGGCATGGTGCAAAGGGTAGGGGCTAGGGGTGGCAAGGCATTGGTTGGCACTGGGGAGACAAGTGTGATCAATGGTGAACAATGCTTAGCCAAATTACTGCTCAAAAACAGTGAAGTTTGGCCAGTTTGATTTGTTGTCTCCAAGAGTTTGATGAAATGGCCGCAAGAACTTGAGTTTTTAATTTTGAAAATATTTTTGGTGGGTGTGCTAGGCATGTGTTGAGGATTCTGTGGATGCTTGGGTTTTGAAATTTGAGCTTGTTTGAGTGGTTTTTGAAATAGTGGGATCTTCCCATATGAAATACATTCAATTTTAAACTGTCATTTAAACTATGCATTCAAAAGTTTTTGGTTGATCACAAGGTGGGCCTTGGTACCTTGTTATGAGTACTATCAAGGGGTGCAAAGATCCATACATGTTTCTGTTAAGTTCTGAAAGTTTGAGATAGCCAAAGTAGGCATGAGAGTTAATTTGGCCAAAGTGACCATTCACTTAATTTGTTTGTTTTGATGTGTTTGTCTTTGTGGAAAGTGTGGGGATTGTTTAGATGATGTTTATTTCACCTAAGAATCATTTTACAAGCAAAGAAACATAGAAGCATGGCAATTCAAAAGAATCCAAATTTTAATACACACACATATGAATGCTTTCATATTTTTAATTGGAGAAGTTTTTGTTAACCCTAAATGAGTTTGATGATTCAAGTTTAATATTTTTGGGATGTTAAAAACCTTCCCCCCTTAAACAAAATCTCATCCCGAGATTTGAAAAAGGATGAAAAAGATTACCTAGGATTTGAAGAGATCGGGAAACTCCGTCCTGATGTGATCTTCGCGCTCCCAGGCAGCTTCCTCTTTTGTGTGGTTGCTCTACTGAATCTTGAGAAACTTGATGCTTCGGGTTCTGGTAGTTCTGAAAGCTTCCTCCAAAATACGGATGGGTACTTCGGGATAGGTCAGGTCATCGTTGATCTCTATGGTCCGGTGATCGATATTGTTGATCACTTCAGTCTTCTCTGGAACTTCGAGGCACTTGCGAAGCAATGAGATATGGAAAACATTGTGCACGGCTGACATCTCTTCGGGTAGTTCCAATTGATACGACACTTCTCCTCGACGGTTCAGAATCTTGAAGGGTCCGATATATCTGGGGGCTAACTTTCCTTTCAGTTGGAAACGCTGCATTCCTTTCAATGGCGACACCTTCAGATACACAAAATATCCTATGTTGAAGGCGAGATCTCGATGTCTCTTGTCGGCGTAACTCTTCTGTCTGGACTGGGCTGTATTGAGGTGCTCACGAATCTTGTGAACCTTCTCTTCTGCTTCTCATAGGATGTCGGGTCCGAAAATCTGACTCTCTCCTACTTCCGACCAATTCAAACGGGTGCGACACTTCCTTCCATACATGAATTCAAATGGGGCCATTTGCAAACTGGCTTGATAACTGTTGTTGTATGAAAATTCTGCGAATGGCAGACAGTCTTCCCACTTAGATCCATATTCTAACACACATGCTCTCAACATATCTTCGAGTATTTGATTTACTCGCTCTGCTTGTCCATCGGTTTGAGGGTGATACGCGGTGCTGAAATCTAGGCGGGTTCCTAAACCTTCTTGGACTTTCTTCCAGAATCTCGAGGTAAACTGAGTTCCTCAATCCGATACGATGTTCTTGGGGACTCCATGCAAACTGACGATTCTAGCGATGTATAACTCTGCTAGCTTCAAACTCTGATATGTGGTCTTGACGGCTATCCACTATGACCCAGATAGAGTCATTTCCCCTACTACAAGTAGGCAATCCGGTGATAAAGTCCATTCCAACGGAATCCCATTTCCATTCCGAATTCTGCAATGGTTGCAACAATCCAGCGGGTCTTTGATGTCCTGCCTTGACTCACTGACATATATCACACTTGGCGATATAGCTTCCGATTTCTCTCTTCATCTTATGCCACCAAAATTGCTCTTTCAAGTCTTGCTACATCTTCGTTCCTCCGGGATGGATAGAATAAAGCGTATCATGAGCTTCCTTCAGAATAACTTCTTTCAACTCAGAATCTGCTGGTACACAAAGGCATCCTTTGTACCATAGAACCCCTTCTTCGTCTTCGGTGAATCCGGGTACTTTGCCTGTACCGATACGAAGCTTGATTCCATCGATACTAGCATTTCCTTTATGCGCCTCTTTGATCAGGCTGATCAAAGTGGGTTGAAGTTCTATGCTAGCCAAAAATCCTTCACTCACTAATTCCATTCGAAAATCTTCCATCTCTTTGTGCAAGCTTGGTTGCTCCTTCAAAATCATGGAGTTCAAGCGGCACGACAATCTGCTAAGGGCATCTGCTACCACGTTGGTTTTACCAGGGTGATAGTGAATGTCCAGATCGTAATCCTTGATTAGCTCAATCCATATTCTCTGTCTCATATTCAGCTCCTTCTGAGTGAATATATACTTCAGACTCTTGTGATCCGAATAGATCTCACAACGGTTTGCCATTAGGTAGTGCCTCCATGTCTTCAGGGCTAGAACTACGGCTGGGAGTTCGAGGTCATGGGTTGGGTAATTCTGCTCATGTTCTTTTAGTTGTCGAGATAGATAAGATATAACTTTTCCTTCTTGCAGTAGCACACGTTCCGAGACCGATCTTGGATGCATCACAATACACGTCGAAGGGCTTCGTGATATCCGGCATGATTAAGATTGGGGCTGAAATCAATCTTCTCTTGAGTTCTTGAAAACTCGCTTCACATTTGTTCGTCCATTCAAACTTCTTGTCCTTCTTCAGCAATTGGGTCATGGGTCTGGCGATACTCGAGAATCCTTCTACGAACTTGCGATAGTATCCCGCCAATCCGAGAAATGCTCGAACTTGGGTTTGAGTGGTTGGGGCTTGCCAATCTTCGACATCTTTCACTTTTGCAGGGTCAACGGCAATTCCTCCAGCTAATACAATGTGGCCGAGGAATCCTACCTCCTGTAACCAGAATTCACATTTGCTAAACTTGGCATACAACTAAATGCTCTCTAAGGGTTCCAAGAATGGTCCTTAGGTGTAGCTCATGTTCTTCTTCTGATTTGGAATAAATCAGAATGTCACCGATGAAAACAATGACCAACTTATCCAGGAAGTCCATAAAAATCTTATTCATGAGATTCATGAAATAAGCGGGGGCATTGGTTAATCCAAAAGACATGACAATATACTCGTATAATCCATATCTGGTGGTAAAGGCAGTCTTGGGAATATCCTCTGCGTGAATCTTGAGTTGATGATAGCCAGTTCTAAGATCAATCTTAGAAAACACTTTGGCATCGGTCAACTGATCAAACAAATCTTCTATCTTGGGCAATGGGTACTTGTTCTTGATGGTGACATCATTCAACTTCCGGTAATCCGTACACAAACGGTTACCTCCATCCTTCTTGTCCACAAATAAGACAGGTGATCTCCATGGTGACGCACTTGGTTGAATCAATCCAATTTCCAACATGGCATCCAGTTGCTTCTTTAGTTCTGCTAGTTCAGACGGGTTCATACTATAGGGTCTCTGAGCTATGGGTCCTATTCAGGGGATTAGTTCGATGATAAACTCGATATCCCGATCTGGAGGCATACCAGGCAAAACATCTCGAAATACATCGGGGTATTCATAGACTATCCGGACTTGGTCAATGGTAGGTTGGGCTATACTCTTGTTGCACTTGAATTGGCGAGGTAAGGTTTCAGATATATGATCGACTGATATTCCAGCGGTACTGGTCATGGTTATGGCTTGCTTGGCACAGTCAATTAATCCTTTATGTTTGGACATCCAATCCATTCCTAGTACTACTTCCAAACCTTTAGTTCCGAGTACTATTAGATTAGCATAAAAATCTGTCACATCCCAAAATTTTCCAAATTTTGAAATGTGAAAAATAAATAAACAAAATAAACAATTGTTTATTTTTAGGGTGAGAAGAAACTTTTTGATTCCAATTGGATACATCCAAACCTATTTTGATCAAATAAATCCTAAAAGGATTTAAAAAGATAAACAAATAATAAATAAAGTTATAATAGTTGGAATTACTGTTTTTGGATCTTTTAATAAAAAGATTTGATTTTCAAAAGCAAAGGTAGAATTATAAATAAAGATTATTTTATAAAGCCAAATTAAAATCTTGGCCAAGCTTTTGAAATAAAATATTTCTATTTGATAAAAAGAGCAAAGGTTTATTTAAATAAAATAATGAGGATTTATTAATATCCAATTTTATTTAAGTAAAGGCTTTTCCATTTTAAATAAACACTAAAACTTGTTATTTTTTTTAAATAAGTTTTTCAAGTGTTTTATTTATTCAAATAAAAACCTACTGAAATGATTTTGATATTATTTAGATTTCAAATGGAATTTTAAAAATAAATCAAATCCTATTTGAAATAATAACTAAGGACTATTTTATTTAATTATTAAATAGATCCTAAAAGAATAAAAGTATTATTTTATTTTGACTTTGGATTATGTTGTTAAACAGAATTAAAAACTACACAAAGTTTGGCAAAGGTTTGAATTCAATTGTTGTTTGAATTGTTTGTTTGAAAATCAAAACAGAAAATCAAATGGAAAAAGAAAAAGCTTATTGTTTAAAACAAATGAATAGAACTCAACCCAACCCAACAGGCCCAACAGCCCAGTCACAGCCCAACTTTCCCCCCCACGCGCGAAATGTTTTTCACCCACACACGCACCCACACAGACGCAAACAAGCAGGCCCCACTCTTTCTCCCTCCACCTCGCTGACAGATAGGTCCCACTGCCACCTCACCATCGTCTTCAACACCACGACCATGCCCCTGCCGTTGCTGCCGATTGAATGCGGCGATGAATAGGCGTCAATTCCTGAGTAAATCCTCGCAGTGACCATGCTCTTTAAATCACCGCACCCTCCTCTCTATTTCCCCACCAAACACCACCTCCTCTCTGCCACTAGGCTACCGGAATTTTAGCTCAAACCTTCTCTGCTCCGGCGACCTTCTCCAGCAAAATCCGGCGAACCACGGCCACCCCTCGCCTCCCTCTGCACGCTAGCACATTCCCCACCTCCTGGCGCATCTGCCCGTGTGCTCCATTCACTCGCACGCGCTCCAAAACGTCGACTTCGACTTCACCTGAGCACCGCGCGACTGTCCCTTCTCCGGCGACCTCTCCCTGGTAAGCCTCGACCGCCCCAGCACCTCCTATTGATGGTCACAACATCCCCAGATCAGCCCGCGTCTAACTATGCCCCTACTTTGCCTCGGCGCGACCTGCAGCCCCATCCCCGACGACACCTGAGCGTGCCCGACGTCGCCACCAACTCCGGCGAGGAATTGCCGCCGTTCCTGTGTGCCCCTGGGACAGCTGCGACCACCTCGAGCTTCACCTCGACCACGTGAACACGGTGAGCTGTTTTCCTTCTTCCTTTGCTTCCTGGAATCACCGCGACGCCACCGTCTAAGCATGCACCGCCGCTCGCCGCCGCGCAGCGCTGCCAGTCCTTGGTCGAAGCAGCTGAGCCCGTTGGATCCTGATCCTGCGGCTAAGATTAGAACTTAGACGAAGGGGTATGAGCCCATCCGAGGCACTAGATATAACTTAAATCCTACGGTTCAAAGAGGCCGATCCGCACGAAACGGTACCGGCCAATAAGATTGTGCCACGTAGACAAGGTTTAGATTAAAACAGAATTTAGAATCTCATTGCTATGCAAATTTGAAAAATTCATAACTTTAGTTCTACACGTCCAAATTTTACAAATTTTATATCAATGGAATAAGTATAACAAGTACTTTTCAACCATGCACCTTGTTTAATGATTTTGTTCTGGAAAATTGGTTGAAATTGCAGAAACATGTGTAGGCTTATTATGAATATAAAAATTGTTCTAGATATAATTTTAATGTGAAATCTTTGAAAAATGGTTTGTTGTGAACCTACTGACCTTAGGAACCAACTCATGGATTTAAAAATGAATTTTGTGAAGTTTAGGAATAAATACTTGAATTAGCTCATTTCTAGTCAAATAAAAATATTGATTTTGATATGGAAATGATTTTTGAGTAAAACCTTTGGGAAATGATTTGATTCGAACCTTCTGACCCTAAACACCAAGTTTTGTGAATTAACAACTTATTTAATGAACAATATAAAATTATTGCTTTGATAAAAGCATTTTCAACCACATAGAATAATGATTTGATTTAAAAATGGTTTATAGATAAAACCTTTTGCAAATGGTTTTACCACTTTAGTAAATGACCACTTTGAACTTTATAATGTTTAGAGCCTAGTAGAAACCATTTTTGCAAATAAAACTATCTTTTGCATGCTTGCATGCATGACCTTGTTTTTGTTATTTTACGTGTGTTAAGTTGTTTGAATGTTGTGTTGACTATGTGTTTGCTTGATTGTATTGTAGTGGAATTAGAAGAGAGTGATATTTGCATGATCAAGAAGTGAACCAACATTCTCTACTAAAAAGGCAAGTGACACTATCATCCATGTCCTACTATTTTCATTACACTTAGTGGATTTTTGTAACATGCATGATAAGGACTACTATATTTTGTGCTATGCTAAAATCCTAATAGGATACCCTTATATATTCCTTAGTGAAAAAAATTTAGTTGTAGTATGCTTAGCCCAGCTATATATTTGGGATGGGATACATGTTATGATTATATGAAGTATTGAAAAGACTTATGTTTTATATAATAAAACAAGTACTCAATGAACCACCTGGGTGGACAAGGATACTCCAGGTTGGACAAGGTGGCAACAAAAGGAACCATGTTTATATGGCTATCTCTTTTGTTGTGCACTAGAAGAAAACCACCTAGGGACTTAGAGATTGAACAAGTTTCTCATACAGTGGCTTCCGTGTACAGCCACATGCTAAATGGGCTCTAGCTTAGTCAACTACATAGTGGAAGCCCCATGCATTGGCATCTTCAGGTTAACTAGATTTGTGTAAGGGAACTTGAAACCCTACATTGGTGCCTGGATGACAAGCTAGCATTGTGTATTGGGAGGACTCCTATGGAAAGACTTTGTCACATTCTCAATCTGCCAGTACTCCATCTTGGTGATTACTTATCCAGCGGCCACTGGTGGCATCAAGATGAGATTGTGTCATGTGGGTAAAGTGTACAACTTTTGCAGAAGATCAAAATTCTAAGTACTTAGTCGTGTCCCTGGTTATGGACAAATACTGAGCAACTAAGTCCTGAAGCTATGGAAGATCTCGACATTCCAATTTCTCAAAGTTAAAAACTTGAGGGTGACAACAAGGGATTAGAAGCACTTGGAGTTTTCCAAGAAGTTCAAAAAGATTTGACAAAGATTAAAAACTATTTTGAAAAGATAGGATAAAACTATATTGCTTTCTGCAAATGATCCTAAACCCCACTTAGCCAAATATGCATGTAATAATAGGATCCACTTAATTCTACATAGTAGTGAAACTTGCCAATACAATTCAAATGTATTGACCCTTGTGGCTGCAACTTATTATGTTGCAGGTTTGTTTGATGTTAGTGAAGTTTATTGATTAGGATTACAAGTCTACAACCAACATGACTGCCTATGGCACTTTGAAGATGAAGGACCCCATGCTTATAGATATTCTGCTGCAATGTAATGTGATAGCCAAATGAGCTATGTAAGATGTAATGAATTATTTTTTTCTGGTTATAAAGTTGTATTATGACCTTTGTTTCTTGATATTACATCTTAACTGTGGATGCTAGCTATTGATACAGGGACTAGCATTGTAAACACATGGATCTCTACCTTATTAAAGGTTGGGAACTCTACAAAATCTATGCCATGGATTTGGATAGGGACGACTTTGCAAATTTTCCTAGCTTTGGTGGTTGAACCGGGGATTTGAACAATCATAACATGCTTCAGTTTGGTTGGTTGAATCTTACTAGTGCATGCAAATTCTTCGGTGACAAATGAGTGTGATGCACCAGAATCAAACAACACTCGAGCAAGTACTGAATTAACAGAAAACATACCCAGCACGACGTCTGGCGCTTCTTGGGCTTCTTCAGCATGCATGAGAAAAAGACGGCCGTTGCGGTTGAGCGAATTTCCTAGGGCAAACCTTCTTCCAGGATGAACACAATGCTGCTGCTGAGCTGGGGCATTGACATTGGGGGCTGCGACATTCTTCTTGGGGCACTCATTGGAGTAGTGACCCTTATTTCCATAGTCATAACAAGTCACTTGCGACTTGTCCTTTGCTGCAACAGGCACATCATTGCTTCTAGTCCTCAGGGAAGTGTTGGTGTTGGCGGTCGCATTGTTGTTGTTGAACTTGGGTGGGGCACGGTTGAAATTGCTAGAGTTGCCTGGGTTGTTGTGATTTCCTCCGGGCCTTTGGTTTCCACGGTTGGGATAGGTCGGACGGTTCATTGGGGGTCTGTTGGTTCTCGGGGCAAATCCTGCAGATGGGTTAGGGCGATACTTTGGGGTCTGATGGGTTCCTAGCTGATGCATCAGGCGACTCTTGCGGTTCTCATTGGATTGGTTGATCTTTCCTTCCATCTGGATGGCAGAGTCGACAAGGGCTTCAATATCAGCAAAGGGGATATTGACTAACACAGTCTGCATCTCATCATGCAAACCATTCAGGAATCTCTCTTTCTTCTTGGCTTCAGTGTCGATCTCATCCGGGGCATACCTAGCTAATGACAAGAATTTGTCACGGTATTCCACTATGGTCATCCTTCCTTGCTTCAGTTCTCTGAACTTATCTCTTATTCTCTTGATCAAACCCGGTGGCACATGGGTTCTGCTGAACTTGACCTTGAATTCCTCCCAGTTCATCATCTGCCCTCCGGTCATTGCACGAACACTGTTCCACCATGCTCTTGCATCTGCGGCTAGATAATGGGTGGCGAACAGAACTTTCTCGTTAGCTTCGACTCTGGCGACTTCCAGGTTGTTTTCCATGGTTTGCAGCCAATTGTCTACATCTAGGGGCTCTTCCGACTTAGTGAAAACAGGTGGGTTCGTGTTCTAGAAATTCTTGAGCTTAGGTCCATGGTTGTCCTGGTTTCCTTGGCCTTGATTGTTGTGGGCTAGCTAAGCTATCTGCTGAAGGGTGGCTAGGTTGGCTTGACGTTCGGCTCTTTTGGCTTCGTGGTCAGAAACCAACATTTGCAGCATCTGCAACATCGGGTCTGGGGATGAACCATTTCCTCGGCGTGGCATCTGAAGATTGAGATAGATCATGAGAAAAGAGGGAAATTTCTAAGGTTCCGGGACTTTGAAAAGTTTTTAAAGTTTGATTTAGATTTTTCCAGCAACTTGCTTTTCGTTCATTCATTCATAGCACACGATACAAACACACACCTCAAAACAAGAAAAGCAGATGGTTTTAAGAACCATTCTGGAAACTACGATATAGTGGGACCGAATACAACTCAGTACGCTAGTGCTCAAGTGCTACTACTCCTCGGAGTCGGTGTAGTCGTCATCCTCATCATCATCGTCGTCATTGATGAAGGCGAAGTCATCCTCATCGGTGAATAAATCCATACCCTGATCCTCTAGAAAATCATCATCATCACTGAGATAGGAGTAGGGGTATCCACGAAGGTCTTCTCTGGCATTCTCCCTTTCTTCCAACTGCATGTCTCTCTCGTGGATGGTCTCCTACAAATCCGAGATACGGTGGCGAAGACGGGAAATGATGTGCTCCTTCTTGTCAAGCTAACGGCGGCGAGACTTGCGATCCTTTGCTAGCATGGCGATGGTCTGATCCTTTGTCTTAATGATGGCAGACTTGTGGTTGGAGTAGTCACGGCAATTGTCCAATTCCTGCTGACGATCGTACATCATGAAGCTAAGGTGGTCCAACTGGGTCTTCAGCTCGGGGTGGTATGGGGCTTCCAGTGGCTGTCCCATAGCATCACGCCTTGGACAAAACTCAAAGCGGGTACCCTTGATCTGGTTGATACTCTGCCCACAAAGACGGGAAAGAGCTTCCTGCATGGCCCTGGCAAGTCCATCGAGCCAGTTGTTCTCTCTTAAGGTGAATTGAATTCCCTCGGCAGTGGGAGGTTCAATCTTTCCTCGGAGACTTGCAACAATTAGCCACTGCAGATCTTCTCCCCCTTGATCATTGAGCTGAGCTCCGAAGAACTCGGGGTGCGGACGCTCCAAAAGTTCCGAAAGCTGGTCCAAATCCCGCTCAAAGATAAGGTCTCCTCCAATCCCCAACTGATAAAACTTGCTGTACTTCACATCCATCTATAAGAATATAGGATGAGTAGATTAGTAGAGTGATCAAGTGTGTCAAATTTTATGTATTTTGCAAGAGTTTTTGAGAAACATGAATTTTTATGAAAGAATCAAGGTGATAAGAATGGGAATAAGTTTTTGTAAATATTTGCTTCCTTTGGTTTTGAAACCAAGTTTTTGATTCAAACGTCCAGTCTAACTAGGGTCTCCTATGGTCAGGATGGCTCTGATACCAACTTGTCAACACCCGGATTTTTAATCCCAGATGCCTGTTATGCCATACATCGCAATCCCAGGATTACCATTTTTGCGAGACATATAAGAATTGGATACCACAGTACATCATCCATTACAAAACATACATAAGGTCTTACACAAATAAGGATCTCATGATCCAGTTCTTAATACAACTCAGGTAGCGGAAATACGTAATAATAAAGGTAGCGTAGGTGAAGCTCCATCTTCGGGGTCACAGGCAATGCTGACGATGGGAGATGATCCTAGTTGTCGTAGCCTTCCTGGGGTCCATCATCCTGATACTCCTCTTCATAGTCTGGCCACGGGAATAGCCAGGGACAAAGCCATGAGTAATCTTTAAGTACTCGCAAACTAATACTAACAAGTGAAGGGGGTTTTTGTAATAGGATACTAAGCTCTAGGGTTGTTTTGCAAAAATCCAGATTTACCTCTACTAAGTTCAGAAGCAAGAAAAGCTAGTTGAAATTTTATAACACCTAAGTGGGAACTTGTATTTCATATCACAACTCTGTTGTGGTCAAGTCAAAATCTCAATTCATTTCACAAGTCATTTTGAAAACATCTGACGGGGGAACAGTATGGCCACTCCAACTGTCCATAACCGCGGACGCGGCTATTCGAATAGTTTGACACTCTGCAGAGATTGTACACTATCACCACAACATTCGATACATCCGTCAGGAGAAAATCCTGAATTCACCATACTCAGTATGCGGATAATCAATCCTAACCTTTCAATTACACTCCCTAGTATAGGCACCTCTCCTGTGAGTTTGGCCTCCCAACCATGACCAACTGTCATCTTGGGTATTGCACAGGTGGACAATCTCCACAAGGTAGCCTCAGCTCAGACCTTGGCCGTGAGGGAACCCATACGAAGGTATATAAGTTTCCAGTCAATCCCTACCCAATTTTCGGGTATTATGGTTGTAAGGTAAAATTGGAATGGTATCGCATCCAGACAACCATCAGTTTTATAAAGGGCTAAGGCTCATGCCTCAACATTTTCATCACCAAAATCATCTGGGGTTTGGAAACACATGTCAAAACATCTCAGTAGAATGACTCATCATTCTAAGGTTTTCATAACCATTTTCCACCAAGTATTCCCATCTAAAGTTGATCAAGTTTTATGCTTACCACTAGCATCTACATGTGGGGGTGAGTACTAATGAGGGGTGGTAAACAAGTGGAGTTTTAACAATGTTCAATCTCATGCCTTAGGATGACATCAAGATTATCTAGCTTAGGCCAAATTTAATGCTCTTTATGCAACCTTCAATTATCTTCCTAGAATCTACAAGTCACTTAAATAACTCTAAGAAAATAGCTTTGATAAAGAAATAAAGTAGAAAGCTTGCAAGTAAAACTAGGATTGGGTTACCAAGTGAGTATGATCACATATGCTTAAGGCTTATAGTTGGCATGGTAACAAGCAAGTATTAGCTTGCATAGGTCAACTTGATTAGTAAGGCTTGCATCAGTATCAGTATAAGCTTGCCTTGTGCAGAGCAGTGGTTGAAGTTCTCCTCGGCTTCTTCTTCGTAGTATCCTCCTTCCTCCTCGTATCCTTGGTCGGTACTAGCGTCTATAAATAAATACGAGGTACACAATCACCAAAGAATACTTAACTACTTTCAATCATCACACAAAGGGGTACTATAGATGATCTAGCATCATCACTAATATTACAAGGTTAAAGCCTTCTCTTATTTCTTTTATTTTTAGAAAAGTAAATTCTACTCATTGAAAAACTACTTAAGATTTAGTATTCTCCAAACCAATCATGGGATCATGTTGACACATGTCATCACCACATATTTCAGTACATGGGAATGTGATTTAAAGTGGTGTCAGAATTTAATAAGGTTTAACCTTTTTATTTTAAATCATTAAAGTGGCTAGAAATGCCTATGTGGCATTCTTTTATTACTTGAACATTATTTCTGTAAGTAAACCCATATATTTTTATATATTCTGAAATGTATGATCAAATATGATTTTTGAGAGTTGGAATCAACTCAAAATCTATTATGGTTTAAATTTGAAAAATGTTTGAATTCAAAAAAGCTTCTGCCTTGTTATTTTTACCTAAGTTGATCTATAGGTCCAAATGATTTGAATCTAACGGGCTTGGATTAAGCATTTCAATATCTTTCTAACAAAATTGGTTTCATTCAATTTGGTTCACTGAATCGAGCTGGGTTGATTATTGAAACTAGGTACAGAACTGAGTTTGAATATAAATAGAAAAAGCTAAACTCAAACGAGTGGGCTTCGCGAGAAGGGTTATTGGGCCGGCCCAGTGTCACTCCACAGCACGGGGCGCAACTGAAAGGGGGTGTCTAGTGGTCAGTGGCTCTTTAAACGCGAAGCGGTACGAGGCGATATGGTGCGTTGGATTAGAATGAAGATCGACGGCTGAGGGTCATCGTCGACGATGAACAGGTCAGCAACGAGCTCGAAACCTAGCGGATCAGTGGGGGTGCATAGGGGGCATACCGGCACTCCAGTGACGACGGTGAGGTGGGAAAACAATGAAGTCGACGACAGCGAACTCAGGGGTTGTCGCGGTAGCTCCGGGGGTGGATGAAATCAACGACTCCTCTTCTCCTCTGCAGCGGCGAGCTCCACCCAAATTCTAGCGATGCGCTGCTCGCCTTGCTCCGGATAAGGGGTGTGATGATCAATGAGGTGAGGGGAGTGAGATGGTGTGAAGAAATCAAGTGGGGGTCGTCTCCTTTTATAGGATCGACGACGAGACCGAGAGGGATGGGCAGGCGACGGTGGCGACACGGCTACGGGCAGCTAGAGGCATGGCCGAGGTTGGCGATCGACGGGAGGTCTCCTGGCGATGCTCTATGGTTTAAATGCACGTGTAGGGGCGGTGGCAAATGGTCGGGAACGTGCGGTGCTCTACGCGGCAGAGGCGGCGTCTTTGACGGCGAGCGGTGGTTGTGAGACATGGGGCAGCGAACGGGGGTGTCTGCGGTGTTGCTGGGGCGGTGGTGATCACGCGTGCACACGGCAAGGGCGGCGCACGGTCTATGGGCGTGTGTCGAGGGTGGTGCTCTGGCGCGCTCTCGGCATGCTCTCAGAGAATCTTGGCATGGCTTGGGCGTGTGGTCCAGTGGCTGGCAGGGTTCAAGCGCTGGACAGGGGGTGGCGGTGGACGGTGGCCTGTGTCCTAGACATGGTGTTTAGGATTGGTGATTGGTCTGGCTAGCTAGCCATGGTCAGCTGGAAAGGGTTCCTTCGGGTTGGCATGGCATTGTGCAAAGGGTAGGGGTTAGGGGTGGTCAATGCACTGGTTGGCACTGGGGGAGACAGGTGTGATCAATGGTGAACAATGCTTAGCCAAATTACTGCTCAAAACAGTGAAGTTTGGCCAATTTGATTTGTTGTCTCCAAGTGTTTGATGAAATGGCCGCAAGAACTTGAGTTTTGAATTTTGAAAAGATTTTTGGTGGGTGTGCTAGGCATGTGTTAAAGATTCTGTGGATGCTTCGGTTTTGAAAATTGAGCTTGTTTGGGTGGTTTTTGAAATAGTGGGATCTTCCCATATGAAATAGATTCAATTTTAAACTGTCATTTAAACTATGCATTGAAATGTTTTTGGATGATCACAAGGTGTGCCTTGGTACCTTGTTATGAGTACTATCAAGGGTGCAAAGATCCATACATGTTTCTGTTAAGTTTTGAAAGTTAGAGATAGCCAAAGTAGGCATGGGAGTTAATTTGGCCAAAGTGACCATTCACTTAATTTGTTAGTTTTCATGTGTCTGTCTTTGGGGAAAGTGTGGGGATTGTTTAGATGATGTTTATTTCACCTAAGAATAATTTTACAAGCAAAGAAACACAGAAACATGGCAATTCAAAAGAATCCAAATTTTAACACACACACATATGAATGCTTTCATATTTTTAATTGGAAAAGTTTTTGTTAACCCTAAATTTGATGATTGGAGTTTGATGATTCAATTTTAATATTTTTGGGATGTTACACGCATCTTCCTGACGGATACGGTTAATGGCGTTCTCGTAGTGCACGATCAAATCCACCAGTGTCATTTTAGAGTCAAGATGAAGGTGTAGGCAAGAGTTCAAACTCTCGCTCCTCTGATTGCTTTTCATTCCAAGAAAAAAGCCATTGGCTAGATACGCGGCGGCCCACCATCTGTTCTTCTTGTACATTCTACTCAGCCACTCTTTGGTTCCCTTTGTCTGCCATTTCTTAATATAGGTGCTCCATCTCTGCTCAAAGACCTCTTCTGAGGTGCTATAGTATATCAATGACCTGAATTCATTCAGAGAATCGTGATTGAGGTGTTTTTTCATATTCTTTTCAACGTGCCATGTACATACATAGTGCCACACATCCTTGAAGAGAATGCCAATGGCTTTCATCATTGAACCGTCTGCATCAGTGATAACCCCTTTTGGCTTCTTTTGACATATAGCTTTAAGAAATGTTTGAAGCAGCCATACATATGTTTCTGTTTTCTCGTCGGAGACAATTGCGCATGCGAAAACAGTAGTTCTGCGGTGATGATTCAACCCCACGAAAGGAATGAACGACATTCCATAACGATTCATTTTGTACATACTGTCGAACACCAGCACATCACCGAAATCCTCATAGTCCCGACGTGACTAAGAGTCACACCAAAACATGCTTTTCAAATTTCCTCCATCATCTAGCTGGTAATCGAAAAAGAATTCAGGATCACGGGCCTGCCTGTTCTGCATAATTAGGATGGCTCTGTTAGCGTCACCTGATGCAATGAGCTTCCTCTTCTCCCGAGAACACATGTTGTAAAGATCCTTCGAGATGAACCCAACCTTGCTCCACCTTCTAGTTTTGGTGATAAAGGTTTTCATAATCTCGAAATTGCGCATCCCAGTTGCTGCTAGTGACATGATTTCAGCTTTCTGGTAAGACTTGATCTTCCGATGGGACCAAAGAAACGGGACTTCATCGGGTCTAGCTAGCACATGGTTGTGCTCGTCCTTAAATTGCAGAACTTTCGATTTCCCCTTGGATTTGTTATACGACACGCTGAGATAGGCTCGACAGTGGCATCGAGACAGAGCTCGTGGCCTCTTCTTGCGGTTCTCCATGTGCACATACCTTTCCTCATGTTCCCCTGCCCTGGAACAGAGAAACCGCCTGTAATTAATAACTCCTTCCGAATTTCACTTCACCCTCTGTTTCCTTATGATGATACCACATTCTCTGGCGTATGCGTTGTAGTAAGCGAATGCTGCCGCTTCGTTAGTGAAGGTCATCTCCTTTACAATCCGATGCCTGTCACGCTCATCCTGAGCATGCTAAAAATCCTTCTCTGGCATCACTGGATGTTGTCTGTGCTCATGATGTGAACTGTATGTAACCTACACAACTAGAAGAAAAAAGAAATGTAAGTGGTGGTCATATGGTTGATCCTATATATGCCTTGTCATACAACAATAAGCAACTTACATCACTCTTGAATTCAGATTTTGAACTGTCTGTAACCTACACAATTAGAAGCAAAAATAAATGTAAGTGGTGGTCATATGGTTGATCCTATATATGCCTTGTCATACAACAATAAGCAACTTACATCACTCTTGAATTTAGATTTTGAATTGTCTGTAACATACACAATTAGAAGCAAAAAGAAATGTAAGTGGTGGCCATATGGTTGATCCTATATATGCCTTGTCATACAACAATAAGCAACTTACATCACTCTTGAATTACGATTTTGATCCTTCAGGTTCTTGTGATTCTTCCGCCGTCTCTTCATCCCAGTTTTCTAAGTCCGAATCCCCAAAATAATCATGGTCACTATGAGAGAATAGTACAACCTGCAGCATTGTAGCACAAAGTCATATAACATGGCTATTCAATTCTTATAAAAATAATGTAGCACTAGACATACAACACTAATGCTTTCCGAGATAGATTCTTTCCGATGGCGATCCTTGTTTACACAATCGATGTCCATCTACACAATTTAAAAAGTATGTGTATAAATTTGCATGCTCTAGGCATGCAAATAAAAAAATAAAAAATAAACTTCACTTGACCTTATCATCCTTGGATTCGTTTTCTTCAAAGAGGTCGTTCTTAGTAAGCTCATTATCAAAGAAAAACATATCTTCATCATTCGAACTTGAATCACCGTTGTGCGTAGGGATGCTCTCATTGTAACTCCTAGTTGGCATAGAGTCCTCCATCTGTTCAAGCAAGGAAAACCAGAAACGCTAATCTAATTAGTGATGTATATGTGGAGGACTCGTAGATGCAAAGATGAACCCTAAGCCGCCATGCTAAAGGTGATGGAAAGAGTGTGGGTTAGAGAGGCAGCTACTCACATCTTCCGGGCGCCGGTGGCGAGATGGGACATGGGACTGGTTGATGCGGCCTAAGGATGAGAAGATATGGCTGGCCTTTGATCTAGAGATGTAGGATTGGAACGGTTATCATCGGCGTGGACGGACACGTCGCCACCGGAGCCGGGCAGATTCGCAGGTGGAGGATTAGATCTCGATCGATGGCTAGAGCCAGGAAGGCTCGTGTGGTTGGAGGATTAGAAGGCTGGCCGCCAGATTCACATCGCCAATCCGGATTCTTCGCCGGCGCACGTCACCGTCAGAGCTAGGCAGGATGATCAAAAATTTAGGGTTAGAGCGGTGTCTGGGGAAATGGTGGCGCAATAGTTTTTGTGATCAAACCTAGAGACCTAATAATATAGTGGCGACGTGGCAATGGTTGACAACGTGGCAATGAATGGTCAAATCTAATGGCATGGCGATGTGGCAATGGTTGACCTCGTGGCAGGCAATACTACGTATGCGAATACATGGGAATACGGGCCTGGACTTGGGCTTCGGGGGCTACCCTCGCGCGCCCTCCTCTGAAAACGCACGGGGACAATTCTATCCTTACAAACTTTGCAACTTTCGAGAGCCAGGGGGCCTATGGGATCAAGCCTCTTTGTACTTTGTTGACTTCATAATATTTCCTTAAAGTTATTCAAGAATAGTTATACTTTTATTTGGTGTAGTGGTTTCTTGATTTTATATTGAAATAGAAACTTTTATCTCTTTATAAAGGTGTGGTTATGATTTGTAATCAAGAAAGTAACATTACTTAACTACTTATGGATTCACTATAGTGTTTTGATTTGTTCAAAAACTTGTGGTAGAAGTAAGGGAAAAGGTTTTATTTAGTCACAAGTTATTCTTGAAGATTTTATATTTGATAAAGATCTTTTTAGAAAATACTCTACACCTATGGTTGTATGATGATTCAATAAGATTGTATTTGAAATGTGTTGAACCATTTTGACTTCATATTATCAATATTTAATACTAATATTATTTATTAGACTCAATTGGCTAATTTTAGAAATATTAACAATTTTTATTTACTCTTATCTTAATTATCAATTAAGGAAATAGGTTTAAATTCAAGTTGTTAAAGTATTTTAATTTTTTATTTATCTCAAAAGTGGAATATTACATTTTTAACATGTAGGTATTACTTTTGTGATCATTTTGATATATTACATTTATTTTTGTGATTTATAAATAATAAGATATGATTTTTATAAGGTTTATTACTTTATAAATACTTAATAAATAATAAATGTTTAATTAATTGAAATAATAATGCATGATTATGGTTTTAAATTATAGTTCTTGCTTTTCTAAGAATTTTGGTATTTTATTTATATTTTTTTAACATTTACCAATATTAAAATATGAATTATCAAAGTACTAATACTTATAAAATCTTGATTAAATAACAATTGTTTAAATTGTTAACATAATAATGTTTGCTAATAGTTTAATGTTATAGATTTTATTTTTCTGAAAATTTTCATATATCGAACATATTTTTCTAAATTATAAAATAAAAGTTATTGAATTGATAAGGTTTAATAATTTTGTGAATTTTTAATTAAATAACTAAATGTGTTTATGAGGTAATGCTGAAGTCAGCATGAAGTGAGGGGGTTTTTATCACCAGAGCTAATATTACCCCAGTCATTGACTGGTGGGACCTTTGCCATGTCATTTCTAATGTTTTTATTTATTACCGAAAACAATATCACAATTTCTAAAATGATAAAAATAGCAATATGACATCAGCGTGATGTCATGCTGACATCATCCATGGATGATCCTCAGATCATGGTTGAATCCGTGGATTCGCTGCATGCGCGAGGCTGTGGCTAGGTGCGTTGGAAAGAGGACGTCACAAGGAACCCTATAGTGGCGGCGCCGCTCGGTTTAGGTCGCCGAAACAGTCGTGGCGATGGTGGCTAATGGCGGTGATGGAAGATGCTCGTCGAGGAAACAAACTGGGACGACAACGAGCCAATTAAACGGTGCCCAAGCATCGCAAGCTCACCGAGATTACAACGAAGTGGTTGATGATGACATCGCGGTCGGAGGTGTGCTATTCGACAGAATTTTCGACGAATCACGGTGGATGGGAACAGTAAAATTTGATCGTCTCCGATCTCCCCTTGGTGATGCGTTCTTCACAAATGATCTACTCATGCTAGCTCTTATCCTCGACCACTCCACGACCTCTGGAACGAGCTCTACTGACGATGGCGAACCTCTCTGACCGGATCTAGGGTTCGATGTTCGTGCGAGAGAGGAAGAAAGAGATGCGGAGTGGCATGCAAGGGTTTCTCGGCGGTGGCAGATGGTTTTTTATATGCACCAGAGAGTGGCGACGCGGATCTTAGCGTACCGACGATGGCGGACGGCATCGCCGGTGTCCAGCGAGCTGATGCGCGTCGTCGATGAAGACAGCGATGAACAAAAGGCTCTAAAGGGGTACGGGCTTCTGGCGGGCTGGTGCTGGGCTAGGTGGGCCGTAACAAAGTGGAAGAGAAAGCTGGCTGCTGCTGCTTATGGGCGGTAGATAGGGAAGAGGGAAAAGGGTTGCGGCCTGGTTGCAGTTTTTTTCTTACTGTTTTCCTTTTCTCTTTTCTATTTTATTTTTAGATTTGTGTATTACACATTTGTTTCAAATTTCCTTTATAGAATTTATTTGTTAAATAGTTGCAACAATAATGGATGGTGTTTAATGTCAATTTGGGAGCTTTTATTATATATTGTTATATTTCTTTATTTTCATTATATAGATGCTTTTAATATTCTGAAATAAGCTTTGTGACGAATTTTCTCTCCATAATAAACCATGGATTTATATTAGGATATTTCCTTAGTTGTTTATAAAACTTAATTCTAGTTAACTTATAGTTTGGAGGGAAATTTTTATATAATGATCATATATCATTATTTGATGTATGATATACAAAGGAATTAATATGGTTAATATTACTCCCATGAATCTAGGGAATAACAAGGTATATATATTTTATTATAACTAATATAGGAGTTAGGGTATTAGGGATTTGTTAATCATATTATACCCTTATGGAATGATTTTTATTTCCTCATAATGAATGTAATGATAATGGTTTAAGATAGCTAAATATATGCAAAGCATGTATCCATCTTCATTATTATATAACAATCATTATATAAGAGAATTTAATTATTAGGGTTCTCAGAATGGTGAATTCTATTATTCAAAATCTACTAACAGATGAATCCTAACCACCCTTCTTAATTAAAATATGCATAGTTGTTTTCTAGAACTAGCTATTCATTACTTGCTTAAGTGTGATTAATATATGGATATAATATTGGGGATAATGGTTTATAGTAATTTCCAATTATGTGATACACATGATGTAGAGGTTTGAAAGTGTCAAAGATATACTTGAGTGATTTGCTATAGGAAAATATTCCTCTAAAGCTTTGTGTAAATAAGATGATAGATCAATCAGATGAAATGGACACTATGTTTGGCTAAAGATTTAGGGTTTAGTGTTTACCAAGAATTCCTATCTTCCATAATTCACAATCCTGGACTTCTAATTAAGGAATTCCTTTCCTAGATATAATATTTCTTCCTATCCATCATCATGTGTTAACATGATGAGCTTTACTTCACAAGAATATTCTTATCCATTTATTATTCTTCTAAATTCATTTATAAATCCAATGAGCTTGATACTAAAGATTTCATAATCTTTTTGTATCTATACTTGGTTATATCAACTACTCTACTGCTGATAACCTCCAATCTAACAAGTAGTTACTTTTAACTCCATTAATACTCTTCCTTAATAATCCTTCACTAATATCATTTCAATAGATGTATACATCAAATCCTACTTCACCTCAAGTGCTTAGTATTTCCAAAGAGGAAAATACTACTTCTTTAATCCAATGTTGCTCTAACATCATCTTAATCATACTATCTTGTCTCTACTTGACTCCAGTATCTAATACTCCAACCTCACATTATATTAATATGACTTTTCAAGGCTAACCTAGGATAACATATCTGTACTAGGTTTCAATCATGTTTTATCCACCAATGTCACTTATACATGATATAAGCATTCAGTCTTGGTGAGTAAGGCATGATCATTATAATCCTTTGATCCTTTATGGTTTAGGTTTCCAGTTGGCTAATCAAGGCTTCCATCCATACAATGTTACAGTTGTATTATAATTACCTTCTTTTTATCTCTATTGGATTAAGAGATATAATTCATTGACTATACCTACTTGACCCAATAGTACTACTCCTGGACAGGGGGTGGCGGTGGACGGTGGCTTGTGTCCTAGACAAGGTGGCTAGGTGATACGTCCAAAACGTATCTACTTTCTCGAACACTTTGCTATTTTTTTCCTCTATACTTGTGTGATTTGGATACAACTAACACGGACTGACGCTGTTTTCAGCAGAATTACCTTGGTGTCTTGTTTTTGTGCAGAAAATGAACTATCAGGAAAAATCCTGGAAAATATGCCAAAAATTATATTTCACCAAAAGATCCACAAAGCCAGAAGGGGAGACAGAGGGGAGGCCTGGGGAGCCCAGACCCACCCCAGGCACGGGCCCACTGACCCCGCGCCTGGGGGAGGTTTGGCCACCCCAGGCAGCTTCTCGGCCTCCCTCCGCGCCTATAAGTTGCCTTCTGACCTAAAAACAGAGGGGGGGTTTCGATAGTTTTCCAGAAAGATTTTTGCTCCGCCACCGCCACGAGAAACCAAGATTCGGTTCCAGAAACTCCATTCTGGCACCCTGCCGGGACGGGGAATTTGGAGAGGATCATCGCCATCGTCATTACCAACGCATCTCCATCAACCATGATGTTTTCCTCATCCATGAGTGAGTAATCCCCCGCTGTAGGCTTGGGGATGGTAGGGATTGGATGAGTTCTATCATGTAATCGAATAAGATCTGTTAGGGCATAGTGCCTAGTATCTCTATTAGTGCTATTTGACTTTGTTGCAACTTGTTGTGCTTAATGCTTGTCACTAGGGCCCAAGTGCCATGATCTCAGATCTGAACTTATTATTGAATCATTATGATAGTATTGTTTGTGATCTTATCTACAAGTTGTATACACATATCATTGTCCGGATCCAAAGGCCCCAAAGTGACATCAATTGGGACAACCAGAGGGGATGGCTATGATGTGAGGATCACATGTGTTCACGGAGTGTTAATGCTTTGCTCTAGTTATCTATTAAAAGGAGCACCTTAATTGCCAGCAGTTCCCTAGAGGCCCCGCTGCCACGGGCCGGCTGGACAGAAGATGTTGTGCAAGTTCTCATTGCGAGCACGTATGACTATATATGGAGCACATGCCTAGGATTGTTTAGTACTTGGATGCTTGTTATTATTTATCTGCAATGCCCCGGATCTTGAATTTACATTTTTAGACTGGTTCATGCAACGCCCGTCCATCCATCTCTATGCCTACCGCACTCGAATCCCACTGTTTACTGTTACTGTTACTATTGCTCTTGTTCTACAGTTGGTATTGCTTTGTTGTTGCTACTACCAAACTGTTGCTACTGATAAACTTATACGAGCAAGAACTATTTCTAGGTTCATCTGAATTGACAACTCAGTTGTTAAGGCTTGCAATTATTCTTTGGCTCCCCTTGTGTCAGATCAATAAATTGCGTAATACTACTCGCAAAGACTGTTGCGATCCCCTATACTTGTGGGTCATCAAGACTATTTTCTGGCGCCATTGCCGGGGAGCATAGCTTTATTTGTAAGTTCACTTGGATCTATTAGTGTTCACTGCTACTCCTTTCATCATGGGGAAGTCTCGTGATAGATTTATCTGTAAATTCACTTGGATCTATTAGTGGCCATGGTTTAGCATAATTTTGGTTCTTTGGGGGCCAAGCGTGGTTGGAGAGGGGGTAGGACTCAGAAAGTAGTTTATTTGCATGCACCTATTTTGCTTAATTTTGATAACAGGCAAGTATGGTCGCTCACGGAGGAGGAGTTTGACACATACGTGGCGGAGGTATCCCAGCATGAGGAGAATGATTGAGTGGATGCCGAAGATGATTCGGTTCAGCCCTCCAACTTGGGAGAGTCATCATACCAGCAGCCTTCTTATGATTGGGGCGCATCTTCTTCTTCATTGCAAGAGCCTGACTACGATCATTCCTATGATGACCCACCAGCTTGGGGGTTACTACCCGTGCTATTGAGCCCCACTTAGGCCAAAAGCCTAAGCTTGGGGGGAGGTATACCGACATCACACTCATATATATATATATCATGTTTCGTCGGTTCTTTGTATATCCATTGTTTCGCTTTCTTTTTGGTTCTTATTGCTGCTTTCTCAAAAACACAAGAATACCAAAAATATTTTCATTGTTTCTCTTGGTTTGTTTCTTTGCTTTTTACCTTTGGTTTGCCTTAAAGAAAAATCCAAAAAGATTTTGCTTTGTGTTGCTTCTTGTATGGTTTGTTTTTGCTTTGTTTGGTTTTGTTTTGTTTGCTTTCTTTAAATATCGAAAACACCAAAAATATTTGTTGTTCTTCTTTGGTTTTGTGAGTTCTTTGCAGGGTTCAGCCATCCTAAGTGGATTTCGGTTTCATGTTATTATTCAAGTCACACAAGTGAAGGGCAATAATGAAGATTAAGACAACTCGAGGTGTGGTAAAAGGCTGGTAACAAACTCTATTTTTTTATTTTTGTACATACACTCATCATTGTGAGCATGATTAGTCCGTTCATGTAAGGTGTATGTTATTAGGGATGCTTAGTAGTTCTTGCTTTCTTGTGATTAGCTCCAGCTTGCTAATAGTTTGCAGCATGTCATTTGAATGTTTGCTTGCATTGTTTCATTCATACTTTGGTATGATATTGTGGTATCCTCCTCTGAATGGTTCATGTGAATCGATTTGGCACATACTCACGCATGCATATGACTAAACAATAGTCAGTAAGCCACGATGATTTATTTTGCCTCAGAGTTCTTGTATCACTTTCATGCCATAATTAGTCCTGTTTTGTTGCAAGCATGACTATGACAGCTATTGATCTCTCGTTTGTCGCTCCCTATCTATTGCTATCCTTCACTTGCACTGAGTATGAGCTCTACCCGTGCTTCTAACTCCCAAAAACCAATATTGCCAATTGTGTCCACCATACCTACCTATTAGCATCATTTGCTATTGCAGTGCATAGTCATTCTGTCTTGTTTTCTTCCAAATTAAATCTTTGTCTTTTTTGAGAAAGTTAGTTAGTAAAGCTCTCACGAACTTGATGGCACGCTTTATTCCTTGCACTTAATAATCCTGAACCATTGTGACCTATCCATGAAAGTTATATGCTTGCAAATTATATGCTGGGAATCAGCAGAACCGTGCTGTCACATCCCAAGATTTTCCAAATCTTGTAATGTGAAAAATAAATAAATAAAATAAAACTTTGTTGATTTTCAGGGTGAGAAGAAACTTTTTGAATTCCAATGGGAACCTTCAAACCTATTTTGATCAAGATAAATCCTAAAGGGATTTAAAAAGATAAACATTTAATAAAGGAAAATAAAAATATTTGGAATTACTATTTTGGATATTTTAATAAAAAGATTTGTTTTCAAAAGAAAAGGATAGAAATAAAATAAGTAGTATTATTTTAAAAGAGCCAAATTAAAACTTGGCCAAGCCTTCGAAATAAAATATTTCTATTTGATAAAGATTAGTAAAGGTATATTTAAAATAAATTAATAAGGATTTAATATCCAAGTTTATTAAAAATAAAGGTTTCACTATTTTAATTAGAACATCAAACCTATTTATTTATTTTAAACAAGTTTTCCAAGTGTTCTTTATTTTCAAATAAAACCTACTGATTTGGTTTTGATAATAATTTAGATTTCAAAATGGAGATTTTAAATAAATTAAAACCCATTTGGTTTATTAACTAATGTCCATTTTATTTAATTATAAATGGACCCTAAAATAAAATTACTATTTTATTTTATTTTGGACTTTGGTTTATGTTAAACAGAACCAAATTCAATTGCAAAGTGTGATGAATGTTTGAATGCTTGATTTGTTGTTTGAAATTCAAAACAGAAAATAGAATCAGAAAAGGAAAAAGCATTCAGAAGAAAAAATATAGAAATGGACTCAGCCCAGCCGGCAAGCCCAATAAGCCCAATAACTAGCCCACTCACTCCCTCCCGAAGAAAACGATTCACACTCAGCTTTTAACCCACGCAGACGCTGACTGGTGGACCTCTTTTCCCTCTCGCTTTCTCGCTGACAGCAAGGTCCCACCTCTCCTGTTCATCGTCTTCACCCCACGCTAATTCCTCCTCGCCGTTTCTTGTCTATACTCCGGCGATCAATTCACGCTGTTAACGGCCATTACTCCCCCTGCGACCACGTCCTTTTAATCGCCTGCGCCTTCTCCTCCTTTCCCCTCAAACACCGCAGCACGAGAGCCCCTAGGCTGCCTCAATTCGAGCTCGCAACGCCACTGCTCCGACCATCGTCCCTAGCAAATTCCGGTGAGCCCAGCCACCGCCCTGCCTCCCCGACCAAGCACACACACTCCTCAACCTCTGGCGCTTCTTCCTGTGCTTTTCGTTCAACCGCGGGTGCCCCAGAACGTCGGCAACCACTTCGACTGAGCGCCACCGTGTCTGCCACTCTCTCCTGCGATGTTCCCTGGTAAGAACCGACCACCCCGCACCCTCTCCTTCACGCTCGCAGCTACGCCTTGATCTTGCGCATCTAACCATGTCCTCATTTTGTTTCGGGGTGAACCACAGCGATGCCTCCGACCAAGACCAGAGCCGGCCGACGCCGTCCTCCACTCCGGCGAGCAATCCTGCTAGAACCAGAGCGCCCCTCGCCAGACCAACACCGCCTCGAGCTTCACCGTGACCTCCTGAACCCGGTGAGCACCTCCCCTTCCCTCCTTGCTTCCTAGAACCGCCGCTAGCCCACCGCCTGACCGTTGCCGCCGTCTGCCGCCGCGCAACGCCGCCCATTGTTGACCAAGCAGTAGTGACCGTAGGATCTAGATCGGACGAACGCGATAAATCATTTAAACGCTGAAGGGGTACGCAACCAGAACCATGCGATCTATTTAGATCCAACGCCCCGCAGAGCACGATCCACCCGAACCAGTATCGACCAGTACAAACGCGACGTGTGGACAGTCTTCGATTTAAAAACAGAATTGAAATCAGATTTATTTGCAGATTTGAAACCCTTGTAACTTTTGATCCACACGTCCAAAAATTACAAACTTTATATCAATGGAATCAGTGGAACAATCCCTAGCCAACCATGCAATTTGTTTAGTAAAAAGCCTCTGGTAAAATGTTTGTTTTTGCAGAAACATTTGTATGCTTGTTTAGGTTATAAAAATTATTCCAAAATGTTTTTAGGGTTGAAACCTTTGCAAATTGGTTTGTGGTGAACCTACTGACCCTATGAAACAACCCCTGATTTTAAAAATGGATTTTGTGAAGATTAGGAATAAAAACTTGAATTAGCCCATTTCTAGTCAAATGGAAATATTGCTTTTGTTATGAAAATGATTTTGGAATGAAAACTTTGGGAAAATGAATTGAATCAAACCTACTGACCCAAAACACCAAGTTTTGTGAACTAACAACTTATTTTGTGAACAATATAAAATTTTTTCTTTGATAAAAAAACATTTTCCACCACATAAAATAATGATTGGATTTAAAAATGGTTTATAGATAAAACTCTTTTGCAAATGACTTTGCCACTTTAGGAAGTGACCACCATGAACCTTACAAAATTTAGAGCCTAGTGGAAACCATCTTTGCAAATAAAACTATCTTTTGCATGCTTGCATGCATGACTTAGTTTTTATTATTTTATGTGTGTTAATTTGTTTGATTGATTTTGGTTGGAATGCAAGTTGATATTGTGTTTGCTTGATTGACTTGTAGTGAAATTAGAAAAGTGTGAAACTAGCAAGATCAAGGAGTGAACCAACATTCCCTACCAAAAGAAAGGCAAGTTACACTATCATCTAAAGTCCTACTATTTTCATTATACCTAGTGGATTTTGAAACATGCATGAAAATAATTTCTATAATTATGCTATGCTAAATCCTAATAGGATTCCCTTATATATTCCTTAGTGAAAACAATGTAGTTGTAAAATGCTTAGCCATGCTAAATATTTTGAGAAGAGATACATGTTGAGATTTTATGAAGTTGAGAAAAGACTTGTGTTTTATATAATAAAACAAGGACTCAATGAACCACCTGGGTGGACAAGGATACTTTGAGTTTTGGTTAAGGTGGCAACAAAAGGAACCATGTCTATGGCAATCTCTTTGTGTTGTGCACCAAAAAGAAAACCACCCAGGAAACTTAGAGATTGAACATGCTTCTCCAATTGTGGCTTTCGTGTACAACCAAATGCTACTTATGGCTCTGGCTTGGTCAACTACATTGGGAAGACCCATACATTGTCTTCAGGTTACTAAAAATGAGGAACTTGGAATCCTACATGGGTACTGAAGATAAGCTAGCAATGGTGTATGGGAGGACCCTCTGGAAAGACTTCGTCACATTCTCAATCTGCCGGTGCTCCATCTTGGTGAGCACTTATCCAGCGGCCACTGGTGGCAACAAGATGAGATTGTGACATGTGGGTAAAGTGTACAACTTCTGCAGAAGAAAATAAAATCTAAGTACTTAGCCGTGTCCCCGGTTATGGAAAATACTGAGCAACTAAAGCTTGAAGCTATGGGAAATCTCGACATTCCAATTTCTAAAAGAAAACTTTAAAGTAACAACAAAAGACTTGAAGCACTTGGGGTTACCAAGGAGCTCAAGAGATTTGGATAAAAACTTGCAGCACTTGGGGGTACCAAGGAGCTCAAGAGATTTTGATGAAAACTTGAAAACTTGGGGTTACCAAGGAGCTCAAGAGATTTTGACAAAGACACTTGGTGGATTCCAAGGAGTTCAGAAAGAGGTGACAAAAGATCAAAACCCTTTTTAAAAGATAGGATAAATTATTGCTTTCTGCAAATGAGCCTAAAACCCTACTTAGCCAAATATGCATGTAATGATAGGATCCACTTATATTCAACATAGTAGTGAAACTTGCCAATACAATTCAAATGTATTGACCCTTGTGGCTGTAACTTGTAATGTTGCAGGTTTGATTGTTTTAGAGAAGATTGATTGATTAGGATTACAAAGTCTACAACCAACATGTCTTCCTATGGCACTTTGAAGATGAAGGACCCCATTCTTATAGAATTCTGCTGCAATGTAATGTAATAGCCAAAGAGCTATGTAAGATGTAATAAAATTATGTTATTCCTGGTTATAAAGTTATACTATGACCCTTGTTTCTTGATATTACATCTTAACTGTGGATGCTAGCTATTGATCCATGGACTAGCATTGTAAACACAGGGGACTCTACCTTATTTAAAGGTTGGGACCCCTACAGATGGTATCAGAGCATTGTGTTGCCTATAGGATTTATAAACCTAGGATTGGACAAAGACCCTTAGAAAAATAAGAGTTGTGTTTGTTCCAAAAAATTATTTACAAACAATCTTGTAAACTCTTTCCTCAAACATTTTGGTTTTGACTCTACATCTCTTCTATTCCAAACTTGATGGACAAAACCTACCCCATGGCCAAAGACTTCATCATGAGCAAAGGACAACATCAACTCTAATGACTTTAACTTCTTCAACTCTAATGACTTCAACTTCTTCAACTCTAATGACTTCAACATCTTCAGCATAATCACCAAGGACTTCCAACTTGGATACCACTAAGGACTACAAGAGAGACAAGGAAATCTTTCTCAAGATATGGAGACTAAGGGAATGCAAAAATTAGAAAGAGATCACTTCACTAGAAGTTATTGTAACTAAGAGTTTTTCTCAAGGAAACCATGACCTCATGCAAGGAAGAACCAACCAAGAAGGATGGAAAGATCACAAGTGAACCATATAGATGGACCACCATATTTTATTTAAGTCAAACACACCGACTCATGTGGTGTAACAAAAATATTTTGTTGCCTAAGAATGTGCTTGAACTTTGTTGTTTGAGTGAAAAGTTGTTTGTGAATGATTGCACCTTGTTTGAGTGAATTGTGATGTGTGTGATTAGAATTACTTCCTTAGAAATCTTTTGCCTATTCTAATCACCATCTAACACAAATAGATGACTACTCCAAGAAACTCCAAGGTTGATGACACCAACACCAACCAAGAGGACAACATGAAAGAACTCATAGCAACCCAAAACAAGTTGAACCAGATGACAACTCAGTTCATAGCTAACACCAGTGGAGAAGATCCAACACTGCAAGGATTTTTGGAAACTCAAGCCCAATTGATGCTTAAGGTGACTGATCAAATGATCAACATGGAAAACAACTATTCCAAAAGAGTTTGTAACAAAAAGGATGACATAAATGTTATTCTAGATGGAGCCCCAGCTTGCATTATTTGTGGAGACAAGGATCACACTTCCAAGGAGCATGGAGATCAATTCCCCAATTGTGAAGAGAAACATCCAGTTGGCCAATGTCCCACCTCTCAAGCTACTTGCTACCTATGTGAAGGAAACAACCATGTCCCTATCCAATGCCCCATCTATTCCATTGTTGAACAAAGGAAACAAGATGGAGTGCAACAAAAGATTGCAAACTATCAAGAAGGATCCAAGTTTACCAAGAAGAATGATGACAAAGGAAAAGGTCCACTTATACCTCCAATCAATACAACCCAATTCAAAGGACCAAAGAAGAGGCATATGAATTTTCCAAAGAGCAATAGAAGGTCCAAGAAACATGTAGACATTCCTACCTACCAGATAACATATGAACAACATGAACTAGATGCACTCCTAGCTTTGGAGAAACCCAAAAATCAAAAGAAGGACAAAAGCCATGTGCAATGTCGTAATTGTAAAGAAATGGGACACTATTCCAGTGAATGCCCAGAGAACCAGAAGTATAAGGAAATTGGCCAAGTGTGGTGCAACAACTGCAAAGAGCTAGGCCATTATGCAGCAACTTGTCCACAAGAGACACGTAAAGAACTCAAAGATATCAACTGTTTCAATTGCAAAGAACTAGGACATTATGCAACCAGTTGTCCAGAAAAGATGAAGAACAAGTTAAACAAGCCTATGAAGGATATCAGCCTTGGCCCATGAGTCAAGTGTGGAAACAAAGGACACTATGCAAATGTTTGCCCAGAGAAGTTTCCCCAAGATCCCAAGCAAGCCAACATGTAGTTTAGTTGGAATTTTTTTTTAGGGTGGTAGTACCCTAGATGTTTTGAGCCTACTTGTAACCCTAGCCTTCCCAAATCTCGGGACGAGATTTATTTTAAGGGTGGTAGCCTGTCACATCCCAAGATTTTCCAAATCTTGTAATGTGAAAAATAAATGAATAAAATAAAACTTTGTTGATTTTCAGGGTGAGAAGAAACTTTTTGAATTCCAATGGGAACCTTCAAACCTATTTTGATCAAGATAAATCCTAAAGGGATTTAAAAAGATAAACATTTAATAAAGGAAAATAAAAATATTTGGAATTACTATTTTGGATCTTTTAATAAAAAGATTTGTTTTCAAAAGAAAAGGATAGAAATAAAATAAGTAGTATTATTTTAAAAGAGCCAAATTAAAACTTGGCCAAGCCTTCGAAATAAAATATTTCTATTTGATAAATATTAGTAAAGGTATATTTAAAATAAATTAATAAGGATTTAATATCCAAGTTTATTAAAAATAAAGGTTTCACTATTTTAATTAGAACATCAAACCTATTTATTTATTTTAAACAAGTTTTCCAAGTGTTCTTTATTTTCAAATAAAACCTACTGATTTGGTTTTGATAATAATTTAGATTTCAAAATGGAGATTTTAAATAAATTAAAACCCATTTGGTTTATTAACTAATGTCCATTTTATTTAATTATAAATGGACCCTAAAATAAAATTATCATTTTATTTTATTTTGGACTTTGGTTTATGTTAAACAGAACCAAATTCAATTGCAAAGTGTGATGAATGTTTGAATTGTTTTGAATGCTTGATTTGTTGTTTGAAATTCAAAACAGAAAATAGAATCAGAAAAGGAAAAAGCATTCAGAAGAAGAAATATAGAAATGGACTCAGCCCAGCCGGCCAAGCCTAATAAGCCCAACAACCAGCCCACTCACTCCCTCCCGAAGAAAACGATTCACACTCAGCTTTTAACCCGCGCAGACGCTGACTGGTGGACCTCTTTTCCTTCTCGCTTTCTCGCTGACAGCAAGGTCCCACCTCTCCTGTTCATCGTCTTCACCCCGCGCTAATTCCTCCTCGCCGTTTCTTGTCTTTACTCCGGCGATCAATTCACGTTGTTAATGGCCATTACTCCCCCTACGACCACGTCCTTTTAATCGCCTGCGCCTTCTCCTCCTTTCCCCTCAAACACCGCAGCACGAGAGCCCCTAGGCTGCCTCAATTCGAGCTCGCAACGCCACTGCTCCAACCACCGTCCCCAGCAAATTCCGGCGAGCCCAGCCACCGCCCTGCCTCCCCGACCAAGCACACACACTCCTCAACCTCTGGCGCTTCTGCCTGTGCCTTTCGTTCAACCGCGGGTGCCCCAGAACGTCGGCAACCACTTCGACTGAGCGCCGCCGTGTCTGCCACTCTCTCCGGCGACGTTCCCTGGTAAGAACCGACCACCCCGCACCCTCTCCTTCACGCTCACAGCTACGCCTTGATCTTGCGCATCTAACCATGTCCTCGTTTTGCTTCGGGGTGAACCACAGCGACGCCTCCGACCAAGACCAGAGCCGCCCGACGCCGTCCTCCACTCCGGCGAGCAATCCTGCTAGAACCAGAGCGCCCCTCGCCAGACCAACACCGCCTCGAGCTTCACCGTGACCTCCTGAACCCGGAGAGCACCTCCCCTTCCCTCCTTGCTTCCTAGAACCGCCGCTAGCCCACCGCCTGACCGTCGCCGCCGTCTGCCGCCGCGCAGCGCCGCCCATTGTTAACCAAGCAGTAGTGACCGTAGGATCTAGATCGGACGAACGCGATAGATCATTTAAACGCTGAAGGGGTACGCAACCAGAACCGTGCGATCTGTTTAGATCCAACGCCCTGCAGAGCACGATCCACCCGAACCAGTATCGACCAGTAGAAACGCGACGTGTGGCCAGTCTTCGATTTAAAAACAGAATTGAAATCAGATTTGTTTGCAGATTTGAAACCCTTGTAACTTTTGATCCACATGTCCAAAAATTACAAACTTTATATCAATGGAATCAGTGGAACAAGCCCTAGCCAACCATGCAATTTGTTTAGTAAAAAGCCTCTGGTAAAATGTTTGTTTTTGCAGAAACATTTGTATGCTTGTTTAGGTTATAAAAATTATTCCAAAATGTTTTTAGGGTTGAACCTTTGCAAATTGGTTTGTGGTGAACCTACTGACCCTAGGAAACAACCCATGGTTTTAAAAATGGATTTTGTGAAGATTAGGAATAAAAACTTGAATTAGCCCATTTCTAGTCAAATGGAAATATTGCTTTTGTTATGAAAATGATTTTGGAATGAAAACTTTGGGAAAATGAATTGAATCAAACCTACTGACCCAAAACACCAAGTTTTGTGAACTAACAACTTATTTTGTGAACAATATAAAATTGTTGCTTTGATAAAAAAACATTTTCCACCACATAAAATAATGATTGGATTTAAAAATGGTTTATAGATAAAACTCTTTTGCAAATGACTTTGCCACTTTAGGAAGTGACCACCATGAACCTTACAAAATTTAGAGCCTAGTGGAAACCATCTTTGCAAATAAAACTATCTTTTGCATGCTTGCATGCATGACTTAATTTTTATTATTTTATGTGTGTTAATTTGTTTGATTGATTTTGGTTGGAATGCAAGTTGATATTGTGTTTGCTTGATTGACTTGTAGTGAAATTAGAAAAGTGTGAAACTAGCAAGATCAAGGAGTGAACCAACATTCCCTACCAAAAGAAAGGCAAGTTGCACTATCATCTAAAGTCCTACTATTTTCATTATACCTAGTGGATTTTGAAACATGCATGAAAATAATTTCTATACTTATTCTATGCTAAATCCTAATAGGATTCCCTTATATATTCCTTAGTGAAAACAATGTAGTTGTAAAATGCTTAGCCATGCTAAATATTTTGAGAAGAGATACATGTTGAGATTTTATGAAGTTGAGAAAAGACTTGTGTTTTATATAATAAAACAAGGACTCAATGAACCACCTGGGTGGACAAGGATACTTTGAGTTTTGGTTAAGGTGGCAACAAAAGGAACCATGTCTATGGCAATCTCTTTGTGTTGTGCACCAAAAAGAAAACCACCCAGGAAACTTAGAGATTGAACATGTTTCTCCAATTGTGGCTTTCGTGTACAACCACATGCTACTTATGGCTCTGGCTTGGTCAACTACATTGGGAAGACCCATACATTGTCTTCAGGTTACTGAAAATGAGGAACTTGGAATCCTACATGGGTACTGAAGACAAGCTAGCAATGGTGTATGGGAGGACCCTCTGGAAAGACTTCGTCACATTCTCAATCTGCCGGTGCTCCATCTTGGTGAGCACTTATCCAGCGGCCACTGGTGGCAACAAGATGAGATTGTGACATGTGGGTAAAGTGTACAACTTCTGCAGAAGAAAATAAAATCTAAGTACTTAGCCGTGTCCCGGGTTATGGACAATACTGAGCAACTAAAGCTTGAAGCTATGGGAAATCTTGACATTCCAATTTCTAAAATAAAACTTTAAAGTAACAACAAAAGACTTGAAGCACTTGGGGTTACCAAGGAGCTCAAGAGATTTGGATAAAAACTTGCAGCACTTGGGGGTACCAAGGAGCTCAAGAGATTTTGATGAAAACTTGAAAACTTGGGGTTACCAAGGAGCTCAAGAGATTTTGACAAAGACACTTGGTGGATTCCAAGGAATTCAGAAAGAGGTGACAAAAGATCAAAACCCTTTTTAAAATATAGGATAAATTATTGCTTTCTGCAAATGAGCCTAAAACCCTACTTAGCCAAATATGCATGTAATGATAGGATCCACTTATATTCAACATAGTAGTGAAACTTGCCAATACAATTCAAATGTATTGACCCTTGTGGCTGTAACTTGTAATGTTGCAGGTTTGATTATTTTAGAGAAGATTGATTGATTAGGATTACAAAGTCTACAACCAACATGTCTGCCTGTGGCACTTTGAAGATGAAGGACCCCATTCTTATAGAATTCTGCTGCAATGTAATGTAATAGCCAAAGAGCTATGTAAGATGTAATAAAATTATGTTATTCCTGGTTATAAAGTTATACTATGACCCTTGTTTCTTGATATTACATCTTAACTGTGGATGCTAGCTATTGATCCAGGGACTAGCATTGTAAACACAGGGGACTCTACCTTATTTAAAGGTTGGGGCCCCTACACGTGCTGTCACGGGGAACACTTTCAACACTTTTTGGATACATATCCAGTTGATACCTTTCTCTTTTGTTTGCGGATGTCGTGAGTGTGAAATAAAAGGGGAGCTTGTGAGTTCATGGAGTATATACATTGTGTTAGAGAAACGCCTGGGCCGCTAGCCTATTCCATGCCTAATCATGGTGGAAACTTGCAGCATCACCATAATGAGCATTTATGAAGCATCCTCAATAAAAAGCTATGCACATAGTAAATAAAAAGATCGCTGAGATGCTCATTGTCTGCTTGCCTTGTCATTTTGATCACGGGATAACTCCTGTATCATGTGCAAGGGGTACCTTGTTGGCAGTTCTCTATGATATGCATGTATTTATAATGATAAGAACTTACAGATAACCAAAGTTGAGTAGCACACGGAGCGGCCCTCGTACTCAAGGGACATGGGATTTCTAGTTTATGGTTTGTCAAGCATATAACTCAGATTGGACCTCACTTTCACCTTCACCACA
Organism: Avena sativa; assembly: GCA_916181665.1. Taxonomy (NCBI): domain Eukaryota; kingdom Viridiplantae; phylum Streptophyta; class Magnoliopsida; order Poales; family Poaceae; genus Avena; species Avena sativa. Next base: position 58,740,393 of record OV702295.1, read on the forward strand.
TAAAAATGCCTATGATAGGGGCAATGAGAGCTCAAAGCTAATGAGTACCTTACTTTCAGCATTTGGAAGCCTTTCAACCTTTTCAAAACCTTTTCACTTCCTTGTTGAGTCACCACTTATTCTTTGAGCACCTTCTTGAGAGCATAGTTGTCATTCTTGTGTTTGTCTCAAAACATGGTTAATTATGTCATGACTTTGATGCTTGTATCTCTGATATCTTTACTTCTAGTCTTCACTTGAACTTCAGAGGTGCCTTGGCATTTATATTGTGCTCTTCAAACAAATGCAAGAGAGATACCACTCTATCATACCTTATTATGAGCCTTGCAATGTTGCTTATGTTTATGTTTCATGCTACTTATTATTATTGAGTTGGTTTCTCTTCATAGCTTGCATTGACTATTGAGTAGACTTAGTTGCATACTCTTTATTATGAATGGTTTAAGCATCTACTCCTGTGCTCAGAATATATACATCATATGAAGCAAATGTGTTCGTGAAAGTTCTTTTATCGCACTCAGTTTTCAACTGAATTGCTTGAGGACAAGCAATAAGCTAAGCTTGGGGGGAGTTGATACATCCAAAACGTATCTACTTTCCCAAACACTTTTGCTATTGTTTATCCTCTAAACTTGTGTGATTTGGATACAACTAACATAGAGAGACGCTGTTTTCAGCAGAATTACCTTGGTGTCCAGAAAATCAACTATTAGGAAAAATTCGGGAAAATATGACAAAAATCCTATTTCACCAGAAGACACGCGGAGCCAGAGTACGAGATGGAGTGGATGCCTAGGGGCCCACACCCCTGCCAGACGCGGGCCATCCCTGGCCACGCCTAGGGGGATGCAGCCACCCCAGGCACCCCCTCAGCCTCCCTCTGCGCCTATAAGTTCCCTCTTGACCTAAAAACCGAGGGAGGTTCGATGTTTTTCCAGAAAGAGTTCCGCTGCGCCACCACCATTAGAAACCAAGATTTGGATCCAGAAACTCCGTTCTGGCACCCTGCCGGGACGTGGAATTTGGAGAGGATCATCGCCATCTTCATCACCAACGCCTCTCCATCAACCATCGATGTTTCCCTCATCCGTGAGTGAGTAATCCCCCACAGTAGGCTATGGGGATGGTAGGGATTGGATGAGTTCTATCATGTAATCTAATAAGATTGTTAGGGCATAGTGCCTAGTATCTCTATTAGTGATATTTGACTTTGTTGCAACTTGTTGTGCTTAATGCTTGTCACTAGGCCCCGAGTGCCATGATCTCAGATCTGAACTTATTATTGAATCATTATGATAGTATTGTTTGTGATCTTATCTGCAAGTTGTGTACACATATCATTGTCTGGATCCAAAGGCCCCGAAGTGACATCAATTGGGACAACTGGAGGGGATGGCTATGATGTGAGGATCACATGTGTTCACAGAGTGTTAATGCTTTGCTACGGTGCTCTATTAAAAGGAGGACCTTAGTTGCCAGTAGTTCCCTAGAGGCCCCGCTGCCACGGGGTAGCTAGACAGAAGATGTTGTGCAAGTTCTCATTGCGAGAATGTATGACTATAATGGAGCACATGCCTAGTATTGTTTAGTACTTGGATGCTTGTTATTATTTATCTGCAATTCCCTAGACCTTGAAGTTACATGTTTAGACTCGTTCATGTAACGCCCGTCCATCCATCCCTATGCCTACCACACTCGAATCCCACTATTTACTGTTACTATTGCTCTTGTTCTACTATTGTTGTTGCTTTGCTGTTACTACTACCAAACTGTTGCTACTGATAAACTTTTGTGAGCAAGAACTATTTCTAGGTGCAGCTGAATTGACAACTCAGTTGTTAAGGCTTGCAAGTATTCTTTGGCTCACCTTGTATTGAATCAATAAATTGGGTAATACTACCCGCGAAGACTGTTGCGATCCCCTATACTTGTGGGTCATCAGCCACCGTTCTCCATGCACCCTTGGGACGACACCACTCCCTCTTCTCTGGTAGCTTCTGAGATGGCATCCAAGAGAGCATGCGCCGCCCTCGCTGCATTGATATTTTCCTCGTCGGGCACGGGGGCCTTGCCACCAACGACGGTTCTCAATGAGGAGGGGTTGGTGAAGGTCCGAAAGCTGATGGCCTTTGACTTGAATGAGAGAGGCGCCTCACAGGTGTGGTGTGCCGACATTGGAGGAGGCGGATGGCGTGCCACAGCGTCCCTGGTCTTTATTCACTCCATCGCCGCGGGCCTTGTCCCCCTTTCTCCCCTTCCTCATCGTCGTCTTGGAGCACTACTTCATCTAGCTGCTCCATCTTCATCCATGGAGTGTGACCCTCCTGGCCGCCTTCATGTACTGGTGCGAGGCCTTTGTTGGAGTGATGCCATCCTTGGTGTTATTCTAGCACTTCTACTGTCTCCACGTCCTCTCACCGGAGAATTGTATCAGCGGCATCGGGTTCTTCGCCAAAGAGGAGGGGGACTTCCTACCCATCTCTGTCCTTGGACTGGTGTCAGAGTTCCGCCATGACTGCGTGCTAGTGGATGCTGGCCGGGCCTAGCCGCAACTCTACGTTCTTGCGGGGACGGCGGTGGAGAACACGGGATGGGCTCGCGAGGCGTCCGCTTGCATGATCCCCGTGAAGGGAATATGCCCGAGAGGCAATAATAAAATGGTTATTATCTTTTCCTTATTTTTGATAAATGTTTATTTCGCATGCTATAATTGTGTTAATTGGAAATGTTAATACATGTGTGATTAATAAAAAATAAAAAGTTCCTAGTTATGCCTCTCATATAAACTAGTTCGTTGATTAACAATATGATCAAGGTTTAATGATCATGGACATTGGATGTTGTTAATAACAATGTCACAACATTGATGGAATGATGTGATGAACATTCATCCAAAGTATAGTAATACAATCAAAGTCATTATGTTTAAATTACTATAACTTCATACAAAGTAAACTTTAGTCTTTAGAACATGAGATCATGTCAATCACTAACACTGAAAGAGTAACTTGATAACATCAAATGTCACACTGTAATAGGGTGACTATAAAGGTGGGTTTAGATACTCCGATAGTGTTATGTAGAGGCTATGGATCAAGAGTGGGATTTGTCCATCCCGATGATAGAGAGATATACTCTGGCCCTCTTGGTGATATCACATTGATATAGCTTGGAAGTAAGTGATGGGGATCACTAGAATGTTATATCACGGGAACAAGAAAAGAGTAAAGTTCGGTAACGAGATTAAACTAGGTATGGGGATGCCGATGATCGAATATCGGACATGTAAAATATCACGAGACAAAGGAATTTAGTTACAATGTTAAGGTTCTCACGATCACAAGAAGTCATCATTGAATATGTAGGAGTCAGTATGTATCTACAGGTCCGACTGCTGATTATTGATCGGAGAGGGGTCTCGATCATGTCTGCATTATTCACGAACCATAGGGTGACACACTTAAGGGATATCGACACCATTTGGAGCAAATGAGTTGCTCGAAAAAGAATATCAAAGCGCTGGAATTATTTCAATGGACACCAAAATTGTTTCGGGTGAAATTGCTGAAATTGGTTCTGCATGTGAAATTGAAATGTAGCAAGGGGTTTTATGTGGATGTTTGTTAATTAATGTAATTGACAAAATTCTGAATAAATAAATGAAATAAGTTTTATTAAATGAGATATTACATTAAATTTGGTGGAAATTTAATGGATTTTGAGTGGAGAAAATGGAGGGCCATTTGTGTGAGTGGGAGCTCCACTCACATGAATGGAGGAAGAGGTGGGGGCACCCTCTTTGGGAGCCGGCCATGGCCCTTAGATTCCACCTCCTCCTATAAAAGGCACCCCTCCTCTCACATCTCACTCACACCTCCGCGTGAAGGATATCTCTCCCCCTCTAGAATATTCCCCATGGTCTTGGATCAGCGAGATACATGTTCTCGGTGGGTTTTTCTGGAGCGAGGACTTGCTACTTCCACTGCTTCACTAGAGCGAGGACTCGGAGGTTGTCGGGATACCAGACGTGTGTGTGATCACGGATGCACCAGTACTTTGTGGTGCTGGACTTGCTGGTGCTGGACCGACTGGACTTCATCATGATCTTGAGATCGGCAAGTGAACGACTACATCATCCACGAGAACCAATCTCGTAACGCTTTGTCGGTATTTGAGGGTAAGTTCTCTATGGATGTATATCCACTCGTTGCTTGTATCTAGATAGATAGATCTTGGTGCTCATTTGTTCATATCGTAGGATTTTTTTGTTTTCTATGCTGTGAACCCAACATCCCGGGCCTCTCATGAGGCACGTGGCGCACTTGAGGAGTCATGGCTTGACTAACGAGATGGTGGTGCAGGAGTACCTGTGGAAGCAGATTGCCCCTCTTCAGGAGCACCGAAGGCCCGTCTGGACCATGTCCCCTGGCAGTGACGCGGTCAGGCTCTCGGAGGGACTATGTTTCGATGATACGGTGGACGTTATCATGCGGCTACTTCTAGACGAGGAGACCACACTAGAACTTCCCCTTGTCACACATCCCCTATACCTGGAGGGCGACATGCACGCCGCTCGCGTGGGTCTCCCTACCTTCGATGCTCGGGGTGAGTGCCCCTTGGTCGAGTTGGACGATGAAGGCACATAGCCGGGTGGTGACTCTGAGTCCTCTCGTCCTCTTCGACACACAAGGATGACCAATAGTGTATCATCTTTGAAGGAGGAGGCCGTGGATCCCTCTAGGGCTGAGGCCCATGAACTGCGTGTCTCACGCCAGGATTGGGGCGGCATCCACTTATGTCAAGGCGTGCGCGATCGAGAAGTGCCGATTCCAGGCGAGAGCAGTGTCTTCCTCCCTTCGGGCGTGAATATAGCCAACTGGTCCTTGGTGGGAGCGGAAGTCGGAGGTGAGTCATCCTCATGAGGTCCCTTCCCTCCCTTTTCCCCTCTCCTTTGTAGCTTTGTCACCCTACCATTTATGATACAAGCGTGAGAAGAAGAGGAGGAAGAAGACGCCGAGATTAGGCTCTAGAGTAATGATGGAGCGCGCCGAGGGAAGCTCCGCCTCCCTATTCCCGAGAGCACCTCTCATTCGGGGCCATCGAGGGGAGCTTTCCTCGAGTTTCGGACATGGTCTAAGGCGTGTCAGTACGGATGGCCCCCAGCCCTAAGACTGGGGAGGTGATTTCACCCGTCACGCGGGTCCGGGAGCACTCCGAGGGCTATGCTCTACCTTTTCAGGCAAGGAGAGAAGTGGGGTACCGCTCCCTTGAAGATGGTCATCCCAACTCCATGATGGTTGTCATCGGATTGTTGACAAGTATGCCATAGGGGGTCCTGAAGGCATTGAGAAGATGGAGTGTGAGACGTACGATGTTCCGGAGCGGTGAGGAAAAGTTTACCCAGGTTCAGATCCGACTGTGGTGATCGGATCATACTCCTGCTAGCAACCCAGTAATATATCAGCGAGAGCCGGATGTTATAGTGGATTACAAGAGAGGTTTGCCTGTGCGAGTAGGTTGTGGTTGATCTATGATCTGGTGCCCTAAAGGCTCCCTCAGGTCTGGTTTATATAGTCACCAGGGCCTAGGGTTACAGGAGAGACCTATCCGACTATGTTACAGAGTCTTTAACTAGATACAGCTTGGACTACAAGTAATACTACATGCCTAAGTCGATAACTCTTCTGGGACTTGTCGTAGCCGGAAGTGACTCCTCCTCTTTCTCTGACTGGGCCGCCCGTGAAGCAAAGATCTAACCCTTTGGTGGGCCACCCTGGTCAGTGAGTTCTATGGGTATACCCGGAAAGTATATCCCCAACAGTAGGCCCCGGAAGTCTCCAAGATCCAAATTTGAATAAATCATCTAGCTTGATGGTTCTTCGTCTTGAGAATCTTGAAGGGTTCCAGAAAACTTCTTCCAGTATTGCAGGATTCTAAGTCTCTTCTGAGTTGGATATGTCTTCTTGACTCTAGTCATTTTCCTGCTTGTTTCAGAACATGAGCCGGATTTAAATAGTGTCGTGTTGTCTAACAACTTTTTTAGAACAAGTCTCGTCACTAACAAACATCCCGTCAACACGACCCTTGGTGGTCCATTCTTTACGGAACAAAACACCGTTACAATTCCCTCACGAGAATCGAGGGAGCGGAGGCGTCACGAGGAATCCACCTATCTCTCACCTATACGTGTGGCGCAAATCACGCAGATTAACACGAATCTTGGCATGGAGGTTAATAAAAGAATAAATATCTTTTCTCCCAGATTCATTCCTCGCCATTCTTCGTTGCCTCGTACTCCTCGAGAGCTTCGCATCTACTCCCATCTGCACACCAAAAAACACTTAGAACCGCCAATCTTTGACCTTCTTCGGCGAGATGGAAACACCATCCAGCTCCGGAACGGCAGCGGCGACAGGCACATCAGTGGCGGACGAGAGGAAGACGCAGGGCCTTTGGGTCCCGAGAGCCATGGACAACGTCGAGCTCCAAGTCATGGAGGACGAGGGCTACCTCATCGCCGGCGCGTGGAAGAGCGGCGCTGGAGTTGTCGTTCCCGCACCACGCGACGGTGAACGAGTTCTCTTTGGCATGCACATCGACCGCGGCCTCAGTCTTCCACTGTTGGAGTTCTTCACCGAAGTCCTCCAATATTACGGTGTGCAACTTCAAAAACTTCCTCCCAACTCTTTGCTTGATCTTAGTGCTCATGCAACTCCTAGTGAGGGATTTATCGGTATTAGACCGAGTCTTACTCTTTTTTGGTACTACTATGGTACGAAGAACTCCATTAGTGTTGGTGTTCCTTACACCACGGACACTCTTAGTTTAGTCCTTAGGAGAAACCGAGTTTACCCTAGGATTAATGCTAGCGAATCAGTTAAAAGATGGGCCGGAACCTTCTTCTATCATAAGGATATTCTGGCTCCAGATAAGGCGAAAGGTCTTCTAGACTTCATCGATGGTGCTGCTCCCCACCAAGAATCATGGGATGCAGAAGCGCCAGAATTTTCCGAAGACTTGGTCCTCGCCAAGAGGAGGATCGAGTTTTTGATGAAGCACAAGGGGCTCCGTGGATCCGACTTGATCCACTACTATCTGGATCACCGGATCCAGCTACTGCAGTATCACAGAGACCGCTTGATGCACACGGTCACCGGAGACCAAAAAGACAGCCCGAGGGTCAGTCCGAATCGCATTCCTACGAAGGACTACAAGAGCCGGATGCATTTTTTGATCAAAGAGAGAGTGGAAAGGAGGCTCCCCGAAGTCTCCATGAAAATGTTCACTGCCGACTGTCTTCTGATTCCGGTAAATATTTCGACTTTGTTTAAGACTTTTCACTCTTTTATGCCACGTCATCCAACTTTGGTTTTACTGATGTTCTCAATACATATTAGCTCTAGAAATACCCTGAGTACGAGCTTGCCCCTGTTTAGGGTTATTTCTCTGACGACTCGGAAGCAACGGAGGACGACGAGGTGAAAGAAGTTCCCGCCTCTGCTTCCAAGAAGCGTAAGTCCAAGGAAACTGTTGTTACCGCTGGCGCACATGTGTTGCCAGTGGTTAAAAGGTAATCACCTTGTGATCTTTAGTACTTTGTACATCTTTTCTTTCTGAACCACTCCTGAGATTCATTCTTGTGTGTTTCAGAGCTAAGTCTGTTTTGAAGAGTAAACTGAAGTCACAAAGCAAGCCAGCCAGGCAACTGCGTCAGCAGAAGCTTGCATTATCTCCAGCGATGCCTCCGCCAACTCCTAGCAGTACTCAAACGTCAACACCAGAGGTTTTTGTCTTTCCCAGTGCCAGTTCCATCATCCCTGATGCTGCCACAACCTCGCAAGCCCTGGTTACCGTTGGTAGACAGGCAACTAACAAGGGTGCACCCATCAAGGGTAATGATCCCATGGTAACACCTCCAGGGAAGATTGATAAAATGGCCGGCCCTGCTGCCTCCGGCCTGAAGCGGACGAAGAAGGAGGAGATCCTCAAGCTGGCGCAATCTAGTCTCGAGAAGCAAGTCCTTACTCTAGAGGCAGCGAGCCAGGAGATGGAGGATGTCAAGCTGTTGAGCTTCCTGGACCAAATTTTGGTCCGGGAGGCCAAGATCGAGTCTGGCGAGCTTCCAGCAACAAGAGTTTCTCCCCTCTCTCTTGCCGAGAAAGTGTTTCACAACACGAAACTCGGATTTGAAAAGCTGCACTTGGAGCACATTGTAAGTTCTCTGAATCTCATTTGCAGTATTTATTATCATATCCTCCAGCCCCAAGCATAAATTTGAATAAAGATCGTAGCATAATATCTGAGTTGATGCTTATAGGATGCAAAAGAACGATACAGTGTAGCCCCCAACGCTCGTGCTGTATTTTGACTTAGTTAAAGGTGCAACCCGAGTCTTAGTAGCCGTCTGACGGTATTCCGTCTTTAACTTACAGAAATTTGCATCTTACAACCAAGATTTTCTCATGAACGTTTGTAATAAGCGCAAAGAGATTAAGGCCTTGTGTCTTGAGAATTCCAAGCTACAAGTTGAGAAAGATGAGGCAGAAGATAATCTTTTCTGACCTTTTTCCTTAGTGATTGTCATAGTCAAACTGTTGAGCCGACTGATAGTTTTTTCCCTCTGCAGAATTGCTGAACCAATCCAGCAAGATGGTGGAGGATGCCGAAAACTTCAATCTCTTACAAATGGAAAATGCTGAACTCCGAGACGAGCTTGAGAAGCTTAAAACTGAATCGGAGAAGTCCGTGAAGGCCATCCTGGAGTCAAGCAATATGGCGAACGAGAGGCTAAAGAAGCTATTGGCCCTCCGTGATAAACAACTTGATTATTTGTGAAAGGATTTCGATAGCCAAAGGGATCTAGCCTAGGCCATAGAAGTAGAACTGAAGAGTCTTCCCGAGGAGCATTCTCAGTGAAACCGTTGTGTTAGGTAAGATTTCCGACTTTTCTCTTCCTTTGTTTTTTGACTTTTATTAGTCATATTTTGATTTTTGGTTCTTTCTCAGACCCTCTGTATCTTTTCGACTCCTCTTCCTCTAAACCTCGTCTCGAGGGCACTAAACTTGTCGGAGATGTTCTTTTCGAGATCCTCCAGACTCTTGAAGTGGTTGGCGAGTCGGTTAGACTTTTCGACTTGCACAACATGTCAGTGCTTGAGGTGAGGGACAGAGCGAAGGAGATTCCGAAGCTCATCGAGGATTGGAATATTTCCTACGCCTGGACTGCTACACAGACTACCCTCACTATGGTGATGAGTCACCACAGTGACATGGAAATCTGGCACGTCACCAAGGGCATCTCCGACGAGGACGATGAGGGTAACCCGCAAGACATCAGGGCCATCCAAGAATCTTGCGCGGGTTATGCTTGTCGCATGGAGGAGATGACTAACTACACGATGCCATTCTTCCAATCTGTCGATGTGCATCCTTCTCCAAAAGAGCCGGAAGATAGCCTCGTCGATGATGAAGAAGCTTCCGAGTCTCAAGAGCAAGGTGGCGACAATGTCAACTCCAACCCTCCAAGGTCTCCACCACGACCACCTGAATCCGTAGCATAAAACACTTGATGCATTATCCTGAACTTTTTATTTGGTCTGTAGTGATGGGAACAATATTTTATTTTAAATGTGCTGGTATGTAAGAATTGATGCTTTACTACTTAGAACTTACTATATATATTTTGATGTGTATGCTCGAAATTTTCTTAAGCACTGCACGTTTATACTTTTCATTTTATCTGGCTCTCTGCCTCGTCCCTTTCATGATCCGGCCAACTTTAAGCACGGAAACCCTACCGAGTCAATGGAGCACAATTGCTAAACCAGTTTAAACTCGGAAATAGAGCCGACCTCTAGTACCAACAACTCATTACTCAGAATATGCCCGCGTCCGAGCAATCATAAAAAACCAAAGTATAAACACAAATTTAGATTTACACCCTAAGGTAACATTTTTATAGATATTTCAAAAATCATAATCAGAATGAACATGATCATAAAGTACTTTCAAGCATCCTGAGATTATTGAAAAATGACATGCTATTTTGGAAATAAGATGGTAAAAACTTGTCAAAAAATAACATATGAGGAGACGAATACTTTATTTCTCTTTGAACATGTACATATATGATTACAAGGAAATATAACTAAGAATAGAAGGAACGTAAACGTGCAATATTCCAAGGTCTGTCTAATTCATCCGGATCTGTGCTACCGCCATCTCTCTTTCTTTTCCGATTATCATGTCGTTCCTTGATTGGTCTCATATCGGTTAAATAATATGATCCTTTATGCAGAACTCTGCTGATCATAAAAGGTCCTTCCCAAATTGGGAAAAGTTTGTGCTTTTTTTGCACGAGTCAGAGAACAAAATCGCCCTTCCTGAAAGAATGATTTTGCACTCTGTGACTATGATACTTCCATAACTTATGCTGATAGGCTGTAGATCTCTGTTCAGCAACGACACAGAATTCTTCGACTATGTCGAGATCATCTTGTTGAGAAACTTCTGCATCTTCTTCAATATACACTTTGACTCTAGGAGACTAATGGATTAAATCGCTTGGAAGAACTGCTTCTGCACCATAGACCAAGAAGAAAGGAGTGTATCCGGTTGATCTGTGAGGAGTTGTACGTAAGCTCCATATCACAAATAGTAATTCTTACGCCCAAGCTCTCACAGCACGACGAAGTGGTGCCTCGATACAAGGTCGAAGTCCTTGTAAAATGAGACCGTTTGCTCTTTCGACTTGTCCATTAGCTTGTGGATGTGTGACTAATGCAATATCTAGTCGAATCCCTTGTTCTTCGTAGAATTCGGCTAATTCTCCCACGGAAAAGTTGGTCCCGTTGTTAGTAATAATACTATGCGGATATCCGAATCAGATGATTACGTCTTCGACAAACTTTCTGGCTGTGGCTCCGTCGCAATTTGGTATGGGTTTAGCCTCAATCCATTTGGTTAATTTATCCACCATCACTAGTAGGTGAGTAAATCTACACTTTTCTGTATGAAACGATCCTACCTTATCAAGCCCCCAGACCGCAAATCAGCGGGAACGTGTGCTTGACGGGCGTACTTTTGGCAGCCTCTGCACGATTTGACCAGTTTCTCGGCATCTGCCTTAGCTGTGAGCCAAAAGAATCCATGTCTAAAAGCTTTTGCCACTAAAGATTTGGCTGCAGCGTGGTGACCACACTCGCCTTCGTCGATTTCTCGTAATATTTCCACTCCTTCGGAGAAATACAGCACCGTAAAACCCCAGAAACACTCCGCTTATAGAGCTCACCATTAATTATCGTATAGGCGTTTGCTCGTCGGACGATCTATCAGCCCAGAACTTCGTCTTTGGGTAATTTTCCATCTATCAGTAAATCTAGATAGGGTTTTCTCCAGCTGGGAATTACATCCATAACTTCTACTAAAGGTGAGTCGGATTTAGTCAGATAGTCCTCATCAATTCCTGTGATGGAGGGAACCTTTAGGTGCTCTAGAAAAGTGCCATCCGGGAGTTGTTTCCGTGTAGAGCCTATTTTTGTAGAGCATCTGCTTCCTCAATTTCTGCTCCAGGGATGTGTTGAGAAACGATTTGGATAATTCGTCCACAACAACTTTGTATGATGCCATGTATTTTTTATTGCAGATATTGGATACTTGCTGAGCAACTAAATTCGAGTCTCCGTAACACATCAGTCTAGTTACACAAATGTTTTTGTCCATGCGTATTCTATGTAACGGTGCTTCATACTTGACAATATTATTGGTTTTCGTAAAGTGTATCTGTAACACATAGAACAACTTATCTTCTTGGGGTGACTTAAGCACCACGCCAGCCCCCGGGCCTCCTCATGCTTTTGATTCTTCAAAATGAAGGGTCCAAAATTCCGAGTTTGGAGGACTTGTATTTTCTGTCGTCTCTGTCGAGTCAGCGACGGAATCGGCAAGGATTTGGAATTTGATTGCTGTTCATGGCTTGTACTCGATGTCAAAAGCTGCAAGCTCTATTCCCCAATTTGCGACACGTCCCATGGCATCGCGGTTGTTGATTATATCTCGCATGGGAGAAGTACTCACCACTATGATCCTATGCTCTTGAAAATAATTTCGTAGCTTTCTGGCAGCAAAAAATACTCCATAGGCTAGATTTTGGTAGTGTAGATATTGTTTCTTCGACTCTGTCAAGACCTCACTCAGATAGTATGTTGGACGTTGCACCTTATGCTCATAACCTTCTTCCTCATGCTCCACTGATGGTACTACACTTACGACTTTGTTAGTTTCTGTGATGTAAAGTAGCATATGCTCTTGTGGCTCTGGTGCTGCAAGAATTGGTGGATTCGAAAGTAGATATTTCAAACTTTGTAGTGCAGCATCGGGTTCCTGGGTCCAGACAAATTTGTTGGTTTTTCTTCAAGATTTTGTATAAAGGCGCGACTATTTCTTTGAGTCGGCTGATGAACCGACTCACTGCTGCAATGCAGCCAGTGAGATGTTGCATGTCCTTCAGGCGAGTCGGCCTGGAAATGTTGAGTATAGCCATGATTTTGTCCCGTTTCACCTCTATGCATCTTTCAGACACGATGAAACCTAACAATTGTCCGGCTGGGATTCCAAAGAAGCACTTTTTTGGATTTAGCATTATGTTGAATTTTTGTAGGCTAGAAAATGTTTCCTCCAAGTCAAAAATAAGCTTTTCCTTTTTTTTGGACATCACTGCTATATCATATATGTATACATGGACGTTAAGGCAATGCTGCATGGTGCGTTGATATGTAGCTCCTACGTTCTTTAAGCCAAAATGCATAGTTTTGTAGTAGAAGGTTCCAAAAGGTGTGAAGAAAGACGTCTTTAGTTGATTCGATTCTTTCATCGGTATTTGGTGATATCCGTAATATGCATCAAGAAAACAGAGTAATTCCAACCCTACTGTGGAGTCAATAACTTGATCTATTCTTGGCAAAGGAAACAGATCTTTAGGGCAAGCCTTGTTCAAAGCGGTATAATCAACACACATCCTTAATTCAATAGTGTCCTTTTTAGGGATGAGTACATCATTTTCCACCCTATCAGTGTGGATGACCTCTGCGATAAATCCGCATAATTCTAGCCAGGCTAATTCTTTAGCTATAGCTTTGTTATTTTCATCACCAGACTATCGTAAGGACTGTTTGAGGGATTTAGCGTCAATGTACACATTAAGAGAGTGCTCGGTAAGTTATCTGGGTACTCTGGTCATCTCAGAAGGCTTCCATGCGAAGATATCACTATTTTCTTTGAGGAGCTCAATGAGCGCGCTTTCCTATGCATGGTATAAACCTACCCCTATGTTTGTCATCTTGGAGGGATTGTCTTCCCTCATCGACGTCTTCTTTGTCTCTTCCGATGCCTTGAACTGCAGACTTGGCTTTAGCACCTCGTTCTTCGTAGCGGGCATCTAAGACGGGTCGATGGTTTTCTTGATATCCTGGTACTCCTGGGCATGCATCACGGCTTCAGCAAAGGCGGCAGATCCTTCCTTGCAGTCTCGCGCTTTATTCGGGTTTCCCATGATGGTAATAACGCCCTTTGGACCCGGAAGCTTTATCATGTTGTAAATGTAGCAGGGGTGAGCCAGGAACACCCAGTAAGCCGAACGCTCGAATATGGCATGGTAAGCACTTTTGAACGGTACCACCTCGAAGGAGAGTGGCTGGTCCGATAGTTATCTCAGGTTCCAAATGTCACGTCTAGTGTGATCTCACCTAGAGAATCCACCTATCTCCCTGGTATAATGCCATGAAAAGTTACACTGCTATAACTTAACTGTCTTTCATGGATCTTCATGCGGTGAAGCGTTTCGATGTAGAGGATGTTGATGCTGCTACCATCGTCCATGCGAATTTTAGAGAACTCATAGCCATCAATAAGAGGATTGATGACCAGAGGGTACTTTCCCCGACGATGTGTTTTCCTCGGGTGATATGTGCGGTCAAAGGTGATGGTTACATCCGACCAATCCAAGAATTGGGGAACAACCAGAACCATGGCATTGAGCTCATGGATAACTTCCTTTTTGACCTTAGCCGGTTGAGTTCCAAGGAAGCCGACATATGCGTCTTTCTTTGTGGGATAATAGTTCTTTCCATCCAACTTGGGTTGTCAGGCGTCCTCTTCTTCCATGTCAGAATCTTCCTTGGGCTCCTTGCCTTTCTCAGAATTTTCCTTTCCTTTTTGTCGCTTGGCTCTGTAGCCAGCGGATTCATATTTTTCGATGTCGTCATTAAAACGACACTCAACATTGGTATGGGTAGAACATACATTCGCATCCAGGTGATGAACACAAGGGTTATTAGCGATGTCGGCCCAGGAATATGATTTTCCGGGCTATTGATCTCCTCTACCTTGGACCTGAGAAGTTCCACGACCACGTCCTCGGCCGCCTCCGTGACCTTCTCGTCCTCCAGATACGAACGTTGCGTTAACAACTACATTGTTTGGAGCCGGTTTATCTTCCGAGGTGTTCTTGCGCTTCTGAGTTGGTTGCTTCTACTATTTTGCCGCATTTGGATTGGCCAGAATATTCAGCAATCCTTCTGAATCATCATCGGCGTTAGCATATTTTTTTGTCGTTTCTATCATCTCTCTGAGGTCTATGACATGGTCACACTTCAGTATATGACACAAAAGTCTGCTGGGAGTCCTGCATTGAAAGCTTCAATCACAGTTTGTTCGTTTACTCCCTCACAGGAGTTCTTTGTGTCGATCCAGCGTCCGAGGTAATCTCGGCAGGTTTCTTCGGGTCTTTGAGTGCAACACTGCAAGTATGCGAATGTGTAGGACCTCCTATATGTTCCCTCGAAGTTTCAAAAGAACGCACTTTGCATATCATACCAGTTGTGAATCGAGTTCTCTAGTAGTTCGTCGAGCCATGATCGAGCCGTCTTCTACAACATGAGTGGGAGATATCGAACTGGGACCAGGTTGTTTCCTCCTTTGGTGATGCAACAAGCCTGTAAAAAATCCTGAAGTCAACTATTTGGCCAAGCCACACCGTCGTAGGGCTGAATGTGTTTGGCAATTCCAAAGTCAACCAGAAACTTGGTTTGACGGATACGTGGGCCAAATCATTTGGGTCCCAACTACACGTCCTCTTCCTCATATAGCCGCGCTGCAATGTTGGATTCGATGCGATGGTGAGCGTCGTTTGGTGATAGAGATCTACGTCTTGGAGGCTCGCGACTTCTGCATGGCGGAGTCAGATTTTTGCTTCTTCCACCATCGCCGCCTCTGCCCCTGCGACTTCCATGGCTACGATGATATCCTTCATGGTCACTGCTGGGCGGTGATGGTGGCGCTGGAGGGTTATTTCCGGCTGAGCGGCGTGGTCCTAGAGCCTCATTATGTTGACTCCGAGGTTGGTTTTGTCGGGAATCGTCCCTACTTGGTTCAGGACGATGCGGGTCATTTCTTCGTCCGGCGTTGCCAGTTGGACGGCTGGGGGGGGGGTGGAATCCTTAGCCGATATTGCTCTCATTGGCGGCGCACCTCTGGGTTTTTCCTATGGCGATTATTCTACCGATGATGGCCCTTGTGAGGTACAAATGCCCTGATGGCATCTTCAGATGCAGCCGGAATAACTCCCGACTAGTACCGCGTGGCCCTTCGAGGATTACCGTTTGATCCGGTCCTTGAATTTTCTTGTTCTTAAGGGTGATGACGTTGATCCATATCCTTGCGGGGTCTTACATCAATGCTTTTGCCTGCGCCAGTGTGGAATTTTTTTGACCTTGAGGCTAGCTTGCCACTGAATGACGCGACTGTCTTTTCCTGTTACAACCCTTTGTCGAGCAATGCTACACATTGCCGGACCTATTCTGGAGACGGATTATTGGCGAGGATGGCTCGAGAAGCCACATCGTTCTCCACTGGTGTGCTGTAGACTCGGATCTTCTCTCCGGTTTACCGTCAAATAAATCTCTGTGGACATCCGGGTTCCTATTAGCAAGAACCGGACCTCCCTTGTCTTGTTTGGCAGCCGCTTGAATTCTGACTGGTACTGGGTAGGATTGCTGTCTATCTGTTGCCTCGGCTCGGCGATGCGAGTAGCCTCTTCGAGCAAAAACAACCGATGCTTTTCCAGGTCCTCGACCCTTTTCTCCAGCTCCTCCGGAGTAAGATCCGAAGCAGTTGGTATTGGAATAGTGAGAGCGTCTTCGTAGATCTCATGCGCACCCTTGGTGACGACGTGACCGTCCACAGGAGGATCGACCGGTGTGGGATTAATCGGATCTCTATCCTGATTCTCCACCTCGATCTCTTCGTCGACCTATTCGTCATTGATTTCCTCTGCCAGCTCTACCGGTGTCAGGTTTTTATTCTTCTTCTTCTTCCTCTTTGACCTCCTAGTAGCCCTAACATGCGTACCCATGGCAAAGATAGCTTTTGGTCTGGTACCGAGAGATAGACTTTCATCAGTGCTTTCCGTCATAGTTGGCTTATAGACCTCAGATGAATCTCCGGTGTCCATGTCATCTTGTTAGGTGTAATCTTCGTCCATGATATCATATGGACTTAGACGGGTCTCTGGCTCACCTTGCGCTAGCTTGGAGGCGTATTCTTGTTCATACTGCTCCATCTCCTTCTCGAAGTCTCGAAGCTCCTGCGACCTTAGTGACTCCTGAGGGGAATCAGGTAAGTCGGCACTTTCTTTGATCGCATCAAGGACTAAATCATTTCCGACTCCAGCATTGACAAAGTCGGATCCAGAGCCCATGTGGTACACGAAGCAATGCTTCTTCTTTTTCATGGTCTTGAGGTACTGGAGCACGTTGACTTCCGCCTCTATCCTACAACTAACGCGGGGGCGTCTTGTCATCTTCTTGGTCCTGTGCCTCGAGAGAGATTTTCCTGCTTCACCATCGACGGAGTCTAATCCGAAGCAAATATACTCTTCATCCGTGTATCCAATCTCAACGAGGAGATCAGATCCGGACTTTTGTTCCACCACTTCTTCCCCAACGGGAGTGGGCTGGGTGGGTTCAGGTTTTCCCGGGATCTTGAACTCTTCTGCCTCTGCGGATAGAGCAGATCTGGACTTTTCTTCCACCATGGTAATCACCTCAGGGGTGGGTTGGGCGGGATCAGCGAAGCCGAGGTAGATGTCGATCTTGCCGATGGACATGATTGTGTAGATTGTCACGGGTTCCTTAGCCAAAATCCAGGTCTCATCGAGAAGAACGAGAGGGACATCACTGGGGTAAACCACACGACCCATGAAACCTGGTAATATCAATGAAATAGGCTACATTGGTGGCCTTTTAGCCAAATACTACCTTATATTTGCTTCACACAAAAACATTGTTAGACTTCCATTAAATTACGCTAATACCATTCCATTCCACGAATATAAGCATAAACCTTGAACATTATTGAAATTTCCCTAAAACCTAAACCTTAAACCCCTAAACCCCTAAACCCTAAACCCTCACCAAGAATGTATCATGCAATTCTAGATCAAAATTTGAGATCAATACTTTCATTAAATTGCGCTAATGCCATTCTTTTTCATGAATATATCTATACGACTCGAACATTAATGAAAATTCCCTAAACCCTAAACCCTAAGCCATATACCATTAAACCCTAGAGACCCTGACCAAGCATGTCTATACCATGCACTTATAGACCAAAATTTGAGTTATAATTTCATTGTCGCTAAGTCATTCTATTCCACGAATATAAGCATAAAGCTCGAACTTCATTGAAAATTCCTAAAACCCTTGACCTAAGACCAGAAACACTAAACCCATAAAACCTAAACCCTAAAACCTTAAACACTAAACTCCTAAGCACTGCCAAATTAAGCAGTTATCATGCACACTTATATATCAAAGTTTGAGGTACTTTTATTAAATTGCGCAACGACATTCTATTCGATGAATATAACCATAAAGCCTGATCATTGTTGAAAATTCCCTAAACCCTAAACAACACCAAAAATCTAAACCCTAAACCCCTAAATACTAAAACTCTAAACCCTTAACACCTTAACCCATAATTAAACCCTAACCAAGAAGGTTTATCCTATAATTATATATATATATATCCAAATGTGAGATACTTTATTACATTGCGGTAACGCCATTCTCTTCCATGAATAAAACCATAAAGTTTGAACATTATTGAAAAGTCCCTAAACCCTAAAACCATAAATCCCTAAACCCATAATTAAACCCTAACCAAGTAGGTATCATGCACTCATAGATCCAAATTTGAAATACTTCCATTAAATTGCGGTAACGCCATTATGTTCCTGATACGTCGGAAATGTATCTATAATTTTGATGTTCCATGCTTGTTTAGTATCTACTTTGCTTTGCATTTTCTACACTTTGAGGTGTTTTTATATCTTTTCTGGAACTAACCTGTTAACAAATTGCCATAATGCCATGCCTGCTTTCTTCTGTTTTTGGTTCTAGAAAGGCAGAAAATCAATATTCTCGGAATTGGACGGCACAAAAGTCAAAGTCAATATCTTTCTGTGGGGAAAACAAAGACAGAAGACGAGACGGAGAAGTGAACCAGGGCGGCTAGACCCCCCTAGGCGCGGCTAGGGGTGGGCCCGCGCCTGGGCAGGGTGTGGCCCCTCTGGTCGCCTCCTAGCCTCGCCTCTTCGCCTATAAGAAGCCCCCGATGCAGAAACCCTAGGCACCCGATCAAAACTCCACGAAACCGTCTGTAGCCGCCACCACCGTCGTCCCTAGATGGGGGGATCTGAAGTTCTTCTCGGCACCTTGCCAGAGGAGAGATCATCCCAGAGGCCTTCTTCTTCGGTATGATGCGTGAGTAGTTCCACCTTGGACTATGGGTCCATGTAGTAGCTAGATGGTTGTATCTCCTCCTTTTGCTTTCATGTATAGATCTTGTGAGCTCCGTTCATGATAAAGATCTAATATATTTGTAATCATGCATGTTGTGTTTGCGGGGATCCGATAGATATTGAGATTATTATATCAGTTTGGTTAATGGTTTTGTCTTTATGTTTCTATCATGTCTGTTTTGTTTGTGATCTTGCATGCTCTCCGTTGTTATTAGCTATCTTGGCCGAGTAGTTGCTAGTGACTCCAAGAGGGGGTATTTATGCTCGATATTGGGTTCATGCCTCTAGTTTCCAAGGGAAGTGACAGAAATCTCTTCGGTTGTATATGTGCTGTTTCCACTAGGGAGAAAACAACATTCTCTTGTTCATGGAACAGGTGGATTGTTTACCTTACACACTTTGCTTAAAGAAGTTGTTTGTTGCTTGCAACTTAATACTGGAGGGGGTTCAGATGATAACATGAAGGTGGACTTCTAGTCATAGATGTAGTTGGATGGCGGTCTATGTATCTTGTTGTATTGCCCAATCGAATCTCATAGGATCTTTCTAACTAGTATTGCATTTTTATGCCTTGCTCAGTTCCTGTCAATTGCCCTGTTGTAATTTGTTTACCCTTCATGCCATGTTGTTTATCTAAGGAGAGCACCTCTAGTGAACTATGGACCCGGTCCAATCTTTACCATTGATACATCTTCCACTCTTACTTGTTTACTTGCTACAAACCATTACCTTCCACACCATATAGTTAATCCTTTCTTACAGCAAACCGATGAGCTTGACAACCTCACTGATTCGTTGGGACAAAGTCTTGAGTTTGTGTTGTGCAGGTCTCCATGTTGTTTGCAACACCTGTGTGACGTTTCCTTCCTCCTTCTGGTTCGATAACCTCGGTCTCTACTAAGGGAAAACTTGTTGTTGTGCTCATCACACCTTACTCTTGGGGTTCCAACGAATTGTCCCATGACAACATTGGGTGCACGCATCAAGACTTTCTGGCGCCGTTGCCGGGGAGGGTAAGGACGGCTTCACAAGGGGAGTCTTTCACTTCCTTTCTCTTTACTTTGTTTTTAGTTTGCTTAGTTTCTTTTGCTTGGTTTTGTTTGCCTCTTTTCAAAAAACCCAAAAAAATTAGTCTAGTTTGGTTTGCTTTCTTTATTCAAAAACACAAAAAAATTAGTTCCTGCTCTAGCTGCTGCTGTTTTTGGCTTGCCCACCTTTGCCAAAATGAACTCTGCTGGGAACACCAAGTTGCGTGACTTCACTAGCACCAACAACAATGATTTCCTAATCACTCGTATTGCTCCACCTGCTCCTGATGCTACCTTTCATGAAATTCAGCCTGCTTTGTTGAATCTTGTGATGAGAGAGCAATTTTCTGGTGCTAGTTCTGATGATGCTGCTGCCCATCTCAATAAATTTGTTGAACTTTGTGAGATGCAAAAGTATAAGGATGTAGATGGAGATATTATTAAGCTCAAGCCTTTTCCTTTCTCCTTGAGAGGAAAAACTAAAGAATGGTTGCTATCTTTGCCTAAAAATAGTATTGATTCTTGGACTAAGTGCAAAGATGCTTTTATTGGATAGTACTACCCTCCTGTTACGATTATATCTATGAGAAGTGACATTATGAAATTTAAACAACTTGGTAATGAACATGTTGCTCAAGCTTGGGAAAGAATTGTCCCACTCATGGACTCACTGCTTGGATGATTATCCAGACTTTTTATGCAGGTTTGAACTACTCTTCAAGGAACCTACTGGACTCAGCTGCTGGAGGTACCTTTATGAGCATCACTTTGGGTGCTGCAACAAGACTCCTTGATAATATGATGGTTAAATACTCTGAATGGCACATTGAGAGAGCTCCACATGGTAAGAAGGTAAATTATGTTGAGGAAACTTCCTCTTTGAGTGATAAGATTGATGTTATTATGGCTATGCTTGTTAATGGGAAAGCTCCTTTAGATCCTAATAATGTGCCCTTAGCCTCTTTGGTTGCTCAATAAGATCAAGTTGATATGAACTTCATTAGAAACAACAATTTCAATAACAATGCCTATAGGAATAATTTTGGTGGTAACAACAATTATAGGCCTTATCCTCCTAATAATGGCAATTCCTATGGAAGCTCTTACAACAATGCTAGAAGTTCCCCCTCTGAACTTGAAGTAATGCTCAAAGACTTTATTAGTAAACAAACCACTTTCAATAAGGCTATAGAGGAAAAGCTTTTAAATGTTCAGAAAAATATATCCTCTTTGTCTGAAGCTCAGTCCTCCTTGATTAATAAAATAGCTGCTAAACCTAAGACCATGGAAAGTACCTTTGCTGCCACTCATGCCATACAGGTTACTATTGATGAAAATGTTAGGCTGTTAGCTCAACTTCATGCTAAGTGGGAAAGGGAAGCTAAAATTGATAGAAACAATAGTGTTTGCACCATCACCACTAAACCACAAGTAGTCCCTATTCCTCCTACTATGCCTAAGACTATTGAGCCTACTACTAGTGATGCTAAGTTTGATTTTGATGTAGATGGTTGCAATATTTCTGAAGTGATTATGTTCTTGGAAAAGCTTGCTAGAAGTCCTGATGCTAGTGATATGCATGTTGCTTTCACCAAACACATTACTGATGCTCTTGTTAAGATTAAGGAAGAGAGGTTAAAACACAAAGCTTCTATTCCTAGGAAAATAGAAGATAGTTGGGAACCCATTATTAATATGCAAGTGAATGACTTTGATCTCAAAGCTTCATGTGATCTTGGTTCTAGTGTCTCTATTATGCCTAGGAAGATTTATGAAATGCTTGATTTGCCACCATTGGAAGATTTTTATTTGGTTGTCCCACTTAACGATAATGCTAAGAAGAAACTCATGGGGAGTATTAATGATGTTCTCATCATGGTTAATAATGCTTATGTCCCTGTGGATTTCTATGTTTTGGATGTTGAATACAATGCTTCTTGTCCTATTACTTTGGGAAGACCTTTTCTTAGAACTTTTGGTGCCATCATTGATATGAAAGAAGGCACCATTAAATATCATTTTCTATTCAAGAAAGGTATTGAACACTTCCCTATGAGGAGAGAGAAGTTGCTTTTTGCTCCTCCTTTGAAAGCAAGGTTTGATGTTAATGCTTCCTCATTTCAAAATACTTGATTCTTCTTGCTTCTTGAGCCTAACTTAAAGGCGTTAAATAAAAGTACTTGTTGGGAGATAACCCAAGAGTTTCCTTGAGTCTTGGAAGTTATTACTTCAACAATGACCTCTCCTTATCCTTTCTGTTTGCTTTTTGTGCCAAGAACGACCTCTAATGAGAGGGAAGTAAGATTTGGGGAGTTGCTGTCCCGAAACTGATTTCTGTCCTCCACCATAAAAATTCGTGAGGAGTCTCTGGAACTCAGATTGCCCTGATAATTTACTAATACACCTCCCAGTATGTTATCTAACTTTCGTTAGTTCAACACTTTTTTATTTGAGCAACATAAAATTTTTGAAAAAATCGGTTTCTACCTGTTGGTCTGTTTTGACAGATTTCTGCCATTATTTGCATTTGCTTCTTATTGATTCCTTTTTGAGTTCTCTTTTGGGGAATTGAGCTTTTTGAAGGATTTACTACAGTAGCTTGTGTTTTTAATGAAAAGTTTTTCCTTTCCAAAGCTTTGCCTAAGGTCTAATATCTTTTGAATAAACTAATGTTGCTAATGAAGATGGTGTGAAGTTTTGTATGAAGGAAAATTTTAGGTGTAGAGAGAGAATGATGTAATGAGATGAAGAATGGACAAAAGCTCAAGCTTGGGGATGCCACCATGGTGTCACCCCAAGAAATATCCAAGAGGTACAAGCGTCAAAGCTTGGGGATGCCCAAGGAATCCCCTTGTTCATCAATTATTGTTTCATGCACAGTTGTGTTGTTCTTGGAGTGTCTTAGTTTTCGTTTGATTTGCTTAGGTTCTTTATTTTGCTTGAATAAAGTAGTTTGGACCCCCGTTCTCGCTGTGCTGTTGTAAATAAGTTGCTTGGTGTTGGATAGGAGTAGGAAGTTCCTTCTTGAAAGTACAAGAGGAGCTTGCATTGACTGTGACTTAGACTTTAGCATGACATGGTAGGTGTTGTTTTGACCTTATGCTTAGTGATTATTACAATAGCTAATTCCGTCCCTAAATTTTTCTAAAAGGGGCCAAATTTTGACTACAATAGGCTTTCAGATCGAGATGTTGAATCTTGCAAAACAAGAAGCCTAAAATGGTTTAGAAGGCACGTGACCTTTCTATAACACACTTGTCTTTCCAATATTGAGATACTTTGAGAAAATTGCGGTAAAGCCAGATTATTGCACGGATATATAGCTAGAAATCTTGAAAATTTATGAAATCTGGTAATATCAATGAAATAAGCTACACTGGTGGCATTTTAGCCATATACTACCTTATACTTGCTTCACACAAAGATATTGTTATCACTTTCATTAAATTATGCTAACTCCATTCCTTTTCACGAATATAAGCATAAATCTTGAACATTATTGAAATTTCCCTAAAACCTAAACCTTTAACCCCTAAACCGTAAACCCTCACCAAGCATGTATCATGCAATTCTAAATGAAAATTTGAGATCGATACTTTCATTAAATTGCGCTAGCGCCATTATTTTTCACGAATATATCCATACGACTCGAACATTAATGAAAATTCCCTAAACCCTAAACCCTAAGCCCTATACCCCTAAACCCTAGAAACCCTAACTCTGACCAAGCAGGTATATATCATGGACTATAGATAAAAATGTGAGTTATAATTTCATTAAATTGTTGCTAAGTCATTCTATTCCATGAATATAAGAATAAAGCTCGAACTTCATTGAAAATTACTAAAACCCTAAACCTAAAACCAGAAACACTAAACCCATAAAACCTAAACCCTAAACCCTAAAACCTTAAACACTAAACTTCTAAGCCCTGACAAATTAAGCAGTTATCATGCACACTTATCACAGGAAAAAGGCAATTCATGGCGCACCTGAAAAGGGAATCCATGGCGCACTAGCTGCGCACTACTATCCTCGCGCTGCGGCTATCTCTTACCCGTAGCGCACTGCCTGGTGCGCTAAGGTTATATGGGGATAGGCGTAGCGCACTACCAGGTGTGCCACGGGTAGGCATACAGGGCGCGCCACGGATGTGTTTTTCAAAAAACAAAAAAAATGCAAAAAACACCCTCGTTTTGAATTGCAAAAGCAATCGGGTCCGCATCGCCGACGTCGTGTCGCCTCGCTGGAGCATGGTGGCCATGGCCGCAACCTACCACCGCAGGGACGTGCGGGAGGTCGTGGCCGTGCTAGTCCTTGCCGACATCGAGGAAGAGAGGTAGAAGGAGGTGTGGCTAGAGAAGGGAGGAGGTCATCGCAAGGATAAGGAGGTCATCGTCGCTCGTCATGACTGCAAGGAGGAGGATAAGGTCGCTGTCGCCATCGTCACTGCAAGGAAAGGAGGATGCTGGAGCAAGGAGGAGGAGAAGGCCGTCATCGCCTTCGTCAGTGCAAGGAGAGGAGGAGAAGGCCGCCATCGGCGTCGTGAGTGCAAGGAGAGGAGGAGGCCAGAGAGAGGAGAAGGGGAAGGAGGAGGAGAAGAGAGAAGGAAAGGAGAAGGGAGGATAATGAAAAGGAGAAGAGGGGTAGGTGGGCAGGGTGGGGATTCATATTTTGAATCCCGCCCAACTTACTCGTAGCGCACTAGGTGGTGGTGCGCTATAGGTAAGTTTCCCTCTATTTTTTCTACAGGAAAAAACGGTCTTTTGATCATAACTTTTTACTCTTTTCGAATTTTCAAAATGTAAATAATCGCTAAACGACTAGCGGTCGTTGCGAGCAGATGCAAAATCCCGTTCTCGACATTTTCGTGTATTATACGATTTTTTTCGACATCGTATGCAAAAGTTACGGCCATTTTACCGTGGCATGACTTTTTTTGCAGAAAAAGTCGAAATTATTGTTTGTTAATTTTCCTACTAACTATACCACCTTACCTACCTACATACGAAATGATTTTATTTTTTGAAGTATTTATCATTTTCTTTTATTTTTTGCAAAACCTAAAAAGGCGATCCGCGGGAGGGGGGGGGGAGTTTGTGCAGGGTACTTAGCCGTAGGACACTAGGGCAAGGTGCCCTACGGCTAAGTTTACCCAGCAGGCCACAACTCACACATTCGTAGCGCACTAGGTCATGTGCCCTACTACTAAGTTTCACACCCGTAGCGCACCCTGACATAGTGCGCTACGAGTATGTGGTCTGCGGCCACCTGTGCCCTGGCACACACATAGCCGTGGCGCACCTCCCCGATGTGCGCCACACTTATGGCAGTTAGCCGTAGGGCACCTGTGGGCAGTGTGCCACTCCTATTTTACCCATGGGGCACCACTAGCAAGTGTACCACAGATGTGTGGATTATCTATAGCCGTTTTCCTAGTAGTGTATATATCGAAGTTTGAGATACTTTTATTAAATTGGGCGACGACATTCTATTCGATGAATATAACCATGAATCCTAATCATTGTTGAAAATTCCCTAAACTCTAAACAACACCTAAAACCTGAACCCTAAACCCCTAAATACTAAAACACCAAACCCTTAACCCCTCAACCCATAATGAAACCATAACTAAGCAGGTTTATCCTACAATAATATATATCCAAATTTGAGATACTTTCATTACATTGCGGTAACGCCATTCTCTTCCATGAATAAAACCATAAAGTTTGAACGTTATTGAAAAGTCCCTAACCCCTAAACCCCTAAATCCCTAAACCCATAATTAAACCCTAACCAAGTAGGTATCATGCACTTATAGATCTAAATTTGAAATACATTCATTAAATTGCGGTAACGCTATTATGTTCCACACATATAAGCATAAAGCTTGAACATTATTGAAAATACCGTAAATCCTAAACCCATAAACCCTAAACCCCTAAATGACCCTGACTAAGCAGCAGGTATATCATCCACTTATAGATCAACATTTGTGATATACTTTCATTTAATTACGCTAACGCCATTCCATTCCACGAATCTAAGCATAAAGCTTGAACATTGTTGAAAATCCCCTAAAACCTAACCTTTAACCATAAAAACCTAAACCCTAACCAAGCAGGTATCATGCACTTATAGATCAAAATTTGAGATCCTTTCATTAAATTACGCTAACGCCATTCTATTCACAAAATCTCGAACATTATTGAAAATTCCCTAAAGTACCCTAATCCCCTAATAAAGCCTAAAACCTAAGCCCCTATATATACACCTAAAATCCCTAAACCCTCAACCCTAACCCTAAGCTCGGACATATTATTGAAAAATTCCTAGACTCTAAACCCTAAACTACCCATAAAAAACCAAAACCCTAATCCCTCAATACTATAAAAATCTAAACCCTAAAAACTAAAACACTAAACCCCTACAACCTAAAACCCAAAACACTAAACCCCTAAACCTTGACCGAGCAGCAGTCATGCACACTTATAGATCAAATTAATTTTCAGATACTTTTATTATTTAGGGTACCACCATTCTATTCGATGAATATAGGCATAAAGCTTGCACATTATTAAAATTCCCTAAACTCTCGACCCTAAACAACTCCTTAAACTTAAACCCAAAACCCATAAATAATACTAAAACCCTAACCCTCAATCCACATACACTCGAACCAAGCATGTATCATGCACTTATAGATCAAAATTTTGAGGTGCTTTCCTTAAATTGTGGTAGCACTATTATATTCCATGAATATAATCATAAAGCATGAACATTATTATTGAAAATTCCATAAAGCATAAACCGTAAATCCTAAACCCCTCTACCCATAAATAAACCCTAACCAAGCAGGTATAATGCACTTATAGTTTCAAATTTGAGATACTTTCATTAAATTACGTTAAAGCCATTCTATTCCACGGCTAAAAGCATAAAGCATCTTGAACATTATTGAAAATTCCCGAAACAATAAAACTATAAACACTAAACCCTTAAACCCTGACCAAAAAAGTATCATGCACTTTTAGATCAAATTTGAGATACTTGCATTAAATTTGGCAACACCATTATATTCAAATAAGACAAGCATAAATCTTGAATATTGTTGAAAATTACCTAAAACCTAATAAATAAACCCTAAACCCATAAATACTAAAACCATAAACCCTTCAACCCATAATTAAACCCTAACCAAGCAAGGTATCATGCACTTATAGATTCAAATTTGAGGTACTTTCATTAAATTACGGTAATGCCATTATATTCCACGATTAAAAGCATAAAGCAGCTTAAACATTATTGAAAATTCCAGAAACCATATAACCCTAAACCCTAAAACCCTAAAACCCTACCAACCAAGTATCATGAACTTTTGGATCATATTTGAGATACTTTCATTAAATTGGGAAACGCCGTTATATTCGACGAATATAAGCATAAAGCTTGAACATTGTTGAAAATTACCTAAACCCTAAATCCTAATAAATAAATCCTAAACCCTAAACCCCTAAATACTAAAACCCTAAACCCTTCAACCCAAATTAAACCCTAACCAAGTAGGGTATCATGCACTTATAGATCCAAATTTGAGATACTTTCATTAAATTGAGATAACGCCATTATATTACACGATAATAAGCATAAAGCTTAAACATTATTGAAAATTCCCTAAACCCCTAAACGACCCTGACCAGGCAGGGGTATCATCCACTTGTAGTGGTATGGTATTGTAAGAGATAAGACAAGATAAAGATAAGATAAGAATTACTACCATGAATGGCCGATCTGTTGAATAACCTCTCCGCCCGATGTTTGGGAAGCAAGTGAAAATTTTGAAACTGGAAAAGTTTGAATTGTGTTGCCGCCAAGGAACAATGTGGTTCCCTTCCTATGTACTACTCCTGCTCCACACCAAGTCACTAACGTGGCTGCCGAACACGCTAGAGAAACAGAGCCGCCTCCTAAAAAAAGAAATAAATAGTGCGCAGCTCCACGCTGTAGACGAGAGAGAGATTAGTCGGGCTGGTGCGCGAGGGGAGAGAGGTGGAGAGATGAGAGGCAGCGAAGGAGAGAGAAAACAAACAATTTTTTTGCGTGCATAGGTCCTGAAATTTACTACTAGTAGAGTGTACATTATAAGGTGTCTTGAGTACCTCGTGTCAAGAACACATCATAATATACTTTGCTCTAACATCGAACTTCCTTCAACTCCTCTTCTCTCTTCGCTGCTGCCATCTTCCCCTGCCTACGTTTTATTTTCTCTACATGTATAGTGCATGGATAGAGCTGAGCATATGTCCGAGCAAAAGAAACTGACATGTTTTATTAAAATTGCCATGTTGTCAATTTCTTGCAAGAATTTAGCCAGTAAGATTGAATGGGTTTATCCATTAAACATGTTAGTTTGTGTGACAATTGGCACGATGTCATATTGAGACATAACCTTTGAAGTTGCTTCACAACCAAAAAACAATGTTGTCACTTGGAAAAGTGATTTTTTTGCTTTCTCCCTTTATAAAGCAAAGATTGATTGGGCAAGATGCATCCAATGTACGGAGTACAAGACATGGACACGGTACCAACAACTATGGCTGTGCAAGTAAAAAAAGCAACTATGGCTGTGACCTTGGTCATCTTGTTTGAAAGACGATAGATGTATATCAACTCATTAAATGCTCGAAAGCATACAGGCGTCTAGGTCTATCTGACGGGGACAACATCCTTCGGATTAAAAATTTCGAGAGAGCGCCAAAATATCCCGTCCATCCATTCAAACACCCCGCCCATTCATTCAAACATCTAGCACCAAACATACTCCTCTTCTATCCCTACTCCAGAAACAAGAACCCGAGGAGCACTGCAATAATAGAGGGATATAGGTGGTAATTTTGCGTTATCCTACATGCATCACTCCATTGACATGGTTCCCTACCCATCTTCAATAAGTATATTTACCTATGCGCCCACTCTGGCCTTACACTGACTTTGTGGACCCACTATGCAAGTGACCCACATGTCAGTGACCCAGAATTACGAGAAGTAGAGATCCGCATCATTTGTAGTACAAAATTCAAACACTTTTTACTAAACCGAGATAAACTCGGTAAATTCGGCGAAACTGGATAGGAAAATTGAAAATTTTATGAAACTTGGGCATTATTCGCCAAATAATTCATACTTTGTGATAAAATTGGTGTTGTGAGACTTTGAACCATATATAGTCTTTGAACCATAAAATTGGTGCGGTGATAAAATTAGTAACACCATTCTATTCCACGAATATAACCATAAAGTTTGAACATTTTTGAAAATTCCTGAAACACTAAACCCCTAAACCTTAAAACCCTAAACACTATACCCTAACCAAGGTTTCATGCAATTATAGATAAAATTTGAGATGCTTTCATTAAATTGGGCAATGCCATTCTATTCGACGAATATAAGCATGAAGCTTGATCATTTGATATATTTCTTTGAATCAAACAAGCCCTAAACCCCTAAATAGTAAACCCGAAACCCTCAGCCGCTTAACCCATAATTAAATCCTAACAAAGTAGGTATGATGCACTTATAGATCCAAATTTGAGATACTTTCAGTAAATTGCGGCAATGCCATTCTATTCCACAAATATAACCATAAAGTTTGAGCATTATTGAAAAATCCATAAACCCTAAACCACTAAAGCCTAAAACCCTAAACACTACCCCTATACCGTGACCAAGCAGGTATCATGCACTTATAGATAAAATTTGAGATACTTTTATTAATATAAATTTGGTAACGCCATTATATTTGAAGAATATAAGCATAAAGCTTGAACATTATTGAAGAATCCCAAAACCCTAAACCCTAAACAACCCCTAAAACCTAAAACCTAACCCCCTAAAAACTAAAACCCTAAAACCTAAACCCTCAATCCATAATTAAACCCTAACCAAGCAGGGTATCATGCACTTATAAATCCAAATTTGAGATACTTTCATTAAATTGCGGTAACTCCATTCTGTTCCATGAATATAAGCATAAAGCTTGAACATTATTGAAAATTCCCTAAACCCTAAAACTCTAAACTCAGAACCCTAAAACCCCTAAATTCTAAACCCTAAACCCCTAAACGACCTTAACAAACCAGGTATCATCTCATCGTAGATCAACATTTGAGATATACTTTCATTAAATTACGCTAACACTATTCTATTCCATGAATATAAGCATATTTCTTAAAAATTATTCAAAATGTCGTAAAACCTAAAACCTAAACCCCTAAAATGTAAGCCCTAAACCCTAAAAAACCTGGAACACTAAACCCCTAAACCCTTACCAACAAATGGCTATCATATGCACACTTACATATATATCAAATTTTGAGATAATTTTACTAAATTGGGTAACGCCATTCCATTTCACGAAAATAGGCATACAAATCGAACATTATTGAAAATTCCCTTAACCCTAACCCCTCCAAACCTAAACTCCAAGCCCTATAGCCCTAAACCCTAAAAAACATAAACCCTCAACCCATAAACCCTAACCAAGCATGTACCATGCACTTATAGATCAAAATTTGAGATACTTTCATTAAATTGTTCCTAAGTCATTCTATTCCACAAATTTAAGCATCAGGCTCGAACTTTATTGAAAATACCTGAAACCCTATTCCCTAAACCCCTAAAACCTAAAACCTAAAACCTAAAACCCTAAACCCTAAAACTCGAAACACTAAACCCCTAAACCTCACCAACAAGCAGCTATCATGCACACTTATAGATCATATTTTGAGATACTTTTATTAAATTGGCAGGGTAACGCCATTCTATTCGACGAATATATGCATAAAGCTTGAACATTTTTGAAAATTCCCTAAACCCTAAACCCTAAAAAACCCCTAAAACCTAAACCCTAAACCCACATACACCCTAACAAAGCAAGTATCATGCACTTATTGATTGAAATTTGAAATATTTTCATTAAATTGCGGTAATGATATTCTATTCCATGAATATAGGCATAAAGCTTGAATATTGTTGAAAACTCCCTAAACCCCGAACCCCCTAAAACCCAAACCCTAAATTCCTATCTTATCTTACCACTATATAGTGTATAATTATGTTTGGATATGGACCGTTGGATTATGACTCGTAAATCCCAACATTGCCAGCCGTCGGATCTTCTTTTCCATTTTATTATAGCTTTTGCTAGAATATACTATTGATAGTCTTTATCACAATAAACGCTATGCACAAACCTCAAAACACACTTCTCCATCGTTCTAGAATTAATATTCATTTCTCTAGATCATGTTACCAATATTTTTCAAGTATTAGGTATAGCTAATAACAAACGTTGACTTTAAGATGATACAAACTACAAGAACCAAATATACAACCATTATTTATAAAGTTTTTAAATTTTGAAAGATTTACCTATTATATAATCTTAGCACTATATATAGTGTACGAATAACTTTCTGATTGAACTTTGACTATTGGATCAGATCGACCAGCAAATCCCACCTTTGCAAAACATTGGATCTTCTATATATTCTAGCTTCTATAAGATTCTCTATTGATAATATTTGGCACAATGATCGCTATGCACAAATCTCACAACACTCTTCTCAATAATTCTAGAATCTTCTTCATCATTTATCCAGAGCATATATGTCGAGTATTAGGTAGCTATACATGATACAAAGTACAAGAACCAATATACACCCGATACTTTATGGATGACACTCAAAATTATAAATATTTTTGAGCATCACGTATTATAGTTATTTATAAAAATGATATGTCATACTTCTATTATCTGATTCTCACGTGTGCAAGGTACATGCAACTTATTTGTCACTATATAGTGTACAAATAACTTTAAACTTTGACTCTTTGATGAAGGTTGGAAAATCCAAAAAATGCTAACCGTTGGATCTTATCCATTGTAGCATCTAGAAGATCCCATTGATACTCACGTGCAAAGCACGTGGCGACTAACTAGTCTAATTTAATACTAATACTACAACTTCTGCTACTATTAGTACCACTACTATGTTACTAGATCAAAATTTACTCCCCTTATTTTCTTCTTCAATGATTTTTTTCTAATCGTTCACACACACACACCACCGTTCCTAAATTTCCCTCCTTCCTTCTCTGCTGCCCTCTAACAGACTCTACCTATCATTCAAGCGTAGGGATATTGATATCTAGACCTATCGCCGTTGCCATTAGACACGCTGCCCTGCTTCCTCATCGACACAACCTTTGGTCCGCTCGAGCTCACGCTGCTGTGGCTCCTGGAGATTCTGACGAGGTACATTTTTTATTTTAGGAAGATTGCACTCCTCACATGGCTGCTCTCCTCAACATACTGTTTACTCATTTGCAATCTTGTTTTTCTGAAATCGTGCCAATGTAAATTGATCTCAGGAAGAATGCTGGTAACCGAAGACTCGGACTTAAAAAGAGACAAGAAGAAGAAATCCCATGAGGTAACGAAGATGGATCAATAAATGACAAAGATAGAGTTAGCGAAGAATGGGAATTGAGAAGAGAAGGATAAAGTCGAAGAAGTGAAGATGCAAATGGAGATACAAATCATAGATATTATCCATGGACACAAGACCCATACGAATGAGTATAGGTTGAAGCTTAGGAATATCAAAATATATGCTACAGAGAAGGATATATGCCTACAATATGCATTAAATATTATTGCTATACTCACCGCAATCATAATCACAATGTTCGGATTTTTGTTAGGGTTAATTAGAGGGACGAGGTAGTAAGGTTAATTAGAGGCATGAGGTAGTCGCGCTATAAAACTGTCGTCATTCTAGTAGCTATTGTAATCACATTGTTCGAATAATTATCAAATCATTTGCAGTATCCTCAAGATTAGGAAGTTGAAAACAAGTATAATAGTAGTACTATGATCTCGTGTTTACCCGCTTGCGGAGTAGCATTTATTGATGTGCAGTTCTTACTATCGCGCATCGTGTGTAGAGTAAATCACACACAAACCAACGATCTTCACTATCGCCCACCGTTCCTGTCGGACACGTCTTGTAAATAGGTACAAAATAATGTTCAAAAAACATGAAATCAATGGTAATATAATTCTACTAGTACTTCAATAGAGTCCACGAGTTCTTCTAAAATCTCTCCCTATATCTAAGAATCTTGGAGTCCCCTAAAAATTGTCCGACTCTTGTAGTTCTCCCAAAAGATCTCTCCTATTCTAAGAGTTTTCAATAACTACTACTCCCTCCTTCTCCCAAAAGGAACTACTGGACTTGCTCTAACGCCCTCCCCCACCCCATGTCTCACCCCACCCCGCCACTAATGCACATCGGAACCACGTTCTTTTCATCCTCCAGTTTACTAGAGCCTCCATGAGCAACCAGAAGCTCTCCGTCGGCCTCGGCGTGGGCTAACTCCCTCGTCCTAGCACGGGACGTGCGTCAACTCTCTTAGGCACCGAACCTGACCCACACCGCATCGGATCTGCTTCACCGATGCTGTCGTGCACTGCACACGATAATGTTCACTGACAATGCACTGAAAACACACCGATCTGCTTCAACGAGCATACCGACAACAACGTGAGCTGTTGTGTGACACCACAAAGTTCTATGGTAAGTCCCTCATTTTAGTTTGATGTGCTTGGTCATTAGTTTGTTCATCTAAGTCTTACTAAAATAAAGTATTTCCCATTACTCTATATCTCTAGGATACCCATATTGAATTGATTATATAGTTTATACAAGCCACGACATGTTTATTTCCTTCATTCATGGCTAGCTAATGCACATGATCAGTACTCCATAATGGTTCACTTGCATATGGTCCAAGGCAATATTTTGTTTGGGCAATGATTAAATCAATTTCACACTATGCAGTTGCGAGATCCAATAGTTATTGCTTGCATAGAGTGTTAGTTCTCGATTCCCCTGACTATCGCTTCTCTAACTGCAGAATGATATGATTTTATACATGAGGCAAGCATAGTTTTAATCGCTTATTTCGTTATTTATGTAGTCTGTAGGAAACAATCTTTATATTACCATTTTGTCTGTTAATATTACCTGTCCATTGACTAAATGTAGACAATATCCGGTTACTAAAAAATAGATCTCATTTCATTGTACTGATAGTGTATATTAGCCTCAGAACGACTAAAAAATTGGCTTGTTTTATTTTAATTTTGTGTTTATCAATGACTAAAACAAGTCCGCCAACCCCAGTTAAAGATACAATAGTCAGAGAAAGGTAGCATAGAGAAGCCAGTTTTCTACATGTGGCACTACTTATGTTAATTTTATCTCCAATTGCAAAATGATTTAGCTAGTTTATCTGTGGTACATGATTACTTGTTTTTATTATACAAAAATGTTTCTTGTCTCGAACAGTTATAGGAAAAGTATTATATCTGTGCTTATTTTGGCTCTGTAGTTGCTGGAATTCATTTGCAGTGTCTGGCTATTCTATGAAGTTCTAAAAGTCTACTCCCTCCGTTTTAAAATATAAGATGTTTTAGCTTTGTAAACCAAATGTATCTAGAATTTTTAGTATGTAGATTCAGTTGGGTTTGGAGTGAATCTACACAATAAAACAAGTCTAGATACATTTTCTTCACAAACCTAAAACATATTATATTTTGAAATGACGGGAGTATCGTATTTCCGAATTCTTCGACAATGTACTATGTGCTGCAACCTATTTTGTCTTAGTTGTAGACTGCAAATAAAGCTGTTTAGGTCGAAGGGAGCAGCGACACTTGTGTTGACACTATTCTAGATATTGTTAATCAATTATTGATAGAAAGTGAGAAAGATGACAAAATCCGTGATTCTATTGATATTCTAAGGAAGCAAGGAAATCAATCAGCTGCAATACTCAACAGAGGTTGCAAAGAGATTAGAATACTTACCCTCAGCACAGTTAAGCATCTTGTTCCTGGTCTAAGCAGTGACCTTAGCAGGTAAATGTTTTATCTAGTTCTTTGCAAACTACTTTTGGCAAAAAAAAGGAAACCGCCAGACTCCAAAAGTATAATGACATGCTTAGAAAGCAAACATAGGTATCAGATACTAACATCTCTAAAATACGCCAACTGCTTGAAAATATCTTGTCAATATATGACTGCCATTCACTTGATACACTTCTAGAGAACGAAGCTTCTGAAGCATAACTTCTACAATTCAACTTAACTCTGATCCATGTGTATTCTGCACTTTATTTCGTGTAGTTTTGAGCTATGTAATAATTTAAATTCTTTGTAGCTCTTAGCTATGTAATAATTTATACTTTGTAGCTCATGTTATTGTTATTTTAACTCCCTCTCGTTACTTATATCTAATTAGCCAACATAATAGACTAAAAAATTGGGCATCCAGTCAACACAACAGACCAGGATTATGTTTATCAGTCCTTGAATGGGAAATATTTGACCAAAACAGTAACTAGCAGGAACAGTTCATGTTCTTAAAAATATCAGGCTACAAAATTTACCGCGCGCCTACTATGTTTCTATTGGAGGTACTGTGCCCAATTTCTTCTCAATTATGCTCACGGATGTGATAATCGGCTTTGAATTCCTAGAGAGTTAGCATATAGTGTACTACCTTTTTTTCTATAATAGTAGATGGACGGCAGCCAAATTCAAAATCTCAAATCGAGCGGCAAAATCACCCACCGACCTTAAAGAATTTCTCATCCCATCGTTTCAAAAAATTTGAGGCAAAATCTCCCACTGGAAGTACCATTTTTCTATTCGTAGATAGACGAAGGCTAGCCAAATTTATAATCCTAATCGACCGATAAAATCAATCACCGCCCCAAAAGCATTTCATGCCTCTCCGTTTCAAACATTTTGGGGCAAAATATTCCACAGACAACACCCATTTTTCTATTATTACTTCGACGGTAGGAAAATTTAAAATCTTATTCAAGCGATAAAATTTACCGCCTACGCTATGTGAATCGAATGCATCCGATTTTCTTTACAAAAATACTAAATGGTTATGGATGAGTTGATTTGACGCTTGGCCTTGAATTCATGAATATATAGCTTACAGTCTACTACCTTTTTTATTAGTCGATGGGCACAAGCCAAATTCAAAATCTCAAACGAGCGACAAAATCATCAGCCGACCTTGAAGCATTTCCGGCACCACCGATTCAAAAAATTTGAGCCAAAATCTCGCAGCGCGTAACCATTTTTCTATTATTATTATATGGACGCTAGCCGAATTCAAATCTCAATCGAGCAGCAATATCACACACCATCCTTGAAGAATTTCGCGCCCCTCCTTTTCAAAAACTTTTGACATTAGAATTCCTATTCTACCCTTTATTAAGACGACAAATGGGCATGCTAAATTCGGTCGCTTGGGGGAACGATCATAATTATGTTTCTATTCACCTCTATGGTCCCTATTCGCGTAGTTCTTCCCACTAGCCCTCCCAATAATCCCAAGTTCCTCCGTCCCCTCCACGACCACCGCGCACACCGGAAGGCGGAAAATCGACAGCGGCCTGAGCCGCATGAGATATGGTCTCGTGCACCGCCACTGATCCGCTTCTCTGACACCTACCCCACCAGATATAGTCCACTGGGTCTCTCTGCTACAACACTAGAGCTACCGTCTCTATCACCATGCCGACGACATCATCTTCCATCCAAGCTCTGCTTCCCCGCCATCAAATGCTACCCAACCGCACCGGAGCCGCCTCACCGGTGTCCACCGGATGGGATATAGTTCAACGAGTTCCATGTACACCGCTCCAAACCAGCTGCACGGGTATCACCTTTCAATGTTCCAGATCTTCCTTAGGGACGCTCTCATCCACCGTGCTCAAGCCGACATAGACCGCCCAAGATATTCTTCCCCGACCGCCCAAGATCTGCTTCCCCGGAACCGCAACACCCTCATTGACCGGGACGTCACCCGCATGGTACCAACGATGCTTAGACGCCTCTCCGACCAAGGTAACCAAATCTCTAACCCCTTTTTGTTTTGTTAGTAGTATAGTAGGTTCAATCCTGTCGCAGTGAACTGCATTTTTGTAATCGTTCTAGTACATACAAGTCACTAGGCATACATGTTCTTTGTGCTACATACAGGTCACTGGACATGTTTTTTTCCAGTCGATGCTATACATATTTCAAGTCATGCACATGTTTGTTATTTTGTCATACACATGTTATTAGCTACTCCATACAATAGTAATTGCCTGCTATTGTGTAGTTCTTGCAAAATGTAAAGTCAGTGGAAAATAATAGTATGGATTTCCTACACCACAGTTACTGAATCTATCTAGTTCGTTCTGAGCTAAGTTCTCTGCTATTATTTCCTCCTTGGCATCGTTCCGCTATCCTGTAGTACCCATTTAAACTCATCGTGCTAGTTCAATTATAATTTTGTTGTTGCCATCTAGATCTTTAAAAGTTGCAACACTGACTATTTTATTTTTCTTTGCATAGATCTCAAAAAGAGAACATTGAACATGTTGGTTTGCACAACCTCTTCTACATGTTCACAAGCGATGCCATTGTTTCCTTATCTGGTACTAGTTCATCCTAAGGAACGACAGAACTATCCTCTACTCTGTAGTTCATTTGTGGTTTGCACTCCTGCTCTACAAGTTCATTTGAGGAAAGTTATGTCATTTAAACTCATCGTACTAGTTCGATTGCTTGTCATGTTCTACGGGTTCACAAGCAACGCCAACATATTTCATATCTAGTGGTTCGTCCTAAGCAGCGTCATAGCTATCCTCTACTATATATAGTTCATTCGTGGTTTGCATTCCTGCTCTACAAGTTCTCTTATGATGCCACTATAATTTCTATTCGATTGATTCCTAGCTACGACACTAACAATAAGGCCCATTGTGTAGATCACCACAAATTATGAGTCACCCAACGTCTCTCGTGTTCCAGGATAAACAACTGCTTCCATATATATTTGTTGAATTTCTAAGAAACAGTTTGATTGATTGCTCATTTCATTGTAGGCACACTTGTCTAATGATTGCTTGTCCTGTTCTATAGGTTCAAAAGTGATGCCATTGTTTCCTTATCTGCTGCTAGTTCATCCTAAGCAATGACATAACTATCCTCTACTCTATAGTTCATTTGTGGTTTGCATTCATGTTCTACAAGTTCTCTTATGATGCCATTATAATTTATATCTATTTGAATCCTAGCTATGGAAGTAACTGCATGCCCATTATGTAGCTCACCGCAAATTTTGAGTCACCCAACGTCTCTTGCATTCCAGGATATACTACTGCTTCCATATAAATTTGTTGAAGTGACCTGGCTAGTTTATATTTGCTGAAATTCTAAGAAACACTCTGTTCGATTGCTCAATTCATTTTTAGGCACACATATATAATGCTTGCTTGTCCTGTTCTACAAGTTCACAAGCAACGCCAATATATTTCATATCTAGTGGTTCGTCCTAAGCAGCAACATAGATCTCCTCTACTATATATATAGTTCATTCATGGTTTGCATTCATACTCTACAAGTTCTATTGTGATGCCATTATAATTTATATTCAGTTGATTCCTAGCTACATCAGTAACAACAAGGCCCATTGTGTAGATCACCGCAAATTCTGAGTCACACAACATCTCTTGCATTCCAAGATAAACAACTTCTTCCATATATATTTGTTGAATTTCTAAGAAACAATTTGATTGATTGCTCATTTCATCGTAGGCACACTTATTAATGCTTGCTTGTCCTGTTCTATAGGTTCATAAGCGATGCCATTGTTTCCTTATCTAGTGCTGGTTCATCCTAAGCAACGACATAACTATTCTCAACTGTGTAGTTCAATCCTGGTTTGCATTCCTGCTCTACAAGTTTTGGTATGATGTCATTATAATTTCTATCTGATTCATTCTTAGGTACGACAGTAACTGCATGCAATGTCTGGTTTGATTGCTCATTTCATTGTAGGCACACTTGTCTAATGCTTTCTTGTCCTATTCTTTAGGTTCACATGCAACGCCATTATATTTCGTAGCTTGTTCTAGATTGTTCTAAGAAATGACATAATTATCCTTTTTATAGCGGCAACTTGCCAATTTGTATAGTTCATTTGTGGTTTGCATTCCGTCTCTACAAGTTCTTGCATGATGCTATTATAATTTATGTCTCATTTGTTCTTAGCTATAACAGTAACTGCATGTCATTGTCTGGTTTATTCTTCTATATATATTTGTTGAAATGACCTGGCTAATTTATATTTGCTCAAATTCTAAGCCACACACATTTTTATATTTCTCGTTTCATGGTAGGCACACTTTTTTAATGCTTTTTTGTCCTGTTTGTTTGACGTGATGGTAAATATATTTGAACCATTGACCAGTAGTAAATTCCAGTTCATAGCTCATGTCATATCAGTTAAATGCGTAGTTTTCCTTGTTTGATGTATTAACTTGTTATTACTTAGTTTCAGACTGCAATTATTGCTATCGCCACCAAAGAGGGGGATGTAAGATCATGTCTCAAGGTTGTTTTCTAATGTAGATGTCACACTCGAAAGGGAGATGCAGGTTATAGATGGAGAAAGAAAATTGAGTACTGCTATCAACTCAATTGTACAACTGAAATGCTGATTTTTCTTTCCCTTGAGTTGATAATATGTAATAATTTTAAGTAGTTTGCATTTGATGTAATATATAGACTAATTGCATAGGCCGCATAGGCATTTAGTTGATGCCGTCCACACATAGCAGTAGGCGGTACCGTACCTGCGCTAACCAGGTCGATTAGGGTATAGTATCTTGCTCTGTATTTGCCCGTCTTGTATTAGGATGACAATCAATAGTAAAAATGCTCATAAGTTGTACACCTTTTATGATATCGGAATGGGCTCCATAAATGCAGAAACTGTAAAAGACCGTAAAAGTAACGGGTCCGACCCACAGGCGCGATTAGTAACACTAACGGTCAGTAACAGTGGCAGACCGAAACAGTAACAGACCGAAAGAGTAACATGTCTAAACAATAACAGGCCGGAACAATAACAAGTGGAAATAGTAATAGTCCGAAACAGTAACACTCAAAACAGTAACGGACCAGAAAAGTAAATGGCCAGAACTTTAAATGGCCAAAACAGTAACGGGCCAGAATAGTAGCAGGCCAGGCCAGAAAAAGGCCAAGATCGTAGCAGGCCAGAACAATAACATGCCGAATTTGCACTAGGCCAGAACAGTAATATGCCAAGGAACTTACCAGGTAAAACAGTAATGGGCCAGAACATGGGTCGTACATTTACGGGTCTGAACAGTAAAGGGACCAAAGTATATGTTCCGATTTCGAATAATAAATAGCTATACAGCCCGGCCAAAAAGGGTACGGGCCAAAGTGGGCTGGCCAAACGGGCCCATCTCGAACAGTACAGAGCAGAACACTAACGGGCCTAGAAATTCATAGGCCATGCAAACGAGCCAATTTCAAACAGTGTATGTGGAAACATTAACGGGCCAGAAAGTTTACGGGTCGTCGATGGCAGCACCTGTGGGCCCATTTTTAATAGTGCAAGACAAAACAGTAACATGCCAAGGTACTATTGGGATCTCTTAATAGGTCGGCCCACTTAATAATTATCAGGCCTTGGCTGGGCCTGGCTTCTACCCCGTTTTCATTGACAGTTAACGATGCTAACTGGCTGTTAACAGTGTTCGCCATGTGGCAGTTTGCATGACGTTAGCAGTCAACGCGGCTAGCGAACAGATCTATGACGGAACAACTTTTCATGGCTAAAGGGTGAGATCCTCCACGGTCGAAAGAAAACCATGGTAGAATCATTTGTGACGGGGCTTCTACCACGATGGTCATTCGAAGTAGAAGGCTTTTCAACCACGTAAAACGGACCTTCAACCACGAAAATTGTCCATTGTAAAAGGATATTTTTCTTGTAGCGATTTTATAAGGAGACATACCCACAGAATTTTTAAAAGCAGTTGTATAAGCCCATAAAGCATCATTAATTTTAGTTGGCCAATCATGCCTAGCTTTATTAACTTTCTTCTCCAATATGAGTTTAATTTCCCTATTGCCTAGTTCAACTTGCCCACTGGTTTGAGGATGATATGGAGATGCAATTATATGATTGACACCATATTTAGCTAGAGTTTTTCTAAATACTCCATGAATAAAATGAGAACCACCATCAGTAATTAAAAATCTAGGTTCTCCAAATGTGGAAAAGATGATGTCCTTAAGCATCGTCATTGATGTGGCATGGTCTGCACTTTTTGTTGGAATTGCTTCAACCCATTTTGTAACATAATCCACTGTAACCAAAATATGGGTGTTTTTTTATGGGGGGAATGGTCCCATAAAGTCAAATCCCATACATCAAATGGTTCAAGAGGTAGTGAATAGTTCATAGGCATTTCATTTCTCTTACCAATATTTCCAACACGTTGGCATTTGTCACAATCTTTAACATAATTAGCACAATCCTTCAATAAAGTAGGCCAATAAAAACTAGATTGTAATACCTTTGCAGCAGTGCGGTCTCGTGCATGATGTCTTCCATAAGGGCTGTCATGACAATCCCTTATGATATCCTGCTGCTCAAACTCAGGGACACAACGTCTAATAATATTGTCTAAACTTTTCTTATAAAGAAATGGGTCATCCCAAAAATAATGCCTGAGATCATTAAAGAATTTATTTCTTTGTTGGTATGTGAAATGTGGTGGAATTACTTTTCCAACAATAAAATTAGCATAATCAGCAAACCATAGTGAAGATACTCTAGCAGCAAACACATTAATGTTTGCTAGTTGTTCATTTGCAAAGCTATCATTAATAGGAATACAATCTACCGAAATGTTTTCCATTCTAGATAAATGATCACCTAACGGGTTATCCTCACCTTTTCTATCTAAAATATGTAGTTCAAATTCTTGTAGTAAAATAACCCATCTTATAAGTCTAGGGGTAGCATCTTTTTTGTTCATAAGGTATTTAATAGAAGAATGATCGGTGTGTACTCTTACCTTAGAGTCTACAATGTAAGGTCTAGACTTGTCACATGCAAAAAGTATAGCCAAGAAATCTTTTTCAGTTGTAGCATAATTTCGTAGGGTACCATCAAGAGTTTTACTAGCATAATATATCACATTAAGCTTCTTATCAACTCTTTGGCATAAAACAACTCCTAACGCATAGTCACTAGCATCACACATGATTTCAAATGGCAAATTCCAATTAGGAGGTTGAATTATAGGAGCACTTATCAAAGCATTCTTTAAAACATCAAAAGACTACACAATCATCATTAAAAGAGAATGGAACATCTTTTTGCAAATGATTTGTTAGAGGCTTGGATATTTTTGAGAAGTCTTTGATAAACCTTATATAGAAACCAGTATGACCAAGAAAGCTTCTTATACCTCTTATATCCCTAGGATATGGTAGCTTCTCTATGGCTTCGATCTTGGCGCAGCCCACTTCAATGCCTCTACCTGAAACTCGGTGTCCAAGAACAACACCTTTTTTCACCATGAAATGGCACTTATCCCAATTTAGGACTAAGTGTTTGTCCTCACAACGCTGCAAAACTTTGTTAAGATTGAACAAGCAGTTTTCAAAAGAGGTACCATACACAATAATGTCATCCATGAATACTTCCATAATTTTCTCTATATAATCAGCAAATATAGCATTCATGTATCTTTGAAAAGTAGCAGGAGCATTGC
This sequence comes from Avena sativa, assembly GCA_916181665.1. Lineage (NCBI taxonomy): Eukaryota > Viridiplantae > Streptophyta > Magnoliopsida > Poales > Poaceae > Avena > Avena sativa. The sequence goes on from OV702295.1 coordinate 58,783,020, forward strand.
ACAAACCGAATGGCATTCTCCTATAAGCATAAGTACCGAAGGGACATGTGAAAGTAGTCTTCTCTTGATCATCCTTGTGCACCGAAGTCTGTGATAAACCTGAATATACATCTAAATAACAAAAGTGAGAGTGTTGGGATAATCTTTCAAGAATTTTATCAATGAATGGTAAAGGATGATCTTTACGAGTTACCTTATTAGGTTTCCTATAATGAATGTACATTCTATACCCATTAATGGTACGTTGAGCAACAAGTTCATTTTCATCATTTGGAACTACGATGATTCCACCCTTTTTAGGCACACAATGGACAAGACTTACCCATTTACTATCAGCTATGGGATAGATAATACCTGCCTCAATGAGTTTGATTACCTCTTTTCTTACTACTTATTTCATTTTTGGATAAAGACTACATTGATAGTAAACAACAGGCTTTGCATCTTCTTCCAAGTTAATCTTATGCATGCATAAAGCGGGGCTTATACATTTCAAACCATCAAGTGAATAGCCAATGGCTGGCCTATGATCTCTCATTACTTCAAGTAATTGTCATTCTTCTTCATCTAAAAGGTTAGCACTAATAACATGATATATTTTTTATCATCAAGGAATGTATATTGCATATCTTTAAGCAATGGTTTAAGTTCAAAACAGGATCTTCTTTAGGTGGTGGTAGTTCTCCTAGATTTTTAGGTCGAATAAGTAATTGCAGCTATGGTGGTTATTGAGATAGTATTTGTTCTAGATCTTCTTTCTCTTCCTCATCAAAGGGCTCCTCTTGATTCAACACATATCGTTCCATCGCGTACGATGAAGCAACTGCCACTGAAGCAAGAGTCTCCACTAAATCTTTAGAGAGTTTTTCCTTTTCTAAATGTTTATTAGTAAACTTGGAGAAGTTAAACTCAAGTCTTTCACCAGAAAATTTAATGAATACTTTCTCTTTTAACAAATTAATTTCAGCACCAACAATATGTAGGAAAGGTCTACCAAATATAACAGGACAAAATGCATCTTGGGAGCAACCAAGAACAATGAAATCAACAGGATACTTAATCTTTCCAATCAACACTTCAACATCTCTAACAATACCAAGAGGACAAATATACTCTTTATTAGCAAGTTGGATAGTTATACCTATCTCTTCCATGTTGACGGGATCAATATCAGGCTTGATTTCAAGATATAGAGAATATGGAATCACACTTATACTTGCTCCAATATCACAAAGTCCATGATAACATGAAGTCCCAATAGTACATGATATGATAGGTTTCCCAACTCTAGTGGTGTTACCTTTTATTACCTTGGTAGAATCTTCACATAAATAAACATCACAAGGTGTTTGTGCATTCAATTCTTTAGTTGGCAAAACTTGATGTTGGACTTGAATTTTTTCATATGGTTCATGACATATTCTAGCACTCTTATTAGTGACAGTAGTGAGTAAATTTTCCTTCACTTTGCTAGGATAAGTAGGGACTTCAAAGATCTCTTCTATATTAGGAGATGAGACTTGATAAACCTGTTTCACAACTTTAGAAACATATGTAAATTTTTTAAGAGGTTGAACAAATACATTACATCATTTCTTTGGAATATTTAAGATGGTTAGAAAAATATTTAGCAATTTCTAATAAACCATGAGGGTTAACGCCAAACCTGTTCTTAAGTTCCTCAAACAATATAGAAGTAGAGAAATTCTCTACACATGAATATTGATATTCCAAACCTGGTTTATTATCTTTTTTGAGATCCCAAGCTTCAGTATTTTGAGAAATAGTTTCCAGTAAATCCGATGCCTCCTCTTGAGTTTTATTAGTGAAACTTCCTCCAAAAGAATTATCCAGGAAGTCGCTATGATGATGTGGCAATCTCACATAAAATTTTATTAAGATAATGCTTCCAGGAATACCATGAAGAGAATTTTTATGAAAAATACCCTTTAATCTCTCCCAAGCTTGAGCAGTACTTTATCCATTATGAGGCCAAAATTTATAAATATGGCTGCGATCATCATAAGATTCTTTGGGAGTATAATATTTAAGATAGAAATCCTTTCTCAGATTTTTCCAATCAAGACGATGTTTATCATCCTAAGATCTATACCATTCAAGAGATTTACTAGATAAATATAAAAATAATAGCTTCCTTCTTACTTCATTCTCATGAATACCTGCAAGTCTAAACTGGGAACATAGTTCTTCAATTTCATATAAATTCCCCATAGCACTTTGGCTTCCATCACCTGCAAAATTTACTTCCCTAGCTTTTTCGACAATACCAATAGGAATTTGATATTCAACTTTTGGTTCAGCAGGCTTCCTAACCTTATCTTTATCTTTGTGATGAAGGAACTGAAATAAGGTAAGTTCAAATCCTTCATAGTTTGAGAAATCCATGATTAAACAATAGTAAAAAGATAAAAATAGATTTCAAGTTCCTTACCAAATAGCTTACCAATAGCACAACGCTCCCCGACAACGGAGCCAGAAAAATGTCTTGATGGCTCCCAAGTTCAGGAGATCAATTGTAGTACTTTTCAATAAAGAAAGGTTGTCGAACCCACGAGGAGCTGAGGGTATAGGTTTGCAAATTTGACAAAGAAAATAATAGTAATGCAGTAGATTTGGTGTTTTTTGGTTTGTAGTTTGCAAGAATATAAAGTGCTAAAAGTAAATAGCAAAAAGTTAATGCTCTTAATGAGAAATCCCAATCCTCTATCCAGTAAGATTACAAGCTCAAGTGTGTGTGTGAACTTATTGTAGGGGTTCGTAGCATGGAAAACAAAAAAAATCTATCGCATGAACAGACACAAGCCAAGATCTGATCTACGAGATCGGTGCAATGAGTTTGTAGAGTACTAACCCTCATAGAGCCAAAACGTTTAATGAGATCAGATTCTCGTGGTTGATGTGGTCATTCACTTGCCGATCTCAAGATCGTGTAGACGACCCTTCCGGTGCCACGTTCCAGCAGCGCTTCCACAGTCGATCACACATACAATACTCGATGGAAACTTTCCTCTCCCTTGTTCCAGCAGGCAGCAGAAGCTGTAGATCTCCTCGCGATTCTAGCAGCACGATGCTATGGTTGTGGAGGTGGAGGAGTAGATCCTGCAGGGCTTTGCCTAAGTAGGAGCAGGTATGGTGGATGAGAGAGGACCTCGGTGGATAGGATTTAGAAGTCGAGGAGAGGAGGGCCAGCGACTTGGTGGAGGCGGCGGCGGTTTAGAGGGCTTAGGGCGTCGACGGCTTGGGGAAGGTGACGGCCTAGGGTTTGGGGTAAGGGGTAGTGCGGCACCCTACCCCTCCTTATGGAGGTGCAAGATGCGACAAGGGGGAGGCTGAGTCCTCCCCTAGTTAGCCGGCAGCAAGGAGGGAGAGGGAAACCTCTCCCCTCTAGGTTTCGTATCCTCCCTCCACTAGGCTCTGACTTTCAATGTTAGGATTTGACTTTTCAAACTAGAGTTTGATTATTTCTCTTCCTATTGCCCAGCCAAGTGACCTAGGATATAATGCAACCATTCCACATTGGCATGGAACATTCCAAGTACCCCTCCCCGGGGTGGTCGACCTTCCAAAACCTTATAGAAGCTTCCGGTGAAAACACCAAAAACATTTGCGAACCTAGGAATTAGACTTTCCTTGTATGAATCTTATTCTACGGACCATTCCGGATCTCCTCGTGATGTCCTGGATCCAATCCGAGACTCCGAACAACATCCAATCTCCATCTCATATTCCATATCTACTAAACAACATCGAATCCTTAAGTGTGTCTCCCTACGGTTTGTGAGCTATGTAGACATGATCATGACACTTCTCCGATCAATAACCAATAGAGGAATCTAGAAATTCATATGGTTCCCACATATTTCTACGATGAATTCGTGATCGAATGAACCATTTACATACGATACCAATTTCCCTTTGTCTCGCGATACTTTACTTATCCGAGGTTTTATTGTTGGTATCTCCAATACCCAGTTCAACCTCATTACCAATAAGTACTCTTTACTCATTCCGTTGTATGTGATCCCTTGTGACCTAGCCACATGCTTGCAAGACAATTGGATGGCATTGCACTGAGAGGGCCCAGAGTATATCTATCCGTCATATGGATGGACAAATCCCACTCTTGATCCATGTGCCTCAACACATACTTTCAGAATACTCAATGCCACCTTTATAACCATCCAGTTATGAAGTGGTGTTTGATGTCATCAAAGTATCCTTCTAGTGATGGTGATTAGCATGATATCATGGTCAAAGGATTTAGGTTACTATGTATTTGAAAGCTTATAGCAAACAAACTTTTAAATGACTTGATCTTATGCTACGCTTAACTATAGGAGTGTGTCCATCACATCATTCTCCTAATGATATGACCTTGTTATCAATAGCATCTTATGTTCATGATCAGGAAACCATGATCATCAATTAATCAACAAGCTAGTCTAACAAGAGGCTTACTAGGGACTCTTACATGTTTACAAATCACACAAGTATTAATGTTTCCAGTTAATACAATTATAGCATGGGATGCAAACATTCATCATAAAAACGAAGATATAATAATAACAACTTTTATTATTGCCTCTTGGGCATATCTCCAATAGTCTCCCACTTGCACTAGAGTCAATAATCTAGATTACATGGTAATATACCTAACACCCATGACGTTCTGTTGTTGGTCATGTTTTTCCCTAGGGAGAGGTTTAGTCAACGTATCTGCCACATTCATATCTGTGTGTACTTTGCAAATCTCTATGTCACCATCTTGGACATGCTCGCGAATAGCATGAAAACGTAGCTTGATATGCTTCAGCTTATTGTGTGACCTTGGCTCCTACGGATTGGGTATGGCACCCATGTTGTCACAGTAGATAGTCATTGGGTCCAATGCACTAGGAACCGCACCAAGCACCACAATGAACTCCTTCATCCATATCGCCTCTTGTGAAGCCTCTGAAGCAGCTATGTATTCCCATTCAGTTCAAGATCTCTCCACAACGCTGTACTTAGCATTCCTCCAACTCACTGCTTCACCAATTAAAATAAATACCTATCCAGATTGCAACTTAGAGTCATCCGGATCGGTGTTCCAACTAGCATCAGTGTAACCGTTTACAACGAGATGTTCATCACCTCCATAGGAAAGAACCATATCCTTAGTTCTTCTTAAGTACTTTAGGATATTTTTGACCGCTATCCAGTGATTTACTCCTGGAACACTTTGATATCTGCTAGTTAAACTAACAGCGTATGCAATATACAGTCTTGTACATAGCATGGCATACATGATAGAACCTATGGCTGAGGCATAGGGAGTTTTGCTCATCTTCTCTCTATCTTCTTCCATAGCTAGACTTTGAGTCTTACTCAAGGTCGTATTGGGAAACATGGGAAATAAACTTTTCTTGCTTTCTTCCATTCCAAACCTCTTTCGAACTTTGTCCAAATATGTACTTTGTGAAAGCACTATTAAGCGTCTTGATCTATCTCTATAAATCTTGATTCCTAATATGTATGCAGCTTTGCCAAGATACTTCATTGAAAATCTATTATTCAAGTAGTATTGGACACTTTTAATAAGTTCTGTATCATTCCCAATCAACAATATGTCATCTACATATAGTACTAGGAATGCTACAGAGCTCTCACGCACTTTCTTGTAAATACAAGCTTCTCCATGAGTTTGTATAAATCCAAAACTTTTGATCACCTTATCAAAATGTTGATTCCAACTCCGGGATGCTTGCTTCAATCCATAAATGGACCGTTGAAGTTTGCATACCTTGTTAGCAGCTTTAGGATCTACAAAACCTTTGGGTTGTACCATATACAACTCTTCATCAATGTCACCATTGAGGAACGCCGTTTTGACATCCATCTGCCATATCTCATAACCGTAATATGCAGCGATTGCTAACAAAATCCTCATAGACTTTAGCTTCGCTATCGGTGAGAGAGTCCCATCGTAGTCAACTCCTTGAATTTGTCAGAAACCTTTCGCGACAAGTCGAGCTTTATAGACGGTTACATTACCATCATCCTCTGTTTTCTTCTTGAAATCCATTTGTTCTCGGCAGCCTTGCGGCCATCCGATAAGTCCACCAAAGTCCATAATTGGTTTTCATACATGGATACAATCTCGGATTTCATGGCTTCTTGCCATTTGTTGGAATTTAGGCTCATCATTGCTTCCTCATATGTCGCGGGGTCGTCGGTGTTGTCCACCAACATGACATTCATAACAGGATCATACCAATCAGGAGTGGTACAAGTCCTCGTTGACCTGCGAAGTTCAGTAGTAACAACGTTCAAAGTTTCATGATCATTATCATTACCTTCCTCTCTTATTGGTGCAGGCGGCAAAGGAACATTTTCTGGGGCTGTGCTATTCTCAAGTTCGAGAGAAGGTTCAACAACCTCGTCGAGTTCTACTTTCCTTCCAGTCACTTCTTTCGAGAGAAACTCCTTCTCGAGAAAGGATCCATTCTTGGCAACGAAGATTTTGCCTTCAGATCTATGATAGAAGGTATACCCAATAGTTTCCTTCGGGTATCCTATGAAGACGCATTTCTACGCTTTGGGTTCAAGCTTGTCAGGCTGTAACTTCTTTACATAAGATTCTCAACCCCAAACTTTAAGGAACGACAATTTAGGTTTCTTACCAAACCACAATTCATACAGTGTCGTTTCAACAGATTTAAATGGTGCCCTATTTAACGTGAATGCGACTGTTTCTAATGCATAACCCCAAAATTATACCGGTAAATCAGTAAGAGACATCATAGAACGAACCATCTCTAAGAAAGTTTGATTATGATGTTCAAACACACCATTACGTTGTGGTGTTCTTGGCGGTGTCAATTGTGAAAGTATTCTGTATTTCTTTAAATGCTCACCAAAACTTGTAACTTAGATATTCACCTCCATGATCACATCGTAGAAATTTAATCTTCTTGTTACGTTTATTCTCTACTTCACTTTGAAATTCCTTAAACTTCTCGAAAGTTTTGGACTTATGTTTCATGAAATAGATATACCCATATCTACTCAAGTCATCTGTGAAAGTAAAACATAATGTTAACCACCGTGCGATGCCACACTCATTGGGCCACACACATCAGTATGTTTGATTTCCAATAAGTCCGTAGCTCTCTCCATTATACCAGAGAATGGAGTCTTAGTCATTTTTCCCATCAGACATGCTTCACATATTTCAAGTGATTCAAGAAGTCCATCAGAATGGAGTTTCTTCATACGCATGACTCCAATGTGACCAAGACGACAGTGCCACATGTATGTAGAATTATCATTCAACTTCGATCGTTTAGCATCTATATTATGAACATGTGTATCACTACTATCGAAATTCAATAAGAAAAGACCATCTATCATAGGCGCATGACCATAAAAGATATTACTCATATAAATCGAACAACCATTATTATCAGACTTAAACAAGTAACTGTCTCGCAATAAAGAAGATCCAGATATAATGTTCATGCTCAAGGCAGGCACCAAATAATAATTATTTAAGTATAAAACTAATCCCGATGGTAGATGAAGAGGGAGCACGCCGACAGCGATCACATCAACCTTGGAACCATTTCCAACGAGCATCGTGACCTCGTCTCTCGCTAGTCTTTGTTTATTCTGCAACACCTGTTTCGATTTACAAATATGAGCAACCGAACCAGTATCAAATACACATGCAATACTACGATTACTAGTATGATACACATCAATAACATGTATATCGAATATACATTTTTTATTGATGTTGCTGTTCTTCAGATCTGCCATGTACTTGGGGAAATTCCGCTTCCGGTGACCTTCACCCTTGCAGTAAAAGCACTCAGTATCAGCCTTAGGACCAGCCTTGGTCTTCTTTGTAGGCGCGGCAGATTTCTTGCCTCCCTTCTTGAAGTTACCCTTTTTCTTAGGCTTGCCTTGGTTCTTGAACTTGGTGGTATTATTGAACATCAACACTTGGTTCTCTTTCTTGATCTCTACTTCCGCAGATTTCAGCATGGAGAAGAGTTCAGGCAGCACCTTGTCCATACGCTACATGTTGTAGTTCATCACAAAGTTCTTGTAACTAGGTGGTAGTGATTGGAGGAAACAATGAATCCCCAATCCATTATGAATCATTATTCCCAAGTCTTGGAGTTTATTGGTGTGCCTAGACATTTTGAGCACATGCTCACTAACGGAGCTACCCTCTTCCATCTTACAGTTAAAGAACTTCTTGAAGGCTTCATAGCTTTCAACTCCCGCATGACTATCAAATATCATTTTGAATTCACAGACAATATCATGAGGGTTATGGTTCTCGAACTGTTTCTGAAGCTCTGATTCCAACCCATACAAGATGGCACACTGAACTCTAGAGTATTGATTCTTCTGAGTAAGGTAAACATTTTTCACCTTCTCGGTAGCATCAGCTGTAGGTAGGTCACCCAACGGTGCATACAACAGATAGGTCAACTGACCAGCATTGAGGATAATCCTCAAGTTGCGGAACAAATACGCGAAGTTGCTTTCATTATTTTTCAAAATTTATTTCTCTAGGAACACATTAAAATTGATGGTAGGGGCCACCATGATCTACAACATATTTACAAAGAGTTTAGACTATGTTTATGACAAATTGAGTTCAAACTTAATTCTTAAATTAACTAGGTGAACTCCCACTTAAAACACCATCCCTCACATTGTTTTAGTAATCACAAGAATCAAATCCACTACACCAAGGCCGATCATCGCGAAAGATGATGTAGCTTCAAAGGCGAACAATCAACATGTTCATCATATCATCTATATGACTCATGCTTTACCTTTTGGTATTCTGTGTTCCGAGACCATGTCTGTACATGCTAGGCTCGTCAAGTTTAACCTTAGTATCCGCATGTGCAAATCGAGCTTGCACCCATTGTATGCAGACGTAGATTCTATCACACCTGATCATCACATGGTGATTCGAAACGACGAGTCTTAGCAATGGTGCCTACTATGTATTAACACTTTATTACTTGATATTTAGTGAGAGGGATCATCTTATAATGCTTCCGTCGCAATCTAAGCAATACAAGATGCATAAAAGGATTAACATCACATGCAATTCATAATATGTGATATGATATGGCTTTTCTTCTTGTGCCTTCGATCTCCATCTCCAAGAACGAACATGATCTCCATCATCATCATCAGCGTGGCGTCAAGGTCAATGGCGCCTCTTCATGGTTGTCCTCCACCAACAGTAACTATTACAACTACTTTGATGAATAGACATGCAGTTCTTAAATGAAATTTGAAGACAACCGTAAGGCTCTTGTCGGTTGCCAACTTACAATTAGGATCATTGCATACATCATATATAATCACAATCATGGCCATATCACATCACAATACAAGACCTGCAAAAACAAGTTAGACGCCTCTAATCTTATTTGCATGTTTTACGTGGCTAGGGATTTCGCATAAGAACCATTCTAAATTACAAACATGAACCACAACGTTGATACAAGTATTATCAAGTGTGTGTTGTAAATTGAATCTTCACTATGGTGGGAGAGAAAGACACCCGCAAAGCCACTTGTGTAATGCAAGTTGCATGTTGAGTGTGGAGAAAGTATCATGTACGATGACATGTAAGGTTAGCCCGGGCCGCTTCAAACCACCATCCTGCAAGATGAAAATTACACAAAAAACAATCAACAACAAAAACATCAACGCCCACAAAACCATTGTGTTCTACTCATCCAATAGATATACGCATAGACACGGCTCTAATACCAATGTAGGGGTTCGTAGCATGGAAAACAAAAAAATTCTATAGCATGAACACACACAAGCCAAGATCTAATCTATGAGATCGGTGCAACAAGTTTGTAGAGTACTAACCCTCGTAGATCCAAAGCGTCTAACGAGATCAGATTCTCGTGGTTGATGTAGTCATTCACTTGCCGATCTCAAGATCATGTAGACGATCCTTCCGATGCCACGTTCCTGCAGTGCTTCCACAGTCGGTCACACATACAATACTCGATGAAGATCTTCCTCTCCCTTGTTCCAGCAGGCAACACAGGCTATAGATCTCCTCGCGATTCTAGCAGCACGACGGTGTGGTGGTGGAGGTGGAGGAGTAGATCATGCAGGGCTTCGCCTAAGCAGGAGCAGGTATGGTGGATGAGAGAGGACCTCGATAGATAGGATTTAGAAGACGAGGAGAGGAGGCGGCGGCGATTTATATGGCTTAGGGCACTGGCGTCTTGGGGAAGGCGGTGGCCTAGGGTTTGGGGTAAGGGGTAGGGCGGCGCCCTACCCCTCCTTATGTAGGTGCAAGAAGAAACAAGGGGGAGGCCGAGTCCTCCCCTTGTTGGCCGGAGGCAAGGAGGTAGAGGGAAACCTCTCCCCTCTAGGTTTCCTATCCTCCCTCCACTAGGCTCTGACTTTCAATGTTAGGATTTGACTTTTCAAACTAGAGTTTGACTATTCAAACTAGAGTTTGATTATTTCTCTTCCTATTGCCCAGCCAATTGACCTAGGGTATAATGAAACCATTCCACATTGGCATGGAACATTCCAAGTACCCCTCCCCCGGGGTGGTCGACCTTCTAGAACCTTCTAGAAGCTTCCGGTGAAAACACCGAAAACATTTCTGAACCCCAGAATTAGAGTTTCCGTATATGAATCTTATTCTAAGGACCATTCCGGATCTCCTCGTGATGTCCTGGATACAATCCGAGACTCCGAACAACATTCAGTCTCCATCTCATATTCCATATCTACTAAACAGCATCGAATCCTTAAGTGTGTCTCCCTACGGTTCGTGAACTATGTAGACATGATCGAGATACCTCTCCGATCAATAACCAATAGAGGAATCTTGAAATTCATATGGTTCCCACATATTTATACGATTACTTCGTGATCGAATGAACCATTTACATACGATACCAATTTCCCTTTGTCTCGTGATACTTTACTTATCTGAGGTTTGATCGTCGGTATCTCCAATACCCAGTTCAACCTCATTACCAATAAGTAATCTTTACTCGTTCCGTTATATGTGATCACTTGTGACCTAGCCACATGCTTGCAAGACAATTGGATGACATTGCACTGAGAGGGCCTAGAGTATTTCTATCTGTCATATGGATGGACAAATCCCACTCTTGATCCATGTGCCTCAACACATACATTCAGAATACTCAATCCCACCTTTATAACCATCCAGTTACGAAGTGGTGTTTGATGTCATCAAAGTATCCATCCGATGATGGTGATTAGGATGATCTCATGGTCGAAGGATTTAGGTTACTATGTGTTTGAAAGCTTATAGCAAACGAAATTTTAAATGACTTGATCTTATGCTACGCTTAACTATAGGAGTGTGTCCATCACATAATTCTCCTAATGATATGACCTTGTTATTAATAACATATTATCTTCATGATTAGGAAACCATGATCATCAATTAGTCAACAAGATAGTCTAACAAGAGGCTTACTAGGTACTCTTACATGTTTAAAAATTACACAAGTATTAATGTTTCCGGTTAATACATTTATAGCATGGGATGCAAACATTCATCATAAACACAAAGATATAATAATAACAACTTTTATTATTGCCTCTTGAGCATATTTCCAACACTTATATGTGACAAGCATTCCCAAGGGAGGCGTGGATTTACTTAGCATAAATATTTCTACACAATATGGTGAATATGTTATCAAGTTTCATTCCCTTAGGGAGAAGCCTAAATTTGGCGCAACCATAAGTATGAGATAAATACACAAATTATGATGGGTCCTAGAGCCATTTACATGAAAATCTAGGAATCATTAAGACCTAAATGTCCCACCATACAAATAGGTTCATTGGTCCCTGACATATAATCCCTCCAATGCAACTCAAAGTATTGGAAAATGGTTTCTGTCAATTCCGTCCCTTCCAACCCCTATCATTGCATAAAAGTATTATCCTATGAGCCCATATAGGTGAAGTAATAGGCAGTCGACGTTCGCATAAAACCATCATAGAACAATATAAAAGAAAACTGGACCACATACTCATTGCATATTATATGGAAATCATAGCCAATTCATCATATGCCCACAGGAACATGGAGATTTACTAACAAGTGACAAATGTGATATGGATCAGTAGTATATGAGATACAAAAAAATCTGAAAATATAATTTCTCCACCAAATAAAGTCAAGATGTCAATCACAAACATGTAAATAGCCCTTAAAACAATATTTGGGGTTCAATCAATCACAAACTATGAGGGGAACGAGATGGATCTTGGAGATGGTGATGATGATGATGATGATGGTGCTGATGGAGATGTTGATGGAGGGGCCTCTCCCTACACCTAGGAGGAGTGGTGATGACGATGGCATCGATATCCCCCTCACTAGAGGCTTAGGTGCAGCAGGATCTGCCGCCTCCTAGAGTAGGAGAGGACTTTCTCCTCCGCTACCGCCTCTGTAAATCCTGGGAAAATTATGGAGTAGGTTTTCTGGCGACATGGAGACGTCTATAAAAAGGAGGAGCCGAGGCGATGCTCGTGGGCCAAACGAGCATGGGTGGCGCGCCTAGGGGGTGGGTGCACCAGCTGTGCTCTTTCATGCCTCGTGGCTCCTCTTGCTTCATTCTTTTGCCCAAGTTGATTCTCCTGGTGAAAAAATCATCTGGTATTTTTCCTTCGATTTATTAACGTCCAGAAGGTCCCGAAAGAGCAAAAACATGAAAAAGGAGGTTTTCTGCCCCCTAGAAATTAAATACCAATGAAAGGGACTTTGTAGGAAAGTCCCGTAAATCATATAAATATTCATAAATAATGATGAATCATGGTGAATATGATTCTAAATAGTGCACATAAGTCCTAAAATGATGATGCAAAATGCAACTATCAGATGGCTCCAAAAATCGCCATCTTTCTCCGTGTTTAAACATTGTTTTTTGTCAAGCAATTGACAATATTCTCTCTTGATTTGCCACTAATGACTAATTATTGCAAATATATGCAAAACCTTCTTTTGATTTATGTTGTGCAAGAAATAACACTTTTATTGCAAAATCTGGAGTCATAAATGAAGATTTTGAGGAAGTTTTGACGACCAAGTATTCCTGAAGCTAATGCCAGGCACCAGTCAACATAACAAGCACTGGTATGGGCGCGGCCTACCCATACGGACCGCCGCCCGAGGTGGAGAAGGCTTCGTCTCGTCAAACACTACAACTATCATGAAGGCACCTATATATTTCGAGGTCCCAGCCGCCATGCAGAGGGCCGTCATTCTTAGATTGCATCACAACACCACCAACGTACATCCACACCATAGTTCATCCCTTTGATCCCCATTCTCTCCATTAGCCATAGCCATTACTTTTTACTTGAGATCTTGTGATTTAGCGACCATTGTAAGAATATTTGATTTCAATCTAAGTATTTTGCACAATGTTTTATATCCTTGATCTTATTTCTATGAGTGAGTAGTCCTCATGGGCTGCGGGTTGGGGAGAAACCTCGCAGCGTTTATGTGCATCTAATCTATGGGAGAAGTGTTTATTGTTTGAAATATGTATTTGCATATTTTGTTTGTTTATCTCTTGCCTCGATCTTTGGACTTGTAGGTACCCAAGACCCCCGATATCGATCAAGGCTTGATGTGAGATACTTGGATAGCGGAGATCTCATAGGAAAAACAGTGAGAGAAAGGGTTGTATGGTCTTTGCTTAGCGACCCATTCAGGATCACAACAACATAACCACTTAATGCTTTGATCCGTGTTTTACACTTAATAATCATCTGTAGCCTAGTGCTTCGTGGTACACTCGGTTGGATCAAAAGGCTATTTCTATGCTTGTGGCCTCTCAAGGGCTCTAGTATATTAGGATGTGTTTCCCACAAAATATTATCTCTATTGGAACCTTACACATGACTATGCGTATTATTATCTTTCATCCCATATGATGTGAAACTGCAGGTGGATCTTCACCCCTGGCCTATCTCCATCCATTGATTCAACCCATAATATAAAGTAAACTAGATTGGTCTGGTAAACAAAGGTAAAACAAAAAAACAAAGTCTTGTAGACGTGTCCTTATTTTCATTCCTATTAGCGTTGTTTCCCAAGGTTCGATTAAACCTAGGTCTACTAGTGAAAAATCTACTATACTGCATCCATAATCTAGATCGAAGGTATCAAACCTTTTTCTGGTGCCGTTGTCAGGGAAGCAATTCACTATCTTGGTGAGGTCAATACAGACCTTGTTTTTAGTTTTAATTTTGATTGTAGTTTATTTATTGTTATCTATTTGAAAACCCCCAAAAATTAGTTAATTGTTTATTTGTTTATCTTACTTTAAAAATACCAAAAGAAAAGAGCGATGGCTCAAAATAAATTTTGGGAGTATGCTACTTCTGAGCCATAGATTGCGAGATCCTCTAAGCTGTAGAAAAAAGCCTTCAGTTTAATGTTTTTATTCAGCAGCCATGGTTATTCTCCTACTAATGATTTTATTCATGCACCTATTACTCAGCCCACCGTTTGTGCGGAAGCATATGAAATAAAGCCTAATCTATTGAGTTTTGTTCACCAGAACCAATTTGGAGGCTCATCTTCTAAGGATTCAAGTTTGCACATAAATACATTTACTGAAATTTGCAAGATGATGCGTATTAAGGATGTTTATCCAAATGCTGTTAAATTACGATTGTTTCCTTTCTCTCTTAGAGGAAAGGCTAAGGAATGGTTGCTAGCTCTACCTAAGGGCACTATCACATCTTGGGACGAATGTACTAATCTTTTGATGTCTAAATTTTTCCCCCCAAGCTAAAACTATACAACTAAGATCCAATATTACAAGTTTATACAAGAAGACCGATAGCCACTAGTGCTTGCATGGGAAAATATGAAAGAAGCCGTAATGAACTTTCCTAGTCATGGGATGGAAGAGTGTCTTATATTGCATTTATTTTATAATGGCCTTACCCCAATTTCTAAGTCTATGCTAGATACTACAGCGGGAGGAAAAATCATGGGAAAGCAGACGAGTGTTACAAAGAAATTACTTGATGATATGCAAAACAACCATGCTCAATGGCATGTGGAAAGAACCTCAAAAAGGGTGAATTCAATCACCAAGGTAAACAATGAAGAGCTTAATCCAAAGGTAGATGAGTTACTTATTATAGTAAAGGGTAAGAAAGATACCCAAGTTAATGTTGTCACTACTGATGCTAATGATGTTAATTTTATAGCTCGTAGTTCTTATAATCCTGGATGGAAAATCAAAATTTTGCTTCTAATGTTCAAATTCATTATTCTAATCCTACAGGAGCTCCTTATAATAATTATGTGTTGGGGATATACTTTCTAGGTATACCCACAGGAATCACTGACTAGGGTGGCTCACCAATGGTTTAGATCTTTGCTTCACGGGTGGCCCAGTCAGAGAAAGAGGAGAAGTCACTTCCGGCTACGACAAGGCCCATAAGAGTTACCGACTTAGGCCTATAGTATTACTTGTAGTACAAGCTGTATCTAGTTACCGACTCTGTAACGTAGCTAGATAGCTCTCTCCTATAACCCTAGGCCCCAATGACTATATAAACCAGCCCCAGGCACAACACCACAATCTACTCGCACAGGCAAACCTTTCTTGTAATCCTCTATAACATCCGACTCTCCCTGATATATTACTGGGTTGCTAGCAGGAGTAGGATCTGATCACTGCAATCGGATCTGAACTTGGGTAAACTTGTGCTCACCGCTCCCGTAACACCGTACATATCACACCCCATCTTCTCAACACCTTCAGTACCCCCTATGGTGTACTTGTCGAGAATCCTACGATAGTTGGCGCTCACCGTGGGGTAGGTGATCTTCGGAGCTTCGTTCTGGGCGGAATCTGCACGTGTAGGAATTGGTGAAACAATCGCCATGGGTCGCGTGGTTTACGCCAGTGATGTCCCTCTCGTTCTTCTTGATGAGACTTCGATTCTGGCTAAGGAACCCGTGACAACCTACAAAATCATATCCATAGGCGAGATCATCATTTACCTCGGCTTCGCTGATCTCGCCCAACCCACCCTTGAGGTGATGACCATGGCCGAAGAAATGTCCGGATCTGCTCTGTCCATAGAGGCGGAAGAGTTCAAGATCCCGGAAAAACCTAAACCCACCCATCCCACTCCTATAGTGGAAGAATTAAACGTATCTATAATTTTTGATGCTCCATGCTTGTTTTGTACCAACTATCTTATGTTTTGTCTACACTTTGAGGCATTTTGATACACTTTCTGGAACTAACCTATTAACAAAGATGCCACAGTGCCAGTTCCTATTTTCTGCTGATTTTGGTTTTAGAAAATCTAGTCAATAAATATTATCGGAATTGGACGAAACCAAAACCAAAGTTCCTATTTTTCCAAACACTACACGTAGTCCGAAGGAGAGACGAAGGAGCGCCACGAGGCAGCCGCACCAGGGGGCCGTGCGGGTCCACCCTGGGCCATGCCGCCGTATGGTGTGGGCCCCTCAGGTGTTAACTGACCTTGCCCCTACGCCTATATAAACCCTGTGAAGAGAAAACCCTCAGGACCCGATCAGAATTCCACGAAAAGTCCATAGCCGCCGCCACCATCGTCCCTAGATCAGGAGGGATCTGAAGCTCTTCCCAGCACCATGCCGGAGAGGGGAGATCATCCCAGAGGCCTTCTTCATCACCATGTCAGCCTCTAGAGTGATGTGTGAGTAGTTCATCCTTGGACTATGGGTCCATAGCAGTAGCTAGATGGTTGTTTCTACTTCTTTGTGCTATCATGTTTAGATCTTGTGTGTTGCCTATCATGATCAAGATCATCTATCTGTAATCCTATATGTTGTGTTTATTGGGATCCGATGGATATTGAGTACTACGTCAAGATTGATTATTGACTCTGTCATGTCTATGTTATTTGTGATCTTGCATGCTCTCCGTTGCTAGTAGTTACTCTGGCCAAGTATTTTCTTGTGACTCCAAGAGGGAGTATTTATGCTCGATAGTAGGTTCATGCCTCTATTAATCTGGAGGAGCGACAGAAACCTCTAAGGTTGTAGATGTGCTATTGCTACTAGGGATAAAACAACAATCCTTTGTCCAAGGGCAATTGTATTGTTTACTTTACACACCTTGCTTAATGCAATTATCTGTAGCTTGCAACTTAATACTAGAAAGGGTTCGAATGATAACCTAAAGGTGGATTATTAGTCATAGATGCAGTTGGATTATGGTCTATGTATTATGTTGTAATGCCCAAACAAATCTCATAGCGATTATCATGCCATGTACATGCATTGCTATGCATTCTCTATCTATCAATTTCCCAACTATAATTTGTTCACCCAACATGTTATTTATCTTATGGAGAAACACCTCTAGTGAACTATGGACCCCGATCCATTCCTTCCCACTGATATTCAATCTACTGTCTACTATTTACTTTCTGCAATTACTACAAGCAATTACTTTCTTCCACACTATACATTTAATCCTTTGTTTTTGCAAAACCAGTGAGCTTGACAACCTCACTATAAGTTGGGACAAAGTATTGTGGTTGTGTTGTGCAGGTTCCACGTTGCTAGCAACACCTTGGGAGATGTTTCCTTTCTCCTACTGGTTCGATAACCTTGGTTTCACAACTGAGGGAAAACTTGCTGCTGTGCTCATCATACCTTGCTCTTGGGGTTTCCCAACAGGCTCTACAGTAACCGAGCCACATCAAGAATTTCTGGCGCCATTGTCGGGGAGACATAGGACAACTTCAATCTCTTCCTCCCCGTCAAAAAGCATTTCTGAGAGAAAGAATATTTCTACAAGGGGAAGCTCTCACAACCAATCTCTTTACTTTGTTTTTGTTTTGCTTAGTTTCTTTTGTTTTGTTTGTTTACTTTTTTTATCAACAACACAAAAAAATTAGTTCCTACCTTAGTTGCTAGTTCTATTGGTTTTATTCTTTTTATCAATAAAACATTAGTTCCTTCTTTAGTTGTTTTTTTGTTACCTTGTTCTTAGATCATCATGTTGATCCCTAAGTTCACCTTGAAAGACCTTTCAATAGGTAGTGGCTCTATAATTGGGAAAGATAATATTGAAGAATTATTTAATCATGTTAGTAAGCATACAGATACTAAGGATGGATCCTTAGCAGAACATGCTCCAAATTATGAAACTGCTACGGCTTATTTAGTTCCCATGTTGGAGGCTAGGTTTGTTAACCTTAAACCCCATGATGCATGTAATGTTTCTTAAACTTAATGATATTAAGGACACTGAAAAGAGAGATTTTATCCTGGAAACTTTACTTAAAGAATTTAATGATGTTGCTATAGAAGCTAGAAAGGTCTTTGATCGTTTTAATATGCTAGGCTCGTGTGTAGATGTTATTGGTACACTAGAAAAGTTGGACAAAACCAAACCTAAAAATGGGGAGGAAATTAAAATACCAATACCTTTTAAACTTGTAGGAGTGCATGAAGCCTTGGAAAAGAATTTTGATTGGATGGTTCCTGAAAACCTTGTTTGATGAAAATAGTGAACCCAGGAGTATTGAGAGAGGATCCTCTAGAACTTATTTGTATAATATACCTTTCCTTGTTTAAGATATTTCTGGTATTGGTCTTGATGCTTCTTCATTCAAAAATACTTGATTCTTGCTTTCTGTGCCTAGCTGAAAGGCGTTAAAGAAAAGCACTGTTGGGAGATAACCCAATTTTTTATTTTTCAGTAAGTTTTTATTTTGTTGTGTCTTGAAAGTTATTTCCCCTGTAATAACCTCTCCTTATCATTTGTGTGTGGTTTTTGTGCCAAGAATAACCTCTAATGAGAGGAAAGTAAGATTTGGGGAAGTTGCTGTCCCGATATAGATTTCTGTGCTTCACTGTAAAAAGTCTTGAAAAATCCTAGCACCTAGGGTTGAGCTGAAATATTTTGTGTGCATTCCCCTGGTATTTACCCAACTTTCGGTAGTTTTGAACTTTTCCATTTGAGCAACAGAAGATGTTTGAAAAAATCGGTCTTTACCTGCTGGTCTGTTTTGACAGATTTCTGCCATTATGTGCATTTGCCTCTTGAATCGATTTCTTTTGAGTTCTTCTTGATCACTTGATCTTTTAAAAAGAGTTTCTACAGTAGCTTATGTTTTAATGGATGTTTTTACTTGAGTTGAGACTGAACCCAAAGGCTTATTATCTTGAATACACTAATGTTGCTAATGAAAATTGTGTGAAGTTTTGTATGAAGGGAATTTTCAAGTGTAGGGAGAGAATAATGTGATGAGTTGAAGTATGGACAAAATATCAAGCTTAGGGATGCCACCTGTGTCACCCCAATAAATATTCAAGAAGTACAAGCGTCAAAGCTTGGGGATGCCCAAGGCATCCCCCTCTTCATCAACAAAAATCTCAGGTTTTCTTTCAAAACACTTTATTTTTGCTTCATAAACTATATGTTGTTCTTAGAGCATCTATGTTTTTGTTTTTAGTTTCCTTTTTTTTTGTTTGCTGCAATAAGTTGGTAGGACCCCAACACATCTATTTTGGAGAATTCACACCTAGTCCTTCATTGCCTAGAACACTTTAGTTTTCACTCTTATTGTTCTATGAGTGTTCACTTTTGCTAGCACTGCGTTTAGCTTTAGTTTTCTTATTCTTTTTTCTTAGAACTTTTTATTTCTTCTTTGTAGTTAGGAGAGACAAGCTCTCTGATCTTTATTGATTATTATCTTTGTGAGTTGTTTCAAATAAGTAGATTGGTGTTGGAAAAGAGTAGAATGTGTTAGAGAAATGCCTGGGCGGCTAGCCTAAGCCATGCCTAATCATGGTGGAAACTTATAGCGAAACCATAGTGGCATTCTATGAAGCATCCTCAATAAAAATCTATGGAAATAGCAAAATACTGCTGAGATGCTCACTGTCCGTTGCCTTGCCATTTTGATATGGAATAGCTCCCGTGTCATGGGGCAAGGGGACCCCGTTGGCTGTTCTCTATGATACACATATACTTATAATGACAAGAACTTGCTTGTGACCAAAGTTGAGTAGCATGAGGTTCGGTACTCGTACACAAGGGGCATGAGATTTTAAACTTGTGATTTGTCAAGAATATACTCATATTTGCGTCACTTTAACCTTAATCACTTCAAGATGCTTATGATAGGGGAAATGAGAGCTCAAATCTAGTAAGTACCATAATTTTTGGAAGCTCTTTATGAAACTTGAAATCCCTACTTCCCTCTGCGAAGGGCCTTTCGTTTTACTTTTTGTTGAGTCTCCATCTTCTATCTTCATGCACCAATTAAGAGAGCATAGTTGTCATTCTTAGTTCAATGTGCATTGTCCCAAAACTTGTGGATTGATTCATAATCATGGTATTCTTGTTCTTAAATTATTTGTATCTAGTCACCCTTATGAACTTTGAAGGTTTCCTATGCATTTATGTTTTTCTCACTACTAGGAAAACGATTATAGGTAGATTTTAATCCTGTGGCGCATATAGAGAAAATGCTCCACTAAAATTAATTCTGTGGCGCATTTAAGAAATGCTCCACAGAATTCATGCAATTCTATGGCGCATATGGCTATATGCGCCACAGAAAGTGAGCATTCTGTGGCGCATATAGCCATATGCGCCATAGAATTTATGTGGGCCCCATGTGGGCCTGACCCAGCACATGGGCATGCCAGAATTCTGTGGCGCATATGCTGTATGCGCTACAGAAAGTGAGAGTTCTGTGGCGCATATACCCGCCATAGAATTGCATGAATTCTGTGGCGCATATGCTATATGCGCCACAGAACTCTCACTTTCTGTGGTGCATATAGCATATGCGCCACAGAATTCGCACTATGTGTGGCGCATATAGCCATATGCGCCACAGAATGTGCGAACCAGATCTAAAAAAAGGCGGCATCCCCTCCTACCTACCACCACCCTTTCCCTTCTTCCCTCCTCCAACTAGCTCATCCCTCTCCTCCTTACCACTCCATATTTCTCATACTCACCTCCATTGTTGATAGCTAGACCTACTTTGGTTTATGTACTTGTGAGGGAAGCTACTCCTACTTTGTAAAGGTACTACACCTACCCATACTTTGCTCCTCCACCGCTATGCCTATGGTTGTGGATTTGTGAGGTGTGCATGGGTACTTGTGTGTGATGCATGTTTTGTGTGGCCGGCGGGTCTCGGAGCATGCATGTATATATGGATGTTTTGTAGGTGAAGATTGGTCCCGCGGGCGGTGTGCGATGGCGAGACGATGTTCGTTTGCTTTGTGTTGTGTATGTTGAATGAATGCATGCTTGCTTCTCGAGGAGCTTTGTGTTGTGCTTGAACGCATGTTGTTGGCGCCGGGTACATGGAGGTTTGCCGAAATGTTGATACACATACATTTCGGAAAATTTCTGCACTAGCCATACGTCTTACTTTTAGGGTAGGTCATGCCGAAATTTTCCGGCGATCATGCATATATGTGTGTGCTTCATGTGTGTGTGCATGGTTCTAACACACTACAAGGAATCTGGCTATATATGACCCTCAATTTTCGTCACAGAATCATCATAGTAGTCCGTTTATGACGATTCTATGACGATTTTGAGATCGTCGAAAGCTGGGCGTCGCAAATGAACTATAACGATGTTTTTGGTAAAATCGTCATAACCGTCTACGACGATATTGAATTGTCATAACGTCTATGACGATCCAATATCGTCATGGACCATCTAGCTAGGCTAGATCAGATCCTACGTGGCCGATCCTACGTGGCAAAATTGTGACGAAATGAAATCGTCTTAAATTAAAATCAGCCCAGTCCATTTTAGTTGCTTACTTGGGCTAAGCCCAATAATTCTGGCGTTTCTTTTTCTAGTCGTCGGCCTTTTATGGTGTGTCTCTCTCAGGCCTTATCCTTTTTATGGCCTCTTTTCTATTTTGGACCTCCGCCTTTTTACGATACATTTCTTTTTGGGATAGGCCCGCTTTTCAGTTTCAATTTTCATACAACACTTGTCCAGTTTTATTTTTCATCATTTGTTAATAATTTAACAACAAATAATTTAATCAGAACTGAGTACATCAATTATTTTTGATAATCAAGAATATAACGATATTTTCATAGTTTAAATAACATATACTCATATACAAAATAATAATCCAGGTTTGAAAATACAACAAAAAACGAATTTGCATAACTCTATTCCAATATTTCCGATGTTCAAATGGCAGATACTGATATACAAATTAATAATCCAGGTATAAAATACAACACAAATTGAACCTTCCATCATAATACAAGGCTGCAACAGAATGTAAAACCACTACAGGACCATATCCCTTGAACAGGTAACATCCATCGACGGTCAGAGCATGAGGAAACAAAGCATATCCTTCCAGCCAACCAAACTCGACTCCAAAGCTAGATGTCCCTTGCTATTGCATTATCAGGACCTCTCCCCTGCACAAACAACACATCAAGTTGCTAACTGCTTATGGTATATCAAATAACACAGCATGCATGCTTCCAAAAAAATTATAATCAAACCATAACTATCAAATAGAATATTACCATGCTATGAAACAATATGTATCTATCCTGCAAAAACAACATTCATAACAGAAATGCACCTGTATAGCCTATGAGGAGCTAACAGCTAATAGTCCTAATTTAGGTATCATATCAGACAATGATACATACATGAATTCAACTCAAATTTATAATGCATGAATACACCTATTAATTTAGCATATGATCCATAACACGATGTATGTTCAATTCCAGTTTTACACTGAGATTATTGTCACTCGCATCAGAGCCTAAATACAAAGGAACATGTACAGCAGTGGCCTATCAACCAAGTAACAAGGGACACAAAGAGGTTAAATCAATCAATTATCTAATCTAGAGAAGGAAGCGCCTCTGAAGTTGCAGCGCAGTGAACTTGACGATATGAACGCGGTGCCTTGGCTAGGTTTGGTGCGCTCTAGCATGAAATATAGCATACAGGTAACTCCTCTGGTTCAGCAAGGCACATCACCACACATTTGTGTCTGGGAATAAATAATAACTTGTAAGCAAGAGAGTTTAATCAAATATAACTGTGTACTGGATACAACAATGGTGGAAAAAAAGTTTAGTAATTATACAATAAGTCATTTTTCCCAAATCTCTAAAAAATGGAACTTGGTAGGATTGGCATACATATTAGCTCAAGGTTTTCAAAAATATTAAGTTGATGCATTACTCTAGCATAACCAAAATAGATGAATCAGTTTAGATAGGTACAACAGAAGAGAGCCAATAAACATCCCAGTTCAGACATCTCTTTCTCCACAAATAAATCGAGCAATCCTGGAGCATGTATGGAGCCTCTCTCAAAATAAAGGAAGGTATATGAGGACATGAAGCTATCGTGTGGTCAGGGAGGTTATAAAAATTTAATATGGGCACAATAGAGACTATTGAGACATGCATCAGGATATACACAGATCCACAATAAGTATTGAGACATGCATCAGGATATATACTAGTACTTCAACTGCAATGAGATATGTTAGTCGAATCACCACTTCAACAACGACAAATATGTATTGGAGTAAACCATTTGGAAAACTAATTCTACTATTATTCCCCAAGTAGACACAGTAGTAGCATCACTAAGTTCTATTGTTTCTATTTCAGTAGCAGCACCACCGAGTATGGGACTGGAGTACCTTACCACTGAACATGTTGATGCAGTAGTCACCAATCTTGCCGCTGGAGAGGTGAACGAGGTGAAGGCGGAGGTGATCTTGGGAAAACTGGTGTTCACTTCATCCTCCATGATCTGCTCTTGTCCGCTGAACAGCAGGCTACCGGAGACCTCGACCGCTGCCACATCCTCCCAGTCCATCGTCCGGTACTCGCCCCTCCTTGCTCCTCCATTATGATTCCAACCTGAAAAAACACAAGAGATGACAGGACACATACAAGTCAAGTACTCAGTGGAGTAGACAAGTTTCAGAGTAGTGTGAGTAGACTGATTGGGTATCAAAAGCATTGAGAAAGTTCATTTTTCAACACTAATATTCATTTTCTCATATCATTTGATTGCACACAAAGATTAACTGCATTAAAAATCCGGCAATTACATTTCCTTCTACTAGTAGTCTATCACTTCCTAGCAGTTTGGACAAAAACACATCCTGTGCAAAAATGATACATAGCAACCACAAGGGACAGAAAATGCTGAGATCTATAATGGCAGGACGCATACGAAGGTAGTGCAGGAGCGATGATACAACGAGGGAGTTACATACGACCTTACGCGTTGTATGGACGCGGATGAAGGTAGTCCAGGAGCTCCTCCTTGTACACCTTGACCTCTAACTCCTCCGATGTTGTCGATGTCATCGCAGCTCACAGTCGCATCTAGGGGAGCCTGTAGAGAGAGACAGAGAGGGATTGTTAGAGAGAACGCTAGCAAGAGAGGGAGTGGGATGGTAAGAGAGAGAAGGGGTCATACGAATCGTGATTGAGGGACACGGGGTAGTATACCTTGATCTAGACGCTCTCGCGGACCACCTCCCAATCACTAGCACCTTCTCGCCGGTGTGTACCGCAGTCGGATCAACATGAAGCTCACCGCCGCTGACCCGGTCGGGGTCCTCGACGCCACACCTCTCGCTGCCCCCATTGCCATGCTGTCTGAAACCATAGAAGATGGGGTTTCCGTGTTTCTTTGCAACCGGTGATGGATCTTGTGTTGGTGGAGAAGGGAGGGAAGGGACTAGTCCCAGCTCTGGCTAGGGGGTCGAGGGTGGCGCCGGCAGAGGATTCGTTCTATCGGGGACAGCGATGGGCGAGGCGATCTAAGGGGAAACGGAGGGTGCGGCGTGGCATCGACGCCGCCATCCAAGGGTTTGGATGTGGGGCGAGAGATCCGGGTGGGGACGGGGGGTGCGGCACGGCGTCGACAGCGCAGGGAGACGTGGAGATGGATTTGGGGGCGGCGCGGCATCGACAGCGGCAACGGGAGGGGGGACGAGCACAACATAGGGGAATCAACAGGGCACAAGATAGGGCAAGGAAGGGGCGGCGTGAGGGCACTCGACGCGATCTAGGTTTCGTTTGACAGATGGAGTGGTGTGCTTATTCGGGTGACCTACCAGGCATTGGATCGACGCTGAACGGTCCAGATCAGGCAGATGAGGCTGATCCGTGGGAGACATCTTTCCTCTGTTTTGATTGGTTGGTTCATAAAACACCTCGTTTTTGTACTTGCAAAATAGAAAATGTCTTTTTTCCAACAAAAATGAAAATTTCCTTGGATAAAATTGTTCGGCATTCTAAAATGCATATGTGAGCACAATTTCTTCATGTAATCTTGAAAAGGTATTCTCAAAAAACCTATTTTCCATTTTTCGAGCGCAAAAAACGGGGCGTTTTATGAAATAACCACCAAATTAAAGTTTCAAAATTCTACCACCCCATTTTTCAAAAATAATAGGCCACCTTACATGGACAAATGTCCCAACCGGGATATCTCAAACCTTTCCTTACACCCGTGGCAAAAAAGACAAATTCCTGCCGAATCGGCAGAAAGTGGATCTGATTTGAACTACATGTACATTATCTAATGCCCATGATTTTTTGCAAAAATGATTTTTAGACTCAAAATATGCTATTTTTCAGAGATCCAGTGTACTTTTAGCGAGCCTCAGCCCCTAGCTAAGAACCTTCATGCCCGCCGTTTTGACATAGTTTAAAACAGGCATAAAAAATTTAAAAACAGTCCGATCAACACAAATCCTTCGCGTGATGTCTTATTATGTGACATAGTTGCAAGGAAAAATACCAAACTTGGTAGATTGAGTATGTCTCAAAAAAACCTTCACAAAATGACCTATCATGTTCGAGGTTTCATGGCTTTCGGGTCAAATCACCAATGTTATGGCTAGAATAAGGGCATAGTTTGTGAAAATGCACCCGTATTATGAACACATGTGCATCATGGATTGGCGAACAATGTTGCAGGAGGAAGTTTTCCATTTCGACGCACGGAAAATCCATATTCCATTTTCCGAGCGTAAAAACCGGGGAGTTTTGTGAAGCAACCACCAAATGACAGTTTTAGAATGGCACAACCACATTTTTTAAACATATTAGACCACCTTACATGGACAATGTCCCAACCGGGGTATCTCAAACCTTTCTGTTCACCCCTGGCAAAAAAGACAAATTCCTACCGAATTGGTAGAAAGTGGGTCCGATTTGAACTACAGGTACATTATCTAATGCCCATGATTTTTTGAAAAATGATTTTTAGACTCAAAATTTGCTATTTTTTCAGAGATCCAGTGTAATTTTAGCGAGCCTCAGCCCCTAGCTAATAACCTTCATGCCCGCCGTTTTGACATAGTTTAAAACGGGCATAAAAAATTTAAAAATGGTCCGATCAACACAAATTCTTCGTGTGATGTCTTATTATGTGACATAGTTGCAAGGAAAAATACCAAACTTGGTAAATTGAGTATGTCTTAAAAAAACCTTCACAAAATGACCTATCATGTTCGAGGTTTCATGGCTTCTGGGTCAAATGACCAATGTTATGGCTAGAATCAGGGAATAGTTTGTGATAATGCACCCGTATTATGAACACATGTGTATCATGGGATGGCGAACAATGTTGCAGGAGGAAGTTTTCCATTTCGACGCACGGAAAATCCATTTTCCAAGCGTAAAAACCGGGGCGTTTTGTGAAGCAACCACCAAATGACAGTTTTAGAATGGTACAACCACATTTTGTAAACATATTAGATGACCTTACATGGACAATGTCCCAACCGGGGTATCTCAAACCTTTCCGATCACCCCTAGCAAAAAAGACAAATTCCTGCCGAATCGGTAGGAAGTGGGTCCGGTTTGGAACTACAGGTACATGATCCAATGCTCATGATTTTTGGAAAAAATCATTTTTAGACTCACAATATGCTATTTCTTCATAGATCCAATGCAAGTTTTGTGAGGCTCGGCCCCTAGCTAAGAACCTCCGTGCTTGCCATTTTGACCATTGTTTGAAACGGGCATAAAAAATTCAAAAACGGTCCGATCAATGCAAATCCTTCGCGTGGTGTCTTCTTATATGACATAGTTGCAAGGAAAAATACCAACCTTTATATATTGCAAGTGTCTCAAAAAAATCTTCACAAAATGACCTATCATGTTCGAGGTTTCATGACTTTCGGGTCAAATGACCAATGTTATTGCTAGAATCAGGGCATAGTTTGTGATAATGCACCTGTATTATGCACACATGTGTATTATGGGATGGCGAACAATGAAAAATACGGTCCAATCAATGGAAATCCTCTGCGTGATGTCTTATTATGTGACATAGTTACAATGAAATATACCAAACTTGGTATATTGCAAGTATCTCAAAAAAACCTTCTCAGAAATGACCTATCATGTTTGATGTTTCATAGGTTTCAGGCTAAACGACCAATGTTATGGCGGCACAGTTTGTGATAATATGCCCATATTGTGCACCCATATGTATCATGGGATGGTGAAAAATGTTGCAGGCGGAATTTTTCCTTTTCGTCACACAATAAAACCATTTTCCATTTTCCGAGCGCAAAAAACGGACCGTTTTGTGAAGCAACCACGAAATGAAAGTTTCAAAATGCTACCATCCCATTTTTCAAAAATAATAGGCCAGCTTACATGGACAAATATCCAACCGGGATATCTCAAACCTTTCCATCCACCCGTGACGAAAAAGACAAATTCCTGCCAAATCGGTAGGAAGTGGGTCCGATTTGAACTACAGGTACATGATCCGACACCCATTAGTTTTTGAAAAAAATAGTTTTAGACTCACAATATCATGTTTCTTCAGAGATCCATCGAAACTTTTTAATAAGACTCAATCCCTATACGAGAATAGTCACTCCCTAGTTTCAAACTCATATTTTGAATTATGGTATTGTCCCTACTATGGACTAATATGGGATTAGTAAATCCACTATTTTTAATTAATCAAAGTATTCCTAGTTAATATCCTAAGATGTTCTACTGGATTTTATAAAAAATTAGAAACAAAAATCAATTATTTTGGACTTATTTTGAAAAAAGTTACAAAAGAATTAAGAAAACAAAAAAAACTAAACAGGCGGATCTGGCCGGGCCCTAATCTTACACTTCCTACTAAGGCCCATCACGGCTAATTCCCTTCCCACTGAGCCCATCGCAGCCGAGTCCCTTCCCACTGAGGCCCATTACTGTAGAGGACTCAGCCCAGCGCATTGTTTGAATAGATATATGGGTGCGTTGTAGTAGTAAAACAAGAAAGAATGGTTGGCGTGGCGGTAAGGTGCGCCAGGTTGGTTTGGAGGTCTGGGGTTTGAATCCCCGCCCCAATTCTTTTTTGCAAATAACCTATAAGGCAATCTGGGCAATTGGCTTTCGGTCCCAGTCTTAGTAGATTCGAGCAGCGCCATGTAGGCATATATTAACACATAAATATGACACAAGCATATATTAACACACAAATATGACACGTAGTCAAAAAATAACACATATACAAGTAGATATTAACACACTAATATGACATGTAATAAAAAACTAACACATAGACAGGACACATGGGCGCAATTGCTGATGTGACCGACTACCAATTTGAACCTATCTTAATTTTACGTCATGATGATTTCAAATCGTCGTAGTGAGGTACAAATAACATCGTAGGATATATCCATCAGATTATGACGATTTGAGCTAATGAAACTATGACGTTCCTAGGCAAAATCGTCGTAACTTTGTAAGGTTTTGAACCTCCCGAACGGCTTACGACCATCTGGTGCGAAATCGTCATAACTTTACGACGAATGTGTCCAAGGTCACTATGAGAAGGTCATAGAATAACACATTTCTTGTAGTGACACTCTCTCTTTAATTTGGTCTATGTTCACGCGCAGGCGACCATGGTCATCCATATGAGCGAACGCTGGGTGGTTAGATACAAGGTTGATGCGGTGGCCGATATGGTTCAGAACAACATGACGAAGATAAGATGTCCGTGCCGAACGTGCAAACACCGGAAGTGGATCAACCCTGATTCCGGACAATTGGAGTCTCACCTTTTCACGTGTGGTTTCATGCCCGGCTTCTTAGTGAATGAGCTGCCGGCAGATGGCGGTGGCCATGATGAAGAAGAGGCCGGGGGCGGGGGAGAAGACGAAGGGTCTCCCTGACATGGTCATCATGACGAAGGAGAACATGATGATCATCATGAAGAAGGAGATGCCGACGGACACGATCATCATGAAGGAGATGATGCCAGAGCAGATGGTGGTGGTGGCGGAGAAGAAGGGAGCACGGACACGGCGCTAACTTTGGCCTTGTGGGACCCTCATCTTCAAGAAATTCTCCTAAAGCAGATGACCAAAACGAAAGCTGCAGCCAGAGAGAAAGCCAAGCTGGCACAGATGGAGGTAGACGGGAGGACTCCATTGTATCTTGGGTGCCGGCCCGAGGATACACGCTTGAGTGTAACGCTGAAGGCTTTGGAGATGAAGGCGGAGCACAAATGGACCGACACTAGATTCAACGCTCACATGAAATTGTGGCACGCTCGTCTTCCCAAGGACAACACACTGCCAACAAGTATCGAGGAGGCGAGGAAAGTAGTTTGCCCACTAGACATGCCATGCGTGAAGTACCACGCATGCATCAACGAGTGTGCACTTTATCAGAACGAGTAAAAGGATAGAACCTCATGCCCAGTGTGCGGCCAGGGATGGTACAAGAGAGGGAACAAGAAAGTTACCCGAAAAGTGGTGTGGTACTTTCCTATCACTTCTCGTCTGCAGCGGTATTTCGTAGACCCTAAGGAAGTAGAGCTCATGCAATGGCACGCGAAGAGGGAGAAGACGGAAGATGATCTGGAGAAGGGAAAGATCCTAACACACCCCGCGGACGCTAGCCAGTGGAATGCGCTAGACATCCAATTCCAAGATGAGTTCGGGCTCGATCCAAGGAACGTCAGGTTGGGCATGAGCACCGACGGACTCAATCCCTTTGGCAACCAGAGTAGCACGCACATCACCTGGCCCGTGTTTGTATGGTCGTACAACCTCCCCCCTGGCTGTGCACGAAGCAGCGGTACATACACATGAGTATCCTTATCCAGGGGCCAAAACAACCAGGTGTCGACATGCATCTGTATCTCGGGCTCTTGAAAGAGGAGTTAACGACGTTGTGGGAGACGCCGACACGTACGTGGGATGCCTACACTGGAGATTATTTCGACCTGAGAGCCTCGTTGCTCACGACGGTGCATGACTATCCTGGTTACGGATATGTAGCGTGCCAGGTGAACCATGGATTCTGTGCATGTGTTAGGTGCACGGAAAAGACCCCGCAACTGCAGCTGTCGAGGGATCCCGGGTCTTCGAAAACTGTGTTCCAGAGGACTCGAATGTGGCTCCGAAGGATCACCCGTGGAGAAAACGCGGAGACCTGTTCAATGGCAAAGACGAGCTTGATAATGCCCCACGAACTTTGAGCGGCGAAGAAATCAAGGAGCTTCTAGAAAATTGGGAAGAGTGCCCTGCGCCGGGAAAGAAGCGGCCGAGGAACAGCCGCCACCGTTGGATGGAGTATGGAAGGCGAGGTCTGTTTTCTGGGACCTGCCTTACTGGAAGGTCCTCCACATGCCCCATAGCCTCAATATGATGCACATCACGAAGAACGTTACCGAGAGCCTGCTTGGCACTCTGATGAACATGACGGATAGGACCAAGAACGGGCCGAAAGCAAGAAGCGATCTGAAATTGCTTGGCATTAAGAAGGAACTTCAGTACCCCGATAGTGACGATGCCGGCGATGACGATGAACAGACGGAAGGGACCCAGGGTTGCCGCAAAAGGGCTAAGAAGAATGGGGTGGTGCTTAAAGCTGCATGCTTTACTCTGAGCCAGGAGGAGCTCCATAGGTTTTTTAGTTGCCTCATAGGAGTCAAGGTTCCGCACGGCTACTGTGGGAAGATAAGCAGATATCTGGACGTAGCGAAGAAGAGGTTCAGCGGGATGAAGTCTCACGACTGTCATGTGCTGATGACGCAAATACTCCCCGTTGCGATCCGAGGGATAATGGACGAGCACGTCCGTGAGACGCTGTTTGGCCTCTGCAACTTCTTCGACGTCATCTCTAGGAAGTCTATCGGCATGAAGCAGCTCGGAAATATAAAGTAAGAGATCGTCGAGATACTATGTGAGCACGAGATTTACTTCCCTCCTGCGTTCTTCGACATCATGGTGCATCTGCTTGTCCGTGTCGTGGATGACATCATCCATCTCGGGCCGGCGTTCCTGCACAACATGATGCCGTTCAAAAGGCTGAACGGTGTCATCAAAGGATTCATTCGCAATAGGTCCCGTCCAGATGGAAGCATAGCCAAGGGCTTTCTGACCTACGAGTGTGTATCCTTCTGCCAGAACTACCTAAGCATCGAGAACCAGGATGTCGGTCTGCCCACCAGGAAGCACCTAGGGAGGCTCACTGGATTTGGTCACCACGAGGGCTACCGCACACTCCACGTCGGTATCGAACTCGAACGTGCTGACTTTGATAGGGCAAACCGAGTCGCGCTACAACACATAGAGTTGGTCGGCCCCTGGGTGGATGAGCACAAAACCTTAATCGAGAAGAAGCTCGCTAATAACCTGGGAAAGACAAGGAAGAAGGGAGACGTAACCAGAGAGCACAACGCCAGCTTCACGGGGTGGTTCAAGAAAAGGCTACTGGAAACTCCCATGCCGACGCCTTATACTGAAGATCAGAAACTCATATTCTCACTCTCACAGGGCCCCAGGCGCAACGTTAGGACCTATCAGACATACGACATCAATGGCTACAGATTCTACACCGAGGAGAAGGACAAGAATAGCGAATACCAAAACTCAGGAGTAACTATGCTATCCTACGCCGATGACGAGACTGATGTCAAGGAAAGATTCTACGGAAGGATCGAGGAGATATGGGAACTCGACTACTGCGGAGTGACGGTGCCGATGTTTTGTGTCATATGGGCCAAGAGTGTCGAAAAAGATGGCCGATTTTTCACCACCATGGTTATACCCGATGCAAAATCGAAGAACGCCTCCACAAAAAATGAGCCATGGGTGCTCGCTAGCCAAGTTGATCAATGCTTCTTCATTACCGACCCGGCAAAGCCAAGCCGTGTTGTCGTGAGGAGGTGCAAGAGGAGCATCAACGGAATCGAAGGACCTGCCAACAAGCAAGACATCGATAAAAACGGCGATCCCAAGATCGAAGAGGAATTCGACAAGTACTTCGACAAGCCTACTACTTATGCTAAAGTAAGAAGGAAGACCACCCTACCGGCTAAAGGTTGCCAGTAGACGAGAAGAAATCTCAAGGTGGCCGGCCTAAAGTATTCTACCGCAAAGAAGAAGGGCAAAAAAGTTGTTGTGAAGAGACACTAGCGCTACCTCGGAGCCGACTTAGCGGTTTTTGACGCCTTTTTTGTACTAATTAATGCATGCAGATATATTGGTGTGGGTGTGTGTGACAAGCATATATAATATATTATTACCATCCTTAATAGCCAAATATATGAATTCTTGTTTTTAATAGTAAAATATATTAGTTCTTGCCTTAAATATATATTTACAATCCTTAAAAATTAAAAAAAATTAAAAAAAATTGGGGCCGCCAGGAATCGAACCTGAACCAATGCGGTGAGTTGTGTTTGATGTCACATATGTGCAACGAGCGTTATTTGTACCATCAATAAAAATTCTGTGGCGCATATCTAACAGATGCGCCACCGAATTCTGTGACTTGGCCGTTTTGGTAAAAATTCTGTGGCGCATATCTAACAGATGCGCCACGGAATTCTGTGACTTGGCCGTTTTGAGCCGCGCAGCACTTCTTCCCTCTTCACTTCCCCCCCCCCCCCCCCAAACCCTAGCTACTAGTCGTGCCGCCACGCTCGATCTCGCCGTCGCGCCGCCGATCTCGCCGCCGCACCTCGCTTGCCCCGCTGTGCCGCCGTGCCGTGCCCGCCGTCCACCATCACCAACACCACTCCGCAGGTGACCCCCGGCCCTCCCCTCCTTCTTCCCTTCCCTCTGTCCACGCTAACCTCACTGTGACCCCGCGTAGGCGACCTCTTCGTGACCCCACGCAGAGCACCAGGAGGAGGAGGAGGCTCCGCCGGCGTCCAGGACCACCACCACGGCCACCACACCCCGCGCGCAGGTGACCCCCTCCCCTCCTTCTTCACTGCCCTTCCTGCTCTGTCCACGCATGTCACGGCTATCTTTGGTCGGTTGTCTCCATGGAAGAAGAGTTCTTTTGAGAGGAACGAACGAACAATTGGTCTTGTTTGTAGTTCTGTTTAATGGTTGTATCAGGTCTAGGATTCCTGTGCAGGAAAAAGGAAAGAATGGTGCCATCGCTGTTGCGAATTGCTTTGTGGAATTTTTGATGAACTTGTCAGCTACTTACTATACTTTTGTGTCTGTGTGAGAACCACTGGGAGAGTGGGAGAAATTGTAATACTATGAACGTGCGCTTAGGTTTTCTGTTTCTGGGGTGATCATGCATGCTAGTCTTTGGTCTCTTTTAGAGTCCATCTTGGCTTGTCATTCATATCGCTGTGAGTTCTCTGCAACACGTCTTTTTCTGCTATGCACCTCTGATGCCTTTTAGCTTTACTTGTTTGTATCATTGTGCGTTCAACTACGTGGTGATCTTGACTTGTCTTTCAAGCCTATGTCTTTGAGTGGCCACAAGATGTCTTACATAATGTAAATTTGGGGCTCAGTGTGCATGTTTAAATTTATTTTACAAAAGTACATTTTTACACTGTTGCAGAACATATATATTCTTCCAGAGTCAATTGCATTCGGACTATATAATCTGGAATAGCATTCCATTATCTGGAATAGCATTCTGACTATATATTTTACCTGCAGTAGCATTTTGAAATCTGGAATAGCATTTTTAAATCTGGAATATATTTTACCTTCCAGAGTCAAAGTCAAGTATATTTTTAAATCTGAAATAGCATTCTGACTATATATACAAAACACAGTTTACCTGCAGTAGCATTCCATTATCAGTTAAAGCTACTGGAATGCTATTGAAATGCTACTATTTAATGTTATTGGAATGCTACTATTTAATGCTAAATGATATCTGGAATGCTACTATTTAATGCTATTGTTATTTAAAGCTACTGTTATTTCCTGGAGATGAAATCTGGAGCACCATATGTGGCTGTGGAGCACAATTTGTGCTTTTTGTATGTGGAATGTTTGCAGGGAAATCACCCGAGCTGCCCATTTCTCCTGAAATGTTGATTTCGATCCATTTCGGTCGAGAAATGGGGCTCATATGTCAAAACAATAGCAAAGGTCATGCCGAATTTTTCGGTCGGACACTTTGTAATTTTTTGACATATGAGCCCCATTTCTCGACCGAAGTGGAAGTGACTCGACACTTCGCAAGAAATGGGCAGCTCATTTTAAATATTGTCGACACTAATTAATACTAACTTAGTTTAATTTGTTTAGAAGTGTGCAAACATGTCGGTCGCCGATGGGGCCGGCACTTCTAAGGCCGCCATGAGCGTCGAAGACCAAGCTAGAGCGGCGAACCTCACTTTCTGGGAGGTTGAGTCGCAGTACGAGGCGGCGGAGTCTCTGCATGAGGACGTGGCAGCTTCTACAGGCCACGATGGGGATGATGAGCAAGAGAGGGACGAGGACTACCGGATAGATGGAGACGAGGAGGAGGATTTGACCACCTCCGATGGTGGAGGCTGCACGACCGATGGCGGTAGCAGCAAACCTTCTCTTAAGAAGAAGAAGCCGAGGAAGGATTGGAAGCCGCAAAAGCTCGCCTACACCACCGACAATATCACTCTGGTCTCGGAAAGTGGCCAACCGTTGGAGCCTCCGGATGTTGCCGCCGGGTTCGGCATGCAACTCGGGTGCATCGTTCGGGAAAGCATGTCGATCAACACGAAGCACCTGAGAAGTGAAGAAAATGAGCGGTTGATGGCAAACTGCATTAAGAAGCTTCACCGACGGTACAAGTTCCCGGCACCGTACATCGACAAACTGGACCCGTCCAATAAGGTGAACAGGTCAGCCATCACGAAGATGGCCAATGCCTTGAGCAGCTGGAAAACCCGGGTGAGGAACAAGATCGCGAAAAAGGAAAGTTGGGAGAAGATAAAGAAGGGTGAGCCCATCATCGTCGAAGACGAGTTCAAGATATTCAAGGCGGAGACAGAGACTGACGATTCGAAGGAATGGATGGAGTGGGGTCGGCAAATGCGGGAACAGAACATAGGTAACCACCGATGTGGAAGCGGCGGTTATAGGGGAAAGAAGGCCATATGGGCATGGGAGGACACCGAGGTTGAGCGTCTCAGGAAAGAAAACCCATTTTTAAAAATCACGGACGAGCAGACCCGGAACTTTGTTCGGGCCCGATACTATCTGGACAAGGATACCATGGAATTCGTCACCGACGATGACGATGTGAGGAAGTTTGAGGATAAGCTGGTAAGTAATTTAGCTGTGGTCCATTTGCTTTCATTTTGAATAATGAAGGCAAGTTCCTAAATGTGGGTTCACCTTTCCTTGCCTGCAGGACGCTGAAATCAAGGCTGCGCATGAGGCGCTGGACCCATCGTCCCAGGGCTCGACGGAGCCATGGGACATGGTTTTCAACAGGGTGACCAACGCCTACAAGGGGAGGCAAAAGTCTGACCCGCCCACGTCAGATGGCCGTATCTCTGGCTTTGGTACGAGCACAAAGTTCCGCGACTACTACAACGATGAAGCCAAGAAGAGAAAGGAGAGGCAGACCCAGTCGACGGCTCAGGATCAAGCCGATAAGGAAGGGCTAAAGCGGAAGATCGCGTATCTGGAGGCCAGTAAGGAGGGCTAGGACGAGGTGAACGCTATAGTGCAGCAGAAGATCCTCGAGATGCTACCCCCTCGGCTGATGGAGGGGATAGCAAAATGGAATGCTGACGGTCAGGTGGGGCCGATACAAGTGCCCAGCGCCGGCGGCAGCACCTCGAGCCACCAAGTGTCTTCGGACATGGTTACCCCGCCACCCTCCATCCCCGCGGCGCAACCGATGGAGTTGGATGCGCCGGAGCTACCCCCTCATGCCGAGACTACCAAGGCGCAGCAGCTGGCGAAGCTTCCTAATGCACCCGAGCCGGAGAAGAACAAGGATCAGCCATCGGCCGCCCGTGTCTCAACATTAGCCGAGCTCGGCGCCCTTACCAAGGTAAAATAAGTAGTTAGTCAGCGTGCTCTACTTAATGCCTTTGATTGGCTGCCATATCATGATGCATATCTATATGCCTCAGGACACTCCGTGCGTGCTCCTGCATAAGGTGCCCGGCAGAGAGTTGAAGGATGTTGCCACGGGCAAGCTAATACAACAGGCGAACCGCACGATGCACTGCAAGCCCATGGATGATGTCGTGATGCGCGTCGAGTTGGGTCGGGTGTTGGGGGTGCGAAGACATGGACCCTCCCATGCAACCTCCGGGAGCCAACGAGCACCTGACCCTGGAAGGTTGCCATGGCTATCCCATGATTTGGCCAAAGACCCAGATTCGTATTGGGACTCGCTCCACCGGCGCCACCTCGATCGTTCGGCCGCCAAGATCGAAGCCTCCTGCTGCACCGGTCGTCGTCGCCGCCACCACAAGCCGTCACTAGAGACTCTTATTGGGAGCGTCTGCATCGGCACCGCAATAAGCCAAGGGCGTGGTTGCTCCTCGACCGCCATCGCCCCCGCCTAAAGGCAAGGCCGTGGCACCGCAACCGCCATCGCCACCACCCAGGACGATGTGGAAATGGCGGCCTTCGACGCCAACATCGAAGTGGATGATGATGATGAACCGATTGATGTCAATGCCTTTGTCAACACCGGCGCCGGCAAAGCACCGTTCATGCCTCCTCTTAATGAAGAACCATCATTCCGCGATCAAGCTACCCATCCCAAGAAGCGCCTGGTCTTTCGTGGGTTTTCTTAGGAGACGCCTCCGGCCGCCGAGACACAACCTCCACCGGTCGGAATCATTTTTAGCCCTGACACACTCCACAGGATGGTAGGTGAGGGGATAGCATCGCCAGTGGAGGACAGTGCTGATGAGAAGAGGAAGAGGGTGAGGAAGAGGCCGAACAGGAACAAGGACAAGGCTGCGAGCCAGCCCGCTTAGATCCGTTACCGGGACGATGTTGTACCACCATGCCATGGCTTGACCAGAGTGCACGAAGCTGGTCAGCCCATACTGCCTCCGGAACTGCGCCACCTGGCTTCGGGAGCTATGATGAGTTTGCATGAAGGTATCCGGACACTACAGGGACTCCTTCTCAAGGAAAATAACCCGAATTACCCGGTGTTCACCATCAAGGTGCCGACGGACATGGGCTTCGTCACCGATGCCCCCGCGGATGTATTCTTCATAGCCTACAAGGACATCTTCAAGCTATTCCACTCGAGACGGCTGGACTATAACTTGGTTCGCCTATTCGCGCTCAATATGGCGATGAAGGTCAAGAGAGAGCAAACCCCATTCGTCGCAATAGCGGATCCCTACTACATGCGGGACAGCCAGCTGGAAGAAGGAACAAGGACCCGGGCCTAGGCAAAGTCCTACCTTCAAAAGCTATTGATGGAAAGCAAGAGGAAGGACAACATCCTTGTGCCTTTATTTCCCGAGTAAGTGTACACATCCTCCTACCGCCGTCATAACACATAAATATTTCTTTCCATTGCTCTTTTCCAACATCCCGTTCCACACTGTGTGTTGCCCGCAGAGACAAGTACTGCACGCTCATCGTCCTCTCCACGAGGTATTCGCTTTCCACCTACTTCGACTCGGGGAGTGCGAGGAGGAAGAACTACGCCAGAGTAAAGAGAGTTTTGGATGATGCTATCGAGGGCTATGCCAAACAAGGAGGCCCCTTCGACTATAAGGGGGAGGCTTACAAGGACAATGGCTTACACAAGTTCAAGCACGTGTGCGAGTTCCCCTGCGTCAAGCAGACGTCTAGTAGCGTGAAGGATGCCTTCTACGTTTGCCATCACCTCAAACGGTTTGTTCGGGATGGCGAAATGATAACGCTACCATCTTCTCTCTAAGGATGGGCACAAAAGTTGTATGGGATCAATGACTCCGATCTCATGGAAGAATTCCATGATACGCAGGTGAAGCTATCACATATCATTGTGGAACAAGTCAACACAACTGGTGGGATCTTTCACCAGCCCAGGCAGTTCACCAATAGGGAGATCGAAGCTCTCCTCAAGGCACAGGGTGACTTCAGGATGTGGATGACGAAAGACATGTACAAGCCGTTCTCGGCGCCCTCTGAGGAGAAGGATACTTGACCGAGAGAGCGTGTGTATCGGTGGACACATGTAGTGTGTGTGTTGAAAAACGTAACTTATCTTGCCTAGCTTGAAACTGTCGTTGTTATTGTGTCGTGTAATAACCATGGTCGTTGTTATTGTGTCAGACATGTTGTCGTGTTTCTTTCATTGTCATCGATGCATTATTTTAAGTTTATGAATGCGTTGCTCTAATATTTGTCAACATATATATTTGCATGATGTACTAATATGCCTTGTCAATAGAGATGCCGACGTACGTTTTGTACAAGGGTCGGGTTCTAGGTGTGTACGAGGAGCGGGTGGACTGCCACCAATAATTGGACAAGTTCAGCGGCAATAGCTACAAGGGATACGCGACTAGAGAGGAGGCGGTGGCCAAGTGGAGGAGACACGTATGGAAGATGAACCGGACGAAGATCTTGATGTCGCTCCTCCTCACCGGCATCGCGGTTACGGTGTACTATATATTCTTTTTTAAGGTAGTAGGTGGTGACAACATCACGCGGTTGTAATTAAGTTATGTGAGTGAGATGAACACTTGTGAAATGTACACTTGTACACACTTATTCGGTTCTAATATGTGTCTAGTATGTGATTGATGAACACTTGTGAACATTTGTGCTTGTTGATGTATTATATGTGAACCGGAACATTTGTACTGCTGTGTGCAGATTTTTTGTGTATTTCTATCAAATTTAGGTGTATTTCTTATAATATACTTGTATTTGTACTTAAATGTGAAAATTTCAAAATTCTGAAAAAAAGGATTTTGTGGAGCATATGGCATATGCACCATAGAATCTGGGACATAATTCTGTGGCGCATATGCCATATGCGCCATAGAATCTGGGACAGAATTCGGTGGCGCATATGCCATATGCGCCATAGAATGTTGAGAATTCTATGGCGCATATGGCATATGCGCCACAGAATTCTAATTTGGTGCGCCACTGGTAGAATTTTTCCTAGTAGTGGCTATTCCATGAAGGACAAGCTGATTACCACTCCTGCTATGTTTTTATATGTGAAACAAACAAATGTCTTTCAATGCATTGTTATTCATGAACTTTTTTTGTGAAACCTTTCATGTTGCAACATAGTTGCTATGTCTTATTGTTAGAAATATATCTTTCATGCTTATGTTAGAGTACTTTGATCGCAGCTATCAATGCTTTAAAATACCTTGATCAAGATTGTGATGGTGCATGTCACCTCAAATGTTATTCTTTTTATCACTTACCTACTCGAGGACGGGCAGGAGTTAAGATTGGGGATGCTTGATACGTCGTAAACATATCTATAATTTTTGATGTTCCATGCTTGTTTTGTACCAACTATCTTATGTTTTGTCTAAACTTTGAGGAATTTTTATACATTTTCTGGAACTAATCTATTAACAATATGCCATAGTGCCAGTTCCTGTTTTCTGCTGCTTTTGGTTTTAGAAAAGCTAGTAAATAAATATTCTCGGAATTGGACGAAACCAAAGCCAAAGTTCCTATTTTTCCAGACACTACATGGAGTCCGAAGGAGAGACGAAGGAGCGCCACAGGGCAGCCGCACCAGAGGGCCGCACAGGTCCACCCTAGGCTGCGCCTCCCTATGGTGTGGGCCCCTCGAGCGTCAACCGACCTTGCCCCCTATATAAACCCCCCGAAGAGAAAACCCTAAGGACCCGATCAGAGTTCCACGGAAAAGTACGTAGCCGCCGCCACCATCGTTCCTAGATCGGGAGGGATCTAAAGCTCTTTCCGGCACCCTACCGGAGAGGGGAGATTATCCCGGAGGCCTTCTTCATCAACATGCTAGCCTCCAGAGTGATGCGTGAACAGTTCATCCTTGGACTATGGGTCCATAGCAGTAGCTAGATGGTTGTTTCTCCTTCTTTGTGCTATCATGTTTAGATCTTATGAGATGCCTATCATGATCAAGATCATCTACTTGTAATCCTATATGTTGTGTTTGTTGGGATTCGATGGATATTGAGTACTATGTCAAGATTGATTATTTATTCTATCATGTCTATGTTATTTGTGATCTTGCATGCTCTCCGTTGCTAGTAGTTACTTTGGCCAAGTATTTGCTTGTGACTCCAAGAGGGAGTATTTATGCTCGATAGTAGGTTCATACCTCTAGTTATCTGGAGGAGTGATAGAAACCTCTAAGGTTATAGATGTGCTGTTGCTACTAGGGAGAAAACAACAATCCATTGTCCAAGGGCAATTGTATTGTTTACTTTACACACCTTGCGTAATGCAATTATCTGTTGCTTGCAACTTAATACTGGAAGGGGTTCTGATGATAACCTGAAGGTAGATTATTAGTCATAGATGCAGTTGGATTACGGTCTATGTATTATGTTGTAATGACCAAACAAATATCATAGCAATCATCATGCCATGTACATGCATTGTTATGCATTCTCTATCTGTCAATTGCCCAACTATAATTTGTTCACCCAACATGTTATTTATCTTATGGAGAAACACCTTAGTGAACTGTGGACCCTAGTCCATTCCTTCCCACTGATATTCAATCTACTGTCTACTATTTACTTTCTATAATTACTACAAGCAATTACTTTCTTCCACACTATATGTTTAATCCTTTGTTTTCAGCAAAAGCAGTGAGCTTGACAACCTCATTGTAAGTTGGGACAAAGTATTGTGGTTCTGTTGTGCAGGTTCCATGTTGCTAGCAACACCTTGGGAGTTTTTTCCTTTCTCCTACTGGTT
Source organism: Avena sativa (assembly GCA_916181665.1). Taxonomy (NCBI): domain Eukaryota; kingdom Viridiplantae; phylum Streptophyta; class Magnoliopsida; order Poales; family Poaceae; genus Avena; species Avena sativa. Next base: position 58,824,273 of record OV702295.1, read on the forward strand.
CAATAACTTTGGTTTCACAACTGAGGGAAAACCTGCTGCTATGCTCATCATACCTTGCTCTTGGGTTTCCCAACAGGCTCTACAGTAATTGAGCCACATCAAAGTGGTGGGAGAAAAATCTAGATCTGATCTCCATGTTGAGATCGGGTACACAGATGAGGAGTATATTCGCTTCGGATCCGACTCTGTCGATGCTGAAGTAGAAAAATCATTCTCAAGGTACATGACCGAGAAGACGAGACGCCCCCACGTTAACTACAGTCTAGAAGCGGAAGTCAAGACACTCTGGTACCTCAAGACCACGAACACGAAGAAGCATTACTTCGTGTACCACGTGGGCTCTAGATCCGACTTTGTCGATGCTAGACCCGGAAATGATTTAGTCCTCGATGCAATCGAAGAAAGTGCTGACTTACCTGATTCCCCTCAGGAGTCACTAACATCACAGGAGCTTCAAGACTTAGAGAAAGAGATGGAGCAGTATGAACAAGAATACGCTTCCAAACCAGTGCAAGGTGATCCGGAGACCCCTCCGAGTCCATATGATATCATGGATGAAGATTACACCTCGCAAGATGACATGGACACCAGAGATTCATCTGAGGTCCAGAAGCCAACTACGAGGGAAATTACTGACATAAGTTTATCCCTCGGTACCGGACTGAAATCTGTCTTTTCCACTGGTACGCATGTTAAGGCTACCGGGTGGTCAAATAAGAAGAAGAAGAACAACAAGAACCCGACACCGGCAGAGCCGGTTGAGGAAGCCAATGAAGATGAAGTTAACGAAGAGATCAAGATGGAGAATCAGGACGGATATCCAATTAAACCCACACCGGTCGATCCTCCCGTGGACTGTAACGTCCTCACTAAGGGTGCATGTGAGATCTACAGAGACGCTCTCACTATTCCAATCCCAACTACTTTAGATCTTACCTCGGAGGAGCCGGAGAAAAGGGCTGAGGTCCTGAAAAAGCATCGGTTGTTTTTGCTCGAAGAGGCAGCCTGCATCATCGAGATCAGGCAACAGTTAGACATCAATCCTGCCTAGTACACGTCAGAATTCAAGTGAATGCCAAAAAAGACAAGGGCATGTACGGTTCTTGCTAATAGGAACCAGGATGTCCATAGAGATTTATTCGACGGTAAAACCAGAGAGAAGATCATAGTCTACATCACGCCAGTGGAAAACGCTGCAGCTGCTCATGCCATCCTCGCCAATAATATGTCTCTAGAACATGTCCGGCAATGCGTGGTGTGATACGTCCAATTGCATCACCATTCTATATCATAATTTGTCTCTATTCATTGATATATTTCATATTAAGAGATGGTACTTATGTCTTTTCATCTGTTTTTGCATGTTGGATGATTCTTGGAGGATGAACTGCCGGAGTCAGGATTCTGATGGAAAAAGCGGTGTTTTGATGCAATTTCGCGAAGATCAGAAAAATACTAGAAAAACTATGAAAAATCCTATTTCCCAGAAGACGAAGAATGCCAGAAGGGGAGGCGGAGCTAGGCCACAGGGGGCCCACACCCGCCAGGCACGGGCCACCCTAGGCCGCGCCTACAGGGGGTGTGGCCCACCTGGACCACCTCTGGATCCGCCCTCTCGCCTATATCTTCTCCTCGAAACCCTAATACACGGAGAGCGACCACAGAAAGATTATGCCGCCTCTGGGGGGCGGAAAACACCAAGAGAGAAAGAGCTCTCCGGCAGACAGATTTCTGCTGGGGAAATTCCTTCCCGGAGAGGGGAGATCGTCGCCATCAACACCATCATCAAGCTAAGCTTCATCGGGATCATCATCATCATCATAATCCACACCATCATATCCACCAGCACCATCATCATCACTTCATCCCGCTGTAACAATTGTGTTTAATCTTGCATAGTTCTTAGGGGAAATTTTCCCGGTGTTGAGTACTATTGTAGTTGATGCTTGTGACTGGAACCATTGGATTATTGTTTATGTTCAGGTTGTTATCCATCACCATATCATCGTTGATCTTGATCCATATGATGTCTCGTGAGTAGTTCATTTAGTTCTTGAGGACATGGGAGAAGTCATGTTGTTAGTAGTGGATTTGTGTTGAGATATTATGCAATGGTTTAATATTTAAGTTGTGGTGCTATTATTCTAGTGGTGTCATGTGAACGTCGACTACATGATACTTCACCATTTATGGGCCTAGGGGGATGCATTGTGTATTTGGCTACATATTGTGGGGTTGTCGGACTGACAGAAACCTGAACTCCCGTTAGGAAACCATTGCACAAGGGAGTGTATGATCTCATAGTTTAAGGCTGTGGTTAGGTTTATACCCTAATTTCTTTCTTGTAGTTGTGGATGCTTGCAAGGGGTTTAATCACATGTATGTATTAGTCCAAGTAAGGTCGGTACATTAGCACAGGTTCACCCACACAACACTTATAAAACCAAAGAAGACTACTCAACTATATGAAGTGAAAGCACGTGACAGAATTCCCATGTGTCCTCGAGAACGTTTGGTCCTCATTAGTATTTCCACCGGCTTGTCCTTTGCTAAGAAAGGATTGGGCCACTTGCTGCAATTGCTTGTTGTTTTATTGTAAGACCCCACCTTTATAAAGGTAAAAGTCCCTATGATTGCAATGCTAGTCCCCGGATCAATTGCTAGCATCCACAGTTTAAGATGAAGTACACAGAAACAAAGGTCATTATCACATCGTCATTCCAGAGATAACATAGTCTTTTACAAATCCATAGCCATAGGCTTGTACAAGAGTTTAACTTAACAATATAAATAAAAGTCTTCATCTTCATGCGCCACAGGAAAGCATGTTGAGTGTAGACTCATAAACCTAATCCTCATCAGAGTAACCTGCAACATCACAAGTTACAGCCACAGTAGGTCAATACATTGGAATAGTATTGGCAAGTGATACCTTATTAGAATAATAGTTTCTAACTTCTACATGAATTTGGCTAAGTGTAGTTCAGTCATGCTCTGCTCAAAATATGTTTTACCTATCAGTTGAAAACACTAAGTTTTTGTTTGATAAAAACTCCCAAGGAACCACCAATAGACATTGGTGAAACTTTACCCTTGTTCAACCACAAGTTTTTAACTTAGAAATTGGGATGAGGAGATTCTTGATAGCTTCCATGTATTGATGCTCAAATTGTCCATTGCCGGGGACACGGCTAAGTACTTAGATTCTCCCTTCTCGAGAGGTGGTGCACTTTCCCCACAAGACTCGACATGCATCGAGACAAGACCTTTCAGAAGCCTTCCCTTAGACCAAAATGGACGCACTCCAAACCTATTACCCCCTACCACCAGCTGTCTATTTGGCTAAGTTATAGCAACCTATATGGTCCAGACATAGCCCATATTGCCATGTGGCTGCACTAGAAGCTTCTTAACATATGGCATATCAAATCCCTTTGTACCTGGGTGGCTTTCCACAAGTGTGATACACAAGGTAGACCATAGATATGGGCCTTGTGTAACCACTCAACATAACCCAACATACCATTCCACCCAGGTGATTCATTCACTTGGTTGTTTTATTAAGAAAAATCTCAAGTCAAAGACTTAGCAATAATTTCCATAGCATGTATATAATCCACCCTTGTTTGATACTAGCTAGACTAAGCATGGCAATATAGCAAGTATCTAAACTTAGAGGAAATTCTATCAAGTCTACAACTACTAGGATTTCCCAAGCATAGCAACTAGATACTTAGCAAAAACATCATGCAAGCCCTATACAAAATGTCACTAATTTATAGTTAAAATATTGGGACAAAAATATGAAGCACCACTTGCCTTGGTAGTTGGGGGAGTAGCAAAAATCCTCACAATCAAAATCAACACTAGCACCAAAATCTACACATAAAATGATAGCACCAAATTCATATTTCAAATAATTCAAACAAAAATATATGAATGCATGCAAATGCCATGTGATGATTTTTCTAAACTAAACAAGACGAGTAAAACAGTACTGAACATTAAACTAAACATTTATACACCAATTAAACTTAATTTGGATTTTAAAACATTTTCCAAATAATTTTTATACACAAAATAGGCCTACAAATGTCTCTGTATAAAATTCTATTTTTAACAGAAGCAAAATACAAAACCAAGCCTACAGATGTGTAGGATTTATTTTTGTGATTCCAATGATATATTATTTGTATTTTTTGGATAAACAGAACAAAAGTTATTAAATTTATAAGTTTAATCATCTAATTAAATCAAATCTGAATTTTAAAACGAAAACGCTGACACGCGGCAGCATCTGATTGGCGCGTACCGGTTCGCTCTGGATCACGCGTCCGCACCGTTAGATCTAACTAAATCCAATGCTCCAGATCAAAACTTACCTCTTCGCATCAGATCTATTCTACACCGCTAGATCTAAGATCTAAGGCTCAGATCTACGCGTACCCCTTCGCGGGATGATCTAATCGCATCCACTGGATCCAGATCCAGCAGACCACATTGCTCTGACCATTCGCGGGCGGCGCAAATGGCCATCGCGGCGGCTGCGCATCTGTCGGTGAAGTTCCGGCGAGACGAGAGGGCAAAGGCGAGGGTTCTGGTGCTTACCGAGGTCGTGGAGGCACGATGAAGCTCAACGTGCAGGTGGACGGGGTCGGGGCGTACGAACACAGCGTGGATTCCTCGTCGAAGTTGCGGGCGGCTTCGGGCTCATTCAGAGGTGGTCATTGGCGATGCTACAAGGCATGAGAAAGAGAGCCAGTGGCAGTGTTAGATGCGCACGGTCACGGTGAGTGCACGCGTAGCATTTAGAGAGACAGAGGGGGCTAGTTCTACCTTGATCCTTCGCCGGAGTGGTTCAGGATAGCGGCGGCGCGAGCTGGATTGTGGCAGCCTAGTGGCGCTCTGTGGTTAGCGAGTGAGGGAAAAAGAGCGGAGTGGGGAGGGGATTAAGTAGCCGGGGCGAGAGGAGGAATTGCGCCTACAGTAACTCGTATTCAAGCGCGAGATCAACAGGAAGAAACGGCCGCGGCGGTGCTGGTCGCGGCGTGATTTGGGGACGAAGATGACTTGGCGTGTGGGGCCAAGTCGTCAGTGAGAGGGGGTGCGGGAGTGAGTGAAAAACAGAGAGGGGTGGGGGTTTCCCGGGTGGGCTTGTTGGGCTGGCTTTTTGGGCCACGGGTGAGTTGGGTTAGTTTAGGTTGCTGGGTTTATTTTTTTCTCCTTTTCTCTTTTTCTTTTTCTGTTTTGATTTTCTGATTTGAATTTGAATGACTATTTCAAATCTGTTTCAGTTTGAATTTCTTCCATACTTTAGCACTATGTTTCTTGTGTCCAAGGATGTGTAAAACATCTACTTATACTCAAAACCATTTTGAGTTTGAAATTAAATATAATACCATGCCTTTAATAAAATAATGATAATAGGCATAAATATGGTTTTATATTTGAATTTGTTTTGAAAAAATTTGTGTGGCTTTGCATTCACTTCCCAACCATTACTGATCAAACTTTAAACATATTTAGTAAGTAAAATATAAACCTTGCCTTACTTGAATAAAGTAATAATCAAAATATGGTTTCTTATGTTGAAAACTCATTTGAAAAGATCAAATGCTTCTGAATGCATGAATGCTATGCAACTTTATATATCATGATTTTTGGGATGTTACATTTATTTACTTGCACTTATCTCTTTGCTTTATCAGTAAACCCCTAAAAATCCGTTTGCTAAGTGATGACCCACAAGTATAGGGGGTGTATAGTAGTACTTTCGATAAATAGGAGTGTCGATCCCAACGAGGAGCAGAAGGTGTTGACTAGTGGTATGGAGCAGGAAATCTTTGTAAATACTTAGCAAACGGATTTTTAGGGGTTTTCTGATAAAGCAACAAAACAAGGTGCAAGTAATAAAAACAACGAACAAACGCAGCAAGTGGCCCAATCCTTTCTTAGCAAAGGACAAGCCGGTGGAAATACTTATAAGGACCAAACGTTCTCGAGGACACATGGGAATTCTGTCAAGTGCTTTCGCTTCAAATATCTGAGTACCCTTCTTTGGTGTTGTAAGTGTTGTGTGGGTGAACCTGTGCTAATGTACCGACCTTACTTGGACTAATACATACTTGTGATTAAACCCCCTGCAAGCATCTGCAACTACAGGAAAGTAATTAAGATATAAACCTAACCACAGCCTTAAACTCTGAGATCCTACACTCCCTTGTGCAAAGGCGTCCTAACGGGGGTTCAGGTTTCTGTTACTCCGGCAACCCCACAATTAGTAGCCAAATACACAATGCATCCCCCTAGGCCCATAAATGGTGAAGTATCATGTAGTCGACGTTCACATGACACCACTAGAAGAATAGCACCACAATTAAATACTAAACCATTGAATAATAACTCAACACAAATCCACTACTAACAACATGACTTCTCCCATGTCCTCAAGAACTAAAAGAACTACTCATGAGACATCATATGGATCAATATCAAAGATGATATGGTAATGGATAACAATTTGAGCATAAAACATAATCCAATGGTTCCACTTACAGCATCAACTGCAATAGTAATCAACACCGGGAAAGTTTCCCCTAATGAACTAAGCAAGTATTCAACACGATTATTACAGCGGGATGGAGTGGTGGTGATGGTGCTGGTGGAGATAATGGTGTGGATGATGATGATGATCCCGATGAAGTCTAGCTTGACGATGGTGTTGATGGCGACGATCTCCCCTATTCGGGAAGGAATTTCCTTGGCAGAAATCTATCTACCGAAGAGATCTTTCTCTGTCGGTGTTTTCTGCCCCACAGAGGCGGCGGAAATATATCTGTGGTCGCTCCCCTGGTATTAGGGTTCCGAAAGGAAGAGATAGGTGAGAGTGCGGAGTCGGAGGCCGGCCAGGTGGGCCACACCTGCCCTAGGCACGGCCCAGGGGGGACCCGCGCCTAGGGGGTGTGGGCCCCCTGTTGCCCAGCTACGCCTCCCCTTCTGGCTTCCTTCGTCTTCTGGCAAAATATAATTTTCCCATATTTTTCTGGTATTTTTCTGATCTTCGCGAAATTGCATCAAAACACCTCTTTTCCATCAGAATCCTGACTCCAGAAGTTCATCCTCCAAGAATTATCCAAAATGCAAAAACAGAGGAAAAGACATAAGTAATGCCTCATAATAAGACATATATCAATGAATAGAGGCAAATTATGATATAGAATGGTGATGCAAATTGGACGTATCACTAAGTATATACAGAGATTTCCTGCACCATACCACTAGTCAACACCTTTTGCTCCTCGTTGGGATCGACACTCCTATTTATCTAAAGTACTACGATACACGCCCTATACTTGTGGGTCATCAAGACTATTTTCTGGCGTCGTTGTCGGGGAGTGAAGCGCTATTGAAGAGTGGAACTGGTAAAGGAAACTTCTACTGTGAGTATTGTTTTTTATTTCTATTTGTTAATTTGTTTCCAATATGGATAACCCACTTGGTGTTTTTTTTGGAAAAACTACTACCACTGTTAGGGTAGTAGATGAATCACCACATGTTGAGATAGATCCTTTTAAGATACCTACAAGTATCGTTGATCGTGTTATGGATAATTATTATTTAAGGGATGGAACTGTCCACCCTGGTGATCACTTGCTTTTTATCAATGAATTGTGCGGGTTTTTTAAGTGTGCAGGTATCACAAATGAAAAGGTCAAAAAGAAGTTACTCTCTATATCATTGAAAGGAAGAGCTTAAGAATGGTATAAGCTTCTAAAGAATGGACAATCCATGGAATGGAGGAAATAGTACCTCTCTTTTATTCTAAATTCTATCCTCCTAGTGAGATTCATAAGGATAGGACTCTGATATAGAACTTTTGGCCTCGTGATGGAGAGAGTACAGCTCAAGATTGTGGGAGATTGAAGTTACTAATGCTTAAATGTCCTATTCATGAAGTCCCTAACAATATTATTATCAATAAATTTTACGCAAGGCTTTCTCTTCATGATAAAGATTTACTAGATGCTTCTTGTGCTGGATCATTCACACGTATGAAGGAAGAAGCTAAATGGGATCTCCTAGACCGTATTCAAGAGAACACTGAAGCATGGGAACTGATGACTTCTGTGATATTAGTACTGAGTATGGTATTGATTCTCAAAGTATTGCAAAAAAAATTAAGGCGTTTGCCTCTTATATTTAAATTCCCTAAAATAAGTGGAATAAGTACCATGCACCTTATAAAGAGGTTGTTAATCATGTTCCTGCTAGAAATACTGAAGTTTGTACTATTGATCATATTTTGCCTGAACCTTATGTTGAAAAAACACCTTTCCCAGCTAAGGTAAAGGAGTATTCTATGATAATTAGTGCAAATAACAAAGGTACAAAGAAAACTGTGGAACCTGATGAGCAAATAAACATTGAACCTATGGTAGCTATTGTGAAAGATCTTGTCACTAAGAATATAGAGGATGAGCACATTGTCTTCTGTGAAGACGCTTCTAATATTTTCTCTCATCCTAGAAAAGCTAGTGTCCATGTGCTTTCTATTAGAATTGGTGATCATTGATATTATGGTTTATGTGACATTGGTGCTAGTTCTAGTGCTATTCCTTATGAGCTTTATAGGGAAATTATGCATGAAATTGGTCCTTGTGAACTTGAGGACATTAATTCGTCGAATTTGCATCACCATTCTATATCATAATTTTCCTCTATTCATTGATATATTTCTTATTAAGAGGTATTACTTATGTCTTTTCATCTATTTTTGCATGTTGGATGATTCTTGGAGGATGAACTGCCGGAGTCAGGATTCTGATGGAAAAAGAGGTGTTTTGATGCAATTTCGCGAAGATCAGAAAAATACCAGAAAAATTATAGAAAATCATATTTTCCCAGAAGACGAAGAATGCCAGAAGGGGAGGCGGAGATGGACCACAAGGGGCCCACACCCCCTAGGCGTGGGCCACCCTAGGTCGCGCCTATAGGGGGTGTGGCCTACCTGGCCCACCTTTGGCTCCGCCCTCTCGCCTGTATCTTCACTTAAGAACCCTAAAACACAGGGAGCGACCATAGAAAGATTCCGCCACCTCTGCGGGGTGGAAAACACCAAGAGAGAAAGAGCTCTCTGGCAGATAGATTTCTGCCGGGGAAATTCCTTCTCAGAGAGAGGAGATCGTCGCCATCAACACCATTGCCAAGCTAGACTTCATCGGGATCATCATCATCATCATCCACACCATCATCTCCACCAACACCATCATCACCTCCATCCCGCTATAACAATTGTGTTGAATACTTGCATAGTTCTTAGGGGAAACTTTCCCGGTGTTCATTACTATTGTAGTTGATGCTTGTGAGTGGAACCATTGGATTATTGTTTATGTTCAGATTTTTATCCATCACCATATCATCTTTGATCTCGATCCATATGATGTCTTGTGAGTAGTTCGTTTAGTTCTTGAGGACATGGGAGAAGTCATGTTGTTAGTAGTGGATTTCTATTGAGATATTATTCAATGGATTAGTATTTAAGTTGTGGTGTTATTCTTCTAGTGGTGTCATGTGAACATTGACTACATTATACTTCACCATTTATGGGCCTAGGGGAATGCATTGTGTATTTGGCTACTAATTGTGGGGTTGCCGGAGTGATAGAAACCTGAACCCCCGTTAGAAACCTGAACCCCTGTTAGGAAACCTTTGCACAAGGGAGCGTAGGATCTCTGAGTTTAAGGATGTGGTTAGGTTTATATCTTAATTGCTTTCATGTAGTTGCGGATTCTTGAAGGGGGTTTTATCACAAGTATGTATTAGTCCAAGTAAGGTTGGTACATTAGCACAGGTTCACCCACACAACACTTACAACATCAAAGAAGGGTACTCATCTATTTGAAGCAAAAGCACTTGACAGAAGTCACATGTGTCCTCGAGAACGTTTGGTCCCTATACGTATTTCCACTGGCTTGTCCTTTGCTAAGAAAGGATTGGGCCACTTGCTGCATTTGTTCGTTGTCTTTATTACTTGCACTTTATTTCTTTGCTTTATCAGAAAACCCCTAAAAATCTGTTTGCTAAGTATTACAGAGATTTCCTGCTCCATACCACTAGTCAACACGTTCTGCTCCTCATTGTGATCGACACTCCTATTTATCGAAAGTACTACGATACACCCCCTATACTTGTGGGTCATCGAGACTATTTTCGAGCGCCGTTGTCGGGGAGTAAAGCGCTATTGAAGAGTGGAGTTGGTAAAGGAAACTTCTACTATGAGTATTGCTTTTTATTTATGTTTGTTACTTTGTTTCCAATATCGATAACCCACTTGGTTTTCTGTTTGGGAAAACTACTACCATTGTTAGGGTAGTAGATGAACCACCACTTGTTTATATAGATCCTTTTAAGATACCTACATGTATTCTTGATCGTGTTATGGATAATTATTATTTAGGGGATGGAACTGTCCATCCTAGTGATCATTTGCTTTTTATCCATGAATTATGTGGGTTGTTTAAGTGTGCAGGTATCACAACTGAACAGGTGAAGAAGAAGTTACTCTCTATATCTTTGAAAGGGAGAGCTGAAGAATGGTATAAGCTGCTGAAGAATGGGCAATCTATGGAATGGGAGGAAATAGTACCTCTCTTTTGTTCTAAATTCTATCCTCCCAGTGAAATTCATATGGATAGGAATCTAATATATAACTTTTGGCCACGTGATGGAGAGAGTACATCTCAAGCTCGGGGAAGATTGAAGTTACTAATTCTTAAATGTCCTATTCATGAACTCCCTAACAATATTATTATCAATAACTTTTATGCTAGGCTTTCTCTTCATGATAAAGATTTACTAGATGCTTCTTGTGCTGGATCATTCACACGTATGAAGGAAGAACCTAAATGTGATCTCCTAGACCATATTCAAGAGAACACTAAAGCTTGGTAGAATGACAAAGGAAGAAAGTCAGGTATAAATTATGATTATGAATGCATTAAATATTTTATGGGAACTGATGACTTCCATGATATTAGTAATGAGTATGGTCTTGCTTCCCAAAGTATTGCCAACTGTTTTAAGACCTTTGCTCTTACATAGAAATTCCAAAAAAGAAGTTGAATAAGTACCATGCACCTTATAAAGATGTTGTTAGTCATATTCCTGTTAGAAGCACTGAATTTTGTACTACTGATCATATTTTGCCTGAACCTTATGTTGAGAAAACGCCTTTCCCAGCTAAGGTAAAGGAGTATTGTATGATAATTAGTGCGAATAACAAAGGTACAAAGAAAACTATGGAACCTGATGAGCAAATGAACACTGAACCTGTGGTAGCTATTGCGAAAGATCTTGTCACTAGAAATATAGAGGATGAGCACATTGTCTTCTGTGAAGACGCTTCTAATAATATTTTTCATCCTAGTAAATCTAGAAAAGCTAGTGTCCATGTGCTTTCTATTAGAATTGGTCATCATTGCTATTATGGTTTATCTAATATTGGTGCTAGTTCTAGTGTTATTCCTTATGAGCTTTACAGGGAAATTATGCATGAAATTGGTCCTTGTGAGCTTGAGGACATTGCTGTAGTTATTCACCTTGATAATAAGAAAACCATTTGCCCTATTGGTATTGTAAGAGATGTGGAGGTTCTCTGCGGTAAGATTAAGTATCATGCTGATTTTCTAGTGCTTAATTCAGCAGCTAGCAAAACATGTCCTATCATTTTTGGTACACCCTTCTTGAAAACTTGTGGAGCTATTATAGATTGTAAAAAGGAAAAAGTTTTAACTAAGTTTGATGGAGAGTCTTATGAGTTTAATATTTCCAAATTGCTAAAGCTCCTTGTGAGAATAGCTTACCTAATAAAGATTTCAGGATGGAACAACTTGCTTCTATTGATCCAGTCTATTACCTTGGACCTCTTTTTGATGACTGTAAGTATGCTCACTCTAATGATAAAGTCGTTGCCAGTGAAAGTTATAGTGTCAACTTTATTCAAAGTGCTACTGAAAGTTATTTTGAGAGAGGGAAACATGGTTTTATGCATCTCAATGATGTTAAGTTTCCCCGTTTTATGTTGAAAGCTTTGAAGTTGCATTTGTTTTGTCTTCCTATGCTAGTGGATTTTTGTTTCAACAATTTCTTTTCTCATGATACTCCTTTGCATAGGAAGTGGGTTAGACTCAAATGTGTTAGTTACTTGCTTCTTGATGCTCTCTTTCACTTTAGATATTTATCTCCTATGCAAGCATCTTTGAAACTATCAATCCTAACTTAAAGGCATTAAAGAAAAGTACTTCTTGGGAGATAACCAATAGTTTTGTCGAGTATTGGAATTTATTACCTCAGTAATAACCGCTCCTTATCCTTTTTGTTTTGGTTTTTGTGTCAAGATCAACTACTTTTGAGAAGTAGGGGAGTTGTAAAAAGTGTCTGTCCTGGGACAGATTTTTTGTGATGCATTGTAAAAATTCGTGAAGGAGCTCAGTACTTCGGATGGAGCTGTATTTTTATGTGCATGTTCTCCAAGTTGTTACCCAACTATCATTAGATTTGCACTTTTTAATTCGAAAAAATCAATCTTTACCTCCTGGTCTATTTTGACAGATTTCTGTCGTCATTCGCATTTGCCTCTTATATTGATTTCCTTCCAGATTCTTTTGGGTTTTTGGAAAGGAGTTGCTACAGTAGCTTTTGTTTTGATGGAATTCAGTTGAAGTGTGAACCTAAAGATTTATTGTTTTTGCATACACTAATGTTGCCATTGAGGTTTGTGTGTGATCTTGTAGGAAAGGAATTTTCAGGAGAAGGAGAAAAGGAATCTGCAGAATTCGTCTTTGAATAGGTAAAATTGGTGAAACAAGAAGGTTCGTGAAAACCTCATCTTTTTATATTTTTGATGTTTTTATTATATACTAAAGGTTACGAGATGAAAAGGAGGAGGAAATGGAGGCCAGGGTGGCCACACCCACCCTAGGCGTGGGCCCCAACTAGCCGCGCCTGGAGGGGGTGTGAGCCCCCTGAGCTCCGTCTCTGCCTTGTTTTTGCACCAGTACCTTCCTTATGTATTGAAACTTCGTAATATATATATAATCCCCCAGATCCCCCGAGGTTCATGTATCGTGTTCTCATCATGTTTTCGTTTCGATCTGTTTCTGTCAGGAAATCTTCTCAAGTTTAGAGCACCATGTTCTCCGCCAACGACAAAGGCAAGAAGCCTGAGGTAGATGATCCTCAAAACCCTAAGGAGGAGGAGATTTTTGTAGGGGATGAAGAAGACATGGAGGAGGACGAGCATCCGGACACCAGCACTACCGTCGCAAGCATTGGAGTGGTGGAAAATCCTACCAAGCTTAGGAGTACAGAACGAATGTCTACAGGAGGGAAACCTCCATGTCATATCCTCGCCCCACGGACACTTCCTCCACATACTAAGAATCCCTTCCATACTCTTATACATGAGCAACAATACCAAAAGGTGCCCAAAGGGAACTTGCCCTCGGTTTGGTATCTGCCTCGCTCTAACCATGCAGGGAAGGAACAAACTAAGAAGGAAGAGTGGGGAAAGAATAACAAGGACTAGTATTCTTGGTCCGATATGATCATGAACCGCATTGAGCATAATTCGGAGTTGATTCGTACTCTGACCTTCGATATTGAGGATTTGCGGAAACTGATTGAAGAGCTTATCAACAGAACACCACCATCATCGAAGGAATAATTCATCATCAAGTTTGGCATCCCCTTGGCTTGTTCCAAGCTTGGGGGTGCCGCGGTATCACATCATTATCTTTAATCTTTGACCTTTTTAGTGGATTCATATCTTTGGTAGAGAAGTTATCTTATAGGTTGGTTTGCATTGTGGAAGTATCTCTCCTTTAGTTGGTTATCTATGTATCCCTTGGTGTGAGTGCCTTTATGGAATATTAATGAGAAGTTTCATTTTTTACTTTTTGCACTTCTTATTTTAGGTTGCAATCTCCATTATATGATTGATCTTGTTGATCAGTATTGGCATCACCTTGGGAGCATCAAGTAGATCTAAATTGGTTTTGGCAAACCGAGCTCTAGTTAGTAGCAACACTTTTTGAGGTTTGAAAGGTAAAGAGAAAAAGCTTATAGGTATTTTGTACCATTTATTTTCTTTCTTGATTAGGTAATAAGCTTAGTATTATTTATTTAACATCTTTTGTGTCTTCAAGGAAGATTGGATGTTTGTCTTTATCACTTGGAGGTTTGCTTGTTTCCTTCAACTCTTTTGCTTGCTACCCAGCCTTGCTAGCCAAAAACCTGTTTTGAGAAGGTATACTTCTCATGCATCCAATCCCTTTGAAACAAAACCTATGCCATTTGTGTCCACCATATCTACCTATTAGCTTTATTGCTATTCCAAGAAAATTCTCAAGCTTCATCTATCTTTCGAATTAAAAATTATTTTGTTATGTGAAAACTAGTTAGTAAAACTCTCACGAACTTGATGGCACGCCTTATTTTCTTGCCCCTAATACACTTGAACCCTTGTGTCATCGAAGTTGTATATGCTTGCACCTATACGTTGGGATTAGCAGAACCGTGCTGTCATGGGGACACTTTCAACACCTGTAAATACATACCGAGTTGATATCATGCTCTTTTGTTTGCGGATGTCGTCGGTGTGAAATAAAATGGGAGCTTGGAAGGCCATGGAGTTATGTATGTGTGTTAGATAAACGCCTAGGCCGCTAGCCTAAGCCATGCCTAATCATGATGGAAACTTGCAGCGTCACCATAGTGAGAAATCTATGAAGCTTTCCTCTTATATAAAAAATAAGAGACATACTGAAAAGAGGAAATAGAGAAAAAGCGCCATTTTCCCATGGAAAATAAGAGATTGCTGAGATGCTCACTGTCTGCTTGCCTTGTCATTTTGGTTATGGGAAATCTACTGTACCATGTGCAAGGGGTACCCCGTTGGCGGTTCTTTATGATACACATATACTTACAATGACAAGAACTTACCGGTAACTAAAGTTGAGTAGCATGAGGAGCGGCCCTCGTACTCAAGGGACATGAGATTGCCAACTTATATTTCGTCAAGCATATACTCCATCCTTGTTCACTTTAACCATAATCACCTCAAGATGCTTATGATAGGGGCAATGAGAGCTCAAAGCTAGTAAGTACCATAATCTTTTGGAAGCTCTTTATGAACTTGAAATCCCTGCTTCCCTCTATGAACGTCCTTTGTCCTATTTCTAAGTTGAGTCAGTAAACCTACTTCCTCTCTATTTCCAGCAAGCATTTGAGTTGTTGTGTTTCAAACATTTATATGTTGATTTATTCAATCATGTTCTTTATCTTCCTCATTTGCACAAGACTCTTATCTATTGAGTATTACTTTGAAATCCATCATTGCGAAAAACCTTTTATGTTTGAGCAAAGAGTACTCTTGTTGTGAATACTTCTACAAAAGCTTTTTGTGAAATTGTTTTCCAGCTGTTCTCTGACCAAGAACAGAAGTTTCCCAATTCCAATTATGATTTATCTTTATGCATCTCTATTGTGACTCATGTACATTTTGCAAGCTAAGTTATATGACTTGTGCAATGGTAAGTGTGATGCTTCTTGTCCGTATTCTTTTATCGACACTTCACTCCATAAACTTGTGGACATGTTTACTGAGCTCAGTTTTCGCTTGGGGGCAAGCAAAGGTCTAAGCTTGGGGGGAGTTGATACGTCCAATTTGAATCACCATTATATATCATAATTTGCCTCTTTTCATTGATAAATTTCTTATTAAGAGGTGTTACTTATGTCTTTTCATCTGTTTTTGCATGTTGGATGATTCTTGGAAGATGAAATGCCGGAGTTAGGATTCTGATGGCAAAAGAAGTGTTTTGATGCAATTTCGTGAAGATCAGAAAAATACCAGAAAAACTACGGAAAATCATATTTTCCCAGAAGACGAAGAATGCCAGAAGGGGAGGCGGAGATGGGCCATAGGGGGCCCACACCTTCCCAGGCGCGGGCCACCCCTAGGTCGTGCCTACAGGCGGTGTGGCCCACATGGCCCACCTCTGGCTCTGCCCTCTCGCCTATATCTTCTCCTCAGAACCCTAATACTCGAAGAGCGACCACAGAAAGATTCTGCCGCCTCTGCGGGGCGGAAAACACCGAGAGAGAAAGAGCTCTCCGGCAGACAGATTTCTGCCGGGGAAATTCCTTCCTGGAGAGGAGAGATCGTTGCCATCAACACCATCATCAAGCTAGGCTTCATCAGGATCATCATCATCATCCACACCATCATATCCACCAGCACCATCATCATCACTCCATCCCGCTATAACAATTGTGTTGAATCTTGCATAGTTCTTAGGGGAAAATTTCCTGGTGTTGATTACTATTGTAGTTGATGCTTGTGAGTGGAACCATTGGATTATTGTTTATGTTCAGATTGTTATCCATCATTGTATCATCTTTGATCTTGATCCATATGATGTCTCATGGGTAGTTCGTTTAGTTCTTGAGGACATGGGAGAAGTCATGTTGTTAGTAGTGGATTTGTGTTGAGATATTATTCAATGGTTTAATATTTAAGTTGTGGTGCTATTCTTCTAGTGGTGTCATGTGAATGTCGACTACATGATACTTCACCATTTATGGGCCTAGGGGGATGCATTGTGTATTTGGCTACTAATTGTGGGGTTGCCGGAGTGACACAAACCTGAACCCCCATTAGGAAACCATTGCACAAGGGAGTGTAGGATCTCAGTGTTTAAGGTTGTGGTTAGGTTTATACCTTAATTGCTTTCTTGTAGTTGCAGATGGTTGCAAGGGGTTTAATCACAAATATGTATTAGTCCAAGTAAGGTCGGTACATTAGCACAGGTTCACCCACACAACACTTATAAAACCAAAGAAGACTACTTAGCTATATGAAGCGAAACCACGGCACAGAATTCCCATGTGTCCTCGAGAACGTTTGGTCCTCATTAGTATTTCCACCGGCTTGTCCTTTGCTAAGAAAGGATTGGGACACTTGCTGAAATTGCTTGTCGTTTTATTTACTTGCACTTTATTTCTTTGCTTTATCAAAAAAAAACCTAAAAATCTATTTGCTAAGTATTTATAGAGATTTCCTGCTCCATAACACTAGTCAACACCTTCTGCTCCTCGTTGGGATCGACACTCCTGTTTATCGAAAGTACTACGATACACCCCCTATACTTGTGGGTCATCATGGCGTTGCTCGACAAAGCATTGAAACAACAAAATACAGCCGCGTCATTCAGTGGCAATCTGGCCTCAAGATCGGAATTTTGCCACACTGGCACAAGCCAAAGCACCGATATAAGACCCCGCAGGGATATGGATCAACGTGATCGCCCTCGAGAAGAACAAAATTCAAGGACCGAATCAAACGGTCATCATCGCAGGGGCATGCGGGACTGGTCGGGAGTTATTACGGCTGCGTCTAAAGATGCCATCAGGGCATTGGTACCTCACCAGTGTAACATCCCAATTTCAGCAACCCTGATTTAATGTCCAAAAGGCAAAAATCAGGGGAACAAAAACTTTTTCTTGCAATGTTTGCTTAATTGTTTGCTTGTGCTCAAGCAAGTATTTGTGTATTAGGTGATGTACTCCTCATCTAAACACTAGTTTACAAATAGATATTTTACAAAAGAGATGTCCTGACTCATCTTTCATATTCCCAAATGTTCTGGAATTTCAAAAACCTGAGCCCAGATGACTTTTGACACAACAAAATACTCTACTAGTTTAACAAAACTATGGAGACCTATATATAATCTCCTTATGTTTTCAAGACAGAACTCCCAGCTACTCTTACCCCTAGGTTTTTCCAAAACCTTTATTAAAACCTTTTCATCTCAATCTTGGTAGAAATACCAAGATGGTACTTATCAAACTTCAAAGGACAACCCATTTCAAAGTACCCATCCTTACCCAAGCTAGGCTTGATGGTAACCCTAGTGGTAGTTGGACAGGTGATAAGATGAATTGCCTTGATCTGCTAATTTCCTTGTTTGCTTAGGAAATAGAGTGAGCTAATCTAGTAGCTCATCCCTTAGGACCAAATCTTGGTTTGTGATCATCAATCTCAAACTAATCATCCAAATCTGGATCCATCCTAAGCCACTAAAGTAACCATCTCATCTCCTAATCAGATCAATCCAGGGTTAATCACTCCTGATAGTTCTAACTCAGTGGAGACCCAATCCAAGCATGGATACCCTTTATTAAATCTAAACCTCAACATCATCTCCTTGACCATGAGTTTGGAACATAGCATCCTCTCAAAATCATCTACTCTTGCACTCTAGTCTAAAACCCTAAATCTGCCAAAATGGCTAAGTCTGGATTTCTTATCTAGACCCAATCTTTGGAGCCCTACCTTTTCCAACCTGTGTTCATTGTTGAGAATGCACTTGAACCATATTGTAGTAATTCCTTAGTAATACCAAACCCCACTCTTTCCCTTGGATAAGCCA
Organism: Avena sativa; assembly: GCA_916181665.1. Classification (NCBI taxonomy): domain Eukaryota; kingdom Viridiplantae; phylum Streptophyta; class Magnoliopsida; order Poales; family Poaceae; genus Avena; species Avena sativa. The sequence continues at coordinate 58,842,767 of OV702295.1, forward strand.
TTCAAATTCCCACTCATCCATGATGGTTTTGTAGTCAAGATAATAATCTTTTTCTGCAAATCTTATCCTCTTGCCTACTTTGGCAGAAGCTCACATCTAAATGCTACCTCCCCTTGACCAATTATTTGCATGGTTATGATCTAACAATCAAGGCCTATCAACCCCCACTTCACATGTTTCCATTAGAGCCTTGTGCTCCCTAAACCTACATGGTTTAGGAGGCTACCTGATGTATATGCTATGGCAGCCTTATTTTCAACAAAGTTTGCCATCTCTTCTAGATCACCTCAAATGCAACCAAGCCTAACCCTTGCTTCCATAATCATCTATATGACCTGTTCTATCCATCAATATATCCCTAGTACCAAGGTGAGCTCTAAGCTCCCTAATCCAACCCTGTTTAGGTGGCATAAAAATAACCAAACCCTAGATCCTCCCAAATCTAGTATCCATCCCTTTTCACCACATTTCTAAAAAACTCAAGGTTGAACATGATGCATACATAAATTTTACATCACCTACCTTGAATATAACCATTTGCCAAATAATTTCCATAATTATTGGGAGCCTAAAACTATTTAAATTCATTATCCTATAAAATCCTTAAAGCCCTCTTTATAAAGGCAAGTTTGCTTTTCTCCAAATCACCTTGCCAACTCAAGGCACAATTGATGCCTATTTATCATATCCCATCTTTCCAACTCAAAAGTAAATATTTTGCAGATTCCTTATTATTTCTTTTTGCCCTTATTCTTAAATGGCAGAAACAAGAAATAATTCCCTAAACATACTTTACCACCTCAATAAATTCAAATAAAATTCTCCAGTGTGTAATATGGTATTTAGGAACTTATAATATCGAAAACCAAGCTTGTACAATGTAAAAATATCAAATAGGCTTCCATAATCTACTTCTGCACCTTTTGAATAAGTGCATTTAAATGGGGTTATAATCATTAGAAAAATTCCATTTAAATCTTGAAGAGATTATTTGACCTCCTCTATCCATCAGTACCATTTCCACACCTTACCATAAGCAAAAAAATTCAAACTTCCTTCACACCCATGGTTGGGATCACTTTTGCCAATCTAGCATTTGCTCAAATCAAAACCATCCCAACCCACATCCACTTGATCAAGCCAAGCTTTCACAGCACTACACCCCTCCCTCCTGGTCGTGCATTGTAGCCCTAGCCACTGTAGCCTGATGACCCACAAGTATAGGGGGTGTAGCATAGTACTTTCGATAAATAGGAGTGTCGATCCCAACGAGGAGCAGAAGGTGTTGAACAGTGGTATGGAGAAGGAAATCCCTGTGAATACTTAGCAAACGGATTTTTAGTGGTTTTTTGATAAGGCAACAAAACAAAGAGCAAGCAATAAATACAACTAACAAACGGAGCAAGTGGCCCTATCCTTTCTAAGAAAAGGACAAGCTGGTGGAAATACTTATAGGACCAAACGTTCTTGAGGACACATGGGAATTCTGTCAAGTGCTTTTGCTTCAAATAGCTGAGTACTCTTCTCTGGTCTTGTAAGTGTTGTGTGGGTGAACCTGTGATAACATACCAACCTTACTCGGACTAATACATACTTGTGATTAAACCCCCTGCAAACATCCGTAACTATAGGAAAGTAATTAGGATATAAATCTATCCACTGCCTTAAATTATGAGATCCTACGCACCCTTGTGCAAAGGTGTCCTAACGGGGGTTCATCTTTCTGTCACTCCGGCAACCCCACAATTAGTAGCCAAATACACAATGCATTCCCATAGGCCCATAAGTGGTGAAGTATCATGTAGTCGACGTTCACATGACACCACTAGAAGAATAGCACCACAACTTAAATACTAAACCATTGAATAATAACTCATCACAGATTCACTACTAACAACATGACTTCTCCCATGTCCTCAAGAACACAACGAACTACTCACAAGACATCATATGGAGCAAGATCAAATATGATATGCTAATGGATAACAATCTGAACATAAACAATAATCCAATGGTTCCACTCACAAGCATCAACTACAATAGTAATTAACACCGGGAAGGTTTCCCCTAAGAACTAAAGCAATATCCAACACAATTGTTAAAGTGGGACGGAGTAATGACGATGGTGCTGGTGGAGATGATGGTGTGGATGATGATGATGATGATCCCAATGAAGCCTAGCTTGGTGATGGTGTTGATGGCGACGGTCTCCCCTCTCCGGGAAGGAATTCCCCCGGTAGAAATCTGTCTGCCAGAGAGATCTTTCTCTCTCGGTGTTTTCCGCCCCCCAAAGGCAGCGGAAATCTATCTGTGGTCGCTCCCCTAGCCTTAGGGTTCCGTAGGGAAGATATAGGCAAAGGGGGAGAGTCGGAGGCCGGGCAGGTGGGCCACACCTGCCCTAGGCGCGGCCTAGGGTGGGCCCGCGCCTAGGGGGTGTGGCCCCCCTGTGGCCCCTCTTCGCTCCTCCTTCTGGCTTCCTTCGTCTTCTAGTAAAATAATATGTTTCCATATTTTTCTGGTATTTTTCTGATCTTCACGAAATTGCACCAAAACACCTTCTTTTCCATCAGAAACCAGACTCCGGTAGTCCATCCTCCAAGAATCATCCAACATGCATAAACAAATGAAAAGCCATAAGTAATACCTTAGAATAAGACATATATCAATGAATAGAGGTAAAATATGATATAGAAAGGTGATGCAAATTGGGCGTATCAACTCCCCAAAGCTTAGACTTCGCTTGTCCCCAAGAGAAAACTAAGCTCAGTAAAAATGTCCACAGGTTTATGGAGTGAAGTGTCGATAAAAGAATACGAACAAGAAGCATCACACTTACCATTGCAAAACTCACAGAATAAAGCAACTCACCATTATATAACTTAGCTTGCAACCAAGTACAACAGTCACAATAGAGATGCATAAAGATAAATCATAATTGGAATTGGCAAACTTGTTCTTGGTCAGAGAACACCTGGCAAATATTTTCACAAAAAATATTTTTGTAGAAGTTTCAAAACAGGAGCACTCTTTTCTCAAAAAGGTTTTTCACAAGTGAAGGCTTTCAAAGTAATACTCAATAGATAAGAGTTTTGTATAAACAAGGAAGATAAAGAACATGATTGAATAAATCACCATATGAATGCTTGAAACACAACAACTCAAATGCTTGCTTGAGATAGAGAGGAAATGGTTTACTGACTCAACTAGGAAGTGGGAGAAAGGTCCCTTCTTAGAGGGAAGCAGGCATTACAAGTCGTAAAGAGCTTCAAAAATATTATGGTACTTACTAGCTTTGAGCCCTTATTGCCCCTATCATAGGCATCTTGAGATGATTAAGGTTAAAGTGAACAAGGATGGAGCATATGCTTGATGAAATATAAGTTGGCAATCTCATGTCCCTTGAATATGAGGGCCACTCCTAATGCTACTCAACTTCGGTCTCAGGTAAGTTCTTGTCATTGTAAGTACTTGAATATCATTGAGAACCGCCAACAAGTTACCCCTTGCACATGGTACAAGAGCTTTCCCATAATCAACATGACAAGGAAAATAGACAGTGAGCATCTCAGCGATCTTTTTATTTACTATGTGCATAGCTTTTTATTGAGGATGCTTCATAGATTGCTCACTATGCTGGTGCTGCAAGTTTCCACCATGATTAGGCATGGCTTAGGCTAGCGGCCCAGGCGTTTCTCTAATACAAAATACAGACTCCATGGACTTACAAGTTCCCTCTTTATTTCACACTTTTGACATCCATAGACAAAAGAGCACGATATCAAATGTGTACAGAGTACAAGTGCAATGTTGAAAACGTTCCCCATGACAGCACGGTTCTGCTAATTCCAACGTATAGATGCAAGTATATACAACTTCGATGTTCACAATGGTTCAAGTCTATTAGGGGCAAGAAAATAAGATGTGCCATCAAGTTCGTGAGAGCTTTACTAACTAGTTTTCACATAACAAAATACTTTTTAATTAGAAAGATAGATGAAGCTTGAGAATTTGCTTGGAATAGCAATACTGCTACTAGGTAGATATGGCGGACACAAATGGCAAAGGTTGGGTTCACAGGGATTTGGAAACATGGGAAGTATGCCTTCTCAAAACAGGTTTTTGGCTAGCAAGGCTAGGTAGCAAGCAAGAGAGTTGAAAGAAACAAGCAAACATACAAGTAATAAAGCCAAACATGCAATCTTTCTTGAAGACACAAGAGATCTTAAATAAAGAATACTAAACTTATGAGCCAACAAGAAAGAAAATATATTATACAAAATACCTATAAGTTTTTTTCTCTTTTTCTTTCAAACCTTAAAAAGTATTGCTACTGACCAGAACTCGGTTTGCTAAAACCAATTTAGATCTACTTGATGCTCCCAAAGTGGTTCCAATACTAATCAACAAGATCCATCATATAATAGAGATTGCAAACTAAAATAAGAAGTGCAAAAAGTAAAAGATGAGACTTCTCATTAATAGTCAATAAAGGCACTCACACCAAGGGATACATTGACAATCAACTAAAGGTGAGATACTTCCACATGAAAACCAAACTATAAGATAACTTCTCTACCAAAGATATGAATCCACTAAAAAGGTAAAAGATGGAAGATAATGGTGGTGATACCGTGGCACTCCCCCAAGCTTGGAACAAGCCAAGGGGATGCCAAACCTGATGGTGAATTACTCCTTCGGTGGTGGTGGTGTTCTCTTGATAATAATCTCTTCAATAAGTTTCTTCAAGTCCTCCATATCAAAGGTCAGAGTACGAATCAACTCCGAATTATGCTCAATGCAGCTCATGATCAATTCGGACCGAGGATCCCAATCCTTGTTATTCTTTATCCACTCTTCCTTATTAGAGTGTTTCTTCCCTGCATGATTAGAACAAGTGGTGCGAGGAGGAAGTGTGCGTGGAGCGAAGATATGACGCAGAGTTGTCCCTCGTATAGACATCTATGATGTCCTTCTAAGCTTAGTAGGTTTTTCCACCAAACCAATGCTTGCGACGGTAGTGCGGGTGTCCGGATGCTTGTCCTCCTCCTTGGGGTCTTGAGGACCTTCTTCCTTGGGCTTCTTGCCTTTATCCTTGGCGGAGGCCATGGTGCTCTAAACTTGAGAAGATTTCTTGACAAAAACAGATCGAAATGAAAACATGACGAGAACACGATGCATGAACCTCGGGAGATCTAGGTGATTATATATTATGAAGTTTCAATGCATAAGGAAGGTACTGACACGGAAACAAGGCGGAGACAGAGTGCGGGGGTGGCACACCCCCTCCAGGCGCGACCAGGCTGGGCACGCGCCTGGGGTGGGTTTGTCCACCCCGGACTCTGGTTTCTCCTCTGATTCGTCTCGTAGTCTTCCTTATGTATTAAAAACATCAAAAATATAAAAAGATTGGATTTTCACGAACCTTCTGTTTTTACCACTTTTACCTATTCAAAGACGAACTCTACAGATTCCTTTTCTCCTTCTCCTGAGAATTTCCTTCATACAAAAACTCTTGAACAAACTCAATGACAACATTAGCATAAGCAAAAACAATATCCCTTAGTATCACACTTCAACTGAAAACCCATCAAAACAAAAGCTTCTATAAGAGGCAAATGCAAATGATGGCAGAAATCTGTCAAAACAGACCAGCAGGTAAAGATTGATTTTTTCGAAAACCTTCTGTTTCTCAAATAAAAAAGTGCAGAACCAATTAAAGTTAGGTAACAACTTGGAGAACAATCTCATAAAAATTCAGCTCCATCCGATGTACTGAGCTTCGTCACGAATTTTTACAATGCAGCACAAAAATATGTCCTAGGACAGCCACTTTTCCCAACTCTTCTACTTCATAAAAGTAGATGAACTTGACACAAAAACCAAAACAAAAAGGATAAGGAGCTGTTATTACTGAGGTAATAACTTACAAGACTCAACAAAACTCTTGGGTTATCTTCCAACAAGTACTTTTCTTTAATGCCTTTAACTTAGGCTTGAAACTTTCAAAGATGCTCACAAAGGAGATATATATTTGAAGTTAAAGAGAGCATCAAGAAGCAAATAACCAACACATTTGAGTCTAACCCACTTCATATACATGGGAGTATCATGAGAAAACGAATTGTTGAAACAAAAATCCACTAGCATAGGAAGACAAAACAAATGCAACTTTAAAGCTTTCAACATAAAACGGGGAAACTTAACATCATTGAGATGCATAAAACCATGTTTCCCTCTCTCAAAATAACTTTCAGTAGCACTTTGAATAAAGTTGACACTATAACTTTCACTGGCAACAACTTTATCATTAGAGTGAGCATACTTACAGTCATCAAAAAGAGGTCCAAGGTAATAGACTGGATCAATAGAAGCAAGTTGTTCCATCCTAAAATCTTTATTAGGCAAGCTATTTTCACAAGGAGCTTTAGAAAATTTGGAAAAGTTAAACTCATAATAATCTCTATCAAACTTAGTTAAAACTTTCTCCTTCTTACAATCAATAATAGATCCACAAGTATTCAAGAAAGGTCTACCAAAAATGATAGGACAAGTTTTACTAGCTGCTGAATTAAGCACTAGAAAATTAGCAGGATACTTAATCTTACCACAGAGAACCTCCACATCTCTTACAATGCCAATGGGGCAAATGGTTTCCTTATTAGCAAGGTGAATAACCACATCAATGTCCTCAAGCTCACAAGGACCAATCTCATGCATAATTTCCCTGTAAAGCTCATAAGAAATAGCACTAGAACTAGCACCAATATCACATAAACCATAGTAGCAATGATCACCAATTTTAACAGAAAGCACAGGAACACTAGCTTTTCTAGTTTTACTAGTATGAGAGATAATATTAGAAGCATTTTCACAGAAGATAATGTGCTCATCCTCTATATTTCTAGTGACAGTATCTTTCACAATAGCTACCACAGGTTCATCACTCAATTGGTTACCAGGCTCCATAGTTTTCATTGTACCTTTGTTATTTGCACTAATAATCATAGAATACTCCTTTACCTTAGATGGGTAAGGTATTTTCTCAACATAAGGTTCAGGCACAATATGATCAATAGTACAAACTTTAGTACTTCTAATAGGAACATGACTAACAACATCTTTATAAGGCACATGGTACTTATTCCACTTCTTCTTGGGAATTTCTATGTAAGAGGCAAAGGCCTTAAAAAGGTTGGCAATACTCTGGGAATAAACACCAAACTCATTAGTAATATCACGGAAGCTATCAGTTCCGATAAAAGATTTGATGCATTCATAATCATAGTTTATACCTGGCTTTCTTCCTTTGTCATTCTCCCAAGCTTCAGTGTTATCTTGTATACGGTCTAGGAGATCCCATTTAGCTTCTTCCTTCATACGTGTGAATGATCCAACACAAGAAGCATATAGTAAATCTTTATCATGAAGAGAAAGCCTAGCAGAAAAGTTATTGAGAATAATATTGTTAGGGAGTTCATGAATAGGACATTTAAGCATTAGTAACTTCAATCTCCCCCAAGCTTGAGCTGTACTCTCTCCATCAAGTGGCCAAAAGTTATATATAAGATTTCTATCTTTATGAATTTCACTCGGAGGATAAAATTTAGAGTAAAAGAGAGATGCCATCTCCTCCCATTCCATGGATTGTCCATTCTTCAGCAACTTATACCTTTCTTCATCTCTCCCTTTCAAGGATATGGAGAGTAACTTCTTCTTCACATGTTCAGTTGTGATACCTGCACACTTAAACAACCCGCATAATTCATGGATCAAAAGCAAATGATCACCAGGATGGACAGTTCCATGCCCTAAATAATAATTATCCATTACACGATCAACAATACTTGTAGGTATCTTAAAAGTATCTATCTCAACAGGTGGTGGTTCATCTACTACCTTAGCAGTGGTAGTAGTTTTCCCAAACAGAAAACCAAGTGGGTTATCCATATTGGAAACAAAGCAACAAGCAGATACAAAAGCAATACTCACAATAAAAGTTTCCTTTTCCAATTCCACTCTACAATAGCGCTTCACTCCCCAGCAATGGCGCCAGAAAATAGTCTTGATGACCCAGAAGTATAGGGGGTGTATCGCAGTACTTTCGATACATGGGAGTGTCGATCCCAACGAGGAGCAAAAGGTGCTGAACAGTGGTATGGAGCAGGAAATCCCTGTGAATACTTAGCAAACAGATTTTTAGTGGTTTTCTGATAAGGAAACAAAACAAGAGCAAGTAATAAAGAGAACAAACAAATGGAGCAAGTGGCCCAATCCTTTCTTAGCAAAGGACAAGCCAATGGAAATACTTATATGACCAAACGTTCTCGAGGACACATGGGAATTCTGTCAAGTGCTTTCGCTTCAAATAGCTGAGTACCCTTCTCTGGTGTTGTAAGTTTTGAGTGGGTGAACCTGTGCTAACATACCGACCTTAATTGTACTAATACATACTTGTGATTAAACCCCCTACAAACATCCATAACTACAGGAAAGTAATTAAGATATAAATCTAACCACAGCCTTAAACTCCGAGATCCTACGCTCCCTTGTGCAAAGGTGTCCTAACGGGGGTTCAGGTTTCTGTCACTGCGGCAACCCCACAATTAGTAGCCAAATACACAATGCATTCCCCTAGGCCCATAAATGGTGAAGTATCATGTAGTCGACGTTCACATGACACCACTAGAAGAATAGCACCACAACTTAAATACTAAACCATTGAATAATAACTCATCACAGATTCACTACAACAACATGACTTCTCCCATGTCCTCAAGAACACAATGAACTACTCACAAGACATCATATGGATCAAGATCAAAGATGATATGGTAATGGATAACAATTTGAAAATAAACAATAATCCAATGGTTCCACTCACAAGCATCAACTAAAATAGTTATTAACACGGGGAAGGTTTCCCCTAAGAACTAAAGCAATATCCAACACAATTGTTACATCGGGACGGAGTAATGATGATGGTGCTGGTGGAGATGATGGTGTGGATGATGATGACCCGATGAAGCCTAGATTGATGATGGTGTTGATGGCGACGATCTCCCCTCTCCGGGAAGGAATTCCCCCGGCAGAAATCTGTCTACTGGAGAGATCTTTCTCTCTCGGTGTTTTCCGCCCCCGAGAGGCGGCGGAAATCTATTTGTGGTTGCTCCCCTAGCCTTAGGGTTCCGTAGGGATGATATAGGCGAAGAGGGAGAGTCGGAGGCCGGGCAGGTGGGCCACACCCACCCTAGGCGCGGCCTAGGGTGGGCCCACGCCTAGGGGGTGTGGGGCCTTTGTGGCCTCTCTTCGCTCCTCCTTCTGGCTTCCTTCGTCTTCTGGTAAAATAATATGTTTCCATATTTTTCTGATCTTCGCGAAATTGCACCGAAAAGCCTTCTTTTCCATCAGAAACCAGACTCCGGCAGTCCATCCTCCAAGAATCATCCAACATGCATAAACAGATGGAAAGCCATAAGTAATACCTCATAATAAGACATATATCAATGAATAAAGGTAAATTATGATATAGAAAGGTGATGAAAATTGGGCGTATCATAGCACCTTCCCTCCCTTGTCCCATGTGCTTGAGAGAGAGACCCTCCCTCTAAATAAAAGCATAGAAATAAGTGGGGACGCAGCAGCACCACCCTCCTCTCCACTCACCGCTCGACCCCAGTACCCCACACACCCTCTCCACCTCCCCTGGCAGCTAATGGAAAGGCCATGGACCAAGCCCTAGCCATGTGTGAGCTTGGTGCACCATAAACCATGTCCCTCGGGTTAAATACCCCAAGCCACCCCCAGTGCCTCCATTTGCTTCTCAGTTGCTCCCTCTCCCTCCCTCTTTCCCCTCCAGAGCCCCACCCCTCTCCCTCGCTCTGCTCTGTCTAAAGGAAGAGAGAAGGGCAAGCTTCGGCATCGAGCAAAAATCGAGCGTAGCCTCTCCCCCCTTGCCCCTCTGTCCTTGCATGTCACATTCCTGTTCTTTCCTTGCCCTCCCGATGCTAACCCTGGCCTTTTCGTTGACATGCAGGAGCTACTGAAGCCGCACCGACGAGCTCCGGCGAGCTCCCTTTCGGCCACCTTCGCGCGAGCCCTCTCCCTGGTGCCAATCATCCTCTTCCGCCCATCACCAGGACCGCCGTCGAGCTCCGTGTTGCCTCCGCCGCCTCCCAGTCTTCCCCGAGCCCACGGTGAGCTCCCCTGCCCCCATCAGTCCTGCCCTAGGGTTTGCTCGCCACCGCCGGGCTCCGACGAGGAAGACAACTGGGGGTCGTCGATCCCCACTAGATCGGACGGCCCCGGTTTCCCCATACCCCTTCACGGCCCCGGGTCGCTGACCACCGGGCCCCGCTTGCCAGGCTCAAATGGGGCGCTGCCCGCACGTGACCCCGCCCCGGATGGGCCGTTTCTTCGTAGTGTGACCTAGTGCCCATCATATCTGGCCTAGAACCCCTGCCTCTTTTATTCCTTTTTGCTAGATCTGAAAACTGTATGTTTAGTTTAAATGCCAACAAAAATGGAAATGACCCAAACAAATTTAGACCGTATTTTTCTTAGGTAATCAAGTCTCTTTTCTAACATGTAGACTTGGTGCTGGACTAAATTGATGTTTAAAATAAATATGATAAATCATGTACTAGGATCTGTCCAAATCACTAATAATTTTCTCCTGAGAGTTTTACTAATCCAAATGACCTGAAACCATTTTGTTCTGGATGGTATAATTCATACCTTTCATGTCCCATTGGCCCCATACCCATTTGCTTCCTATTTTGCATTTCGCAAAAATATCAAAACCAAGCCTCGTCTGACTTTAGAAATTTCTCTAGGTCAAACCAAATGAGGTTTTGACCTAATTCCAACTCCCTATACACATATATATCAACTGCTCTAGTATTTTTTAATCAACAATAAATTTATAACAATATCTCTACAAATCCAAAAAGGCTGATTCCAATTTCTGCAGAAAGGTAAAATAAATACCTAACATGTGTCCTTGGAATCACATAAAAAGCTTCTATAAATCAAATATGGTGAAAAAGACAAATCCCAACCAGTACTGTTCTTGAGAATTTATCAGGGGCATTCTGGTAATTGTTTTGAGGTGATTCCAACTCCTCTTGAATCAGTCCACCAAATACTACCTAATCACCCAAGGAAATAAGTTTTGGAGCTCCAGATTATGTCTGGTGAATGATTTCCTAAAACTAGAGTTTTCACCACTATTAAAATCATTATAAATCAATGGAAATTGATAAAATAGTGAAACCACTTTTGTTGGATTCATTTTATCAATTCCTATCTGATGGTATCATTTTTATACAATGGTATCATACAGATCAAGCCCTTGGTCAAAAATCCTCTATTAGGTAGTTCCTAGAATTTAAATCCAAAGGGATGCCCTTTTCCCAATGCCTCCGAATCTTCTCCCAATCCAAGAAAATCAAACCTCCAACACCCTACTGATGTATAACATGTAATTATCTTTTACTTGATGTATGGTTTGATGCTTGTATGCCTTGTATTGATTGTGGTGTTGTTTGTTGGCATGTATGCTCGATAACGGCGATAGTTGCTATTGTGTGACGCCAAGAAGAAGGAAGCATCGGGTTATTCTTATTATTGCTATTATTGGTTTTCTGGTATTATAAGAAATTCAAGGACATATCGCTGGTCACAGGCAAGCCACCATTCCTGAACTCCTATGTTAACCTATTTCCTTTTTATCAATTGTTTTATATCTCATTTATGAATCTCATGATTAAATGAATAAATTGTTTCAAATAAAAGGCGTAAGTAACTTGTCTCCTCCAAGTTATGAAAGAGTCTCCATGAGCACACCTACCCTATTGACACCCATTTTTACCCCTTTAGATCGAGGCCAAGATGCTTAGCATCTCCCCTCTTGGAACCCACAGATTTTTCCAATGATAAAACTATTTTGGGTTTTACCCTACTACAAAGTTTTCAAAATAAAACCCTTGGAAAGAGGCATCATTTCCGAGTGGAAGTTTTATTAAAGAAAATATGAGGAGGATGAAGAGAAAGTCAAGCAAGAGAAAGAGAAGGGATGTTCTACGCCAATGTCCAGAACAATTTATCCGTGCAACCACATTACCCGAGACGCTGGGGCTTAGCTCGTAGTTGTTGTCCTTAGCCAGGGCTGCTTGTACTTTCTTAACGGGAGCAATCCCTAGAAGCCTGAGTGGACTCTACTCCAGATCTATGGATCTGGGGCCCCCATCGCCCGCAATGGCGGAAGTGTCGGTGCAACAATTAGGTCTCCCGCGGACAGTATGTGTTAGGAGTAGGGAAGGAAGTGGAGTCAACAATTGTATATTCCCAAGCTACGGGTTTGGGTATATGGAAGTGCTGCAGGGAGGACTAAGGATGTCATGCCGCATACTCGTGTCGGGGAGAATAAAACCAAAAGGAAAAGCCACCTTTGCTAGGGATGGACAAATGAAAAGGTAGGTTTGATTATCCGAACCCCCGTCTACCGTGTCTAGCGGGCCGTCGTTGTATCCCGGTGGATGTATTGATTCTTGTGGGTAAAGTGTGCAAACTATGCAGAGTCTAATCTATTCGAATAGCCGTGTCCACGATCAAGGACGGTTGGAATGGCAAGTGCTAGGAGTACCCTTCGGATATGTTAAGATGAATAAAAGGATGTGGCTTGGTCACGAGGAAAGATAAGAACGAGTTTGGTTTTGACAAGAGATGGTTAAAGATGTTTTAACAAGGATATGGGGATATCCGGACTTTCTAAAAGGAGGCATACTTCCCAAAAACTCTTTTTAGAGATGCCATTGTTAGACTTTTTCAGAAACAATTATAGTGTAGAGCTATCTCGCCATAGCCAATTATGCATTATCTTGTTACCTTGTCTTGGTGGTTTGCGAGTACATTCAAAGTACTCATCGGCATTGTCCCTGGCTATTTACTTGGCCAGATTGCATATGTTAAGAAGTTACGAAGGTGCCGACGTCTATGCGAGCTAGGTTGTCTTCCTAGTGAGTCGCCTGTAGGTTAAGGCATGACATGGACTCTGCGTTTGAAGACTTTTGCTACTTGTGTTGTAATTTCCATAATGGCCACTTTGTAAGTTTTGTAATCATTACTTTCTGGATGATGTAATGATACTGGTCGTTTATGCTCATGGCTTACTGATCATGGGAACATGAATTGTATGCATAACGTGTATTCTCGGACCGTAAATCCCGGGGTGCCACAGACCTGGTATCAGAGCCATCCTGACTATAGGATACCTTAGTTAGCATGGACGTTATATAGGACAACCACTATTTTGGAAAAACAACCTGTTTTCGAAAAACTATTTTCTCAAAAGCTTTTTGAAGGATTTCTTATCTCATCTTCTTTGACTTAAACAATTTTAAAATGGATTACTCTATATCTCATCTACTTCAACTAATCTGTTATCACAAACAAAGTCCGAATCGGAGACTATGAGACGGAGATCCCGAGATGAAGATACATTGAGACAAGCAAAACAAAGGAGCTACCAACAACAAAAGACACTACAAGATCTCCCTACCAGCGGAGTCCTTCATCACAAGTAAGACACCGACAACAAAAGACAGCCGGATAGAAGATAAGACCACTGTAACGTTCGTACTTAGGACTAGCATCCCTAAAATAGGATTCCCTTTATGGCGTGTAGTCACCACCTTAGTACCTATGGTAGGCCTTGTTTGCTTGTCATGTGCGTGTAAGATGCTTGGAATGTGTTGTTTGTCTGCCTGGGATCATCCGATCCTAAAATTTTGAACCCCTTGTTGGCGTATCCTAACGCTAGCCCTCGCAACCTCATAGATGGAAAACCCTCCTTAGTAGGATGGCCACATAAGAAAGCCTCGACAACCTCAAGTAAAGCACTAAGGTGCCACTCAAATTTCAAACTCCAATTAACCACCCCACACTTCACCACGAGAGTCGATAGAGGGAAATCAAAACCCTACCGACGCTTGCTTCTACCGGTATATCTTGATGAATCTGCATCTTTATACCTACCTTCATGTCTAAAATCAAAACTCTGCAGATGGCTCCCTTCCGCTCAGAAAGCATCATTGTCGGAGAAAGCTTCTGGCCCTTTGAATAACAACTGCATGATCTACAAAAGTTCATCCGTCGTCCCTCGCCTATGATCGAAGGGACAGAGCTTCCTCGCAGCAATTCAAGCATAGCTCGGTGGGTCATCAAGGCTACCATTCCAGCTCGTGAGATCGACCCCGAGCCCATCATCTTCACCTTCATTGACCACAACTGGGTACATGGAGTCATGCGAGCGATACAACATATTATGGCACTGCGGTGACCCAGCATACCACTACATGATGTAGTACACTATAGTCGTTGACATAACACCAATGAAACATCGTTCACTAGTATTGCATCCCTCAGAGTGGTACAACAGAAACACAACAGGTCCAATACATGGTTAAAGGTTACAACTCAACTCTGTACACAAGATCCAGAGAACACTCTAAGTTAAAGAGAGAGAAATAAACTTCTTACCAAGAAGAATCAGAAGTAAACAACTCAAAATATATCATACTAATAGACTAGTATCTCAACTAAGGTCTGGCAATTGCTACTATTGCAATACGCTATAGAAATAGGTTCTATGGCTAGAGATTATATTCCTATCTAATTAGTAACTTCGTCTTCACTTAAGTTGATGTATATGTTGACTTTCTTGTCTTCATTGAAGAACTTTCGCTTCTGGTGATGATTCCTGGAGCATAATTTGTTATAGACATTGTCTGTACTGGCTTTAGAACCTATCAAGGGTTAAGAAGATACGTTGAGTACGAGCGTACTCAGCAAGTTCACTAGAAAAGGAGTGTTTGATGCACTATATCTACGGCCACAGACCATAGGTCGTAGGCAATGCAAGTTTTCGTAAATATTTCTTCAAAGGTCTTTTATTTGGAAAAGCTATATCCATCAGCCTTCACGGGTTTACCAGAACTATCATGGAGTTCCTTTCCCGCCGCGTTCACAGCTCCTTCCCGGAACAGGGAGTAACAAGTTATAGTTCTTACACTCTACAGAGGTGCGTTACTTTACCCATGAGAGATCAACTCCTTGTTGCATAACCGGGCAGCTTATTCCCGTCCACAATTCCGTGATGTGGGGCCCAGTAGATGATCCAAGACAATCACTGCCCTCTCCGCGACCCCATATGTCTGCACGATCCTTCGGGGCTAGCTCACCTCCGTTAAGCCCCCTTCCGGGCAGGCTAAAACGCTAATGAGTTCCCAAAGACTCTATGAACTAGTGATGCCCTGGAAAGTGCCATATCAAATGGACTATACCACTAAAAATCACTAACAGATAATCTAGACACCAAAAGTGTGGGGCATAAGGGTGCCCACCCCTATGTTGGATCCGCACAAGGAATCACAACGTCACGTTAAGGTCATCTTGCCTCCATACGAGAGGAAAAGGATACAGCTGACTTCTCTGTCCCATTCCAAATCTCGTGGTTAACGCGTAATATACGGCGCAAGAATCACTAACGACATTGGTTGTTAAGTCCTAGATAATATGTTCCTTTACCACCGGAACTTTCATAGTAGGCTATTACCTCATGGTAAATAACCTATAATCACATTATTATGAAAATAGTGTTTTCTGACCTTTTTGAAATGCAGGTGATGGCAACACTGGATTTGCAAAATACTTTACAGAAAATAATCAAAGGACATAAGCAAGTGTGAACTTGCCTTTTGTGATTGGAAGATTATGCACTCACGGTCTTCAAGACAATATAAGATCCAATATCTGAAATTGGCATCATTGGTCCGGTAAGGACTAATGTTTAAAGAAGCAAAATGTTATTATGCATAGTAATGTAATGCAAATTGATAAACTCGAATCCCGGGAATAACGTTGATCTAGGGTTTGGAAAATGGACAGGTTTCTTTAAGATGTGTTGTTCTTTTAGATAAGTTTTACATGTGTTCTTCTTATTGAGGCTTGTGAGTGTGTGTGAAACAACATGTAAACATAAAGGTATACAACAATAAGATATACTATTGAGATACGCTACTCAAAGATTGCTTACATGAGAACTACCTTATCTTCAAATTTTACTTTGCAAGTAATGGCATTTATAAGGAACTTAAGTGTTAACAATTCTAAACAAGTAAAGTATGAAGTAACATGATTATTATTAATTTTCATCTGTTGTCTGAAGTGGCAAAAAGAATAAAATTCGAAGAAAATATTTCTTTGTTAAGGTTTAAAAAACCTTGATGGCTTTTAGAATATGATTGATAGAATGTGATTAATGTTATTTATGCTTGCTTGAATAGTCTATACTTGAGATGCCTTAGGTCTTAATTAAAAATAGACCAAAGTTAACTATAAAAACATGTCTTTAGCATTATATTTAAAGACTTGTAGACTAAAGTTAACTTTAAGAACATATATGGATTTAAGATGTAAAGCTTATGATAATTGTACTTTGTTCACTTCATAAGATTTCTTTTAAAATTAACTCGGAATGGTACTACTTTTATTTAAGTAGTGGTTTTTCTAATGTTATAATGGAATAGAATCATTTACCTTTTCAGAAATGAGTGGTTACAGTTTGTAAACAAGGAAATAATATTACCTAACTACTTATGGATTTATTATAGTGTTTTGATATGTTTATAAACTTGTGTTTGAATGATATTTCAATAAGATTGTATTTAAAATGATTTTTGTAATTTATAAATAATAAGATATGATTTTTACAAGGTTTATTATTTTATAAACACTTAATAAATAGTAAATATTTAATTAGGTGAAATAATAATGCATGATTATAATTTTAAATTTTAGTTCTTATTTTTCTAATAATTTTGATATACTATTTATATTTTTATCATTTACCATATTAAAATATGAATTATCAAAGTCTTATTATTTGTAAAATCTTTATTAAATAATAATTATTTAAATAACTAACATAATAATGTTTGATAATAGTTTTAAGTTTTAGATTTTATTTTTCTAAACATTTTCATATATTACATATATTTTTCTGAATTATAAAACAAAAGTTATTAATTTAACAAGATTTAATGATTTTTATTTAATTTCTGGAATATTTAGATTTGGATTTATAATATTTGATTTATTTCCTAAACAGAGAGTAACTTTTTACACCACAACCAGAGCTACCCCAGGTCACTGACCAGTGGGGTCAGGGCCACATCAGTATGTCACATAGGCATGGATTGGTCAACTAGCAGACTGGGTCAAGGATGACATAGGCATGGCGTCAGGATGACGTCAGCGCGGCCACCACCGCCAGTTGATGGTCGCCGGCGATGATCTACGGTGCCCGAACAAATGAAACTAGTCTAGTTTGATTCAGCGCGACATGTTGAACCATATAGTGGCGGCGCTGCTCAAATATGGTCACCGGAGCTACGGGAATGATGACGACTGACGGCGGTGCACAGCGGTGTTACGGCACGAGCATGCTAGAGAGCGCGATAGGAATAGAGGATCGATGCTTGAGCATCAGTGACTCACCCTGGTTGTAGTGGTGGTGTTGGCGAGGACTGGTGCGGTCGGAGACGAGCTCTCCAACGAGGATTCCGACAAACTACCGCAGAAAGGAATGACAAAATTCGCCCTACCCAGTGCTCGCCTTGATATTGGACTCCACTCAGAGGATATACGGAGCACGGGGCATCTCCATGGCTACTTGGAAAGGAGTGGGGAGGTGTGGCACGATGGCGAGGTTACCTAGGGTTTCGGTTCCGAGGAAGAAATTAAGAGAGAAAGCTTCAAAGGAAGAGGGAGTGGATGAGGACGAGGTAGAGCGGCATCGTCGTGGCCTCCTTATCCCCTATGGCGATCGGCAGCACGAATCTCCATGTTGGCAAGCGGCGGAACTAACAACGATGAGAGGTGGACGACGACGATAGAATGGACAAAAGGGTACGTGGGCCTGGGCCGGTGTTGGGCTTCGATTAATCGAGCAGAAAAAGGTGGCTGCAGGCTATGAGCGATGAATAAGCAGAGGAAATGTTGGTCCGGCCTGCTGCTCGAGCCAAATCCTCCTTTTCTTTTTATTTCCTTATTCAATTATCTGTTTTGATTTCAGATTAGAATTTGATCATTTGATTTAAATTTTCCTTATAGGGTTTATTTGCTGAATGCTTGCAGCAGCAAATAATATTTATTGATATTTACTTTGTGAACCCTTATGACATTTATTTTCTTTATTTCCTTTCATATAAGTCATTTTTATTAATATTTTATATGGGCTTTTATTATTAAATTTTCTTTCAATAATAATCCATGGATTTATTATGGAATATTTCCTTAGTTATTTATAAAATTTGGTTTTAATGAATTTATAGTTTGGAGATAAATTTGATATAATGATCCTATATCATTATTTGATGCATGATATTCTAAGGAATTAATATGGCTAATATTATTCCCTTAAATCTAGGAAATACCAAGGTATATATTTTGTTATACCCAACATAGGAGTTAAGTTTTGAAATTATAAGTATTAATCATGGGTTTTAGGAGATTTAGTATACTCAAATTCTTTTAAAAACATGGATAAAAATTAATGGTTAAGTCACATTGTCCTAATGCTTGTGTTCATGAATGATATCACCATCCAAGATAAAATAGTAGAGTCTTTCTTTAGGATAACTTATGAGAAAGAATTGATTAAGATGGTTCCTAACCACATGTGATCATGATAGTTGGAAATGACAAAGATGTGCTTAAGTAATTTGCTATAGGAAAATCTTCCTATAAACCATTGTGGAAATAAATGATTGAAAAAATAGATGGGTATCAAGTCTGATTATAGATTTAAGGTTTTATTGTTTATCAAGAATTCCTATCTTCCATAATTCACAATCCTGGTTTTATAATTAAGAAATTCCTTTCCTAGATATACTACTTCCTATTCATCATCATGTGTTAACATGATGAGTTTTCCTTCACAAGAATACTCTTATCAATATTTTATTCTTCTAATTCCATTTGTAAATCCAATGAGCTTGACACTAAAGCTTCTCATTATATTCTCATTTCTATACTTGGGTATATCAAACTACTCTGATAATGATAACCTCTAATCCATAAAGTAATTACTTCTAACTCCCTTTATACACTTCCTTTATTCTCATCACCAATTTTACGCCAGTAAATGTATATTCAAATTCACATTATATCATGATGATTGGTCATAGCTAACCTAGGACAACATGCCGAGTACTAGGGTTTAATAATATTAGATTCCCCCCAATGTCACTTATACATGATATAATCCTTCACTCTTAGTGACTTGAGCATGATCATTACAATCCCTTGATTCATTTATGGATTAAGGTACCAGTTGACTAATCAAGTCTTTTATCAATACAACAATACAGTTGTATATAATTATCTTCAA
Organism: Avena sativa; assembly: GCA_916181665.1. Lineage (NCBI taxonomy): Eukaryota > Viridiplantae > Streptophyta > Magnoliopsida > Poales > Poaceae > Avena > Avena sativa. The sequence goes on from OV702295.1 coordinate 58,862,217, forward strand.
AATATCTATATTGGATTAAGAGATACTATTCATTGGCTATGCCTACTTGATCCAATAGGATTACTTCTTGGTAACTATCTTTAATGTTCATATTTATAATCTTCTTTGCTATCATATAATTATATCTTCCAGATAACTCTTCTATCCATTCAGGAGTGAGTTAACCCATCAATTGTCATATTGATTTAATTCTCTTCCAACACTCCCATTCTATAGATGATATTTAAATCTAGCATTACCACCTATCTCTTCTTACTTCTTTCTCTAAAGACTTAAGTGAATGCTATGATAAGGACAGGGGTTAATAGATCAAGATTTGACAGGTTAAGAATTGGTGAATCAATAGTTGGTTACTCAACATTGATGAACAACAGATATTAGGATAAAGTTCAATTGAGATGATAAGGATTGGTATGTAAAGAAAGATATAAGGTGAATGATCTTGACTTGGTTTAATTCCTATTCAACAAGTGATAAAGAATTAGTGTTTAAGGAGTACCATGATGCTCATGGTAGGAATGGATGAGAATGATATAAGTCAAGACTTAGTTATTGAATTCTTGTTACTTTGGTTATATTCTTAACTTGGTATTCATGAGTGATGGTAATGAATATTATGATATGATCTCTTAAAGATCAAATATTAATCATTAAATAATGTATTAAGGTTTAACTTTTATTACATTTGATCTAACCTTGGATCAAATCTCCTTTACCCAAAATAAGGTTTTAACAAAGGTCATATTGAAACTTATCGCAGTCAACTTGATGATCTACTTTAATTCCATCAAGTTGAAAGAAGCTTCAATCACTTTTCCAAGTTTTGATTTAAAAGCGTGATATTCAGATTTTCTATGCATGGATGCAATGCACACACATGGGTTCAACTTATTTCTAAGCTCTAATGCTGGGCTGTTACAGTGGCACGCCTCTGCAACATCCATGAAGAAGAGCTGAAAGATACCCCTTACCACATGTTTGGGAAGCGCGACAAGGATGGTCTCCCTACTAAATCCTTCCTCACCTGCTGCATTGGAAATCAGCTAGAGAATATGGAATACCTCCTGCAATGCCATCAAGAAGATCTCGACAAGACCCATCGCCAGAACATCATAATACGTATGCATCTCGCCATACTTCGTACCCGGGAGAAAAGTCTACAAGCCGCCAACGCTCGTCTAGAAATGAGAGTGGCCGCTCTAGCCTCTTCAACTTCTGAAGCTATTAACTCCGAGACTAAGAATGAACATTTTTCCTTCTATGAGTATCAACCTATCTTCCTGTCAACCCCGCCAGAAGACCCAACTGCCGAAGCAACCCTGGAAGAAGGCACGACCCTCACCCTCACCCTCACTACCGAAGAGTTGAATATTCCCCACACCCCTAAGGAATTGCAGTAGCCGAAATCAATGCAACAACTCCAGAAGGGCAACTAGAGTCGAGCGATACCCATGGAGTAGTTTTCCTCCCTCGACTCACCCCTTGTGGCGTAGTGTAGCACCTATGTACCATCCCAGAACCTGGTCTGTAAGACTCTAAGTGCTTGTTCGCCCTGCGGCACAGACTTGTTTTGTAACCTCTTAAGTACCTCCGCCACCGACCGGCACGAACCCGCTAAAATTTTGGGAATTATGCATGTGTGATGCCCTTCTTTGCGTGTTTTACCCACGACGTTGCATCAGGCCAAACCCGAAATGACCCCATTCCAAAGGACCTCGTTTCCTAGATCGCCAAACTCCAATGGCATCCTCCAACCCATCGGACCCCTAACCAGCTCAGAACTAACTACCGGCAAGCCAGTAGGCACCGATCCGTTAGACCTTCTAACTCATGCAGCGGTTCCGACGACGTCGACAGAAGATAACCCACACCGTAGGAAAAGTGCAGTACCCTCCCCAACATCAGCATACGACTCCAACTACGAAAGTCGGCGAGTCCACCAAGAACCCCTAGTGTCGCTCTAAGGGGGAGAGACTGCGTCTTTGATACGTCGGAAACGTATCTATAATTTTTGATGCTCCATGCTTGTTTTGTATCTACTTTGCTTTGCTTTGTCTACACTTTGAGGTGTTTTTATATCTTTTCTGGAACTAACCTATTGACAAGATGCCACGGTGCTAGTTTCTTGTTTTCTTCTGTTTTTGGTCCCAGAAAGGCAGAAAATCAATATTCTCAGAATTGGACGGGACAAAAGACAAAGTCATTATTTTCCTCGGAGCAACACGGAACCACGAAGCTGAGCCGGAGGGGGGCCACAGGGTGGCCGCACACCCCTAGGCGCGGGCAAGCCCTGGAGGCGCCCACAGGGGGTGTGGGCCCCCACCGACCTTGACTCCTACGCCTATAAGAAGCCTGCGACCCAAAAACCGTAGGGCATCCAGAAGAAATCCACGAAAACCTCCATAGCACTGCCGCCACCGAAAGGTAGATTCGGGGGACAAAAAGTCTCTGTTCCGGCACCCTGCCGGGACAGGGAAGTGCCCCTGGAGCCATCTCCATCGATCTCCACCACCATCTCCATCACCATTGCTGATTCGCATGATGAGGAGGGAGTAGTTCTTCCTCGAGGCTAAGGGCTCTACCGGTAGCTATGTGTTCATCTCTCTATGCATGATCTTGTGATCATGAGCTTTGTAATCAAGTAGATCTACCTTGCTACTCAAGTGCTTCATTAGATCTCTGCTCTCCCCATGTGTGTGAAAGTGACAGCGTGCACGCCATGGTGGCACTTAGGCTTGAGTCTACATAAATAATCTTTGTGCTTTGATAGATATATGCTTTTCCCCACGTGTGTGAAAGTGACAACGGGCATACCGTGTGTTGCAATTTGGCTAGATTGAATATTTGTTATGAGTTATATTTGGAGTTGGATGTCTCTATGAAATTGTGGTGTTTGTTGGAACCATCTAGCGCTCAAGGTGACAGTGTGGGGTTATCTAGATTGGGGAAGGCGGACTTTGAGGAGTGCTGTTATAGCCCTACCGATGATTAGAGTGTCCAACCGAAGAGTAGTTAAGAGTAGTATCATGAAGAGAGGATATTTATATGAGAGAGTGTTCACTAGTTAAACTATGATCCCTAGGCCTTGTTTCTAAGCATTGAAACACCGTTTGCTACTAGATCTGTTGCATGTTTGCTTGCTTCCATCTTTGTTCCGTTTGCTGGGGAGGTTTTGGTTCTTTACCTTACCTCACCATCAAGATCTTTTCTGGCACCGTTACCCCACGTCAACAACAAGTCAGAGGCTCTTTTCTGGCACCATTACCGCTTGTATTTCACTATCTCTTCGCCGAACTAGTGCACCTATACACCTAAAAAATGTATTGGGTGTGTTGGGAACACAAGAGTCTTCTTGTATCTTGATTGCAGGGTTGCTTGAGAGGGAATACCTTTGACCACTTCCTCCCTGAGTTCGATAAACCTTGGGTTATCCACTTAAGGGAAACTTGCTGCTGTTCTACAAACCTCTGCACTTGGAGGCCCAACAACTGTCTACAAGAATAGAAGTGCGTAGACATCAAGCTCTTTTCTGGCGCCGTTGCCGGGGAGGTAAGGTAAAAGGTACTCACATCCTCCGGTGTGAGTGCTCGAAGTTATTTTCTTTAGATTCTGCAGTTTTGTCTTTTTTGTTTCTTGTTTTCACTAGTTAGGCTTAATGGAAAACAACAACAAAATTAGAGAGCTTTATAGTATCTATATTGAGTTAGGACATGAAGTGTTTGAAGAGAAAATTAAAAAACCTATGGAACTTTATTTGCATGCTAATAGCAATGTTACTAGTATGAATTCTTTGGACACCATTGTTGCTAATTCTATGGAAAAGTTTAAGCTTGGGGAAGCTAGTTTTGATGAAAACGATCATTTTAGTCCCCCAGCTTTGGAAGATAGCTATTCTATAGCTTATGATGATACCAAACCTCCAATATATGATGATTACAATGATGAATATGATATTTTCAGTCCACCTACTATTGATGAGGAAAATTATTGTGATTACAATATGCCTCCTATATTTGATGATTATGGTGATGAGAATAATAGTGATAACTATTTTGTTGAATTTGCTCCCACTCCGATTAATAAGAATGACTATGCTTATGTCGAGAGTAATAATTATTTTACGCATGTGGCTCATGATAAGAATGTTTTATGTCATAGTTATATTGTTAATTTTATTCATGATGCTACTAAAAGTTATTATGAGAGAGGGAAACATGGTTTTATGTATCTCAAAAATATTAAGTTTTCCCTGTTTATGTTGAAAATCTTGAAGTTGCACTTGTTTTGCTTTCCTATGCTTGTTGCTTTGTGCTTTCATGATTTGTTTCTTTACAAGATTATTATGCATAGGAAGTGGGTTAGACTTAAATGTGTTTTGAATTTGCTCCCTGATGCTCTTTTTTACTTCAAATTCATATTTCTTATGTGTAAGATCCCTCCTTTGTAAAGGAAAGGATCCCTGTGATTGCAATGCTAGTCCCTGGATCAATGCTAGCATCCATAGTTTAAGATGAAGTACACAGAAACAAAGGTCATTATTACATATCATTCCAGAGACAAACATAGTCTTTTACAACTCCATGGCCACAGGCCTAATACACGAGTTCAAATATATAATAAGATAAATAAGTCTTCATCTTCATGTGCCATAGGCAAGCATGTTGAGTTTAGACTCATGACTCCTAATCATCATCAGAATATCCTGCAACATCACAAGTTACAGCCACAGTGGGTCAATACATTGGAATAGTATTGTAAAGTGATACCTTAGTAGAATATTGGTGGACTAAATACTACATGCATTTTGGCTAAGTGTAGCTTAGGCTTGCTTTGCTCAAAATAGGTTTTACCTATCAGTTGAAAACACTAAGTTTTCTTTAATGAAAAACTTTCCCAAGGAACCACCAATAGACATTGGGGTCCTTCACCCTTGTTCAACCACAAGTTTTACTCAGAAATTGGGATGAGGAGATTCTTGATAGCTTCCATGTCTTGATGCTCAAGTTGTCCATTACCATGGACATGGCTAAGTACTTAGGTTCTTCCATCTGCAGAGGTTGTGCACTTCCCCACAAGACATGATTTTCACCAAGACAGGACCTTTCAGAAGCCTTCCCTTAGACCAAATGGACGCGCTCCAACCTATCATCCCACTACCACCAACTGTCCAAATGGCTAAGTTATTGCAACCTATATGATCCAGGCAGAGCCCATATTGCCAAGTGGCTGCACTAGAAGCTTCTTAACATTTGGCATCTCAAATCCCTTTGTTCCTGGGTGGCTTTCCACAAGTAAGATACACAAGGTAAACCATAGAAATGGGCCTTGTGTAACCACTCAACATAACCCAGGTGTTTCATTCACTTAGTTGGTTTATTAAGCAAAAACATAGTCCAAAGACTTAGAAATATTTATTCATAGCATGAATATAACCACCCTTGGTTGCTACTAGCTAGGCTAAGACTTAGAAATATTTCTAGCAATTCTAAAACTACTAGGATTTCCTCAAGCATAGCATATAGATCAAAAATATCCATGCAAGACTAGCAAAATATTTCTAATGCATATTAAAATCATAGGAATAAAATCATGAAGCACCACTTGCCTTGGTAGTTTGGAGAGTAGCTACAATCCTCACAATAACAATCACTATTTGCACCAAAATCTACACATAAAATGATAGCACCAAATCACATACAAAATAAAAATAAGCAAAAATATATGGATGCATGCAACATGATATGTGATGATTTTCTATATTCAACAGGACAAGTGCACAATACTGATTCATAAACAAGTTCAAAACTTGCCAATCAATCTTTATTTGAACATTAAATCATTTCCTAAATAATTGTTATACACAAAATAGGCCTACACATGTTTCTGTAAAAATAACCATTTTAACAGAAACAAAACATTAAACACATTGCATAAATGGAAAAGGCTTTCTCTCCTGATTCCATTGATATAAAATTTGTCAAATTTGGACGTGGGAATCCAAAGTTATGAATTAAACAAGTTTTAATATCTAATAGATCTAATCCAGTTTTTTTTTGAGGGTAAAACAGTAGGGCAAAAAGACCCCACTGCAATTTTTGTATATTGTAGAGAGTTACAAAAGAATATTTACAAGACTCATTCCACCTCAAAGAAGAGGGATAACATTCTAATCAGCTATCTCCTGTCTAAATTGGTTTCAATCCAAACCTTAAGGCTCTGATAATACTTCTTCTTAATTCTAAAAAGGACCCATCTTAATTCTTGGGCTACAATAGCCTTCTAGGTCTCAATCGATGCATGCTGATTATTGAAAATTTCATTATTTCTGCAAATCCAAATGCCCCAAGTTCCAAGTAGCAGAATTTCCATTGCAAAAGGGACATTGAGGTCTTTTTTAATACTGGCTAACACTTCAAAGATAGTTGGATCAGCCAAATTGACCTGAGAAATTTCAGCCCAGCAGGCTCTTGCAAAAGAACATTCCCAAAACAAATGTAGGCTGGTTTCTTCACTATTGCAGCCCTGGAAGACACAGTCATATGATGCCAGCGAGAAACATTTCCTTTTCAGAAGGTTTCTAGTGTTGAGTCTATCAAGCAGTAAGAGCCAGAAGAAGAATTTGTGTTTTTGCTGACAAGAAGATTTCCATAACCAAGAGAAATGTGGCTGAACCGGCTGATAACCAGCTAAGGAGCAGTAAGCCTTTTTCACCGAATAATTACTGCCCCAAATGTAAGACCAACAATCAGAATCCCCTTCCCTGCCAGAATTGAGAATTTGTTCAAGACTTTGATATTCCTGATAAGCTTGCTGTGACAAAGGAAGGTAAAAAAGGTCCTGAGTATTTGGGGTATGCAGGAACTCACTGACAGAGATGTGAGGTTTTTTTGCATAAGAGAGGAGGTGAGGAAGCTTATGTTGGAGGCAGCTATCATTCCACATATCAGACCAGAAAAGTGCTAATCCAGTTTTTTAAATTCAAAAAACTGGAAGCATGATCCTGAGTGAAGCGGTATTGTCCAATGAGGAGAAGCCGCGTGGCTAGGATTTGAATTTAATCCAGTTTTTTAAATTCAAATCCTAGCCACGCGGCGTCTCCTCATTAGACAATACCGCTTCACTCAGGATCATGCTTCCGCACCGTCGGATCAAGTTGGATCTAACGCGCCAGATCTAAAGAAAATGGTTCGCTCCTGTTCTAATCTACACCCTACGATACAGATCTAACGGCGGCCGATGCTTTGACCAAGAAGTGGCGGCGCGAATGGTCGCTGGCAGCAGCGGCGCTTCTGTCGGCGATGCACCGGTGATTCTAGACGGGGCTAAGGGTCGAGCAGTGGATTACTGAACTCGCGGAATCACGACGAAGCTCAAGGGATGCTGTGTGGGCGGGGGTGTACTATAGAGGCTGCTGAGGCTCGTCGGAGTTGGAGACAGCGTCGGGTTTGCACGGACGGCGACGAAGGCGACGTTACAGGCCACCCTAGCACAAACCAAGGGTATCAGCGACTGCACAACGCTCAGGCGAACCTGACAGGGTCAAGTAGAAGGCGCGGGGCGGTTGGCTTTTACCTCAATCTCTCGCCGTAGTTGGAGACGACGTCGGATGCCCATGGTACTCGTCGAAGTCGACGCTCTGGATCACAAGCGGATGAACAAAAAGGATCAGGACGTGCGCAGAGATCAGAGGATCATTACAGGGTGAACAAGGAGTAGGCACGAGCACTAGGCTTACCGGAATACCTCGCCGGAGTTGTCTCTGTCTGTGGCAGTGTAGGAGCAAATACTGGCAGCCTGGTGACGAGGAGAGCGTGCTGTGTGGGGGGAAATGACCGCAGTGGCGAGGTGATTAAGTAGCCAGGAGGGGCGAGGGAATTACACTGTGGATCAATGCCAATTAAGCGAGGAATCAACGCGGCGTTTCTGGAGGAAACGGCGGTGGCGACGGGGTCTGCGCACGCGGGGGTGGAGAAGAAGGTGCTAACCTGGCTCGGGCCCAGTGGCAGTGTCTGCGAGGTAGTGCGGGTGCGGGTGAGAGAGAAAGAAGGGGGAAACCCGGGTGGGCTGGCTTTTGGGCCGATTCTGCTGTTGGGCTGGAAAGGTGGCGCCGGCCCTTTTTCTTTTCTTTACTCCTTTTCTATTTCTGTTTTGATTTTCTGGATCCATTTTCAAACAAATTCAAATGCCACTTGAATTCAAATTTGTTCTGGATTTTTGCAGAGTGTAACAATCATATTTCTGGGTATAAAAACATGTGGTCTCTCTGCATTAGCTTGGTCCTATTGATCAAACAAAATAAACAGTGACATGGCACTTAATTTGATCAAGTTTTGAAAATGGTTTTAAATTCACATTTGTTTTGCAAATTTTTGGTTTAAGCACTAGCAAGCAAGCAAAACATTCTGAGAGCAACAAGGTTTGGTTTTGAAACAAATAATCTCCATTTGAGAGTGGTATTTGATTAATGCTTGATCACATAAAATAATAGCACCTAGTGCTTTCTTTTCCTGAAATGGGTTTGATGTTTGATCCCTAATTGATATGCATGCATGAATGATATGCAAACTTTGAAAACATGGTTTTAGGGATGTTACAAATCTAACCCCCTTAAGGTGAATCTCGCCCTCGTGATTCGAGTTGGCTAGCAAATAGGTGAGGGTGGTCTTTCCGAAGATCATCTTCTCTTTCCCATGTTGCTTCTTCTTCGGTGTGATGGTTCCACTGAACTTTGCAGAATTCGATAGTCTTAGTCCGTGTAACCCTTTCTGCAGTCTCAAGAATCTTGATAGGTTTCTCTTCATAGGTGAGATCACTCTCCAACTGAACCTCTTCCAAAGGTATAGTATCCTTCAAAGAAGTTTCTTCCATTTCTGGATGGCATTTCTTAAGCTGACTCACATGAAACACATTATGAACAGCCGACAAAGACTCTTGCAATTCAATCTCATAAGCTACTTCTCCTTTATGACTCAGAATCTTGAATGGTCCAACATATCTTGGGGCCAATTTTCCTTTGACTCCAAACCTTTTCACTCCACGAAGTGGTGATACTCTAAGATAAGCTCGGTCACCTACTTCATAGATGACTTCTCTATGTTTAGGATCTGCGTAGCTCTTTTGTCGGGACTGTGCTATCTTCAACCTGTCCTTAACCAGTTTGACTTTCTCTTCAGCTTCTTTGATTAGTTCTGGTCCGAACAAACTTCTTTCTCCCACACCATTCCATAGCAATGGGGTGGTACACTTTCTCCCATAGAGAAACTCAAATGGTGCCATCTCAATACTGGCTTGATAGCTGTTATTGTAAGAAAATTCTGCGTAGGGCAGACTTTCATCCCAACTGGCTCCATAGTCTAGAGCACATGCTCTCAACATATATTCAAGAATCTGATTAGTCCTTTCTGTCTGTCCATCAGTCTGAGGATGAAATGCAGTGCTAAATTCCAACCTCGTTCCCAATGACTCATGTAGTTGCCTCCAAAAATGAGAAGTGAATTGGTTTCCCCTATTAGACACAATACTCTTGGGTACTCCATGTAGACATACAATTCTTCTCATATAGATCTTGGCTAGCTTAGCACTTGTGTAAGTTGTCTTCACGGGTATGAAATGAGCCACTTTAGTTAGGCGATCCACTACTACCCAAATGGAATCATATCCTGACCTGGTCCTTGGCAATCCGGTGATGAAATCCATGCCAATCTTGTCCCACTTCCAATCATGAATAGGTAGTGGTTGTAACAATCCTGCTGGTTTCTGATGTTCCGCTTTCACTCTACTACATACATCACACAAAGCAATATGTTCGGCGATGTCCTTCTTGAGATTATTCCACCAAAATCTTTCCTTCATATCCATGTACATTTTGGTGTTACCCGGATGAATGGAATATGGTGAGTTGTGTGCTTCTTGTAAAATTAGTTTTCGTAGCTCCGGATCTTGTGGAACACAGATACGTTTTCCATGCCATAAAGTACCCTATTCGTCTTCATGGAATCCTTTGGTTTTTCCCTTGACAATCTTTTCCTTAATCTCATCAATTTCCTTATCTGCCTATTGGGCTTCTTTGATCTTGTCCAACAAAGTGGGTTGAACATCCAAAGACATGAGATGTCCTTCAGGAAAAATCTCCAATCTGAGATCTCTAAATTGGGCACACAGATCATCTGGCAATTCTCCCTTGGTAAGGCCATTCACAAAAACCTTACGACTTAGAGCATCCGCTACAACATTTGCTTTACCGGGGTGGTATTGCAAACTCAAGTCATAGTCCTTGATGAGTTCTAGCCATCTTCTTTGTCTCATGTTAATTTCCTTCTGGGTGAAGATATATTTCAAACTCTTGTGATCTGTGAACACTTCACATCGCTTTCCCAAAAGATAATGTCTCCATGTTTTGAGTGCATGGACAACAGAGACTAACTCTAAATCATGAGTAGGGTAATTTACCTCATGAGTTTTGAGTTGTATCGAGGCATAAGCCACAACTTTCCCTTCTTGCATAAGTATTGCACCTAATCCATGATGAGATGCATCACAATATACCTGGAAATCTTTCTCCAAATCTGGCAAACATAAGACTGGTGCTGTCACAAGTCTCTTCAATTCTTGGAAACTGAGTTCACAACCTTCAGACCAAGCAAATTTCTTGTCTTTCTTTAGCAATTCTGTCATAGGCTTAGCTACCTTGGAGAAATTCTCAATGAACCTTCTGTAGTAACCTGCTAAGCCAAGGAAACTACGAACCTCTTTCACTGACTTGGGAGATTCTCATTCAGTTACAGCTGAAACTTTAGCAGGATCAACTGCTACACCATCTCCTGACACAACGTGTCCAAGAAATCCAACTTCATTTAACCAAAATTCACACTTTCTGAATTTGGCATACAGCTTATGCTCTCTAAGCTTCTCAAGTATCAAACGCAAATGTCCTTCATGCTCTTCTTTGCTCTTGGAGTAGATCAGAATGTCATCGATGAAAACGACAACAAACTTATCAAGGAATTCCATGAACACCATGTTCATCATATTCATGAAGTACGCTGGTGCATTGGTCAAACCAAATGGCATCACGGTATACTCATACAATCCATACCTTGTGGTGAAAGCTGTCTTAGGTATGTCTTGTTCCCTTATCTTAAGCTGAAAATAACCTGACCGGAGATCAATCTTTGAGAACACACAAGCTCCTTCCAACTGATCAAACAAGTCATTGATTCTAGGCAAAGGGTATTTGTTCTTGATAGTCACCTCATTGAGTGAACGGTAATCTATGCATAGCCTTTGACTTCTATCTTTATATTCCACAAACAAAACTGGTTCTCCCCAAGATGAAGAACTTGGTTGGATAAATCCTTTCTGCAACTATTCTCCAAGCTGCTTCTTGAGTTCTTTCAACTCATCCACGGACATCTTGTACGGTCTCTTTGCTATTGGTCCAGATCCTGGTAGCAAATCAATAAGAAACTCCACATCTCTATCTGGTGGCATTCCCGGCAATTCTTCCGGAAACACATCTGGATATTCACTCACAATAGGCACACTGTCTATGCTAACCCCCTTAAGAGAATTAAGCTTACTCCCTTTTGATTCAAAGTTAGACTTGAATCTAATCCGTTTCTTTTCCGGGGTTGTGAGTGCAACAGTATGATTAGCACAATCTATAACTCCTTCATACTTGGTCATCCAATCCATTCCCAAAATTACATCCATTCCTTGGGAATCTAGGATTATCAGACTCATTGGAAACTTATGCTTTCCAAATTCTATCACTAAATCCCGGCATCCAAGACTTACTATCATATCTCCACCTGGAGAACTTACTTTTATGGGACACCCAATGTTTTCACTTCGAAACCCATTTCTATCAACAAATGCTTTTGATATGAATGAATGTGATGCTCCCGTATCAAAAAGAACAAGTGCTGGAATAGAATTGAGTTTGAACTTACCAGCAACAGCATCTGGCTCTTCATAGATTTCCTCCACATTGATGTGGTTCACTTGCCCTTTCTGGAAAGGGTTGGACTTGTTGGGTCCTTCAACTTTCTTTTCTGGGCATTCATTTGCATAATGCCCCATCTTCTTGCACTTGAAACACTCAACCTGACTAAGATCTTTCTTGACAGGCTGGCTTCCACTGCCACTTCCACTATGGTGGCTCTTATATCCACCCTTGTGATTCTTGTACTTGTCATTGTCATGACTATGGTGACTCTTGTTGTCATGATGACGGTTGTGGTTGTGGTGCTTATTGAATTTCCCATGCTTGTGGGATCCTGAACTCCCACTATCATCATAATGGGAACGCTTGTGAGACGATCCCGAGTTGTGCTTGTCAGAGTGCTTTCTCTTCATGCTTTCCACTTGTTTCATTTTGTTCTCCAAAATAGCAGCCTTGTCACAAAGAGACTGGTATATGGGAACATAGGCCACAGCTAACTGTAGGTTCAGTTCATCATTCAACCCTTCAAGGAACTTTTCCTTCCTCTTAGCATCAGTGTCAACTTCATCCGGTGCATATCGCGCCAGATTGTTGAACTCCTCAATATATTCAGCGGTGGCGCTGCTTCAGGTTATCGAACTCTTTCTTCTTCAAACTCATCACTCCAGATGAGATGTGAGCAGTACGGAAACCTTCTTCAAAGATAGCCCATGTCACATCCTCAATGGGAGTGGTGATCTAGAAGTTATCCCACTAAGTGGCTGCTGGTCCTTCCAACAAGTGAGCTGCAAATCTGACTTTCTCTTCATCAGTACAGCCAACTGTTACCAAGTCCTTGTTCACAGAGCGTAGCCAATCATTGGCCACCATAGGATCAGTAGTTCCTGAGAACTTTGCTGGCCTTAGTCTCAAGAATCTGGTAAGCATGTCAAAACCCGGTGGGTTGTTCTGATTGTTGTTGTTATTGTTGTTATTGTTGTTGTTGTTGTTCTGATTCTGGATAAACGTAGTCATCATTTGCATCAGCTGAGTCTGAGCTGTCATCATTTGCTGCATCTCAGGGGTGATGTTGTTGTTGTTGGGGTTGGGATTGGCACGTCGGGGAGGCATCTGTGGTTTGTTCAATAGAGATAAGAATGAGATACCCATAGATGCTAACATGCACAATACATCACATAAACATTCACCAAACATGCATCATAATAATAATAGTTCAACAACATAAACAACAAGTTTGCAAGTAAACACACCAATAGCAAGCCATCCACATGTTGGATGGTCATTGCGACTCAATAATCAAAGACATGATAAATAAAGGTAAATGAGTAGTCATCACTACTCCTCGGCATCAACCTCCTCCTCAACAAATGTAAGACCTACATTCTCCATAGCGGTCTTGTATTCCTCGACATTGGTGGTCAAGGTCTCTACTTTGGCTGTGAGAGCCCTCTTTTGTGAACGAAGCCTCTCAATCACAGTCTGCTGATGCTCGAGCTCGAAGTCCTTGGCCTCCAGTTCTGCAGTCATGTCTCGAATCCTCTTATTCCTATCTTGGACTCGCTTCTCTTGACTCTTGAACTTTCTGTCCTGACTCTCGAACTTGGCCTCCATCTCCTTGACTATTTCATCTTGCTCCGCGAAGATCTTGTCCTTCTCACGAAGCTGCACCTGGAGTTCGTCATTGCTGAGCATGACGTTGGTCCTATCAGTGTCTATGTGCCTAAGAAGAACCTCTAAGTCCTAGAGGTATAGACGAATCGGCTCTGCTGTCTCCCTCAAAGTATCCTCGAAGTCAATGGCCTCACCATCCTCATCACGTCTACCGAAGGTGTGGAAGTGAGTACCTCTAACCTGTCAAGAGTGTCTCCCTAACAGACGTCCAATCAAGTCCTGCATGACTACCTTTAGGCCTCTCTCCTTGTCATCGTGCATGAGCTTGAAGATGATTGCCTCCGTGGTAGGCTCAGTCTGGCATCCGGGCTGATTAACCTTGAAACCCCAAAGGTCTTTCCTCTCAAACTTGGTGAGGGGAAGCACCATGATGGTAGGAAGAGGGAGGTTGAGCAAACTAGTGAGCTCAATAATACGAGGGCCAAAACGAGTTCCCTTGAACTCATCAGCCGTGCTGATAGTAACATTAGGCATCTATTTAATAAGATAGAAAAATTTAGAATCAACACAATTTAAGACAATATCACAAGACAAGGCATCACATGCATAACTTTGGAACTCAAAACACACAAGTCATGGCATACATGGATCCATTACAAACAACCAAGGTTCAACTTACTTTAAACAACATTTGGAAAATAAAATGATAAGTGTGGTGGTCCAACTAATGTGGTACATTACAATCCCATCTCACTTGCCAAGTTGGCTAACAGGGCATCCCTAGAGGCAATATGTTTGTCTAGATCACAAGACTCCATTGCTAAGTCTATGATGTCCTTCCTTAGGCTTTGGTTGGTAGCCTCTAACTCTTGGGTATGCTTCTTTTCTTCCCTAAGGTCATTCTGGGTGTTAAGCATTCTGCACTTGATTCTATCACCAAGTTCTTTGATGTCCCTCCAAGCTGCATCCCTTGCTGAATCAAAGAATGTGGTGTGCATCATTGTGTTGGTGACCATGCAGAATCCTGAGTCCTTGTGGTTGTCTTCCTTGTTTTTATACAAGTGAAGTTGCACCCACCAGTACTCAATTCCTTCATCCATCATAGGAAAACCTTTGTACACAGCTGCACCATGTATTCCCATGGCAACCATGAGGTCCTTGAGAGCCTTGGGGGAACTCTGTCTCACATTCCAAAGTCATAGTCATGAGTGGTCCCTTCTTCACGGCTTCATTGATGGAGTTCATCTACAAATAGAGATGAGAAAGAAGATTAGAAAAGTTAACGAGAAGAAAAGACAAGTGTGGAAGTAGTTGAATTTTTTTTCCTTAGTGGTTTCTAATCCTAGGGTCATAATCCTACAGGCAACACAGTGCTCTGATACCATCTGTAAGATCCCTCCTTTGTAAAGGAAAGGATCCCGGTGATTGCAATGCTAGTCCCTGGATCAATGCTAGCATCCACAGTTTAAGATGAAGTACACAAAAACAAAGGTCATTATTACATATCATTCCAGAGACAAACATAGTCTTTTACAACTCCATGGCCACAGGCCTAATACAAGAGTTCAAATATATAATAAGATAAATAAGTCTTCATCTTCATGTGCCACAGGCAAGCATGTTGAGTGTAGACTCATGACTCCTAATCATCATCAGAATATCCTGCAACATCACAAGTTACAGCCACAGTGGGTTAATACATTGGAATAGTATTGGCAAGTAATACCTTAGTAGAATATTGGTGGACTAAATACTACATGCATTTTGGCTAAGTGTAGCTTAGGCTTTCTTTGCTCAAAATAGGTTTTACCTATCACTTGAAAACACTAAGTTTTCTTTAATGAAAAACTTTCCCAAGGAACCACCAATAGACATTGGGGTCCTTCACCCTTGTTCAACCACAAGTTTTACTTAGAAATTGGGATGAGGAGATTCTTGATAGCTTCCATGTCTTGATGCTCAAGTTGTCCATTACCATGGACATGGCTAAGTACTTAGGTTCTTCCATCTGCAGAGGTTATGCACTTTCCCCACAAGACTTGATTTTCACCAAGACAGGACCTTTCAGAAGCCTTCCCTTAGACCAAATGGACGCGCTCCAACCTATCATCCCACTACCACCAACTATCCAAATGGCTAAGTTATTGCAATCTATATGATCCAGGCAGAGCCCATATTGCCAAGTGGCTGCACTAGAAGCTTCTTAACATTTGGCATCTCAAATCCCTTTGTTCCTGGGTGGCTTTCCACAAGTAAGATACACAAGGTAAACCATAGAAATGGGCCTTGTGTAACCACTCAACATAACCCATTCTTTCCATTCCACCCAGGTGTTTCATTCACTTAGTTGTTTTATTAAGCAAAAACATAGTCCAAAAACTTAGAAATATTTATTCATAGCATGAATATAACTTCCCTTGGTTGCTACTAGCTAGGCTAAGACTTAGAAATATTTCTAGCAATTCTACAACTACTAGGATTTCCCCAAGCATAGCATATAGATCAAAAATATCCATGCAAGACTAGCAAAATATTTCTAATGCATATTAAAATCATAGGAATAAAATCATGAAGCACCACTTGCCTTGGTAGTTTGGAGAGTAGCTACAATCCTCACAATAACAATCACTATTTGCACCAAAATCTACACATAAAATGATAGCACCAAATCACATACAAAATAAATACAAGAAAAAATATATGGATGCATGCAACATGATATGTGATGATTTTCTATATTCAACAGGACAAGTGCACAGTACTGATTCATAAACAAGTTCAAAACTTGCCAATCAATTTTTATTTGAACATTAAATCATTTCCTAAATAATTTTTATACACAAAATAGGCCTACACATGTTTCTGTAAAATAACCATTTTAACAGAAACAAAACATTAAACACATTGCATAAATGGAAAGGGCTTTCTCTCCTGATTCCATTGATATAAAATTTGTCAAATTTGGACGTGGGAATCAAAAGTTATGAATTAAAAAAGTTTTAATATCTAATAGATCTAATCCAGTTTTTTAAATTCAAATCCTAGCCACATGGCGTCTCCTGATTGGACAATACCGCTTCATCAGGATCATGCTTCCGCACCATCGGATCAAGTTGGATCCAACGCGCCAGATCTAAAGAAAACGGTTCGCTCCCGTTCTAATCTACACCCTATGATACAGATCTAACGGCGGCCGATGCTTTGACCAAGAAGTGGCGGCGCGAATGGTCGCTGGCGGCGGCGGCGCTTCTTCCGGCGATGCACCGGTGATTCTAGAGGGGGCTAAGGGTCGAGCAGTGGCTTACCGAACTCGCGGAATCACGACGAAGCTCAAGGTGCTGGTGGTGTGGGCGGGGGTGTACTGCAGAGGCTGCTGGGGCTCGTCGGAGTTGGAGACAGCGTCGGGTTTGCACGGACGGCGACGAAGGCGACGTTACTGGCCACCCTAGCACAAACCAAGGGTATCAGCGAGTGGACAACGCTCAGGCGAACCTGACAGGGTCAAGTAGAAGGTGCGGAGCGGTCGGCTTTTACCTCAATCTCTCGCCGTAGTTGGAGACGGCGTCGGATGCCCACGGTACTCGTCGAAGTCGACGCTCTGGATCACAAGAGGATGAACAAAAAGGATCAGGAGGTGCGCAAAGATCAGAGGATCATTCCAGGGTGAACAAGGAGTAGGCGCGAGCACTAGGCTTACCGGAATACCTTGCCATAGTTGGCTCTGTCTGCGGCGGTGTAGGAGCAAATACTGGAAGCCTGGATGCGAGGAGAGCGTGCCGTGTGGGGGGGAAATGAACGCGGTGGCGAGGTGATTAAGTAGCTAGGAGGGGCGAGGGAATTACGTTGCGGATCAATGCCAATTAAGCGAGGAATCAACGCAACGTTTCTGGAGGAAACGACGGTGGTGACGGGGTCTGTGCATGCGGGGGTGGAGAAGAAGGTGCTGACTGGCTCGGGCCCAGTGGCAGTGTCTGCGGGGTAGTGCGGGTACGGGTGAGAGAGAGATAAGGGGAAACCCGGGTGGGCTGGCTTTTGGGCCGATTCTGCTGTTGGGCTGGAAAGGTGGCGCCGGCCCTTTTTCTTTTCTTTACTCCTTTTCTATTTCTGTTTTGATTTTCTGGATCCATTTTCAAACAAATTCAAATGCCACTTGAATTCAAATTTGTTCTGGATATTTGTAGAGTGTAACAATCATATTTCTGGGAATAAAAACATGTGGTCTCTCTGCATTAGCTTGGTCCTATTGATCAAACAAAATAAACAGTGACATGGCACTTCATTTGATCAAGTTTTGAAAATGGTTTTAAATTCACATTTGTTTTGCAAATTTTTGGTTTAAGCATTAGCAAGCAAGCAAAACATTCTGAGAGAAACAAGGTTTGGTTTTGAAACAAATAATCACCATTTGAGAGTGGTATTTGATTAATGCTTGATCACATAAAATAATAGCACCTAGTGCTTTGTTTTCCTGAAATGGGTTTGATGTTTGATCCCTAATTGATATGCATGCATGAATGATAGGCAAACTTTGAAAACATGGTTTTAGGGATGTTACACTATGTGAGCATCTTCTCAAACTATCAAGCCTAACTTAAAGGCGTTAAAGAAAAGTACTTGTTGGGAGATAACCCAAGAGTTTTCTTGAGTCTTAGAAGTTATTACTTCAGTAATGACCTCTCCTTATCCTTTTTGTTTGCTTTTTGTGCCAAGAATGACCTCTAATGAGAGGGAAGTAAGATTTGGGGAGTTACTGTCCCAAAACAGATTTCTATCCTCCACCATAAAAATTCGTGAGGAGTCTCTATAAGTCATATTTAGCTGAACATTTACGAATAAGTCCCCCAGTATGTTAGATAACTTTCGTTAGTTCAACACTTTTTGATTTGAGCAACAAAAGGTCTTCGAAAAAATAGGTTTCTACCTGCTGGTCTGTTTTGACAGATTTGTGCCATTATTTGCATTTGCTTCTTATTGATTCCTTTTTGGGTTCTTTTTGGGAAATCGAGCTTTTTGAAGGAGTTGCTACAGTAGCTTGTGTTTTTAGTAAAAAGTCTTGCTGTTCCAAAGCTTTGCCTAAAGGACTATTATCTTTTGAATACACTAATGTTGCTAATGAAGATTGTGTGAAGTTTTGTATGAAGGAAAATTTGCAGTTGTAGAGAAAGAATGATGTAATGAGATGAAGAATGGACAAAATCTCAGTCTTGGGGATGCCACCCCGTTTCACCCCAAGAAATATTCAAGAGGTACAAGCGTCAAAGCTTGGGGATGCCCAAGGCATCCCCTTCTTCATCAATAAAAATCTCAGGTCTTTCTAGACACTTTGTTTTTATTGTTTCATGCACTATTGTGTTGTTCTTGGAGCGTCTTAGTTTTTGTTTTTGGTTTTCGTTTGCTTAGTTTGCTTGAGTGAGTTGGTTGATCACAGCACACTTCTTTGGAGAGAGACACACTTTGTTTGCATTGCCTAGAACACTCTAGTTTTCATTCTTATTGTCTTGTGAGTGTTCACTTTTGCTAGCACTGTGTTTAGCCTTATTTTTCTTTTGCTTTCATCTTAGAACTTTTTAGTTTCTTCTTTGTGGATTTTTGAGACAATATCACTGATCTTTATTGATTATTATATATCTTTGTGAGTTGTTTCAAATAAGTTGTTTGGTGTTGGAAAAGAGTAGAAAGTTTCATACTTAAGTGGTACAAAAGTGAGCTTGCTTTGACTGTGTCTTAGACTTTATCATGTCATGCTAGATGTTGTTTTGACATTATGCCTAGTGATTATTGCTGTAGCATGACTTGTTCCAAACAATTGGGATTTCTTAATGTGCCTTGAAAGAATCATGCGTTGTTTTAGCATACAAAAGCATAGTATTGTGGTATTCTCCTTTGATGATTTGTTTGGGCTAACTCGGCACATGCTCACACCATGTTATGACTATGAACAAGTCACCATATCCTCTATGATCATTTAGTCCTTGACTTGTGGTACCACTCTATTCTTTGATTAGTAATGTTTTGTTGCTCTCCATGATTATGGCCATTATTGATCTCTTAGTTGGTTGCTCCTAGTCTTTTGCTAGCCTCCACTTGTATGAGTAAGCTCTACTCATGCTTCCAACTACCAAGAAACTAAGTTATTCCAAAGTGTCCACTATAAATTCCTATGCATGGTGTGTTACACCATTCCAAGTATATTCTTGTTTTCAGCTATCTTCCAATTAAAAACAATTTTGTTATGTGAAAAGTTAGTGATTAAAGCCCTCACGAACTTGATGGCACACTTTATATTCTTTGCCCCTAATAAACTTGAACCATTGTGACGTCTATGTTGTATATGTTTGCACTTATACGTTAGAATTAGCAGAACCGTGCTGTCACGGGGAACATTTTCAACATTGCATGTGTACTTTGTACTCATTTCATATCATGCTCTTTTGTCTATGGATATCACCGGTGTGAAATAAAGAGGGAACTTGTAAGCCCATGGAGTTTGTATTATGTGTTAGAGAAACGCCTGGGCCGCTAGCCTAACCAATGCGTAATCATGGTTGAAACTTGCAGCATCACCATAGTGAGCTATCTATGAAGCATCCTCAATAAAAAGCTATGCATATAGTAAATAAAAAGATCGCTGAGATGCTCATTGTCTACTTGCCTTGTCATTTTTGTTATGGGAAAGCTCCTGTACCATGTGCAAGGGGTACCCCGTTGGCGGTTCTCAATGATATGCAAATACTTACAATGACAAGAACTTACCTGGGCCCAAAGTTGAGTATGCATGAGGAGTGGCCCTCGTATTCAAGGGACTTGAGATTGCTAACTTATACTTCATCAAGCATATACTCCATCTTTGCCACTTTAACCTTAACCACTTCAAGATGCTTATGATAGGGGCAATGAGGGCTGAAAGCTAACAAGTACCATAATTTTTGGAAGCTCTTTTTTGAAACTTGAAATCCCTGCTTCCTTTACAAAAAGGCCTTTCTTCCACCACTATTGAGTCTCCACCTTCTACCTTTAGGCACCTTCAAGAGATCATAGTTGTCATTATGTGTGCACTGTTCCAAAGATTATTAATTGATGCATATTGTGATATTACTTGTTCTTGTGCTATTTGTTTCTAGTCACGCTTGTGAACTTTGAAGGTGTCCTATGCATCTATTTGCTACTCTATGAGGGACAAGCTGATTGCCCCTATGATATGTTTTCTGTATGGGAAACAAACAAACGTTTTTCAATGCATGTTATTCATGATCTTTGTTTGTAGCCTTTCATGTTGCATGCATAGTTACTATGTCTTATTGTTAGAACTCCATCTTTCATGCACATGTTTAGAGTTATTTGATCCCATCTTTCAATGCTTGCAAATGGTTTGATCTTGGTTTTGATGGTGCATGTCACCTCAAAAATAATTCTTTTTATCACTTACCTACTCGAGGACGAGCAGGAGTTAAGCTTGGGGATGCTTGATACGTCGGAAACGTATCTATAATTTTTTATGCTCCATGCTTGTTTTGCATCTACTTTGCTTTGCTTTGTCTACACTTTGAGGTGTTTTTATATCTTCTCTGGAACTAACCTATTGACAAGATGCCACAGTGCCAGCTGCCTATTTTCTTCTGTTTTTGGTTCCATAAAGGAAGAAAATCAATATTCTCGGAATTGGACGGGACAAAAGCCAAAGTCATTATTTTCCCGGAGCAACACGGAACCACGAAGAAGAGCCGGAGGGGGGCCACAGGGTGGCCACACCCCCCTAGGCGCGGGCAAGCCCTGGAGGCGCCCACATGGTGTGTGGGCCCCCTGGACCCCCACCAACCTTGACTCCTGCGCCTATAAAAAGCCTCCGACCCAAAACCCTAGGGCATCCAGAAGAAATCCACGAAAACCTCCGTAGTGCCGCCACCACCGAAAGGGAGATTCGGGGGACACAAAGTCTCTGTTCCGGCACCCTGCCGGGACGGGGAAGTGCCCCCGGAGCCATCTCCATCAATCTCCACCACCATCTCCATCACCGTTGCTGATTCGCATGATGAGGAGGGAGTAGTTCTTCCTCGAGGCTAAGGGATCTACCGGTAGCTATGTGTTCATCTCTCTCTCTATGCATGATCTTGTGGTCATGAGCTTTGTAATCAAGTAGATCTACCTTGCTACTCAAGTGCTTCATTAGATCTCTGCTGTCCCCATGAGTGTGAAAGTGACAGCATGCACGCAATGGTGGCACTTAGGCTTGAGTCTACATAAATACTCTTTGTGCTTTAATAGGTCTATGCTTTTCCCCACGTGTGTGAAAGTGACAGCGGGCATACCGTGTGTGGCACTTTGGCTAGATTGAATATTTGTTATGAGTTATATTTGGAGTTGGATGTCTCTATGAAATTGTGGTGTTTGTTGGAACCATCTAGCGCTCAAGGTGACAGTGTGGGGTTATCTAGATTGGGGAAGGCGGACTTTGAGGAGTGCTGTTATAGCCCTACTGATGATTAGAGTGTCCAACCGAAGAGTAGTTAAGAGTAGTATCATGAAGAGAGGATATTTATATGAGAGAGTGTTCACTAGTGAAAGTATGATCCCTAGGCCTTGTTTCTAAGCATTGAAACACCGTTTGCTACTAGATCTGTTGCATGTTTGCTTGCTTCCATCTTTGTTCCGTTTGCCGGGGAGGTTTTGGTTCTGTACCTTACCTCACCATCAAGCTCTTTTCTGCCACCGTTACCCCACGTCAACAACAAGTCAGAGGCTCTTTTCTGGAACCGTTACCGCTTGTATTTCACCATCTCTTCGCCAAACTAGTGCACCTATACACCTGACAAGTGTATTGGGTGTGTTGGGGACACAAGAGACTTCTTGTATCTTGATTGCAGGGTTGCTTGAGAGGGAATACCTTTGACCACTTCCTCCCTGAGTTCGATAAACCTTGGGTAATCCACTTAAGGGAAACTTGCTACTGTTCTACAAACCTCTTCACTTGGAGGCCCAACAACTGTCTACAAGAATAGAAGTGCGCAAACATCAGTCTTTCCTACCCAAAACCCAATAGACCCCTGGAGCCGAACACTAGTTAGAACTAAGTAATGACCACCCCCCCCCCCCAAATACGAATCATCGACCCTGCAAGAAGGACGACGAGAAGCACGTCTCCAGAATCAAAAGGAATTTCAGGAAAGTCCTCCACTCCAAGGTCGACTGTCTAGCTAACACCCCGGTGTATCAAGACCTTGAAGATAGAAAAGTCGACCATGAGGCAAAGTAATAAAGAATACTCAACTCACCGTCCCGCCTCTAGAAGAAAGTACCCCGTCGACGCTAAACCTATCTAGACTTGTCCTAAGGGGAAAAGACTATGTCTTTTCCACTAGATTAACCTAAATGCCCAAACCCGAAGCTGCTCATCTCCGAACCGTAGCTAACCATGCCTGTTTATTAGAAGACCCGCTAACATCTCATAATTTCCACCGCTGAAATTGCTAATCTCGGGACGAGATTATTTTAAGGGGGAAAGGTCTGTAACATCCCAATTTCAGCAACCCTGATTTAATGTCCAAAAGGCAAAAATCATGGGGAACAAAAAAATTCTTGCAATGTTTGCTTAATTGTTTGCTTGTTCTCAAGCAACTATTTGTGTATTAGGTGATGTACTCCTCATCTCAACACTAGTTTACAAAAAGCTATTTTACAAAAGAGATGTCCTGGCTCATCTTTCATATTCCCAAATGTTCTGGCATTTCAAAAACTTGAGCCAAGATGACTTTTGACACAACAAAATACTCTACTAGTTTCTATTAACAAAACTATGGAGACCTATATATAATCTCCTTATGTTTTCAAGACAGAACTCCCAGCTACTCTTACCCCTAGGTTTTTCCTAAACCTTTATTAAAACCTTTTCATCTCAATCTTGGTAGAAATACCAAGATGGTACTTATCTTACTTCAAAGCATAACCCATTTCAAAATACCCATCCTTACCCAAGATAGGTTTGATGGTAACCCTGGTGGTAGTTGGACAGGTGATAAGATGAATTGCCTTGATCTGTTGTTTGATGAATTGCCTTGATCTGCTGATTTCCTTGTTTGCTTAGGAAATAGAGTGAGCTAATATAGTAGCTCATCCCTTAGGACCCAATCTTGGTTTGTGATCATCAATCTCAAACTAATCATCCAAATCTGGATCCATCCTAAGCCACTAAAGTAACCATCTCATCTCCAAATCAGATCAATCCAGGGTTAATCACTCCTGATAGTTCCAACTCAGTGGAGACCCAATCCAAGCATGGATCCCCTATATTCAATCTACAACTCAACATAATCTCCTTGACCATAAGTTTGGAACCTAGCATCCTCTCAAAATCATCTACTCTTGCACTCTAGTCTAAAACCCTAAATCTGCCAAAATGGCTAAGTCTGGATTTATTATCTAGATCCAATCTTTGGAGCCCTACCTTTTCCAACATGTGTGCATTTTTTAGAATGTAATTGAACCATATTGTAGTACTTCCTTAGTACTACCAAATACCACTCTTGCCCTTGTCTAAGCCATTCAAAATCCCACTCATCCATGATGGTTTTGTAGTCAAGATAATAATCTTTTCTGCAAATCTTATCCTCTTGCCTACTTTGGCAGAAGCTCACATCTAAATGCTACCTCCCCTTGACCAAATATTTGCATGGTTATGATATACAATCATGGCCTATCAACCCCCACTTAACTTGCTTCCATTAGAGCCTTGTGCTCCCTAAACCCACATGGTTTAGGAGGTTACCTGATGTATCTGCTATGGAAGCCTTATTTTCAACAAAGTTTGCCATCTCTTCTAGATCACCTCAAATGCAACCAAGACTACCCCTTGCTTCCATGATCATCTATATGACATGATCTATCTATCCATATATCCCTAGTACCAAGGTGAGCTCTGAGCTCCCTAATCCAACCCTGTTTAGGTAGCATAAAAATAACCAAACCCTAGATCCTCCCAAATCTAGTTTCCATCCCTTTTCTCCACATTCCTTCAAAAATAAAGGTTGAACATGATGCATACATCAATTTTACATCACCTACCTTGAATATAACCATTTGCCAAATAATTTCCATAATTATTTGGAGCCTAAAACTATTTAAATTCATTATCCTACAAAATCCTCAAAACCCTCTTTATAAAGGCAAGTTTGCTTTTCTCCAAATCACCTTGCCAACTCAAGGCACAATTTATGCCTATTTATCATATCCCATATTTCCAACTCAAAAGTAAATATTTTTGAGATTCCTTATTATTTCTTTTTGCCTTTTTTCTTAAATGGTAGAAATAAGAAATAATTCCCTAAACATACTTTCCCACCTCAATAAATTCAAATAAAAATATCCAATGTGTAATATGGTATTTAGGACCTTATCACATAAAACAACCAAGCTTGTCCAATGTAAAAATATCAAATAAGCTTCCATAATCTACTTCTGAACTTTTTGAATAAGTGCATTTAAATGGGGTTATAATCTTTAGAAAAATCCTATTTAAATCTTGAAGAGATTATTTGACCTCCTCTATCCACCAGTACCATTTCCACACCTTACCATATGCAAAAAAAAAATAAACTTCGTTCACACCCATGGTTGGGATCACTTTTTCCAATCTAGCATTTGCTCAAATCAAAACCATCCCAATCCACATCCACTTGATCAAGCCAAGCTTGCATAGCACTACACGCCTCCCTCCTGGTCATGCACTATAGCCCTAGCCACTGTAGCACCTCCGAAAGGGATGTTTGATGTCTACGCACTTCTATTCTTGTATAAGTTATTGGCCTCCAAGTGCAAAGGTTTGTAGAACAGTAGCATGTTTCCCTTAAGTGTATCACCCAAGGTTTATCGAACTCAAGGACGAAGTGGTCAAAGGTATTCCCTCTCAAGCAACCCTGCAATCAAGATACAAGAAGTATCTTGTGTGCCCAACACACCCAATACACTTGTCAGGTGTATAGGTGCACTAGTTCGACGAAGAGATAGTGAAACACAAGTGGTAACGGTGCCAGAAAATAGCTTCTAACTTGTTATTGATGTGGTGTAATGGTGCCAAAAAATACTGGAGCTTGATGGTGAGGTAAAGACTAAAGCAAGCAAACATGCAATAAATCTAGATGCAAACGGTCTTTCAATGTTTAGAAACAAGGCCTAGGGATCATACTTTCACTAGTAAACACTCTATCATATAAATATCCTCTCTTCATGATAATACTCTTAACTACTCTCCGTTTGGACACTCTAATCCAAGGTAGGTATATAACACCACACCTCAAAGTCCGCCTTCCCCAATCTAGATAACCCCACACTGTCACCTTGAGCGCTAGATGGTTCCAACAAATACCACAATTTCATAGAGACATCCAACTCCAAATATAACTCATAACAAATATTCAATCTAGCCAAAGTGCCACAAACGGTATGCTCACTATCACTTTCACACACGTGGGGAAAAGCATAGATCTATTAAAGCACAAAGAGTATTTATGTAGACTCAAGCCTAAGTGCCACCATGGCATGCACGCTATCACTTTCACACACATGGGGAGAACAGAGATCAAATGAAGCACTTGAGTAGCAAGGTAGATCTACTAGATTACAAATCTCACGACCACAAGATCATGCATAGAGAGAGAGATGAACACATAGCTACCGGTAGAGCCCTTAGCCCTGAGGAAGAGCTACTCCCTCCTCATCATGGGAATCAGCAACGGTGATGGAGATCAATGGAGATGGCTCCAGGGGCACTTCCCCGTCCCGACAGGGTGTCGGAACAGAGACTTTCTGTCCCCCGAATTTCCCCTTCGGTGGTGGCGGTGCTATAGAGGTTTTCGTCGATTTCTTCTGGATTTTTTAGGGTTTTCTCATCAGGGGGCTCTTATAGGCGCAGGAGGCAAGGTCGGTGGAGGGCCAAGGGCTCCCCAGGCGCCTCCAGGGCTTGCCCGCGCCTACGAGGGTGTGGCCACCCTGTGGCCCCCCTCCGGCTCTGCTTCGTGGTTCCGTGTTGCTCTGGGAAAATAATAACTTTGGCTTTTGTCCCGTCCAATTCCGAGAATATTGATTTTCTGCCTTTCTGGAACCAAAAACAGAATAAAACAGACAATTGGCATTGTGGCAACTTTTTAATAGGTTAGTTCCAGAAAATATATAAAAACACCTCAAAGTGTAGACAAAACATAAGACAAATGATATAAAACAAGCATGGAGCATCAAAAATTATAGATACATTTCCGACGTATCAAGCATCCCCAAGCTTAACTCATGCTCGTCCTCGAGTAGGTAAGTGATAAAAAGAAAAAATTTTGAGGTGACATGCACCATCAAAACCAAGATCAAACCATTTGCAGGCAATGAAAGCTGGGATCAAAGAACTCTAAACATGTGCATGAAAGATGGAGTTCTAGTAGTAAGACAAAGTAACTATACATGCAACATGAAAGGATACAAACAAAGATCATGAATAACATGCATTGAAAAAGTTTGTTTGTTTCACATACAGAAAACATAGCATAGTGGCAATCAGCTTGTCCCTCATAGAGTAGCAATATAGATGCATATGACACCTTCAAAGTTCACAAGGGTGACTAGAAACAAATAGCACAAGAACAAGTAATATCACAATATGCATCAATCAATAAGCTTTGGAACACTGCACACGGAATGACAACTATGCTCTCTTAATGGTGCCTAAAGGTAGAAGGTGGAGACTAAATAATGGTGGAAGAAAGGCCTTTTTGCAAAGGAAGCAGGGATTTCAAGTTTCAAAAAGAGCTTCCAAAAATTATGGTACTTGTTAGCTTTCAGCCCTCATTGCCTCTATCATAAGCATCTTGAAGTGTTTAAGGTTAAAGTGGCAAAGCTGGAGTATATGCTTAACGAAGTATAAGGTGGCAATCTCAAGTCCCTTGAATATGAGGGACACACCTCATGGATACTCAACTTAGGGCCCAGGCAAGTTATTGTCACTATAAGTATTTGCATATCATTGAGAACCGCCAATGGTGTACCCCTTGCACATGGTACAGGAGCTTTCCCATAACCAAAATGACAAGGCAAGCAGATAATGAGCATCTCAGCAATCTTTTTATTTACCATATGCATAGCTTTTTATTAAGGATGCTTCATAGATAGCTCACTATGGTGATACTGCAAGTTTCCACCATGATTAGGCATGGCTTAGGAAGAGTCCCAGGCGTTTCTCTAACACAGAATACAAAATCCATGGACTTACAAGTTCCCACTTCATTTCACACTGGTAACATCCATAGACAAAAGAGCATGATATCAACGGAGTACAAAAGTACAAGTGCAATGTTGAAAACGTTCCCCGTGACAGCACGGTTCTGCTAATCCCAACTTATAAGTGCAAGCATATACAACAAAGTTGTCTCAATGGTTCAAGTTTATTAGGGGCAAAGAATATAAAGTGTGCCATCAAGTTCGTGAGGGCTTTAATCACTAAGTTTTCACATAACAAAATAGTTTTTAATTGGAAGATAGTTGGAAACAAGAATATACTTGGAATGGTGTAACACACCATGCATAGGAGTTTATAGTGGACACTTTGGAATAACTTGGTTTCTTGGGAGTTGGAAGCATGAGTAGAGATTACTCATACAAGTGGAGGCTAGCAAAAGACTGGGAGCAACCAACTAAGAGAGCATAATGGCCATAATCATGCAGAGAAACAAACCATTACTAATCAAAGCATAGAGTGGTACTACAAGTCAAGGACTAAATGATCATAGAGGCTAATGGTGACTTGTCATAGTCATAACATGGTGTGAGCATGTGCCAAGTCAACCCAAACAAAGCATCAAAGGAGAATACCACAATACTATGCTTTTGTATGCTAAAACAACGCATGATTCCTTCAAGGCATATTAAGCAATCCTAATTGTTTGGAACAAGTCATACTACAGCAATAATCACAAATCATAAGGTCAAAACAAGATCTAGAATGACATGATAAAGTCTAAGCCACAGTCAAAACAAGCTCCCTTTTGTACCACTATAAGCATGAACTTTCTACTCTTTTCCAACACCAAAGAACTTATTTGAAACAACTCACAAAGATAATAATCAATAAAGATCAGTGAGCTTGTCTCGCAAATCCACAAAAAAGAACTAAAAAGTTCTAAGCTGAAAGCACAAGAAAACTAAGGCTAAACACAGTGCTAGCAAAAGAGAACACTCACAAGACAATAAGAGTGAAAACTAGAGTGTTCTAGGCCATGAAAACAGAGTGTGTCTCTCTCCACAAGAAGTGTTTTTTGATCCAACCAACTTACTCAACCAAACTAAACAACTAATCAAAGAAAAGGAAAACTAAGACGCTCCAAGAACAACACAACTGTGCATGAAACAATAAAAACAAAGTGTCTAGAAAGACCTGAACTTTTTATTGATGAAGAAGGGGATGCCTTGGGCATCCCCAAGCTTTGACGCTTGTACCTCTTGAATATTTCTTGGGGTGAAACCAGGGTGGCATCCCCAAGCTTGATCTTTTGTCCATTCTTCATCTTATTACATCATTCTCTCTCTACACCTGAATTTTTTTCCTTCATACAAAACTTCATACAATCTTCATTAGCAACATTATTGTATTCAAAAGATATTAGATCCATGGCAAAGCTTTAAAACAGCAAGGATTTTCACTAAAAACACAAGCTACTGTATTAAATCCTTCAAAAAGCTCAATTCCCATAAAGATAACTCAAAAAGAAATCAATAAGAAGCAAATGCAAATAATGGTAGAAATCTGTTAAAACAGACCAGCAGGTAGAAACAGATTTTTTAGAACATCTTCTGTTGCTCCAATGAAAAAGTGTTGAACTAAGGAAAGTTAGCTAACATACTGGGGGATTTATTCGTAAATTTTCAGCTCAATCCGAGTTACAGAGAATCCTCAAGAATATTTATGGTGGAGGACAGAAATCTGTTTCGGGACAACAACTCTCCAAATCTTACTTCCCTCTCATTAGAGGTCATTCTTGGCACAAAAAAGCAAACAAAAAGGATAAGGAGAGGTCATTACAGAAGTAATAACTTCCAAGACTCAAGAAAACTCTTGGGTTATCTCCCAACAAGTACTTTTCTTTAATACCTTTAAGTTAGGCTTGATAGTTTGAGAAGATGCTCACATAAGAAATATGAATTGAAGTAAAAGAGAGCATCAAGAAACAAATTCAAAACTCATTTAAGTCTAATCCACTTCCTATGCATAGGAATCTTGTAAAGAAACAAGTCATGAAAGAACAAAGCAACAAGCATAGGAAAGCAAAACAAGTGCAACTTCAAGACTTACAACACAAAGAGGGGAAACTTAATATTATTAAGATGCATAATACCATGTTTCCCTCTCTCATGATAACTTTCAGTAGCAACATGAATAAAATTAACAATATAACTATCACATAAAACATTCTTATCATGAGCCACATGCATAAAATAATTATTACTCCACATAAACATAGTCATTCTTATTAATTGTAGTGGGAGCAAATTCAACAAAATAGCTATCATTACTATTCTCATCACCATAATCATCAATATAGGAGGCATATTGTAATCACAATTAATTTTCTCCTCAATAGTAGGTGGACTGAAAATATCATATTTATCATTATAATCATCATAGATTGGAGGTTTGGTGTCATCATAAGCAATACAATAGCTATCTTCCAAAGC
This sequence comes from Avena sativa, assembly GCA_916181665.1. NCBI lineage: Eukaryota > Viridiplantae > Streptophyta > Magnoliopsida > Poales > Poaceae > Avena > Avena sativa. The sequence continues at coordinate 58,892,473 of OV702295.1, forward strand.
TGGGTGACTAAAAAGATCATTTTCATCAAAAATAGCTTCCCCAAGCTTAGACGTTTCCATAGCATTAGCAACAATGGTGTTCAAAGAATTCATACTAATAACATTGCTATTAGCATGCAAATAAAGTTCCATAGGTTTTTTAATGTTCTCTTCAAACACTTCATGTCCTAACTCAAGAAAAATACTATAAATCTCTCTAATTTTTTTGTTTTCCATTAAGCCTAACTAGTGAGAACAAGAAACAAAAAGACAAAATTGCAGAATCTAAAGGAAATAACTTCGAGCAATCACACCGTAGGATGTGAGTACCTTTTACCTTACCACCCTGGCAACGGCGTCAGAAAAGAGCTTGATGTCTACGCACTTCTATTCTTGTAGGAAATTCTTGGGCCTCTAAGTGCAGAGGTTTGTAGAACAGCAGAAAGTTTCCCTTAAGTGGATTACCCAAGGTTTATCGAACTTAAGTGCAATCAAGATACAAGAAGTATCTTGTGTCCCCAACACACCCAATACACTTGTTAGGTGTATAGGTGCACTAGTTCGGCGAAGAGATAGTGAAATACAAGTGGTAATGGTGCCAGAAAAGAGCTTCTGACTTGTTGTTGACGTGGGGTAACGGTGCCAGAAAAGAGCTTGACGGTGAGGTAAGGTAAAGTACCAAAACCTCCCCAGCAAACGGAATAAAGACGGAAGCAAGCAAACATGCAACAGATCTAGTAGCAAACGGTGTTTCAATGCTTAGAAACAAGGCCTAGGGATCATACTTTCACTAGTGAACACTCTCTCACATAAATATACTCTCTTCATGATACTACTCTTAACTACTCTCCGATTGAACACTCTAATAAAAGGTAGGGCTATAACAGCACACCTCAAAGTCTGCCTTCCCCAATCTAGATAACCCCGCACTATCACCTTGAGCGCTAGATGGTTCCAACAAACACAACAATTTCATAGAGACATCCAACTCCAAATATAACTCATAACAAATATTCAATCTAGACAAAGTGCCACACACGGTATGCCCGCTGTCACTTTCACACACGTGGGGAAAAGCATAGATCTATTAAAGCACAAAGAGTATTTTTGTAGACTCAAGCCTAAGTGCCACCATGGCGTGCACACTATCACTTTAACACAGATGGGGAGAGCAGAGATCTAATGAAGCACTTGAGTAGCAAGGTAGATCTACTAGATTACAAAGCTCATGACTGCAACATGATCATGCATAGAGAGAGAGATGAACACATAGCTACCGGTAGAGCCCTTAGCCTCGAGGAAGAACTACTCCCTCCTCATCATGGGAATCAGCAATGGTGATGAAGATGGCGATGGAAATCGATGGAGATGGCTCCGGGGGGCACTTCCCTGTCTCGGCAGGGTGCCGGAATAGAGACTTTTTGTCCCCCAAATCTTCATTTTGGTGGTGGCGGCACTGTGGAGGTTTTCGTGGATTTCTTTTGTATTACTTAAGGTTTTCTCATAAGGGGGATCTTATAGGCGTAGGAATCAAGGTCGGTGGGGGTCCAGGGCCCACACCCCCTCCAGGCGCCCCCAGGGCTTGCCTGCCCTAGGGGGTTTGGCCACCCTGTGGCCCCTCTCCGGCTCTGCTTCGTGGTTCCGTGTTTCTCTGGGGAAAATGATAACTTTGGCTTTTGTCCCGTCCAATTCCGAGAATATTGATTTTCTGCCTTTCTGGAACCAAAAATAGAAGAAAACAGGCAACTGGCATTGTGGCAACTTGTTAATAGGTTAGTTCCAGAAAATATATAAAAACACCTCAAAGTGTAGACAAAACATAAGACAAATGATATAAAACAAGCATGGAGCATCAAAAATTATAGATACGTTTCTGACATATCAACCACCGCAATTAAGGGTTTCCCCGTGGATATCGTAAGTAGCTTAGTGAATCTCTCTTTGTTCCCCCTTCGACTGTGTTGGGTGCTAGCGACGCTTATAATCACAATAGCTTCCAGCTCAATCATCCAAGCACGTCTTAAAGGTTTCACCCTCTTACTTTAGACATGAAGGCAAATGATATGTGGCCGACTACGGATACCATCTAAAGGGAGATATCAAACACATATCATAGATCAATGGATCATGTACACAAGTAATGTATCATATTTATTTCATTTCATAATAATGCTAGGGTTTCTCCATCTCTCCAAGAACGAAGGGAACTACTCACACATGGAAGCAATCAACAACATCATCATAATCAAATGGATGGATAAAAGTAATGGAATGAATCTAGTGGAAACCACAGTTGAATATGAAATTACAACAAGATATAATGAATGGAAGATGGGGTTAGAGATGGTGATGTAATGCAGTGGTTAATGATGTAGGGGATGAAGTGTTGTCCTCCAATGATCCATGCAGTAGCAAGGATTTTCCCTTCTTCAAGTTTCTCCTTTAGATCCCTTTCTGGTGTGGTTTTTCGTGGCTGTAGGTTTCTGTGAATGTCGGATCTGTGATCTGTTTTCACGAGGAGGAAGTATATATTTGACGAGGCAGTCCCATCACCAGGTCGTATGGGCGTGCGGTATGTGCGAGCTCTTCCCGTACCACTGGTTGTTATGCTGGCTAGAACCTCCTGGACGTAGGCAATTCCTCCAGGTGCGAAGATAAATCAATAAAATGACTTTTATCACTTAAAAATATCATATATTACTGTGTAATATGATAGTCTCAATTGATATATTCATTATATACTTAGTAAATTGGTATCTTGTTGAAATATGGACAAAAGGTGCGCGCAAACGCGGTAAAATACTAAAAACCCTATTCTACTTATGCAAAAAAAATGCTTCACTTTTGGGCTCATCAGGGTACCCCGGTGCCAATAGTCTTACATCTCTAATCTCTAAGCCACAAGTATCTTCCTCAACAATGAAGGGATTTGTGAAATCCGGGAGAGCTAACACATGTGTGGTACTCATTACCAATTTCAGTTTGTCAAAAGTTTGTTGAGCATTGTCAGTCCACACAAATGACTTATGTTGCAAGAGAATTGCCAATGGTTTAGCTAGATGACCATAATGATTGGAAATATTTATATAATAGCCAGTTAGCCTAAGAAAAACCCTTAATTTAGTTGCATTTGATGTGTATGCCATAGTAGCATCACAATTGTTTTCTTAGGATATGTGGCTACTCCATGGTTAGAGATAATGTGACCATACTGTAATATGTATGGAAAAGAAGCACTTACTCAATTTTGTTGTGAGTTGATGTTTTTTTAGTAACTGAAGTACTAACTTCAAATGTTGCACATCCTCGTATAAAGATTTATTATATGTCTTAATATCATCCACAAAAATAGCACAAACATTCGAATATATGCAACAAACACTATGTAAGTCAAGGATTGAAATGAGGCAGGACATTAGTGAGGCCCAATGGCATGACTTGAAATTAATATTGACCTACATGAGTCTTAAAGGAATTTTTTAATTCACTGGCCTCCACTATTCTAATTTGTTGATACCATGCATTGAGATCCAACTTGGAAAAATAACTTGTGCCAACTAACTCATATAGAAGTTCGTCTACAATAGGAAGAGGAAACTTACTTCTGATTGTGATAGAATTCAATTTTTCGGTAATTACTGCAAAATCTCCATATTCCATATTTTTCGGACTAACAATTATGCTGAGGTAAAGGCACTCATGCTACAAACAATGGCGCGAGACTGTATCAATTCCAAAAATTGCTTTTCAGTCTCATCCTTCTATAGCTATATGGCTTAGAATTGACAGGAATATTATCAGGATACATATTAATACAATGACCATAAGCTCTATATGGAGGGAGATTTTTCTAGCCTTATAATACGACATCATGTCTTTGCAGAAGTTGATGTATGGGTGGTGCCACTTGTTGTACATCAAGTGGAGATGTATTAATCACAGGTACAACCCGTATTTTATTTCTATCTTGCCATTTAAGAACTTGGGTGCAAGAAACCACTGAATGTGTATCATGTGTTACATGTCTTGTAACTTAACTGTTTTGCCTTTATACTGAAATTGTACCAATTTAACCTTCCACTGGCCTTATAACCGTGTTGTAAATCCATCCCTAGTGACAAGCTCGTAGGTGTCGGGTGGGTCCAACCAGCCTAAATACGGCCCAACCAGAATCATGGTGGCCTACCATGAAGGTTCGGGCTCTAGGTGGGGGTCCAAGCGCCATCGCCCTGGCCGCGGAGAAGGGACATAAAAAGATAGGATAATTTTCGTACCAAATCCGTCCCCGAGTCTGTTTTAATGAATCCAAATTATGTTTATGAGAATCCAACGGATAAGGATATCTAATTTCGAATTAAACACTCGCATATGGTATGTAAAATAGCTTTAAATATGGATTACCCGAAAATTAATTGTGACATCCTCGCCTAATAAGGTTGAGTTCATGTGTATAGTGCCAATCCCTGGATCGGTTCACTAGCACACACAGTACAGATGAATACCAAATATAACTGTGCATCATAAATACAACGAATATGATTCAGAATTTACATTATATCACAGCGGAAAATAATACAGGGTAGATCTCCATCCTTTAAATGTGCCACAGGCGAACAATTGTTGAGTAGAGTGTCTCGACCTATGAACGATCACTCAAAAACGATATAACCTGCAACATAAAATGTTACATTCACGAATGGTCAATACATTGAATATATGACAAGTAAGCTAAAGTGGTTAAGAACAGACCTAGCAACTACATGTTTATTTGCCTAAGTGGAGTTCAGGCTCATTTGCATAAAGCAGTAGTTTTATCCTAATACTAGTAACAAAGTAGTTCTTCACTCTCAGGTGCTCCTACCCAATTAAGTTCACCAACATGTTTTAAGTAATTGATAAATTGGGATGAGTGAGAAATATGTCATAGCATCAATATCAGGTCGCTCAAATTGTCCATAACCGGGGACACAACTAAGTACTTAGTTTAGACACACACATCCTGCAGTGGTTTGTACACTTTACCCATGTGATCTAGTCAACCCAGCTCATACCAATACACTCATATTGTGTGATGATAAGGAGAAGTCCAAGACGAGACCATTCGGGAAGAGCTTCTCAAACCCATCCACGCACCATACCAACCTACACTATTCTACATCTCTGGCTACGTAGGGTTCGAGTCGCCACGACCTACTAAGTCTAGCCAGCCATCCATAACTCACTGGCACATGGTTGCACACGAAAGCTACCAAATAAAGAAACCAATCCTTTCTTAGTATCCTAGACGGCATTCCCCACCATAAATCTTTACTCTGATAACACTCAAACCAATCTGCCCAGGTGGTTCATTAACATTATGTTGTTTTAGTTGAGCAAAACATATACACGACCATAGCATGGAGTAATAATCCCTGTCTAGAATAGCATGGCTAAGCAATCTACCAATACGATGGCTCATAACAAGGATAACTAGAAAATAATATGGGACATAGCATAACATATACACATCAATTCCATAATATTCAATTCTACAAAAACATCTACAATGCATAGGAAAACAGTAGGACATTTATGACCAAGTTAGCACCACTTGTCTTTAGTTGTAGTCGTTCAGATAATTCTCATAATTATAATGGATTCATTCGTCATAACCACAATACTTGCAATCATAGTAGTTGCAATCACGGTAGTTACACTCCTCGCAATCTAACGTTTTAAACACAGCACAACAACACACCATTCAAAACATTGCAAACATGCAACAATGAAACAGTACAATAAAACAATGGTGAACAAATGCATGCATAATGATTTAATATATCACAATGTTTTTAGTTAGTTCTATGGACATTAATATATCATATGATCCATGTGTAAACTATTTTAATGATTGAAACAATTTATTAATAATACTATATCGATTTAAACATGGTTTGAATCACTTTAATTCAACTTCTGATATTTCTGTCATATTAAATTGTGAACTAAATGTTACTGGATAGGTAATGCAATTTAGAGACAGTAGAAATTTGAATCACCTAAAAAGTAGTTATAGATCTTTTCGTATGATTAAAATACTATTACAATGCGTTTATAGATTTCTGCATGAATATCTATTTTAACTGTACCAAATAATTTGGCACAAAATTTATTTCGATAGACATTGCTAAAACAAAACATTGGAAATTAGTTTCAGTAATTTTGGAATTCTAGTTATTTATCTATGATTTAAATACTAGTCATAAGGGTTTAAATCATTTAAATTATTTCATTCGATAAAAATTATACCTAAGGCCAGATAAGTGTTCTGCATGAACCAGGGATTAAAAATACATCTTATTTGTATTTTTATGATCAACAAATAATTTACTATAATTTATTTACTCCAAATAGGTAATTAAAATATTTAAATTATTTCAGTAAATTTGTATAGTAAAAGTTGGATCTATAGACTTCTTATTTGCATTTTTATGAGTTGTAAATTAATTTCTATGATTTTTATAAGATTAATGCTTTTTCAATCTATTTTAACAACTTCTGAAATCACAAAGAATATTCTATGTTACGTGGCGTAACATGATTGGTCTATACCCCTTCGTTTAAGTGAAGCTTTCACATCCACTAGATCTGGATCGAATGGCTGTAGATGAGCGGCTTATCATTGGCTCCGTTTTGGCTTGATCTATCGGCTAGGGCTCATCTGGCTTTGATCTGGTCCCTCCAGATGGGATCGGACGCTGTGGGTTGATGATGGCGAGCCAGCGTCGGTTGTTTGTCGATGACGACATTGATGACGGTGTTGTGGGTCGGGAAGATAAGGTCAGCGGAAGTATGGTGGCTCTTCAGCACAACGGCGGAGTCGCGAGGTGTGGTGGAGGACGGCGAGTGCGGAGGAGGTCATGGAGCGGGCAGAAGCTCCCTCGGGCGACAGTGGAGGGCGGCTGGAGGAGGGTGGCATCGGTGAGGCTCCGGCGATGTCTGGACCGTGGTGCTCCTACGGGCAGAGGAAGAGGGTGAGGTGATGCGGTGCATTAAGGGGAGGTGGACAAAGGTAAAAAGGAGGCGCGAGGTGCTCCGGAACGTCGAGTCCGAGCTTGATATGTAGCTAGAACTGGCGGAGTAAACCAACTCTGGCGGAAAAACAAATTGGGCAGCCTGCTGGCATAGAGCAAGGGATTTAGAAGCTGGGCGATGTGATTTATAATGGAGGCTCTTTTCGGAGGTGGGGGCGACGTAAATCGAGCGAAAACATGCGATTTCTCTGGTGGTAGTTCGTGTCGAGGATGGACACGATGGAGAGCGGGGATGACAGGTGGGCTCTATGCAGAAAAAGAAAAAAAGGCAGGGCGAGAGAGGGCGTGTGGGATGCTGCGCTGCTAGGCCTAATGCGGCTTCTTGCACGGTATGGAGAGAGGACAAGAGAGAGGTGCTGGGCTGGGCCTGCCGGGTCCGACTGGCTGTTTAGGTTTAGGATTTTTTTATTGTTTTTTTTCCAAATTTTCTGTTTAGTATTTCTTTTCTAGTTTTTGTTTTATAGCTCTAAATGACTCCAACTCAATTTCTAAAAAAATTTAAATTCAAAATTTACCTTTTTGGCTGTATACGGAATATTTTTGTCATAGTTAAAATATCATTAATGCCAATTGCATATGTGATGCATATATGGCTAGTTTGGGGATTTGAATTAGGGTTTTGATAAAAGAGTTTTGCATGAGGTCTTTTATGAAATACCATGATGGAATGCAATTGCAAAATATTTTCGAAGTCCCAGTTTTCTAAATTCTTGGGATGTTGCATTAATTAACATCATTCGATGGTTTTTTTACCGAATAATCTATTTTTACTGAAATGTCCAACATAATATAGCACAACTAGAAGTTATTAAGTTGTTGAGTTTGTCTGTAATCATTTGAGTCATTTATATAGCCATTTTACCATGTAGATTACTACTCCTTCCATCCAGAAATAACTGGCCTTTTTTCTAAATTCGAATGTATGTAACGCATTTTAGTGTATAGATACGTTCGAATGTAAACAAACTCAAGTCAGTTATTTCTGGATGGAGAGAGTATTTTATTAAACTACTAGGCTATTAAGACATGTGCTCATGCAATATTTATTTATTCTATCATGTGATGAGTGTTTGTTCTATGAGCATTTTGTTAAATTCATCAATAGTTTTGGTTGTATGGTTATTTAAACTACTTATGCGCCTGTTTATCCAATTTCTTTGGTTTTCAACCTGAGTCCACTCTATTTACGTTCCGAATTTGTGGTCCGATATATCCATTTTCGAATCCGCATCCGGTCATTATCTGCTTCGCTCCGAATCCAATGAAAAATATGGTATATGATATGGTTGAGGGAAAATTCGATTTGGTCCAATTTTTACATCCCTTCCATCAAGGCCGGGCAGATCGCCTATCGCTAATTCTTCAGGATGTCAAGTAACTCTAGCAAGATCGGGTCTAGATATTATGTTAGGGTTTTAACATAAGCGCTGCCACATGTAAACCCATACCAAAACGATGTAAACCTAGACCCCACCATATATATAAGGGGGGGTAGGTAATCCGAATGGGAGAGAAGTAAACTAAGTTTCAAAAGATCATCACACCATCCATCCAAGGCAGTAGATCGGAACACGTCATGTACCTGTGTACGCCTACCTCCATATACCATAGGTGAGATCACTCCTTACCTCGAGATCATTAGGGCACACATCAATAATTCCAAACACCCACAAATAGGAGTGAGGTTTTTATGGAGCATTACCATCCTCTCCGAGTATGACCCCTTGGAACATAAATCTATTGTTGTAAAATACCTCGATAGTTGGTGCTCTAGGTAGAGGTTGCACGTTTCGGATCTCAGATCGAGATGGCCAATGTCATTTTTAACCATGGTAGTGAGGCATTCCTTGCTCCGGGGAAACTAATTCAGTTTGGATCACTGGAGTTCATCGCCAAATAGTTGGGCAGGCTCTCTCTATACTAGACAGGCTGCCCCTTAACAACTCTTTGACTAAGATCGCTCCATGGAGATCCATGAAAGTCGAGGGCATACACGAGCATGACAAGTGTTTCTACCATGACTTCATCAAATAATTGTGCCCTTCGCAGGGCCCCATGTCATCTCGCCAAGGAATGTCGGATCTATTCGGAGGAGCAAGCCCTTCACCCCTAAACTTGCATGGTCCCAATATCAAGCACACTTCCCTCAATTGTCGAGTGCTGCATCGTCATCCAAGGAACCCAGACATTGTTCCCTATAGTAGGGAAGGCCCCATTTCATGGCATACATCAAAATATTGTGAGCATGTTATGAAGCTCACGGAAGAAGCATCATTCACATCATGTATGAGACATGGCCTATGTGTCAAACATACGATGGTCGAGTGCCACACCCGAAATCGTAGAAAGGTCACTAAACCGATAACGCGTGACCACCATAGCTCGGGGGGCTAAGGGCATCTCCAACAGGGAGACCCAACCCGTCCGAGCCGTCCTAATTGGTCTGCACGCGGGACGATCCATTCGAACATATTCAGGCCAGACCGACACATCCAGGCAGATGTGTCACAGATGGATTTGTTCAGACAGACCTGTCCTATTGTTGTAGCAGACTAGCCCAGTTGGCAGTCATACTATGACCTTCTTCTCTCTTCTCTCTTGAACTGTTCCATCTCTCTCTTGGGCTGACCAAACAAAATAGGACAATTTGTGTCATGCTGTTGGGCGGCCTTGACCGGACAGACCGGACCACGACCCAAAAACGCTGATTGCTTGACCCAAAACAAACTAAAATGGATCGTTTGGCTCGTCTGTTTAGGTCTCCTAGGTGAACATTCCCTAAGCACTCCACAATGGGCCATGTTCTCCTCCAGTGGTGCTTGACCGGGTGGTGCTATACACCGCTTTTAGCGGCATCTTTCGACAACACCGTCTGAAGCGGACGTCGGATGGTCCGGCCCTTTTACTTTAATTTAGGAGCTAATTACATCCCAGGTCCTACAGCTATCCAAATGAGAAAACCGCACTGGCGGTCCTAATTCTTTTCCCGCATCTTCACTTTGGTCCTAGTTCTATGAAATTGCATATCTAGGTCCTAATTTTTTCTAAGTAGTTCATGCGAGGTCCTAAACTGGTCTGACCAGCATTGACCGGTGCCACGTCAGTTATGGAGCCTAGGAGGCATACAGGTCACCCAACATATTTGCAAATAGCTCCCCTAGATTGTATTTCTTCCAAAACTTAGTCCCTGTAAAGTTGTACTTGCCCTGTACTTCCCAAACTAGAACTCCACCCATCCGTTGTCTTTCATGTTGCAAGCGGGGCCGGATAGCCCGATACGTCGCCCGACAACCCCGCAAAAAGGACCAGCAAAATGCCACATGAATGACCCCGTCTTTTCTAGCGGCCGAAGCAGTCACGCTGCATTACTCGCGTGTTATCCCGCATGACCGCATGACCCGCTTTCTCCTACTCGGCTGTAGTTGTGATGTCTTCGGTAGAGCGTGCGCAGGTGAACAAGAGGTAGCACCACCGTGCTATGGGTGACTGTGATGTCGGTTTGCCTCTCGCTGCACGACGCCGTCGAGCTCGCGCATGCTAGAGGGCTGCGTCACCAATCCAGTGCGCGGAGGCGTGCATGTTCTGTGGTGATGTATGGTCCATCACTTGCTGTTTGCAGTTTGTGCAGCGTCATGTTCCCTTGTTTCAGTTGCCAGACACAAAGGTGATCGAAGATTAGAAACACGCCTCTTTTGCTCTCTGCGACAGCTGACCATCATGCCTTCGGTTTACTTCTACCGATTAATTAAACACGCATGTTTTGTTGTGGGTGATCACACGAAGCGGTCCACCGCAGGATGATGCTTGTTGCCACAATGTTCACGCTAATTCTACTATGATTGGAAGAAATATAATCTGAAGGGCCTTTTCGCGAATATGCATGCCTGGCCTGTACCATTCCTAGGTCCTATTGTTGACGTGGCAGTGGTCAAATGGCCACATAGATAGGTCAAAATGGCCAGAGCAAAATAGGACCTCGTGTGAACTACTTATAAAAAATTAGGATTTAGACGTGCAATTTTAAAGAACTAGGACCAAAGTGAAGACGTCTGGAAAGAATTAGGACCCGGTTTTCTCTATCCAAATAAAAGCATTTTAGTCCTACTTCTATTAAAGCGTGAAGCAGCAGTCCTAGAACTATCATTTTCGAATTTTTTTTGGTCCTCACGAATGGGGAGTTGACATGTGGAGGCCATGCTGGCAAATAGCATGCGCAGGACGCACTCAAATTATGCGAAAAAACCCTCCATGTAAACTAGGTGAAAAAACGTAAATAATAAAGATTTTCGTTCAAAACTTTAGCAGCCCATCTATGTTGGAAGCCCAACAGAAGCCCAATGGCATTTTCCCTCACGATCATGACTAGAGCGTGCTCTATAGCATCGTATCGTCTGCATTTCGTCTGCTCCAAATCCCCACTAGCGAGACGGAAAAATAGAACTTTGCGGCGGCGGAGAGCGATCGGCGGCGGAGGGGCGTGGAACTACGGAGCAGTATTTCGGCAAGCAAGCGCCAACGACAGACTGCACCAAGCACTCGACGGGAAGCAGGCAGCGGAAGGAGCTGGGATGCCGGCGACCGGGTGCGGGTGCGCGGCCAGTCCCTGTGCCCAGCGAGTCGGCGATCGGCGAGCTCCGGTCTACAGGAAGACGAGATCTAGCCTCTAGCAAGCAGGAAATATAGTATACTGAACTTTCCTCTTTTTGAATTTGTGATTGAAAAATAAAAATATTGAACCATTGTCCCTGCTTCCTGTTGTATTGATTTAGCAATTGGAGGGGCAGTGGATCGGCGCAGAGGCACGCAGAGGCGACGGAGGAAAAGGTGGGGCAGAGGAACGCAGAGGAAGAGGAGAAGGGCAGTGTGGTTGAGAGGAACGAGCGGTCAATTGCATAGAACAAGATGGGACTAACTAAGGAGAAGATGAGCTGGAAGAAAAAGGAGAAGTGACCGAAGATGATCAATTTGTTGTTTGTACTTGTACTGTTGTTTTTTGTGTGTGCTGCTATGTGAATGTGGAGAAGAAGCATATGATAATAAGTGTAGAAAGTGTACTGTTTGTTAGTGATATTAGCAATTGGAGTACTGTGAAGTTGTGTACTGAATGTAACAAATGATGTAAACAAGTGTGCTTTAATATGAATAAAAATCTGGCTTGTTTCTGAAACTTACTGTATAACTGAGTTTACACTTTGAATCTGTGAACAACAAGGTAGCATTAACTTGTTTTTCTATCTGCTATGTGTCAACACATTGAAATCAAAGCATTGCTATTTGTGAACACATGGAGATCAAAGCATTGCTATCTATGAACACATTTAAAATGACATAAATATATCTGCTAGTACTTGCAAATGACAATATCCATTACATGGCATGCTTTGTTCTAAGAAGTTTCTCTGGACAAAACAGGGAAATAAATTCTAAAATTTGTGAGACTCTTACAGTAGATTGCCATGATCCATTACATGAATTTATTTGAGCAACTACAGTTCATAAAACTCCAGCTACATGTCATCAACAGGGGGAACATTTTGAGTGAGAGAAAACTCTTCCCCATTTAAATTTGGAATAAGCTCAGCATTCAAATTAGGGATTTCTTTCTGCTGGCCATTATCATCACCAAAGAGCAAGTAATAAGCACTTCCAGGGCCAGTGTTGTATGAACTCCTCATGTGCCTTTCTTCATGTTCTTGTGTAGTTCCAGGGCCATCATCACTTCCTCTTACTCTTCTTGTCTCTCTGATAGTATCATCTTCAGCTCCTTGTGTAGTTCCACTAGTGCTAGCATCTGCTGCAGTTCTTTTCTTTGCTTTTACCCTGGTACTAGTGGTAGTACATCTTCCCCTGCCTCTACCTCTTCCTCCTCTCCCTTGTTCACTTGCTGCTCCAGCAGATCTTTCCCTACCCCTGCCTCTTCCCCTTGTTATTGTGGATACCCTTCTAGTACCTTGTGGAATGCTATCCCTAGCAGCTATCACAAATGCATTCTCTGGTTAAGGCTGTTGAACTCTTGATAGTGGTACATTTGCATTCTCCTACATAATAATTAACAGAGACATAGAAAAAAATGGATAGAAACTTAATTCTCTTGTCATAAATAAATAAGAATTATCAGAGATAAACTGTCACATCCCAATTTTTTCCAAATTTTGAAATGTGAAAACAATTAAATCAAAATGAAGAATCAAACCCTTGGAAATTCAGAGGGAACAAAAACTTTTTGACTATTTAATATAACTCCTTCAAAACAAAAGTTAAATAAAACGATTTTTTTAGTAAAGTTGTATGCATGTTTTTAAAACCTCAAAAACATGAAGCATGCATGGTTGCATTTTAAAACTAAGAGAAATAACTTTTCTTCTCAAAGTCGAATTGACCACTTAACAACATAAGACGTTGGATATATTTCATATTTAAAATATACAAAACAATTGCTAAGTCAGCTAACAAGATGAAGGAAAAAATTACAAATCATAGGAATTAGTTTGACCATATTTGGGGATCCGGATAAAATGATAAGAATAAAAACAGAAAATAGAACAAAAAGAATAGAAATAAAAAAGAAGAAGAATAGAAACCCAATCCATCTCCTCAGCCCACTCTCTGAACAGCCTAACCGGATAGCCCTCTCTCTCCCTATTTTTTTTCTTTCTTGCTTTCATTTTCCTTTTGGGCCAAAAATTCCTAGCTCATCAAGACCGATCGACCAAGCTGGCCATCTTCCTCATCCTAAACATGCAGAACCTCACATTACATCGACGTCCATGGCAGTTTACTATTCATCTCCTCCCCCAGCAATTTTATTGACCGTTTCTTATCGATTTAAACATGAAAATTACTCAAAGTTCAATGGGCATTCCATTCAGGCCATTTACATCCCACCTAAATGTCTTAAACTCTCAAACTATTCTCGTGAACAGAATGCCAATCAGTGGCATACGTCTTCCGATCCTTCTCGACAGACCAGATTAGCACAAACCGAAGCGAGCACCATATTTCCTCCGCCTACTCCATTATTTTTATTCTTAGACTTTCTCGAGAAGAGCTTCGTAGAACGCATACCAACAATGTTAAGATCATCCTAAAACCGGAGTTTATAGCTAGATTGCGTCATCCTTGGTAAGAATCTCGTCGATACCTTTTACCAACAGAGTCTCCTCGAAGTTGTCTACCTCCAGGACATGATGGTGCACCTTCTTGTTGCAGTTCACCACGCCGTCCGATGTCGCACGTTGCTCCAGCCAAGGATTTCTGCCTCTCTTGGATTCTACCAACAACGCCTTGGTATCCATCGTATTCGCCTCGACGTCCTCTATGCCATCAACGTTTTCTTAGACTGTGGAGACATTCGAAGCGACGGGAAGGGCAACGCCAAGCCCGTGCCCTCCATTCCGGCGACCTCTCCGGTGAGTTATTCCGGTGAGCTATCCTCATCCGTTAGATCTTCATCTAAAGGTCATCATAGATCACTTAAACAAAGGGGTATCCTCGAACCAGAATCTGCCAAGTGTCATATATATTCCTATTTTCGGATTTATAGACAGAAAATCATAAAAACTTGCAAAAATCATATCTTTAATTTTGTTCATCCAAATTTAGCAAATAATATGTCTATGGATTCACAAAAACGAGTAGAACATAATGGAGCCATAATTTGGTATTTTGAATTCGGTTAAAATCACGTTTTATACAGAACCATTTGTGGAGTATTTTGAGTACAAAAATTAATGTATAAATTATTTTTGAGTAAATCCTTTTGCAGTAGCTTGTATTTTAAGGGGATTTCAACTCGCGGGGTCTGACTCCCCGTGCGAGTGCAACGCGGGGTCCAAGTTCCGTGTAATCGCTGGGTTTCGCAAACTTGAGCTGTCAATCACTTAGAAGGCCCATTTCGAGCCGAATTCGTTCCACCCCTGCCAAATAGAAACTGTCTGTCAACTGCCCCGTGAAGGAGACGTTTGGGACCTTCATGTCACTACTTTGTTCGTGACGCGAGCGCCAAGTCGGCAACCACATAGGCAAAACGAGGAACTAGACCCCACGTGGCGTTGACAAAATTCACAAATTCACTCACTCCTTCGCATGAAGCCTAGTGCCGGTGGCAGCGAAATCAACCCTCCACCCAAAATGATCTCTTGGAACATTTGCCTTCCGGCTCGAAGTTGTTGCGCCCTCTCGCTGATCTCGAGCTCTAATGCCGCATGTTGTGCCCACCGCTCCGAGGATCTAGCTCGCCTCCGCCGTCGGACGAGCTGAGCAGCATGGAGGATGGCAGATCATCATACTTTGAAAGAAGTGTTGGATACATGCGGGTGAGCTATTCTTCTCTTTGCTTTTCGCACTAACTATAACTGCAATCTGTCTATTGACCTGAAAGAGATAGATCAAACCTATAATTGTTTGCTGGCCGAACGCTGACAGACAAGTTCTTATTCCCTCCCCCCCAAATTTCTGTCAACTAGGGCCCCCCAAAGGCCCCTTACGTGGTTTCGGTACGCGTCAATGGATACCAACCTCAAATACCGAATGTGAAGGCCAAGTGGAATTATGGTACTTATGTCGCGATTAAAGAAGCACTGTCGCAGATTTGCACTATCTCTGGTATGGTTGCTACTCTGCGTAAACATATTGAAATGGGGCTGATGCAGACTGCATGGTTCAGCTTCATGGATGAACATCGCAGAAAGGTTACTATAAAGCGTGACAGTCAGATGTCCGGGTTGCTGAAACGGTGTCCGCACATTCGAATGTTTTTCCTGGAATGTAGAATAGTGGATGTGGAAGCTGCTTCCACTCCTAGTGGCCCTGCTATTCAAGCTTAGGGTGGTCTGACTTGAAGCCCCGCTGATGTTAAGAAAAATATGGTTCCTCGTTTGCGCCATGCTTCTGCAGCGCAACCTCCTCGAAGGAGTGCCCGTTTTGCTGTGGTGCAAGACCCTGTTGTGGATGCAGGTCGTGCTTCCGATGCCAGAACTGCTGGTATTGTTGCTCGGCCTACTACTGAACCAATCCCTGCTGTTGTTGCGCAAACTAAGTCTTCGGGAGGCCGCCCCGCTTTTTCCAGAACTTCTGGTGTTGTTGCTCAGCCTGCTACTGACACAATCCCTGCTGCTGTTGTGCAAACTAGGGCTTCGGGAGGTCGCCCTGCTGTTGTCGAATCTGCTGGTGTTGTTTCTCAGCCTTCTACTAAAGCAATCCTTGCTGCTGTTGTTATGCAAACTAAGGCTTCGGGAGGCCGCCCCGCTGTCTTGGGAGGCCACCCCGTGGTGAAGTTCAGCGTGCTGTTGCTGCCGTCGAGGCTAATCGAAGACCAGTTGTTGAGGAGCAAGCCCATGGTCTAGACTCTGATACTGTCATCAAACCTCTCGGTGATCTCGGTCCTGAGGAAACTGGCGATGGAAAGGTACACTTTTGTATCGGTGTCGAGAAGTTCACTGAAAAATTAGATGATGGCACACAAAAAATCGTGAACGACATTGATGTATCCATTGGCACATACGATCCAGAAGTGCTACAGATATCAGAACTAATAGCAGCGTTACATGAGAAGGTGGAGTGGGGGTCCTCCAAGGAAGCACATTTGGCATTTTTTGCTTACAACAGCCAAAAGGCTATAGAATTAAATGTTGACAGTGATTTAGCCCTACCAATAAGTTGGATGAGTCGAACTAGACGGGAAGTGTACCTGTTCACGCGTATTCTAACGGTTGGACATGAATTTGAGGTTGGCAATGATAAAGACGAACTTGTAGAAAACATGATTGACCTGATGGAGGACCTCGATCGACATGGTTCAAGTGACAGTGGCTTCGAACAGAGGATAGACTTAGAGGAGCAACATAAAGATGAGCAGGAAGAGCATCCCTAGAAAGAGCACCCCGAAGAAGGGCATCACCAAGCAGACCACGTCAGTGGAGAGGACACCCAAGAGTTACATGAAAAAAGGCACCACGCCGCAGAGTACACCCCTGAGATCCAGTCCTAATGCAACACCGAACAGTAGTAGCGAAAAAGATAAGAGGGCCAGACCGGTGGTGAACACACCCAGGAGCAGTAGCGAAAAGGCTAAGGTGGCTCGCACGGAGGATACCACACCCAATAGTAGCGGCAAAAATGCTAGCTTGAAGAGGAACACACCGCAGAGGTCCGGCAATAATGCCGACGTGAAGGAGAACACACCTAATAATGGTGGCAAAAATGCTAGCTTGATGGGGAACACGCCGCAGAGGTCAGGCAATGATGTCGGCACGCAGGAGCCAACACTCGTGAGAGGAAACAGGAAGGAGATAACACCGAGGAGTAGCAGCAAAAGGTTAGTTCGGTGAGGAATGCAACACAATGGTCAATCCCTAATGTGGCTACCATCACGAATGATACCATCAGGAAGGATTCCGTCAAGAAGGATGATGTACACAAGAAGAGCAAGAGGGTTTTGTACAGTCGAGATGAAATAGAATCTGATTACTATTTGTCTGCCGACAAACATGTGATGCATGACAGTGTAAGACCACCCCCTGTGGTTGCAGCATCACCAATAGAGCGTCTGGGAGAAAATAGAGTTGCCGGGGAGGTAGATTGGGCCAATGTTCCAGTCCATGTAGGTGCAAATGATGATGCAGCCCCACCCCTGGGAGTCAATACGATGTATGTAGTGCTAGGCATTGGTGAGGATGGTGAAGATTCTGAATCAGATATAGAAGATGGCATTGTGGAGCATCAAGAATCTGGTGATGATCCGAGTTCAGCAACATGCATGAGTTTAGGATGTCGTTCCGGCATTTTTGTATCAAGGGGGAGTTCGATTTTCATAGACTAAAGAACACTGCCCAGAGGTATCTATCATCGGATTATCGACAAGTACGCCATAGGGGTCCTGACGGTGTTGAGAAGATGGGGTGTGAGACGTCGGATGTTCCAGGAGCTGTGAACACAAGTTTACCCAGGTTTAGATCCGACTGCGGTAATCGGATCCTACTCCTGTTAACAACCCAGTAATATATCGGTGTAAGCCGGATGTTACAGCGGATTACAAGAGAGGTTCGCCTGTGCGAGTTGTGATTGTGGTTATTGCTATGGTTATGCCCTAAAGGCTCCCATAGGGCTAGTTTATATAGTCACCAAGACCTAGGTTTATAGGAGAGACCTATCCGGCTACGATACAGAGTCGGTAACTAGATACAACTTTGACTACAAGTAATACTACATGCCTAAGTCGGTAACTCTTCTGGGCCTTGACATAGCCGGAACTGGCTCCTCCTCTTTCACTGACCAGGCCTCCCATAAAGAAAAGCTCTAACCCGTTGGTGGGCCACCCTAGTCAGCGAGTCCTGTGGGTATACCCGGAAATTATATACCCAACAGTAGCCCCCAGAAGTCTCCAAGATCCAAAGTCAGATAAATCGTCTAGCTTGATGGTTTATTAATCTTGAGAATCTTGAAGGGTTCCCGAAAAATTATTTCAATGGTGTAGGATTCCGAGTCAGTTGAGTCGAATATGTTTTGTTCTGACCTTAGTCTTTTCCTTGCTTAGTTTGAAACATGATCCGGATTTCAAACAGCGGCGTGCTGGCTGACAACTTTTTAGACCAGGTCCTGTCACTGAAAGGAGTCCCGTCAACATGACCGTTTATGGGTCCGCTCCCTACGGAACAGAGCACTGTTTCAATGCTCACGCGAGAATCAAGGGGGCGGAGGAGTCGTGAGGAATCCACCTCCCTCTCTCCAATACATGTGGCGTAAATCGCGTGATTGAAGCACGAATCTTGGCACAAAGGCAAATAAAAGAGAGGAGAAACCCTTCTCTCCCAGATTCATCTCTCCACCGTTCTCACTTATTGCCTCCTCATACTCCTCGAGCCCTCTGCATCCACTCTCATTTACACGCCACAAGAAAAAACTCCTTCCCTCACCAATCCTTCATCTTCCACAAGAGCGATGGCCTTTGCATCTAGCTCTGGAGCGGCGACGGGTACATTGGCGGTGGACGAAAGGAAGATGTGAGACCTCTGGGTCCCAAGCGTCATGGATGACACCGAGCTCCAGGTCATGGAGGACGAGGGTTACCTCATCGCCGGCGTGTGGCAGAGCGCCGCTGTAGACGCCAGTCCTACTCCGCGCTATGGTGAGCTAGTTCTGTTCGGCACACATGTCGACCGCGACCTCAACCTGCCACCGTCGTACTTCTTCATCGAGGTCCTCAAATACTACGGTGTGCAGCTCCATAATCTTCCTCGCAACTCCCTTCTAGAGCTTAGCACTCATGCAACTTTGTGTGAGGGGTTTCTTGGCATTAGGCCAAGTCTCACCCTTTTCCGGTACTACTATGGTAGCCGGAAGAATTCCATCACTACCGGTGTTCCTTACACCACTGGCACTCTTAGCTGAGTCCTTAGGAGAAACCGAGTCTATCCTAGGATTAACGCTAGCGAATCTGTTAAACGCTGGGCCGGAACTTTCTTCTGTCACAAGGATATTCCGTCTTCTAAAAAGGCGGAAGGTCTTCCGGCCTTCGTCAACGGTGCCGCTCCCCACCAAGAATCATGGGATGCGGAGGCACCTGAACTATCGAATATCTTGATCCTCTCCAAGAGGCGGTTGAGTTTCTGATGAAGCATATGGGCCTCCGTGGATCCGATTTGATCCACTGTTGGCTGGATCGTCGGATCTAGCCTCTACAACATCATGGAGATCGCCTTATGCACACCATCACCGGCGACAAGGATAGTCTGCGGGTCAGCCCAAACCGGATTCCAGTGAAGGAATACAAGACCCGCATGCAGTTTTTGACCAAGGAGAAAGTGGAAAGAGAAGTTCCGGATGTCTCCCTGAGGATGTTCATGTCTACCCGTCCTCTGACTCCGGTAAATATTTTGAATCTTCATTCGCGTTTTGTCGTTCTTTCCGTTTCTTTCTCCGACTCTATTTTCATCGATGCTTTTTGACTTTTTCAGCTCGAGAAACTCCCCGAGTGTGAGCTATCTCACTAGAGGGCTATCTCTCAGATGATCTGGAGGCGATAGAGGATGACGAGGTGCAAGAAATTCCTGCCTCCGCTTCCAAGAAGCGCAAGGCCAAGGAGGTTGTTATCACTGCTGGCAGCCAAGTGTTGCTAGTAGTTAACAAGTAAGCACCTTGTCAATGTTTTTAGTACTTTGTACATTTATTTATTTCCAGAGTACACCTGATATTCATATTTGCATGCTTCAGAGAAATACAAGTTTTGAATAGCAAAGTGAGGCCAGACAGCAAGCCGGGCAAGCAACTGCGTGAGCAGAAGCTTGTCATCTCCCCAGCGATGCCGCCGCCAACTCCAACCAGTACCCCATCATCAGCACCAGAGGTCTCCGCCTCTCCTGATGCCAGCAGCATCTCGAAAGCCCTAGTTACCATTGGTAGCCAGGCAACTAACAAGGGGGAACCCGTCAAGGGTAATGATCTCATGGTAATATCTACAGGACAATTAGATAAAGTGGCCGGCTCTGCTGTCTCCAGCTTAAAGAGAAAGATGAAGGAGGAGATCCTCAAGCTGGCTTAGTCCATCCTTGAGAAACATACCCTCACTCTAGAGGCAGCGAACCAGGAGACAGAGGATGTGAAGCTGGTCAGCCTCCTGGACCATATTTTGGTCCAGGACTCGGAGATAGAGTCTGGCGAACTCCCAACGTCGGACGTTCCCTCCCTATGCCTTGCTGAGAAAGTGTTTCATAACACCAAACTCGGATTTAAGAAGCTTCACCTGGAATACATTGTAAGTTTCTGATTCTTATTTGTAGGGTTTATTCTCATATCCTCTAGCCCCCAAGCATAAAGTTGGATAAACATCGTTGAATCCGAGTTGATGCTTATAGGATGCAAAATAACGATGTAGTGTAGCCCGCAAGGCTCGTCCTGTATTTTTACTTAGTTAAATTTGCAGCCCAAGTCTTAGTAGCTGTCTGACGGTATTCCATCTCTAAACTTACAGAAAATTGCATCTTCCAACCAGGAATTGTTCAAGAACATATGCAATAAATGCAAGGAAATCAAGGCCCCGCGCCTTGAGAATTCAAAGCTGAAAGTTGAGAAAGATGAAGTAGAAGGTAAACTTTTCTGACTTCCTCTTTGTCATTTACTTACTATCATAATTAAACTTGTTTTGTCCGACTGATATTTCTCCCTTTGCAGAATTGTTGTACGAATCTAGCAAGATGGTGGAGCAATCCGAGAAGTTCAATGTCTTGGAGATGGAGAATGCTGAGCTCTGGGACAAGCTTGAGAAGCTTAATATTGAGTCGGAGAAATTCGTAAATGCTTTCCTGGAGTCAAGTAATATGGATACCGACAGGCTCGAGAAGCTGCTAGCGCTGCAAGATAAACAACTGGATGATCTCAAGAAGGACTTCGATAGCCAGAGGGATCTAGCCCAGGCTAAAGAGAATGAACTAAATAGCCTCCGAGAGGAGCGTGCTCAGTGGAATCATTCTGTGCTAGGTAAGATTTCCGACTTTTTTTTATTTGTTTTGATTGAATTTTCGACTTTCTCTTGAGTCAAATTTTGACTTTTGGTTCTTTCCCAGACCCTCTGAATCTTTCCAACTCTCCTACCTCTGAACCTTGCCTCGAGCGCATAAAGCTCATCGGAGATATTCTATTCGACTTCCGCCAAACTCTTGAAGAGGCTGGCGAGTCGGTCAGACTTTTCGACTTGCATAAGATGCCAGTGCAATAAGTGAGGTACAAAGCTAAGGAGATTCCGAAGCTAATTGAAGACTGGAAGATCTCCTACACTCTGACTGCTACACAGACCGCCCTTTCCATGGTGACGAGCCACCATAGCGATATGGAAATCTGGCACGTCACCAGGGGTATCGCCGATGAGGACGATGAGGGTAACCCGCAGAACATCAAGGCTATCCAAGAGTCCTGTGCAGGTTATGCTTGCCGTGTGGTTGATACATCCAATTTGCATCACCATTCTATATCATAATTTGCCTCTATTCATTGATATATGTCTGACTATGAGGTGTTACTTATGTCTTCTCATATGTTTTTGCATGTTGGATGATTCTTGGAGGATGAACTGCCAGAGTCAGGATTCTGATGGAAAAAGAGGTGTTTCGATGCAATTTCGCAAAGATCAGAAAAATACCAGTAAAATATTGGAAAATTATATTTTCCCAGAAGACGAAGGAAGCCAGAAGGGGAGGCGGAATTGGGCCACAAGGGCCCCACACCCCCCAGGCGCGGGCCCCCCTGTGCCGCGCCTAGGGTGGGTGTGGCCCACCTGGCCGGCCTTCGACTACGCCCTCTCGCCTATATCTTCCTCTCGGAACCCTAAAACACGGGGAGCAACCACAGAAAGATTTCCACTGCCTCTACGGGGCGGAAAACACCGAGAGAGAAAGAGCTCTCTGGCAGACAGATTTCTGCCGGGGAAATTCCTTCCCGGAGAGGGGAGATCATCGCCATCAACGCTATCGTCAAGCTAGACTTCATCGGGATCATCATCATTATCCACACCATCATCTCCACTAGCACCATCATCACCACTCCATCCCGCTATAACAATTGTGTTGAATACTTGCATACTTCTTAGGGGAAACTTTCCCGGTGTTGATTACTATTGTAGTTGATGCTTGTGAGTGGAACCATTGGATTAGTGTTTATGTTCAAATTGTTATCCATCACCATATCATCTTTGATCTTGATCCATATGATGTCTCGTGAGTAGTTTGTTTAGTTCTTGAGGACATGGGAGAAGTCATGTTGTTAGTAGTGGATTTGCGTTGAGATATTATTCAATGGTTTAGTATTTAAGTTGTGGTGCTATTCTTCTAGTGGTGTCATGTGAACGTCGACTACATGATACTTCACCATTTATGGGCCTAGGGGAATGCATTGTGTATTTGGCTACTAATTGTGGGGTTGCCGGAGTGACAGAAACCTGAACCCCCATTAGGACACCTTTGCACAAGGGAGTGTAGGATCTTAGAGTTTAAGGCTGCGATTAGGTTTATATCTTAATTGCTTTCCTGTAGTTGCGGATGCTTGCAGGGGGTTTAATCACAAGTATGTATTAGTCCAAGTAAGGTTGGTACATTAGCACAGGTTCACCCACACAACACTTACAACACCAAAGAAGAGTACTCAGCTATTTGAAGCGAAAGAAATTGACATAATTACCATGTGTCCTCGAGAACGTTTGGTCCTTATAAGTATTTCCACCGGCTTGTCCTTTGCTAAGAAAGGATTGGGCCACTTGCTACGTTTGTTTGTTGTCTTCATTACTTGAACTTTGTTTTGTTGCTTTATCAGAAACCCATAAAAATCCGTTTTCGAAGTATTTACAGAGATTTCCTTCTCCATACCACTAGTTAACATCTTCTGCTCCTCGTTGGGATCAACTCTCCTATTTATCGAAAGTACTATGATACACCCCCTATATTTGTGGGTCATCAGTGGTGGAGATGACCAATTACACGAAGCCATTCTTTGAATCCATCGACGTGCCTCCCTCGCCTCAAGAGCCATAAGATAGCCTCGTTGAAGCAGCTTCCGAGTCCGAGATATAGGGCGACGACGATGTCGACTCCAACGCTCCACGCTCTTCATCACCACCACCTGATTCTGCAGCATAAACATTTATAATGCATTATTCTGAACATGGGCATGTAATGATGGAAACAATATTTTGCTTGTGCTGGTCTGTAAGAACTGATGCTTTTATTATTGTAGCACTTATGTTTGTATATATTTTATGTGTGTGCTTGAAAATTTCTTAAGCACTATTTTTTATGTTTACACTTGTCGTTTTATCTGGCTCTCTGCCTCGTCCCTTTCATGAGCCGGCCAACTTTGAGCACGGAAACTTTGCCGAGAAACAGAGCTCAATTGATAAACCAGTTTAAACTCGGAAACAAAGTCGGCTTCTAGTACCAGCAATTCATTACTCGGAAGATACCTGCGGTGACACAACATACCACTGCATGTGTAGTACACTATAGTCGTTGACATGACATCCACAGAACACCGTTCCGTAAATATCACATCCCTCAGAGTGGTAAAACAGAAACATTGCGGGTCCTTATTACAAAAGTACACACATTATTATTATTAAAATACCGGAAGTTCAAGACTTCCAAAAGATCCAACTTACAAACCAAAATATAAAGTGTTTCAGCGGAATTTAAAAGTAACAACTCCGACTAGGAGTTGAGCTCAGCAGCTTATTCTATAGAGTTCATGTTGCTCGGCTCCATTGGTCATTACTAACTAGTACTTAGTTGGACTCATTATCATCGAGACCATAGCGGATCTCGTAATACACTCCTTCAACTCCTCCGGACAGATCAGGTTCCTCGTAGAACACATCTTCTTGGCATTCGGCTGCATACATTGGCACGTCTTCGGGATCCTTAGAGTCTAAGCAAGGGATCAAAGGAAAGAATGAGTAACAGCGTTACCCAACAAGTTCATTATATGCAAGGTGGGAAGTTTGATGCTCTAACTACCACCTCGGATTATAAATCTTGGAACTATGCAATTTTTGTAAATCTTTCTTCAAAGATTGATTTTATTCTGAAAAACTATGACAATCAGCCTTCATAGGTTGACCAGAACTTTCATGGAGTTCCTTTCCTGCCGCGTTCGTAGCTCCTTCCCGGAATAGGGAGTAACAAGTTACAGTTCTTACACTCTGCAGAGGTGCGTTACTTTACCCATGAGAGATTAACTCCTTGTTGCACAACCGGTCGTACTTTCCCGTCCACAATTCCATGATGTGGGGCCCAGTAGTTGGTCCAAGCCAATCACTGCCCCCTTCGCGACCCCGCATGCCTCCTTGGTGTACACCATGCCCACATAATGAATTACGGCAATGGTTTATACAAACCGTTAGATGCCAGAACTATCGTGGGACGATGAGGGTTCCCACCCATATGCTGCATATCCTCTACGAATTACTAATTAATATGCACACTACGAGGATAACAGCCACGACCTGCACATCCGGCTTCATGCGAGAGGAAGAAGATACATGTGACTTCTCTGTCCCATTCCAAATCTCATGGCTAACACGTAATATATGGCGCTAGAATCACTGATGTCAGGGGTTATTAAGTCCCTACTTTATCATCATTGTTGCAATTAGAACTCTAAGTTCTATTGCTCCATCATATCATCACCTAGGATGATATCTATAATTTCTTTATTTGTAAAAATAATATTTTCTTTCTTTTATAGCATATATGATAACACACAATTTGCAAATACTTTGATAAAGACTCTTCAAAGGACATGAGCAAGTGATGAACTTGCCTTGTGATGGTAAGGTAGTGAAGTCTGATGCTTGCACTGGACCTTGAGCTTCTAGTTCTACAAAAACATCATTATTGCCCGGTAAGGACAATATTTAAAGAAGCAAAATGATTATGCAAATAATGTAATGCATTATTTAATTTTATATGCATTTACCCCAAAAAGTTCCTTTTTAGTAATAAAGGATTTATAAATATTACTTTTTAATATTTTATAACATATATTGAATTATTTTATTTTATTTCCTTTTTATTTTACTTTTATTGATTTAATAATTCTTTTAGGAATTATCAATTATGCATTAAAAATTGTGATTAAATATTTATTTAGTATTTTTCTAAAATACTATAATATTAATACATAATGAAAGTGAATTTTAATTAATTTTATCACCTTTCAATAATTTTGTAAAATTCCATAAGTAATATATAATTTACAAAATTTCTAATAAAATTTAAATGTCTAAAATTTTATATTTTAATTTATTTGGGTAGTTTGGATTTTTTTGAATCCAAAAATATTTTATTTATAATTTTTTGACTTTTATTTAATTTTCTAGAATTTTATTAAGTCCAGGGGTATTTTGGTCTTTTCCCTTTTTATTAAAACAGGCCTGAAATTGTTTCTGGGCTGGTTATTCTTATTGGGCCCTGGTGGCCCATTAGTCGTAGACAAAAGAGCCACCCCGAAGGGTCTGGCCCAGCTCGGCCCACTCCTCACTTCCTCTCTCTCTCTCTCTCTCTCTCTCTCTCGTTCATCTTCTCCTCCTCTAACCCCAACCCTATGGCCGGCGATGCCGCCACCGGCTATTCCCGCCACCGTCGGCTGTTCTGGTCACTGTCGTGGTGCATTAGGGGGTTGTCGATGATGTCCATTCATTCTATCCAATTGGATCCGAGCCTAGGGCTCTGCTGCGATGGATCGATGCCGTCCCGAACCCTAGGGTTTGGGGATTGGCATGGATTCAAGTGCTTCCATGGTCGTCGTGCGTCGAGGTGATGCTCTGCACCTCCAGGCGTGATCAAGGTTGTTGCTGTGGCACCGTGCGGGTTGCAGTGCCCCCTCTGGGGTGCTCCCCGTGCCGCCATGGTCGTCGGCCCCTCTGCTTCCTCTTCTATCCTTCAGCGAGGACATACGGTGAGTTTGATTCCCCTCCCCTGGCGCTCTATGTGCTTGCTGATTCGATGCTAGATGTTGGCTGTGTCCTCTCTTGGTACTGTCTGATTCAGATTAAGATGATCATCCATTTAGGGTTCCTGTTATGTGCTTGTTCATGTACTGGATGAATTGATTCATGTTTGGATGGTCTGTACACATGCTAAATGTTTATTGGCCTGAGGCTTGTTGCTTAAAAATGATCTATGATGTTTCTGGTGGCTTACTAGATGATTTGATGCTTGGATTGCATCTAATTCAGATGATGTAGTTGTTTGGGAAACATGCTTGGTAAAGCCAATGACTTGATAGCTTTCCACTATTTATTTGATTCATGGTCATGATTATGATAAGATACAGCTACTGTCTTAGTGCTATTATCTTGGAAATTAACATGTGGTTTGAGATCTCAAACAGTGAAGTGTATCATAGGAATATCCTAGTTATGATTCCCGTGTTAACAAGAAAATGATTAGTTAGTTGATTGTCTGAATCTATGATGATTTGCTATCTTTCCTGATTCATCATGGATTTTTCTTGAGACACCACCATGGTATGGCGCACAAGAATAACTCTAATCCATTGATTGGGTTGTTCTAGGCTGAAGACAAACTTGGCTTTATAAGATAGATAGAGATGCTCTCCTCTAAATTCCCTAAGACCAATGATGTTGGTCTGAGGCTTAGGGATTCAAATCTTATCTAATTGGTTCATCTAAATAGTCCTGGTAGTGGTACCAGCTATTCTTTATTGAATCAAAGCTTGGAAAAAATGATAATGAGCTTGATTAATCTATGGATTCCAAAGATTTGTTTCTAAGGTGCTACCCTTCCTTTAGTGATGTGCCTAGAAATAGATCATAGGTATATGTATGATTGAATTGTAAAATATAGTTTAACAACCAGAGCAAGGATGTTGCTCTGAGCTCTGGTTGGATCCTGGTATTTTATTGTTTGCCTTTAGAGTTTCAGAAATCCCTATGATGGATTCACCCCACTTGGGTGATTTCTGAGGGTTTGTTTTATAAAACAACACATGCTTCTCTCTGAATAAGATGATTAGATCATGTGAAGGTTTTATGAAACTCACCACAAAATCTGATGATGGTGTAGTAAGTTGGTGATGATGATCTTGATCTAGTTTTGCTGGACTCCTGTTCTTTATCTTGAGCTAATCCTGCTCCTCCTAGCTCCTGGGCTTGATCTTGCTGTCCACCTGATCCATCCCCCTCCTTATGTCACCATCCTAGTGATGTTTGGTTGATCCTAGTTGGTTTGGTTTGGCTAATGTGCTTGGTTTAGGTGCTATCTACACTGGCTGTTCTTGTGTGCTGTGCAGTGGGGTGATGCACTAGTGCCTCCCACGGCTGTGCTTGTGGTTTTGGTGAGATTGGGCTGTTCTGTGAGGTTGACAACACACCACATGCATGCTGGTGTGTGTCCTGCCTGTGTGCCTGCTATGCATTTGTGGATATGTTCAGAATTTTGAACTTACTCTTACCAGGTTACTTTCACCTGGCTGGTGAATTTGTCCCTCTTGGCTATCATTTGACTTCTGGCTTTGAATTTATGAAAGATGGATTCTTTCAGATTGGTGAAACTTGCCCCTTTTTATAAATTTCTCAATGATGAATTTGTCAAGTGCATTTCACTGACATATGTGAGAGAAATAATACTAACACTAACCTTCTTTTGTTTTTATTTAGTCTTTGTTTTGCAGGTGCAAATATAAAGATGCAGATTTAGTTTAGGTTTAGTTATAGGATAGTTAGTAAATGTTCCAATGTAATTTTCTTATCCTTTTGTAATTTTTCATTTTATTATTTTGTAATTTTCATTTTCTTCAATTGTAATAAAGATTGTATTGTTATTAATAAAGAATATTATTATTCTTTATTCTTTTGTAAATTGTGAAGTTTGAAAATAGTTTCAGTAAGTTACATTCTTTGTAACTTGTTTATATATTGATAATATGAAATAAGTTTCATATTCATTATTGTTTTTCTTTGGATAGAATTTAAGTGGTAATATTTATTTCTTAATTAAATTAAGATTCAAAATTATATTTAATTCATTTGAATTATAATTCAAACACTCAAGTTTAAAAAAATTCAAACTCATTTCAAAACACATAACTCCTTAAAGATCATCTCAAAGTTTATAACAATCACCCTTTAAGACTAAACCTAATCTCAAAGTATGAAAGAAACATTGATCACTTAAGATTTTTATTTGGCGAAAATTTTACCCACATTTTCACCAATGAATGCATGCAACATTCCATATTCCTAAATCTACCCTTCGTTAGTTCCTAAATGCTGGGATGTTACAATACGCGCGTCTAAGCAATCAGATAAAAAACCAAAGTATAGACAATAAATTAAAAAAATTACCCTTGGGTAACATTTTTTAGGTATTTAAAAATCATAACCAAAACGAACATAAGCATAAATTACTTTCAAGCATTCTGGTTTTTCTGAAAACGACATGCTCATTTGGAAATAAGATGGCAAAAAACTTCTCAAAGATAACATTTGAGGAAACCAATACTTTATTTAACTTTGAAAATGTACATATATGATTACAAGGAAACATAACTAAGTATAGAAGGGACATAGCTATGCAATATTCCATGGACGGTCTATCTCATCCGGGTCTATACTATAGCCAGCTCTCTTTCTCTTCCGAGTATCAGGTCTTTCCTTGACTGGTCTCATATCGGTTAAATAATATGACCCATTATGCAGAACTCTACTGACCATAAAATGTCCTTCCCAAATCGGGGAAAGTTTTTCTTTCTTTTTTGCACAAGCCGGAGAACCAAATCGCCCTTCCTGAAAGAACGGTTCTATACTCTCTCACTATGATACTTGCGCAACTTCTGCTGATAGGCTGTAGATCTCTTCTCAGCAACGACGCGAACTTCTTCAATTATATTGAGATCATCTTGTCGAGAAACTTCTGCATCTTCTTTGATATACACTTTCACTCTAGGAGACCGATGAATTAGATCACTTGGAAGAACTGCTTCTGCATCGTAGACCAAGAAGAAAGGAGTGTATCCGCTTGATCTGTTAGGAGTTGTACATAAGCTCCATATCACAGACGGTAATTCTTCCGCCCAAGCCCCCGCAACACGACGAAGTGGTTCCTCGAGACGAGGTCAGAGTCCTTGTAAAATAAGACCGTTAGTTCTTTCAACTTGTCCATTAGCCTATGGATGCGCGACTGATGCAATATCGAGTCAGATCCCTTGCTCCTTGCAGAATTCAACAAGTTGTCCCATGGAAAAATTTCTCCCGTTGTTAGTAATTATACTGTGCGGATATCCGAACCGGATGATCACGTCCTTGACGGACTTTCTACCTATGGCTCCATCGTAACTTGTTACGGGTTATCCACTTTGTAAATTTATCCACCATCACTAGTAGGTGAGTAAATCCACATTTTGCCGTGCGAAACAGCCCTACCATATCAAGCCCCCAGATCGCAAATGGCCATGTAATAGGGAATGTTCACAGCTGATTAGCCGAAGACGGGCATTTTTTGGCATCCTTTGCACGTTTTGACCAGTTTATCGGCATCCACCTTAGTTGTAAGCCAAAAGAATCCGTGTCTAAAAGCTTTTGCCACTAAGGATCTGGCTGCAGCATGGTGACCACACTCGCCCCCGTGAATTTCTCGTAAGATTTCTACTCCTTCCGGAGAAATACATCGCTAAAAAACTCCAGAAACACTCCGCTTATAGAACTCACAATTTATTATTGTGTAGGCTTTCGCTCGTCGGTTGATCTGCCGGCTCAAGACTTCGTCTTCTGGTAATTTTTTGTTCATCAGGAAATCCAGATAGGGTTTTGTCCAGCTGGGAATTACAGCCAGAACCGCTATTAAAGGTGAGTCGGATTTCGTCGGATAGTCCTCATCTACTCCGGTTATGGAGGGGACACTTAAATGCTCTAAAAAAGTGTCATCCAGTACTTATTTCCGTGCAGAGCCTATCCTTGATAGAGCATCTGCTTCCTCATTTTCTCCTCGAGGGATGTGTTGAACCTCAAAACCCTCGAATGATTTAGTTAGTCCATCCACAACAACTTTGTAGGCTGCCATGTGTTTATTTGCATTACAGATGTCAGATACTTGTTGAGCAACTAAATCCGAGTCTCCGTAACACATGAGTCTTGTTACACCAATGTTTTCGGCCATGCGTATTCCGTGTAACAATGCTTCATACTCGGCAATATTATTGGTCGCCGTGAAGTGTATTTGTAACACATAGAATAGGTTATCTCCTTTGGGTGATTTGAGCACCACGCCAGCCCCCGAGCCTCCTCGTGCTTTTGATCCTTCAAAATGAAGGGTCCATAATTCCGAGTCTGGAGGACTTGTATTTTCTGCCGTCTCCGTCCAATCAACAACGAAATCGACAAGTATTTGGGATTTGATTGATATGAATGGCTTGTACTCAATGTTGAAAGCTGGAAGCTCTATTCCCCACTTTACAATAGGTGTTGTGGCATCGCGATTATTGATTATATCTCGCAGGGGAGCAATACTCACCACTATGATCTTGTGCTCTTGAATGTAGTGGCGTGGATTTCTGGATGCAAAGGACACTCCATAGGCTAGCTTTTGATGGTGTGGATACCTTTGTTTCGAACCTGTCCGAACCTCACACAGGTAATAAGTTGGACGCTGCACCTTATGCCCGTGGCCCTCTTCCTCGCGCTCCACTACTGTTACCACACTTATGACCTTGTTGGTTACTGCAATGTAAAGTAACATAGGCTCCTGAGGTTCTGGCGCTGCGAGAACTGGTGGCATTGAAAGTAGGTCTTTCAAACTTTGTAGCGCAGTATCAGCTCCCTGGGTCCAGAAAAATTTGCCGGTTTTCTTCAACAGTTTATATAAAGGCTGAAGGGATTCGCAGCATAGTAAATCAAAAAATTTCTACGGATGCGAACAAGAAAGCCAAGATCTAATCTAGGAGATGTAATCAATGAGAGAGATTGATGAGATCTTCATACCCTTGAAGAAATCGCACAGCGGAAACGCTCAACAGAATGTGGTTGACGTAGTCGTACTCGCCGTCTCCTCCTCGCGATCCGATCCGATCCTACGCCGCAAGTGACGACTCCTCCGAGAGATGCACACGTACGGTGCAGCGACGTCTCCTCCTTTCCTTGGTCCAGCAAGTATGGTGGAGAGATAGATTGGATCTGCAGCACGACGGCGTGGTGCTTATGGTGGAGAGTTTCTGCGGCAGGGCTTCGCCTACGCGCAGTCGGGAGAGAGAGAGATGGAGGGGCAGTAGTTGGACGGCGGCTAGGGTTGGAGGAGTGGGGGGGGAGGTTGCGCCCCTGCCCTCCTTATATAGGGGGCTGGCTGGCCCCCTTGACCCCTCCTCCAAGCCCTAGCGTGGTGGCCCAAGGGGTGGAGTGGGGGGCAAGTCTCCCCCCTCTTCTAGAAGGCTCCCTTAGGGTTTCACGTAGGGCTGGCCGACTGGGCCTTAGGGGCCTTGTGCCCCTGGCCCAAAGTGGCTAGGGCACTTCCCCTTAGGACCACGCAGGCCTCCGACAAGTGGTCCCATGTTGGTCCCACTCCGGAACCTTCTAGAACCTTCCGGTACAATACCGATAAACTCCGAAACGATTCCAAAATCCAAAAACTGCTTTCCTTTATACGAATATTATTCTTCGGACCATTCCGGAACCTCTCGTGATGTCCTGGGTCTCATCCGAGACTCCGAACAAAAACTCATAAACCAATTATCCATTCAATCCTAGCATCGTTGCACGTTAAGTGTGTGACCCTACGGGTTCGAGAATATGCAGACATGATCTTCTATCAATAATCAACAGTGGGATATGGAAACCCATATTGACTCCCACATATTCATCGATGATCATATCGGATGAACCACGATGCTAGGATTCAATTAATCCCATATATGTATTCCCTTCGTCACGCGATATTTTACTTGCCCGAGATTCGATCGTTGGTATCGACATACCTAGTTCAATCTCGTTCACAGCAAGTACTTTACTCGTTCCGTAATCCGATATCACTTTGTTATTAACTCCTTAACCACGTGCATGCAAGTGGTGTTGATATCGATTACCGAGTGGGCCCGAAGTATATCTCTCTGACTCGGGAGGGACAAATTCCATCTCGATACATACAACCCAACAAGTACTTTCCGATCACCTGAGAGACACCTTTATGATCACCCTCACATAGGATGACGTTTGATGACCTCAAATCTTTCTTCCGATACCAGGGAGTTGTATTATCTCATGGTCTAAGGAATACAATACTTGACATAGGAAAAAGCTTCACAAATATGAACACGATGACACGATCTAATTGCTCTACTTAATTTGGGTCTATCCATCATATCATTCTCCTAATGACATGATCTTATTATTAATCGACAACTCATGTCTATGGTTAGGAGACCTTAACCATCATTAATCAATGAGCTAGTCCATAGAGGCGTACTAGGGACACGGTGTTGTTCATAAACCACACAAGTATCAAAGTTTACGCTTATACAATTCTAGCATGGAATATAAACTTTATCATGAACAAGAATTATAATAATAACATCTTTATTATTGCCTCTAGGGCATAATTCCAACAGTCTCCCACTTGCACTAGAGTCAATAATATAGTTTACATCTGGCAACAAGCTAACACCCATGGCATTAAGGTGTTGATCATGTTTTGCTCGTGGAAGAGGTTTAGTCAACGGATCTGCGACATTCAGATCCGTATGTACTTTGCTAATCTTCAGATCTCCATCTTCTATATAATCTTGAATTATATGAAAACGGCGGTTGATGTGCTTGGTCTTTGGATGATATCTCGGTTCCTTAGCCAGTGCTATGGCGCCAGTGTTGTCGCACAATATCTCTAGTGGGTCCAAGGCACTTGGAACCACACATAGCTCAGTGATGAAGTTCCTGATTCAAACTCCTTCACTTGACGCTTCTGAAGCAGCCATGTATTCCGCTTCTGTTGTAGATCCCGTGATTACGCTTTTCTTGCAGCTTCTCCAGCTCACATCTCCACCATTCAAAATATAAACGTATCCTGTTTGAGATTTAGAATCACCCGGGTCAGTGTCGAAACTAGCGTCGACGTAACCTATTACAACGAGCTGCTCATCACCTCCATAGAACAAGAACATTTCTTTAGTCCTATTTAAATACTTTAGGATGTTCTTTACGGCTGTCCAGTGTTCCACTCCTGGATCACTTTGGTATCTGCTTGACAAACTAAGAACATTGGACACATCCGGTCTAGTACATAGCATGGCATACATGATAGAACCTATGGCCGAGGCATATGGCACTTTGCTCATAGTATCTCTATCTTTTACCGTAGCTGGACACTGAGACCTACTCGATGTCTTACCTGACAACATGGGCAATGAACCTTTCTTTGCTTTATCCATTCCGAACCTTTTCAGAACTTTATCTAGATATGTACTTTGGCTTAAAGCTATTAGGCGTCTTTGTCTATCTCTATAGATTTTGATGCCTAATATATAGGCAGCTTCTCCTAGGTCTTTCACTGAAAAACATTTATTCAAATGACTCTTCACATCGTTAAGCATACCAATGTCATTTCCAATAATCAATATGTCATCCACATATAGTACTAAAAATTTCACCGAGCGCCCACTCACTTTCTTGTAGATACAAGCTTCGTAGCAATTTGGAACAAATCCAAAACTCTTGATCACTTGATCAAAACGAAGGTTCCAACTCCGAGATGCTTGCTTCAGTCCATAAATGGAACGCTGAAGTTTGCACACCTTATCAGCATCCTTAGGATCGACAAAACCTTCGGGTTGCATCATATACAACTCTTCATCAATGTTGCCATTGAGGAACGCAGTCTTGACATCCATCTGCCATATTTCATAATCATGAAATGCAGCAATTGCTAATAAAATCCAAATGGACTTAAACATCGCTACGGGAGAGAAAGTCTCATCGTAGTCAACACCTTGAACTTGCCGAAACCCTTTTGCGACAAGCCGAGCTTTATAGACAGTAACATTACCATCCGCGTCCGTTTTCTTCTTGAAAATCCATTTGCACTCAACGGCCTTACGGTCGCTAGGAGGGTCCACCAAAGTCCATACTTGGTTTTCGCTCATGGATCCCAATTCGGATTTCATGGCCTCTAGCCATTTCTCAGAGTCCGGGCTCATCATTGCTTCCTCATAGTTCGCAGGTTCACTGTTGTCTAAAAACAAGACGGCTAAGACATGGTTGCCGTACCATTCAGGAGTGGCACGTGACCTTGTCGACCTGCGAAGTTCAGTAGTAGCATCGTTCGAAGTTTTATGATCCTCGTCATTAGCTTCCTCTCTTGTTGGTGCAGACGACACTGGAACAATTTCAGGTGCTGCGCTACTCTCCAACTCGAGAGAAGGTTCAATAACCTCGTCTAGCTCTACCTTCCTACCACTACCCACTCACTTCTTTCGAGAGAAACTCCTTCTCAAGGAAGGATCCGTTCTTTGCAACAAACACTTTGCCTTCGAATCTGTGGTAGAAGGTATACCCAATCGTTTCCTTAGGGTATCCTATGAAGACGCATTTCTCTGCTTTGGGTTCGAGCTTGTCCGGCATCAACTTCTTGACGTAAGCTTCGCATCCCCAAACTTTAAGAAACGACAACTTAGGTTTAGCACCAAACCATAGTTCATACGGTGTTGTCTCAACGGATTTAGATGGTGCCCTATTTAAAGTGAATGCAGCGGTTTATAATGCATAACCCCAAAATGATAACGGCAAATCTGTAAGAGACATCATTGATCGCACCATATCTAATAGAGTTCGATTCCGATGTTCAGACACACCATTGCACTGTGGTGTTCCGGGTGGCGTGAGTTGCGAAATGATTCCGCTTGCTTTAAGATGCGTGAGAAAATCATAACTCAAATATTCACCTCCATGATCGGATCGTAGAAATTTAATTTTCCTGTTACGATGGTTTTCCACTTCGTTCTAAAATTCTTTGAACTTTTCAAACGTTTCAGATTTATGTTTCATTAAATAGATATACCCATATCTACTTAAGTCATCAGTAAAAGTGAGAAAATAGCGATATGCACCACGCGTCGAAACACTCATTGGTCCGCATACATCGGTATGTACGATTTCCAATAAGTCCGTTGCTCGCTCCATTATTCCGGAGAACGGGGTTTTGATCATCTTGCCCATGAGGCACGGCTCGCACGTGTCAAATGATTCAAAATCAAGAGACTCCAAAAGTCCATCAAAATGGAGTTTCTTCATGCGTTTTACACCAATATGACCTAGACGGCATTGCCACAAATAAGTTGGATTATCACTCTCTACTTTGCATCTCTTAGCCTCAATGTTATGAATGTGCGTTTCATTGCTTTCGAGATTCAGAAGAAATAAACCATTCACAACAGTGCATGACCATAAAAGATGTTATTTATATAAATAGAACAACCATTATTCTCTGATTTAATTGAATAACCATCTTGCAATAAACACGATCCAGATATAATGTTCATGCTCAACGCAGGCATATAATAACACTTATTAAGGTTTAAAACTAATCCCGAAGGTAAAATTAAGGAGAGCATGCCAACGGCCATCACATCAACTTTTGATCCATTGCCAACGCGCATCGTCACCTCATCCCTTGCTAGCCGCCGTCTATTCCGTAGCTCCTGTTTCGAGTTACAAATATTAGCAACTGAACCAGTATCATATATCCAGGAACTACAACGAGCGCTAGTAAGGTAAACATCAATAACATGTATATCAAATATACCTTTAATGGTGCCAGCCTTCTTGTCCGCTAAGTACTTCAGACAGTTGTGCTTCCAGTGACCCTTGTCCTTGCAATAGAAGCACTCAGTGTCCGGCTTAGGTCCAGACTTGAGCTTCTTCTTAGTAGGGGCAACGCGCTTGCCGCTGCCTTTCTTGAAGGATTTCTTTGCACCCTTAGCTTTCTTAAATCTAGTGGTCTTGTTGACCATCAACACATGATTATCTTTCTTGATATCCACCTCCGCAGCTTTCAGCTTAGCAAAGAGCTCAGTGATTGTATCAGTGGAACCAATTTGATTGTGAGTAACTACAAAACCTTTGTAGCTAGGAGGGAGTGATTGCAGAACTCTGTCAATCTTGAGCTCTTTTGGAATCTTGCAGTCCAGTTGCTCAAGACGTTGAGTGTAGCCCGACATCTTAATGGCGTGCTCACTAACGGAACTCCCTTCCTCCATCTTGTAGTTAAAGAACTTCTCAGAGATCTCATATCTCTCAGAACGGGCCTGAGTCTAAAACATGGTTTTCAGTTCCTCAAGTATCTCGAAGAGCCCGGCGAACTCCTCAAAACGATTTTGAAGTTCCGGTTCCATAGAAAACAACATGGTACTCTTAATCACTCCATAATCATCTTTGCGTGACAGATAAACAACTTTTTCATCAGCCGGTGCATCAATAGCAGGGGCGTCACCTAGCGCTTTCTCAAGTACATAGTCTTTTTGTCCGCCAGCGAGAATGATTCTCAGATTGCGAAACCAGTTGGTGAAGTTAGACCCATTGTTCTTAAGCTTTTCTTTCTCAGCAAAAACGTTGAAGTTGAAGTTGGACTTAGCCATTTGATCTACAAAATTTGCAAATACAATTTAGACTATGTTCATGATAACTAGTTCAACTTAATCAACTTACTAGATGAACTCCCACTAAATTCAACATCCCTCAAGTTGTTTAGTGAACACGATCCAAATTCACCACACCTAATCCGATCTTCACGAGAAGAGATGTGGTTTCAATGGTGGACAACAAAGTGTCGATCATATCGTTCATATGACTCATGTTTAACCTTTCGGTTCGTGTGTTCCGAGGCCATGTCTGTACATGCTAGGCTTGTCAAGTCAAACCCAAGTATTTCCACGTGTGCAAAACAGGCTTGCACTCATTGTATGTGAACGTAGAGTTTATAGCACCCTATCATCACGAGGTGCTTGAACACGACGAACTTTCGCAACGGTGCATACATGGGGAGAACACAATTTTATCTTGATCTTTAAGAGAGGAATCATCTTCTAATGATACCGTCGCGATCTAAGCATAATAAGATACATAAAGGATAAACATCACATGCATATAATTTTATGTGACATGGTATAGCCAATCTCCGCGGAATGATCTTCATCTTGTGCGCGCCAGCATGATCTCCATCACTCCACCATGATTGCCTCCACCATGAATAGCAACTACAACTATTGCTAACTACTTAGCGATGAAGTAAAGCTATTACATGGCGTATAAGAAGTTGACACGCAGGTCATACACAATTATAAAGACAACCATACGGCTCCTGCCGGTTGTGAACTCATCGACATGCAAGTCGTGAAATATTACAAAACATGATCATTCCATACATCTCAATTCATACACATCATGTCTTGGGCCATACCATATCACAAAACACTCCCTACAAAAACAAGTTAGACGCCTCTACTTTGTTGTTACATGTTTTACATGGCTTATGGGAGTAACAAGCTAAGAACGATTCTTACCTACGGAAAGCCACAACAGTGATATTATGGTTGCTAACATCCGTTGTAAATCCCATGACTACTATAGTGAGAGAAACTGGCATCCACCAGCCGCATGTGTGGAACAAGCCACACGTCAAGTGCGGAGCCGGTCTCACGAACGAGGTCGCCTAAAGTTGGCCTGGACCACTTCGATCTCACTATGCCACGCCATAAGAAATACACAACAAGAGGTTTGCAACAGAAAACATCAACGCCCGCAACAAGCATGTTGTGTTCTACTCATGAAACACATTACGCATAGATCTAGCTCTGATACCACTGAAGGGATTCGCAGCATAGTAAATCAAAAAAAATTCTACAGATGCGAACAAGAAAGCCAAGATCTAATCTAGGAGATGTAATCAATGAGAGAGATTGATGAGATATTCATACCCTTGAAGAAATCGCACATCAGAAACGTTCAACAGAACGTGGTTGACGTAGTCATACTCGCCGTCTCCTCCTCGCGATCCGATCCTACGCCCTAAGTGACGGCGCCTCTGAGAGATGCACACGTACGGTGCAGTGACGTCTCCAACTTTCCTTGGTCCAGCAAGTATGGTGGAGAGATAGATTAGATCTGCAGCACGCCGGCGTGGTGCTTATGGTGGAGAGTTTCTGCGGCAGGGCTTCGCCTACGCGCAGTCGGGAGAGAGAGAGAGAAGGAGGGGCAGTAGTTGGACGGCGGCTAGGGTTGGAGGAGTGGGGGGAGGCTGCGCCCCTGCCCTCCTTATATAGGGGGCTGGCCGTCCCCCTTGACCCCTCCTCCAAGACCTAGGGCGGCGGCCCAAGGGGTGGAGTGGGGGGCAAGTCATCCCCCCTCTTCTAGAAGGCTCCCTTAGGGTTTCCCCTAGGGCTGGTCGGCTGGGCCTTAGGGGCCTTGTGCCCCTGGCCCAAAGTGTCCAGGGCACTTCCCCTTAGGCCCACGCAGTCCGCCGACAACTGGGCCCATGTTGGTCCCACTAGGGAACCTTCTAGAACCTTCCGGTACAATACCGATAAACTCCGAAATGATTCTGAAATCCAAAAACTGCTTTCCTTTATATGAATCTTATTCTCCGGACCATTCCGGAACCTCTCGTGATGTCCTGGGTCTCATCCGAGACTCTGAACAAAAACTCATAAACCAATTATCCATTCTATCCTAGCGTCGATGCACGTTAAGTGTGTGACCCTACGGGTTCGAGAATATGCAGACATGATCTTCTATCAATAATCAATAGCGGGATTTGGAAACCCATATTGACTCCCACATATTCATAGATCATCATATCGGATGAACCACGATGTCAGGATTCAATTAATCCCATATATGTATTCCCTTCGTCACGCGATATTTTACTTGCCCGAGATTCGATCGTTGGTATCGGCATACCTATTTCAATCTTGTTCATAGCAAGTACTTTACTCGTTCCATAATCCGATATCACTTTGTGATTAACTCCTTAACCACGTGATTGCAAGTGGTGTTGATATCGATTACCGAGTGGGCCCGAAGTATATCTCTCCGACTCGGGAGGGTCAAATTCCATCTCGATACATACAACCCAACAAGTACTTTCCGATCACCTGAGAGACACCTTTATGATCACCCTCACATAGGATGACGTTTGATGACCTCAAAGCTTTCTTCCGATACCAGGGAGTTGTATTATCTCATGGTCTAAGGAATACAATACTTGACATAGGAAAAAGC
Source organism: Avena sativa (assembly GCA_916181665.1). NCBI lineage: Eukaryota > Viridiplantae > Streptophyta > Magnoliopsida > Poales > Poaceae > Avena > Avena sativa. The sequence continues at coordinate 58,932,274 of OV702295.1, forward strand.
TTCGCAAAGATGAAACAAGATGACACGATCTAATTGATCTACTTAATTTGGGTCTATCCATCATATCATTCTCGTAATGACATGATCTTATTATTAATCGACAACTCATGTCTATGGTTAGGAAACCTTAACCATCATTAATCAATGAGCTAGTCCATAGAGGCGTACTAGGGACACAGTGTTGTTCATAAACCACACAAGTATCAAAGTTTTCGCTTAATACAATTCTAGCATGGAATATAAACTTTATCATGAACAAGAATTATAATAATAACATCTTTATTATTGCCTCTAGGGCATAATTCCAACAAAGGCGTGACTCTTTCTTCAAGCTGGCTGAAGAACCTACTCACTACTGCGATGCAACCAGTGAGACGTTGCACGTCCTTCAGGAGAGTCAGCCTGGTGATGTTGAGTATAGCCTTGATTTTGTCCCGGTTCACCTATATGCCTCGCTCAGAGACGATGAAACCTAACAATTTTCTGACTGGAATTCCAAAGAAGCACTTCTTCGGATTTAGAATTATATTAAATTTTCGTAGGCTAGCAAATGTTTCCTCCAAGTCGGAAATTAAAGTTCCCTTCTTTTTGGACATAACTGCTACGGCATTTACGTATACATGGACGTTGCGTTTGATTTGATCGTTGAGACAACGTTGCATAATACGTTGATATGTTTCTCCTACGTTCTTTAATACAAAAGGCATAGTTTTGTAGAAGAAGGTTCCGAAAGGAGTGACAAAAGTCGTATTAATTTGATCCGACTCTTTCATTGATATTTGGTGATATCCAAAATATGCATCAAGAAAATAGAGTAATTCCGACCCTACCGTTGAGTTGGTAACTTGATCGATTCTTGGCAAAGGGAACGAGTCTTTTGGGCATGCCTTGTTCAAAGCGGTATAATCATCACACATCCTTAAATCAATAGTGTCCTTTTTAGGGACAAGTACAGGGTTTGCCACCCAATCTGTGTGGATGAACTTTGTTATGAATCTGGCTAATTCTAGTCGGGCTAATTCCTTGGCTATTTCTTTGCGCTTTTCATCACCAAACTATCGTAAGGACTGTTTGACGGGTTTAGCGTCAGGGTACACATTAAGAGATTGCTCGGCAAGTTCCCTAGGTACTCTGGTCATGTCAGAAGTCTGCCATGTGAAGATATCACTATTAGCTTTGAGAAACTCGACGAGCATGCTTTCCTACGCGAGGTCTAAGCCTACCCCTGTGTGCATCGTCTTGGAGGGATCATCTTCCTTCAGCGATGTTTTCTTCGTCTCTTCCGACGCCTTAAACTGTATTCTTGGCTTCAGCACCTCGTTCTTCGTAGTGGGCATCTTGGACGGGTTTATGGTCTTCTTGATCTCCTGGTACTCCTAGGCGTGTAGCAAGGCTTTGGCAAAGGCAGCATATCCTTCATCCCACTCTGGCACTTTCCTCGGATTTCCCCGGATGGTGATGGCTCCCTTTGGACCTGGAAGTTTTATCATATTGTAAATGTAATAGGGACGAGCCTTGAACGCCTAGTAAGCCAGACGCCCAAAGATGGCATGGTAAGCATTTTTGAACAGTACCACCTCAAAAGAGAGTGGCTCGGTCCGGTAATTTTCTCGGGTTCCGAATGTCATGTCTAGAGTAATCTCACCTAGAGAATCTGCCTGTCTCCCTGGTACAATGCCATGGAAAGTTACACTGCTGTAACTCAACTAGTTCTCGTGGATTTTCATGCGGTGGAGCGTTTCGATGTAGAGGATGTTAATGCTTCTACCATCGTCCGTGAGGGTTTTAGAGAACTCATAGCCATCAATAAGAGGATTGACGACGAGAGGATATTTCCCCCGATGATGTGTTTTCCTCGGGTGAGCTGAGGAATCAAAGGTGATGGTTAGATCCAACCAATCCAGAAATTGTGGAACAGCCGTAACCATGGCATTGAGCTCACGAAGAACCGCCTACTTGGCCTTAGCTGGTTGAGATCTTGGGAAGCAGACGTAAGCGTCTTTCTTTGTCGAAAAATCCTTCTTTCCATTTGACTTGGGTTGTGCAGCATCCGCTTCTTCCATGTCGGAATCTTCCTTAGGCTCCATTCCTTTCTTGGAATTTTTCTTTCCTTTTAGTCGCTTGGCTCTGTAGCCAGCGGATTCGTATTTTTTGATGTCATCATTGAAACGACACTCGACATTTGTGTGGGTAGATCCTCCGTTACTATCCAAGTGGTGGACACAAGGGTTGTTGACAATGTTGGCCCATGTATAGGTTCTTCCAGGTTGATGTTCTCCTCTGCCCTGGATTCGAGAAGTTCTGCAACCTCGACCCCGGCCGCCTCCGAGCCCTCCTCAGCCTCCGGATCCGAATGTTGCGTTAACAACTGCGTTGTTCGGAGCCGGTTTATCTTCCGAGGTGTTCTTGCGCTTCTGAGCTTGTTGTTTTGGCTGTTTGGCCACATTGGGATTGTCTAGAATATTTAGCAGTCCTTTTGAATCATCATCGGCATCAGCATATTTGCTTGTCTTCACTATCATTTCTCCCAAATCTGTGACGTGGTCACGCTTCAATCTGTGAGGCAAAAGTCCAACTAAGATCCCTGCGATGAAAGCTTCGATCGCAATTTGTTCATTTACTCCTTCACAGGAGTTTTTCGTGTCAATCCAGCGTTCGAGGTAATCCCGGTAAATTTCTCCGGGTCTTTGGGTGCAATGCTGCAAGTCTCCGACTGTGTAGGGCCTCCTGTATGTTCCCTCGAAGTTTGAAAAGATTGCACTTTGCATATCATACTAGTTATGAATTGAATTTTCTGGCAGTGCATTGAGCCATGATCGAGTCGTCTTCCTGAGCATAAGCAGGAGATATCGGAATGCGACCACGTTGTTTCCTCCTTTGGCGATGCAGTAGGCCTGGAAAAGTCCTGGAGCCAAGTATCTGGCTGAGCCGCTCCGTCATAGGGTTGGATGTGTTTGGCAATACCAAAGTCAACCGGAAATTTTGTTTGACGGATGCATGGGCCAAAGCATTTGGGTCCCACGTACACGTATTCTTCCTCATACCGCCGCGCTTCTATGTTTGATTCAATGCGATGGCGAGCATCGTTTGGCGAGAGATATCTGCGCCTTAGAGGCTTGTTGCTTCTGCGCGACGAAGTCGGATTTCTACTTCTCCTCTCACCATTGTCGCATCTGCCCCTACGGCTTCCATGGATACGATGGGATCCTTCATGGTCACTGCCTGGGGGTGATGGTGGCCCTGGTGGATTGTTTCCGGCAAGGTTACGCGGTGGTGGTGGTGGAGCCTCATTATGCTGTCTCCGATGCTGGTTTCTTCGGGCTCCGTCCCTACTTGATTCAGGACGATCCGAATCATCTCTTCATCTGGCGTTGCTTGCCGGATGGCTAGGTGGTGGCATTCTTAGCCGATCCTTCTCTCGCTGGAGGCGCACTTCCGGGTCTTCTCTATAGCGGTTGTTTTGCCGATGATGGCCCTGATGGGGAACCATTGACCTGATGGCATCTTTAGACGCAGCCGGAATAACTCTTTCCCAGTCACGTGTGGGCCTGCGAGAATGGCCGTTTGAGCCGGTCCTTGAATTTTATTCTTATCCCCGGGGATGATAACGTTGATCCGTATTCCTGTGGGATCTTTCTTCAGCGCTTTGGTCGGCTCCAGTGTGGCAAAATTCCAACTTTGAGGCCATCTTGCCACTAAATGACGCGGTCATTTTCTGCTATTTCAATCCTTTGTCTAGCAACACAACGCATTGCCGGACCTTCTCAGGAGACGGATTATTGGCAAGGATAGCTCGAGCTACTGCAGCATTTTCCAATGGCGTGCTGTAGACTCGGATCTTCTCTCTAGTTCTTTCGTCGAATAGATCGCTGTGGATATCCATGTTCTTATTGGCAAGAACCAGACCTCCTCTTGTCTTGTTTTGTAGTCACTTGAAATCTGACTGATATTTGGCAGGATCACTGTCTAACTACTGTTTAAGCTCGACGATGCACGCGGCCTCTTTGAGTAAAAACATACGATGCTTTTCCAGGTCCTCAGCCCTTTTCTCCAGCGCATCCGGAGTAAGATCCGAACCCGTTGGGATTGGAATTGTGAGAGCGTCTCCATAAATTTCACGTACACCCTTGGTGATGACGTGTCCACCACGGGAGGGTTAATCGGCGTGGTATTAATCGCATCTCCATCCTGATTCTCCATCTCGATATCTTCATCAACTTTTTCTTCATTGGTTTCCTTGACGTCCAGCTCTGCCGGTGTCGGATCCTTGTTCTTCTTGTTCTTCTTGTTCTTCTTCTTCTTCTTCTTCTTCTTCTTCTTATTCTTTGACCGCCCAACAACATTGACGTGCGTACCGGTGGCAAAGACGGTTTTGGTCCGGTACTAGGAGATAAATTTTCGTCGGTACTTTTCGAAGAAGTTGGCTTGTGGTCCTCGGATGAATATCTAGTGTCCATGTCATCTCGCGAGGTGTAGCTTTCATCCATGCTATCGTATGGACTGGGGGGATTTTCTGGCTCACCTTGCGTTGGTTTGGAGGCGTGATCTTCTTCATACTCCTCGATCTCCTTCTCGAAGTCCCTAAGTTCCTACGACGTTATAGACTCCTGAGGGGAGCCGGGTAAGTTGGTGTTTTCTTTGATTGCATCGAGGACTGAATCGTTGCCAACTCTAGCATCGACAAATTCGGATCCAGAGCTTACGTGGTATACTAAGTAGTGCCTCTTCTTTATCCTGTGCTTCAAGAGTACTTTTTCTGCTATGGTATCAGTATGGCTGGATCCGTAGCGGATATATTCCTTGTCCGTGTATCCAATCTCAATCGGGAGATCAAATCCGTATTTTTCCTCCATCGCTTCTTCCACTATAGGAGTGGGTTTGGTGGGATCGATTTTTTCAGGATCGTGAACTCTTCCGCCTCTGCGGATAGAGTAGATCCGGATTTTCTCCTATCGTGGTTATCACCTCAAGGGTGGGTTGGGAGGGTTCAGCGAATCCGAGGTAAATATCGATCTTGCCAATGGACATGATCATGTAGGTTGTCACGGGTTTACTAGCCGTAATCCATGTCTCACCGAGAAGAACGAGAGGGACATCATTGGCATAGACCACGCGACCCATAGCGATTGTTTCGCTGATTCCTGCACACGTAGATTCCGCCTGGAACAAATCTCCAAAAGTCACCCGCCCCACGGTGGGCGCCAACTATCGTCGGATTGTCGAAAAGTACGCCATAGGGGGTCTTGTCGGCATTGAGAAGATGGGGTGTGAGACGTCGGATGTTCAAGGAGCGATGAACACAAGTTTACCCAGGTTTAGATTTGACTGCGGTGATCGGATCCTACTCATGCTAGCAACCCAGTAATATATCAGCGTAAGCCGTATGTTATAGCGGATTACAAGAGAGGTTCACCTGTGCGAGTTGTGATTGTGGTTATTGCTATGGTTATGCCCTAAAGGCTCCCATAGGGCTGGTTTATATAGTCACCAGGACCTAGGGTTACAGGAGAGACCTATCCATCTACGTTACAAAGTCGGTAACTAGATACAACTTTGACTACAAGTAATACTACAGGCTTAAGTCGGTAACTCTTCTGGGCCTTGTCGTAGCCAGAACTAGCTCCTCCTCTTTCTCTGACTAGGACGCCCGTGAAGCAAATCTCTAACCCATTGGTAGGCCACCCTGGTGAGCGAGTCCTATGGGTATACCCTGTAAGTATATCCCCAACAGTATGAGGCTATTTGCAGGTTAAAGTGGAAGAATGGACAGGTGGTGATACCTTGTCCGTGGAGGATCGCAGCCAAAGCCCTACCCACATCAAAGACAATTAGGGTATCCTGGCAATGAATGGAGAAAACCATTTCAACTTTATCATTTTTCACTCTAATATAACTAAAGTTGATGTGTAATATCTATTTGGCAACTCCGCTTATGCTATAAATAAATCTGTGTTGCAGGTGAACAAATTGGGCCCTCCCCACATGTGTGCGACAGGGAGCATGCTGAAATCCTCGATGGCTGATACGGAGTGGGTGGCTCTACAAGCTATGTCCATACTAAAGCATAACTCTAGGGAGACAGCGAAGAATATTCAAAATAAACATGTTGCTCAGTACAACATTGTCCTACCATATTACACAGTTTGGAGAGGTAAAGAGAAAGCTCTGAAAATCTTGCATGGAGATTGGACTAATAGCTTCAGGATGCTGTAAAACTTCAAGGCTGAGGTACAGGCTAGGTGTCCAAGGAGTGTTGTGGAGATCGACACTAAATCAGAAGGTGGTAAAATTTATTTCAACAGATTTTTCATGGCGCTTGAACCTTGCATCTAGGGATTCAAGGATGGATGTAGGCCATATCTGAGCGTAGACAGTACTGTCTTAACTGGCAAATGGAAAGACTGCCTGGCATCTGCTACAACATTGGATGGTCACAACTGGATGTTCCCAGTGGCATTCGGGCTGTTCGATACAGAGATAGAGGAAAACTGGGTCTGGTTTATGAGGCAGCTCAGGAGATCTATAGGACAATTGGATCCATTGGCTATATCCCCAGATGCATGCAAAGTGCTGACGAATGTAGTGAAGGAGGTGTTCCCGGGAGCTGAGGGTAGAGAATACCATGCCCACCTGATGCTCAACCTATACAGGCACTATGCAGGCAGCGTATTTGGTTATATGTTTGCTGCTGCTAGATCTTACAGAGCTAGGCACTGCGAATATTTCATGAGCAATATTTTTGTGGAAGCCCCAGATCGTCCCCAGTACTTGTCCAAACATTATTTGCAGCTATGGAAGAGGAGGCAGTTAAACCCTGGCATCAAAGTTGATTACATAAACAACAACCTAGCTGAATGCCTGAATAACTGGGTGAAGGACATAAAAGTCCGTCATGTTCATATGTTGATGGACAACATACGGGGTATGATCATGAAGCTACTTAATATAAGGAGAGAGATTGGTCAGAGACTTAGAGTCCATATGCTACCGCCTTTTGTATAGCAACTGCATAAGAGAAGCCGAGGGCTTGGTCATCTTAGGGTTCTCCCGTGAAACAACAAAAGTTGTGAGGTGGTTGATATGTCCAAAAACGGCCACAGGGATGTTGTGAACATCGAGCGACGGGAATGCACCTTCTTAGAGTGGCAGCATACCGGGAAATCATGTGACCACGCATTGGTCTTCTTGGTGAAGAAAAGAACTCTACCACATTTGGATCAATATTTGTCTGACTACTTCTCTCTGGAAAAGTTCAGAGCTGTGTACGCTGGTTCCGTCGAGCCCTGTACTGACCCATCTCAGTGGCCTCAAGTCCAACTTAGTTTTGAGATGTTCCAGCCAGTAACAAAAAGGGGCAAAGGTAGACCACAGGTGAAGAGGTTTAAGAATTTTCTGGAGAGGGCTGGTTCAGCTTTTAGTGGTAGCAAGAAGGGAAAAAACCGATGCAAGACCTGCCGTCTTATAGACCATAGAGCAGCAGGGTGTTCTATTAATGTACCCAAACCTAGGTATGAGATGGTACCTATACAAAAAAAATTGGTCGTACTCTGTAGATATTAGGTGCTTAACCGTGTCATGTTTTTTTAACAGGAAGCGCAAGGTAAGAAACATGACTGTAGTCTCAGTGATTTTGCTGTGGGAAGAAAATCAAAATGAGTGGAGTGATGAGGTTGAGCATGATTCTTATGCTGATTGGCCTGACTTCCCTTGACCTAGAAATGCAGAGTAGTGAAGGTAAGAAAGCTGGCACCCAGGAAGAGGAGGAAGGCGGGCAATGAAGAAGACAGAGGATACTGAGGCAAAGAAGTGGCACCTAGGAAGGGTAAGAAGGCTAGCTAAGAAGAAGCATAGTAATATGTTGATGTCGTGAGAATTGTCGGGCGAAACAAGCGTGTAGTGGTGCCTTAGGACAATATGAGTTATTTCACGTTCTCATACTTATCTGTTCATTGACTATATAATCCCGCTCTCGTAGCGACTTGAGATTTTGTAATGGCTGAAGACACTTGTTGAAGACGAAATTGTGAATGTGACACTACTATCTATAAAGTTGCAGCACCGGAGATGATGGGGATTGCTTCTCCATTTCGATGGATGGTAGTGGCACATACATAATTTACATAAGCGCTTACTGGTTGCTCCAGTCGAATTAAATCCCTGTTTTTAGCATTAAACTTATTAAAAGGTTCTGAGATAAAAACAAGTTCTAAGCTGCTACAATCCCACGAAGCAACAATTTATTTCAGCTTCTGTAAAACGACATGACAAAAAAAAAGGAAATAGATAATGGCCAGATAATGAGGAAATTGTTTCCACTTTTTGGCCCAATCTTTAGCTCGTCTATCTCACCAGCTTGCTTCCGCAACTTAGCCTGCACGCCTCCTCCCTGCTCCTGCCTCCCCTCCATCTGGCGAAGCTCCCAGATCTCTCACTCCAGCACACGAATCTCCTCCTTCTTATCCCAGACAACATCACGAAGATCCTGGACAAGCTCCTTGTGAAAAACTGTAAGGGGCTTTTCGATCCACACAAACTTGTCACATCTCGGTCTCCTCCCTTCCTGCAAACAATCGAAGCAAAAAAACACAAAATTACATAACGGTTCCTGGATCAGGGTTACCAACTGCGCATAGCATACGAGGTTACCTCTCTGATGCCGCAGTTGCTGAATTTTCCTGCAGTATTTTCATCGGTCCAAGAAATCCATCTCGGCATCTTCTCACCGCACAAACATAACATCTCGGGGTAGTAATCATAGGGCGTCTTCCGGTACCTTATGCGGGCACCCGCCTGGTAGCGTTGAGCCAATCCTGATTCCGCCTGAGACGAAGTGCATGAGTTGCGATCCATGGGCTAGTGGAGCGAGGGAAGAGGAAAGAGGGGACGGCGGAGGAGCCTTGGATGTCAGAGCAGGGAACGGTAAAGCGTGATTTATCCCACCCAGTAACTCGAGGAGAATCCTACCGTCCACTTTGGGTTGACAGGTGGAGCTCCTCCAAAGCTTGCGCCTTTGTTGTTCAAAGGCCCTTTCATGCTCATTGACCGAAATTTTTTGGCCTCATGCCCGCCTACATATCGCTGGGAGGCCTTGCCGAGTAGACATCACACGCCTGGTCCCACAACTTTCCACCATCCCTGTATACCCTGTATTAGGAAAATTCTGCCTTCATGGCTCGCGGTGGCAGATCCATCCACTCCAGTGCTCGCGGTCGGGCTCACCGCGGAGGATCCACCCCTAGATCCTACCGTCGTAATATAAAATGGCCATGGTTTCTTGAGCCGAACGGCTGTGCTGCGTCTCCTAGCTTGGCCCCTCCTATCTGCAGACGCACTGCTGCGGTGTCGAGCTCGAGCAGGAGCCTCCATGCGCGAAGGGGATCGATCGTTGCCACCCCCGTCCCCTTCATCATTGTTGATTCTGACAAGGATGAGGACGACGACGAAGCAATGCAGAATGCCATTGAAGCTTCCTTGGCAAAGGGCAATCCACGGGCGGGAGTGGATGTCACTGGGAAGGGCGTAGAGGGGTCACCAATTGAGGTGGACTTCGACGACAGTGGCGTGATCCGGGTCTAGATGTTGTTTAGGTTGGTTGCAATTTCGGTTCTATTTAATGTGAGTACAATTATTGTAATGAGTTTGGCATGCTGCAATGGTAATTATGGATAGCTGTGTTCAGCGCAATAACAGGTGCTCGTGCTTCCACAATAGAAATTGTGTATGTGCCCTTTGCATGCGATAGAATCCACATAGATTCCGCTTAAACAAACTAGAAAAGTCAGATTACCACCATCGGATAAAATGAACAAAGAAAGGCATAAGATAGACGAACATACGCCCAATTTGTTTCGAGCAGACACTACTAGTTCAGACTTCAGATCACTTGGTCTAAAAATACTATTACATTTTGTTCCGAGCATTCCCACACACAATTGAAAATCCACGGACATGCTTCAGCTTGGGCTCCTACTAGTTCAGACTTTAGACCACTTGGCCGGCAAATACTATTACAATTAACAGTTGGGAGCTCAATCTGAACAAACCTAGTTTTCACACACATCCATTATCTTCCTAACCTTAGCATGGTGCCCTTCATTCTGCCACTCCAGGGTTTGAATCGTCAGCGCCATCTTTTTGGCATCCTGCTTGCACTTGGTCAGTTCTTTCTCTGCCTTGATCCTCAGGAACTTGTGCATATTGGTAGTTGTGACATCGTGGACTTTCTTCTCGTGCAGTTCAATCTTTGATGCAGTCAGGTCTTTATTTGCTTTAGCCTTCAGGGCCATCGCCACGTCCCTCTCCTTCCCGACTTTGCTAACCTTGGCTTCAAACCTACGGATTTCACGGCGAAGGGTTGGTGCATCATCAAGGGCCATTAACTTTATCTCAGCACTCTCAAGAAGTGCACTAACTAAGGCTTCTTTCATCTTAGCATTCTTCTCCCATAGTTTTTCTAGCAATTTATGCATAGATAGTGGCCACTCCGGATCTACCCATTTGACAACACCGCAACTTTTGGTTGGCCATGCTTCACCCTGCCCACACCCTAAAAACCTCCTGTCTGTGTTGCGTCCCTCGAATGCTAAAAATTTAGCGGCCACACACTCAAGTTTTTTATAATGGGGAGGACTCTCTCCCTCCGCTAAACCGTGATAATCGGAGTCGTACAAAGTCGCGGCAGCCTATCATGCCAGACGTACATGAGTAATCAGAGTAGATCTGGCTCAAAATAAATAAATCCCCATAAAATGTAAGGTATGAGATGACTCACGTCGTTTTCAACGTCTCTGTGATCTTCACGCGTTTCCTGGCCATCTCCCCGTGAAGCCATGACGAGAGGGAGGTGGAGGAGCGGGGTGGCGGCGGGAGAGGTCGCTGGTGAGGCGGGGTGCCGCCTGCTAGCGGCTAAGGGATGGAGTAAGGACAGTGGTTTCGAGGGGAACAGGGAGAATTAAAGAACGCCAACCCTACCAACAAAATCCAACGGCTGTTATAACACGAACACATCTAACGTCCTATGTGCACGGCACACAGAAAGCGTGACACTGGCAGGTGGAGCACGCACGATTATTACGGAATACTCCCTTCGTCCTCACCTTAGTGTACTTCTAGCTTTTTGTTAAGTCAAACTTTATCAAATTTAACCAAACTTAAAGATAAATATAACAACATGTATTACACCAAGGAGTATTACAGAACTACGACTAACATACATTCGTCTGACAAGTATGCTCTCCAGACCGGACTAGTCTTGATTACAGCTTACATTTAAGCACAACATAAGTTCTACAATTCCCTGTCGGTCTTCTCGATGCGAATGTAGAAATTGATCTGCTTGGCTGGTCCAGCATCGACAAGGTACTTGGATGGCACACAAAGGACCGACCTCAGATCTGTAAACTCCACCTCACCCGACTTTGGGAAGCTCGGCAACACGGCCCTCACATGCACTGCTTCGGACGGCGGCGGCTGGGTGTGCGACAACATACTCATATTGTACATCGACCATGCGCACGACACCGACCTGACGCATACTGGAGACACGAAAGTGGGACTAGGGATGGTTCCCGGAATGCGATCGGTGATGATCAAGACAAAAACAGAGCCGCCCCCCTACAAAACGAGCCGGTGGCATGCCGGCTCAGGGAACGACACCTGCTCTTGGAGAAGAATGGAGTAGCCATAGGAGAGCCTAATCACTTCGATCGGGTGATCCCTTTCAAGGTGGACCACGAGCTTTGCTGGCAGGCCGGTGTAGTTGTATCCGGGCACCGTGCAGCCGCACGTGCCATGTGATATATCCAAAACGTATCTACTTTCCCAAACACTTTTGCTATTGTTTCTCCTCTAAACTTTTGTGATTTGGATACAACTAACATAGACTGACGCTATTTTTAGCAGAATTACCTTGGTGTCTAGTTTTTGTGTAGAAAATCAACTACCAGAAAATATGCCAAAAATCCTATTTCACCAGAAGATCCATGGAGCTAGAGTACGAGACGGAGTGGAGGACTGGGGGGGACACACCCCTGCCAAGCGCGGGCCAGGCCTGGCCGTGCCTAGGGGGTTGCGGCCACCCCAGGCACCCCCTCGGCCTCCCTCTTCGCCTATAAGAAGCCCCTTGACCTAAAAACTGAGGGGGGTTCGTCGTTTTTCTAGAAAGAGTTCCGCTGCACCGCCACCACCAGAAGCCGTGATTCGGAACCAGAAACTCCGTTCTGGCACCCTGTCGGGACGAGGAATTTGGGGAGGATCATCGCCATCGTCATCACCAACGCCTCTCCATCAACCATCCATGTTTCCCTCATCCATGAGTGAGTAATCCCCCAAAGTAGGCTGTGGGGATGGTAGGGATTGGATGAGTTCTATCATGTAATCGGATAAGATTGTTAGGGCATAGTGCCTAGTATCTCTACTAGTGCTATTTGACTTTGTTGCAACTTGTTGTGCTTAATGCTTGTCACTAGGGCCCGAGTGCCATGATCTTAGATCTGAACTTATTATTGAATCATTATGATAGTATTGTTTGTGATCTTATCTGCAAGTTGTCTACACATATCATTGTCCGGATCCAAAGGCCCCGAAGTGACAGCAATTGGGACAACCGTAGGGGATGGCTGTGATGTGAGGATCACATGTATTCACGGAGTGTTAATGCCTTGCTCCGGTGCTCTATTAAAATGAGCACCTTAATTGCCAGTAGTTCCCTAGAGGCTCCGCTGCAACGGTCTCACTTGACAGAAGATGTGCAAGTTCTCATTGCGAGCATGCACGACTATGTATGGAGCACATGCCCAGGATTGTTTAGTACTTGGATGCTTGTTCTTATTTATCTGCAATGACCTAGATCTTGAAGTTACATGTTTAGAATCGTCCATGCAATGCCCGTCCAGCCATCCCTATGCCTACCGCAGTCGAATCCTATTGTTTATTGCTACTGTTACTATTGCTCCTGTTTCACTGCTATTGTTGCTTTGCTGTTAATACTGATAAACTTCTATGAGCAAGAACTATTTCCAGGTGCAGCTGAATTGACAACTCAGTTGTTAAGGCTTGCAAGTATTCTTTGGATCCCCTTGTGTCGAATCAATAAATTGGGTAATACTACCCGCGAAGACTGTTGCGATCCCCTATACTCGTGGGTCATCAAGACTTTTTTCTCTCGCTGTTGCCGGGGAGCATAGCTTTATTTGTAAGTTCACTTGGATCTATTATTTTTCATTGCTACTCCTTTCATCATGGGAAAGTCTCCTGATGGAAAGTTTCCTATTTTACCATCCACTACAAGAAGAGGTACAGTCCTAAACACCTCTGCTGCTCTTGATTAACCGTCTGTTATAAGTAAGCTTGTTACACCACCAACACATACTCATGCTACACACACTACTACTACTGCTGAATCTAAAACTATTTTTGATACTCATGATGTTACTTCTACTGTGCTTGATGTGAGTGGTTTATTAGGTCCTTTCCTAGATGCTACTATGGCTAGTCTAGGAAATACTGAAACTCCTAGTGAAGACACTGTTACACCTGTTAGTTCACCTGAGTCTAGAGAGAGAGATGATATTAATGATGGTTACATTGAGTTTACTGATGAATTTTTTGAAGAGTACCAAAACACACATGGTACTAATGCTATTAAGAGTCTCCTTGCAAGACGTACCATTATTCCTAAGTTGTCCTCTGATCCTAAGTTTGCCACTTCTCCCATAGATATTAAAGATAAAGATTATGATTTATCTCTTGATTTATCCTATTTGGACATTGTTGAGAAAGAACCTTTTTGTGGGACTGAAAATGAGAGTGCTGTAGATCATATGAATGAGCTTTATACTATGAGTGCTTTATTCTCTGATGATTTTAAGATGTGCAAGTATTTTTTTACTAAGATCTTCCCTTTCTCACTAAAAGGAGAAGCTAGGGCTTGGTTTAATAGACTGCCTCCTGGTTCAATTGATAGCCCTGATTGTTTGGTTGCTTCTTTCTTCCAGAAATATTTTCCTCCCAATGCTTGACATGCTGCTTTGCAGAGACTTTTTGATTTTAAACAGGGAGAAGAAGTGAAATTGCCTGAGTCATGGACAAGGTTCTGTGCCTTGATTCATGCACATCCTGGATGTCCATTGCCTAAGAATGAGCTTCTTGATATTTATTATAATGGACTAACTGATGATTCTAGGACATACCTAGATAGCTTTGCTGATTGTGTTTTCAGGAAAATAACTCATACAGATGCTGAAGAATTAATGGCTAAAATAAGAAAGAATTATGATGATTGGACTTCAACTGAGCTAAATACACCTAAGCCTATTACTCCTGAACTAGTTGTGCCTGAACCAGTTCCAACACCAACACAAAATAAGAGGGGAGTTATTGCATTAAATGATGAAGTGATGAAGGAAGCTAAGAAGTGTCTAAAGGAGAAAGGTATTAGAGCTGAAGATGTGAAGAATCTACCTCCTATAGAAGAATTATGTAAGCCAATTCATCACTCATCCACTATTGAGGTACACTCTCTCCAACACTTTGATGAAGGTGATATTCCTTATGATAAGCCTCCTGATCAATGTTTAGAGGAACTTGACATTTTTATTGTTCAGCAAGGTAATTTTAATAAACAAGTTCAGAATCATTTATTGGAAAACTCGAGATCTATTAAAGTGTTGAAAGATATTGTGGAAAGAACTTCTAATGATATTAAAATGCTTTCTAAACACTTTCAAATGGTTCAAACTCAAATTGATTAACTTTGTAAGGTACAAAACGATATGCTAGTTAATGCCTCAGGAGATAAACATGCTTATGGAATTAGAACTAGGAGTGGTATAGTTGCTCAAGATCCTTTATATCCTGAAGGACACCCTAAAAGAATTGAGCAGGACTCTCAGCAAGGTGAAAGTAGTGGTAGTCCTCGTAAGAGAAAGAAAAAGAAACATAAAATAGTTGAGGAACCTGATGACCCACAAGAATAGGGATCGCAACAGTCTTCGCGGGTAGTATTACCCAATTTATTGATTCGACACAAGGGGAGCCAAAGAATACTTGCAAGCCTTAACAACTGAGTTATCAGTTCAGATGCACCTGGAAATAGTTCTTGCTCACAAAAGTTTATCAGTAGCAACAGTTTGGTAGTAGTAACAGCAAAGCAACATCAGCAGTAACATCAATAGTGAAACAGGAGAAACAGTAACACTAACGGTAACAGTGGGATTCGAGTGCGGTAGGCATAGGGATGGATGGACGGGCGTTGCATGAACGAGTCTAAAAATTTAGCTTCAAGATCTAGGGCATTTCAGATAAATAATAATAAGCATCCAAGTACTAAACAATCCTAGGCATGTGCTCCAAATATAGTCATACATGCTCGCAATGAGAATTTGCACAACATCTTCTGTCCAGCCAGCCCGTGGCAGCACGGCCACTAGGGAACTACATGCAATTAAGGTGCTCCTTTTAATAGAGCACCGGAGCAAAGCATTAACACTCCCTGAACACATGTGATCCTCACACCATAGCCATCCCCTCCGGTTGTCCCAATTATTTTCACTTTCGGGCCTTCGGATCTGGACAATGATATGTGTACACAACTTGCAGATAAGATCACAAATAGTACTATCATAATGATTCAATAATAAGTTCAGATCTGAGATCATGGCACTCGGGCCCTAGTGACAAGCACTAAGCACAACAAGTTGCAACAAAGTCAAATAGCACAAGAGATACTAGTCACTATGCCCTAACAATCATATTCGATTACATGATAGAACTCATCCAATCCCTACCATCCCCAAGCCTACTACGGGGGATTACTCACTCATGGATGAGGGAAACATCAGAGGTTGATGGAGATGCGTTGGTGATGATCCTCTCCAAATTCCCCATCCCGGCAGGGTGCCAGAACGGAGTTTCTAGATCCGAATCTTGGTTTCTGGTGGCGGCGGTGTAGCGGAACTCTTTCTGGAAAACTATCGAATGCCCCTTGCTTTTGAGGTCAAAAGGCAACTTATAGGCATAGAGGGAGGCCGAGGGGGTGCCTGGGGTGACTGCACCCCCTCCGGGCGCGGCTAGTGGTGGGCCCGCGCCTGGGGTGGGTGTGGCCCCCAGGCTCCCTCTCAGTCTCGTCTTCTGGCTCCGTGGATCTTCTGGTGAAATATAATTTTTGGCATATTTTCCGGGATTTTTCCTGATAGTTGATTTCCTGCACAAAAACAAGACACCAAGGTAATTCTGCTGAAAACAACGTCATTCCGTGTTTGTTGTATCCAAATTACACAAGTTTAGAGAAGAAACAATAGCAAAGTGTTTGAGAAAGCAGATACATTTTGGACATATCAACTCCCCCCAACCTTAGCTTATTGCTTGTCCTCAAGCAATTCAGTTGAAAACTAAGTGCGATAAAACAACTTTCACGAACACATTGCTTCATATGATGTAAATATTCTCAGCACAGGAGTAGATGCTTATACAATTCATAATAAAGAGTATGCAACTAAGTCTACTCATACTCATTGCAAGCTATGAAGAGAAACCAACTCAATAATAATAAGAAGGATGAAACATAAACATAAGCAACATTTCAATGCTCATAATAAAGTATGATAGAGTGGTATCTCGCTTTCCTTTGTTTTGAAGAGCAGAATATAAATGCCAAGGCACCTCTGAAGTTCACATGAAGACTAGAAGTAAAGATATCATAGATACAAGCATCAAAATCCTAACATAATTAACCAAGTTTTGGAACAAACACAAGAATGACAACTATGCTCTCAAGAAGGTGCTCATATAATAAGTGGTGACTCAACAAGGTGGTGAAAACAGTTTTTTTGAAAGGTTTGAAAGGGTTCCAAATGCTGAAAGGAAGGTACTCATTAGCTTTGATCTCTCATTGCCCCTATCATAAGAATCTTTATGTGGTTAAGGTGAAAGTGAGGTCCACTCTGAATTATATGCTTGACAGACCATAGACTGGAAATCCCGAGTCCCTTGAGTACGAGGGCCGCTCCGCATGCTACTCAACTTTTGAGTCCAGGCAAGTTCTTGTCATTGTAAGTATTTGCATATCATTGAGAACCGCCAACAGGGTACCCCTTGCACATGGTACAAGAGCTTTCCCATAACCAAAATGACAAGGCAAGCAGACAATGAGCATCTCAGCAATCTTTTTATTTACTATATGCATAGTTTTTTATTGAGGATGCTTCATAGATACCTCACTATGGTGATGCTGCAAGTTTCCACCATGATTAGGCATGGATTAGGCTAGCGGCCCAGGCGTTTCTCTAACATAGAATACAAACTCCATGGACTCACAAGTCCCCCTTTCATTTCACATTGTCGACATCCGCAAACAAAAGAGCAAGGTATCAACTATATATAAATATATCTAAAAGGTGTTGAAAACGTTCCCCGTCACAGCACGGTTCTGCTAACTCCCAGCATATAATTTGCAAGCATATAACTTTCATGGACTAGTCACAATGGTTCAGGATTATTACGTGCAAGGAATAAAGTGTGCCATCAAGTTCGTGAGAGCTTTACTAACTAACTTTCTCAAAACAGACAAACATTTTATTTTGTAAGAAACACGACATATAAAATATGCACTGAAGTAGCAAATGATGCTAATAGGTAGGTATAGTGGACACAGCTGGCAATATTGGTTTTGGGGAGTTGGAAGCACATGTAGAGCTCATACTCAGTGCAAGTGAATGCTAGCAATAGAGAGGGAGTGACAAACAAGAGAGCAATAACTGTCATAATCATGCTTCCAACAAAACATGACTAATTATGGCATGAAAGTGATACAAGAACTCCGAGGCAAAATAAATCATCGAGGCTTACTGACTATTGATTAGTCATATGCATGCGTGAGCATGTGCCAAGTTGATTCACATGAACAGTTAGAGGAGGATACCACAATATCATACCAAAGTATGAATAAAACAATGCAAGCAAACATTCATATGACATGCTACAAACTATTAGCAAGCTGGATCTGATCATAGACAAGCAAGAACTACTAAGCATCCATAATGACATACACCTTACACAAACAGGCTAAGCATGCTCATAGTGATGAGTATATGTACAAAAATGAAACAAATAGAGTT
Source organism: Avena sativa (assembly GCA_916181665.1). Lineage (NCBI taxonomy): Eukaryota > Viridiplantae > Streptophyta > Magnoliopsida > Poales > Poaceae > Avena > Avena sativa. The sequence goes on from OV702295.1 coordinate 58,950,387, forward strand.
TGTTACCAGCCTCTTACCACTCCTCGAGTTTTCTTAATCTTCATTATCGCTCTTCACTTGTGTGACTTGAATAATTAACATGAAACCAAAATCCACTGAGAACGGCTGAACCCTGCAAAGAGCTCACAAAACCAAAGAAGAACAACAAATAATTTTGGTGTTTTCGATTTTTTAGAAGAAAGCAAACAAAGCAAAACCAAACAAGAGGCAAACAAAACAAAAGAAACAAACAAAGAAAAATCTTTTTGTATTTTTTCTTTTAAGGCAAACCAAAACCAAAAAGAAAAGAAACAAACCAAGAGAAACAACTAAACTATTTTTGGTATTTTTGTGTTTTTGAGAAAGAAGCAACAAGAACCAAAAAGAAAACGAAACAATGGATATACAAAGAACCAACCGAACATGATGTATATATGAGTGTGATGTTGGTATACCTCCCCCCAAGCTTAGGCTTTTGGCCTAAGTGGGGCTCAATCCCATGGTGTCCAAGAGGATGAACCTCCGTAGTATGTCAAGGAAGCTCCCTCGTCCTGGTATGAGCTCGAGGCCTCCCCCGTGTAATACACAGAGGGGTCGTATGATGGTGCTTCCTCCTAATAGTGCCCGTGGAAGTTAAGAGAGCGCAGCTTGTCATCCATCTCCGCCTTCGAGCGTGACAAACGTCTTTAAGAAATACTGAGCAAAGTGGTTTGGGGTAGAGGGGTCTCTCTCGCTTCCCCACCAGTAAACAACATTCTATAAACAAAGTTCTCAAGGGTAGAGCTAGTGGTGACAAAGTGGTGCGCCTTCATGGCAGCAAGATCAAGCCTCCGAGGAGCCAAAACTGTATCATGTGGATCAACAGCAATATTCAAGGCAGCAGCAATACGCGTAGTAATAATTCGCCCATAAATGGGTCCCTTAGTAGCTAAACAACGAGCAATGAGAGAACCAAGATTAAACTTATCCACATTGTTTAGCGCAGCAGCTAAGAAGGCCAAATGATAGTTGGAGATATTACTAGTGTTCTCCCTACCAAGAACACTGGTGGCAAGATAGTAGGCAAAGTACCTGATGGCTGGAAGTTGAATATTCTTTATCTTCCCTCGCTGAGCTCTACGGTCATCATCATTGGTTATTCCTCTAACAATTTAGCAGGTAGAGCTGTAATCTACTTGATGACCCAGTTGTACCAAGTCCCAGGACCTGGCAAAATTGCTTCAAAGTCATAGAATGAGCCCTGCCATAAATTTTGAAAGACATAGAAGGCTTGAACATACTATTAGTAAAGGAGAAACTCTCCACAAATGTTTTAGTAAGCAAAGCATATTGTGCGCTCTCATCCTGCATGTAACTTTTTAGCCCAGCCCTCTGAACCAAAGTCATAAAATTATTAAGAATCCCAGTAGCTTGCAAGAAAGTTTGGCAAGGAAAGGCGGAGGGGCGCACATACCCTTCATCTCCTTCGTTACCAAATCGCGGAGTGATGAGATCCTCATTGTATGAGGGTTAGTACTAGTAGATGACCTTGGAAACCTTGATCTTCTAGGTGGATCACTCTCAAATATATCACCAAATGTGTGGTGGTCCATGACTTCCATTTTCTGAAATTTTAAACAACCATTAAACCAAGTGATTTCTAAGTTGATAAATGATGAGTAATTACTATAGGAACTTGCTAGAGGACTACACATGCATCAAAATAAAGTTTATAAGCATAGAACAAGCATGCAAGCTCAAACAACCTGACACCAATAGCAGCAAAATACTCAAAATACAATCTACCAATCACAAATGTAATTGGACAAGTGGAGGAGGCACATACCAAGGAGCAATCCCTCCAAAAATCAGCACTTGAGATGGGCTAAACAAGTAGATCGAAAATCACGAGCAAGAACAGCAAGAACTCGAGCTTGAGCAAGTTTTCCGATGTTTTTCGGGAGAGAGAAAGAAGATGGCTTTGTGGAGGCAGCCTGGAGGGCCCCAGGTGGGCCAGACCCCCACAGGCGCCACCCCCTGGTAGGCCACGCCTACCATGGGTGTGGTGGCCTTGGGTGGCCCCTGGGTCACTTCAGGTACCTCTCTGCCCCTTTTTTCGAGGAAAAACTTATTTTGAACTTTCTGGGATTTTTCGGGAAACTTTATTTTTGGCCAATTTTCAGGGTAGGAAAATTGATTTTCTCGCAGAAACAGTTTTTTCAGAAGAAGCAAAATCAAACCAAAAGCCAAACTACAAGATATCTAAGAAACTCAAACAAACAAACAACTAACAAAACTAAATCTAAAGCAAAGACTTGGAAGGAGAAAAGTAAAAGAAAGAAAGAATAACCATAGTGAAAACATTATTTTGTTCATTAAAATCCTTTTGTTAACAAGGTTGATCAAGTATTTTTACCAAAACAATCTTAGATGAAGCAAAACTTTGTATTCCACCAAGTGATTATGTTACCTCAAGCTTGATAGCAATGGTCCCAATCATAATAGTTTCAAAATTTTCTTGTGGAATGGGACAATATATTTCTCCAACCTTGATGCTCTCAATATTTTCAATGGAGTTTAGGCAATATCTTTTGGCAACCTTATTGGGGAAATAGAAAGTGTGCTCTTTGTCATTAATATTGAATGTTACTTTTCCTTGATTACAATTGATGACAGCACCTACAGTATTAAGAAAAGGTCTCCCAAGAATAATAGACATATTATCATCTTCAGGCATTTCAACCACAACAAAATCAGTTAAAACCATGCAATTATGAGCTACTTGAACAAGAATATCCTCACATATACCAACAGGAACAATAGTTCACTTATCAGCCATTTGCAAAGATATATCAGTTGGTATCAACTTTTCTAGCCGGAGTCTCTTATAGAGAGAAAAAGGCATAACACTAACTCCAGCTCCCAAATCACATAAAGCAGTTCTAACATAATTATTCTTAATAGAGCAAGGAATAGTTGGTATACCTGGATCACCAAGTTTCTTTGGAACCTTACCATTGAAGGAGTAATTAGCAAGCAAAGTAGAAATCTCCTCATTAGGAATATTCCTTTTAGTAGAGACAATATCCTTCATATACTTTGAATAAGGAGGCAACTTAATAACATCAGTCAAAGGAATTTGCAAAAATAAAGGTTTCATCCACTAACACAACTTGTTGTAGTGTTCTTCCTCCTTTGACTTGTGTTTCTTACCTGGAAAAGGCATAGGTTTTTACACCCAAGGTTCTCTCTCTTTACCATGTTTATTAGCAATAAAATCTTCCTTAGTGTACCTAGTGTTCTTACTGTGCTTCTTAGGTTCTTCCTCAACTTCCTCATTATTAGGAGCATCATTTTTATTATTACCAATCTTAGTTTTAGCATTAGAGACAGATATACTATTAGGATCTACAGTAGGTTGAAGTGGTTCCTCAACTATTATACGTTTCTTTTTCTTCCTCTTACGAGGACTACCACTATCTACTTGTTGGGAATCCTGCTCTATTCTTTTAGGTTGTCCTTTAGGATATAAAGGATCTTGAGTATCCATACCACTCCTAGTTCTAATTCCATAAGCATGTTTATCTCCTGAGGCATTAACTAGCATATCCTTTTGTACCTTAGCAAGTTGATCAAGTTTGGTTTGAACCATTTGAAAGTGTTTGCAAAGAATTTTAATATCATTAGAAGTTCTTTCCACAATATCTTTCAACTCACTGATAGCTCTAGAGCTTTCCAATAAATGATTCTGAACTTGTTTATTAAAATTACCTAGTTTAACAATAAAAATGTCAAGTTCCTCTAAGCATTGATCATGAGGCTTACTATAGGGAATATCACCTTCATCAAAGTGTTGGAGAGAGTGTATCTCAATTGTGGATGAGTGGGGAATTGGCTTACATAATTCTTCTATAGGAGGTAGATTCTTCACATCTTCAGCTCTAATACCTTTCTCCTTTAGACACTTCTTAGCTTCCTTCATCACTTCATCATTTAATGCAATAATTCCTCTCTTCTTTGGTGTTGGTCTTGGAATTGGTTCAGGAACATCTAGTTCAGGAGTAATAGGCTCAGGTGTATTCAGCTCAGTTGAAGTCCAATCATCATAATTCTTGCTTATTTTAGCCATTAATTCTTCAGCATCTGTAGGAGTTCTTTTCCTGAAAACACAATCAACAAAGCTATCTAGGTAGGTCCTAGAATCATCAGTTAGTCCATTATAATAAATATCAAGCAACTCATTCTTAGGTAATGGACATCCAGGATATGCATGAATCAAGGCACATAACCTTGTCCATGACTTAGGAATTTTTTCTTCTTCTCCTTGTTTAAAATCAAAAAGTCTCTGCAAAGCAGCATGTCTAGCACTGGGATGAAAATATTTCTAGAAGAAAGAAGCAATCAAACAATCAGGGCTATCAATGGAACCAAGAGGTAATCTATTAAACCAGGACCTAGCTTCTCCTTTTAGTGAAAAAGGGAAAATCTTAGCAACAAAGTACTTGCGCATCTTAAAATCATCAGAGAATAAAGCACTCATAGTAGAAAGCTCATTCATATGAGCCACAACACTCTCATTTTCAGTCCCACAGAAAGGTTCTTTCTCAACAATATATAAATAAGACAAATCAAGAGAGAAATCATAATCTTTATCTTTAATATCTATGGGAGAAGTAGCAAACTTAGGATCAGAGAACAACTTAGGCATAATAGTACATCTAGAAAGGAGACTCTTAATAGCACTAGTACCATGTGTGTTTCGGCACCATTCAACAAATTCATCAGTGAGCTCAATGTAACCATCATTAATATCATAACTCTCACTAGCCTCAAGTGAGCTAACAGGTGTAACAGTGTCTTCACTAGGAGTTTCTGTATTTCCTAGACTAGCCATAGTAGCATATAGAATAGGACCTAATGAACCACTCGCATCAAGCACAGTAGAAGTAACATCATGAGTATCAAAAGTAGTTTCAGATTCAGCAGTAGTAGCAGTGTGTGTAGCATGAGCATGTGGTGGTGGTGTGACAAGCTTACTTATAATAGACGGTGAATCAAGAGCAGTAGCGGTGTTTAGGATTGTACCTCTTCTTGTAGTGGATGGTAAAATAGGCAACTTTCCATCATGAGACTTCCCCATGATGAAAGGAGTAGCAGTGAACAATAATAGATCCAAGTGTACAAATAAAGCTATGCTCCCCGGCAACGGCACCAGAAAATAGTCTTGATGACCCACAAGTATAGGGGATCGCAACAGTCTTCGCGGGTAGTATTACCCAATTAATTGATTCGACACAACGGGAGCCAAAGAATACTTGCAAGCCTTAACAACTGAGTTGTTAGTTCAGCTTCACCTGGAAATAGTTCTTGCTCACAGAAGTTTATCAGTAGCAACAGTTTGGTAGTAGTAACAACAAAGCAACAGCAGCAGTGAAAAAGGAGCAACAGTAACAGCAACGTTAACAGTAGGATTCGAGTGCGGTAGTCATAGGGATGGATGGACGGGCGTTGCATGGACGAGTCTAAACATGTAACTTCAAGATCTAGGGCATTGCAAATAAATAATAATAAGCATCCAAGTAAGAAACAATCCTAGGCATGTGATCCAAATATAGTTATACGTGCTTACAATGAGAACTTGCACAACATCTTCTGTCCAGCCAGCCCGTGGCAGCGCGGCCACTAGGGAACTACATGCAATTAAGGTGCTCCTTTTAATAGAGCACCAGATCAAAGCATTAACACTCCGTGAACACATGTGATCCTCACACCATAGCCATCCCCTCCGGTTGTCCCAATTATTTTCACTTTCGGGCCTTCGGATCCGGACAATGATATGTGTACACAACTTGCAGATAAGATCACAAATAGTACTATCATAATGATTCAATAATAAGTTCAGATCTGAGATCATGGCACTCGGGCCCTAGTGACAAGCACTAAGCACAACAAGTTGCAACAAAGTCAAATAGCACAAGAGATACTAGGCACTCTTCCCTAACAATCATATTTGATTACATGATAGAACTCATCCAATCCCTACCATCCCCAAGCCTACCGTGGGGGATTACTCACTCATGGATGAGGAAAACATCGGAGGTTGATGGAGATGCGTTGGTGATGATGATGGCGATTATCGTCTCCAAATTCCCCGTCCCGGCACTGTGCCAGAACGGATTTTCTGGATCCGAATTTTGGTTTGTGGTGGCGGGGGTGTAGCGGAACTCTTTCTGGAAAACTATCGAACCCCCCTCAGTTTTTAGGTCGAAAGGCAACTTATAGGCGCAGAGGGAGGCCGAGGGGGTGTCTGGGGTGGCTGCACCCCCTCCTGGCGCGGCCAGTGGTGGGCCCGCGCCTGGGGTGGGTGTGGGCCCCCCATGCCGCCTCTTTGTCTCGTCTTCTACCTCTGTGGATCTTCTGCTGAAATATAATTTTTGGAATATTTTCCGAAATTTTTCCTAATAGTTGATTTTCTGCACAAAAACAAGACACCAAGGTAATTCTGCTGAAAACAACGTCAGTCCGTGTTCCAAATCACACAAGTTTAGAGAAGAAACAATAGCAAAGTGTTTGAGAAAGTAGATACGTTTTGGACGTATCAGAACCCTCTGAACCTGCTGTAGATCCTAATAGTATATCTGTCTCTGATGCTGAAACTGAGAGTGGTAGTGATAAAAATGATGCTCCTAATAAGGAGGAAGTTGAGGAAGAACCAGAGAAGCATACTAAGAAAAATAGGTACACTAAGGAAGATTTTATTGCTAATAAACATGGTAAAGAGAGAGAACCTTGGGTGCAGAAACCTATGCCTTTTCCAGGTAAGAAACACAAGTCAAAGGAGGAAGAACACTACAACAAGTTTTGTGAGTGGATGAAACCTTTATTTTTGCAAATTCCTTTTGACTGACGCTATTAAGTTGCCTCCCTATTCAAAGTATATGAAGGATATTGTCTCTAATAAAAGGAAGATTCCTAATGAGGAGATTTCTACTTGGGTTGCTAATTATTCCTTCAATAGTAAGGTTCCAAAGAAACTTGGTGATCCAGGTACACCAATTATTCCCTGCTCTATTAAGAATAATTATGTTATAACTGCTTCATGTGATTTGGGATCTAGAGTTAGTGTTATGCCCTTTTCTCTCTACTAGAGACTCCAGCTAGAAAAGTTAATACCAACTAATTTATCTCTGCTAATAGCTGATAAGTCAACTACTATTCCTGTTGGTATATGTGAGGATGTTCCTATTCAAGTGGCTCATAATTTCTTGGTTTTTAACTGATTTTATTGTGCTTGAGATGCCTGAAGATGATAATATGTCTATTATTCTTGGGAGACCCTTTCTTAATACTGCAGGTGCTGTCATTAATTGTAATCAAGGAAAAGTAACTTTTAACATTAATGAAAAAGAGCATACTGTCTATTTCCCCAAGAAGGCTGCTAAGAGCTATTGCCTGAATTCCATTGAAACCGTTGAGAGCATCAAGTTGGAGAAATATATTGTCCCATTCCACAAGAAAGTTTTGAAACTATTATGATTGGGACCATTGCTATCAACATTGAGGTAACATAATCACTTTGTGGAATACAAAGTTTTGTTTCATATAAGATTGTTTTGGTAACAAGACTTGATCAACCTTGTTAACAAAAGGATTTTAATGAACAAAATAATGTTTCCACTGTGGTTTACTTGCTTTCTTTTACCTTTCTCCTTCCTAGTCTTTGCTTTTTCTCTAGTTAGCTTTGGTTTTGTTAGTTGTTTGCTTGTTAGAGTGTCTTAGAACTTCTGTAGTTTGGTATTTTGTTTGCTTTTGCTTCTTCTAAAAAAAGTCTGTTTCTGCGAGAAAATCAATTTTCATACCCTGAAAATTGGCAAAAACTAAAGTTTCTCCAAAAATCCCAGAAAATTCAAAATAAATTTTTCCTTGAGAAAAGGGAAGAGGGACACCCGGAGTGACCCAGGGGGCCACCCCAGGCTAGCACACCCCTGGTGGGCGCGACCAGGCCCCAGGTGGCGCTGGCTGGGGTGTGGCCCAGCTGGACCCCTTCAAGGTGCCTCCTCCCAGCCATCTTCTTTCTCTCTCCCTAAAAACACCGGAAAACTTTCTCAAGCTCTAGTTCTTGCTATTCTTTCTCGAGAATTTCGATCTCCTTGCTCATCCCATCTTTGCTGCTAATTTTTGGAGGGATTTCTCCTTGGTATGTGCCTCCTCCACTTGTCCAATTAGATTTGTGATTGGTAGATTGTATCTTAAGTATTTTGCTACTATAGGTGTCAGGTTGTGTGAGCTTGCATGCTTGTTCTATGCTTAGAGATTTCATTTTGATGAATGTGTAGCCCTCTAGCAAGTTCCTATAGTAGTTGCTCATCATTTATCAACTTGGAAATCACTTGGTTTGATGTTTGTCTAAAAATTTCAGAAAAGAAGATGAGTGCATACCCACTGAATCAATATGATTTGATGGTACCTGAGCCAATGAAAGTTCATCATGAGGAAGGAGTCTTCCCTTCCATATATCGATGCCATGAATTTATGAGAGCCGCGAGAATCCTCCAGGATTTCAAAACTATGATTACCAATGCAGGGTTGGAACACTTTGTTGAAGGTGAACCTTTTCAATATGTTAAGCTAACCATGGCTATGATGCAGGACTTCCGGTTTACTTGGTGTTCATCTAATCCCATGGTCCATTATAAAATATACAATATAGCTGTCGACCTGCCGTTTGCTGATTTCTATGCAGCTATTAGAGTGCCCAATTGGGGATCTTGTGAGAAGATCAAGGAGAGGCCCAAGTCACTTATGGATTTATATGCTGAGATTTGCCAAGGTTTTGACTTCTCGAAGGAAAGTGGTAAAACTCGGAACATTCAGTTCCCATCTATAAGATATTTTGCCTATTTCATTACCGTGTGTTCTTGCTAGAAAGATTGCTAGAAAGTTATCTTCTTTTGATCTAGCTTTTATCGCAACTGCTTTGAATAGGGATAGATCTTATAACCTGGGTGCTTTGATAGCCTACTGTCTCACCACTAACTGCGAGAAGGGTGGAATTTGTGGAGGTCTCATTGCCTCTAGCTTGCTAGCTTTCCATGGTCTAGATCCTCACCATTCAGATTATCGGTTCCCCGTAGAGAGGCTTAATATTGAATCCATGGTTCAGCATAACTTTGTTTCTTTAGGGGCTACTGTGAGTAGTTTACCGTATGAATTATCTTTTGCCAAGCGTGGTTGGAGAAGGGGTAGGACTAAGAAAGTAGTTTATTTGCCTGCACTTGCTTTGTTTAATTTTGATAACAGGCAAGGATGGTCGCTCACGGAGGAGGAGTTTGACACGTATGTGGTGGAGCTCTCCCAACAAGAGGAAAAAGTTGGAGAGGATGCCGAAGATGATTTAGTTCAGCCCTCCAACTTGGGAGAGTCTTCATACCAGCAACCTTCTTATGATTGGGGTGCGTATTCTTCTTCATCGCAAGCGCCTGACTATGATCATTCCTATGATGACCCACCAGCTTGGGGTTACTACCCGTGCTATTGAGCCCCACTTAGGCCAAAATCCTAAGCTTGGGGGGAGGTATACCCACTTCACACTCATCTTTATATCATGTCGGTCGGTTCTTTGTATATCCATTGTTTTCGCTTTCTTTTTGGTTCTTGTTGCTGCTTTCTCAAAACAAAAAAATACCAAAAATATTTTCGTTGTTTCTCTTGGTTTGTTTCTTTGATTTTTAGCTATAGTTTGCCTTAAAATAAAATCCAAAAATATTTTGCTTTGTTTGCTTTTGCTTTGTTTGCCTTTGCTTGGTTTGTTTTTGCTTTGTTTGTCTTGCTTTAAAAAATCGAAAACACCAAAAATATTTGTTGTTCTTCTTTGGTTTTGTGAGTTCTTTGCAGGGTTCAACCGTCCTTTGTGGATTTTGGTTTCATGTTATTATTCAAGTCACACAAGTGAAGGGCAATAATGAAGATTAAGACAATTTGAGGTGTGGTAAGAGGCTGGTAACGAACTCTATTTTTTTTCATTTTTGTACATATACTCATCATTGTGAGCATGCTTAGTCTGTTCATGTAGGGTGTATGTTATTATGGATGTGTTGGGGATATGCTATATGGGTATCCTCATAGCATGTCTCTTATCCGACTAACCCGGGTGGCCCACAGTCGGTAGCATGGCGTATGGCCTGCTGGGCGGCCCAGTTAGGTGGATCCAGAAGGGAGGCCCATGCCGGATAAGGGAAGGCTACGGTGGAGTCACCAGCGTACTCGGAGCCTTGGAGTGCAAGATACACAAGACTAGTAATAGACGGTGTAGAACTCTGTAACCTGTCCGGCTAGGACTTTTCCCTGTAACCCTAGGACCTGGCGACTATATAAGTCGGGCCTATGGGAGCCTTTAGGGCATCGTTTTACATACACCTCGCACAACGAACCTATCTCTGTAACTCGGCGTATTGCCATTATAGTGATTTATAGCAGGAGTAGGATTCCGCCACCGTTGTGGGATCTGAACCTGGGTAAGCTGTGTTACCTCGTACCCGTCAACCGTCCGCCTTACCCCACGTCTCTAAACATGCACTGTGAGGACCCCTCCATGGCGTACTCGTCGGCAATACCATGACAGTTGGCGCCCACCGTGGGGCAAGAGGCGCTTCAGGCTCTTCAGCTGGCGAGGACCAAGATCTTCGCGGGAATCGGCAAAACCGTAGCCATCGGACGCGTTCTATTCTCCGGCAACGTTCCGATCGTCCCCCCGACGAGTTCTGGATCCCGGCGAAGACGAACCCTACGCGGTGTTCGATCGTTCCTATCGGAGACATCCACCTCTTCATTGGCGAAACCGACTCGGGCACTAGTTCCCTGGGAGTCGGAGGAGCATCAAGACCCGCATGGACCGCCTACGGGCAGGATACGTTCGCGGAAGGATCGATGTCGGATCTCTCCTCGGAGTTTGCCGACAAAGATCGGAAAAATTCAAGACCCACCCAAACCGCCCCTGTGCAGGATATAAAGGTGGAAGATCACTGCAAATCCGCCGGCTCCGCCCGTGTGTCTGGACAGCAGAGATCCAAGTTCGTCGGCGTGGTTACCATCTTCGATCTTGGCGCGCTGCGTTCAGAGAGAGGGCGAAAACCCCCGCGACTACCTCGCCAGGTGGCTCCGTATACGGGCCGACCTAGCCAATTACCCCAATGATGATGCCATCTATCACTTTGTGGAAGGACTGGACCACGGCACGCTTCTCCGACATTCCCTAAGACGGCAACAGGCGTCAGGACGCCTCACCTTCGAACGCATGGTGAACACCGTCAACAACTACGCGGAGGCTGAACCGGCAGCTTAGACAGCGCTTGCGCTCATTGACGAAGCACCTACGATTCAGCCACCACCACCGCCTCCGGCCGCCATCGTCGCAGCAGCACCACCACCTCCAGTCATCGCCGAGGCCGTTGCACCTCCACCGCCCGTCATCGAGGAAGTCCTGGCACCCTCTGACTCTGTCATTGACGCGCTTTATGCTGATTTCAGTGCAGACTCCGAGGAGATAGACTTCAGTACAGAAGAGCTAGACTCCTCCATGCAGGAGATGGAGGAGGAGTACTCGCGCGACAAGCAAGCTAATAACATCGTCATGTGTCGAGGGGTGTTCGTCACCATCGGGACAGCGATGGATGAAGACCAGCCCGGGCAAGTTCCTCCTACGGCGCTGGATAAGGGGAAGGGGCCACTTATTGCTGCTGACGATGATCGCGAGAGTCATGCCTCCTCCGCCTAAACCAGTGTAGCAGCCGCAGGAACTCGGCACCGGTCCGAGCAACAACAACACCGCGAACTTGCCGCCTCCAGCATCCATGTCGGCAGCAGCCCATGTTACTCTAGCTGATAGAGTGATGTACGACAATCTCCTCGTTGAGCCACTAACTGTTGATCATATCCGGAACGTGACTCAGCTTGACGAGAAGCGCCAGCAGCTGCTGGAGGAGGCGCAAGCCATCACGGAGCAAGGCGCTAAACTAGATCGAGATCTGGTCAATGCCCAGAAGTCCATAGAGAAAGCAAGAGCAATGGAGGCCGAGTACAAGACTCTGCTGCAACAGCAGAAGGCTAAGAAAGCTCCGGCTCGCGTCATCAACGATCCTGGTGTACGGCGGAACCTAGGATGGGCTCCCTCGAAGCTGGCACAGGCCAAGCCATACATTAACAGTGAAGGCAAGCAGGTGATGCCCAGCCCACTCCTTAACCTCCCCGTCGCCAAGACCCTTCTGGAGCAGGATAGATCGCCCGAGGAAGTGGAGCAGGTTTATGACCTAGTGGCCAAGGCGGTAAAGCAGCAGGAAAAGGCCACCTCTCAGAGGCTTGAGTCTGACCCAGCGCTCTGCCGATCTAGCCAGTACAAACCGCCAAGGGACAGATCTCCTCAGGATGTCGGATCACGGACGGGTTCATCAGAACAAAGGCGAAGGGATGCACGCAATAGGAAGGATGCTATCCCCATATCCTCCGACCACAGAGAAAGAGCCCAACCTCGCCGCCCTGATCCCCCCGACGTCAGGAAGACTACAAGGCTCACCATCGTACGGATATGCCCCCACCAAAGCAGTGCGGCATCGTCATCCGCGACAACGCGGAGCAGACCCGTCACGACGGAAAGTACAACGAAGGACATAAGAGCAGGTCGCGCCATGACCCTCCGCGTCCGACAAGCAACCGCGATAGGCGTGAAGCGTCGCAGGAGAGTAACAGCAAGAAAGCTAACCCACCTCCACCTCCGCCTCTTTCACCGCCAAGCAGTCACCATGGCGGAGGAGGCCCGCGTCGTTCGCGCAGCCCATCCCCTGTTGAAAAAAAGAAGAAGAACCCGGAGCCGTACGATGCACGTTCGCGGATCGACAAGATCCACGAGGCCCGGGAAGGACCATATCTGGGACCACGTTGCTTTGGACCTGCAATACGGTCCGCAACTTACCCCAAAGGATTCTGGATTGACAAGACCATCAAGCCCTATGACGGCACCTCCAAGCCTGCCACATGGTTGTAGGACTACGGCAACGCGGTGGAGATTTCCGGAGGCAACCCCAACATCACCGTCAAGTACCTCCCGTTAATGTTGGCGGGCACGGCCCGTCAATGGATCGACGACTTGCCGGAGAAATCTATCTACAACTGGATGGACATGCAAGAAGCGTTCACCAAAAACTTTGAGGGTACATACAAGCATCCCTGCACTGTGGGTGATCTACAGCGGTGCGTGCAAGAGAAAGACGAGACATCTCGCGCCTACCTCTCCCGCTGGCTGGACATGAAGAATTCCTGCGTAGGAGTGCATGCCCAGACCGCCATGGCCGCCTTCATCGATGGATTGGAAAGGGGCACGTTACTCCGGCATAAGCTAAAGCTCTTGCAGGACAATCATCAGATTGACTTGAATCAGATGATTCAGTTTGCTAGTGAGTTTACAGCTGCCGACGATGATGCTCGTGGCTCTTTGCCAGCAACGGCCGTTCCAACCCAAGCTCGGAGGAACAACAGTACAAAGCGGAAAACCGCTCCAGAAGAAAAGCAATCTACCAACATGGTCACCATGACTTTTGCAGGACGAGGCGAGGGCGGACAACGTGGTCGAGGAAGGGGAGCAGGCCGTGGGCAGCAGCGAGGAAGTGAAACCAACTCGGCGCCGCTTCGCGTTCCCCAAACCTACGAAGAGTACCGTGATATGCCGTGCCTCGTACACCTCGACGCCAACGGCAAGGACACCCATACCAATCGACACTACAAGTTCGTCAATGACCTTAAGGAAGACCCGGAGTCCGGCTATAAGCAAAGTCAAAAGAACAGACCGCACGGCAAGGGCAAGGGGAAGAAGAAGGATGAGGAGTCCAAGGATTCAAGTGACATGGACAAGGACGTTGACCCAAAGCACACCGCCAAGAGAGATGACAAGGGCAAGAACCCCTTCGCAAAGAAGGCCCCAGTCTACCACACATTCCTTGGCACCCCCACCGTCCGACAACAGAAGACCTCTCTAAGGATCCTGATGGCCACTCTCCCCCCAATTCCCCAATACCTACGCTGGTCGGAGGTTCCAATAACTTGGGACAGGACGGACCACCCAGACCTTGTGCCCACGAAGAACCAGTACGCCATGGTCATCAACCCATTGATTGACGGCGTGGAGTTCACCAAGTGCATGGTGGATAGTGGAAGCAGCATCAACATCATGTACCTGGATACACTGCAAAAGATGAACTTGACGGAGGCAAACCTAAGGCGGACCAACACCGTGTTCCATGGCGTAGTTCCTGGACGGGATGCTTGGTCCCTTGGGTGCATTACGCTTCAGGTAGCCTTTGGCGACGTTAATAATTACCGCCAAGAGCGCATGAACTTTGAGGTGGTCCCCTTCAAGAGCGTGTACCACGTCATATTCGGCTGCGACATATTCCACACGTTCATGGCCAAGCCATGCTTCGTCTACAACAAGCTCAAGATACCCGGACCGAACGGTGTCATCATCGTATCCGGAAGCTTTACCTAGGCAAGGGACTGCGAGATCAATGAAGCAGCCGTTGCAGAAGCTGTCCTCTACAGCGAAGAATTCAAGGATATCCAGAGCAAGGTCAATGACTCAGAGATGCCCGCGTCGAAGAAGCAGATCTCCGACTCCGCTCCTGCGTTCAAGGCCGCCATCGAGACCAAGCCGGTGGAACTTGTGGTAGGCGATGCCTCCAAGACCGTCGCCATTGGGACAAACCTGGATCCCAAATAGGAAAGCGCGCTCGTCGAGTTCCTTCGTGAGAATAGGGACATCTTTGCCTGGCAACCTGCCGACATGAAAGGTGTACCTAGGGAACTTGCCGAGCACAGCTTAAACATAGATCCAAAATGTAAACCAGTGAAACAACCTCTACGACGCTTCGGAGATGAGAAGAGACGCGCCATTGGCAAAGAGATAGCTAGGTTACTTAAGGCTGAGTTTATCCGAGAAGTCCTTCACACCCGATGGGTGGCCAATCCTGTACTTGTTCCCAAAAAGGGAACCAATGAATTAAGAATGTGCATTGATTACACCGGCTTGAACAAAGCATGTCCCAAAGATCCGTTTTCTTTGCCTCGCATTGACCAAGTCATTGACTCGATGGCTGGCTCGGAACTTTTGTGTTTTCTCGATGCATACTCAGGATACCACCAGATCAAGATGAGGAAGTCGGACCAATTGGCCACTTTGTTCACTACCCCATATGGCACGTTTTGCTATGTCACGATGCCCTTTGGGTTGAAAAACGCAGGTGCTACCTACCAGCGGACAATGCAACATTGCCTTCACGACCAAATTGGTCGGAACATTCACGCCTATGTGGACGATATCGCGGTGATGTCTAAAAAGTCAAACGACTTAATCTCTGACTTAAAAGAAACCTTTGATAATCTCTAGAAATACAACATGATGCTCCACCCTAAGAAGTGCGTCTTCGGGATTCCAGCCAGCAAACTGTTGGGCTTCATCGTTTCCCAGCGCGGAATCGAGGTCAACCCGGAGAAAATCAAGGCCATCTTAAACATAAACCGTCCGACATGCCTAAATGACATTCAACCACTAACAGGTTGCGTTGCAGCAGTTAGTCGGTTCATCAGCCGACTTGGAGAGAAGGCTCTGCCGCTATACAAGTTGCTGAAGGAGGCGGATAAATTCACATGGACGGACGAGGCAGATGCAACATTGAAGAAGCTCAAGGAGATTCTTTCCTCAGCGCCCATCCTTGCAGCACACGAGCCTGGTGAGCCCTGTTAATTTACATGGCGGCAACCAACCGGGTTATCAGCATCGTCGTCATGGTAGAACGGAAGGAACCAGGCTATGAGCACGGAGTTCAACGACCAGTTTACTATGTAAGCGAGGTCTTGACGGAGTCCAAGCAGCGTTATCCGCACTACCAAAAGATAGCTTATGGAGTATTCCTTGCTTCATGGAAGCTGAGGCATTACTTTCAGGAGCACCCAATCACAGTAGTGAGAAATACTCCACTGTCCGACATTGTCAACAACAGTGACGCTACAGCAAGGGTCGCGAAGTGGGGCATTGAACTTGCCGTCTTCGAGATCACCTACAAAAGACGCGACGCTATCAAATCACAAGCCTTGAAAGATTTTATTGCAGATTGGACGGAGATGCCGGATGCCACCCGGTTGCCGGAACCAGAGTACTGGGTGATGCACTTTGACGGATCAAAGCCGCTCAACGGCTCGGGGGATGGTGTATTTCTGCAGTCACCAAAAGGAGACAAGCTACACTACGTTCTGCAGATCCACTTCGAGGCTACAAACAACATGGCGGAGTATGAAGCACTCATTCACGGACTGCGTGTAGCCAAGGATATTGGCATCAAGCGCATAGTTTACTGTGGAGATTCTGACTTGGTTGCCCAGCAGTTGGCTGGCACCTGGAATGCGCGTAACCCTATGATGGGGGCATATCGCGACGAAGTGGACGAGATAGCCAAGAGCTTATTGGGCTACGAAGTCAAGTATGTGCCTAGGGAGCAAAACGAGGCGGCTGATCTATTGTCTAAACTTGGATCAGGGCGCAGGCAAAGTCTTCTAGGAGTTTTCCTAGAGCATCTCCGCACACCATCCGTGAAGGGTGCCGACATCGACAACCCGGATAGAGTAGATTCTTTCGTCAACATGGTGACAAAGACCCCTCCGGCTTGGACAAAACCATTCATGGAATATCTCGAACATGGAACTTTGCCCGACGACAAGGTCGAAAGACGGCAGATAGTACGACGAGCAAAGGGTTATACCATAATCAATGGGCAACTCTACAAAAGAAGCACTACGGGTGTATACCTAAAGTTTGTTTCCCAGCTAGGAGGTATGGAAATCCTACGCGAAATCCATCTCGGGGATTGCGGGCATCACGTCGCGCCTCGATCGTTGGTCGCGAAAGCCTTCCGGCAAGGATTCTACTGGCTAACCGCGAAGGCGGACGCCGACAAGCTGGTTGAGACGTGCACAGGATGCCAGTATTATGCCCGACAACCACATGTTCCTGCTGAAGAATTGCGAACAATACCAATAACTTGGCCGTTTGCAGTCTGGGGGCTAGACATGGTGGGGCCGTTACAAATGGCACCATGTGGATTTACGCATCTGCTTGTAGCAGTTGACAAATTCACCAAATGGATAGAAGCTAAACCCATTAGAAAGCTTGATGGGGCAACCGTCCTTAGATTTGTCCGAGATCTAGTGGTGAGATTTGGTCTCCCACATAGCATCATCACCGACAATGGAAGCAACTTGTCACTCGGAGAAGTGGAGGCCTATTGCTGGGACAAAGGCATCCGACTTGACCTTGCATCTGTGGCACACCCACAATCCAATGGTCAAGTTGAGCGAGCCAATGGATTAATTCTGCAGGGAATCAAGCCACGTCTTGAGGCACCGCTACATAGAGCAGCTGGAGCCTGGGCGGAAGAATTGCCATCTGTGCTGTGGAGTTTACGAACTACACCCAACAGATCCACTGGCTACACTCCCTATTTCATGGTATATGGAGCAGAAGCCATCCTACCTTCCGACATCCTCCATGATGCACCAAGAGTTGCCGCCTACGACGAAGATGATGCTGAAGAATCCATACGCCTAGATGTGGACCTTCTCGAGGAGGAGCGCATTTTGGCATGCCAAAGATCCGCCATCTACCAGTAGAAGCTACGCAGCTACCATAGTCGCCGCGTCCGGCATCGCTCGTTTAAATAGGGGGATTTGGTGCTCCGACTTAAGCAGAAGAAGTCACACAAATTATCCCCGCCATGGGAAGGACCGTTCATCCTAAGCAAGGTGCTGCTCAATGGGTCTTACTACCTTGTCGACAATCGTGAGCTCAAGGATAGACCCAACGAGGATCATAAGCGTAAGCGACGTGACTCGGATGATGACTATCCGGAGCTTGATCGGCCATGGAACATAGCACAGCTACGTCCTTTCTACACTTAGCATTTTTTATCTAATTGTGTACCTCTTATGTGATAAATGAAATAAATCTCTTTGGTTCACTCATATTGCTGAGACTTTTACCTCCTTTAGTGTTCATTTTTGGATCATATAAACCTTTATGCACAAGCTTTGCGATTGCACTTGTGAAAATTCCGCCTACGGGCGTTAGCTTAAGTTTTCTGGTCTACACGTTCTTTGTTGTTTTTATGTGGATTCTGGAGTAGTGACTTTCGGCACTTATTGTCGGGGATTTTGTGCTAAGGTTATTGACGGTTCCATTGGGTATCATCACCTAAGCGCATGGTTCCGACAACGAGTCTTCCGACTCACGAAAAGTCAAGCATAAGAACCAAAGTAGTGGATAAGCCAGCACTTGCTTAAAAAATATATACATACTAGGCATTAATTCTTAAGTAGCAGGATACGATAACCATTGTTTTCCGCCTTAAGATTACATCACCAAGTTTTTTCAATGCACACTCCAAAGGTGAAACAAGAATTACAAAGTGTTTTTCACTCCTTGGGTGCAGGGGACTTGGAAGCCGCATCATCACCAGCCGAAGATTCACCCTCAGCGTCACCACTGTGAGGAGACTCGGAGGATTCAGGGTCGGCGTTGTCAAGAAAGTTCCTGGGCACGAAGACGTCGACGTCCACCAACTCGGCAACCCTGGTGTCATAGCCCGTGAGTGATGACAGGATGGCTTCGTGATCGATCTCCTTGCCGTCATCATCCACGTCGGGGATACCAGATGTCACCGTGTCGATGTCGGCACCTTCATAGTGTGCCTTCACCATGGACAACGCCATCCTAGCGCCAGCCCGTGCACATGAAGCTTTCTAGCTTGCGACACGCTCGGGGGCTCGGCGCAGAATCTCCGAGTACTTCACCATGGAGTCGGAGGCCTTGATATAAATTTGGAGGGGCTGGATGATCTCCTTGGCTTGGGTGATGGCGGTGTTGATGAAGTTGCTGGCAAGAATCATGCATTCCTTGTCCGAAGGAGGCGAGCGGGTTAAACCCAGGGGAGCTGAAAATTCCGACAACGATTGCATGAGTTCAAAAATTCTAAGTATCCAGACTACAGCCCTACAAGGCAGATGACACTTACTGAAGATGCTGGCCTTAGCCTGCCAGACGACGTCCGCCAAGGATTCTTTCTCTTGTTGGAGGAGCTTAAACGCCTCGCTATGGCGAAGGTTTTGCTCATCGGCAACTTGCTTCTGATCCTTTAGGGTCGCAAGCTCCTCCTTCAAGCGATTGATCTCAGCGGAGGCGGAGTCCTGCAGGGCTTTCATGGAATCCTCGTGCATTTTCAGCATTTGTTCCCTCTCCTTCTTAAGGATCTTGTTCTCGCTGTCCAGCTGCTGGATGTGTTTGGACTGCTCGACAATATCCTTGGCCTTGGCTACATGCTCTGCAAGTCGGAGAAAACAAAGTACACAGTGAGTACTCGAAGAAGGAAGGCACAAAAGTAAGATCTGTTCCTTCAAGATGGCGGTTTTACCCTTTTCAGCTTCAAGGTCCGTGCGCATCTTCTGGTACTTATCATTGGCCATGCCCCTCCGAGCATTCTCGTTCTATGGAAACAAATACAAAGTCAAGTCGTTGTTCAGTCTACTTGGATCCCCTAGTCGGAGATTTTCCATCTAGGTTCTCGGGGGCTACAGCGAGAGTTTTTAACTTAGCAATATGCTTAGCTTTTCTTTAAGCATCTAGTCAGAGCTAATTCAGTTCTCAACTAGAAGCTTGGGGGCTACAGTATAAAGTTTTAACTCGGAAAATTCTTAGCTTTTCTTTAAGTATCTAGTCGGAACTAATTCAGTTACAACTAGAGTCTCGGGGGCTACAGCTCTTAAAATTATGAACACTATGTATGCTACTCTTAAAGCATCTAGTCGGAATAATTCATTCCATCTAAATGCTTGGGGGCTACAGTGAGAGTTTTTTCTAAATTAGTCACTCTTAGAGCATATAGATGCAAAACCAATGGTTTTCCGTCTACATCCTTGGGGGCTACAGTGGGATACTCATATGAAATGCAAAAGGTAAAGTAAAACTTACAAGTGCGATGATCTTGAGGTTTGTAGCACTCTCGGCCAGCAGCTTGCCAAAGGAAACGCTGTTACTTTGCAAAAGATGTCCGCTTAGCGAAGTAGCTCCTCAAGACCGCACGTCGGAGATGACGGCACTCCTCCAGGAACCGTAGTTGTGCTACCCGGAGTAAGCACCGGGAAGATAATCTTCGGCAATTCTAAGGGTTTCTAGGGAGCAGAGGCACCACCTTCGGCAGATGTACCAGCAACCACCACCGCCTTGCCGCTACCGATGGCATCCTTAGCCGGAGCTTCAGCCATTTGAAGAGCAGCGCTCTCCTGCGTCGCCTGCTCGCCGACAACTGCGAGTGCGGTAGAGGCGCCAGAATCAACTTCCATGGCGGAAGGGCCTGGTGCCTCCTGGGCTTGGGAGCTTGTCGGAGCAGAGGAGGGCTTGACGGCAGGAGTAGCACGGGCGATGGCGGGGGAAGAGTCGCGATGCAGCATATCTTTAATATTTCTAGAAGCCCCAAGAGTCTTGGAGGACTTCTTGAGGCTGGTTGTGGCTTTCTTCCTGAAACATGCAAAATGCATAAGTACAGGAACAAGACAGATAAACAAGGCAATATCGGAGAATAAGAAGCTTACACTAGGGGGGAGCTTTGGCAAACATCCCAGTGGCTTTCTTCTTTTCCGCCTCCAGGGCGGAAGTACTCTTTTTGGAGGCTCCACCCTCCGTCTTCTTTTTCTTGCCTCCGTCGGCAGCGTCAGAGGTGGAGCTCTTCCGCTTTCACGCCAACGGGGCATCATCGTCGGACACGACCGTGACTTCCTTCATCTTGGAATCGTAGATTTGGGCGGCCAGGTTGCCCTCCTCTAGATCGCTAAGCTGTTAAGTGACAAATCATCGTGTTAGACAAAATGATATTGGCAAGACGGAGAAACTGGAGCAATGTCATTCACGGAAAATAAATACCTACCTTTGGGCACTTTCCGTTTACGAACATGTCGTAGGTAAGGGTGAAGCCACGCTTCTTGTCCTTCACCTTGACGATGTCCTTAAGTCGGAACTTGACGGAGATGCTCGAGAAATTGTCCTCGGAGATCCGGAGGGTATCCCTTCGGTCGCTGGTGTACTCGTGCATAAGCTTCATACGGTGCCGCAGAGGTTGGATCCGCCTGATGAACCAGCACATGGCTAGGTCCAAGCCGGTCAGACCCATCTCTACAAACCACTCGATCCGCCTTATTGCGTGAGAAGCGTTGAGGTCGGAGGGAAGGGAGGCATGGGATCGCCATGTGGGAACTTCGGCGGCGGCTCCATCCACGAAGTCCGGGTACGTTACTTCTCGGCCCGACAAAGGAATGTCGGGGACATAGAAGTACGTCCGCTGCCAATTCTTGCACGACTCGTGGCCGACGATGTCGGGGAACCGACGGCCAGGTCGGATCTTGAAGCTTATGGTGCCACAGTTTCTAAGCTCCTCCTTGCTGTGTCTGGCTTCACGTTTGACGGTGAAGAAGTACACAAACAGATCTAACCTAGGCCTAATCCCTAGGTAACCCTCGCAAAGTGCCGCGAAGTTGCTAAGCACTAGGATACTATTGGGAGAGAGGTTGTGGGGTTGGACCTTGAAGTGATTCAAGACGGACAGAAAGAAGTGGGAGATGGGCAGAGAAACGCCGCGTACCAATTGCGCCTTGAGGTATACTTTCTCTCCGGCTTGGGGAGAGGGGATCACCTCGCCGGCCGGTGCCGCCCGCCAGGCGAGCCCCTCCGTCGCAGGGAGGTAACCCTCAGCGACCATCTCTTGGATGTCGCGGCCGGTGATGTCCGAGCCGCGCCAGTCGCCTTTGTGCGAGTCTGGCTCCTCTTCCAGGGGCTCCAGCGCCGCCAGATTGTGGTCACCGCCGGTGATTTCTATCACTGCCGATGCGGGGATGACCAGACCCTCTGGGGCACGACGACGGAGCTCGCCGGCTTCGCCGCGGCTTCGCTCGATGCCGCCATTGATGGGGATGAACTTTTGCTAGCCATGGAGGAGGGAGAGGACGCGACTGGTGCAGAGGAAGAAGCTAGGGTTTCTCGAGGTTTTCGTGGAGAGCTCGAGGAGGCGCATGGCTGGAGGAAGAAGACGATGACGCGAGAGAATGGGGTGAAAAAGTGGCAAGTGTCCCACAGTCACTATTTATCTTACTCTGCATCAAGATTTGTGTAGCAAATCGGACGGTTGCCGCGGAGACGACGTGTTCGTGAACGTGCACGGTAATTTCACCACGTCTCTAACCGTCGCTGCCAATGGTTCGTATCACTCGCGTGGGAAAATCGGATATGATTGCGTTCTCTACATGTGTGAGTTACGAGGCGTCGCTGACCTATAGCCTACGTCGTCATAACTGACATGGTAGATGAGCCGTCCCATCGAAGATTCCGGCATGGACGGATTTAATCCGACAACGGGAGCATACGATGGAAGATTCAGCATTTCTCCGACTTACTCGTAGAAGACGGAGAAAAACCTTTCAGGGTTCTTTGGGAGGACTACAAGATATTGCTTGACGATTTACCGACATCCATCTTGACGGAGCATTCCACGAGAAGAGGCAAGACGGCGCAAGATCTCGGAGTTCTCCGGGGGCTACTGTTGGGGATATGCTATATGGGTATCCTCATAGCATGTCTCTTATCCGACTAACCCGGGTGGCCCATAGTCGGTAGCATGGCGTATGGCCTGCTGGGCGGCCCAGTTAGGTGGATCCAGAAGGGAGGCCCATGCCGGATAAAGGAAGGCTACGGTGGAGTCACCAGCATACCCTGAGCCTTGGAGTGCAAGATAGACAAGACTAGTAATAGACGGTGTAGAACTCTATAACCTGTCCGGCTAGGACTTTTCCCTATAACCCTAGGACCTGGCGACTATATAAGTCAGCCCTATGGGAGCCTTTAGGGCATCGTTTTACATACACCTCGCACAGCGAACCTATCTCTGTAACTCGGCGTATTGCCATTATAGTGATTTATAGCAGGAGTAGGATTCCGCCACCGTTGTGGGATCCGAACCTGGGTAAGCTGTGTTACCTCGTACCCGTCAACCGTCCGCCTTACCCCACGTCTCTAAACACGCACTGTGAGGACCCCTCCATGGCATACTCGTCAGCAATACCACGACAGGATGCTTAGTATTTCTTGCTTTCTTATGATTAGCTCCATCTTGCTAATAGTTTATAGCATGTCATATGAATGTTTGCTTGCATTGTTTTATTCATAATTTGGTATGATATTATGGTATCCTCCTCTAAATGTTTCATGTGAATCGACATGGCACATGCTCACGCATGCATATGACTAAAAATAGTCAGTAAGCCTCGATGATTTATTTTGCCTCAGAGTTCTTGTATCACTTTCATGCCAAAGTTATTCCTATTTTATTGCAAGCATGATTATGACATCTATTTCTCTCTCGTTTGTCGCTCCCTCTCTATTGCTAGCCTTCACTTGCACTGAGTATGAGCTCTACTTGTGCATCCAACTCCCAAAAACCAATATTGCCAACTGTGTCCACCATACCTACCTATTAGCATCATTTGCTATTTCAGTGCATATTCTATATGCCTTGTTTTCTTCCAAATAATATGTTTGACTTCTTTGAGAAAGTTAGTTAGTAAATCTCTCACGAACTTGATGGCACACTTTATTCCTTGCACTTAATAAACCTGAACCATTGTGACCTGTCCATGAAAGTTATATGCTTGCAAATTATAGGCTGGGAGTTAGCAGAACTGTGCTGTCACGGGGAACACTTTTAACACTTATGGATACTTATCCAGTTGATAACTTCCTCTTTTGTTTGCGGATGTTGTCGGTGTGAAATAAAAGGGGAGCTTGTGAGTTCATGGAGTCTATACATTGTGTTAGAGAAACGCCTGGGCTGCTAGCCTAAGCCATGCCTAATCATGGTGGAAACTTGCATCATTACCATAATGAGCATTCTGTGAAGCATCCTCAATAAAAAAAGCTATGCACATAGTAAATAAAAAGATCGCTGAGGTGCTCATTGTCTGCTTTCCTTGTCATTTTGATCACGGGATAGCTCCTGTATCATGTGCAAGGGGTACCCCATTGGCGGTTCTCATGATATGCATGTATTTACAATGACAAGAACTTACAGGTAACCAAAGTTGAGTAGCATGCAGAGCGGCCCTCGTACTCAAGGGACATGGGATTTTCAGTTTATGGTCTATCAAGCATATAACTCAGATTGGAACTCACTTTCACCTTAATCACATGAAGATGCCTATGATAGGGGAAATGAGAGCTCAAAGCTAATGAGTACCTTACTTTCAGCATTTGGAAGCCTTTCAAACTTTGCAAAACCTTTTCACTTCCTTGTTGAGTCGCCTATTATTCTGTGAGCACCTTCTTGAGAGCATAGTTGTCATTCTTGTGTTGTTCCAAAACATGGTTAATTATGTCATGACTTTGATGCTTGTATCTCTAATATCTTTACTTCTAGTCTTCACTTGAATCTCAGAGGTGCCTTGGCATTTATATTGTGCTCTACAAACAAAGGCAAGCGAGATACCACTCTATCATACCTTATTATGAGCATTGCAATGTTGCTTATGTTTATGTTTCATGCTACATATTATTATTGAGTTGGTTTCTCTTCATATCTTGTAATGACTATTGAGTAGACTTAGTTGCATACTCTTTATTATGAATGGTTTAAGCATCTACTCTTGTGCTGGGAATATATACATCATATGAAGCAAATGTGTTCGTGAAAGTTCTTTTATCGCACTCAGTTTTCAGCTGAATTGCTTGAGGACAAGCAATAAGCTAAGCTTGGGGGGAGTTGATACGTCCAAAACGTATCTACTTTCCCAAACACTTTTTCTATTGTTTCTCCTCTAAACTTGTGTAATTTGGATACAACTAACACAGACTGACCCTGTTTTCAGCAGAATTACCTTGGTATCTAGTTTTTGTGCAGAAAATCAACTATCAGGAAAAATCCTAGAAAATATGCCAAAAAATCCTATTTCACCAAATGATCCACGGAGCTAGAGTACAAGACGGAGTGGAGGCCTGGGGGTCCCACACCCCTGCCAGGCGCGGGCCAGGCCTGGCCGCGCCTAGGGGGTGCGGCCACCCCAGGCACCCCCTCGGCCTCCCTCTTCGCCTATAAGAAGCCTCTTGACCTAAAAACCAAGGGAGGTTCGTCGTTTTTCCAGAAAGAGTTCCGTTGCCCTGCCACCACAAGAAGCCGCGATTCGGAACCAGAAACTCCGTTCTGGCACCCTGTCGGGACGGGGAATTTGGGGAGGATCATCACCATCGTCATCCCCAACACCTCTCCATCAACCATCCATGTTTCCCTCATCCATGAGTGAGTAATCCTCCATAGTAGGCTATGGGGATGGTAGGGATTGGATGAGTTATATCATGTAATTGAATAAGATTGTTAGGGCATAGTGCCTAGTATCTCTATTAGTGCTATTTGACTTTGTTGCAACTTGTTGTGCTTAATGCTTCTCACTAGGGCCCGAGTGCCATGATGTCGGTCTAAAATTATTATTGAATCATCATGATAGTATTGTTTGTGATCTTATCTGCAAGTTGTGTACACATATCATTGTCCGGATCCAAAGGCCCCGAAGTGACAAAAATTGGGACAACAGGAGGGGATGGTTGTGATGTGACGATCACATGTGTTCACGGAGTGTTAATGCTTTGCTCTGGTGCTCTATTAAAAGGAGCAGCTTAATTGCCAGTAGTTCCCTAGAGGCCCCGCTGCAACGGGCTGGCTGGACATAAGATGTTGTGCAAGTTCTCATTGCGAGCATGCATGACTATATATGGAGCACATGCCTAGGATTGTTTAGTACTTGGATGCTTGTTCTTATTTATCTGCAATGCCCTAGATCTTGAATTTACATGTTTAGACTCGTCCATGCAATGCCCGTCCATCCGTCCCTATGCCTACTGCACTCGAATCCATCCCTATTTCTCCTGTTTCACTGCTGTTGTTGCTTTGCCGTTGCTACTACAAACTGTTGCTACTGATAAACTTCTGTGAGCAAGAACTATTTCTATGTGCAGCTGAAATGACAACTCAGTTGTTAAGGCTTGCAAGTATTCTTTGGCTCCCCTTGTGTCGAATCAATAAATTGGGTAATACTACCCGCGAAGACTATTGTGATCCCCTATACTTGTGGGTCATCACCATGCAAGCATGCGATCTCGTGCCCTGGGAGCACGTAGTAGGGGTAACGGCGAGAGCATCCATGGTGGGAGCACTCTATCCCATACGTCGCCAAGATGTGGCGCGTGAGGATCTCCTCTAGATTCAAGGGCTGGCGATGTGAGTACGCCTTGCTGCGTAGCTCCCACAACTGAACATCGTCAAGAAATCAGAGAATAGATGTACAGTTAGTTAAGCCGACAGTAGGAATTTGTAAGATAAATTCAAATGCTAGTCAAATGGTTTCCTACCGTAATGTTCAAGTCAGTTGCTGTCGTCGGGGAACGGTGCACGAAAGCCGGTGGTGTCGTCCGGCACGGCGAGATGCGGTGGAGAAGGCGTTATGGCTTTGCAAGAGACGTGCTCAATCACGAGCTCCTATTGATATAGGGAACAAGGAGGTGCATATAGTAATATATTTGAATATTATAAGCACGACGGATATTATAAGCGGATTGGCCTTACAAAGAAACATCCTAGCGTCCTTGCGGCCCGATCGAACGGTCTATAACCATCAGCACGCAAAACCAACACCTCGGGAAGGGGGAAGGGGGTGGGTCTTCTAGAAGAGACGATCTGACGGTCTCCTTTGGCCACTAGGGTTACGATCCGACAACTGCTATTAGTCGTTAAAGTTATAATACGGGAAACTCTGGATTTCTCCATGGAACCGTGGAATCTCTAGCTAGATAAGTTGCTTAGAATGCCGAGAGGGATATAGATGCTAGGTTTGGGCTCAATCCGCGCAGTGGATCCACATTCTGGGCAGTGAGGAGGAGGTCTAGGGTTGAAGGCCATGTTAACTCCTACTAGATAGCCATCCGGGGGGTGCATCGTGTGCCATAAGTCCTAGTTTCTCTTATTTATGATTTTATGTTGGTAGTGGGTGACACACAAGGGCTATTCAAGCTGGTTTCATATTTTTTTGATTTTTGATGAATTTCCTATTGACGGGGTTCGGGGGTGGGCAAAATCGGCAAAATTGTTGACGCACGCAGGAATGCGAGGTCCATTGCAACCTTGAACCTAAGCACTTGCCTAGCCTAGGTACCCCATGGGGCACCCCAAAACATTTTTTCCAGAAAATCCAGGGCCATTTCTAGGGTTCCTACAGTTAGAAACCGTAATTGCTGGGGCGTAACTCGGGAAAAATACAATATATGCTTGCACCACGACATGAGTACCAATCTCTCGAGGATGGCAGCGTGTTAATTGCCTCAGGGCCTAGGACGCGCTCAATTCTCGCACCTCCTTTGCAGAATCGCCGATTTTTCGGACTCGTTAATGGAAACTCTGGATTTCTCCATGGAACCCTGGAATCTCTAGTTGGATAAGTTTCTTAGAATGCCGAGAGGGAGCTTGGTGCCGGGTTTGGGCTCAATCCGCGTAGTGGATCCATGTTCTGGGCAGTGAGGGGGAGGTCTAGGGTTGAAAGCCATGTTAACTCCTACTCTATAGCCATCCGGGGGTGCTCCGTGTGCCAAAAGTCCAGGTTTTTCTTGTTTATGATTTTATGTTGGTAGTGGGTAACACACAAGGTCTACTCAAGATGGTTTCATATGTTTTTGATTTTTGATGAATTTTCCATTGCCGGGGTTCGGGGGCGGGCAAAATCAGCAAACCCGCCGGCACGCGTAGGCACGCGAGTTCTATTGCAACCTTGAACCTAAGCAGTTTCCTAGCCTAGGTACCGCATGGGGCACCCCAAAATATTTTTTCCAGAAAATCCAGGGCCATTTCTAGGGTACCTACAGTTAGAAACCGCAAATCTCGGGGCATAACTCGGGAAAAATACAGTATATGCTTGCACCACGAGATGAGTACCAACCTCCCGGGGATGGCGGTCCGCCAAGATGTAGCATCCATGTAAATTGCCTTGGGGCCTAGGGCGCGCTCAATTCTCGCACCTCCTTTGCAGAATCGCCGGTTTTTCAGTGTCGGTAAATGGAAACCCTAGATTTCTCCATGGAACCCTGGAACCTATAGTTGGAGAAGTTGCTTAGAATGCCGAGAGGGAGCTAGGCGCCGGGTTTGGGCTCAATCCGTGTAGTGGATCCACATTCGGTGTAGTGAGGGGGAGGTCTAGGGTTGAAAGCCATGTTAACTCCTACTCAATAGCCATCTGGGGGTTACGCCATGTGCCAGAAGCCCCGGTTTGTATTGTTTATGATTTTATGTTGGTAGTGGGTGACACACAAGGGCTACTTGAGCTGGTTTCATATTTTTTGATTTTTGATGAATTTCCCATTGTCGGGGTTCGGGGGTGGGCAAAACCGGCAAACCTGCTGGAGAGTGCAAGCATGCGAGGTCCATTGCAACCTTCACCCTAGGAACTTGCCCAGCCTAGGTACCCCATGGGCCACCCCAAAACATTATTTCCAGAAAATCCAGGGCCATTTCTAGGGTAGCTACAGTTAGAAACCGCCATTGCCGGGGCGTAACTCGGGAAAAATACAGTATATGCTTGCCCCACGAGATGAGTACCAACCTCCCGGGGATGGCGGTCCGCCATGATGTACCATGCATGTAAATTGCCTCGGCGCCTAGGGCATGCTCAATTCTCTCACCTCCTTTGCAGAATCGCCAGTTTTCCGTAGTCGGTAAATGGAAACTCTGGATTTCTCCATGAAACCCTAGAATCACTAGTGGGATAAGTTGCTTAGAATGCCGAGACGGAGGTACGTGCCGGGTTTGATCTCAATCCGCGTAGTGGATCTATGTTTGGTGTAGTGAGGGGAAGGTCTAGGGTTGAAAGCCATGTTAACTCCTACTTGATAGCCATCCGCGGGGTGCGCCATGTGCCATAAGGCCCGGTTTGTCTTGTTTATGATTTTATGTTGGTAGTGGGTGACACACAAGGGCTACTCTAGCTGGTTTCATATTTTTTGGATTTTTTTATGAATTTACCATTGCAGGGGTTCGGGGGGTTGGAAAAATTGGCAACCCCGTCGGCACGCAGGCACGCGAGGTTCATTGCAACCTTGAACCTAGGAACTTTCCCAGCCTAGGTAACCCATGGAGCACCCCAAAATATTTTTTCCAGAATATCCAGGGTAACTACAGTTAGAAATCGCAATTGCCAGGGCATAACTCGTCAAAAATACAGTATATGCTTGTACCATGAGATGAGTACCAACCTCTCGGGGATGGCGGTCCGCCACGGCGTATCATGCATGTAAATTTCCTTGGGGCCTAGGGCGCGCTCAATTCTCGCACCTCCTTTACAGAATCACCGGTTTTTCCAAGTCGGTAAATGGAAACTCTGGATTTCTCCATGGAACCCTGGAATCTCTAGTTGGAAAAGTTGCTTAGAATGCCGAGAGGGAGCTAGGTGCCGGGTTTGGGCTCAATCTGTGTAGTGGATCCATGTTCGGTGCAGTGAGGGGGAGGTCTAGTGTTGAAACCCATGTTAACTCCTTCTAGATAGCCATCCGGGGGTGCGCCATGTGCCAGAAGACCCGGTTTGTCTTGTTTATGATTTTATGTTGGTAGTGGGTGACACAAAAGGGCTAATCGAGCTGGTTTCATATTTTATTGATTTTTGATGAATTTACCATAGCCGGGGTTCGGGGGTGGGCAAAATCGGCAAACCCGCCGGCGCGCGCAGGCACGCGAGGTCCATTGCAACCTTGACCCTAGGCACTTTCCTAGCCTAGGTAACCCATGGGGCACCCCAAAACATTATTTATAGAAAATCCTGGGCCATTTTTAGGGTACCTACAGGTAGAAACCGCAATTGCTGGGGCGTAACTCAAGAAAATATAGTATATGCTTGCACCACAAGATGAGTACCAACCTCCCGGGGATGGCGGTCCGCCACGACGTAGCATGCGTGTAAATTGCCTCGGGGCCTAGGGCGCGCTCAATTCTCGCATCTCCTTTGCAGAATTGCCGGTTTTACGGAGTCGATAAATGGAAACTCTGGATTTGACCATGAAACCCTAGAATCTCTAGTTGGATAAGTTGCTTAGAATGCCGAGAGGGAGCTAGGTTCCGGGTTTGGGCTCAATCCGTGCAGTGGATCCATGTTTGGTGTAGTGGGGGGAGGTCTAGGATTGAACCCCATGTTAACTCCTACTCGATAGCCATTCGGGGGGTGCGCCATGTGCCAGAAGCCCCGGTTTGTCTTGATTATGATCTTATGTTAGTAGTGGGTGACACACAAGGGCCACAAGATCTGGTTTCATATTTATTTGATTTTTTATGAAATTCCCATTGCCGGGGTTAGGGGGTGGGCAAAATCGACAATACCTCTGGCACGCGCAGGCACGCGAGGTCCATTGCAACCTTGACCCTAGGCACTTGCCCAGCCTAGGTACCCCATGGGGCACCCCAAACCATTTTTTCCAGAAAATCCAGGGACATTTCTAGGGTACCTACAGTTAGAAACCGCAATTGCCGGGGCGTAACTCGGGAAAAATATAGTATATGCTTGCACCACAAGATGAGTACCAACCTCCCGGGGATAGCGATCCGCCACGATGTAGCATGCGTGTAAATTTCCTTGGGGCCTAGGGCGCGTTCAATTCTCGCACCTCCTTTACAGAATCACCGGTTTTTCCAAGTCGGTAAATGGAAACTCTGGATTTGGGCTCAACCCATGTAGTTGGAAAAGTTGCTTAGAATGCCGAGAGGGAGCTAGGTGCTGGGTTTGGGCTCAACCCATGTAGTGGATCCATGTTCCATAAGGCCCGGTTTGTCTTGTTTATGATTTTATGTTGGTAGTGGGTGACACACAAGGGCTACTCGAGCTGGTTTCAATTTTTTTTTGATTTTTGATGAATTTCCCATTGCCGGGGTTCGGGGGTGGGCAAAATCGACAAACCCGCCGGCGCGCGCAGGCATGCGAGGTCCATTACAACCTTGACCCTAGGCACTTCCCAGCCTAGGTACCCCATGGGGCACCCCAAAATATTTTTTCCAGAAAATCCAGGGACATTTCTAGGGTACCTACAGTTAGAAACTTCAATTGTCGGGGCGTAAAAATACAGTATATGCTTGGACCACAAGATGAGTACCAACCTCCCGGGGATGGCGGTCTGCCATGACGTAGCATGCGTGTAAATTGCCTCGGGGCCTAGGGCACGCTCAATTCTCGCACCTCCTTTGAAGAATCACTAGTTTTTCGGAGTCGGTAAATGGAAACTCTGGATTTCTCCATCAAACCCTAGAATCTCTAGTTGGAGAAGTTTCTTAGAATGCCGAGAGGGAGCTAGGTGTTGGGTTTGGCTCTATTCGTGCAGTGTATCCATGTTCTGGGCAGTGAGGGGGTGAAGGGATACGGGTAGGCTACACTAGCGCAAATCAAAAAAATTCTACCACGTATACCAGGATTATTGTTGTCATAGATCACGGGATTACCACTATACGCGCAGTTGCGGAATTGATAAAGCGCGTCGAGCCAGTGCAGACGTTCCACGTCTCCTCCTTTTCCTCGTCCCACGAGCAGCTCCCCTTGCGTGGCTCGTCCAAGCGCTACAGATGCAGCGCCTCCGAGGTATCCACACGTACAGGGTGGAAGCGTCAGACGTCGGACTGCTAGGTCCGCGCGTGCAACACAGGCGTGAGGAGTGGCGGGTGGGAATGATCTCAGGTCTAACCCTGGTCAGCTCGCCCCACCCTCTCTTATATATGCGTCTCTAGTGGGCTTCTACATTAGCAGCCCATTAGTAGCCTAAGCCTGGTCTAATTCGGATCCAATCCTCATTAGGCTTCCAGCCCCTTAAGTGTGTGACCCTATAGGTTCATATGCGCATAGACATGACACGAATACACTTATTCTGTCAATGGTTGGTAGCGGCCTCTAGCAAGACGTGCCAACTCCTAAACGCATACAAAGATCATATCGGACGAACCATCACAAGGTTTAGTACATGTCTTTCCCTTTGCCTCACGATATTTGGTCTAGCTCCAAGCTGACCTCCCTTTCTCGATACCGTGATTCGGAATCCCTTTACTAGGTTAACTCTTAACCATAGGTATCACGGCCATGCATTTCTGGATCCGATCACTCGAGGGGCCCAGAGATATCTCTCTCAAGTAGAGAGGGGCAAATCCCATCTTGATTGACCATGCCTTGCAGCATGCTTCAGGACAAACCCGAAAGCTACCTTTATAACTACCCTGTTACGGTGCAGCGTTTGATAGCCCCAAAGTAGGTCGATCCACATCTCAAGTACATGCGACAATCTCAGGTCTAAGGACAAAACGTACACGATGTGTAGAGAGGGAGCTACAACTAATTGCCAGTCTCAGGTTGGGTCACTCCAACCCCATGTTCATAACATGTGTCCACATCA
Source organism: Avena sativa (assembly GCA_916181665.1). NCBI lineage: Eukaryota > Viridiplantae > Streptophyta > Magnoliopsida > Poales > Poaceae > Avena > Avena sativa. The sequence goes on from OV702295.1 coordinate 58,982,920, forward strand.
TTGGTTTGACATCTCCATGTCTATGACTTGCGAAACATAGTCATCAACCAATCGATGTGCTAGTCTAATATTCATGTGTGTCCTCACATGAACTCCGACTAGGGACAACTCTTAAATAACCATACAAGTAAAGAGTTTCACAAATAATTCACATAATTTCCAATCAATACAAGTTGCCTGATATGGATATTCAAGGAACATTACAATAACTCATGGATACATATGAAATATAATCATCTCTATGATTGCCTCTAGGGCATATTTCCTTCAGGGGGAGATCTAGGGTTAAAATCCATGTTAACTCCTACTCGACAGCCATCCGGGGGTGCGCCATGTGCCAAAAGTCCCGGTTTGTCTTATTTTGATTTTATGTTTATAGTGGGTTACACACAAGGTCTACTCGAGCTGTTTTCATTTTTTTTTGATGAATTTCCATTACCGGGGTTCGGGCGGTGGGCAAAAACGGCAAACCGGTTGGCGCGCACAGGCACGCGAGGTCCATTGCAACCTTGAACCTAGGCACTTTCCTAGCCTAGGTACCCCATGGGGAACCCGAAAACATTTTTTCCAGAAAATCCAGAGCCATTTCTAGGGTACCTACAGTTAGAAACCTCAATTGTCGGGGCGTAACTCGGAATAAATACAGTATATGCTTGCACAACGAGATGAGTACCAACCTCCCGGGGATGGCAGTCCGCCAAGACATAGCATGCATGTAAATTACCTCGGGGCCTAGGGCGCTCTCAATTCTCACACCTCCTTTGCAAAATCGCCTGTTTTTCGGAGTCGGTAAATGGAAACTCTGAATTTCTCCATGGAACCCTAGAATCTCTAGTTGGAGAAGTTGCTTAGAATGCCAAGAGGGAGCTAGGTGTCGGGTTTGGGCTCAATCCGTGCAGTGGATCCATGTTCGGTGTGGTGAGAGGGAGGTCTAGGGTTGAAAGCCATGTAAACTCCTACTCGATAGCCATACGGGGGGTGCGCCATGTGCCAGAAGCGCCGGTTTGTCTTGTTTATGATTTTATGTTGGTAGTGGGTGACACCCAAGGGCTACTCGAGCTGGTTTCATATTTTTTTGATTTTTGATGAATTTTCCAATACTGGGGTTCGAGGGGTGGGCAAAATCGGCAAACCCGACGGCGCGCAGGCACGCGAGGTCCATTGCAACCTTGAACCTAGGCTCTTGCCCGGCCTAGGTAACCCATGGGGCACACCAAAACCTTTTTTCTAGAATATCCACAGCCATTTCTAGGGTACCTACAGTTAGAAACCGCAATTGCCGGGGCATAACACAGAAAAATACTGTATATGCTTGTACCACAAGATGAGTACCAACCTCCCGGGGATGGCGGTCCACCACGACGTAGCATGCATGTAAATTGCTTTGGGGCCTAGGGCGCGCTCAATTCTGGCACCTTCTTTGCAAAATCATCGGTTTTTCTTAGTCGGTAAAAGGAAACTCTAGATTTCTCGATGGAACCCTAGAATATCTAGTTGGACAAGTTGCTTAGAATGCCGAGAGGGAGCTATGTGTCGGGTTTGGGCTCAATCCGTGTAGTGGATCCATGTTCGGTGTAGTGAGGGGAGATCTAGGGTAGAAAGCCATGTTAACTCCTACTCGATAGCCATTCGGGGGTGCGCCATGTGCCAGAAGCCCCGGTTTGTATTGTTTATGATTTTATGTTGGTAGTGGGTGACACACAAGGGCTACTAGAGCTGGTTTCATATTTTTTTTGATTTTTGATGAATTTACCATTGCCGGGGTTCGGGGGGTGGGCAAAATCGGCAAACCCGACGGCGCACAGGCACGCGAGGTCCATTGCAACCTTGAACCTAGGCACTTTCCCAGCCTAGGTACCCCATGGGGCACCCCAAAACATTTTTTCCAGAAAATCCAGAGCCATTTCAAGGGTACCTACAGTTAGAAACCTCAATTGTCGGGGCATAACTCGGAAAAAATACAGTATATTCTTGCACCACGAGATGAGTACCAAGCTCCCGGGGATGGCGGTCCTCCAAGACGTAGCATGCATGTAAATTTCCACGGGGCCTAGGGCACGCTCAATTCTCGCACCACCTTTGCAGAATCGCCTGTTTTTCGGAGTCGGTAAATGGAAACTCTGAATTTCTCCATGGAACCCTAGAATCTCTAGTTGGAGAAGTTGCTCAGAATGCCAAGAGGGACCTAGGTGCTGGGTTTGGGGTCAATCCGTGCAGTGGATCCACATTCGGTGTGGTGAGGGGGAGGTCTTGGGTTGAAAGCCATGTTAACTCCTACTCGATAGCCATCCGGGGGGTGCGCCATGTGCCAGAAGCCCCGGTTTGTCTTGTTTATGATTTTATCTTGGTAGTGGGTGACACACAAGGGCTACTCGAGCTGGTTTCATTTTTTTTTGATTTTTGATGAATTTTCCCTTGCCGGGGTTCGGGGTGTGGGCAAAATCGGAAAACCCGACGGCGCATAGGCACGTGAGGTCCAGTTCAACCTTGAACCTAGGCTCTTGCCCAGCCTAGGTAACCCATGGGGAACCCCAAAAACTTTTTCCAGAATATCCAGGCCATTTCTAGGGTACCTACAGTTAAAAACCGCAATTGCCGGGGCATAACTCGGAAAAAATACTGTATATGCTTGTACCACGAGATGACTACCAACCTCCCGGGGATGGCGGTCCGCCACGACGTAGCATGCATGTAAATTGCTTCGGGGCCTAGGGCGCGCTCAATTCTCGCACCTTCTTTGTAGAATCACCGGTTTTTCAGAGTCGGTAAATGGAAACTCTTAATTTCTTGATGGAACCCTGGAATCTCTAGTTGGAATAGTTATTTAGAATGCCGAGAGGGAGCTAGGTGCCGGGTTTGGGCTCCATCCGTGTAGTGTATCCATGTTCGGGGTAGTGAGGGGGGAGTTCTAGGGTAGACAGCCATGTTAACTCCTACTCGATAGCCATCCGGGGGGTGCGCCATGTGCCAGAATATCCGGTTTGTCTTTTTTATGATTTTATGTTGGTAGTGGGTGACACACAGGGCTCCTCGAGATTGTTTCATTTTTATTTGATTTTTTATGAATTTCCCATTGCACAGGCACGCGAGGTCCATTGCAACCTTGACCCTAGGCACTTGCCCAGCCTAGGTACCCCATGGGGCACCCCAAACCATTTTTTCCAGAAAATCCATGGACATTTCTAGGGTACCTACAGTTAGAAACCGCAATTGCCGGGGCATAACTCGGGAAAAATATAGTATATTCTTGCACCACAAGATGAGTACCAACCTCCCGGGGATGGCGATCCGCCACGACGTAGCATGCGTGTAAATTTCCTTGGGGCCTAGGGCGCGCTCAATTTTCGCACCTCCTTTACAGAATCACCGGTTTTTCCAAGTCGGTAAATGGAAACTCTGGATTTCTCCATGGAACCCTAGAACCTCTAGTTGGAAAAGTTGCTTAGAATGCCGAGAGGGAGCTAGGTGCTGGGTTTGGGGTCAATCCGTGTAGTGGATCCATGTGCCATAAGGCCCGGTTTGTCTTGTTTATGAATTTATGTTGGTAGTGGGTGACACACAAGGGCTACTCGAGCTGGTTTCATATTTTTTTGATTTTTGATGAATTTCCCATTGCCGGAGTTCGGGGGTGGGCAAAATCGACAAACCCGCCGGCTCGCGCAGGAACGCGAGGTCCATTGCAACCTTGACCCTAGGCACTTCCTAGCCTAGGTACCCCATGGGGCACACCAAAACATTTTTTCCAGAAAATCCAGAGCCATTTCTAGGGTACCTACATTTAGAAACCGCAATTTTTGGGCCGTAACTCAGGAAAACTACACTATATGCTTGCAGCACGAGATGAGTACCAACCTCCAGGGGATGGCGGTCCGCCAAGACGTAGCATGCATGTAAATTGCCTCGGGGCCTAGGGCGCGCTCAATTCTGGCACCTCCTTTGCAGAATCGCCGGTTTTTCGGAGTCGGTAAATGGAAACTCTGTATTTCTCCATGGAACCCTGGAATCTCTAGTTGGAGAAGTTGCTTAGAATGCCGAGAGGGAGCTAGGTGCCGGTTTTGGGCTCAATCCGTGAAGTGGTTCCATGTTCGGTGTGGTGAGGGGGAGGTCTAGGGATGAAAGCCATGTTAACTCCTACTCGATAGCCATCCAGGGGGTGCGCCATGTGCCAGAAGCCCCGTTTTGTCTTGTTTATGATTTTATGTTGGTAGTGGGTGACACACAAGGGCTAATCGAGCTGGTTTCATATTTTTTTTTTGATGAATTTGCCATTACCGGGTTTCAGGGGGTGGCAAAATCGGCAAACCCGACGGTGCGCAGGAACGCGAGGTCCATTGCAACCTTGAACCTAGGCTCTTCCCCAGCCTAGGTAACCCATGGGGCACGCCGAAACCTTTTTTCCAGAATATCCACGGCCATTTCTAGGGTACCTACAGTTAGAAACCGCAATTGCCGGGGCATAACTCGGAAAAAATACTGTATATGATTGTACCACAAGATGGGTACCAACCTCCCGGGGATGGTGGTCCGCCACGACCTAGCATACATGTAAATTGCTTCTGGGCCTAGGGCGCGCTCAATTCTCGCACCTCCTTTGCAGAATCACTAGTTTTTCGTAGTCGGTAAATGGAAACTCTGAATTTCTCGATGCAACCGTGGAATATCTAGTTGGAGAAGTTGCTTAGAATGCCGAGAGGGAGCTATGTGCCGGGTTTGGGCTCAATCCGTGTAGTGGATCCACGTTCGGTGTAGTGAGGGGGAGATCTAGGGTAGAAAGCCATGTTAAGTCCTACTCGATAGCCATCCGCGGGGTGCGCCATGTGCCAGAAGCCCCGGTTTGTATTGTTTATAATTTTATGTTGGTAGTGGGTGACACACAAGGGCTACTCGAGCTGGTTTCATATTTTTTTGATTTTTGATGAATTTGCCATAGCCGGGGTTCGGGGGGTGGGCAAAATCGGCAAACCCGACGGCGCACAGGCACGCGAGGTCCATTGCAACCTTGAACCTAGGCACTTTCCCAGCCTAGGTACCACATGGGTCACCCCAAAACATTTTTTCCAGAAAATCCAGAGCCATTTCTAGGGTACCTATAGTTAGAAACCTCAATTGCCGGGGCGTAATTCGGAAAAAATACAGTATATGCTTGCACCACGAGATGAGTACCAACCTCCCAGGGATGGCAGTCCGCCAAGACGTAATTGGAGAAGTTGCTTAGAATGCAGAGAGGGAGCTAGGTTCCGGGTTTGGGGTCAATCCGTGCAGTGGATCCACATTCGGTGTGGTGAGGGGGAGGTCTCGGGTTGAAAGCCATGTTAACTCCTACTCGATAGCCATCCAGGGGGTGCGCCATGTGCCAGAAGCCCCGGTTTGTCTTGTTTATGATTTTATGTTGGTAGTGGGTGACACACAAGGGCTACTCGAGCTGGTTTCATATTTTTTTTATATTTGATGAATTTTCCCTTGCCGGGGTTCGGGGGGTGGGAAAAATCGGCAAACCAGACGGCGCACAGGCACGCGAGGTCCATTGCAACCTTGAACCTATGATCTTGCCCAGCCTAGGTAACCCATGGGGCACCCCAAAACCTTTTTTCCAGAATATCCAGGGCCATTTCTAGGGTACCTACAGTTAAAAACCGCAATTGCCGGGGCATAACTCGGGAAAAAATGCTGTATATGCTTGTACCACGAGATGAGTACCAACCTCCCGGGGATGGCGGTCCGCCACGACGTAGCATGCATGTAAATTGCTTCGGGGCCTAGGGCGCGCTCAATTCTCGCACCTTCTTTGTAGAATCACCGGTTTTTCAGAGTCGGTAAATGGAAACTCTGAATTTCTCGATGGAACCCTGGAATCTCTAGTTGGAGAAGATGCTTAGAATGCCGAGAGGGAGCTAGGTGCCGGGTTTGGGCTCCATCCGTGTAGTGTATCCACGTTCGGGGTAGTGAGGGGGAGTTCTAGGGTAGACAACCATGTTAACTCCTACTCGATAGCCATCCGGGGGGTGTGCCATGTGCCAGAATCCCCGGTTTGTCTTTTTTATGATTTTATGTTGGTAGTGGGTGACACACAAGGGCTGCTCGAGCTGGTTTCATATTTTTTTCATTTTTGATGAATTTGCCATTGCCGGGGTTCGGGGGGTGGGCAAAATCGGCAAACCCGACGGCGCACAAGCACGCGAGGTCCGTTGCAACCTTAAACCTATGCACTTTCCCAGCCTAGGTACCCCATGGGTCACCCCAAAACATTTTTTCCAGAAAATCCAAAGCCATTTCTAGGGTACCTACAGTTAGAAACCTCAATTGTCGGGGCGTAACTCGGAAAAAATACAGTATATGCTTGCACCACGAGATGAGTACCAACATCCCGGGGATGGCGGTCCGTCAAGACGTACCATGCATGTAAATTGCCTCGGGGCCTAGGGCGCGCTCAATTCTCGTACCTCCTTTGTAGAATCGCCTGTTTTTCAGAGTCGGTAAATGGAAACTCTGAATTTCTCCATAGAACCCTAGAATCTCTAGTTGGAGAAGTTCTTTAGAATGCCGAGAGGGAGCTAGGTGCCGGGTTTGGGGTCAATCCGTGCAGTGGATCCACATTCGGTGTGGTGAGGGGGAGGTCTCGGGCTGAAAGCCATGTTAACTCCTACTCGATAGCCATCCGGGGGGTGCGCCATGTGCCAGAAGCCCCGGTTTTTCTTGTTTATGATTTTATGTTGGTAGTGGGTGACACACAAGGGCTACTCGAGCTGGTTTCATTTTTTTTTTGATTTTTGATGAATTTTCCCTTGCCCGGGTTTAGGGGGTGGGCAAAATCAGCAAACCCGACGGCGCACAGGCACGCGAGGTCCATTGCAACCTTAAACCTATAATCTTGCCCAGCCTAGGTACCCCATGGGTCACCCCAAAACATTTTTTCCAGAAAATCCAGAGCCATTTCTAGGGTACCTACAGTTAGAAACCGCAATTGTGGGGGCGTAACTCGAAAAAATACTGTATATGCTTGTACCACGAGATGGGTACCAACCTCCCGGGGATGGCGGTCCGCCAAGACGTACCATGCATGTAAATTTCCTCGGGGCCTAGGGCACGCTCAATTCTCGTACCTCCTTTGCAGAATCGCCTGTTTTTCAGAGTCGAGAAATGGAAACTCTGAATTTCTCCATAGAACCCTGGAATATCTAGTTGGAGAAGTTGCTTAGAATGTTGAGAGGGAGCTAGGTTCCGGGTTTCGGGTCAATCCGTGCAGTGGATCCACATTCGGTGTGGTGAGGGGGAGGTCTCGGGTTGAAAGCCATGTTAACTCCTACTCGATAGCCATCCGGGGGGTGCGCCATGTGCCAGAAGCCCCGGTTTGTCTTGTTTATGATTTTATGTTGGTAGTGGGTTACACACAAGGGCTACTCGAGCTGGTTTCATATTTGTTTTTGATTTTTGATGAATTTTCCCTTGCCGGGGTTCGGGGCGTGGGAAAAATCGGCAAACCAGACGGCGCACAGGCACGCGAGGTCCATTGCAACCTTGAACCTATGATCTTGCCCAGCCTAGGTAACCCATGGGGCACCCCAAAACCTTTTTTCCAGAATATCCAGGGCCATTTCTAGGGTACCTACAGTTAGAAACCGCAATTGCCGGGGCATAACTCGGGAAAAAATGCTTTATATGCTTGTACCACGAGATGAGTACCAACCTCCCGGGGATGGCGGTCCGCCACGACGTAGCATGCATGTAAATTGCTTCAGGGCCTAGGGCGCGCTCAATTCTTGCACCTTCTTTGTAGAATCACCGGTTTTTCAGAGTCGGTAAATGGAAACTCTAAATTTCTCGATGGAACCCTGGAATCTCTAGTTGGAGAAGATGCTTAGAATGCCGAGAGGGAGCTAGGTGCTGGGTTTGGCTCTATTCGTGCAGTGTATCCATGTTCTAGGCAGTGAGGGGGAGGTCTAGGGTTAAAATCCATGTTAACTCCTACTCGACAGCCAGCCGGGGGTGCGCCATGTGCCAAAAGTCCCGGTTTGTCTTATTTACGATTTTATGTTTATAGTGGGTTACACACAAGGTCTACTCGAGCTGGTTTCATATTTTTTTATTTTTGATGAATTTCCCATTACCGGGGTTTGGGGGGTGGGCAAAAACGGCAAACCGGTTGGCGCGCACAGGCACGCGAGGTCCATTGCAACCTTGAACCTAGGCACTTTCCGAGCCTAGGTACCCCATGGGGAACCCCAAAACATTTTTATGTGGTGATCGGGAGGTCTCGGGTTGAAATCCATGTTAACTCCTACTCGATAGCAATCCGGGGGGTGCGCCATGTGCCAGAATCCCCGGTTTGTCTTGTTTATGATTTTATGTTGGTAGTGGGTGACACACAATGGCTACTCAAGCTGGTTTTATATTTTTTTTGATTTTTTATGAATTCCCATTGCCGGGGTTCGGGGGTGGGCAAAATCGATAATCCCGCCAGCGCGCGCAGTCACGCCAGGTCCATTGCAACCTTGACCCTAGACACTTGCCCAGCCTAGGTACCCCATGGGGCACCCCAAACCATTTTTTCTAGAAAATCCAGGGACATTTCTAGGGTACCTACAGTTAGAAACCGCAATTGCCGGGGCATAACTCGGGAAAAATATAGTATATGCTTGCACCACAAGATGAGTACCAACCTCCCGGGGATGGCGATCCGCCACGACGTAGCATGCGTGTAAATTTCCTTGGGGCCTAGGCCGCGCTCAATGCTCGCACCTCCTTTACAGAATCACCGGTTTTTCCAAGTCGGTAAATGGAAACTCTGGATTTCTCCATGGTACCCTGGAACCTCTAGTTGGAAAAGTTGCTTAGAATGCCGAGAGGGAGCTAGGTGCTGGGTTTGGGGTCAATCCGTGTAGTGGATCCATGTGCCATAAGGCCCGGTTTGTCTTGTTTCTGATTTTATGTTGGTAGTGGATGACACACAAGGGCTACTCGAGCTGGTTTAATATTTTTTTGATTTTTTATGAATTTCCCATTGCCGGGGTTCGGGGGTGGGCAAAATCGACAAACCCGCCGGAGCGCGCAGGAACGCGAGGTCCATTGCAACCTTGACCCTAGGCACTTCCCAGCCTAGGTACCCCATGGGGCACCCCAAAACATTTTTTCCAGAAAATCCAGGGACATTTGTAGGGTACCTACAGTTAGAAACTTCAATTGCCGGGGCATAAAAATACAGTATATGCTTGCACCACAAGATGAGTACCAACCTCCCGAGGATGGTGGTCCGCCACGACGTAGCATGCGTGTAAATTGCCTCGGGACCTAGGGCACCCTCAATTCTCGCACCTCCTTTGCAGAATCACTAGTTTTCCGAGTCGGTAAATGGAAACTCTGGATTTCTCCATGAAACCCTAGAATCTCTAGTTGGAGAAGTTTCTTAGAATGACGAGCCGGAACTAGGTGCTAGGTTTGGCTCTATCCGTGGAGTGTATCCATGTTCTGGGCAGTGAGGGGGAGGTCTAGGGTTAAAATCCATGTTAACTCCTACTCGACAGCCCTCCGGGGGTGCGCCGTGTGCCAAAAGTCTCGGTTTGTATTATTTACGATTTTATGTTTATAGTGGGTTACACACAAGGTCTACTCGAGCTGGTTTCATATTTTTTTTATTTTTGATGAATTTCCCAATACCGGGGTTCGGGGGGTGGGCAAAAACGGGAAACCGGTTGGTGCGCACAGGCACGCGAGGTCCATTGCAACCTTGAACCTAGGCACTTTCCCAGCCTAGGTACCCCATGGGTCACCCCAAAACATTTTTTCCAGAAAATCCAGAGCCATTTCTAGGGTACCTACAGTTACAAACCTCAATTGTCAGGGCGTGACTCGGAATAAATACAGTATATGATTGCACAACGAGATGAGTACCAACCTCCCGGGGATGGCGGTCCGCCAAGACGTAGCATGCATGTAAATTTCCTCGGGGCCTAGGGCACGCTCAATTCTCGCACCTCCTTTGCAAAATCGCCTATTTTTCAGAGTCGGTAAATGAAAACTCTGAATTTCTCCATGGAACCCTAGAATCTCTAGTTGGAGAAGTTGCTTAGAATGCCGAGAGGGATCTAGGTGTCAGGTTTGGGCTCAATCCGTGTAGTGGATCCACGTTCGGTGTGGTGAGGGGGAGGTCTAGGGTTGAAAGCCATGTTAACTCCTACTCGATAGCCATCCGGGGGGTTCGCCATGTGCCAGAAGCCCCTGTTTGTCTTGTTTATGATTTTATGTTGGTAGTGGGTGACACACAAGGGCTACTCGAGCTGGTTTCATATTTTTTTTGATTTTTGATGAATTTTCCATTACCGGGGTTCGGGGGGTGGGCAAAATCGACAAACCCGACAGCGCGCAGGCACGCGAGGTCCATTGCAACCTTGAACCTAGGCTCTTGCCCAGCCTAGGTAACCCATGAGGCACGCCAAAACCTTTTTTCCAGAATATCCACGGCCATTTCTAGGGTACCTACAGTTAGAAACCGCAATTGCCGGGGCATAACTCAGAAAAAAATACTGTATATGCTTGTACCACAAGATGAGTACCTACCTACCGGGGATGGCGGTCCGCCACGACCTAGCATGCATGTAAATTACTTCGGGGCCTAGGGGCGCTCAATTCTCGCACCTTCTTTGCAAAATCACCGGTTTTTCGTAGTCGGTAAAAGGAAACTCTAGATTTCTCGATGGAACCCTGAAATATCTAGTTGGAGAAGTTACTTAGAATGCCGAGAGGGAGCTAGGTGTCGGGTTTTGGCTCAATCCGTGTAGTGGATCCACGTTCGGTGTAGTGAGGGGGAGATCTAGGGTAAAAAGCCATGTTAACTCCTACTCGATAGCCATCCGGGGGGTGCGTCATGTGCCAGAAGCCCCGGTTTGTATTGTTTATGATTTTATGTTGGTAGTGGGTGACACACAAGGGCTACTCGAGCTGGTTTCATATTTTTTTTTGATTTTTGATGAATTTGCCATTGTCGAGGTTCGGGGGTGGGCAAAATCGGCATACCCGACAGCGCACAGGCACGCGAGATCCATTGCAACCTTGAACCTAGGCACTTTCCCAGCCTAGGTACCCCATGGGGCACCCCAAAACATTTTTTCCAGAAAATCCAGAGCCATTTCTAGGGTACCTACAGTTAGAAACCTCAATTGTCGGGGTGTAACTCGGAAAAAATACAGTATATGCTTGCACCACGAGATGAGTACCAACCTCTCGGGGATGGCGGTCCGCCAAGACGTAGCATGCATGTAAATTGCCTCGGGGCCTAGGGCGCGCTCAATTCTCGCACCTCCTTTGCAGAATCGCCTGTTTTTCGGAGTCGGTAAATGGAAACTCTGAATTTCTCCATGAAACCCTGGAATCTCTAGTTGGAGAAGTTGCTTAGAATGCCGAGAGGGAGCTAGGTGTCGGGTTTGGGCTCAATCCGTGCAGTGGATCCACATTCGGTGTGGTGAGGGGGAGGTCTCGGGTTGAAAGCCATGTTAACTCCTACTCCATAGCCATTCAGGGGGTGCGCCATGTGCCAGAAGCCCCGGTTTGTCTTGTTTATGATTTTGTGTTGGTAGTGGGTGACACACAAGGGCTACTCGAGCTAGTTTCATATTTTTTTTGATTTTTTATGAATTTGCTCTTGCCGGGGTTCGGGGGGTGGGCAAAATCGGCAAACCCGACGGCGCACAGGCACGCGAGGTCCATTGCAACCTTGAACCTAGGCTCTTGCCCAGCCTAGGTAACCCATGGGGTACCCCAAAACCTTTTTTCCAGAATATCCAGGGCCATTTCTAGGGTACCTACAGTTAGAAACCGCAATTGCCAGGGCATAACTCGGAAAAAATACTGTATATGCTTGTATCACGAGATGAGTACAACCCTCCCGGGGATGGCGGTCCGCCACGATGTTGCATGCATGTAAATTGCTTCGAGGCCTAGGGCACGCTCAGTTCTCGCTCCTTCCTTGTAGAATCACAGGTTTTTCAGAGTCGGTAAATGGAAACTCTGGATTTCTCGATGGAACCCTGGAATCTCTAGTTGGAGAAGTTGCTTAGAATGACGAGAGGGAGCTAGGTGCCGGGTTTGGGCTCCATCCATGTAGTGGATCCACGTTCGGGGTAGTGAGGGGGAGTTCTAGTGTAGATATCCATGTTAACTCCTACTCGATAGCCATCCGGGGGGTGCGCCATGTGCCAAAATCCCTGGTTTGTCTTTTTTATGATTTTATGTTGGTAGTGGGTGACACACAAGGACTCCTCGAGATTGTTTCATATTTTTTTGATTTTTGATGAATTTCCTATTGCCGGGGTTCGGGATGGGCAAAATAGACAAACCCGCCGGCGCGTGTAGGCACGCGAGGTCCATTGTAACCTTGACCCTAGGCACTTGCCCAACCTAGGTACCCCATGGGGCACACCAAAACATTTTTTTCAGAAAATCCAGGGACATTTCTAGGATACCTACAGTTAGAAACCGCAATTGCCGGGGCGTAAAAATACAGTATATGCTTGCACCAGAAGATGAGTACCAACCTCGTGAGGATGGCGGTCTGCCACGATGTAGCATGCGTGTAAATTATCTCGAGGCCTGGGGCGCGCTCAATTCTTGCACCTCCTTTGCAGAATCGCTGGTTTTTCAGAGTCGGTAAATGGAAACTCTGGATTTCTCCATGAAACCCTAGAATCTCTAGTTGGAGAAGTTGCTTAGAATGTCGAGAGGGAGCTAGGTGCCGGGTTTGGGCTCCATCCGTGCAGTGAATCCATGTTCTGGGCAGTGAGGGGGAGGTCTAGGGTTGAAAGCCGTGTTAACTCCTACTCGACAGCCATCCGGGGGTGCGCCGTGTGCCAAAAGTCCCGATTTGTCTTGTTTACGATTTTATGTTTATAGTGGGTTACACACAAGGGCTACTCGAGCTGGTTTCATATTTTTTTTTGATTTTTGATGAATTTCCCATTACCGGGGTTCTGGGGGTGGGCAAAATCGGCAAACCCGCAGGCGCTTGCAGGCACGCGAGTTCCATTGCAACCTTGAACCTGGGCACATTTCCAGCCTAGGTACCCCATGGGGCACCCCAAAACATTTTTTCCAAAAAATCCAGAGCCATTTCTAGGGTACCTATAGTTAGAAACCGCAATTTTTAGGGCGTAACTCAGAAAAAATACAGTATATGCTTGCACCACGAGATGAGTAACAACCTCCCGGGGATGGCGGTCCGCCAAGACGTAGCATGCATGTAAATTGCCTCGGGGCCTAGGGCGCGCTCAATTCACGCACCTCCTTTGCAGAATCGCCGGTTTTTTGGAGTCGGTAAATGGAAACTCTGTATTTCTCCATGGAACCCTGGAATCTCTAGTTGGAGAAGTTGCTTAGAATGCCGAGAGGGAGCTAGGTGCCGGATTTGGGCTCAATCCATGCAGTGGGTCCACGTTCGGTGTGGTGAGGGGGAGGTCTAGGGTTGAAAGCCATGTTAACTCCTACTCGATAGCCATCCGGGGGGTGCGCCATGTGCCAGAAGCCCCGGTTTTTCTTGTTTATGATTTTATGTTGGTAGTGGGTGACACACAAGGGCTACTCGAGCTGGTTTCACATTTTTTTATTTTTGATGAATTTGCCATTACCAGGGTTCGGGGGGTGGGTAAAATCGGCAAACCCGACAGCGCAGGCACGCGAGGTCCATTGCAACCTTGAACCTAGGATCTTGCCCAGCCTATGTAACCCATGGGGCACGCCAAAACCTTTTTTCCAGAATATCCACGGCCATTTCTAGGGTACCTACAGTTAGAAACCGCAATTTTCGGGGCATAACTCGGAAAAAATACTGTATATGCTTGTACCACAAGATGAGTACCAAACTCCCGGGGATGGCGGTCTGCCACGATGTAGCATGCATGTAAATTGCCACGGGGCCTAGGGAACGCTCAATTCTCGCACCTTCTTTGCAGAATCACCGGTTTTTCGGAGTCGGTAAATGGAAACTCTGGATTTCTCGATGGAACCCTGGAATCTCTAGTTGGAGAAGTTGCTTGGAATGCCGAGAGGGAGCTAGGTGCCGGATTTGGGCTCAATCCGTGTAGTGGATCCATGTTCGGTCTAGTGAGGGGAGTTCTAGGGTAGAAAGCCATGTTAACTCCTACTCGATAGCCATCCGGGGGGTGCGCCATGTGCCAGAATCCCCTGTTTGTCTTTTGTATGTTTTTATGTTGGTAGTGGGTGACACACAAGGGTTACTTGAGCTGGTTTCATATTTTTTTTATTTTTGATGAATTCCCCATTTCCGGGGTTCGGGGGTGGGCAAAATCGGCAAACCCGCCGGCGCACGCAGGCACGCGAGGTCCATTGCAACCTTGACCCTAGGCAGTTGCCCAGCCTAGGTACCCCATGGGGCACCCCAAAAAAAATTTTCCCAGAAAATCCAGGGCCATTTCTAGCGCAATTGTCGTGGCGTAACCCAGGAAAATACAGTATATGCTTGGACCATGAGATGAGTACCAACCTCCTGGGGATGGCGGTCCGCCACGATGTATCATGCGTGTAAATTGCCTCGGGGCCTAAGGCGCGCTCAATTCTCGCACCTTCTTTGCATAATCGCCGGTTTTTCGGAGTCGGTAAATAAAAACTCTGGATTTATCCCTGAAACCCTGGAATCTCTAGTTGGAGAAGTTGGTTAGAATGCCGAGATGGAGCTAGGTGCCGGGTTTGGGCTCAATCCGCATAGTGGATCCACGTTCTGGGCAGTGAGTGGGAGGTCTAGGGTTGAAAGCCATGTTAACGCCTACTCGATAGTTATCCGGGGGGTGCGCCGTGTGCCAAAAGTCCCAGTTTGTCTTGTTTATGATTTTATGTTGGTAGTGGGTGACACACAAGAGCTACTCGAGATGGTTTCATATTTTTGATTTTTTGATGAATTTCCCATTGTTTGTGTGTGTTTTGTCTAGGTTTGATATGAAAATGGTACTACTTGGTTTTCCCCCTCTCATGATAACTCGTCCTCACTTTGGTTGGTATGCCCTGATTGGTCGAGACGGTTGGCACGTGGATCGTGCCCACCCAACGTTGGTCCTCTGTGATCTAACGGGCAAGATAGCCTCCCTCTCTCTCTGGAGACGGACCTCTCTATCCACGCGAAATAACGAGTTTGCCACCGATACTTTACTTCCATAATCTAGAAGGAAAGTGTACAAAGGCGTATAACTTTCGTATATGCCTGTCTATGCATATACGAAAGTTATATGCACGAGGGCATATACAAAGGCGTATTCCTTTTATTCTCTAAAAATTATAAACTATTTGGATTTATATACACGAGGGCATATAAAAATATAAAAATGTGTGTATTTTCTAGTGCAGCGTGGGGGAAACGTTGTGGCACGCTCATCTATCCGGTTGCAACGCTTCCACTATGGCACATGTACGATACACTGTAATGTCGTTTCAGCAGGGGTTAAACGATGCATCCTCTGCACGCGTCGTACCCTTCACATTAGAGCGTTCCCACACACGGGTCTGGCTAGCCATGCTTTAATCGTAGTGTTTTTAGGCGTCCCTCCTTTCGACCCTTCTACAAGAAGCAATCGATCAAGGCATAGATTAAAGAATCCGTCGAGTGGTCATGTCATGCCTATGAAAAGCCTACTACTGCTCTAGCTGCAAACGGGAACGGGCCTCACAGTATCGCGCCTGCAATCTCACTTCTAGCTGGGGCCCATGGCACGAACCGTCCACGCGTCAGCCAGAAGCCCTATCGGGGCACCCAACTGAGCCTCGAGGCGGAGGGCCAGAGGAGGAGACTTAACAATGCCCTGTCTTTAAAACCTACTCCTCTGCATCATCTCCCTCCCACACATTAACCCATTCTTCCCGATCTAGCAAAACCCACAAAATTCACCATACAGCTCAAGGCCGAACAACCACATTCTCCCTTCCGACGCCATGAAGCGACTGCTTATAGGTGAGTCTTCGGGTGTTGCCGTCGGGCTGCCTGCACCTGCCACAGGCAAAGCGGCGCCTCCCACCGGAGATCTAGAGGAGATGCATGCGGCCTAGAGCGAGGAGGACGTCTAGTTCGACCCTTATGAGGACTATCGCGGGTGTAATAGACTTCGGAGCCCCCGATGAGGGCGAGAAGTTAGACGAGCACGTTCCGTTCATGTACCCGGAGGTACTTTTATTTCTTCATCTTTCTAATTTACTGTTCATATTTTTTGGTCGGGCTGTAGATGTACGAGTACTGAATCTGTTCAAGTGATTAGTATTCTACCAATCATGATCATATGCACCATACAACCCGCAGCATGCAGAGATTTAGTCTGTTCTGAATTATTCCATATTCTACATTTAGGAGCGAGCTATGGAGACAGCTGTAATAAACCGGTAAAATTCTTTTGTGGTTTTCAAAGTAACTTGAAATGGTTGTTCGAATATCTATGCATGACCAGTAAATGCACTACTAGTTTGTGCGATTTTTTAGAATAGGTAGACTAAGTAAATTAATTTTGTTCATTTCTTTTGCATTTTTTGCACATTACAGGTTGATTCAAGTGAGGTGGGATCTGACCAGGAGTACATGGAGTACAAGAGCCGCCACGTCTTGAAGAGTATCAAGAGCGGGAAGGTCCCTTTCCACACTCTAAGTGGGGAGCTCAGTTACCCCTTCTGTAGCAAAAGAGTCAACCCGAGGATTGACAGCATAATTCAGCATGCGGTTGGCATCGGTAAAAGCACCAATGCTTCACTCAAGCCAGCGACCAAGGCTATGAACGCTGCGTATGGCAAATTCCTGAGGGAGTATGTTAGGACCGTCCTTGTATTCCCATGCTTCGGGATCGGCCGGATCCGCCACTCCAAGCCAGCCAAGAAGTGACCTTGCTGCTTCCTATGACACCTAATAATTTTAAGTTGTTTCTGTTGTTTCTAGAACATGAGACTATATGTGGTGTGTTGGACCGAACGAAATGTCTTCGTGTGTGTGTTGCATACTTGTTTGAGCATGCTTGCATAACGATCACGAATAAATTCCGCGGAGCATATTGATGATGACAAATTAATTTACCTGTACATTCTATCAAGTCACAGTTACATCGCGTCAGCACTGCGCACCCGCTACACAACGGCAACGAGAGGGGTGGACTCCGTGGCACGTTCTCATGGTATCCGTGTCACCGCCAAGTTACACGCACATCCAGAACTGCCATGCAGTGCCTGGGTTTACTTTTCGTGGCTTGACTTTTCTAAAAGTTTGGCCAAACTTTTTATGGCTTGACCATTCAAAAAAAATATAGGATTTAAGCCTTGGGATGGAGGGAGTATTACTGAATATAGCTACCTGAGATTGTGGTGGGATCCACAAGATCAGATTCCGCTATCCACAAACGGACACAATCTATGGACACATTCATAATATAAGATGCTAGCAAATTCGGCACATCGTGCTTGGCTATAGTGGCATAGACATAATTGTTGTTATGACGAAGGTTACAGTCATAAGCACACCCAGATTATAGTTCTAAAAGGTAATACACAACAGTTCGGAAGTGCTCACACATAGCTATCATACATTGTACTTGTGAAAGAACATGTTTTCGTAAACATAATAAGCCCCATACAACACAACAATCATGCACTAAAACTGGACATCAGGTTATTGGAATGATTGGCGGAGAAGGCGACCAATCACAGGATGTCTTCGAGCGCTTGCCCCAGCTGTTAGATTCCTCTCCATCCTGGTATCTGCGGTAAACCACTTTCCTTGGTGGTGGTTCAAGGGTGCGTTGCCTAGAACGAAACACTTTGATCTGGTGGTACAACTCGTGGCTGACATACCTGTCAATAGCAGCATACTTCAGGTTAGGTGCAGAAAGCGGCTTATCCTCCCAGTAATCGTGCCCTAAACGCCTCCACCAACATCTCAGGAGTTTGTCCTTCATGTTAGCGTACCATGGGTCTATGATATCGGCGGTAAGATCGTCCATCCCAGTCCTGCTGCCACTCGTCCCTCAAATCGAGTAAATATCCTGGATGTCCACTCTATACTACTCTGGGATGAAAATTCGGATAGTCGGGCTGGTAAGCAGGCCAGTGTCAGACCTGGTGTCAACACTAGTAAATTTTTTCTGGTGGTTCACGATAAAGTCACCAAAGAGCGACCTAATTCTTTCGCCCCACCTGCATGAAAATGGATTCAGACAAATAATGTAGCAAGAACTTTTGCAAACAAACGACTTAGGAACAAAATGACATCAACATGTACCTCTTCCCATCACCCCCTTCTCGCAAAAAGGGTAGTAAACGAGGATGTGCTCCTTCATGGAGAGTTGCAGCACGGCGATCCTGCGACGATCTCGGCTGTACTCGAGGTTGACACCCACAAACCTGAACCCACTTTATTCCGATTGAAGCCAATTCTTGTACTGGGCAATAGTGCGGTTCACCGTCTTAGGGTCGGTGGTGTAGATGACACTGAGCTTCTTCCTTCCGTGGACTTCTATGTCGAAGTACACAGTCCCTAACATGCCGTCATTTCGGACATCCCACCGGTCCTTGAATATAGGAAAGAGGGAAAGGACATGGAGGAAAAGGCTGATGTCGTGGCAGTGGAAATGGATGGGGCCGTGGAGGAGGAAGACGATGAGGTCATGGAGGAGGAAAGGAGACGGGGAAGAGCGAAACTACTTATTTCAAGATTGCAATCGCCCTTCCTAGTGGGGTGGAAGTGGAGGAAAACAGCGGTTCTATGAGGCGATGCTAGCGCTGCCTGAAATTGGTTCCACACCACTAGCATGCAGTGGCATCAAGGTCTGCCATGCACGATCTAGGTCAAACTTAGTCTCGTTCCGACCTTCACTCTCTGACATGTGGGACCCTATATTTGGCAGTCGCATACCAGCATAGTTTTTAAAAACCGGACGAGTCAGTGAACCGGTGAAGCGACTGATTCACTGGCTTGCTGGATCAGACCATTGGTTCATTTGGTTCGATGGCGACAAAAAACAGTTCTGTCACACTGGTGCATCATTCCATATTTCCATGTGGCAGTTGCATTGCTAGTGATGTTGGGCCGACCCAAACGATCTGGGGCGTGTCCAAAACTGTCCACGCGGACGCGCGGTGCGTTCGCGGCGCCCCAGCGGGGCAACCCATCCGCCGCAGCGGCAGCGATTCAGAGGTGCTGGCAGAAGGCTAACCGGTGACAGCCTGCGCCATCAATAGCGACGCGGCGACACGCTGACTGACTGGACGACACGCTCTCCACGGCTGCTCCAGGCGCCGCCTGACACCTGCCCTACTGACTGGACACTTCAATGCCCCCTCTTCGGCCTCCACGCCGGCATCCGATGCCGGCCCTTTTTAACCTTCCACCCGCGGCCATCTTCTCCCACACAGAACACAATCTCTCTCCTCCTTACCCCTTTCCTTCTCCACTGCTTGTAGCTAGCCATGTTCGGCGGTGCTGGGTCGAGGGGAGGCCATGGTGGCTGTGGACGCTGAGGGAGGCGTGGAGGACGCGGCCAACTCACCGCGCCACCACACTCTCCCTCAACACCGTTGTCGCCCGAAGATTTCGACCAAGGCACCCAGTTCGCCGTGGCCATCCACCTCGGCATGCCCGTGACAAGCTGCTCCTGCCCGCGGGTTTGTGATGTTGATCGGCGACTTATGGCGCCCAGTACTATCATGGGACGCTTCGTTAGAAACCCCAAGAGCAAGGTGTGATAAGCACACCAGCAAGTTTTCCCTTAGTAAGAAACCGAGGTTATCGAACCAGTAGGAGGAGGGAAACGTCTCAAAGGTGTTGCAAGCAACGTGGAAACCTGCACAACACAAAATCAAGACTTTGCCCCAATGAATCAGTGAGGTTGTCAAGCTCGCCGGTTTGCTGTAACGAAGGATTAACTATATTGTGTGGAAGGTGATGAATGGTTTGTAGCAAGTAAACAGTGGAAGATGCATAAATGGTAAAGATTGGACCTGGGTCCATAGTTCACTAGAGGTGCTCTCCTTAGATAAACAACATGGCATGAAGGGTAAACAAATTACAGCAGGGCAATTGTCAGGAACTGATCAAGGCATAACAATGCAATACTAGACAAAAAGATCCTATGAGATTCGAGTGGGCAATACAACAATATACATAGACCGCCATCCAACTGCATCTATGACTAGAAGTCCACCTTCAAGTTATCATCTGAACCCCCTCTAGTATTAAGTTGCAAGCAACAGACAACAGCTTTAAGCAAAGTGTGTAAGGTAAACAATCCACTTTCCCCATGAACAAGAGATCGTTATTTTCTCCCTAGTGGCAATAACACATCTACAATCGAAGATATTTATGTCATTTCCCTTGGAAACTAGAGGCATGAACCCACTATCAAGCATAAATACCCCCTCTTTGAGTCACTAGCAACTACTTGGCCAAGATAGCTACTAACAACAGACACCACAGACATGATACCCCCTCTTGGAGCATGCAAGATCACAAACAACACAGACATGATAGAATCAAATAGACAAAACCATTAATCAATCTGACATAGTAATCTCAATATCCATCGGATCCCCGCAAACACAACATGCATGATTACAAATAGAATAGATCTTGATCAAGAACGGAGCTCACAAGATCTATACATCAAAGCACAATGAGGAGATACAACCATCTAGCTACTACATGGACCCGTAGTCCAAGATGGAACTACTCATGCTTCATACCGGAGAAGAAGGGTGCCGGGATGATATCCTCTCCGGCAGGGTGCCGGGAAGAACTTCAGATCCCCCCGATCTAGGGACGATGGTGGCGGCGGTTACAGAAGGTTTTGTGGAGTTTTGATCGGGTGCCTAGGGTTTCTGCATCGGAGGCTTCTTATAGGCGAAGGGGCGAGCCAGGGAGCCACCAGGGCGGCTACACCCCCCAGGCGCAGGGTGGGCCCACCCACGCGGCCAGGGGTGTGGCCCCCTGGTGAGCCTTCTCCGTCTTGTCTTCTGGCTTCGTGTTGCCCATGGTAAAATATTGACTTTGGCTTTTGTCCCATCCAATTCTCAGAATATTGATTTTCTGCCTTTCTGGAACAAAAAACACAAGAAAACAGGCAACTAACACTGTGGCAACTTATTAATAGGTTAGTTCCAGAAAACATAGAAAAACACCTCAAACTGTAGACAAAGCAAAGCAAAGTAGACACTAAACAAGCATGGAGCATCAAAAATTATAGATACATTTCCGACGTATCAAGCATCCCCAACCATAACTCCTTATCGTCCTCGAGTAGGTAAGTGATAAAAAGAATAATTTTTGAGGTGACATGCACCATCAAAAGCAAGATCAAACCATTTGCAAGCATTGAAAGCTAGGATCAAAGAACTCTAAACATGTGCATGAAAAATGGAGTTCTAACAGTAAGAAAAAGTACCTCTGGATGCAACATGAAAGGCTACAAACAAAGATCATGAATAACATGCATTGAAAAACGTTTGTTTGTTTCACATACGGAAAACATGGCATAGTGGCAATCAACTTGTCCCTGATGGAGTAGCAAATAGATGCGTAGGACAGCTTCAAAGTTCATAAGAGTAACTAGATACAAATAGCACAAGAACAAGTAATATCACAATATGCATCAATAAATAAGTTTTGGGACACTACACATAGAATTAAGAATGAAAACTATGCTCTCTTAATGGTGCCTAAAGGTAGAAGGTGGAGACTCAATATAATAGTGGAAGAAAGGCCCTTCATAAAGGGAAGCATGTATTTCAAGTTTCAAAAAAAGAGCTTCCAAAAATTATGGTACTTGTTAGCTTTCAGCCCTCATTGCCCCTATCATAAGCATCTTGAAGTGATTAAGGTTAAATTGAACAAACTATGGAGTATATGCTTGACAAAGTATAAGTTGGCAATCTCATGTCCCTTGAATACGAGGGCCACACCTCATGCTACTCAACTTCAGTCACCTATAAGTTCTTGTCATAGTGAGTACTTGTGTATCATAGAGAACCACTAACGGGGTACCCCTTGCACATGGTACAGGAGCTATCCCATAACCAAAATGATAAGGGAAGCAGACAATGAGCATCTCAGCGATCTTTTTATTTACTATGTGCATAGCTTTTTATTGAGGATGCTTCATAGATAGCTCATTATGGTGATGCTGCAAGTTTCCACCATGATTAGGCATGGCTTAGGCTAGCGTCCTAGGCGTTTCTCTAACACAAAATACATAACTCCATGGACTTACAAGCTCCCTCTTTATTTCACACCGGTGACATCCATAGAAAAAATAGCATGATATCAACTTTGTACCAAGTACAAGTGCGATGTTGAAAACGTTCCCCATGATAGCATGGTTCTGCTAGTTCCAACGTATAAGTGCAAGCATACACAACATAGACGACGCAATGGTTCAAGTTTATTAGGGGCAAAGAATATAAAGTGTGCCATCAAGTTCGTGAGGGCTTTAATCACTAAGTTTTCACATAACAAATAGTTTTTAATTGGAAGATAGCTGAAAACAAGAATATACTTGGAATGGTGTAACACACCATGCATATGAATTTATAGTGGACACTTTGGAATAACTGGGTTTCTTCGCAGTTATAAGCATGAGTAGAGCTTACCATACAAGTGGAGTCTATCAAAAGACTGAGAGCAACCAACTAAGAGAGCAATAATGGCCGTAATCATGCAGAGCGACAAAACATTACTAATCAAAGCATAGAGTGGTACTACAAGTCAAGGACTAAATGATCATAGAGGATATGGTGACTTGTCATAGTTATAACATGGTGTGAGCATGTGCCAAGTCAACCCAAATAAAGCATCAAAGGAGAATACCACAATACTATGCCTTTGTATGCTAAAACAACGTATAATTTATTCAAGGCACACTAAGAAATCCCAATTGTTTGGACCAAGACATGCTACATTAATAATCACTAAGTATAAGGTCAAAACAACACCTAGCATGTTATGCTAAAGTCTAAGTCACAGTCAATGAAAGCTCCTCTTGCACTTCCAAGCAAGAACTTTCTACTCCTTTCCAACACCAATCGACTTATTTGAAACAACACAACAAGAACGGGGGGTCCAAACTACTTTATTCAATCAAAATAAATAAACTAAGAAAAGCAAACAAAAACTAAGACGCTCCAAGAACAACACAACAGTGCATGAAACAATAAAAACGAAGTGTCTAGACAGACCTGAGCTTTTTATTGATGACGAAGTGGATGCCTTGGGCATCCCCAAGCTTTGACGCTTGTACCTCTTGTAAATTTCTTGGGGTTACACCGGGGTAGCATCCCCAATCTTGAGCTTTTGTCCATTCTTCATCTCATTACATCATTCTCTCTCTACACCTAAAATTTTTCCTTCATACAAAACTTCACACAATCTTCATTAGCAACATTAGTGTAGTCAAAAGATAATAGACCTTTAGGCTTAGCTTTGTAACAGCAAGAATTTGCACTAAAAACACAAGCTACTATAGAAACTTCTTCAAAAATCTCAATTCCCCAAAAGAGAACTAAAAAAGGAATCAATAAGAAGCAAATGCAAATAATGGCAGAAATCTGTCAAAATAGACCACCAGGTAGAAATCTATTTTTTAGAAAATCGTCTGTTGCTCAAATAAAAAAGTGTTGAACTAACAAAAGTTATCTAACATACTGGGGGATTTATTCGTAAATTTTTAGGTCAATCCGACTTACAGAGGCACCTCACGAATATTTATGGTGGAGGACATAAATCTGTTTCAGGACAGCAACTCCCCAAATCTTACTTCCCTCTCATTAGAGGTCATTCTTGGCACAAAAGGCAAACGAAAAGGATAACGAGAGGTCATTACTGAAGTAATAACTTCCAAGACTTAAGAAAACTTTTGGGTAATCTCCCAACAAGTACTTTTCTTTAATGACTTTAAGTTAGGCACAAGAAGCAAGAAATCAAGTATTTTCAAATGAAGAAGCATTAACATCAAACCTTGCTTTCAAAGGAGGAGAAAAAAGCAACTTCTCTCTCCTAATAATGAAGTTTTCAATACCTTTCTTGAATGGAAAATGATATTTAATGGTTCCTTCTTTCATATCAATGATGGCACCAACAGTTCTAAGAAAAGGTCTTCCCAAAGTAATAGGACAAGAAGCATTGTATTCAACATCCAAAACATAGAAATCAACAGGGACATAAGAATTGTTAACCATAATGAGAACATCATTAATACTCCCCATGAGTTTCTTCTTAGCATTACCATTAAGTGGGACATCCAAATAACAATCTTCCAACGGTGGAAAATCAAGCATTTCATAAAACTTCATAGGCATAATAGAGACACTAGAACCAAGATCACATGAAGATTTGATATCAAAGTCATTCACTTGCATATTAATAATGGGTTCCCAACTATCTTCTACTTTCCTAGGAATATAAGATTTGTGTTTTAACTTCTCTTCCTTAATCTTGACAAGAGCATCTGTAATGTGTTTGGTGAAAGCAACATGCATATCACTAGCATCAGGACTTCTAGCAAGTTTTTGCAGGAACATAATCACTTCAGAAATATTGCAACCAACTATATCAAAATCAAACTTAGCATCACTAGTAGTAGAATCATTAGGCTTAGGCATTGTAGGAGGAGGAATAGGGACTTATTGTGGTTTAGTGGTGATGGTGCACACACTATTATTTCTATCAATTTCAGCTTCCCTTTCCCATTTAGCATGAAGTTGAGCTAATAGTCTAACATTTTCATCAATTGTAACTTGTATGGCATGAGTTGCAGCAAAGGTACTTTCCATGGTTTTAGGTATAGCAGACATTTTATTAATCAAGGAGGATTGTGCTTGAGACAAAAAGGGTATATTTTTCTCAGCACTCAAATTTTTTGACTATAAACTAGGAATTTCTCTATTCAGATTATCAAGCTGATGACTAATATTTTTCAAGATAATAGATTGTTCCTCCATAGTTTTAGTGAAAATCTTATTTTGCTCATATTGCATCTGCATAAAATTCTTAGTGGGTCTCTCTACTTCTAGAATCATTTCTTCACTAGGCATTCCAGATCTACCATGAGAAGCACTTCCACTAGGAGGATAAAGCCTATAATTACCATAAGTATTATTGCCAAAATTGTTGTTTCTAATGAAGTTCACATCAACTTGCTCTTCTTGAGCAACCAAAGAGGCTAAGGGAACACTATTAGGATCTAAAGGAGCTTTCCCATTAACAAGCATAGCCATAATAACATCAATCTTATCACTCAAAGAGGAGGTTTCTTCAACATAATTTACCTTCTTACCATGTGGATCCCTCTCAGTGTGCCATTAAGAGTAGTTAACCATCATATTGTCAAGGAGCTTTGTTGCAGCACCCAAAGTGAGGCCCATAAAGGTACCTCCAACAGCTGAATCCAACAGGTTTCTTGAAGAGAAGTTCAAACCTGCATAAAAAGTCTGGATAATCATCCAAGCAGTGAGTCCATGAGTGGGACAAATCTTAACCAAAGATTTCATTCTTTCCCAAGCCTGAGCAACATGTTCATTATCAAGTTGTTTAAATTTCATAATGTCACTTATCATAGATATAATCTTAGCAGGAGGGAAGTACTTTCCATTAAAAGCATCTTTGCACTTAGTCCAAGAATCAATACTATTTCTAGGCAAGCATAGCAACCATTCTTTAGCTTTTCCTCTCAAGGAGAAAGGAAACAACTTGATCTTAATAATATCTCCATCTACATCCTTATACTTTTGCATCTCACAAAGTTCAACAAAGTTATTGAGATGGGCAGCAGCATCATCAGAACTAGCATCAGAGAATTGCTGTCTCATCACAAGATTCAACAAAGCAGGTTTAATTTCATAAAAGGTAGCATCAGGAGCAGGTGGAGCAATAGGAGTGCTAAGGAAATCATTGTTGTTTGTGCTAGTGAAGTCACACAACTTGGTGTTCTCAGCAGAGTTCATTTTGGCAAAGGGCAAGCCAAAAACAGCAGCAGCAGCTAGAGCAGGAACTAATTTTTTGTGTTTTTGATAAGAGAAAGCAAACCAAAATAAAATAATTTTTTGGAGTTTTTGATAAAAAGAGGCAAGAAAAAGAAACTAATCAAACTAAAAACAAAGTAAAGAGAAAGATTGAGGAGGACTCCCCTTGGGAATACGTCCTTAGCCTCCCCGGCAATGGCGCCAGAAAAGACTTGATGGCGCCTAATACTGTTGTGGGACGCTTCGTTGGAAACCCCAAGAGCAAGGTGTGATGAGCATAGCAGCAAGTTTTCCCTCAGTAAGAAACCGAGCTTATCGAACCAGTAGGAGGAAGGAAATGTCTCAAAGGTGTTGCAAGCAACGTGGAAACCTGCATAACACAAACTCAAGACTTTGCCCCAACGAATCAGTGAGGTTGTCAAGCTCACCGGTTTGCTGTAACAAAGGATTAACGGTATGGTGTGGAAGGTGATGAATGGTTTGTAGCAAGTAAACAGTGGAAGATGTATCAATGGTAAATATTGGACCAGGGTCCATAGTTCACTAGAGGTGATCTCCTTAGATAAACAACATGGCTTGAAGGGTAAACAAATTACAACAGGGCAATTGACAGGAACTGAGCAAGGCATAGCAATGAAATACTAGACAAAAAGATCCTATGAGATTCGATTGGGAAATACCTCAATATACATAGACCGCCATCCAACTGCATCTATGACTAGAAGTCCACCTTCAGGTTATCATCCGAACCCCCTCCAGTATTAAGTCACAAGCAACAAACAACTACTTTAAGAAAAGTGTGTAAGGTAAACAATCCACTTGCTCCATGAACAAGAGACCGTTGTTTTCTCCCTAGTGGAAATAACACATCTACAACCGAAGAGATTTCTGTCACTTCCCTTGGAAACTAGAGGCATGAACCCACTATCGAGCATAAATACCCCCTCTTGGAGTCACTAGCAACTACTTGGCCAAGATAGCTACTAACAACGGCGAGCATGCAAGATCACAAACAACACAGACATGATAGAATCAAATAGACAAAACAATTAATCAATCTGACATAGTAATCCCAATATCCATCAGATCCCCACAAACACAACATGCATGATTACAAATAGATTAGATCTTGATCATGAACGGAGCTCACAAGATCTATACATGAAAGCACAAGGAGGAGATACAACCATCTAACTACTACATGGACCTGTAGTCCAAGGTGTAACTACTCACGCTTCATACCAGAGAAGAAGGCCTCCGGGATCTCCCCTCCGGCAGGGTGCCGCGAAGAACCTCAGATCCCCCTGATCTAGGGACGATGGTGGTAGCGGCTACAGACGGTTTCGTGGAGTTTTGATCGGGTGCCTAGGGTTTCTACATTGGTGGATTCTTATAGGCGAAGGGGCGAGCCAGGGGCCACCAGGGCGGCTGCACCCCCCAGGCGCGGGGTGGGCCCACCCACGCGGCCAGGGGTGTTTCCCCCTGGTGAGCATTCTCCGTCTCATCTTCTGGCTTCATGTTGCCCACGGTAAAATATTGACTTTGGCTTTTGTCCCATCCAACTCTGAGAATATTGGTTTTCTGCCTTTCTAGAACCAAAAATAGAAGAAAACAGGCAACTGGCACTGTGGCAACTTGTTAATAGGTTTGTTCCAGAAATACTAAACAAGCATGGAGCATCAAAAATTATAGATACGTTTCCGACGTATCAGCGACGAGCCGCCCCCACTCGCCATGCTGCGGGCAAACGGCTTCAGGACCGGCAGGTACCCAGTCGATCTCCAGTTCGGCCACCTCTCCCAGCTATACTTCGGAAATGGCTAGGTGTGCTTCGCCCGCTCGCACCAGATCAAAGCGGGCAACATCATAGTATTCAAGTACGATGGTGAAGGAAAGTTTGGCTTCAGCGTCTTCGACCACACCATGTGCCGCTACTGCTACCACTCCGACTCCTCCTCCGACTCCGACGAGTAGGCTAGGCGGTGCGAGCCATGTATGATGTAAGAATGTATGCATTGGCCATTTGAAATGAAAATCTTTATTCAACCCCTAAAACATTGTTACACTCACGCAGCCCTAAAACATCATTACAACCTAATACTACGCGCGGCCACCAGCGCTGGGTGCGGCGGCTACGACGGGTCAGATACACCATTCTTCATTGAGAGAATTGATGAGTGCTCGTTGCGTCTGCACCTTCTCTTCAGCTCGGTCGAGGCAGGTATGCAGGGAAGAATCGTCAGTATTGGCCCGCACCGCTTCCCGGAGGACGCCACGCACCAATCCGAGCTAGTCCAATCGCTGGTATTCCATCAGAAAGATGCGTTGCACCACCACCGTCGTGAAAGGCTCACCGGTGGTCAGTACGACTGTAGAAAGGGCGAACCGTCAGTGTGCCCATCCTGTAAATCCGCGGGCGCCCCAAAATCGGAGGATGCAGCACGTCCGGCGGATTTGGCCACCACGACGGCAGCGCTCGGGCACCTCTTCTCTGCCGGCATCGGGGTTGTTGTAGGGTTTGCAACATAGAAAACAAAAAATTTCCTACGATGGGAACAACTAAGTACCAAGATCTATCAACTAGATACAAGCAACGGGTGGATATACATCCATAGAATACATACCCTCGAAGACCGAATAACGTTAACGAGGTTGTACTCGTGGATGATGTAGTCGAACGCTTGTCGATCTCAAGACCGTGATGAAGTCCATCTGGTCCAGCCGGTCTAGCACCATCAAGTCCAACACCGCAAAGCAGTGGTGCATCCGTGATCGCACACACGTCCGGGTACCCCGACAACCTCCGTGCCCTCGCTCCAGTGAAGCAGCAGATGCAAAAAATCCTTGCAGAAAAAAGCCACCGAGAACATGTATCTCGCTGATCCGAGACCATGGGGAAATTCTAAAGGGGGGAGAGAGATCCTTCGCGAGGAGGTGTGTTGTGAGAGGAGGAGAGGGGGGACTTTTATAAGGAGAGGGAGGCACCCCAAGGGGCATGGCGCCCAGCCATGGTGGCTTCCCCCACCTCTTCCACATTCATGTGGGTGGAGCTCCCACTCAAAATGAAAAGCCTCCACTCCCATAAAAATGCCTCCACTCAAAAATCCACTCACATGCATTAAATTTCCACCAAATTTAATGCAAGCTCTCATTTAAATAAAATTATTTTATTTATTTATTAAGAATTTTTTGAATTACTCTAAAAATTCACATAAAACCCCTTACAACATTTCAATTTCACCTGCAGAACCAGTTTCAGCAATTTCAACTGAAACAATTCCGGTGTCTAGTGAAATAAATTCCTGTGCTTTCCTTTTTCTTTCTCTGGCATATTATTTTCTCCAAGTGGTGTCGGTATCCCTTAAGTGTGTCACCTTACGGTTCATGAATAATGCAGACATGATCGAGACCCTCTCTAATCAATAATCAGCAGCGGGACCTAGAGATCCGTATTGACTCCCACACATTCAACGATGATTTCTGTGATCGTGTGAACCTTATACGCATGTATCTCAATCCCTTTGTCTCGCGATATATTACATGTCCGAGATTCGATCATCAGTATCCCATACCTAGTTTGATCTCGTTACTGACATGTACTCTTTTCTTGTTCCCGTGATATAACATAGTGATCAAATCACCTTCTTGCAAGCTAATTAATGTGATATCATCGAGAGGGACCAGAGTATATCTATCCGTCACCGGGATGGACAAATTCCACTCTTGATCCATGAGCCTCAACATAACACCTTCCTACCACTGAACCCACCTTTATAGTCACCATGTTCCGGTGTGACGTTTGATGATACCAAGATACTCTTCCGGTGTTAGTGATTGACATGATCTCATGGCCTAAGGACTAAGATTACTTTGTATGATGTTATAGCAATATAAACACAATGACCTTGATTTTAATGCTATACTTAGGATAAATGTTCATCACATCATTCCAATAATGTTGTGACCTCGTTATTAACAACATCCAATGTCCATGATCAGGAAACCTTTGATCATCTTGTTAATCAACGAGCTAGTTTATAAGAGAGGCATAACTAGGAACTTTATATTTGTTTATTAAACACACATGTATTAATGTTTCTGTATTAATACAATTGTAGCATGCAAAATAAACATTTATCATAAATAAGGAATACAATAAGAACCACTTTATTATTGCCTCTCGGGCATATTCCCTTCAGTCTCCCACTTGTACTAGAGACAATAATCTAGTTTGAAAACTTTGCGTATTGAACAACTATGGCTTTCTGGTGTTCCATATACATGATTGCAAGTGGTTAACATAATCTATGGATCTGACGCTTTCAGTTCCGTGTGTATTTGCATGTCTTTGCATCTTCACGCATCACTCATTCTCCAATGAGATGGCATTGTATAAATACATTTAGTTCCTTGGGGTTAAATCATGTCGATACTATTGTCGTACAATATATCTTGAGTGTTAGCCCATTGCGAACCACACCTTAGTTTGATAACAAACTACTTGACACAAATGCCCTCCTTTGCTGCTACTATAGCAGGTGTATACTTAGCCTTTTTGTTGTAGTATCCGTCACAATGTCTTAACTTTGGAATTCATCCAAATCCATCATGGAAACTTTCTTTCCATTTCATTGTGCCACCCATAGTTTAAATTGAGATAAATTTAATTTGTATCTTGTGACAAAACTAGTATCAATGTAACGCTTTACAATGAACTATTTGTAATTGTTTGTCACCTCTACAAAAATATATTCTTAGTTCTTCCAAAAGATCAAAAGAATTTCCTTACTATCGTCCAATGATCGATTCATTCTGGTATATGCTCATAACACTTAGAGCATAGGACATATCTGGATGTGTACATATCATGGTATGATTGATCAAAACATTCATGTGATTTCACTTGTCAAGTGTCAAAGCACATGAATCTTGTTTCACTTATCAAGTGTTAATACACTTGAGTCTCGATTGAATTCTTTACCATGCGACAAGAATCTTTTCTCGTCGTTTCTATATTGAACCCCTTCAATATCTCATGTATGTACATTTGGCACAACTATATTAGCGTCATAGTCTATCCATGTAGACATTCATGCTAAATATTCGAGTTTTGCCTAAGTCTTTCATGGAAATGAAATTCTTAACCTTTGTCAATAAAAGATACATCATTTCCAATCAACAAGATGTCCTCCACATAATGTATTAGCAATATGTCTCAGCGCTCCCACTTAATTTCATGCAAATGCAAGCATCGTCATCGTCTCCCGATGAAAACTCCTTTAACAGTTTCATCATGGTGAAGATTCCAACTCCGCGATGCTTACTTCAACCATTGAAGTTTGCATGCCCCTTTTAGCATCCTTTGAATTAACAAAACCCTTTGTATCGTTTCATGTACACATCCTAGGTAACCATTCTATTAGAAGAACTTTGTTTTGTTTATTCATCTATCATATACCAAATTATATGTAGTGGTTGCTACTTTAATCCGTCGAGACTAAATATCGCTATGAAAGATCAAATCTTGTTATAGTCAACTCCTTGAACATTGTCGTAAAATACTTTATGACATGTCGACTATTTCATAGATGTGAAACATCCATGTCTGTTTCTTTATAGATCAAAATACGACCGATAGGTTTTTACACCTTTCCGAAGGGTCTTCCAAGTTCAAAAACCTTGATTTCTCGTATATGGAACTATCACGGATTTTATGGCTTCAAGCCATTTGACGGAGTCAGGGCCCATCATCGCTTCTTTGCATGTAGTCGGTTCATCATTGTCAAACAACAATGATTTACTCTCAAATCTTAGCATTTGATTGTTTATCCGACCTACTTGGTTCAATAGGAACTTAGATCTCCGTGACCATAACCTTTGAGGCACGTGATCCATGAGCATTGTGGCTGCCTCCGGAACGTTTTCCGGCGCTGTGCAACCCAGCACATATAGCTAAGGTTCGTTAACCTTATTAAAGTTCTATTGTCCTTCCACTTAACTTTTGAGAAAAATTCCTTTTTCAAGAAACTTCATGTTTCAAGCGACAAACCCTTTTGTCCTCAGTGTTATGGAGGAATACCCAATGGTTATCCGAAATAACCTACAAAGACATGCTCATACGACTTTGGTTGTAAACATCTTACTTATGCTTAGCATACCAAAATTTAAGAAAGGACAACTTGGGTTTTACCCCAAACCATAACTTACATGGTGTCATTTCAACGGATCAAGATGGAGCTCTTTTCAGTGAAAAAGAGATAGTCTCTAAAGCTTTAATATTTTAAAACATAATGGCAGTTTTATAAATAACATCTTTGATCAAACCATGTCAAGCAA
This sequence comes from Avena sativa, assembly GCA_916181665.1. Taxonomy (NCBI): domain Eukaryota; kingdom Viridiplantae; phylum Streptophyta; class Magnoliopsida; order Poales; family Poaceae; genus Avena; species Avena sativa. The sequence goes on from OV702295.1 coordinate 59,015,221, forward strand.
GGTTTTATTACAAATCTCAAACCCTCCATATTCCTATGGTGTTTCGGGAGATGCAAATCTATGTGTTTTGCTAAACATGTAACTCAAATAAATCCCTTTATGATAAAACCATAAATTATTTATTTTCTTCTTACAATGATTTTCCACTTCATCTTGAAAGTCTTTGAACGTTTTCAAATATTTCATACTTCTTTCTCATTAAGTGGATATTCACTCAAATTTCCGGAGAAAGCATATGTTGTTGAAATACATCGCTTACGACTGCACATAATGGACTACATACATCGATATGTATAAATTCAAATATTTTAGTCAATCGTTCTTCTTTGGCCTTTGAACGAAGTTTTAATTATCCCGAGGAAAGTCTCACAAGTATCACTTGATCAAATCAAAGACTCCAAAAATCCATGAATATGGAGATTCTTCATGTTTTCTTTCCAATATAATTTAAACGGCGATGCCACTTTGTAAGTGATCTTTCAATCATTTGTCTTGCGACATTTTATCATTAGTTTTTATGGATGTGATTTCTCCAACTAGATTTTTAAATCATCCATCTTATATGGAATACGGTAATTATTTGAACAATCTTTGTTCTCATAATACCTAATTTAAAACAAATCTTTAAGGAAGGCTTTGATGTCAACGAGAAATACAAACAACGGCTTGTTTGTTTTCGATGAACATCATCACATATTCTCTTGCTAGTTACTTAGGCCATTGTGGTTCATGAATTGTGTTGTTCAGTATGAAATTTCATACCAACCAATTCGGTATTCAATACCCAAGAACCACATTGTTTAACAAGCAAAGAATACAACCATAACATGTATATCATCTATATACCTAAACTAGATAATTCCAGTCTTTTCTTTTTTGCCAAATATATTTTATAGATTCTCTTTCAGCATTTCCTTTTTCCTTTTAAAAGAATCTATCAACATCAAAAGTGGCGCCATATACATGACACATAGTCCAAAGCGTGTATATTCAAATACTAATACCTTTGGACTTGCACTTTTAAGTAGATCACAATCATCAAATGATTGTCGTTCTTTCAAAAAACCATTCTTTAGTAATATTTTAGTGTAGTAAACACTTTACATACATCTTCTATTCATCCTTATCATGACGACTTTCATGATCAAGCTAATGTAGCTTATAAAGGTGAATCGTGAGTATAACATTACTTTCCAAAACCCTTTTGGATGATTAGGATGTCTAGCATATCCAACCTTTGCAAATTCTCATCCAATGTGAGAACATATATTATACTCTATCATATTGCAACCAAAACATTGTTTCAGATTTTGTTATATCTGCCACACATGATGGTTTCTGAAAAAATTCTTTCAGCTCCTAGATAATCTCGATATTTAAATGAAGAATCATGGAGGCAAACATGATACTTTAGATACTAACACTGGAATTTTCACTCTCGATTTAATACTAATTATTAAACTTCACGGAGTAAAAAGAGTTTGCTGAAAGTTTGCAATAGGACTTTAAACTTTAGATTGACACTCAACATAATACAATACCAGTTTGTAAAGTAAATATCCAGAAATCTATAGTTCTATTATCTCAATTACAACTAAGCATAAGGCGGTGAACGAATGCCAATGACTACAACAAATTATGCAAATTCACTTTGATTTAATTTATGATAAATTGAGTTCTACTAATCCAAATTAGAAATGAACTCCCACTCAAAAACGACATCCCTCGTGTCTTTTTGGTGATTACATGAACCAAATCCACTACACCAAGTCCGATCATCACGTGAGTCAGTGTAGCTTCAAAGGCGAGCATCTATATGGTCATCCTATCAAAACATATGACTTATGTTTAACCTTTCGGTCCGTGTTCCGAGGCCATGTCTTTACATGCTAGGATCGCCAAGTAAGAACCTTAGTATTCGCGTGTGTAAAACTGTCTTACACCCAAGATATGCTCGTGGATTCAAGTACACCCGATCATTACGTGATGTCTTGAAGAAGCGAAACATAGTCGGTGCATACTTAAGGAAGAACACATTTTTATCTTGATATCTAAAAGAGGGATCATCTTATTATGCTAATAAAACGCCAAATTAGCAATATAAGATGCAACAAACATCACATGTGAATAAGTGAAATGATATGGTTCTTGCACTTGATCGTTATCATGTGCATCGTGGTATGATCTTCATCATTCCTTTATGTGTAAGGCCAAGGTCTATGGAACTTACACATTATGTGTGTTGTAAGAGTATCGACTTATACTTTTACTTTACAACATCACCATATCATGACACTAGCCTAGCAACAATTTAAACTGGACGCCTCTAATTTATCTGTTGCAAGTTTTATGTGGCTTAGGGCTTTCGAAGATAGAACTATTATTACCTACAAACATGAACCACTGCGAGGATAACCAAATTGTTGACAACTCATTGCAAATTATATATTGACTATAATAGGAGAGATAGACACCCGCTAGCCACTTATGCAAAACTAGTTGCATGTCAAGCGTGGAATAGCTCTCATGTGCGAGGACATGTACAGTTTGTCCGGGACGCTTCGCATCCCACTATGCCACCAATATCCAAATTACAACTAAGAAGCAACAAAATGATCATCATCGCCCACATATACATATGTGTACTACCCATTCAAAGCATCTATGCATTGATCTGGCTCTGATTCCACTGTAGGGTTCGCAGTATATAAAACAAAAAATTCGTACGATGGGAACAACTAAGTACCAAGATCTATCTACTAGATACAAGCAACGGGTGGATATACATCCATAGAATACATACCCTCAAAGACCGAATAGCGATAATGAGGTTTTACTCGTGGATGATGTAGTCGAACGCTTGCCGATCTCAAGATCGTGATGAAGTCCATCTGGTCTAGCCGGTCCAGCACCATCAAGTCCAACACCGCAAAGTAGTGGTGCATCCGTGATCGCACACACGTCCAGGTACCCCAACAACCTCCGCGCCCTCGCTCCAGCGAAGCAGTGGAAGAAAAAATCCTTCTAGAAAAATTCACCGGGAACATGTATCTCGCTGATCCGATACAATGGGGAAATTCTAAAGGGGGGAGAGAGATCCTTCGCGAGGAGGTGTGTTGTGAGAGGAGGAGAGGGGGGCCTTTTATAGGGAGAGGGGGGCACCCCAAGGGGCATGGCGCCCAGCCATGGTGGCTGCCCCCACCTCTTCCACATTCATGTGGGTGGATGTCCAACTCAAAATGAAAACCCTCCACTCCCATAAAAATGCCTCCACTCAAAAATCCACTCACATGCATTAAATTTCCTCCAAATTTAATGCAAGCTCTCATTTAAATAAAAATCTTTTATTTATTTATTCAAAAAAAAATTAATTACTCTAATTAACAAAAATTCATGCAAAACCCCTTACAACATTTCAATTTCAGATGTAGAACCAGTTTTAGCAATTTCAACCGAAACCGTTCCGGTGTCTAGTGAAATAAATTCCTGCGCTTTCCTTTTTCTTTCTATGGAATATTATATGCTCCAAATGGTGTCGATATCCCTTAAGTGTGTCACCTATGGTTCGTGAATAATGCAAACATTATCGATACCCTCTCCAATCAATAATCAGCAGCGGGACCTGGAGATCAGTACTGACTCCCACACATTCAACGACAACTTCTGTGATCGTGTGAACCTTATACGCATGTAACTCAATCGCTTTGTCTCGCGATATATTACATGTCCGAGATTCGATCATCGGTATCCCCATACCTAGTTTGATCTCGTTACTGATATGTATTCTTTTCTCGTTCCCGTGATATAACATTTTAGTGATCAAATCACTTGCTTGCAAGCTAACTAATGTGATATCACCGAGAGGGCCTAGAGTATATCTACCCGTCATCGGGATGGACAAATTCCACTCTTGATCCATGAGCCTCAACATAACACCTTCGTAGAACTGAACCCACCTTTATAGTGACCCTGTTACGGTGTAACGTTTGATGTTATCAAGATACTCTTCCGTTGTTAGTAATTGACATGATCTCATGGTCTAAGGACTAATATTACTTTGTATGATGTTGTAGCAATATAAACACAATGACCTTGATCGTAATGCTATACTTTGGATGAATGTTCATCACATCATTCCAATAATATTGTGACCTTGTTATTAACAACATCTAATGTCCATGATCAGGAAACCTTTGATCATCTTGTTAATCAATGAGCTAGTTTATAAGAGAGGATAACTAGGAACTTTATATTTGTTTATTAAACACTCATGTATTAATGTTTCCGTAGTAATACAATTATAGCATGCAAAATAAACATTTATCATAAATAAGGGATACGATAATAACCACTTTATTATTGCCTCTCGGGCATATTCCCTTCAGTTGCCACGGAGCTCATCGTGTCGACGCCGGCGGCCAGGCATGGTGGTTTTTTGTGTTGTGGGTTGCGTGGGTATGGTCGAAGATAGATCGGAGGCCTCCCCCTTTTATGGCCACGCCTATACGTGGCGGGAAACATCGAGAACTCGTGCGAAGCGGTGGGAAAGAAAGGTGGCAGCGCTGGATGAAATTGGTTCTGCGCCACTTGCATGAAGTGGAATCAAGGTCCGCCATGCACAATCCAAGTCAAATGTACTCACGTTTGCGCGTGCATTTACTCACTGACAGGTGGGACCCCATGTTCCCCTCAAGATTAAATTTTTCACTTTGTTTAGACGGTCCCCGTGCCCACCCTCACTAATTACGGCCCCCTTCCTTGCCTTCCACGCGGACAAGACCCGTGTATGCACAATTAAATTGCATGCTAGGATTTGATACGTGATAAGTAGTGATGCAGAGCACATGAGCTATAGGTGATGCAATGGACAGGACTAAACGACCGATAACTTGAATTGGCGTGACAGCACAAGATGCATATATCCTTGTTATTATTCTCTTTAATGAGGGCTCCTTTTATATATTTGTTTACTCAGAAGATGGAATGGCCACCGCCACGCGTATCCAACATATATCTGAATGAGGGATCCTTTTATCCTTTTAATGAGGGCTCCTTTTATCCTTTTATATATCTGAATCACCAGCATATCCCCTGTTTCGAAGAAAGCCCTCTTCTTATTCCTCCTGTCCTCTGTCTTCTCCTTCCCATCTTTTGTTTTTTCTGTCGTCTCCTTGCCGCCGCCACGCTTCTCCACAAGGACGTCTGAATCGCAGCGACGGTTCCAGCCTTCCCTTTGTTTCGATGAAAGCCTTCTTCTTACTCCTTTCCTCTATCTTCTACATCCCATCTGTTGTTCTTTATGTCTACTCCTTGCCTCCATGGAAGGTTACACTCGAGAGACAAACTTCACTGCCCATGGCAATACAAAGATACATGTCGTCTACACCAACGAGGAGGATATAGTTGTGCGAGTCCTCAGGATGTACGAGGAATGGCTTGAGAAGGACGAGGACAAGTTTGTCGGATTGGACCTCGAGTACACCAAGGAGGAGGAATACTATGAAAACGAGGTCGCAGTCGTTCAACTGGCAATGAGGCAACACATCCTCGTCTACCACTACTCCTGGTTTGTAGATCTGATCTCTTTAGTTTACCACTTTCATGGTTTTCTTACTTTACTAGCCACTTGTATGATTTTAATCAGTTGATCTTGCCTTTACTAAATAGTCTTAGTCCTAAATTTTGCTCAAATGTTGTTCTCGCAAGTACTGCAATCTTTCCATATGCTCATATTGCATTTACTGAATTTTGTTAGTACCAAATGAATTATGACTATATAAATTTCAGAGTGTTCACCTTGGATTTACTAAATTTTTGTAGTTTCAATTTTTATTCAGTAACTGGTATTGCATTGTCTAAATAGTCGTAGTCCCAAATTTTATTATAGTGGGGATCTTGCAAGTACTGCATTTTTGCAACTAGTGAATTTTATTGCGTATGGAATCTATCCATTTGGTCATGTTGCAACTACTGAATTTTACTAGGACTAAAAAAATTATGACAAGCCATACTTGAGAGTCTTGATTTTGCATTTACTAAACTTTTGTACCTTAAAAATATATTTAGAGATGATGATCTTGCATGGACAATATTTGTAGTTACTCATTTTGTCATTGTTTTGGTCATGCATTTTATGATGACAAACTACATACTTCCAGGACTGACAAGAAGTGTCCGACGCTGCGCCAATTCCGTGTGCTTAAAGGAATTGTTTTCTGCACTATCAACAAAACATCTGATTCTATCAAGTTTTCTCATGCGGGAATCAAAATTGCTGAGCACAAGTGGAACAATATTCAAGATCTTGTCAAGATCAAAGGGGACTGGAAGAGGGATGGAATGGCTAGTCTTGCGGCTAGAATCCGTCGTACAACAAAATGAAGGAAGATTTAATGGATGTAGGAAATATTTTTGGGAGGAGACGCTGTTGTCTGATATAAACCTGAAGTATGCAGCCATAGATGCTTACGTGACCTACCGGCTGTATGCTCAGATCCATTTCTTTCAAACTTTCCTCGTGTTTCTCCCCAGTTGCAAGAGGGAAGACAAGCAAAGGGGAGGACTTTGTCGGAAATGCAGAATAGCTGAGCGTGACGCTAAAACTGCAAAGAGAGAGGCTGCAGTTGAAGCCGCAAACAGAGAGGCTACAGCTGATGCCGCTAACAGAAGCTGTAGCTAAAGATAGGGAAGCCAAGGCTCCTTCCAGGTGGGATGAACTTTCATATCGTCAGCGGTGGGCGGCCAATAACACAAGTAACAGATGGAATGATGGCCGTTGGTCTCCTAGGGAAGATGGAAAGCGCATCAACTGGTCTGATGAGGAGTGAATTAAATTTTACTACTTTCAATTATGTTTTTGTATATGTCTGCTAGCTTGTCAATAACTTCTGTTGGTCATGTGGAATTATTAGTGTATGAACCATGTTTAATATGTATGGGAATCATCATGACTTATTGTGTAATTATATACCTGTGTTTGCGCCACAGTACGTAATGATGATAGCATGTATTCTATCTTGCCATGTTGTTTTGAAAATTTTGAAACTTTCACCCTCAAACTCAAAAACAGGATTTTATTTGTGAAGCAAGTACAAACACTACAATTTGAATCCTTCTAGATGCATGCTTGTGTGGTTGTACATCACATTTTGACCCTGGTTTGACCAAACCTTGTAAATTTCGTAATAAAATTAGAAATTATCAAATTCTTGTGAAACCTTGAAATTTGGTCATTGTGTGGCAAATACTTTGTAAGAAAAATGTCAAACATGGAAAAAATGCCCCCTAGCGGTCCACTATCAAATGTGGGGTAGTTAGGTTAACGAGCATGTCCGACTACTCGATACAGCCACTTGTGTACCATTTTTTCATCTACCTTTCTTCAGATGGACTCAAATTTGGCACAAGAGTGTATCACCATGTCCCTAATGATGCTAGCATTCTATCTAGCCATTATGGTTTCAAAATTTCAAAAAATCACCCTCAAACTAAAAAACATGGTTTCATTTGTCTAGCAAGTACCAAAACTAAAATTTGTAACCTTCTAGTTGCTTGTGTGGTTGTACATCAAATTGGGACCACATAACATCACTTGTACTTTTCAGATGCTTTCACAAACTCTTGAAGGACTCTGGTCAACCCTGGGTTGACCAAGACTTGTAAATTTCATAATAAATTGAGAAATTCTCCTGGAAACCTTCAAATTTGTTCATTGTGTGACAAATACATTCAATAAAAATGACAACTTTTGAAAAAATGTCCCCCCAGCAGTCCACTATGTAATGTGGGGGTAGTTAGGTCAACGATCATGTCCGACTACTCGAAAGAGCAACTTGTGTACCATGTTTTCATCTACCGTTCTTCAAATGGACTCAAATTTGGAACATGGGGGTATCACCACATTCCCAATGATGGTAGCATTGTATCTAGCCATTTTGGTTTGAAAATTCACCCTCAAACTCAAAAGGGCTTTCATTTGTGAAGCAAGTACCAAAACTACAATTTGAAACCTTCTAGTTGCATGCTTGTGTGGTTTTACATCACATTGGGATCAGAGAAGAACAACTATACTTTTCAGATGCTTTTACCAAACCACAATGATCCACATGACCACACACACTCAAGTTCATGTGGGGATGCATCTTATGTCCCACTAGTGCATGATTACATATGTGGTGGCTGCATCACAGTGACTTTGTAGGGATTTATGACCATGGTTTGACACATGGAGTCTCTAGAGTCATTTGCATATGTTCTTTGCAAACCACAATGATCACACGACAACACACACTATAATGGATGTGGTGATGCAATTTCTGTCACACCGGTGCATCATTCCATGTGGCAGCTGCATTCGAGTGGCTTTCTGGGGATTTATGACCATGGTTTGACACATGGAGTCCATAGATTCATTGCATGTGTTTTTTACCAAACCACAATGATCCACATGACCACACACACTGAAGTGGATGTCGTGATGAAACTTATATCACACTGGTGCATCATTTCATATTTCCATGTGATAGCTGCATTGGTAGTGATGCTCTTTACATGGCGACCCAAGCGCTGGATGAAATTGGTTCTGAGCCACTTGCATGCAGTGGAATCGAGGTCCACCATGCATGATCCAAGTCAAAGAGTACTCACGTTTGCGTGTGCCGACCTTCCCTCGCCGACAGGTGGGACCATACATTTCCCCTCACGGTTTATTTTTGCACCCCCTTTAGACGGTCCTCGTGCCCACCCCCTACTTGTATTCCACACGGACGAGACCGGCGGCGGCGGTTCCTCACTCCCTACTCGAACAACTGCTTACCTCCCTGATTCCATCCCCTCATGAATCCATCTGCCTCCAGATCACACCGCCTCCGTTAATCTGCCTGATTCTAGCCTCCATTTGCCGCCATGGATAAACCGTGGGGCTGGCACTGCCGCAGGCTGAAGTGTAAGGCAGACAACGACGACGCGGCTGGCCATGGCGACTGCCACCACGAGGATTGGGGATGGCCGAACCTCAGCGTAGCAAATGTGTACATGGTCGCCAAGGAGTTGGACATCACACCGCCGGTCGCCTCGGTCGCTGCATCCCTGGCTTCCGCGCACCGATCCAGGAAATGGAGAACAACCATTTGGCACGCCAGGCCTTTTTTACCCCGATACCAGCGTATGGCCAAATGACCGCGATGGCCACGTAAGTTCCAATATCTTGCTTATTGACTCAGTCATATCGTTGATTCATATGTGCTGAACTTTCGTCGGAGTCCTATGTTCCTTCCGTCGAACGTGTTGTGTGCATGCATAGTTTGAACAAATTGAACCATTTAAGACTATTCTGTATGGAGGAAGCTCTTCTTGTACTTGATATTCTGGTATTTTCATAGTGATACAGTCTTAATTTAGGTGACAGCTGAGGTGTCAATTTGGATTTGCAATGGAATGCCTGCAAGGTGATATTCTATTTTCTAAAAAAATAAACAAACTAGATGATTTAAGACTATTACGTCCCTAGTTGTTTATGATCACCGTCAGGAGTTTGTTCGGGGTAAGCTCTTCTCCTACTTGATATATTGGGTATATTCGTTGTGACACAGGCACAGTTTAGGTGAGAGCTGAGGAGACAGTCATATATAATACTTTAATCTGAGCGCAGTGGTGTCAAATTGTATTTGCCATGGAATCCATGCTAGGTGATTCTACCAACTAACAACAAACTTTTGCAGAATGTTCATGCAAAATTGATGCTGCTGGATAAGTGGTCGCAATTAGTAGTGGTGAATATCAAGGAGATAGAGGATGCGGAAATGGATGATGAGTATAACTAGGTGGGTGGAAACGGTAAGTGGCTGGTCCTTTTATCCCAGGACAGGAGTACTTTTTTTGAAACCTTTTCTACTGCAGGGGAGCCCCCCATAGCCCTTTATTAAATAATCAAAAACAAAGGAACATAGTCCAACAAGTCAAAGGAAAGAGAAAATAAAAATATGTACAAAGCTATTCACAATAATCAGGGCAACCTGTCAATCCATAATGACAGAGAGTCCTTTGCTTAATGCTTTTGAAAATCCATCCATTCCTTTGTTTCTATATATTCCAACATGCTAACATTGTGATTTCGGTGAAACAAGGACCATTAAAAGATTTTGCAGCCAAACTGAAACTGTCTAATAAAGCTCGATCTCTCCAATGAATCTGTAAATAGTTCCAAATTCTGGAACTAAAAGAACATGTAAAGAGTAAGTGTTTCTAGTCCTTCCTCTCTTTTGCAACACAAAATTCACATTCGTGATCAAAATAGCTTTGTTCTGAACCTTGAGATTCATGATACCAAGCCCCCCTTTATCCTTAGGCTTAGAGATCATATCCCATGCAGCTAAATAATGCACTCTTTCGTTGTTCTTATCTTTCCTCCACAGACATCTCCTTCTTGCTTTATCAATTATCTCAATTACTCCCATGGGAATGACCAAGGTAGACATAAATATGTTGGCAGTGAAGACATAACAGAGTTGACCAGGACCAAACTATCCCCATATGACAAAAAGGACACAGTTGCATTTAACCTTCTTTCAACTCTATCAATAATTGGGGAGAAATCCTTGACAGTAGGCCTAGTGGTACCCATGGGTAATCCCAGATATGTAAAAGGCATAGCACCAAGTTGACATTGAAAAGTATTGGCCAGATGATTAGCTTCCTGATCTGTCAGATTAATAGGAATCAAAGAGGATTTATGATAATTCAATTCGAGCCCAGTGAAAGCAGCATATTGATCTAGCAACTCTTTAAATGCGAGCACCTGATCCTCCTCAGCCGGAATCATAATTAAAGTATCATTAGCATACTGGATAATGGGATATGGTCCATCCTTGGGAATTGGTAACTTCAATCTTTGTTGTTGATGGGCCAGATTAACCATGGTCTACAAAAGATCTCCTCCTAGAACATATAAAAGTGGAGATAAAGGATCACCTTGTCTAACTCCTCTTTTGCACATAAAACTCTTCCCAGGAACTCCATTAAGCAGAACATCAGATGATCCAGAATTTAGAATTTCCTTTACTACTGGATAAAAGAGTTTGGAAAGCCTTTATGATACATGATTTTAAGGATAGAATGATGTTCAATAGTATCAAAGGCTTTCTCAAAGTCAATTTTTATGACAACTATTTTCCTTCTGGATTTCTGACACTGAAAAAGATACTCAAAAGACCAGGCTAAACAATCCTGAATTGTTCTGGCTTTCATAAATCCATATTGGTTAGAGAGAATTCCTTATTTGACACTATTTTCAGATATGATTCTTTATTTGACACTCATAATTTTTTTCTTATTTATATGACACCAAGTGTAAACTTTTTGCCTTAAATGACACCGCCGTTGCTTTTGTTAGTTTGTTCCATCAATTTTTCTTTAGCTGAACAAAACTACCCTTGGGTCGCTAGTACAATCGGTCGCTCAATCTCTGGCACTAACTGCTCCCGTGCATGCATATTGTGCATGTCCTGCATGATCCGTGGCAAAGCTGCAAAGGCCCCTGCTACTGCAAACTAAAGTAATTAGTGTCATTAGAATTCACAATAATTGGATTCTTAAAAAGCGACAATGAATTTTGGAACGTTAGTAATTAGATGGGTGGTCTCTAAAATATTTGAAAACTCAATGGTATGTATAATTTATATGGGCCAGCTATATGAAGTACGATTTATATCGGCCGGCTATATGAACTGACTCTCGAAGTTGTGGGATTAGCTGTGATCCTGCAAAAGTAGTTATTAGCTAGGAAACTAAATAACACTAGTACATGTATTTATGATATTAATTGGAAGCTGCATGTAATCTCATCGTACGGCACCAGAAAGGTCAGATTGACTCGTTACAATGGAAATCCGATTTCTAGTGGTGCTCTTTTCTTTTTTCTGTGGAAAAGAAAAAAATAAAGGGAGATGATTAGCGCTAGTTTTAATAAGTAACTAACCAGCAGCAGCGTCATGGTTGTCTTTGTGTTTTGGCTATTCGGCCTAGTAATTCTGAACAACTGTTTTTTCTTGATTAAAAAAATGATAACATTGTGCATAGGGGCAAAAGAGTCATTGTAGGTCCCCAACTAACACCGTTATGTCCCAAAATGCACTAGAGTGTCATATAAGGCAAAACAATTACACATAGTGTTATATAGGGAAGAGAAAAAATTGGAGTGTCAAATAAGGAATTATATTTTGAAGTAGTGTCAAATAAGGAATTCTCTCTATTGGTTATCATGGATACATCTAGTTATCTCCTTATGTAATCTATTGGCATAGATTTTTGTAATAAACTTCAAACAAGTATTTGTCAAGCAAATTGGCCTAAAATCATTCACTATTTCTGGAGTTTGTTTCTTTGGTACCAAAGTAATGAAGGACCCATTAATTCTCTCCAGAGATAATCTCCCCTAATGAAAATCCAGACACAATTTGATAAAATCCTCCTTGATGATGTGCCAGCACTTTTTTACAAAAAATCCATCAAAGCCATCTGGTCCAGGTGCCTTATCTGGTTTAAGGAATTTGACCACCCCTCAATTTCCTCTTCTGTGATTGGTGATGCAGGACTCTGCAAATTGTCCACTTGAGGCAAAAAATTCTTTAAGTCCATGATATTATCTATAGGCATAGACACCCCCATCCTAGCTTCATAGCATCTTAAAAATGTAGTAGCTTTTTCATTGTATTTTGTCAGATCAAATCCATTTTCATCCTGTATGTGAGAAATAACATTATGTCTGTGCCTTCCTGTGGCTCTTGCATGAAAATATTTTTTATTCTCCCCACTCAACCTGACCCATCGTATAGTACAACACTACTTCCAGTACTCTGATTGAAAACCCATCAGTTTTTTAAGTGGCATTTCACTATGTTTCTGAAATTGAACTCAAGAATTGATAGACCTCTGCTATCTTCCATCTGATGAAGCAAGGACTTGAGTACTTGGACTCTAAAAAATGTCTACAGATCGTTGAGACTTACACCGCCATCTGTAGTGGGTGTCGGCATTACTGCATTCAACCATGGGTGGCCGCTGCCAAAATCTGAATTCGCTTATATGTTCAACATGGCACAACTTGAGCTCCTGAAGGTACAACTCCCACAGAAGCCTCTCCTGGTGTGTAAGACTTGGCACTAAAACCTCTTAGTGGCGTTCGACAAGGCAATCACATTCATTAGATGCCCAGATGACAATGAATGGATAGTCTTGCGCGACGACCATCTGCGGCCGAAGAAGTATGTCGACGCCGACATCACCTCCAGCGTGTATGAAGACACACCGCAACGCATTTATGCGGTTACTAAACCTAGCAGCGACGTGCGTGTTTGGGATCCATTCACCTGTGGTGAGTCATGGTGTCATATAACATGTAAATTCCCATTCAAAAATTCTGCTTACTGAATAAAGGTAACATGCAGGTACACACGTAGCAACAGGCGTCATTCTAGCTCCGGTGATTGAAGATGCAGTAGTAGATGCTGATCTTGTATCACGGCGCTGGTTCCTTGCACCTCTCAGAGGCGATGTCAACCAGGATGTTGAACTCATGTGGATTCATATCTAGGGAGCACTAAACAATGTAGGTGATACAATAGAACATATGGGGATACAACTTTCTTCATACCTGTCGCTGCGGTGTCACGTTTTCTCAAGGTATGCGTGTCCATCAAAAGACCCAGTAGAACAGGTCTGGAGCAGATTCGACAATCTGAAGGGACAATCTCAGTTTCTTGGGATCAACTACCCTTTATTCGTCGGAGCCCATGAAGCTGTTGAACCTGTAATTGCTCTGGCAACCCCGGCTCCTAATGATGCTGGTGGTGGTGGATCTGACGAAGAACTAGCTACTACTGCTCCTGGTGAATCTGACAAAATACTCGCTAATGCTGCTACTGGTGAAGCTGATGAAATACTTGCTGATGTTGTTGCTGGTGAAGCTAATGAGATACCGGCTGAGGCTGTTGCTGGAGTCCAGGGAGAATATGGTGTTTTTGTTGCTGAGGTGCCATCAATTCCAGTGTTGATAGCAGAGTATGTGTTTGTTGCACACTCACAAGTTTATTATGTTGACACTCCAGATCCGACCTGGAGCCGAATCCACGTCGGGGGTGGGGGCCTGCCATTGGCTCATTAGTGGGGTTGTACAATTTGATAGAGAATGAGAGATGGCCATACGCAGCACTCTGGTTCGTTCCGACGATGCCACCAGCGCCAGAGGCTGGTTCGCCGATTGGCTCGCCGGAAGTTCCGGCAGTGTAAGACTGCTTTGCTTATTTGTGTAAGAAAAAGTTAAGACTATGTGTGTAAGACTAAGTTATGCCTAACTGTGTAATATTCAGTGAAGCCCAACTTTTCTTTCACTGTCCACAACATCATAATTGCAGCATAGAACATACAAGTGTCATGTGTATACTAGACATTTTTCTCGGGATAACAACCACTTCAAATTAATTCCAGTTTCAGCTTGGCAATATTTCTGACAGTTTTATTGTTATGAATGTGTACGCATTTGAACGCACCACTATATTTGCCACCTATTGATGATTTATGACATGGATCTAGCTTCTCCTCGCGTATTTGCATTCAATCACTCATGGATCAGAATTACTACACGTACATAGAAAAAACAGTGAAATTGAAAGAGGTACAACACATGATATTTTTGAAACAAGTTCATTCGTTGTATTACAAGCACACCATACAACTTGCACTTGCATATAATTAACATCCAGAGAATACAACAGGACCATACCCACATGATCCATCATCTAATCTGACGGGTAGCCGTCGTAGAAATCGTAGTGGGTGGTGCCATATTCCCCATAAAGCGGCACCATCTGCAACTCAGAATGCTCGACGGTACTGCAATACACCACCAGCAATCGATCGAGTTCGAAAGGACGGTCATTGATCCATAATCCTCCTACTCCATACCCATGGACAACTCTTGGCTCCTATTACCACTCAAGAGCCTTAAAGTTGTAAGATCTAATTTGGGATTGGTCCGGATAGTAGATGTTGTCGGCCTGCACCGTGGGTACCCTGGCACTGTCGATGCATATGCACCGATTGTCAGCAACGAAAAGAGCATGGCCACTGATGCCTCTGACCGGCTGAAGGATACAGTTCTGTGTATCTACCGGGTAAACAACGGCCTGCCCCCGTAGACCTGTCCACTCACAATGAAGAACAACTCCCCGTCGGACTCGACGAGGTAAAACGATTCTCCGGGTACCGGTAGACCGGAAAAGGGCATGCGATGGTGGCACGCACCTTCAGGGTCCATGCGGAGTGCTGCATCTGGACATCTCCATGAGCAGCACTAGGCATAGTCGAGAGGACATACCAGTATCTGTCTGCGACGAAAACATCACCGGTGTAAGAAGTCATGCTCCAGAGTTCCACGAAGTGACTCGGCATGTACCACCCTTCACCAAAGGGCGACTGCCTTCCTCCATGCCCTCATCCGCCCACCGAATGATGGGGTTATGAAGGTTTGATGTAAACACCATCAACAACGGGAACATCATCACAGCGACAAAAGCCACCTGCTCGGTCAGTATCTCCACCCTCAGGTGCTTGATAGTGCCCAAGAAGGGGTTGTACAGCCGTGTCTTGTACGGCTGCACCCTCTATCCAAGCACAAGGAGACCGCCGGTTGTGCTACCAACATAAAAGTACCTTACAGAGACACAGAGAGGGAGAGAGAGGAGAAGCAGAGATTCAGTCAAGGTAAACAGATAGAGATTCAATCAAGGTAAACAAGTAGATGGAGAAACAGAACTTGAAAAACATATCGTATAGGAGGTGAACGCAAATAAAGGATCTCACATATACAGATGAATATCAAGAAAGCACCTGCGAATAACCCGACTAATCTTCTTCTAAAGGTGGCGGCCGGTTCTCACATTCAGCAACATGATGGCGCCGTCGTCTACCCCATACTCCTCCGACAACTGGTGCTCTAGAACAATCCAGTTGGCTGGTATAAAGCGCTCCTCCGTGAAGCCGCGCCAGGATCTACAGACTGCCCGGAAGGCGGCGTAGTAGTCGAAGTCGTCCGTCGACAGGAATATGACACCTATCTTCTACATGACTCCCTCAGGGAGATCAACCCACGGTGACTCCTGCTGCTTATTGCTAGCCATGGATGATGGTGTTCATGTGGTCTCAGTCCCGTCGAATGGCAGAGGAAGCGGTTCCAGAGACAGACATTTATTAAATGAGTCCTGAGAATGCCAAGGAAAGTGTGTGGAAACGAGATGACCGCATGCACACAACAACCGCAAGCCCAACCGCCAACGATCCCGCCTTCAATCTCTATCTTCGGTTCGGTTCCTGTAAAGTTAATGCGAGGGGTTGCTACACGGGCAAGTTAATGCGGGGGGTTGCAGTTCCAAGTTTACTATCCAGGAAAGTAAGGTGCCACAATCATATAAAATGAATAGCTCATACAAACACCGCAACATTGCCGACAGTTTTATTGTTACAAATGTGTACATATTTGAATGCATCACTATAATGTGACACCTATTGATGACTGATGACATGGATATATCTTCTCTTCGCGTATTTGCATTCAATCGATCATGGATTTGTTCCAATATTTTTGGCAATGGCTGATGAACTCCACTCTCTTAGTAACATGCTTCGTCAACGAGCCCTTATTGATGCAATGCAAAGTACAGACTATGGTCTTCATTGTTATCCCATTTAGGTTCTCTATTTTTCTTCATCATGGAGCTACTAATTTCAAATGAAAGTCTAGTAAACAACATATCGGTACATGTTTTCTACCATAATCACAAGAAGAAAACTGGATGGAATTTCACCCTGTTGGCATTGTGCCGAACAGAGTGGATGTGGCCTTGGGGTTCGGAGAGTAAGGCGCCCTGGCTGGTGTGGGTGCGACCACGGTGACGACGAGCTCAGAGTTTGGAGGAGGGCAATGGGACCGAAATATCGTCCTGGTGCCGTGCCATGGGTGATACCGTGACATGGGTCGAGCTCTGATGGGGATATGCCGACCAGGGTATACCCAGCAGGACGTTTCCTACTGGCCCATGCTGCCAACGAGTGGGCCTGCAGGACGGCGACTGGATCGAGGACCTAGGCGACTAGAAGCTGGAGGCCCAGAAGCATAGCTAGGCCCAGTCGGATTAGGTCAAGATCCCTCCGAATCCTTAACTAATCGGTTGTAGATCTGTAAACCCTAGCGAGGTGAGCCTATATAAACCTCCCTAGGGTATGCATAGAGGATAGGTTCCATCATACACCCTAGCGACGTCGCCTAGCCGTCGAGCTCGCCCATTGTACTCTCCATCAATACAATCAAGCAGGAGTAGGTCTTTACCCTCTAGGGGGCCGAACCTAGGTAAACCCTTGTGTCTCCGCTCTCATCTCGCACCGCAGATGGCTAGCTGCCCTTGCCCCTCGTTCTACTACTCGCTGCCGATTCCAGCATCTGTCGTGGCCATTCCCACGACAGTGGCACCCACCGTGGGGCCTGGCCGGTCAGGCCGGTGTTTTGCGGTGATATCCAATCTGCCCATCAACGAGACGATCGCCACCGACCGCATGATTGCGATCGCCGAGATCCTGCAGATCTTCCTGAGCAGCTACGTCCCGGCGGCGTGCCCCTTCACGCACAGCCTGATCATGCCGGTCGGCAGGATTAGCCTCTTCGTCGGCTTCACCGACGCCATCATCTCGGAGGACTCGGCTCGCATCCGCGAGTCGCCACCACGCGACCGGATGTCTGAGATTCAGGTCCGCACCATCCACTGCCTCGCCTCCGAGTACGACTCGGCCAACAACAATGTGACCAAAACCACCGTGGTCGCAAATGACGCGGCCCTCAACGACGAAGCCGACTCGGTGACCCTGGCATCGTCCACCGGTTCCATCGTCACCGCATCGTCTGTGGGCTCCATCACCCAGGTCTCCAACGTGGGAGATTTCGAGGACCCCTCCATTCTTGGGATCTTCGACTTCGACTCCGGGTCGGAGAACTTTGGCGACTTCCATGTCGGATCTGGTCGGAATGTCGCGGCCTACATGGCGAATGGCGTCGATGACCCGCCAGACCCTTCTCCACACCGATCCCGCCGACCGCGACGGCGACGGAGGTCGAGGAACTCCGCCTACGGTTGGAGGAGGCAGTCCGCAAGGAACAAGTCGAGCGCAATTTTTTTTGCCTCGAGCAGGTGACGGCGTAGGATCTCTCGCGCTACCACCAACTCCGCATCAGGTCGCGCCTGAACCCCATCATTCAGGGCCACGCCCTGAACTTCGACGATGAAAACGACCCGGCCCATATAGCCGAGAACGCGATCTGCGAGAACGCGCCGCCAGGAGAGAGCTCCCAGCCACCACCAGGCGCAACGGCCAACGACGCCCCCCACCACCCGACTGCACGCCCCCCTCGGGATCAGCCAATGATCCTGGTCTCCTCACGATAGCGAGACGTGAATGGCCTCCCGCTATTCTCCACCCCGATGGACAACTTCGTCGCGAGCCGAGCAGCGGTCGATAACATCAACGTGACCGGGGAAGGCGCCATGTAGATCCAGTATGCCAAGGCTCTACTCGCCAAGGCCGTCGAGCAACAAAACGCGGGAGCCGACTCACATGGTCGCATGTACTCGCGTTCGTCAGGCAGCAGGGCAGCCTCGAGCGGCCGCCCAATGGCGGCAAACACCCTCAACTGCCCACCACCCGAGCCCCTACAACTCCAACACCGACCCGCACATGCGGCACTCTCCACCAACGACCTGCGACTGGCGAACAACTTCGTTACCGCCAACGGGCAGCGAGTCGACGCGCGCACCCACATCATCAACAACCAGAGCTGGCGCGCACGCCAACCCGGTGACTTGAGGCATACCCTCACCAACCGCCGCAACAGCGAACCAAGGGGATCGTTGAGCTGAGTCGGACCCTAGTGCTTCGGACCGATGATCCGAGGCGAAAAATACCCGGCGAACTTCAAGGCATCAAAGGAGATTGAGAAGTACGACCCCTCATACGACCCATCCATGTGGCTCGACACATACCTCATAGCAATGGGAATCGCCGGCCACACCGACCTGCTCGCCGCTCGCTACCTCCCCCTGATGATGGAGGGAGCATGCCGGCAATGGATCAACACCCTCCCCGCAGATAGCATCGACTCCTTGGAGTAAATGTGCGACGCCTTCGTTAGGAACTTCGAGGGCTCCTACACTCGAGCCACCACCATCGAGGACCTGGAGCGATGCGTCCAGGGACCCCGCGAATCGACCTGCAGCTGGGTCCAACGGTGGCAAGACATGTGGTACAACACGGCCGGAATCCACCCGGACACCGCGATCCACTTCTTCAAGACCTCGTGCCGCTATGAGCCCTTGGTCGCCAAACTCAAGAGGGTGTACAAAACAGTTGAAAACATACCGGACCTCCTCGAGATCGCCAAGCAGTACGCAGAGGAGGACCCAAACCAAGAAACCGACAACGAGTCGGGAGGGAATCATCGCGCGAGCAGACACGACAACGGGAGACGACCCGAGCTACGATACAGCAATACTCTCCTCACCGGCAAGCGCCGCGGTGACGGGCGAGTCGACTTCGTCGCCAATGCCGGGTACGCTCCGCGCGAGCCCAAGATCTTTCGCCGCGACGGAGGCCAACGCCGTCATGGCGGCAACTACAAGGTGAAGCCGAGGTTCGATCCCGCAGCTCTCCTCAACCAGCCCTGTGTGTTCAACAACAGGGAGGGAAACCCACCACGCACACGACCGCCGACTTCCACTCCCTGAGGGAGATTGAGAAGGCATGGCGCGCAAGGTAAGACCTCGACAACCACCCGCCAAACGGCGGGAAATTTGGCAACGATGCCGGCTCACTTCACACCTTCACCGGCTTCAACACGAAGCGCGAGAAGAAGGTCATCGCTCGCACCGTCGCCGTCAACACAGTGTCCCAGGTCGACATCCCCCAGTTCCTCAACTGGTCTAAGCAACAAATCACCTGGAGCCGCGAGGACCACTCACCCCAGATCGAATATCAAGGTTGAGTCGCCCTGGTAGTCAAGCCCAAGGTAGGAGGCTACTGGCTCCCCAAGACGCTGATGGACGGTGGCAGCTCCATCAACATCCTGTACCTGGACACGTTCTGGCGACTGCGGCTCCCGCAGTCGATGATCGAGACGACCTACACCACCTTCCATGACATCGTCCCTGGTCGGAGGGCGTACCCGATCGGCAAGGTGATGCTGCCAGTCATCTTTGGCACACCAGCGAACTTCCGCACTGAGCGGATCGTCTTCGAGCTGGTGTCGTTGAACAGCCCCTACCACTGCGTCCTGGGGTGTCACGCGTTCGCCAAATTCATGGCAGCGCCCCACTACACATACAACGCGATGAAGCTCCCCGGGCCGTGCGGCATGATCACTGTCCACGGCGACCCCGACATGGCCGCAGAGTGCGAGGCCAAAGGCGTCGAGCTCGCCGACGCCATCATAGAGGCAGAAGCCAACCATGCAGAGGAGCTCGCCAAGTATGCGAGTGGGGTCAACAATGACGACCCCACCATACTCAAGAATCCCAACTTGGAGGGTGGCGGCTCCACCACCTTCGAGGCAATGACGCACACTCGCACCATCGAGTTGGTCCTAGGCGACTCCAGCCAGATGGTGACGATCGGGACGGGTATGAGGCCAGCAAAGGAAAGCGCGCTCATCGAGTTTCTACGTGAGAATCGTGACATCTTCACATGGAAGCCATCCGACATGCCTGGTTTCCCGAGGGAACTCGCCGAGCACAAACTCAACGCCGATCCCAAAGCACCACCTGTCAAGCAGTCACTACGGCCCTTCAATGAAGAGCGCCACCGAGCAATCGCCAAGGAGGTGGAGCGTCTACTCGCTGCAGGCTTCATCCGGCCAATCAAATACTCCAAGTGGCCGACAAACCCAGTCCTGGTCGAGAAGAAAAACGGGACCTGGAGAATGTGTATCGACTACACAAACCTCAACAGCGCCTGCCCGAAGGAGCAGTTCGTCCTCCCGCGGATCGACCAAATCATCGACTCAACCACGGGCTCGAAGTTGCTATGCTTCCTCGACGCCTACTCTCGGTACAACCAGATCAAAATGGCAGTCGAGGACGAGGAGAAGACGGCGTTCATCACGCCGTTCGGAGCCTTCTGCTACACCGCCATGACCTTCGGCCTCAAGAACGCCGGGGCGACCTACCAGAGGTGCATGCAGGAGTGCCTTGCGAGCCAAATCGGCCGCAACATCCACGTCTACATCGACGACGTGGTGGTAAAATCCACTCGCCAGGGCGACCTAGTCGCCGACCTGGCAGAAACCTTCGCTAACTTGCGGAGGTACAACATAAAGCTAAACCCAGGAAAGTGCACCTTCGGTGTACCTACTGGACAGCTGCTGGGGTATGTCGTCTCCAAGCGCGGGATCGAGGCAAACCCCGCCATGATCAACACGATCACCCGGCTCGGCAGACCCGAGTGCCTGCGTGACGTCTAGAAGTTGGCCGGGCGGGTCGCGGCTCTCAGTCGCTTCATCACCCGGCTAGGAGAGAAGGCGATGCCCCTCTACCGCCTAATGCGCAAGAACCCCACCTTATAGTGGGACAAGGAGGCAGACGCCACGCTCCATGCTCTCAAGGAGGTGCTACTCGCGGCACCGCTACTTGCCGCCCCGTCGACAAGGAGCCCATGCTCGTCTACGTCGCGGCCTCCGAGCGAGTCGTCAGCACCGTCATGGTCGTCGAACGACCAGAGGAAGGCAAGGAGCGCCTGGTGCAGCGACCTGTATACTAAATCAGCGAAGTCCTCACCGAGTCGCGCTAGCGCTACCCACAGTACCAAAAATTGGTAGTGCGGTCTTCAGAGCCCAGCGGCTACTGCCGCACTACTTCCAGGAGCACCCAATAACGCCCGTCTCCTCAGCACCATTGCAGGACATCATCCGCAACTGTGAGGCGATTGGGCGAGTCGCCAAGTGGGCCGTCGAGATCGGAGTCCACAACATCAGGTACGATCCGTGCAAGGCGATCAAGTCGCAGGCTCTCGCAGATTTTCTCGCCAACTAGGAGGAGGCCCAGCAGCCAGAGAAACTTCCATACCTCCATTACTGGAGCCTACACTTCGACGGCTCCAAGAATGCAGATGGTGCAGGGGCAGGGATCGTACTCACATCTCCAAAGGGCGACAAGTTACGCTACATCCTGTACCTCAACTTCACCCCCTGCACCAACAACATGGCCGAGTACGAGGCGCTACTCCATGGCATGCGAGTAGCCAAGGATATGAACATCAATCGTCTGTGCTGCTACGGAGACTCCGACCTCATCGCCGGGAAAGTCGCCGACACCTGCGATGTAGTCTCTCCCACCATGGCGGCATACCACCAAGTAGTGGACCATTTGGGAGGCCACTTCGCGGGCTACTCCATCGAGTGGATTGACAGGCGGAAGAACAAGGAGGCCGATGCACTCTCACGCATTGGCTCGGCTTGACTCGCACCACCCGCCGGCGTCTTCCTCGACACCATTACCAAACCTTCCGTCTCTCCCCTGAGGGAGATCAACATCAGAATTTCGCTACAGCCAGACGTAGCCCTGGTCGCATATGATTGTCGAGCCAAGCGACTGGACAGCGCCATACGTCGCCTACCTGGAGGGAGGCACCCTACCCGCTGACGAGACGGAGGTCCGGATGATAGCACGCCGCTTCAAATCCTTCGTCATCATCAACGGCGAGCTCCACAAGTGCAACATGACCGGCGTGTTCCAACGCTGCGTCCAACCTGCAGAAGGACGCAAGATCCTCCAGGACATCCACGCCGGCGCCTGCTCTCTAGTCGCTAGGGCCATGTGACATGGCTTCTATTGGCTCACCACACACACCGACGCGGTCAACATCGTCCAACGCTGTGTCGGATGCCAGAAGTACGCCAACCAGACTCACGTGCCGAGCTTGACGCTCAAGACCATCCCCATCACCTGGTCGTTCGCCATGTGGGGCATGGACATGGTAGGCCCCTTCAAGAAGGCCCCCTCTGGCTACACCCACCTCCTGGTCGCAGTCGAAAAATTCACAAAATGGGTGGAGGCCAAGCCAGTCCGCAAGTGCGACGGGAAGACCGCCACCAAATTCCTGCACGAGCTCATCTATCGCTATGGGTTCCCGCACAGCATCATCACGGACAATGGCACCAACTTCGCCAAAGGAGCCATGGCCGAATCCTGCGAGGAGCACAACATACGACTCGACCTCGCCTCAGTCGCCCACCCGGAGTCCAATGGCTAGGCAGAATGCGCCAACCAGAGCATCCTCCATGGCCTGAAGCTGCGACTACAAGTTCCACTCGAGCGAACTCCTGGGTGTTGGGTCGAAGAGCTCCCCTCCGTCATCTGGGGCATCCGCACCTCCGTCAATAGGTCGACAGGATTCACCCTGTTCTTCATGGTGTATGGTGCCGAGGCCGTCATGCCAAACGACCTCGAGCACGACTCGCCTCGGGTGGTCAACTACGCGGAGGCCGACAACGAGCTCGCATGCCAAGAAGGAGTCGACCAGCTCGACGAAGCACGCGGCCTAGCTCGCTCCTGCACCGCCATCTACCAGCAAGGGCTCCGCCGCTACCATAGTCGGCGAGTATGGACCCGCACCTTCCAGGAAGGCGACCTGGTACTGCATCTGATCCAGGACAAGAAGGGCATGCACAAACTCTCCCCCCTTGGGAGGGACCATTCACCATCAGGCGAGTCCTGGGCAACAATGCATACTACCTCGTCGACGTTCGAGGCGACGGAAAACTCGACGTCAAGCGGTCGTGGAATGTAAACCTCCTACGGAAGTTCTACTCCTAGAACTCCAAACATGTACCTCCTACCCGCTATGAAATAAAGCAGACCGATTCGCACAACGTGTGTCCACTCTCTGTATCTTGTGCCAATCGCACTCATAATAACAGCGCTATGCTACTCGCAGAAGTCAACCCTTGGTGACGCGACCGGCACGGCCAAGTAGTGTGACACGAGGGCACTGAAGAATTCAGGCCTCATATCGTCCACGAAAAAAGCCAACCCGGAGCCCCATCGGAGTAGCCTCTCTCGACTAGCTTTCCAAGCCAAGACAACTCCACTCGCTTCCCATAGCGACCCAGTCCCCCACATCCTTGGCGCAGCGACTTGAACGGCAAACTACCACGCTCGGGGACTGACGCCAGTCCGAATAGGAGAGGCTAGGGAAAAACGCCAAGTATGAGAGCGCGTTATGGACTCGGCACGCGACTGGTCCTACGGATCAGGTGGAGCGATGCGCTTAACACAACGCGCCCCGTCCTCACCTACCTCGGGCATGCGGCTAGAACCGCTAAGTACCACGCTCGGGGAATCGGCCACCCGACCCTGTTCGCGCCCGGGAAAATGGCTAAGTACAGAGCACCCCTTGGAGTCGCCACGTGACTGGTTTCCAAGCCATGGCGAGTCGACCTTAACTTACTAACAGTTCGATTAACACATAAAACGAGGTTAACCCCATAAAAGGGCGGACGCGCTCGGGGACTCGCACAACCAACAATAAAAACGCAAAACATTTGAAAAAGCACGCTTACTTTCCTTCAAGCAGCAAAATTTGTTCTCTTACAAGGGCAGTTACATACTTATTCTAATCAACGTCGATCGGCAAACTATTCTACTCTGCAGGCTTCGATGATGAGGTGCCACCACTCTTGCGACAGCGGATAAAAGGAATCCACGGGTACGACGGGTACGTCATAAGCTCACCCGCCAAGGGCATCGGAATGGCTGCTCAACCTTGAAGTCGCGATGCGCCAGTTCGGGGTCGTTCGGAGCGATGACTGTCTCCTTGTACGGAATGAGGTCGCCCATCACCCACACCCAGTCGGCGTACACCGCAGCCCGCTCGGTCAGCTTCAGCACTTCGGCAATCTGGACTGCGCCCGCCGACAAAGGGTACCCGCTCGTGACGTCGTCAAGGTCGAAGTCGTGTGGAAAGTGCGCGAGCCCAAGGCTCAGCGCAGTCGCTGCAACACAATGAAAGGCCGATCGCGTCATGAATTCAGCCGGGGCCTTCTCCAAGTAGCGCCAGACTTCGACGAGGTCTCTAGGAATCACCTCCGTGGGCGAGATCTTCTGCAAATACGCCCGGATGCAGGTCGCTGACAGCGCGGCATAATCAACCAGAGTGGTGACGCATTGCCGCGCGTCGTATGACTGCGCTTCTTCGGCATTATCAGTAATCAGCCTGCAACACACAAACAAATAATAAGAAAGGCTCCAGCAAAATAACGTAACACACACGCTCGGGGACTCGCCAAAGAAAAACTCACCAATCAATGGGCGACAGTGCTCCGTGACAAAATCCTGAAGACCGGAGAGGTCATCCTGCAGCCTGGCGACGAGCGCGTTTGACATCTTCCGTTCCTCAGCAGCAGCAGCAACGACTGCCATGGCCCGCCCATCCGCCGAGGTCGCATTCGCCTTCGCTTCCTTGAGCTCACGCTCCAAGTCGGTGATTTGCTTCTCCGCGGCGCTCAAGGACGACCGTGCAGCCGTCAGTTCACTCGCCGGAACGAGGCCCTGACGAGCCTTCTCCACCGCGGCTGCGCTATCCTCTACATCAACAACACCATGATTACGGGAAGAACAAGGCTTATGACCAACATTAAGCACAATGGCCACTCACCCGCAGTCGCTCGAAGATTCTCGTTCGTGTCCCGAACAACGAGGAGCTCCCTCTCCACACGCTCCCTGGTGGCAAGCCGCTCCGCCGACTCGCACTGCAAAACCTGCACAACCACGGAAGCGTCAGCAACGAAAATCCTAAGTACCTAGCCGCTAAAATTCAGCGCCTAGCCACTCGGGGACTGGACAGCGAAAATCCTAAGTGCCTAGCCGCTGAAATTCAGCGAATAGCCACTCGGGGACTGGGCAACGAAAATCCTAAGTACCTAGCCGCTGAAATTCAGCGACCAGCCACTCGGGGACTGGACTCGATAAAAAATAAGAATCTGACCACTGAAATTCAGTGGGCCGATCCTCGGGGACTGGACATACCTGGATGGAGGCGCCTAGCATGCCGTGAAGGTCCATTGCATCCACCGATGGGAGCACGAATGGAGTACGCCCGCGATGCTGCTCGACCTCCGCGCTGGCGGCCTTGGGAAATTGGGTCGACGGCACCGAAGCACTCGTCACGAAGGCCATTGCTACAAAGCGAGGGAACATTGCCACCTAGGCTTCCGCACCACTCGAAGGTGGGCCTGTCACCCCAACTGAGGCCACGGGCTCCACCCGTTGCGACTCCGTGTCCATCGTGGCCCTCGGGGCTGCGTCCACTGCAATTGGAGCCTTGCTAGGGGCGACTGCCGGCTCGTCCGAAATCGTGACGACCTCGTCGCCCTTTGCTTTCTTCGCGCCTTCTGCAGGAACCTCGACCTCGTCGCCCTTCCTCTTCTTCGAAGGGTCGACAGGTGCCTCTGCGACACCCGATGGAACCTTGGACACCGAAGGGTGACCTATCTTTTTTGCTCCAGTCCTGCAGAACAACTCCGTCAGTAAAATCGCCAGTCGGACATAAATCAAGCAGAAAAATGAAAGGATTAAGAAACACTCACTTGGCGACTGGGAGAAAACATAGGCCAGTACGAATGCTGGTCGGCTTCTCCAACTCCGGCCCCAGTTTCCGACTGAGGCCCGTCTTGAACACACTCTGTGCCCAAGACACTGTCGGTTTCTTTGATGATGAGGCCGCTGCAGGAGGATCAGCGACGACTTCCGTGTGGGCTCCCCTCGGTGGCGAGGTCCTCGTGGCTGGAGCGACCACGAGTCCGGCGACTGGGACAAAAGGCCGCAGCAGCGACGCCAACGACATCTCGTCTTCTGCAACGACCGCGCCAGCCGCCGCGGTTGCAGGTGCCGGTGCGTCGGCCCTAGCTTCCTCTGCCACGTTGTAGCATCGGAGCTACTCGCGGAGCGAGGTGGTGACACCGGTTTAACCGGCTTCTTCTTCTTTGGTGGCGGTGGTTTCTTCTTTGATGGTGTAGCCTCGCGTTGCAAGGTGTGCTCGGGGAGCTCGTCATCGTCGTGGTCGTGGGCCTCGAGGCTCTTGCTGGCCTCGAGCTCGTGTTGATGCTTTTCGCGGGTCTTGGGAACCGTGGGTGCGGCGACCTCCATGGCTTCGTCGCCACTATCGTCATCGTCATCATCATCACCATCCCCATCACTTATGGCCTCGCCCTTGTCGGGCGAAGACTCGCTCTCGTCCTCGGCGGATGAGTTCGAGTTCTCGTCATCTGCGGGTGGAAGCCAACCTTCCACCACTTGGAACAACTGCAACAACCAAGCAAAGTTAGAACGACCGCGAATGCAAAACTGGGACTGCGGGTGCATAGGAAGTAAACGAACGCACCATTGGGGCTTGGATCTTCGCAGTGTAAGGTGCGACACTGGCCTTCGCGTCAAGATACTCTGCCTCGGTGATATTTTCAAGGCCGAGGTGTAGTCGTTGAGCCTCCATTCGTCTTGGCAGGACTTCGTCGGGTCGTCCTTACCCGTATATTCATACATGTATTGGGCATGACTAGCCAGAGGCACTAGCCGCCGCCCAAACCAGCAATTGTACAAATTGATGGTTTGAAGGCCCTTCTTCTTCAAGTTGCGGATCGTCTTCAACATCTCTTCAACGACCATCCTTTGGTCCAACGGGAGCTTGGTGACCTGGAGCCGACGCGGCTCGTGCCGATCGGCGGAGTACATTGGAAATGCCACCTCGTCAGCCGGAGGCGACTCGGTCACATAGAACCAACTCTTCTTCCACTCGTTTGCCGCCTTCTTCGGCAGCATCAGATCAAAAAAGGACGCATTCGACTTCAGCTGAAAGGTCAGGCCGCCCGTGGCCAGCATCGGGCCGCCTGCCTCTTTGCGGTCGATCCTCCCGTGAAACAGATCTTGCCATAGGGGGAAGTATGGCCGGCAGCCCAGGTAGCACTCGCAAAATTCCACGAAGATGGAGAGCTGCTCAATGCTGTGCGGTCCTAGGTCCGACGCTTCGATACCGTAGTAGGCTCAGAAGCGGCGGAAGAAGAGGGAACTGGGGAATCCGAGCCCCCGCTCTAGATGGCTGGTGAAGCAGATGAACTCCCTCTCGCACGGATCTCGAGTCACCTCTCCGGCCGCGAGGATGCACCATCTCTCGGCGCGGAGGATCCCTGCCTCCTCAAACGACTTCAACAACACCTTCGTGCACTTGGATCTGCCCCATGGTTCCGCTGGAGGGGCCATCGATTAAGGAATCTAGGGCTATGAGCTGTTTGGGGTCGCTTTGGTCGCTGCACGAAATGGAGGATTGGGACTGCGCGAGATCGGAGGAAGTGTGGGAAATGCGCATCCCTCACCCGCCACTATCCTTATATATAGAGGTTGTTAATCGCCATCTTCGGGGAGCCGTTACCGCGGGATAATTACACCTATATTACTGTTGGGTTACCCAACGGCTAGTTTGACCAGCGCTTACGGTCCAACTTCTACTCGACTCGCTTTTTCCAGCGACTTGACGATTCACTGACCTGATCACCATAGCGGTGACTCGACTACTCGCCGACCCATTCGCCAAGCTGCGATTCAACTAGTCGATGTTATTGCGACTAAAATGAGTAGTTACTTCTTTTATTCAGGGAGTCCACCACACATTCGACTGGGCGTCCAAATTGGACCCGCATACTCCGACTGCCAATGAACACCTGCGACGAATACACGACGACCTCGGGGACTACTGATGGGGATATTACGACCGGGGTATACCCAGCAGGACGTTTCCTACTGGCCCAAGCTGCCAGCGAGTGGGCCTGCAGGACGGCGACTGGATCGAGACTTGGCAAGGACCCAGGCGACTGGAAGCTGGAGGCCCAGAAGCGTAGCTAGGCCTAGTCGGATTAGTTCAAGAACCCTCCAAATCCTTAACTAATTCGGTTGTAGACCTGTAAACCCTAGCGAGGTGAGCCTATATAAACCTCCCTAGGGTACGCATAGAGGACAGGTTCCATCATACACCCGAGCGACTCGCCGCCTAGCCGTCGAGATCGCCCATTGTACTCTCCATCAATACAATCAAGCAGGAGTAGGTATTTACCCTCCGGGGGGCGAACCTGGGTAAACCCTTTTGTATCCGCCCTCATCTCGCACCGCAGATGGCTGGCCGCCCTTTCCCCTTGTTCTACTACTCGTTACCGATTACAACATCTATCGTGGCCATTCCCACGACAAGCTCCGGTTTGGGAGGAGGAGGGCGAGACCGATCAGGTTTAGGCGGATGCCGGATCTCGCAGCTGAAGGAATTCTCGTCCAGATCCACGCATGGCAGTGACCACAGATCGGCCCTTTGGAGAAGAAGAAAGCCGCGTCAAAAAGACCGTTTGAACACTAGGGCGCCAGCGCTGCAAGTCTACATGGTAGCCAGGATGGCAGCGACTGAACAGTCAAAAGTGACAGGCGAGGCCCAATTTGACGGGCGTTAGCAAGTTTTCCCGTGTTCAAACGGTTTGTTCAATTCGTGTCGAAAAAGACCCTCTGAGCATTTGGCACGCAAACTCTAGGTATCGCGATCCAATACCGACGAAGTCGGACCCCGCGTTGCCTTGGCGCTACAATTTTCGGGCCGCAAGTTAAATATATCGTATTTTGAACCCTCTATCTAGTAAGACCAAACTAATAATTTAGTTTTGTGAATGGAATATTTTTGAAATTAATTAGCATAGATGGCCTTTCCATGTGTTAGAAAATGTTACTAAATAATCTAATTGCCCGATTATTGCATTTTTCATCATTCTCATATAAAATGTTCAGAAGACACTGAGGAATGTTCAGAACCTTGTTATAGAAATTTGTACAATAAAATTGCAATCTTCCATGCATGCATACTTTGCATGGTTTTTGTATTGGCACTAGTGTTGATCTTGTGCATGTTTTGTCTTGGTTGTTTTGTTTGATAGATTGTGTGGATTGCCAAGTGTGTAACTACGAAGAGTGTACCAACACCACCAACTACTAAGGCAAGTGGAACTATCATCCATGTCCTACTATTTTCCTTATACTTAGTGGAGTTTTTGTACTATGCATGATAGGACTACTATGTTACTATGATATGCTATGTCCTATTAGGATATACTTTTTATATCCCTTAGTGGAAACATCGTAGTTGTAGTATGCTTAACCCTGCTATAGATTCGGGTTGCAATACCATGTTATAATTATATGAAGTGTTGGAAAATATAGGTTTTATATAATCAAACAAGTACTCAATGAATCACCTGGGTGGAATATGGATACTTAGTTGTGAATAAGGTGGCAACAAAGAGAACCATATCTATGGATATCTCTCTCATGTGTGCACTAGAAGAATACCACCCAATGACTTAGAGACTGAACATGTTTCTCGTACAGTGACTTCCGTATACAACCACATGCTAAATGGGCTCTGGCTTAGTCAATCACATAGTGGAAGACCCTTGCATTGTTACCTCTTTTGGTTAACTAGAATTGTGTATTGGAAGTATGTACTTACATTGGTTCCTAGTAGACATGCTAGCATTATGTATTGGGAGGACTTCTATGGAAAGACTTCGTCAAATTCTCGATCTGCCGGTACTCCATTTGGTGTGTACTTATCCAGCAGCCACTGGTGGCGTCAAGACGAGACTGTGTCATGTGGGTAAAGTGTACAACTTCTGCAGAAGATCAAATTCTAAGTAATTAAGCGTGTCCCCGGTTATGGAAAACTCTAAGAAACTAAGGCCTGAATCTATGGAAGATCTCGACATTCAAATTTCTCAAAGTAAAAATTGATGGTGTCAACAAGGGAGTAGAAGCACTTGGAGTTTTCCAAGGAGTTCAGAAAGTTGTTGAAAGATCAAAACTATTTTGAAAAGATAGGATAAAACCATATTGCTTTACGCAAATGAGCCTAAACTTTACTTAGCCAAATATGCATGTAGTGATATTCCAACTTATATCCACATACTAGTGATACATGTCAATACATTCAACGTATTGACCCTTTGTGGCTGCAACCTATCATGTTGCAGGTCTATTCTATTGATGAGTGAGGAATGATGATAGGGGTTGCGAGTCTGCACTCGACATGTTTGCCTGTGGCATATGAAGATGAAGGACTCCATGCTTTACTTTTATTCTGTTGCTTTGTAATAATATATCATATGGCTATGATATTGTAATAAAGTATTTATATTCTGGATCATGCAATGTAATATGACCTTTATATCTTGATATTACATATTAAACTATGGGTGCTAGCTATTCGATCCAGGGACTAGCACTGCAATCACAGGGATTTCGAACCAAGTCGGGTTCGGGTCACTACATAAGCCAAAAAGAAAGACTCAAACCTCTTGTCCCAAATTGTACACCATATTGTCTTGTACATGTGTAGGGTCCATAGATGGGTTAGGGTTTTGTGGGAACAAATGTGCGGTGACCCAGCATACCACTGCATGATGTAGTACACTATAGTCGTTGACATAACACCAATGAAACACCGTTCACTAGTATTACATCCCTCAGAGTAGTACAACAGAAACACAGCAGGTCCAAGACATGACTACAGGTTACAACTCAACTCTTTACACAAGATCCAGAGAACACTCTAGGTTAAAGAGAGAGAAAGAATCTTCTTACAAAGAAGAATCAGAGATAAACAACTCAAAAATGATTATACTATTAAGACTAGTATGTTACTAATAATCTGGCATTGCTGCTATTGCAATACACTACAGAAATATGTTCTATGGCTAGATATTCTATTCTTATCTAATCAGCAACTTCGTATTCACTTGAGCTGATGTATATGTTGACTTTCTTGACTTCATTGAAGAGCTTTAGCTTTTGATGATGATTCCTGGAGCATGGCTTGATGTAGTCATCGTCTCTACTGGCTTTAGAACCTAGCAAGGGTTAAGAAGATACTTTGAGTACGAGCGTACTCAGCAAGTCCACTAGAAAAGGTGTGTTTGATGCACTATATCTACAGCCACGGACCATAGGTTGTAGGCCATGCATGTTTTCGTAAACATTTCTTCAAAGGTTGCTTTTATTCTAAAAAAGCTATGTCCGTCAGCCTTCACGGGTTTACCAGAACTTTCATGGAGTTCCTTTCCCACCGCGTTCGCAGCTCCTTCCCGGAACAGGGAGTAACACGTTACAGTTCTTACACTCTGTAGAGGTGCGTTACTTTACCCATGAGAGACCTTAGCCTTGTTGCACAACCAAGTCATGACCTTGTCCATACTTCCTTGGTATGGGGCCCGGTCTAAG
The DNA here is from genome assembly GCA_916181665.1 of Avena sativa. Taxonomy (NCBI): domain Eukaryota; kingdom Viridiplantae; phylum Streptophyta; class Magnoliopsida; order Poales; family Poaceae; genus Avena; species Avena sativa. The sequence continues at coordinate 59,047,602 of OV702295.1, forward strand.
ATCCAAGCCAATCACTGCCCCCTTCGTGACCCCGCATGCCTCCTTGGTGTACACCATGCCCACATATTGAATTGCGGCAATGGTTTTTACAAACCGTTAGATGCCATAACTATCGTGGGACGATGAGGATTCCCACCCATATGCTGCATATCCTCTACGAATTACCAATTAATATGCACGCTACGAGTGATAACAGCCACCGCCTGCACATCCGTCTTCATGCGAGAGGAAGAAGATACAGCTGACTTCTCTGTCCCATTCCAAATCTCATGGTTAACGCATGATATACGGCGCAAGAATCACTGGCGACATTGGTTGTTAAGTCCTAGATAATATGTTCCTTTACCACCAGAACTTTCATAGTAGGTTATTACCTCATGGTAAATAACCTATATTCACATTATTATGAAAATAGTGTTTTTGGACCTTTTTCAAATGCAGGTGATGATAACACTGGATTTGTAAAATACTTTACAGAAAATAATCAGAGGACATGAGCAAGTGTGAACTTGCCTTTTGTGATTGCAAGGTTATGCACTCACGGTCTTCGAGACAACATAAGATCCAATATATGAAATCAGCATCATTGGTCCGGTAAGGACTAATGTTTAAAGAAGCAAGATGGTGTTATGCATAAGTAATGATATGCATTTTGTAAAATTCCCAAAGTGAATCCCTAATACTGTAAGTGAAGTGAACTTAGGTGATTCCTTTAAGAGTTAGTTTATCTTCAAATTTTTACTTCACCTGAAGCGCATCTATAGAGATTTTAAGTTTTGATTTTCAAGATATGAAAGTAGAGTGCAATAGTAATTTAAGATTTAGATTAGTGGCTATTTGGTGATTATAATGGAAGTCTATGTATTGGATTATTAAGGTTTGAAAGAACTATCCTATAGTTGTTGCTTGAAGTGGCAAAAAGAATAACATTTGAAGAAAAGATTTCCTTTCTAAGGTTTAAACAATCATCATTGTTAATAGAACATGATCAATGTCTTTTGGTGTTTGATTTATTAGTTTGGACTTGAGATGCTTTATGTCTTAAGTTAAATAGACGAAAGTTAACTATAAAAACATAAGTAGTTTATTAGATATGATGTTTATAAGATTTGAGACTAAAGTTAACTTTAAAATGTTAAGTAAACTTAAGATGTAATATATTTTAATTATTCCCAAGTTTTAGATTTATGATAAGTATAACTAAGGTGTGGAATTATTCACTTTATATTTAAGTGAATGATTTAGATTAAATTTGTTTTGCTTATTAAGAAAATAATTTGTATTTATCTAATGGGAGAATAATTAGATGATCTTAGTAATTTGTTAGAATTTAAATTTATGTTAATAATGGTTAAAATATAATGATTATTCACCATATTATATAAATGGGTGATACACATTGTTTATTTAAGAGGTTTCTTAATAAGATTTTTAAAAGAATATTTTAAAGTTAAAAGTTATACTTAAGTTTGATTATGAATTCAAGTTATGGGTTTGGAATTAGTACTAAGACACTAATTGCTCAAGGTTTTATAAGAATTGTGATTATTTCTTACTTAAGAATTGTTTTTAAAAAATTCACAAAATAGGTATCAGGTAAGGATTTATTATTTAAAATATTAAAGACTTTTCTAATAATATATTTAATATTTTTCTAGTGTAATATATTTATTCAAGACTTTGAAAATGATTTTTATTTTATTTTTAAGTATTATTTTTATATTTATAAAATTTCATAAAGGATTAAATGTCTTTAAATATTTATTCAAATTTTATTTATAAAAGAGTTAAGTTAGTATTTTTATAAAATAGTATATTTATTTTTATACACAAAAATGATTTTTATTCATTTTTAGGATTTTTATTTATTTTATGACATTTCACTTAGGATGTGATGTTGTTAGTATTTATTTATATTTTATCTATCTTAAACAAGTAATATTATATTTTACTAGGTAGATATTATTTTTGTGGTTATTTTCACATATCATATGTATTTTTAGGATTTTTTATATTTTTGTACGGGTGAAACAATCTTTGGGGAGTTTTGGTAATTTTTTTATTTTTTAGATCAGACCCTGGACCCACTGGTCAGTCTGACCATGGTTGGGTTAAACCAACCCGTGCGGTGGACCAAGCCAGTCAAACCGACCCACTCGGTCTAGCGCGTCCTTTCCCTTGCTCGAATCCCTCTCTCTCTCTCTCTCTCTCTCTAGGCGATTCCCTGGTGCCGCCGCCGTCGTTCCTTGATCATGGCCGGCTCCGGCCACCACGGCCACCATTGTGGTGGGAAATGACGCTGTGTATAACGCTGCATCCATGGCCCCATCTCGATTTGATGCTCGGGCCCTATCCTAGCCGCGCTTCTCTCTTTCTGATGACTAGGGTTTGTGTTGTTGCCGAGGATGTGGTGCTCCGACGCTCCTCTGGCATCGCCCTGGTGCTATGGTGAGGAGATGATGTCGTCTTCCTCCCTATGAGCTCTATGAACGCGGCTTAGCGCGGGTTGCAGCACCCTCTGGGTGTTCCCCATGCCGCCATGTTCATCCTCGACGCCGGCCACTGCTTCCTCTTCCTACCCTAGCGAGGACCACATGTATGTTTCCCCCTTTTCACTCTCTGGTCTTCTTTGCCTTCTCCCTCTCTGAATCCTCTCAGTAACTTGTGATTGACCATGTTCAGGAAATAGGAATTGACCTCTTGAGCAAAGTTCAATTGATTAGAGTGGTAGGTTTGGTAGTGTAGTTGATTTGGTTGATTAAGTGCTTAATGCCTCACTTGATTTAATACATGTAATATTGTTGTCTGTAAAAAATAGAGCATGTGCTATTGTGACTTGATTCATAACTGGCTTAGTATTATTCTGGTGGTTATTGCTGATAGCTAAGAGGTAATAAGTAAATGAATATTTAAATTCAAACCTTTGGTTTGAATCAGGTTTTAGTAATATTCTATTCTAGAACTAATGTTAATTCAACTTGGTGGTTTAGTGATGATATTTTGTTCATGCTGGGAATGAGTGTTAGTGGCTTAACTTGGTTTTCGTACATCTACTATTGTTCTTTTATTGTAACTATATATATATATATGCTCCTGTAATTTGTTCTATAATGTTGATAATCAAAATGTGCTACTAGATGATGGTGTTGGTTTTATTACTGTCAAGTTCTGGCAGTATAAATTTGTGTGATTACTATGTGATTTGTATTATCAAATCCTTATTCTGTCCTTCATACTTGATAGTAATTTCTTGTATCAGTTTTTATTTGTGCTAATAAACTAAATGTTGACTGCCAGAAGTGTATATTATAGAGATAGATAGATATACTCTATTTGTCCTATTTATAATTTCCTCTGTGTTGGTGATCATTTTCTGAACTAGATATGTTACCAAAGGTATATATATATCTTTTAAGCATCATAGCTCGATGCTGATTGTAACTTGTTGTTGTGATGCCTCTCTCTAGATAATACACAGCAATCCATCATGTGTAAGATTTGCTGTCATCTGGACTAGTGGTGCCTCTTTGGTCTCTTGCATACAACATTTATGCAATACTTGGCTTTAAGCAACTGTTCTGGCTGATGTGGTACCTCCTTGGAGGATGCACATGAACTAGATCACATATATATTCATGCTATAATATTACTGGTTAGAAGTTTGGACTTTCCCTAGCTAATGAAGTCATAATTTGAGTCTTAAGCTTTGTAGAAGCAAATCATGAATGGATGCTTGCTTGAGGTTTAAAGGAAGGATCTGTTTTATAGAACCTTTCTACAATGAAACAATCTACATACCTGATTCCTAGAACATCTGTTAGGAAAATGAGGTGGTAAGATAAAGTAGTGGCTTGTGTTAGTGTAGATGTCACTGTGGTGCCTCAATTTTGAGTGTGCACAGTGGTGAATCTTAATTAGCATAAAACTGCTGCTGAAAATACCACTATGATGTAACCTGAGTGGTATAATAGGGAGATATGGCTTAGAGCTAATGATGCAAAAGTCTGAAGCTGTATTGGCATACTTGGATAGCTCAATCTGTTGTTTTTAAACAGTTTGGCTAAGAATCAAGATATGACTGCCAAGGGTGCATAGTCTGAGAAACTAGTGGTAATAAGAACAGATGCTACAGTTTATAATCCTAGCTCAATGATGATACTGGTGTAGCATTACTACACAGTCTAAGAGCCCTCTTTCCCATATAACTCCATGCCTAGAAATGAAAAGGACAAGAACAGATGTTGCATGCGATAGTGGTATATCAACCTGTGGTGGTTGCTGAAGCTTGAATGTAGCTTGTGGTTATTTGTTGATATTGTGATTCTGTTGATCTTGACCTATTCCTCCTTGTGAGGCTGCTGATCTTGATCTACTCCTCCTTGTGATGCTATTGATCTTGATCAACTCCTCCTTGTGCTCACTTGATCTTTTCTTGGAAGGCTTAAGTAAGCAACCAGATATTGATTAAGTGGTGGATTTGGTGGAATGATCTAAGCATTCTTGGTTTGATGATAAGATGATAAGATGGGGAATATGCTCTGAAGTGTGAAGGTGAAATGGTAGTTTGTTGCTTCAGCTGGCTCACCCCTTTGTGTACATAACTTTGCTTTCCTGTCTGCTTCCTGGGGCTTCTACTGTGTTGATAGCACACCCATATGCATGGTTGTGTGAGAAGCTTGCTTGCTTGCTATGACTCATGGATCAGATCGAGTACTTCCTTGATATTTCTGGATGGTTTTTTACTTCTTATTTGTTTACTATATAACACCAAGGTGAAACTTGCCCCCTGGCTTATGATGCTAAGCCTGAAGACTCTTTTTATGATAAGATCAGATACACACATTGGTGAAACTTGCCCCTTCAATTTAAAAACTCAATGATGTGTCCAACAGTGCATTTCACTGTCAGACTGAGAGCAAAGATTTAACCAAGTCCCCATTCTGTTTCTTCCTTGTCTTTTTGTTTTGTTTTGTTTTGTTTTGTTTTGCAGGGTGAAGAATAAGGAGAGTTGAACAACAGAAGACATAGGACTAATTAGGAAAATAGTTTAGGTTTTCTTTTTTATTCTTTTACAACTTTATTTGATTCCTAAATATTGTAAATAATATTGTATTCTTTTATTAGTGTAATAAAGTTCATTTTTCTCTTTATTAGTTGAAACTTGTAAAGATTTGTATCTTATTTAATAAAGTTTACTTATTTCCTTTTTCTTTTACAATTCTTTTGTAAAGACAATGTCATATTTATTTTGTTGTGATAAAGAGCTCTTTTATTTATTTCAGTAATGTAATTTCTTTTTCTGCTTATTTAATTCCTGATACTTTACTTTTATTCATTTATTGTAAAAGATCGATGTAATACTATATGTATATATATATTTAATAAAGAAATCTTTTTATATCATTTTATTTTGTAATCACTTCAATTCAAGTTATTAAGTGTTTCTAATTTCCATTTGTGAATTTTATAAATTCGTTTGAATTTCATATTTGAAATTCAAATACATGATTGAGAAACTTTCCCCTAAACAAGGAATTCTATAAAGGTCATGTCGAAATCTAGCGCACTTGCTCCAAAGTTTCCATCAGATCAAGAGTGATCTCGATCCCTCTACAGCTCTTGTAGTTTTGCGTGAAAATTCCCCGGATTTTCTTATGCATGAATGCAATGCACAAACCTGTGTCCTTTATAATTCTAGGTGCTAATCCTAGGATGTTACAAAATGCTACAAAAATATGACAAATATCTCACATTAAGTAAGAAAAGGGAGCACATGTAGTTGGTAACATCAAGTTGTAGAAACATGAATGCACAAAAAAATGTCAAACCTGCATAATTTCTAGAATATCCACATCTTCCTCCCCATTGGTAACATGAAGTTGTTGTTGCATCATAATATTGTCCATGTACCTCTCATGGGTTATTTTGTTGTGGTCCTACCTACCACACATAGAACAGTGAATTGTGACACCTGCTTTGGTAAATATTTTGACCCCTTTGTTTATTTTCACCTTAGGTGCATTTCTTCTATTCTTTTTGGCCTTCCCATAACCTTTATGAATAGTGGTGGCTGTATTACCACTCCATCATTCTTTTTCCATGAAAGCCTTCCTCTGAGTGGAGCTAAATTGAATCCATATGATTTTTTGTAGGTATCAACTACATAGAAACTATGCATAAGATATTATGGGTTTATGTTGTTGGTCCTACAACAGGCAATGGCATGGTGGCATGGTATGCCTGTTAACTTCCATCTCCAACAGTCACAAGTTCTTGTCTTCAAATCAACACTAAATGTCCTCTCATGTTCATGTTAAGTGACAAAGAACTTATGATTTCCTCTAGGACTGACCATACAAGGAGCACTCCAGTCTATGAACTTGTCCAGCTTCTTCCTAATCTTAGGACAAATCCTACCTGTCCACTTCTCAGCTTCTCTTTGTTTGGACAAATTTCTTTGCATTTTATTGTAGAATAACATCTCTAGCATAGAAAGCACATGGTTTTTGAAGGAAATATGCCCTAGAGGCAATCATAGAGATGATTATATTTCTTGTGTATCCATGAGGTATTGTAATGTTCCTTATATGTCCATATATCAGGCAACTTGTATTGATTGGCAAATATGTGAATTGTTTGTGAAACTCTATACTTGTATGGTTATCTAATAGTTGTCCCTAGTTGGAGTTCATGTGAGGACACACGTGAATATTAGACTAGCACATTGATTGGTTGATGACTATGTTTCACAAGTCATAGACATGGATATGTCAAACCAATGATGTGGACACATGTTACAAACATGGGGTTGGACTGACCCAACTTGAGACTGACAATTTTACTTGCAGCTCTCTCTCTACACATCTTGTACGTTTTGTCCTTAGACCTGAGATTATCGCATGTACTTGAGATGTGGATCAACCTACTTTGGGGCTATCAGACACTGCTCCGTAACTGGGTAGTTATAAAGGTAGCTTTCGGGTTTGTCCTAAAGCATGCTGCAAGACATTGGTCAATCAAGATGGGATTTGCCCCTCTCTACTTGAGAGACATATCACTGGGCCCCTCGAGTGATCGGATCCAGAAATGCATGGTCGTGCTACATATGGTTAAGAGTTAACCTAGTAAAATGATTCTGAATCACATTATCGAGAAAGATAGGTCAGCTTGGAGCTAGACCAAATATCATGAGGCAAAGGGAAATACATGCACTTAACCTTGTGATGGTTCGTCTGAATTATCTTTATATGCGTTTAGGAGTTGGCACGTCTTGCTAGAGGCCACTACCAACTATTGATGGAGTAAGTGTACTCATGTCATGTCTATATGTATATGAACCTATAGGGTCACACACTTAAGGGGCTGGAAGCCTAATGAGGATTGGATCCAAATTAGACCAGGCTTGGGCTACTAATGGGATGCTAATGTAGAAGGGGACGCCTATATAAGAGAGGGTGAGGCGAGCTGACTAGGTTAGAGCATTCCACCCAGCTGCAAACTGCTCTCACGCCTGTGTTTCATGCGCGGACCTAGCAGTACGGCGTCTGACGCTTCCACCCCGGATGTGTGGATACCTTAGAGGTGCTGCAGCTATAACACTTGGACGAGCCGTGCAAAGGGGAGCTACTCGAGGGACGAGGAGGAGACGTATAACATCTACACTGCCTTGATGTGCTTCATCAAGTTCCACAACTGCGCGCCTAGTGGTAATCCCGAGATCTATGACAACAATATTCCTGGTTTACATGGTAGAATTTTTTTGATTTGCTCTAGTGTAGCCTACCCGTATCCCTTCATTTTTCCTAGATGACAAAATGTAACTGTTAAACACCTCAGAATGGTTGTTTAACAACATGTCGCTTACAGAAATCAGAGAAAAAGGCATTCACAAATGTGTTTGGCACTATCTCGTCAACCCATTTATGAGCAAGCTCACTATCAACCTTCAATTTGTCCATATTCTTTTGCCATGTTTCAACATTAGTTGACCTACCAATTGCCCACAGGTCATTTTTTAGTGTCTCTCCTTTATGGCCTGCCTTTTGGAAATTTTGGATCATGTGCCTAACACAAAATCTATGTTCAGCATCAGGGAAAACCTTTTTAAAAGCATTTATCAATCCCTGAAAAAAGAAACTTTCCACATATGTATTTATCTTGCTAATCAATATTAATATTGCAATCATTACTGGACAAAACAAGAAAATTTAGTGTGTACCTTTTGCTTGTCACTCATAATAGTGCAAGGAGCGGTATTGGTGATTCCCAAATCATCCCTTAGTATTGTCAATAACCACTCCCAAGAGCTAGTACACTCAACCTCCACCATGCCCAAAGAAATGGGAAAAATACAGTCTTTTGGGTCTATTCCTACTGCAGCGAGCAACTGGACCTTGTATTTGGTCTTGTTATGGTAGCCATCAATGCAAATAAGTGGCCTACATCCACCTAAAAACCCTCTATTGCAAGCATCATACGACCAACACAATGTATAGTCACTATCTTGTTGCTCATCAATACATGAACCAGAAGCTTCATTTTCATGTGATCTTCCTACTCTTGGTGTTTTTGATGAATATACCCCTCTTTTGTCCGCATTCTCAATTCATGCACTACCTCTACATGTAGCTGCTGAACCTACACTCCCGGTTTCTTCAGCTGACACACATGCACTTGGTGTTGCTGAACCTGCCACACCTGTTTCACCACTCTTAGTTGTTGCAATTGGGGGAGTTTGTATGACTCCAGGTCTTAATCCCCGCAGAAATTTTTTATGATCAATGAACACATGAAGAGTCTTGTGTTGTTGAGAAGCATTAATCATCCTTACTATGACTGCATCATTCACAATTGGCACTAAATCATCCAACATTTCCTTGTCCGGCAAAATCCAATACAGATTTAGCTTACCATTCTTCACATAACCCAGCTTGTGGAGAATCTCATCCAACCAAAAAAGGGACCAACTATCAGCTAAAAAATTGTCAAAAAATTCAGTTGAACATGTCTCCTAGGTCAAATCACCTCTTAGCCCACAAAAATACCACTATGAACAACTTCCACATTGAACAAATCTAAAATGACCTCTGGATTGCACACTTTTGCAACTAAAACATAGTTTGGTCAAAAGTTCAGAGGCAAATGCAATACTCAAATTAAAAGTGAACTTTCCGCAAGGCAAGAAACACGAAATCTAAATCAGTATTTACAGATTATAGTGTTCTAAACAATATTAAATCAGCTATGAGAACAGTAGGATTCAAACTAAAGAACTTTAGTTAGTGATAGTGACAAAAAATTCAGACTTTGGTCAGTGACAAAAAAAATCAAACTTTATAATTTTTTTACAATAAAAAAGTTAAAAATTTATGGCTCCATGCTTCTCGAATGACTCAAACCAACTAATTAAACACACTAACTATGATTTACAACATACAGATCACCAGCTCGAGCTAAAAGAGTGCAACGGCGAAACAGATACGTACATAGGCACCAGCATGAACCCAATCAAATCAACAACAAAACGATGGCTCGCTTCTACTAGTGCATAAAATTTTCAATTATAGTCGATTTTCCACCGTAAAAAACAACTCATATGCTGTCGATCGTGACCTCCCCTAGGTAAGCCATTCCGCGCCGATCAAATCCATAGTTAGGGTCGAGATTTTAGAGCTTACCATAGTCTGGAAGATCCTCGTTGCTCATCCTGTAATGCATCTCTGCAGGCATGACGTCGAACACGCAGCCGTCGATGAGGAGGGTGATCAAGGGCAACCGCCGTCGCGCAGGATGGAACTGACTAGAGATACGCGCGGGGGTTGAAACAACCAACTTGATTTTATGAGATTACAGATTGTAAGACCCCACCTTTATAAAGGTAAAGATCCCTGTGATTGCAATGCTAGTGCCTGGATCAAATGCTAGCATCCACAGTTTAAGATGAAGTACACAGATACAAAGGTCTTTATTACATCGTCATTCCAGAGATAAACATAGTCTTTTATAACTCCATAGCCAAAGGCTAGTACAAGAGTTCATAGCATAAGGAAATAAAGTAAAGTCTTCATATTCATGTGCCACAGGCAAGCATGTTGAGTGTAGACTCATAACCGTAATCCTCATCAGAGTAACCTGCAACATCATAAGTTACAGCCATAGTGGGTCAATACATTGGAATAGTATTGGTAAGTGATCCCATAGTAGAATAGTAGTTTCTAACTTCTATATGAATTTGTCTAAGTGTAGCTTAGGCTTGCTTTGCTCAAAATAGGTTTTTCCTATCAGTTGAAATCACTAAGTTTTTGTTTTGCAAAAATTCCCAAGGAACCACCAATGAACATTAGTGAACCTTTCCCCTTGTTGAACCACAAGTTTTTAACTTAGAAATTGGGATGAGGAGATCCTTGATATCTTAAATGTCTTGATGCTCAAATTGTCCGTTGCCGGGGACATGGCTAAGTACTTAGATTTTTCCTTCTCGAGAGGTGGAGCACTTTTCCCACAAGACTCGACATGCATCGAGACGAGATCTTTCAGAAGCCTTCCCTTAGACCAAATGGACGCGCTCCATCCTATCACCCCTACCACCAACTGTCCATTTGGCTAAGTTATTGCAACCTATATGATCTAGGCAGAGCCCATATTGCCATGTGGCTGCACTAGAAGCTTCTTAACATTTGGCATCTCAAATCCCTTTGTTCCTGGGTGGAATTCCACAAGTGAGATACACAGGGTAGGCCATGAAAATGGGGCCGTGGTAACCACTCAACAAAAATCCATCTAGGCAATTACCATTCCACCCAGGTGTTTCATTCACTTAGTTGTTTTATTAAGCAAAAACATAAGTCAAAAGACTTAGTAAAATTTTCATAGCATGTGTATATAAACCACCCTTTTTTGCTACTGTAAGATCCCACCTTTATAAATGTAAAGATCCTTGTGATTGCAATGCTAGTCCCTGGATCAATGCTAGCATCCACAGTTTAAGATGAAGTACACAAATACAAAGGTCATTATTACATATCATTCCAGAGACAAACATAGTCTTTTACAACTCCATGGCCACAGTCCTAATACAAGAGTGTATAGAATAATATAATTAAGTATTCATCTTCATGTGCCACAGGCAAGCATGTTGAGTGTAGACTCATAACCCCTAATCATCATCAGAGTAACCTGCAACATCACAAGTTACAACCACAGTGGGTCAATACATTGGAATAGTATTGACAAGTGATACCTTAGTAGAATATTAGCATCTAGATACTATAGGAATTTGGCTAAGTGTAGCTTAGGCTTGCTTTGCTCAAAATAGGTTTTACCTATCAGTTGAAAACACTAAGTTTTTCTTTGACAAAACTTTCCCAAGGAACCACCAATAGAAATTGCTGAACCTTCACCCTTGTTCAACCACAAGTTTTAACTTAGAAAATTGGGATGATGAGATTCTTTATAGCTTCCATGTCTTGATGCTCAAGTTGTCCAATACCAGGGACATGGCTAAGTACTTATATTCTTCCATCTGTAGAGGTTGTGCACTTTCCCCACAAGACTTGATTTTCACCAAGACAGGACCTTTCAGAAGCCTTCCCTTATACCAAATGGACGCGTTCCAATCTATCATCCCACTACCACCAACTGTCCAAATGGCTAAGTTATTGCAACCTATATGATTCAGGCAGAGCCCATAATGCCATGTGGCTGCATTAGAAGCTTCTAAACATTTGGCATCTCAAATCCCTTTGTTCCTGGGTGGCTTTCCACAAGTGAGATACACAAGGTAAACCATAGTAATGGGCCTTGTGTAACCACTCAACACAAACCATACTTTTCATTCCACCAAGGTGTTTCATTCACTTAGTTGTTTTATTAAGCAAAACCACAAGTCAATGACTTAGAAATATTTCACATAGCATGAATATATAATCCACCCTTGGTTGCTACTAGCTAGGCTAAGCATGGCAATAGTAAGCATCCTAACTTAGAGGAAATTCTAACAATTCTACAACTACTAGGATTTCCCAAGCATAGCATATAGATACTTATCAAAATAATCATGCAATGTCCTATACAAATATTTCTAATGCATAGGTGAAAATATAGGGATAAAAATATGAAGCACCACTTGCCTTGGTAGTTTGGGGAGTAGCAACAATCTTCACAACCACAATCACTATTAGCACCAAAATCTACACATAAAATAATGGCACCAAAATCACATAACAAAGTATACAAACAAAAAAATATGAATGTATGCAAATGCCATGTGATGATTTTTCCACACCAAACAATACAAGTATACAGTACTGAAATATAAACAAGACCAAGATACTCAAAATAAACTTTATTTGATCTTTAAAACCTTTTTAAAATAATTTACATACTCAATTTAAGCCTACAAATGTCTCTGCAAAAATAACCATTTTTACAGAGGAAAAACATTAAACACATTGCATAAACAGATATAATTCTTTCTCCTGATTCCAATGATATAAAATTTGTAAAATTTGAACGTGTGGATCAAAAGTTATGAATTTTACAAGTTTGAATCACTAATAGATCTAAATTCTGTTTTTAAAACTAAACGCAGGCCACGCGGCATGTTCTGATTGGCCCGTACCGGTTTGGCCGGATCGACCAGTGTGGACCGCACGATCTAAATGAAATCACACGGCCAGATCTAACACATACCCCTTCGCTAAATGATTCTATCGCGTGCATTGGATCTAGATTTGACGGCTGCTGATCAAGCGACCATAGTGGGGCAGCGCCAGCGGCGGCAAGTGGCAGCTGCGCGCTCTATCAGAGAAGTTGCTGGCAATTTAGGTCGCGCGGGGAGGAGTGGGGATGCTTACGGTGTTCGCGTGGTCGCTGCGGTGCTCGAGGTGGTCGAGGGAGAGACAAGGGCGCACAGACGCAACGGAAGGACCTCGTCGGAGTTGCTGGCGGCGTCAGGTGTTTGCGGATGGAGTCGTTGTCGATGATGTAGACCGCCCTAGCACGAACCAGTGGTGTCAGAAGATGCACAAGGTTGTGGCGGACGAGACAGGGTCAAAGAGGGAGCAAGGGGCGTTCGGAGGTTACCGGTATTCTTCGTCGAAGTTGAGCGACGGCTCTATCACTTGCAGAGGTGGGCGGGAACGGCGGTCTGGGTCAAGCGCGGCCAAACGAAAAGGGTCAGGAGATGCACAAGGTTGTAAGGAACATGCTCGTGTGAATTAGAAGGCAGGGGTGGTCTGGCTCACCGGAATTTCGTCGCCAGAGCTCGTCGGTACAACGGCAGTGTGAGAGCAGTTGGGGGCAGCCTGGTGGCGAAGCAAGTGAGTTGAGCGAGGGGAAATGGTCGTTGAGGGATGGGGATTAAGTAGCCGAGCGAGGAGGGGAATTACTCCGCGAATCAAGTGCAATCAAAGGATTTGAATTCGGGAGGAAACGACAGCGTCGAGCAGTTCCTCCGGCGCGTGATTGACGACAATGCTGAGGTGGATGGTGTAGGGTTTCGCAGCATAGTAAATCAAAATTTTCTACCGAAGCAAACAGAGGGAAAGCCAAGATCTAATCTAGGAGATGCAAACAACGAGAGAGATTGGATTAGATCTTCATACCCTTGAAGATTCGCACAGCGGAACGTTCGTCGGAACGTGGGTGATGTAGTCGTACTCGCTTCTCCTTCTCGCGATCCGATCCGATCTAGCACCACAAGTTGCGGTGCCTCCGTGAGATGCACACGTGCAGCACCTCGACGTCTCCTCCTTCCTCGGACCAGTGAGTATGGTGGAGAGATGGATTGGATCTACAACACGACGGCGTGGTGTATATGGTGGAGAATTTCTGCAGCAGGGCTTCGCCTACAAACAGTCGGGAGGGAGAGAGGAAGGCAGCAGGGCTACTAGGGCTTGGAGGGAGATGTGTGTAGGGGGGAGGGGGCGCACCAGCCCTCTATATATAGAGGGGGTGGCGGCGGCCAGCCCTAGCCCCTCCTCCAAGCCTATCTCTAGTTTAAACGATTTAAACTCTCCCCTTATCTAGAAAGTCTATCCCTAGATTTAAACGATTTAAATCTATCCAGAATCGGCTGGGCCCTATGGGGCCTTGTGCCCCTGGCCCAATGCGGCCAGGACACTCCCTCATAGGCCCATGCCCCCTCCCGGAAGGTGGGACCACGTTGGCCCCCTTCCGGAAGGTTCTAGAAGCTTCCGGTACAATACCGATAAACCCGGAACAATTCCGAACTCCAAAAACTGCACTGCCTTATATGAATCTTATTCTCCGGACCATTCCGGAACCTCTCGTGATATCCCGGATCCCATCCGAGACTCCGAACAAAAATTCATAAACCAATTATCCAATCTATCCTAGCGTCGAGACACGTTAAGTGTGTGACCCTGCGGGTTCGAGAATATGCAGACATGATCTTCTATCAATAATCAACAGCGGGGTCTGGGAACCCATATGACTCCCACACATTCATCGATGATCATATCGGATGAACCACGATGCCAGGATTCAATCAATCCCATATATATATTCCCTTCGTCTCGCGATATTTCACTTGCCCGAGATTCGATCGTCGGTATCGTCATACCTAGTTCAATCTCGTTCACAGCAAGTACTTTACTCGTTCCGTAATCCGATATAACTTTGTGATTAACTCCTTAACCACATGCTTGCAAGCGGTGTTGATATCGATTACCGAGTGGGCCCGAAGTATATCTCTCCGACTTGGGAGGGACAAATCCCATCTCGATACATACAACCCAACAGATACTTTCCGATCACCTGAGAGACACCTTTATGATGACCCTCTCATAGGATGACGTTTGATGACCTCAAAGCTTTCTTCCGATACCAGGGAGTTGCATTATCTCATGGTCTAAGGAATACAATATTTGACATAGGAAAAGCTTCGCAAAGATGAACACAATGACACGATCTAATTGCTTCTCTTAGTTTGGGTCTGTCCATCATATCATTCTTCCAATGATATGATCTCATTATCAATTGACAACTCATGTCTATGGTTAGGAAACCTTAACCATCATTGATCAATGAGCTAGTCCATAGAGGCGTACTAGGGACACGGTGTTGTTCACAAACCACACAAGTATTAATGTTTCCGCTTAATACAATTCTAGCATGGAATATAAACTTTATCATGAACAAGAATTATAATAATAACATCTTTATTATTGCCTCTAGGGCATAATTCCAACAGTCTCCCACTTGCACTAGAGTCAATAATCTAGTTTACATTCGGCAACAATCTCACACCCATGGCACTGAGGTGCTGATCATGTTTTACACGTGGAAGAGGTTTAGTCAATGGATCTGCGACATTCAGATCTGTATGTACTTTGCTGATCTTCAGATCTCCATCTGCTATATAATCTCGGATTATATGAAACTTGCAGTTGATATGCTTGGTCTTTGGATGATATCTTGGTTCCTTAGCGAGTGCTATGGCGCCAGTGTTGTCACACAATATCTCCAGTGGGTCCAATGCACTTGGAACCACGCCAAGCTCAGTGATGAAGTTCCTGATCCAAACTCCTTCACTTGACGCTTCTGCAGCAGCCATGTATTCCGCTTCTACTGTAGATCCCGCGATCACGCTTTTCTTGCAGCTTCTCCAGCTCACAGCTCCTCCATTCAAAATATACACGTATCCTGTCTGAGATTTAGAATCATCCTTGTCGGTGTCGAAACTAGCATCGACGTAACCTTTTACGACGAGCTGTTCATCACCCCCATAGACTAAGAACATTTCTTTAGTCCTATTTAGGTACCTTAGGATGTTCTTCACGGCTGTCCAGTGTTCCACTCCTGGATCACTTTGATATCTGCTCGTCAAACTAAGAGCATTGGACACATCCGGTCTAGTACACAGCATGGCATACATGATGGAACCTACGGCCGAGGCATAAGGCACTTTGCTCATAGCTTCCCTATCATTTACCGTAGCTGGACACTGAGCCTTGCTCAATATCTTACCTGACAACATAGGCACTGAACCTTTCCCTGCCTTATCCATTCTGAACCTTTTCAGAACTTTGTCTAGGTATGTACTCTGGCTTAAAGCTATCAGGCGTCTTTGTCTATCTCTATAGATTTTGATGCCCAATATATAAGCAGCTTCACCTAGGTCTTTCATTGAAAAACACTTGTTCAAATAACTCTTCACATCGTTAAGCATGTTGATGTCATTTCCAATAATCAATATGTCATCCACATATATTACCAGAAACGTCACCGAGCTCCCACTCACTTTCTTGTAGATGCAAGCTTCATAGCAATTTGGAACAAATCCAAAGCTCTTGATCACTTGATCAAAACGAAGGTTCCAACTCCGAGATGCTTGCTTCAGTCCATAAATGGAACGCTGAAGTTTGCATACTTTATCAGCATCCTTAGGATCGACAAAACCTTCGGGTTGCATCATATACAACTCTTCATCAATGTTGCCATTGAGGAACGCAGTCTTGACATCCATCTGCCATATTTCATAATCATGAAACGCAGCAATTGCTAATAAAATCCGAATGGACTTAAACATCGCTACGGGAGAGAAAGTCTCATCGTAGTCAACGCCTTGAACTTGTCGAAAACCTTTCGCAACAAGCCATGCTTTATAGACGGTAACATTACCATCCGCGTCCGTTTTCTTCTTGAAGATCCATTTGCACTCAACGGCCTTTCGGTCGCTAGGAGGGTCCACCAAAGTCCATACTTGGTTTTCGCTCATGGATCCCAATTCGGATTTCATGGCTTCTAGCCATTTCTTAGAGTCTGGGCTCATCATCGCTTCCTCATAGTTCGTAGGTTCACTGTCTTCTACTAACAAGACAGTCAAGACAGGGTTGCCGTACCACTCAGGAGGGGCACGCGACCTTGTCGACCTGCGACGTTCAGTAGCAGCATCGTCCGAAGCTTCATGATCCTTGTCATTAGCTTCCTCTATTGTTGGTGCAGGCGGCACTGGAACAATTTCAGGTGCTGCGCTACTCTCCAATTCAAAGAAGGTTCAATAACCTCGTCTAGCTCTACTTTCCTCCCACTCACTTCTTTCGAGAGAAACTCCTTCTCAAGAAAGGAACCGTTCTTTGCGACAAACACTTTGCCTTCGGTTCTGTGATAGAAGGTATACCCAATAGTTTCCTTAGGGTATCCTATGAAGACGCATTTCTCCCCTTTGGGTTCGAGCTTGTCTGGCATCAACTTCTTGACGTAAGCTTCGCATCCCCAAACTTTAAGAAACGACAACTTAGGTTTAGCACCAAACCACAGTTCATACGGTGTCGTCTCAACGGATTTAGATGGAGCCCTATTTAAAGTGAATGCAGCGGTTTCTAATGCATAACACCAAAATGATAACGGCAAATCAGTAAGAGACATCATCGATCGGACCATATCTAATAGGGTTCGATTCCGGCGTTCAGACACACCATTGCGCTGTGGTGTTCCGGGTGGCGTGAGTTGTGAAACGATTCCACTTGCTTTGAGATGCGTGAGAAAATCATAACTCAAATATTCGCCCCCACGATCGGATCGTAGAAACTTAATCTTTCTGTTACGATGGTTCTCCACTTCATTCTGAAATTCTTTGAACTTTTCAAACGTTTCAGATTTATGTTTCATTAAATAGATATACCCATATCTACTTAAGTCATCGGTAAAAGTGAGAAAATAGCGATATCCACCGCGCGTCGAAACACTCATCGGTCCGCATACATCGGTATGTATGATTTCCAACAAGTCCGTTGCTCGCTCCATCATACCGGAGAACGGGGTTTTGATCATCTTGCCCATGAGGCATGGTTTGCATGTGTCAAATGATTCAAAATCAAGAGACTCCAAAAGTCCATCAGAATGGAGTTTCTTCATGCGCTTTACACCAATATGACCTAGACGACAGTGCCACAAATAAGTAGTATTATCACTATCTACTTTGCATCTCTTAGCCTCAATGTTATGGATGTGTGTTTCATCCCTTTTGAGATTTAGAAGAAATAAACCATTCACAAGAGGTGCATGACCATAAAAGATGTTACTCATATAAATAGAACAACCATTATTCTCCGATTTAAATGAATAACCGTCTTGCAATAAACACGATCCAGAAATAATGTTCATGCTCAACGCAGGCACATAATAATATTTATTAAGGTTTAAAACTAATCCCGAAGGTAAAACTAAGGAGAGCGTGCCGACGGCCATCACATCAACTCTTGATCCGTTGCCAACGCGCATCGTCACCTCATCCCTCGCAAGCCGCCGTCTATTCCGTAGCTCCTGTTTCGAGTTACAAATATTAGCAACTGAACCAGTATCAAATACCCAGGCACTACAACGAGGGCTAGTAAGGAAAACATCAATAACATGTATATCAAATATACCTTTGATGGTGCCAGCCTTCTTGTCCGCTAAGTACTTCGGACAGTTGCGCTTCCAGTGACCCTTGTCCTTGCAATAGAAGCACTCAGTTTCCGGCTTAGGACCAGACTTGAGCTTCTTCTCAGCAGGGGCAATGCGCTTGCCGCCACCTTTCTTGAAGGGCTTCTTTGCACCTTTACCTTTCTTAAAGGAGGGCTTGTTGACCATCAACACATGATTATCCTTCTTGATGTCCACCTCCGCAGCCTTCAGCTTCGCGAAGAGCTCGGTGATCGTATCAGTGGAACCAATCTGATTATGAGTCACTACAAAACTTTTGTAGCTGGGAGGGAGTGATTGCAGAACCCTGTCAATCTTGAGCTCCTCTGGAATCTTGCAGTCCAGTTGCTCAAGGCGTTGAGTGTAGCCCGACATCTTAATGGCGTGCTCACTAACGGAACTCCCTTCCTCCATCTTGCAGTTAAAGAACTTCTCAGAGATCTCATATCTCTCAGAACGGGCCTGAGTCTGAAACATGGTTTTCAGCTCCTCGAGAATCTCAAAGGGCCCGGGATAGTTTTCAACGATTTTGAAGTTCCGGTTCCATAGCAAACAACATGGTGCTCTTAATCACACCATAATCATCTTTGCGTGACTGATAGATAGCTTTCTCATCAGCCGGCGCAGTTGCAGTAGGGGGGTTACCTAACGCTTTCTCAAGGACATAGTCCTTTTGTCCGCCAAACAGAATGATTCTTAGATTGCGGAACCAGTTGGTGAAGTTAGACCCATTGTTTCTAAGCTTTTCTTTCTCAGCAAAAACGTTGAAGTTGAAGTTGGACTTGGCCATGTGATCTACAGTATTTGTAAGTACAATTTAGACTATGTTCATGATAAATAGTTCAACTTAATCAAATTACTAGATGAACTCCCACTAAATTCAACATCCCTCAAATTGTTTAGTGAACACGATCCAAATTCACCACACCTAATCCGATCTTCACGAGAAGAGATGTGTTTTCAATGGTGGACAACGAAGTGTCGATCATATCATTCATATGACTCATGCTTAACCTTTCGGTTCTTGTGTTCCGAGGCCATGTCTGTACATGCTAGGCTCGTCAAGTTAGACCCAAGTATTTCTGCGTGTGCAAAACTGGCTTGCACCCGTTGTATGTGAGCGTAGAGTCTATAGCACCCGATCATCACGTGATGCTTGGACACGACGAACTTTCGCAACGGTGCATACTTGGGGAGAACACAGTTTTTATCTTGATCTTTAAGTGAGGAATCATCTTATAATGCTACCGTCGCGATCTAAGCATAATAAGATACATAAAAAGGATAAACATCACATGCATATAACTTTATGTGACATGGTATAGCCAATCTTCGCGCAATGATCTCCATCTTGTGCGTTCCGGCATGATCTCCATCACTCCACCATGATTGCCTCCACCACGAATAGCAACTACAACTATTGCTAACTACTTAGCGATAAAGTAAAGCTATTACATGGCGTATAAGAAGTTGACTCGCAGGTCATACACAATTATAAAGACAACCATATGGCTCCTGCCGGTTGTGTACTCATCGACATGCAAGTCGTGAAAAATTACAAAACATGATCATCGCATACATTATACACATCACATCTTGGGCCATACCATATCACAGAAAACAGTCCCTGCAAAAACAAGTTAGACGCCTCTACTTTGTTGTTGCATGTTTTACGTGGCTTATGGGAGTAGATGCTAAGAACGATTCTTACCTAAGGAAAGCCACAACGGTGATATTATGGTTGCCAAACTCCGGTGTTAATCCCATGACAACTATAGTGAGAGAAACTGACATCCACCAGCCGCATGTGTGGTACAAGCCACACGTCAAGTGCGGAGCCGGTCTCGCGAACGACGTCGCGTAAGGTTGGCCTGGACCGCTTCAATCTCACTATTCTGCGTCATAAGAAGAACACAAACAAGAGGCTTGCAACAGAAAACATCAACGCCCGCAACAACCATGTTGCGTTCTACTCGTGAATCACATCTACGCATAGATCTAGCTCTGATACCACTATAGGGTTTCGCAGCATAGTAAATCAAAATTTTCTACGGAAGCGAACAGAGGGAAAGCCAAGATCTAATCTAGGAGATGCAAACAACGAGAGAGATTGGATTAGATCTTCATACCCTTGAAGATTCGCACAGCGGAACGTTCGTCGGAACGTGGGTGATGTAGTCGTACTCGCTTCTCCTCCTCGCGATCCGATCCGATCTAGCACCACAAGTGGCGGTGCCTCCGTGAGATGCACACGTGCAGAACCTCGACGTCTCCTCCTTCCTCGGACCAGCGAGTATGGTGGAGAGATGGATTGGATCTACAACACGATGGCGTGGTGTATATGGTGGAGAATTTCTGCAGCAGGGCTTCGCCTACAAACAGTCGGGAGGGAGAGAGGAAGGCAGCAGGGCTACTAGGGCTTGGAGGGAGATGTGTGTAGGGGGGAGGGGGCGCACCAGCCCTCTATATATAGAGGGGGTGGCGGCGGCCAGCCCTAGCCCCTCCTCCAAGCCTATCTCTAGTTTAAACGATTTAAACTCTCCCCTTATCTACAAAGTCTATCCCTAGATTTAAACGATTTAAATCTATCCAGAATCGGCTGGGCTCTATGGGGCCTTGTGCCCCTGGCCCAATGCGGCCAGGACACTCCCTCATAGGCCCATGCCCCCTCCTGGAAGGTGGGACCACGTTGGCCCCCTTCCGGAAGGTTCTAGAAGCTTCCGATACAA
Organism: Avena sativa; assembly: GCA_916181665.1. Taxonomy (NCBI): domain Eukaryota; kingdom Viridiplantae; phylum Streptophyta; class Magnoliopsida; order Poales; family Poaceae; genus Avena; species Avena sativa. Next base: position 59,068,760 of record OV702295.1, read on the forward strand.
TACCGATAAACCCGGAACAATTCCGAACTCCAAAAACTGCACTGCCTTATATGAATCTTATTCTCCGGACCATTTCGGAACCTCTCGTGATATCCCGTATCCCATCCGAGACTCCGAACAAAAATTCATAAACCAATTATCCAATCTATCCTAGCGTCGAGACACGTTAAGTGTGTGACCCTGCGGGTTCGAGAATATGCAGACATGATCTTCTATCAATAATCAACAGCGGGGTCTGGGCACCCATATTGACTCCCACACATTCATCGATGATCATATCGGATGAACCATGATGCCAGGATTCAATCAATCCCATATATATATATTCCCTTCGTCTCGCGATATTTCACTTGCCCGAGATTCGATCGTCGGTATCGTCATACCTAGTTCAATCTCGTTCACAGCAAGTACTTTACTCGTTCCGTAATCCGATATCACTTTGTGATTAACTCCTTAACCACATGCTTGCAAGCGGTGTTGATATCGATTACCGAGTGGGCCCGAAGTATATCTCTCCGACTTGGGAGGGACAAATCCCATCTCGATACATACAACCCAACAGATACTTTCCGATCACCTGAGAGACACCTTTATGATCACCCTCTCATAGGATGACGTTTGATGACCTCAAAGCTTTCTTCCGATACCAGGGAGTTGCATTATCTCATGGTCTAAGGAATACAATATTTGACATAGGAAAAGCTTCGCAAAGATGAACACAATGACACGATCTAATTGCTTCGCTTAGTTTGGGTCTGTCCATCATATCATTCTTCCAATGATATGATCTCATTATCAATTGACAACTCATGTCTATGGTTAGGAAACCTTAACCATCATTGATCAATGAGCTAGTCCATAGAGGCGTACTAGGGACACGGTGTTGTTCACAAACCACACAAGTATTAATGTTTCCGCTTAATACAATTCTAGCATGGAATATAAACTTTATCATGAACAAGAATTATAATAATAACATCTTTATTATTGCCTCTAGGGCATAATTCCAACAGATGGTGGGGTCAAAACGTCAGTGAGGGGGTGTGCGCGGATTGGGTGAGAAACAGAGGGAGAGAGGGAAACCTGGGTGGGCTGTTTTGGTTACTGGGCTGAAAAGGTATCGCCGCCCATTTCTGTTATCCTTATTCTTTTTCTTTTTCTAATTTGATTTTCAGGAAACATATTTAAATGAAATAAAATGTGTTTGATTTCAAACTTGTTCAGGATTTTTGTAAAATACAACCTGCATATTTTTGAGTATAAAACCATGCTGTCTCACCGGATTTTCTTGGTTCCTTTGAAATTTTAAAATAAACAGTGCCTTAGCACAAGATTTAATAGATTTAATAAAGATATGAAAAGGGTTTTTAAACCATATTTTGTTTTGGAAAAAAAATTCCAAGCTTTGGAACTCAACGAAACCAACTCATGAACAAACAATTCTTGGTTTGAAACAAATATTCTCTCACTAGAGAGTAGCATTGGATCAATGCCTGTCTACATAAAATAATAAGCACTCAATGCTTCTGTTTTCTTTGAAATGACTTTGAAATTGATCCCTAAATGATTATGCATGTATGGATGATATGCAATCTTTGAAAACATGATTTTAGGGATGTTACAGCTACTAGCTAGGCTAAGCATGGCAATAAAACAAGTGTCTTAACTTAGAGAAAATTCTACGAAGACTACAACTACTAGGATTTCCCATAGCATAGCATATAGATACTTAGTAAAATTTCATGCAAGCCCTATACAAAATATCACTAGTGCATAATCAAAATAATGGGACAAATACATGAAGCACCACTTTCCTTGGTAGTTGGGGGAGTAGCAACAATCCTCACAATCACCACTAGCACCAAAATCTACACATAAAATGATAGCACCAAATTTACATTCCAAACAATCAAGCAAAAATATATGAATGCATGCAAATGCCATGTGATGATTTTTCTTAAACTAAACAAGACAAGTAAACAGTACTGAACACTAAACTAAACATTTATAGACTAAATAAACTTAATTTGGCTTTAAAAACATTATCCAAATAATTTATATACTCAAAATAAGCCTACAAATGTCTTTACAGAAACAAAGTACAAGTTATGAATTTTACAAGTTTTAAACCAAATCTGGTTTTTAAATTGAAAAACAGGCCACGCGGCGGCTCCTGATTGGTCAGTACCGCTTCGGGGCGGATCGCGCTTCCGCACCGTTGGATCTAATCAGATCCAACGCACCAGATCGATTCTTACCCCTTCGCACCTAATCTAATCTATACCGCCAGATCTAAGATCTACGGTTCATATCCTCGCGTACCCCTTCGCTAGTGGTTCTAATCGTGACCAATGGATCTAGATCCAGCGGATCTCGTTGCTCTGACAATACGCGGGGGGCGCAAATGGTGAGTGCGGGGGCGGCGCGTCTAGTGACGGCACTACGACGATGCTAGGGGGTAAGGAGAAGGGCGTAAGGCGTTACCAAGGTCGTGGCGATGGAACGGTTGTAGTGGAGGTCATGGGCAAGGGCGGGGCGCTCGGGTTCGGCGGCTATTCCTCACAGGATTCGTGCTCACCATCGGGTCCTGGCAGATGTTGACGAAGGCGAGGCTATGAGGCACAAGAAAATAAACGGGAGGCAGTATTAGATGCGCGCGAGGATCGCGATCAATACAGTGGCAACCAAAGAGAGAGGGGTGGGCGAAGCTCACCGGGATTGGTCGCCGACATGCTTCGGGCGGCGACGCTTGCGAGTAGAAATTTGCAGAGCCTGGGGGCTCTCTGGGTTTGCTAGGTGAGGGGAAATGGAGAGGGGGCCGTGGGGTTTAAGAAGGAGGGTACCAGCCAATGAAACGAACTGAGATGAAAGTGATCGAAAGTTATCTCCCGTAGAAGGAGATATGTTTGTGAAGAATCGAAGAGAGCGTTGAGGGCGCTAGCAACAGTGTGTTTGTTTCAACACAAGAAGTGCCGATCCAAGCTTTAAGAACTCAATCGTCCGTCCGACCGAATCACTCGTTTATGGCTCTGATTCCAAGTCAGGGTTTAAAACAGCGGTAGAACTCGAATACTCGTAATAGCGATCCCGATCCACTTACTTTTTTCGATTCTTTTATTCGAAACTAAAGCACAAGCCATTTTTATGCATGGGGCATAAGAGTGGACAATCTATATTATCGAAGGAAGTAAATAACAACACTTCAACATTTCGGTCTACCCATCGTGGGAGCAATCAAGTCGCGAATCAACCAGATTTAAGCGAATTGAAACGGGGGAGAAACGGCAGTGAGCGGCGCGGGTCCTTTGACGCGGGATTGACGACGAGCTGATGTGGCGGTGGGACCTGCCTGTCAGCGAGGGGGTGTGGCTCGCGCGGGTGAGAAATAGAGGGGAGAGGGGGAGATTCTCGGGTGGGCTGTGGGCTGTTAGTTGGGCCTGGGCCAGAAGGGTTGCAGCTTCTTTTTTTCTCCTTTGTCTTTTTCTATTTCTGTTTTTATTTTTCAATGAATTTGAAAGCTCAAATCAATTCTGTTTGAATTCAAATTTTCACCAGGTTTTTGTGCTGTGATTCTAGTGTCAAAATGTGTGTCCAACTCAAAAAAGCACTCCAAAACTATTTTGAGGTTATAAAATAAAATAAAAACCAAGCCCCATATGTATATAATAAAAGGGTATAAATATGGTGTTTATTTAGGGTTTTGTTTTGAAAAAATTTGTGCAAGTCTTGCATTCAATTTTAAAACAATACTAATCAAACCAAAACACCCTCATACTTTGAAAGTATAAATAGAACTATTGCCTTACTTGCATTAAATAATAGTCATAATATGGTTTCTTATTTTGGAATTTTATTTGAAAAGAACAAATGCTTATGAATGCATGAATGATATGCAAACTTTATAAATCATGATTTTTGGGATGTTACAAATCTAACCCCCTTAAGATGAATCTCGCCCTCGAGATTCGGATTGGCTAGCAAATAGGTGAGGGTGATCTTTCCGAAGGTCATCTTCTCTTTCCCAAGTTGCTTCCTCTTCGGAGTGGTGATTCCACTGAACTTTGCAAAACTTGATAATCTTAGTACGAGTGACTCTTTCTACAGTCTCAAGAACCTTGATAGGTTTCTCTTCATAAGTGAGATCATTCTCCAACTGAACCTCTTCCAATAGTATAGTATCCTTCAAAGAAGTTTCTTCCATCTCCGGATGGCATTTCTTCAGTTGGCTTACATGAAACACATTGTGAACGACAGATAGTGATTCAGGCAATTCAATTTCATAAGACACTTCCCCTTTGCAACTCGGAATCTTGAATGGTCCAACATACCTTGGTGCCAATTTTCCTTTGACTCCAAATCTCTTCACTCCATGAAGTGGTGAGACTCTAAGATAAGCTCTATCACCTACTTCATAGGTGACTTCTCTACGCTCTGGATATGCATAGCTCTTCTGTCGGGACTGTGCTATCTTCAATTTGTCCTTTACCAACCTGACTTTATCTTCAGCTTCCTTGATTAGTTCTGGCCCGAACAAATTTCTTTCTCCAACACCACTCCATAGCAATGGTGTAGTACACTTCCTACCATAGAGAAATTCAAACGGTGCCATCTCAATGCTGGCTTGATAGCTGTTATTGTAAGAGAATCCTGCGTAAGGCAGACTTTCATCCCAACTAGCACCATAGTCTAGGGCACATGCCCTCAACATATCCTCCAGATTCTGGTTGGTCCTTTTTGTCTATCCATAAGTTTGGGGATGAAAAGCTATGCTGAACTCTAAACTTGTTCCCAATGATTCATGCAGTTGTCTCCAAAAATGCAAAGTGAACTGAGTTCCTCTATCAGACACAATACTCTTGGGTACTCCATGTAGACACACGATCCTATTCATATAAATCTTGGCTAACTTAGCACTTGTATAGGTTGTCTTCACGAGTATGAAATGAGCCACTTTAGTTAGGCGATCTACCACGACCCAAATAGAATCATATCCTGATCTAGTCCTTGGCAGTCCGGTGATGAAATCCATGCCAATCTTGTCCCACTTCCAATCAGGAATAGGTAGTGGTTGTAACAATCCTGCTGGTTTCTGATGTTCCGCTTTCACTCTACTACACACATCACACAAAGCAATATGTTCTGCGATGTCCTTCTTGATATTATTCCACCAAAATCTTTCCTTCACATCCATGTACATTTTGGTATTACCCGGATGAATGGAATATGGTGAGTTGAGTGCTTCTTGTAAAATCAGTTTCCGAAGATCCGGATCTTGTGGAATGCAGATATGTTTTCCATACCATAAAGTACCATGTTCGTCTTCATGGAATCCTTTAGATTTCCCATTGCTAATTTTTCCTTTAATCTCTTCAATTTTCTTGTCTAACTTTTGGGCTTCCCTGATTTTGTCCAACAAGGTGGGTTGAACATCCAATGACATGAGATGTCCCTCAGGCACTATCGCTAATCTGAGATCTTTGAATTGGGCACACAGATCATCTGGAAACTCTCCCTTAGTGAGGCCATTCACATAAACCTTACGGCTTAAAGCATCCGCTACAACATTTGCTTTACCGGGGTGGTATTGCAAACTCAGGTCATAGTCTTTGATGAGTTCTAGCCATTTTCTTTGTCTCGTGTTGATTTCTTTCTGAGTGAATATATACTTCAAACTTTTGTGATCTGTGAACACTTCACATCGTTTTCCCAAAAGATAATTTCTCCATATTTTGAGTGCATGGACAATAGAAGCTAACTCTAAGTCACGAGTAGGATAATTTACTTCATGAGTTTTGAGTTGTCTAGAGGCATAAGCCACAACTTTCCCTTCTTGCATCAAGACTCCACCCAATCCTTGGTGAGATGCATCACAATATACTTGGAAATCCTTTTCTAAATCTGGTAGACATAAGACTGGTGCTCTCACTAGTCTCTTCTTCAATTCCTGGAAGCTGAGTTCACACCCTTCAGTCCAGTCAAACTTCTTGTCTTTCTTAAGTAACTCCGTCATTGGCTTAGCTACCTTTGAAAAATTCTCAATGAATCTTCTATAGTATCCTGCCAAGGCGAGGAAACTACAAACTTCTTTCACTGTCTTAGGAGATTCCCATTCTGTTATAGCTGACACTTTTGCGGGATCGACAGCTACACCATCTCCCGACACAATATGTTCGAGGAATCCTACTTCATTCAACCAAAATTCACACTTTTTGAATTTGGCATACAGCTTGTGCTCCCTGAGCTTCTCAAATATCAAACGCAAATGTTCCTCGTGCTCTTCCTTTTCTTGGAGTAAATCAAAATGTCATCGATGAATACGACAACAAACTTGTCAAGAAATTCCATGAACACTTTGTTCATCATATTCATGAAATAGTTTGGTGCATTGGTCAAACCAAATGGCATCACGGTGTACTCATACAAACCATACCTAGTGGTGAAAGGAGTCTTCGGTATATCTTGCTCTCTAATCTTAAGCTGAAAATAGCCTGCTCGGAGATAAATCTTTGAGAACACATGGGCTCCTTCTAGCTGGTCAAACAGATCGTTGATTCTAGCCAAAGGATATTTGTTCTTGATAGTCACCTCATTAAGTTAGCGGTAATCTATGCACAACCTTTGACTTCTACCTTTCTTCTCAACAAACAGAACTGGTGCACCCCAAGATGAAGAAATTGGTTGAATAAATCCTTTCTATAACTGTTCTCCAAGCTGTTTCTTGAGTTCCTTCAACTCATCAACTGACATCTTGTAGGGTCTCTTTGCTATTGGTCCTGATCCTGGCAGTAATTCAATTAGGAACTCAACATCTCTATCTGGTGGCATTCCAAGCAATTCCTCCAGAAACACATTCGGATACTCTCTCACTATTAGCACACTGTCTATGCTAACCCCCTTAAGAGAATTTAGCTTACTCCCTTTAGATTCAGAGTTGGACTTGAACCTAATATGTTTCTTATCCGGGGTAGTGAGTGTGATAGTACGATTGGCACAATCTAGTACTCCTTCATATTTAGTCATCCAATCCATTCCCAGAATAACATCCAATCCTTGGGAATCTAGGATTATCAAACTAACTGGAAACTTATACTTCCCAAATTCTATCACTAGACCACGACATCCAAGGCTCACTATCATCTCTCCACCGGGAGAGCTTACTTTTATAGGACACCCAATATTTTCAGTTGGAATTCCATTTTTACCAACAAATGCTCTTGATATGAATGAATGCGATGTGCCAGTATCAAAAAGAACAAGTGCTGGAAAAGAATTGAGCTTGAACTTACCAGCCACAACATCAGACTCCTCATAGATATCTTCCACACTGATGTGGTTCACTTGTACCTTCTGGAAAGGGTTGGGCTTGTTGGTTCCTTCAAATTTTTTCTGGGCACTCATTTGCATAGTGCCCCATCTTCTTACACTTGAAACACTCAACCTGACTGATATATTTTTTTGCAGGCTGACTTCCATTTCCACTTCCACTATGGTGGCTCTTGTGTCCACTCTTGTGGTTCTTATACTTATCATTGTCATGGCTATGATGATGCTTGTTGTCATGATGACGATTGTGGTTGTGGTGGCTATTGTACTTCCCATGTTTTTGGAATCCAGAACTCCCACTATCATCATGATGGGAACGCTTGTGAGACGCTCCCGAGCTGTGTTTATCAAAGCTATGCTTCATCTTCCTGCCCTCAACCTGTTTCATCTTGTTTTCCAAGATGGTAGCCTTGTCACAAAGTGATTAATAGGTTGGGACATAGGCAACAAACAGCTGCAGGTTCAAATCATCATTAAGTCCTTTGAAGAACTTCTCTTTCCTCTTAGCATCAGTATCAACTTCGTCCGGTGCATAGCGCGCCAGATTGTTGAACTCCTCAATGTACTCTGCCACACTGCGGTGACGCTGCTTTAGATTGTGGAACTCCTTCTTCTTCAAGTTCATCACTCCGTATGAGATGTGAGATGTGCGGAAACCATCCTCAAAAATATCCCAAGTCACATCCTCAAGGGGAGTGGTGATCTGAAAATTGTCCCACCAGGTTGTTGCTGGTCCTTCGAGCAGATGTGCTACAAATATGACCTTTTCCTTGTCGGTGCAACCAATAGTGACTAAGTCCTTGTTCACTGAATGTAACCAGTCATTGGCTACCATTGGATCAGTGGTTCCCGAGAACTTTGCAGGCCTCAGTCTCAGAAATCTGGTGAGCATGTTAAATGCTGGTGGATTGTTCTGATTATTGTTGTTGTTATTGTTGTTGTTATTGTTGTTCTGATTCTGATTCTGCATGAACTACGTCATCATCTGCATCAGTTGAGCTTGAGCTATCATCAACTTCTGCATCTCGGGAGTGATGTTATTGTTGTTGTTTTGGTTGGGGTTGGCACGACGTGGAGGCATCTATGGTTTCAATAAGGATAAGAATGAGATACCCATTGATGCTTAACATGCACAATACATCACATAGAAACAATCACAATAACCAAGCTCAATTTAACATAGAGTTTGAATGACATAAACAATAGGTTTTGAAAATGCAAACACTCAATATCAAGCCATCCACATGTTAGATGGTCATTGCGACTCAATAATCAAAGTATGATAGATAAATGATAGTCGAGTAGTCTATCTAATCCTCCATGTCGACATCCACGTCAACAAGGGTAAGACCTGCATTCTCCATGGCGGTCTTGTACTCATCCACATTGGTGGTCAAGGCCTCGATCTTGGCACGGAGAGTTCTCTTCTGTGAGTGAAGCCTCTCGATCACTCCCTGCTGGTGCTCAAGCTCGAAGTCCTTGGCCTCTAACTCGGCCTTCATCTCCTTGATCTTCTTGTTTCTGTCTTGGGCTCTTTTCTCCTGACTCTTGAATTTCTTGTCCTGGCTCTCAAATCTGGCCTCCATTTCCTTGACGATCTCATCTTGATCCGTGAAGACCTTATCGTTCTCCCTCAGCTGGACCTGGAGCTCGTCGTTGCTAAGCATGACGTTGGTACTCTCCGTGTCAAGGTGTCTAATAAGACCCTCTAGGTCCTGAAGGTATAGACAAACTGGCTCAATCGTCTCTCTAGTAGCGTCATCGTACTCTACAACCTCACCCTCCTCGTCGTGTCTTCTGAACAGGTGAAAGTAGAGGCCTCTACGATCAGTGGAGTGCCTCCCAACCAGGCGTCCAAGTAACTCCTGCATGACTACATCTAAGCCTTTCTCCTTGTCATCATGCATCAGTTTGAAGATGATGTCCTCTGTGGGTGGCTCTGTCTGGCGTCCCGGCTGTGTGACTCTGAAGACCCAAAGGTCCTTCCTCTCAAACTTCGTGAGCTGGAGTGTCGTAATACTAGGAAGGGGGAGATTGAGCACACTAGTGAGCTCCACGAGACGAGAACCGAAACGAGTTCCCTTGAACTCCTCGGCAGTGCTGATAACAACGTTAGGCATCTATTGTATAAGATAGAGAAAGGTTAGAATAAATACAAGTAGAGAAAAATTCACAAGACAAATAAAACACAAGCACATTTTTTTAACAATAAACACACAAGTCATGGCATACAAGATCCAATACAAACTTTAAGGTCCAAATATAACTTAGGCAAAATTTTGGCAAGAAAACGACAAGTGTGGTGGTCCATCTAACGGAGTACATTACAATCCCCACTCACTTGCCAAGTTAGCTATCAGGGCATCCCTAGAGGCAATCTGTCGATCTTGATCACATGATTCCATTGCTAAGTCTATGATGTATTCTCTTAAATTTTGGTTAGCAGCCTCTAAGTCTTGGGTATGCTTCTTCTCTTCTCTAAGGTCATTTTGAGTGTTGACCATTCTACACTTGAGTCTGTCACCAAGCTCCTTGATGGCATTCCAAGCTGCATTCCTTGCAGAGTCAAAGAATGACTTGTGCATTTCTGAGTTGGTGGTCATGTAGAATCCTGACTCCTTGTGGTTGTCTTCCTTGTTTTTGTACAAGTGAAGTTGCACCCACCATTATTCTTCTCCATCATCCATCACAGGAAATCCCTTGTACACTACTTCTCCATGTATTTCCATGGTAACCATGAGGTTCTTGAGTGCTTTGGGAAACTCCGTCTCACACTCCAAAGTCATAGTACTGAGTGGTCCCTTCCTCATGGCTTCGTTGATTGAGTTCATCTACAATGAAGATGAGAAAGAATATTAGAAAAGTTTACGAGAAGAAAAAGACAAGTGTGGAATTTTTGCAAAGAGTGGCATCTTTCCTTAGTGGTTTTCTTAGTCTAATCTAACCTAGGGTCATAATACTACAGGCAACACAGTGCTCTGATACCATCTGTAAGACCCCACCTTTATAAAGGTAAAGGTCCCTATGATTGAAATGCTAGTCCCTGGATCAAATGCTAGCATCCACAGTTTAAGATGAAGTACACAGATACAAAGGTCTTTATTACATCGTCATTCCAGAGATAAACATAGTCTTTTACAACTCCATAGCCAAAGGCTAGTACAAGAGTTCATAGCATAATGAAATAAAGTAAATTCTTCATCTTCATGTGCCACAGGCAAGCATGTTGAGTGTAGACTCATAACCCTAATCCTCATCAGAGTAACCTGCAACATCATAAGTTACAGCCACAGTGGGTCAATACATTGGAATAGTGTTGGCAAGTGATACCATAGTAGAATAGTAGTTTCTAACTTCTATATGAATTTGGTTAAGTGTAGCTTAGGCTTGCTTTGCTCAAAATAGGTTTTTCCTATCAGTTGAAATCACTAAGTTTTTGTTTTGCCAAAACTCCCAAGGAACCACCAATGAACATTGGTGAACCTTTCCCCTTGTTGAACCACAAGTTTTTAACTTAGAAATTGGGATGAGGGGATCATTGATAGCTTCAATGTCTTGATGCTCAAATTGTCCATTGCCGGGGACACGGCTAAGTACTTCGATTTTTCCTTCTCGAGAGGTGGTGCACTTTCCCCACAAGACTCGACATGCATCGAGACGAGATCTTTCAGAAGCCTTCCCTTAGACCAAATGGACGCCCTCCATCCTATCACCCCCTACCACCAACTGTCCATTTGGCTAAGTTATTGTAACCTATATGATCCAGGCAGAGCCCATATTGCCATGTGGCTGCACTAGAAGCTTCTTAACATTTGGCATCACAAATCCATTTGTTCCTGGGTGGCATTCCACAACTGAGATACACTGGGTAGGCCATGAAAATGGGCCCTGGTAACCACTCAACAAAAATCCATCCATGCAATTACAATTCCACCCAGGTGTTTCATTCACTTAGTTGTTTTATTAAGCAAAGACATAAGTCAAAAGACATAGTAAAATTTCCATAGCATGTGTATATAAACCACCCTTGTTTGCTACTAGCTAGGCTAAGCATGGCAATAAAACAAGTATCTTAACTTAGAGAAAATTCTACCAAGACTACAACTACTAGGATTTCCCATAGCATAGCATATAGATACTTAGTAAAATTTCATGCAAGCCCTATACAAAATATCACTAGTGCATAATCAAAATAATGGGACAAATACATGAAGCACCATTTTCCTTGGTAGTTTGGGGAGTAGCAACAATCCTCACAATAACAATCACCACTAGCACCAAAATCTACACATAAAATGATAGCATCAAATTTACATTCCAAACAATCAAGCAAAAATATATGAATCCATGCAAATGCAATGTGATGATTTTTCTTAAACTAAACAAGACAAGTAAACAGTACTGAACACTAAACTAAATATTTTGAGACTAAATAAACTTAATTTGTCTTTAAAAATATTTTCTAAATAATTTCAAATGTCTCTACATAAAATTCCATTTTTACAGAAACAAAGTACAAAACTAAGCCCATAGATATGTAGGATTTATTTTTGTGAATCCATTGATATATTATATGCATTTTTGGATAAACATAAATTGAGTTATGAATTTTACAAGTTTTAAACCAATTCTAGTTTTTTAATTGAAAAACAGGCCACACGGCGGCCCCTGATTGGTCAGTACCGCTTCGGGACGGATCACGCTTCCGCGTCGTTGGATCTAATCAGATCCAACACACCTGATCGATTCTTACCCCTTCGCACCTAATCTAATCTATACCACCAGATCTAAGATCTACGGTTCATATCATCGCGTACCTTTGCTAGTGGTTCTAATCGTGACCGCTGGATCTAGATCCGGCGGATCTCGTTGCTCTGACCATACATGGGTGGCTCAAATGGTGAGCGCGGAGGCGGCGCGTCCAGCGATGGCGCTCCGGCAATGCTAGGGGGTAAGGGGAAGGGTGTAAGGCATTACCAAGGTCGCGGTGATGGCGCAGTTGTAGTGGAGGTCACGGGCGAGGGCGGGGCGCTCGGGTTCGGCGGCTATTCCTCACCGGGGTCGTGCTCACCGTCGGGTCATGGCAGATGTTGATGAAGGCGAGGCTACGAGGCACAAGAAAATAAACGGGAGGCAGTACTAGATGCGCGCGAGGATCGTGATCAATACAGTGGCAACCAGAGAGAGAGGGGTGGGCGAAGCTCACCGGGATTGGTCGCTGACGTGCTTCAGACGGTTGCGCTTACGATTAGAAATTTGCAGAGCCTGGGGGCTCTCTTGGTTTGCTAGGTGAGGGGAAATGGAGATGGGGACGCGGGGTTTAAGAAGGAGGGGGTCGTGGGAGCAATCAAGCCGTGAATCAAGCGGATTTAAGCGAATTGAAACGGGGGAGAAATGGTAGTGAGCGGCGTGGGTCCTTTGGTGCGGGATTGACGACGAGCTGATGTGGTGGTGGGACCTGCCTGTCAACGAGGGGGTGTGGCTCGCGCGGGTGAGAAACAAAGGGGAGAGGGGGAGATTCCGGGGTGGGCTGTGGGCTGTTAGTTGGGCCTGGGCCAGAAGGGTTGGCAGCTTCTTATTTTTTTCTCCTTTGTCTTTTTTATTTCTGTTTTGATTTTTCTAAATGAATTTGAAAGCTCAAATCAATTCTGTTTGAATTCAAATTTTCACCAGGTTTTTGTGCTATGATTCTAGTGTCAAAAAGTGTGTCCAACTCAACAAAGCACTCCAAAACTATTTCGAGGTTATAAAATAAAATAAAAACCAAGCCCCATATGTATATAATAAAAGGGTATAAATATGGTGTTTATTTGGGTTTTGTTTTGAAAAAAATTGTGCAAGTCTTGCATTCAATTTTAAAACAATACTGATCAAACCAAAACACCCTCATACTTTGAAAGTATAAATAGAACCATTTCCTTACTTGCATTAAATAATATGCATAATATGGTTTTTTATTTTGGAATTTTATTTGAAAAGACGAAATGCTTATGAATGCATGAATGATATGCAAACTTTACAAATCATGATTTTTGGGATGTTACACAGATTCTCCTAAATAAATGCACGTGCTCCATTGGTTAAGGAATAGGTGATGACTGGGTTCCTGTACCAATAACATGCAGTACTTGTAGCAGCAAATATTTAAAGTGTTTGTCCCAATGGGAGTTTGGCGAACACGACCCCGCAGCCACGTTGTCAATTCGGCCATGTTTCCACCCAAACCGCGATTTCAAAATATTCTATTCTATAAGTTACTAGGATAAATGAATTTAAGATGATTTGTAACAACTACTACTATGACTAGAAGAAAAATATAACAAAAGTAAAACTGGAAAGAGGTGAATGGTTCGTCTGAATCACAGTATCGAGAAAGAGAGGTCAGCTTGGATCTAGACTAAATATGTGAGGCAAAGGGAAATACATGAACTTAACCTTGTGATGGTTTTTCCGAATTATCTTTATATGCGTTTAGGAGTTGCCACGTCTTGCTAGAGGCCGCTAACAACTATTGATAGAGTAAGTGTACTCGTGTCATGTCTATACGTATAGGGTCACACACTTAAGGGGCTGGAAGCCTAATGAGGATTGGATCCGAATTAGACTAGGCTTGGGCTACTAATGGGATGATAATGTAGAAGCCCACTAGAGACGCCTATATAAGAGATGGTGAGGTGAGCTGACTAGGTTAGAGCATTCCACCCAGTTGCCACTGCTCTCACTCCTGTGTTGTACGCGCGGACCTAACAGTCCGGCGTCTGACGCTTCCACCCCGGACGTGTGGATACCTTAGAGGTGCTACAACTGTAGCACTTGGACGAGCCGTGCAAAGGGAAGATGCTCATGTGACGAGGACAAGGAGGATATGTAGAATATCTACACTGCCTCGACGCTCTTCATCAAGTTCCGCAACTGCGCGTATAGTGGTTATCCCGAGATCTATGACAATAGTATTCCTGGTTTACGCGGTAGAAATTTTTTAATCTGCACTAGTGTAGCCTACCTGTATCCTTTCAGTTTTTTCTAGATGACAATATGTAACTATTAAATACCTCAGAATGGTTGTTTAACAACATGTCACACTTACAAAAATCAGAGAAAAAGGCATTCACAAATATATTTGGCACTAACTCCTCAACCCATTTATGAGCAAGCTCACTATCAACCTTCAATTTGTCCATATTATTTTTCCATGTTTCAACATTATTTGACCTAGCAATTGCCCATAGGTCATTTTTTAGTGTCTCTCCTTTATGGTCTGCCTTTTGAAAATTTTGGATCATGTGCCTAACACAAAATGACTGTTCAGCATCAGGTAAAACCTTTTTAATAGCATTTATCAATCCCTGAAAAAATACACTTTCCATATAAGTATTTATCTTTCTAATGAATATTAATATTGTAAACATTACTGGACAAAAAAAGAAAATTCAGTGTGTACCTTTTGCTTGTCACTCATAATAGTCCAAAGAGCGGTGTTGGTGATTCCCAAATCATCCCTTAGTATTGTCAATAAGCACTCCCAAGAGCTAGTAAACTCAACCTCCACCATGCCCATAGAAATGGGAGAAATACAGTATTTTGGGTCTATTCCTACTGCAGTGAGCAACTGACCCTTGTATTTGGTCTTGTTATGGCAGTCAACAATGCAAATAAGTGGCCTACATCCACCTAAAAACCCTCTATTGCAAGCATCATACGACCAATACAATGTATGGTCATTGCCTTGTTACTCATCAATACATGAACCAGAAGCTTCATTGTCGTGTGATCTTCCTACTCTTGGTCTTGTTGAGATCTACCCCTCTTTTGTTCGCAGTCTCAATTCATGCACTACCTCTAGCTGCACTTGTTGAAGCTTCACTCCCGGTTTCTTCAGCTGAAACACATGCACTTGGTGTTGCTGAACCTGCCACACCTGTTTCACCACTCCTAGTTGTTGCAATTGGGGTAGTTTGTATGACTTCAGGTCTTAATCCGCGCAAAAAAAAATTATGATCAATGAACACATGTAGAGTCTTATGTTGTTTAGAAGCATTGGTCATCCTTACTATGATTGCATCATTCACAATTGGCACTAAACCGTCCAACATTTCCTTGTCCGGCAAAAGCCAATACAGCTTTAGCTTACCATTCTTCACATAACCCATCTTGTGGAGAATCTCATCCAACCAAAAAAGGGACCAAGTATCAGCTAACACAATTGTTAAAAATTTCAGTTGAACATGTCCCATAGGTCAAACCACCTCTTAGCCCTTAAAAAACCATTGTGAACAACTTCCAAAGTGAACAAATCTAAAATGATCTCTGGATTACACACTGTTGCAAATAAAACATAATTTGGTCAAAAGTTCAAAGGCAAATGCGATACTCAAATTAAAAGTGAACTTTATACAAGGCAAGAAACAACACATCTAACTCAGTATTTACATATTATAGTGTTGTAAACAATATATCAACGTACGATTCAAAATAAAGAACTTTAGTTAGTGCCAGTGACGGAAAATTCATACTTTGGTCAGTGACAAAAAATTCGAACTTAATAATTTTTGTACAATGAAAAAGATTAAAAATGTATGGCTCCATGCTGCTCGAATGACTCAAACCAACTAATTAAACACACTAACTATAATTTACAACATACAGATCACCAGCTCAAGCTGAAAGAGTGCAACGGCGGAACACATACGTACGTAGGCACCACCATAAACCCAATCAAATCAACAATAAAATGATGGATCGCTTCTACCAGTGCATAAAATTTTGAATTATAGTCGATTCCCACCGAAAAGGACGACTCTTATGCTGCCGATCTTGACCTTCCCTAGGTAAGCCATTCCACGCTGATCAAATCCATAGTTAGGGTCGAGATTTTAGAGCTTACCGTAGTCTGGCGGATCCTCGTTGCTCATCCTGTAATGCATCTCAGGAGGCATCACGTCGGACACACAGCCGTCAATGACGAGGGCGATCAGGGGCAGCCACCGTCATGTGGGATGGAACTGACTAGAGATACGCGCGGGGGTTGAAACAACCAACTTGATTTTAGGAGATTACAGATTCTCCTAAATAAATGCACATGCTACATTGGTTAAGCAATAGGTGATGACTGGGTTCCTGCACCAGTAACATACAGTACTTGTAGCAGCAAATATTTAAATAGTTTGTCCCAATGGGAGCTTGGCAAACATGACCCCGCAGCCACGTTGTCAATGCAGCCACGTTCACACCCAAACCGCGGTTTCGAAATAGCCTGCTCTATAAGTTACTAGAATAAATGAATTTAAGATGATTTATAACAAAAATACTACTATGACTAGAAAAAAACTAGAACAAAAGTAAAACTGGAAAGAGATGAATGGTTCGTTTGAATCAAACTATCTATAGACTGAACTTTTTGCGGTCCCTCAAATACTAGTCTCCCATCGTTGGTAAGTGGCAACTAGACAACTCAATTATCCATACCCTCTTCGGACATGGGTCATCTCGTAACAGAATAGTGTATTAAGGTAACAATACCAATCAATGTAAACCAGAGCAAGACATTAATTTCTATGGACAACCATACTCCTAAGCAAGTAGTGTGCTAGTCACAAGATATCTCGTCTGTCACTTTGGGGTCAACAAGCAATTCGCAACACTATACCTATCTATATCATGAGTGATCTTGGGGAACTCTAGGCGGTGCATCCTAAGCTTCTATTGCGTCCGCAAATGACTGATAGAAAATAGCCTATTAGTTCTACCCATGGAAGAGCAAAGTCTAATGATAAGTTTTGTGACACTCCGTGAATCCCTAGTAAATTTATCAATAATGAATTGGACGTCTCCAATCACTAGAATAATATCATGAATAGAACAATATAAATAGAAAGCACAAACATATAAATTAACAAGAGCACACCACACTTAAATTAATCAAATCATCATAACATTAATAAAAGGGGCTTCAAGCCATGTTACAACCCATCATGGAGACCACGATGGGGAAGGATGAAGGAGTAGTGGCGATGGAGATGGTGATGAGGACGCGGTGCTGGTGGTGACAGCGTGGTGATGGCGGCGTCCTCCTTCTCCTCCTCTTCTTGCTTGGATGGCTTGATGGTTTTGATGTGGATTGGATCTTGGTGGATCTGTAGAGTCTATGGAGGTGGCACGGAGAGAGGGCGCCACCGTGGAGGTGGTAGATGGGATCTAGATCTTGTATATGGTTGGTGGTGGCTTCCTCCTCTCTTCTTTGACTCCTCCCTCCTTTATATAGGCCTTGGGGTGCCCTAGGGTTCCCCCAATACCGTCATATGACTTCGGGAAGTTCTGGAGCCTCTGGGGGAGAAATCCCATCATGTGCGACCTTTTCCGCAGCTATACGGCCGCAACTATACGACGGGAGCAAAAGCTCCGGCCGTATAGTGGGTCGTTAAACCTTTGGCATCTTAAGTGTTTTGGCTGCCATTTCTTCATACGAACGCCGTTTTGGGTCTTCTTGGGCTCGTTGGATTCGTCTCGACGAGGGACACAACCCCATGGTCTTTTATATTTATTTTGAGAATTTGGAAAAATCACTTTTCCAACCTCTCAAATGGTTAAGTCTAGTCCCTACAGCTCCTCCATACTATGCTCTCTTTGTTTCTTTTTCCTTTGTTTGATCCATAATCATCATCAACACCTACACACATGCCAAATACAAGGAAGAGGGATAAAATTCTACCTAAACTACTAAATGTGCAAAGCTCATATTGAATTTAATGAAAACAAGTAAGCATGCATATCAGGCATAGCAATAGTTAGATGGAGCATGTTATGATCGGAAAATGACACAATTTATATAGTAAAAGTGTTGTATTATCACAGCCATCAATTTCCCCAAGCTAGATCTTGCTCATCCTCGAGCTAAAGGGATCGATAACTTAATGGATGTGATCTTGCTTAGCATTGAAAATCAATGCACCGTATTCTTGTTTTTCCTGCGAGCTCAAAGAAAGAGTGCACATAATCATACAAGGCAATATAAGCTCAGTTATATTATTCCAAACCACTAGAGATTAGTCAAAAACTTCTATACACCATGTCAAAGTTAAATCTAGCTTGCAGGTAAACTTGTGATCCTTCTATACGCACTTTATTGTATATTTGTATTTTTATTTGTATAAGGAAAAGCTGAACACGGTTAGTTGTCAATCATAAATAGAGATAGAGTTTTCCAATGTTGCCCACTCATGCCATCTATGAAAGTCTCTCAAGTGCAAACTTTGATTGTTGAGCTCATAGAAAATCTATTTCTTAGTAATGAAACCATGCCAAAAGAGTGGTGTATGTTCAATCAAGACTGTGTAGGCTAGGAAGGACACTCGTGACCATTACCAAGGTTTCACTTTTCGGTATAATGATTTCTCATAATGGTCAGAGGAGTATTCCAACTTTTGCTTTTAACGCATACCAAAATATAGCATTTTTGCTACATATGTTGGGCAACTCATAGCTAAACTCCAAGAGTTTCCTCTTTTTAGATTGTCCAAAGGCCAGCGGAGTTGTTAGCATCCCATGTTGTGCGACAGTGGCGCAAGACACGCATAAAGCAATATCTCACTTTGATTTCCAAGACAAAATTTTGGCATATGTAATCTCGAAACTTTGAAACATCATTTCTTATTTGACAACTCACTTACTAAGCATCTATCAAGACCATCATTTCCAACACTATGGGGTCGTGCTACTCCATAACCATTCACTTTAAGACAATTCTGAACAGTGACAACTAGCAAGTTTCAAAGAACTTCTTTATTATATATATTTTTTTATGTTCAAAATGTAGAGAACATGACAATGTATATTTAGAGGATCACAATATTTTTCACAAGATAGATAAAAGTTGGACAAGGTGCATCAAAGCTATGGTTTGTCTCCTATGGGGCCTAACATGAGCAAGTATATCCCTTATATAAATATGAACAAATACTTACCTAAGCAAGCATTCAAAAATAGAGGGATACACAATAGCATGAAAACTTTTTAAGATCAAGAACATTGCACAAGACTCTACGCAAGCAAAAGCTAAGAACTTTTAAATACCATCTTGAGAAGATCATGAAAACAAAATAGAAAATGCAGTTATCAAAAGAGAGTGTAAGAAGTGGTTACTGATACGTCCATTTTGCATCACTATTATTTTATATCATAATTTACTGTTATTCATTGATATATTTCATATTAATAGGTGCTACTTATGTTATTTCATCTATTTTTGCATCTTGGATGACTTTTGTAGGATAAACTGCCGGAGTCAGGATTCTGATGGAAAAAGCGGTATCTAGATGTAATATTCGCGAAGATCATAAAATTCCAGAAGATATATGGAAGTCCCTATTTTTCCAGAAGACGAAGGAAGCCAGAAGGGGAAGTGGAGATGAGCCACAGGGGGGCCACACCACCCCCTGGCACGGGCCCCTCTAGGCACGCCACTAGGTGGTGTGGCCACCCTGGCCCACCTCTGACGTTTCCCTTTCACCTATATCATCCCTCTGAAACCCTAAGACTCAGGGAGCAACCACATAAAGATTCTTCTGCCTCTGCGGGGCATAAACTACAGAGAGAGAAAGAGCTCTCCGGCAGGCAGAATTCTGTCCGGGAAATTCCTTCCCGGAGAGGGGAGATCATCACCATCAACACTGTCATCAAGCTAGACTTCATCGAGATCAACATCATCTCCACCAGCACCATCACCACCACTCCATTCCGCTGTAACAGTTGGGTTGAATCTTGCATAGTTCTTAGGGGAAACTTTCCCGGTGTTGATTACTTCTGTAGTTGATGCTTTTGAGTGGAACCATTGAATTATTGTTTATGTTCAGATTGTTATTCATCATTATATCATCTCTGATCTTGATCCATATGATGTCTCATGAGTAGTTCGTTTAGTTCTTAAGGACATGGGAGAAGTCATGTTGTTAGTAGTGGAATTGTGTTGAAGTAATATTCAATATTTAAGTTGTGGTGTTATTCTTCTAGTGGTCTCATGTGAACGTCGACTACATGATACTTCACAATTTATGGGACTAGGGGAATACATTGTGTATTTGGCTACTAATTGTGGGGTTTCCGGAGACAGAAACCTGAACCCCCGGTAGGAAACCTTTGCACAAGGGAGTGTAGGATCTCAGAGTTGAATGTTGTGGTTAGGTTTTTATCTTAATTACTTTCTTGTAGTTGCGGATGCTTGCAAGGGGTATAATCCCAAGTATGAATTATTCCAACTAAGGTCGGTACATTAGCATAGGTTCACCCACACAACGCTTATCCAACCAAAGAAGATTAATCAACTATATTAAGCGAAAGCACTTGACAGTATTCCCATGTGTCCTCGAGAACATCTGGTCCTCATAAGTAATACAACCGGCTTGTCCTTTGCTGAAGAAAGGATTGGGCCACTTGCTGCAATTATTATTTTTTTCTTTATTTACTTTCACTTTATTTCTTTGCATTATCAAAAACCCCTAAAAATCCATTTGCTAAGTATTTACAGAGAATTCTAGATCCAAAGCACTAGTCAACACCTTCTGCTCTTCGTTGGGATCGACACTCCTATTTATCGAAAGTACTATGATACACCCCCTATACTTGTGGATCATCAAGACTATTTTCTGGCGTCGTTGCCGGAGAGTGAAGCGCTATTGAAGAGTGGAACTAGTAAGGGAAATTTCTACTGTGGTTATTTCTTTTATTTTTGTTTGTTACTTTGTTTCCACTATGGATAATCCACTTAGTTTCTTATTTGGGAAAACTACTACCACTGCTGAGATAGTAGATGAACCACCTGCTAAAATAGATCCTTTTAAGGTACCTACAAAAATTGTTGACCGTATTATGGATAACTATTATTTTGGGGATGGAACTGTCCATCCTGGTGATCACTTGTTTTTTATCCATGAATTATGCCAGTTGTTCAAGTGTGCAGGTATCACAACGGAACAAGTTAAGAAAAAGTTACTCTCTATATCATTGAAAGGTAGAGCTGAAGAATGGTATAAGCTGCTGAAGAATGGACAATCTATGGAATGGGAGGAAATAGTACATCTCTTTTATTCTAAACTCTATCCTACTAGTGAGATTCATAAACACCGAAATCACATATATAACTTTTGGCCTCGTGATGGAAAGAGTACAGCCCAAGCTTGGGGGATATTGAAGTTGCTAATGCTCAAATGTCCTATTCATGAGCTCCCTAATAATATTATTATTAATAACTTTTATGCAAGGATTTCTCTTCATGATAAATATTTATTAGATGCTTCTTGTGCTGGATCATTCACACGTATGAAAGAAGAAGCTAAATGGGACTTCTAGACCGTATTCAAGAAAATACTGAAGCATGGGAGAATGACAAAGGAAGAAAGTCAGGTATAAATTATGATTATGAATGTATTAAATCTTTTATGGGAACTAATGACTTTTATAATATTAGTACTGAGTATGGTCTTGATTCTCAAGTTCTTTCCAATTGTTTTAAGGCCTTTGCCTCTTATATTGAAATTCCCCAAAAGGAGTGGAACAAGTACCATGCACCTTATAAAAATATTGTTAATCATATTCCTGATAATACTGAAGTTTGTACTATTGATCGCATTTTGCCTAAACCTTATATTGAGAAAATACCTTTCCCTGCTAAGGTGAAGGAACATTCTATTATAGCTAATGTGGTTAACAAAAGTACAAAGAAAGCTGTAGAACCTGATGAACAAATAAAATATTGAACCTGAAGTAGCAATTGTGAATGACCTTGTCACTAAAAATGTAGAATATGGGCACATTATCTTTTGTTAAGATTCTTCTAATATTGTCTCACATCCTAGTAAAACTAGGAAAGCTAGTGTCCATGTGCTTTCTGTTAGAATTGGTGATCATTGCTATTATGGTTTATGTGATATTGGTGCAAGTTCAAGTGTTATTCCTTATGAACTTTACAAAGAAATTATGCATGAAATTGGTCCTTGTGAACTTGAAGACATTGATGTGGTTATTCACCTTGCTAATAGAGAGACCGTTTGTCCAATTGACATTGTAAGAGATGTGGAAGTTCTTTGTGGTAAGATTAAATATCCTGCCGATTTTCTAGTACTTGGTTCAGCAGCTAGTAAAACGTGTCCTATCATTTTTGGTAGACCTTTCTTGAACACTTGTGGAGCTATTATAGATTGTAAGAAGGACAAAATTTTAACTAAGTTTGATGGAGAATCTTATGAGTTTAATTTTTCCAAGTTTTCTAAAGCTCCTTATGAAAATGAATTTCTTAATGAGGATTTTAGAGTTGAACAACTTTCTTCTATTGATCCAGTTTTTTACCTTAAACCTTTGTTTGATGAATTTAAGTATGCTCATTATGTTGATAAGAATGTTTCTTGTGATAGTTATATTGTTAACTTTATTCATAGTTCTACTTAAAGTTATTATGATAGAGGGAAACATGGTTTTATGCATCTCAATAATATTAAGTTTCCCCGCTTTATGTTGAAAGTTTTGAAGTTGCATTCGTTTTATCTTCCTTTGCTAGTAGCCTCTTGTTTCAATAATTTGTTTTCTTACAAAATTCCATTGCATAGGAAGTGGGTTAGACTTAAATGTGTTGGATATTTGCTTCTTGATGCTCTCTTTTACTCCAAATCCATATTCCCTATGGGAGCATCTTTGAAATTATCATGCCTATCTTAATGGCTATAAAGAAAGAGCTTTTGGGAGAGAACCCATTTTGGTTTGCTTTTGGTTTTTGTTTCCTTGAGTCTTGGAAGTTATTACCTCCGTAATAACCTCTCCTTATCCTTTTTGTTTGGTTTTCGTGTCAAGATTGGCCTCTTTTGAGAAGGAGGTGAGTTGTGGGAAAGTTGTTGTGCCGGAACAGATTTTTGTGCTGCACTGTAAAAAAAATCGTGAAAAATACCAGTACGTTGGATTAAGCTGTAATTGTCTGTGCATATTCCCCAAGTTATTATCCAACTTTCGTTAGTTTTGCACTTTTTGATTTGAGCAACAAAAGACTTTCGAAAAAATCAATCTTTACCTGCTGGTCTGTTTTGACAAATTTCTGCCATTATTTGCATTTGCCTCTGAAATCGATTTACTTTTAAATTCTTTTTGGGCTTTTGAAAGGAGTTGCTACAGTAGCTTATGTTTTGATGGAATTCAACTGAAATTGAACCCAAAGGTTCCTTATCTTGCATACATTAATGTTGCTAATGAAGATTGTGTGAAGCTTTGGATGAAAGAAATTTTCAAATGTTGGGAGAGAAGGATGTAAGGAGATGAAGAATGGTCAAAGGCTCAAACATTATATTTATGGAGATTATTATAATGAATATATTTATATCATTCAAGTGTTGACTCCGGAAGAATTTATTAAAGACCAAAGTCAGGAATCTGCAGAGTCCGTTTTCGAATAGGTAATAGTTCTGGTAAGAAAAGGTTCACGAAAAACTTGCCAATTTATATTTGTGCAGTTTATATTCCATATGGAATATAATGAGTCGAAAGAGGGAAGGAAACAGATCCTGGGTGGCCCACACCACCGCGTGGCACGGTCCCACCTGACCGCGCCACCAGGGGGTGTGACCACCCCGGAGCCCGCCTCCATCCCGTTTTCGCCCTGTACCTTCCTTATGTTGTTAAACTTCGTAATACATAATACCTCGGATCCCTCAAGGTCTGTATATCGTGTTCTCGTCGTGTTTTTATTTTGATCTATTCTGTTTAGATGTCGTTCTAGGGTTCGTTTTTAGAGGACTATAAGATGCGACGCCGGCGCGACCTCCTCCGCGATCTTGGGCAAGGAACTTTCATTAGATGGATGGAAAAAGAAAGGATCATAGCTAGGCGCGAGGACATGGATCAGAGCATCGAGGAGAAAGTAAAGAACATGTCAGAAGACATGAAGGGACAGATTGCTGCAGGATCAAGGGCAAGAAACCCTACTCTTGTAGGGTTGTTGGGGAGATGACCCCAGGTAGGGTCAAGACGGGTAAGAAAGAGGAGATGCCTTTCATATCCAATGCCGAGTCATGCATGGTTCGGCCGGCTTATGCAAAGGTTCGGCCGAATGAGAAATGACTTGTCTAGAATCAGGTGATTGAGGCATGATTCAGTCGACATACGAATCATGTCAGCCAAGGCATTAACGACCAATGTAGGAAACGGTCGAGCCGAGTTACCCGAGGTGCGGATGAATCAGGAAAGCTTGAAGAGGAAGGAAGTTTCTTTCAGGGTCAAACCGTATCTACTATCTTAGTGGAATCTGCATAGTGCCAAGCGCTAGAGACAAGGAGCAGAGCAGCAGAGGAACGTCACGGAGGTGATAGTGCCCAGGCCCGAGGCTCACATGTGATGGGCTCTAGGTCTTTGCCGTCGATAGAGGGGGACACGGAAAGAGATCCATCGAGTTACCATTTTGGGACAAGCATATTCCAAGACTTTTCTTGCCACGTCAGCCCTAAGAAGAACCAAGGTAGTCCTTTATAAGGAGAGGAAGGGCATCCTGGAGAGGGGATCGATTCATTTTTACTCTAGAGGATTCACATTGTAACCTTCTTCCTCCCTTTTCTGATACAGCTCATGGAGCACTTGTAGATCGATAGAGGAGAAATAAAGATCTGTGTTCTAGCTTATTGTGTGTAGAAATCACGGAATCTTCCCTCCCCAAATCCCACTAGCATCCATTGGCCCCCAACTTAAGCCTACCCTTGGCATCTGCCGTGCCACCACCACGACAGTTGGTGCCCACCGTGGGGCCAGCAACGGTGCTAGCTTGAGTTAAGATCCAGACGGGAAACTTCATCGGCACGGGCGAGCACGTCGTCTTCGGCTTAGTCCAGAGATTAGGCATCTGGGACTATGTCAGCGACAACGCAGGCAGCTTCAGAGCGAAGCCACCCCCGCGCAATGGCATCTTCATCAACCTGGGCGCTCACAATATCTACGTCGGCGTCGACACTTCCTGCGTCTATCCACACCAAGTCATCCTCGCAGGAGATCCTCCGCTCAGTACTTTCAGCGGTCAGCGTGACACTCGCCCCGCGGGCAGTGTTGAGTTGATGATGACGGCACCGGCACCAGCAGCAGGAGCAGGAGCTGGGCCGAGCAAGGACCCAGCGGCAGCCGGTCAGGCGGCAGCTAAGCCGGCGACCACAAAGCCTGGTGTAGCAGATCCTCCAGTGGCCGGGGGCATCTGAGGTACAAGAGGTAACTCCAAAGGCACCAAGGGTAAGGTGGCCACCTCTAGAGAGGCCAGAGAATATACTGCAAGCAGCCATAGATAAATTAATCACACATGTAGAACCAATAGTTAACCCGGCAAACGCACAGGCAGACATAGAAGAGACCAGGTTAAAAATGTTAGAGGAGGCAAAGAAAGTGTCGGCACTGCAGGAGTCCTTTAATAGGACTCTGCGAGAATATGCCAGGGCAAACAAGCTAGATACGGCCCATGGCCGAGGAGATGATCTGATATTGAGAGTAAAGAACCTCATAGATGACATCAACAAAGAGCATGAAGCTCAGCAGAGCGATTCGGCTGACCCAGGCTTGCCGAGGTATAGTACCCCAGCAAAGAACCTCACGGCAGCGAATGCGGCAGCCCTAGAATTAGAAGGATTGATCTGGGAAGCCCGGCAAAGACAGCAAGAAAGAGTAAATGAGCTAGTACGCATTGCGAACCAGTAGAATGAAGAAATGCTCAAAGCTAACCCGGCAAAGCCAGGGGCTTCGCACGTGGTTCATTCAGCCGGGGCTGCTCCCGCATTGTCGGCGGCAGCAGCATGCTCACCCGGAAATGGAGCTCGGAAAGATAAATCAGTAACTTCAGAAAAAGAAACAAGCAAATTGTCCCATATGACCCGGCAGTGGCCGGAAAGTTCAATGAAAATAGAGGCAATGGAAGCCGAGGTAATAACAGTGGCAGAAACCCCAGCCGCGGAAACAAAGAGCATGGGAATCTCGGAAGGGGAAACCCAGAGAACAATAACCCGGCAGAAGGAAGGAGATACCTTCCACAAGATCATCCGCCGAGACATGAACCTCGGCAAGACAAGTTCCGCATAACCAAGCAAATGACAGATATAACGATGGTTATTCGGAAATGGAAAATGAAGAGCATGGTGGGAAAAATAGTTATGGAGTGCAGGAAAGAATATCTATAGAAACTTGTTGTCAACAGACACAAGATTGAAACTGGATAGGCTGTATCGATCCGAGTTATTGGAAGAGCAGGGTCCGCCTGGCCCGGCATGTTTTAGACCTCGAATTATGAGCGAACCACCCATTCCGAACTTCCAATTAGCGAGAGGCACAAAAACATACAATGGAAGTTCGAAACCACAAGATTGGATGATCGATTATGCCACGGTGGTTGAAATAGCAGGAGGAAATTTGAGATG
Organism: Avena sativa; assembly: GCA_916181665.1. Classification (NCBI taxonomy): domain Eukaryota; kingdom Viridiplantae; phylum Streptophyta; class Magnoliopsida; order Poales; family Poaceae; genus Avena; species Avena sativa. Next base: position 59,095,495 of record OV702295.1, read on the forward strand.
GGTTGTGAGGTACGTGCCCCATATGCTGGAAGGGCCGGCCAGGATTTGGCTGAATAATTTTCCAACAGGTAGTATCAACTGCTGGTTGGATTTTGAGGAAATGTTTGTCAGTAACTTAACCAGTACATATAAGATGCCAAACATGCCACAACAACTCGCCATGTGCAAGCAGAAGCCGAATGAGACTGATAGAGAGTTCCTAACTCGGTGGTGTAATCTTAGAAACTCGTGCGAAGGAGTTATAGAATCTCAAGCAATTGTCTGGTTTATTCAAGGGTGCAGATATGGAAGTGTGATGTGGCAGAGGCTACAGAGAGATATGCTAACCACGCTGGCAGAAACCATCATAGTAGCATATTCATATGCTTTGGGTGATCCGACTCAACCCGAGCTTATGTCGGCTGAACATCGTGAGCAGCAAGACCATTACGCCAGATAAGGTGCGGGTTCATCTCGACGCAATGAATACCGAGGTACAAGAAGGGATGAGAGGCCAGATTACAGATATAGTTCAAATCAAGTGGCAGCAGTCGTGCAGGATCGGCCGAGTCTTAGGGGCAATCAGCGTCAGAAGAATGGTCCTCAGCAGTGGACACCGAGGAACGACGGGAAGAAACAGTGGACTCCCGAGCAGAAAAACAGTGGCAAGAGAGGCCGAAGTATACATTTGAGTCGATGTTGTATCAGCCGTGTAAATTTCACACGCCTAACCCAGCCAAGCCAGCCAACCACACCACTCGCCAATGTTCCTGGATGAAGAGCGCAATGGGAAACCCGACAGCCATGCAAGCGCCACAACATCAAGCACATCATCAACAACAGCCATAGCTGCCTGGGGGAATGCGCAGCAGCTGATGTTACCTCCACCACCTCCGAGGTATGAGAACCAGGATCGGAGGGATATAGTTCATCAAGTAATAAATCAGAACCAAGATGGTAGAGGGAACCCCGAAAATAATGGACGCAATGATTACAGGGAACATCACCAATCATACTGTGTGTTCACTACATAACAGCAAGATAGACAGAGCGTACAACGCCGACATATGGAAGTGAATGCAGTTATGCTAGCAATTCCGAGGTATATGCCATGGTCGGATCAGGAGATTAACTGGAGCATAAAGGATCACCCTAAAATCATGCCAAACCCTTGGTCGTATGCTTTAGTGCTGGATCCAACATTTGTTGGACCTAGTATTAATGTGTAGTTCTCAAAAGTACTGATAGATAATGGGAGCAGCATCAATATTATATACATGGACACAATGCATAAGCTCGGAATAACTCCGAATATGCTGCATTCGTCTAGGACAACATTCCATGGGATAGTGTTAGGGCTATCCTGTGAACCCATTGGAAAGGTCCGAGTAGATGTATTATTCGGCACGAGAGAGAATTGCAGAGCTGAAAATCTGTAGTTTGAAGTGGTGGATCTGGAAAGTTGTTATCACGCCTTACTCGAATGGCCAGCATTGGCCATGTTCATGAGTAGCTGTCACATTAGTTACTTGAAAATGAATATGCCGGGACCATAGGGTGTGATAACAATAGCAGGAGATTATAGGAAATCGATAGAATGTGCTTCAGCTGGATCAAACCTGGCCGAGTCTTTGGTAATCACAAGGGAGAAAAGAAGAATTCAGGAAGTGGCATCTTTAGCTCAGTCAGCACAACTTAACATGTCGGCTCTTGCCAACCCACATGGAAGTGTATAATTCCACCCGACTAAAGAGACAAAGAAGATCCAGATCGATGACCAATTCCTAGAGTGCACTATCACTATTACTGTCGGCCTGAATGACAAATAGGAAAGCGAGCTCACCAACTTCCTCCCTGAGAATCGGGATATCTTTGCATGGTCCACACAGGATCTGCAAGGAGTGCCAAGGGAGTTGGCTGAGCACTCTCTGCATGTAAGGCCAGAAGCAAGACCGGTGAAGCAACCTCTCCGATGCTTCGCCAAATACAGGAGAAAAATAATAGGGATGAAATATCTCGGCTCCTTGTAGACGGGTTCATCATGGAAGTACTTCATCCGGATTGTCTGTCAAACCCGGTGTTGGTAGAAAAGAAAAAAGGATGATCTGAATGTAGCTGTCTTTTGGCGAATGTGTATCGATTACATGAACCTTAACAAGGCGTGTCCTAAAGATCCTTTTCTTTTACATAGGATAGACCAAGTCATTGATTCAACTGCAGGTTGTGAGCTATTATCATTTGTAGATGCATACTCCGGTTTCCACCAGATACCGTTAAACCCAGTTGATCAAATAAAGACTGCGTTTATCACCCCGTATGGGGATTATTGCTATCACACCATGCCACTCGGTCTATGTAATGCAGGAGCCACATAACAAAGATACATGCAAAAATGTCTGCACGACCAGATCGGAAAAAATGTGCAAGTGTATGTCGATGATGTGGTTATAAAAACCAAAGAGAGCAACACGCTCTTGGAAGATATCCGGCAGACATTCACGAATCTAAGAAGGTTCCGAATGAAGCTTAAACCGGAAAAATGTACCTTTGGTGTACCAGCCGAAAAATTACTCGGTTTTCTCGTGTCCAGCCGAGGTATAGAGGCAAATCCGACTAAGATCTGTGCGGTTGAAAGAATGGAACTGCCGAGATGCCTAAATGATGTTCAAAAGATTACAGGATGCCTTGCATCCTTAAGTCGATTCGTGAGTCGGCTAGGTGAAAAGGCATTGCCTTTATATCTTAATGAAAAAATCTGATAAGTTCACCTGGAAACCTCAAGCCAATAGTGATTTTCATGAGTTAAAAAATATGCTGGCTACAGCGCCTATCTTAGCTTACCCATTATCAAAAGATCCTATGCTTCTCTATGTGGCAGCAACAAATAGGGTGGTAAGTGCGGTAGTTGTTGTGGAACAAAATGAAGAAGTTAAGTTGGTGCAAAGACCGGTGTATTACCTAAGCAAGGTGTTATCGGCCTCCAAGCAGAACTACCCACACTACCAGAAAATGGCTTACGGAGTATACATGTCGGCAAAGAAGCTCAAACAATACTTCAAAGAACACCCCTTAAAGGTGATTTGTGAAGCACCGATAGCCGAGATACTGGCAACAAAGATGCAAGTGGCCGAATAGCAAAATGGGCAACTGAATTATCACCTTATGCCCCGCAGTTTGATAGGCGAGATGCAATCAAGTCTCAGGCAGTGGCCGACTTTTTTGTAGACTGGGCGGAGGTGCAGTATGAACCCCCATTGCCATATCCGAACTATTGGATAATGCACTTTGATGGATCCAAGTTAACAAATGGGCTAGGAGCAGGGATAGTGTTGACGACTCCAAAAAAGGATTAGCTGAAATATGTACTGCAGATACATTTCGCTGCATCAAACAATGTAGCCGAATATGAGGCACTTGTCCATGGCCTAAAAATGGCAAAAGAGCTCGGCATACGTAGGATTATCTGTTATGGAGATTCAGACCACTTAGTCCAGCAAGTATCAGGAAATTGGGACGCATTGGATGCAAACATGGCTTTATATCGTTTTCATGTACAAAAAATTAGTGGTTATTTTGACGGATGTGAATTTCATCGCATACCTCAGGCAGAAAATGACGATGCGAATATGCTGTCAAAACTCGGATCAACCAGATAGTCAATTCCGCCGGGTATCCCACTAGAACACCTGAGAAAGCCGTCAATTGTACCTTCGCCATAATCCGAGTCAATTCGCATTTCTTTAGATCAGATACCCGAGTGCGTCCCAACGGAAATTGACAAAGTGCATGAGCCGAATTACTCGGGGATTGATTCACTTAACCCAAAAACGGATTGGGATAAGCCGACGGATGTTATGTCGGCAGAAATAATGGAAATTGACGAAACAATTTTCCCGGAAAAAATCATAACGGAATGGGCACAGCCCATATTCTCGTTCCTCAAACATAAGATCCTGCCGGATAATGAGGTCATGGCTAGGCAAACAATAAGAAGAGAAAAATCTTACACAATCATAAATAATGAGCTTTATAAAAGAAGCGTGACAAGTGTGCTACAATGATGCGTTGACTCGGAAGAAGGACAAGAGATCCTCTTGGATATACATCAACGAGAATGTGGGCAACATGCCTCGTCTAGAGCACTTGTGGCCAAAGCATTTAGGCATGGGTTCTACTGGCCAGGTGCACTAAAGGAAGCAAAGGAATTGGTAACAAAGTGTAATGGCTGCCAGAGATATGCCAGCAAAATACATATGCCTTCATCCGAGTTAAAAACAATACCAATCACTTGCCCATTCTCAGAATGGTGTTTAGATATGGTAGGTCCATTTTGTTTTTTAAGCATAAGGACTGTGGGGCAACGCCCCCCAGAATTTTATTGAAAGTAAAAAGGGTTCAGGAGAAATATAGAATATTTATAGAAAAAAGAAAACATAAGCCGGCAAGCTATACAGAATAACAACACTTGGAGCAAAACCATCAACACCATCAGGGAAGAGCTGCCATCCAGGCCATCAACTTATCTGTATGCTTTGCTTTAATCCTATATTTCAACAGAGAGATGTCATGAATGAACTTGTCTTTCCATTTTCCAAATCTAGGCTTCTCATCATTGAATAGCTTCCCATTCCGTAACATCCAGATATTCCAGCACGCCGTGATCAAAACTTCCATGAAAAAAGGATGACTAAAACTAGCACGGGCATGAGACACTACAGCCTGAATGTTATCATTTGATTTCCACTCAATATGTAGGTAATTTCAAATTCTCACACTAAAATTGCACTGGAAGAACAAATGCGAACGATCTTCATAAGACTTGAGAGGACAGAGAACGCAGTGTGTATCGTCAGTAACTTTCCAATGTCTGCGTTGAAGCAAATCCCTCGTATTTAGTCTGTCAGAGAGGAGTAGCCAAGCAAACACCTTAGACTCCATCATACAGGCAGACTTCCATAGCCATCTGTATACACTGGGAACTAGAATGTGATCATGAATTTTCCTATAGAATTGAGCTGTCGTGTAACTATCATCCCAACAGTAAGACCAAACATCACATTGATCAGATCGTTGAGTCTCCTGCATGATAAGTTTCAGCTCTTCAAGTTCCTGGAATGCTATTGACGACATTGGCAGATAAAAAAGTCCGGTAATATCATCAGAACCAAAAATTTCCGCCATCGACAGATTATCATCTAAGACATACGAAAAAAGATGTGGATATCTCGACTGCATTGGAGTTGTACATCCATTCACAATCCAGTTATCTAACCAGAAGAGAAATGTGTCGCATCTACCCAGCTGCACAGCCGAAACCCCCCTGAAATTATCCACCTGTTTCAATACATCTCTCCACCAATATGATCCACACAATTTTCCAGCATGAGGGATTTTTCCAATATAATGAGAGTGCCAAATAAGTTGTACCCCCGGAACATCCTTGTGGTTATAGAACTTATCTAGAAATTTAATCAACAAAGCTTCATTTTGCTTCTAAAAATTCACAATTTCCAAACCCCCATTTTTTCGGTTTACACACCATTTCCCAGGCAGCCAATGACTGTTTTGGTTCATCATGTTTTCTCCTCCAAAGACACTGTCTGAGAATTCTGTCCAGCTTAACCGTAAGACCCACTGGCAGAATCAGAGTACAAAGAAAATGCAACAGCATAGAGGCCAAAGCTGAGTTAATTAGCTAAAGCCTAGCACCCTGAGACATAAAACATGAACTGGATGTTAATTTCCTTTCCAGTCTATAAACCACTGGCATCAACTCACTAATGGCAGGTCTTGTAGTGCCCAGAGGTAAACCAAGGTAAGTGAACGGCATGCTGCCAATTTGACATTCAAACTCACTAGCCAACTCAGTCATGAGATCATCAGACACATTAATGGGAACCATACTATATTTATCATAGTTTATCTTTAGCCCAGTAGATAATGAAAACTTATGAAGAACCTCTTTAAGAGCTCTTAAGTGCTCTATATCTGCTAGCACAATGAGCAATGTGTCGTCAGCGTATTGAATGATAGAGAAATCAGGATTATTTGTTTCAATAGGCCTAGAAAGAACATTCTGCTGCACTAAATCATTGACCACTAACTAGAGCAAATCAGAACCAAAAGAGTATAGCAATGGTGACAAAGGATCTCCCTGACGTACACATCTCTTACACAAAAATTGCTTGCCTGGGATGCCATTCAGTAAAACAGAATAAATCCCCGAGGATAGAATTGATCTTACCCAAACAATCCACCGTTCATTAAACCCTTTATGCTTCATGATTTGAATAATAGCATCGTGCTCAATGGTTTCAAAATCCTTCACAAAATCAAGCATGAGAATAATTATAGGCTTCTTAGACAAGTGGCACAAATATAGATACTCCAGCGCCCATGCAACACAATCATGAATGGATCTAGACCTCAAAAACCCATATTGATTCTTGTGCAAGAATTTTAGAATTTTGCCCTAAAGCCTATTAGCTGCCAACTTAGTTAAGAATTTAAGGCAAATATTAGTGAGGGAAATAGGACGAAAATTATTGACCTCAACCGAAGCTTGCTTTTTTGGAACCAGGGTAATGAATGATCCACTTATATTTCCCAAGTTCAGTTTACCCTCCTGAAAATCAGAGGCTAGATGGTAAAAATCACTTTTAATCATGGGACAACATTTTTTCAAGAAAAGCCAATTAAAACCATCTGGCCTAGGGGATCTATCCGGTGGCATTTCCTTAATCACATTGTCCATCTCTTCCGTACTAAAAGGAATAGTCAAATCATCTAGATCATCCACTGTTTGCAACAAGGATGCCAAGTCAAACTGCATGGCAATTCCCTCAGAATGTCCTAACCTTTGCTTATAACTGGTCCATAAAAGCCCAGCCATAGCATCATGATCATAAATTTCGTTGCCACTCTCATCCTTTAACATAGCAATAGAATTCCGACGATATCTCTCTGAGGCCATGGCATGAAAAAAATTAGTATTGTCCTCACCCTGTTTGATCCATCTGATCGTACATCGTTTTTTCCAATAATTACACTGAGCTAAAAGGAGATCCTACAGATGTAACTTATCAATCGCCCTAAAGTTAAATTTAGACGTGTACAAAGGCCTTTGTTCTTCTAGCGTGTCCAAGCGTAGAATAACCTAATTGCACTTCTTAATCAATCCCTTTAGTTTAGATAGGCTAACATGCCATTTTTTAAGCTCATGTCGAAGCGCTTTCAGCTTATTTGCAACAATTGCCGAGCTATGACTCTTGTTAGAAGGAGCAGACCAGCACTTTGAAACACACTCAGCAAACCCAGGCATATCGACCCAATTATTTTCAAAACGAAAGAGTTTGTATTTAGGAATACTCGTATCGACTGTGATCACACAAGGCACATGATCAGAGCCCGTTTTGGTCATTGGCAGAACAACAGAGTTTGGGAAGTCAGAGATCCAGTTGGAGCTGGTGAAAAACCAATCTAACTGCTCTAGGAGCGGAACCCGCTGCATATTAGACCAAGTGAACGATCTTCCCTTTAGAGGCAACTCTAACCAGCCCAAATGACCAATGATTTCATTGAATATGAACATATCATTAAGGTTACCACCCAGTATATTATGATTGTCTTGAGATCGCATGAAGTTAAAATCCCCAATCATCAGCCAATTTTCTGTGGGTGGAATTTGAAGGTTGTATAGCCAAGAGACAAAGTTATCTCGTTCTACTCCATGACAAGGACCATATACACACACCAAAACCCACATAGAGTTGTTATGCACTGAGGTAAAATTAACTATCATGCCAAATTTCTTGACTTCCACCAACAAGACCGAAAAAACAGAAGAATTCCATAAGACTAGAATGCCACGAGAGGCACCACGAGAAGGTGAAAATGCAAAATAGTCTAAGCGTTTAGGGGCAAAGTTTCTGATAAGTTTCCAATCAAAAATTTCACACTTCGTCTCTTGCAAACAGATAATGTCACATGTACTTTCAGCAATGTTAGAGCGAACTGCACGTTGCCTATCATCAGAGTTCAGGCCTCTAACATTCCAGCATAGAACACGCCAAGATCTTCTAGAAATCAGACACATTGATCACTATGACATAGAGTGACATATAAGCAGGGTGCATAGCACCAAACTTCAAAGAGACCATTACAAGAGACAAAGTAGACACACCAAAATAACTGACAAAATATAATGTCGAACAAGTAATCAAAACTGACCCAAGTCCAGACCCAGACCACATAATTGACCCAAAACACACCCCAGACACTCATATCACCACTGCAAAGAAGCACCATAACTCCGACCCGAACCAAGCCCAACACTGACATCTGACTATTTTTATGGTGAGTCAACACCAATATTGTACAACAACTTATCATTTTTTACCTCTTGTACTGTCAGCTGAAGAGGAGGCACCTTCAAGATGCTCTTTAGTGAGCTTGTCAGGACTAATCCTCAGCTCCAATCCTACCCGCTGTATCACCGCAATTGACGTTTCAGGGAACTGCGTAGTATCATGGTCCTCCCCAACAAAATTTTGTGAGTCATCCTTGTCCTGTCCCTCATTGAACACTTTCCCATCCTTATCTTCTTTGTCAAACTCCACCAACAGCAGTTTAGCACTTTGCATTTTTTTTGTTTGACAGGCCTATCAGTAATAGGCACATTCCTATACCCATCAATCTTCAGACAGCTACAAGTGAAACGGCGATTCTCGGGGAGCACCACCAAAGACTTTGCCTTCATGTACCTCTTTTTCTGCTTTTGAACTGGAGAGGCTGAGAAAGCTGGTTGTTCCATCCATTCATTGCTAACCTCTAGCTTCTGCGAACTAGCAACAACCTTCCTACTCACTGTGATGCACCTCCTATCAGGTAGTGGCGCACTGTTTAAAGGGGCAAACATCTGAGATATCTCGTCATCAAAAGCAACAGACCATGTCCTCTTTAGCAAACAAAACAGGGAACTTTGCATCGACAGGGGAACAGTTCTGGAGCAGATAGTTGGCATCAGGTGCTCAAAAATATTTTTCCATTGCATCTTCAGTGGCATAACAGGACCCATTGGCATTGCAGCCCTACCCATCATAAACATATTCACCACAATCTCCACATTTTCAACAGGCTGTTGCTCCACAAAGTTGACAGTGGAAACAGAGATGCTAGAGGGTGCTATATCCAAAGACTCCTGCTCATCATCCCCAGCTTCCATATCATCATGAAAATTCTGATCTTGGGCACCATTAAAATTATTTTGTGGTTGTTGAACTGCATCCCAACCAATTTCAGGATACTGCGGCTGGACAAAATTGTTATTATTGAACTGAAGATGTCCAGGCATTGGATGGGGGTTACCATCAGGCGACATTTGTTTCTCGTCAGCAGGCAGAGCATCAGCAAATTCAGCAGACAGAATATATAATGGAGTAGTCCATGATTCTTTAGCACCACCGATAGAGGCAAACTTACCAAAAACAACATCTCTATGAACCAGTTGTGGAGATGGAAAAGAGGCATACACCAAAACACGCTCAAGTATAGGATCATTTTTGTTCCATTACTGATACTGACCAAAAATGGATACCGCATTGGCTATATCCTGACTAGTTCTATAATCTGGAGGTATACCAAGAAACATAAGCCAACCTTTGTGGTAACCCATCGAAGCTTTATGGTTCTCTTCCGCATCATGAACATGAACAAATCTAACCAATCTATCATGGATTTGATACTGACCATGGAGGACAAGGGCATTGACAGAATTGGGGCCGCTGAGGTGCACTAAACCAACCCCAAACATACTAGGCTGAATATTAAGAACATGACGCTGCAACGGACCAGTCAATAAATCGCTCACCTCTTCTCTCCAAAGCCCAGCCAGCTGTGGCGGAGGTCGTGGTTCAACCACGGCAATGCAGAACACTTGATGGTGGGCCGGAGGATCCTCTGCAGCATAGTAGTAGCTCTGTGGCAGACGCGTCTCACCTCCATCAATGACTTCATGACCCCAAGGCAGCCAGGCGTTGGGATCAACCTCAAACACGGCCATGGAATCCGATCTATCCGGCGGTGAAAAAGAAGTTGGAGCGACAGGAGGGGCACAAGGCGGCGAGTTCGAAAGATCAGACCAAAGATTATTTTTTTGTAATAAGCCTAAAGAGTTGGATTGCCCTACGGAAGGTGTAACGCACGGCTCCGACACAGGTTCCTTCTGGCCCAACACTGTCGAAGACCGTTTTGGAACCCACTTCCAATCCTTATTGGGCTTTAAGTTAAGACAATGCCTTTTAATATGACCATAATGAAAGCATTTCCGGCATCTGATATCATTAGTGCATCCCTGAGTGTGATGCCCCATATTTAAACATTTCCCGCACTTCCACACCCTGTACACCATGTCATCAACCATACGCTCAAAGGAGTCATTCTCTGAATGAACAACATGCTTAGACTGCAAATATTGGCAGAACTGTCTCCATCGTCCTTATCCCTTAAAACAACATCCTTATCAGAAACTTGTTGCTGATTGAAGGAGAGCGGCATGATGTCACCAAAGACAATCTTCGGAGGAGAGGTCGTTTGAAAATTTTCTAGAATTACTACTCCATTCTTTCCACTGTCCTTTAGGTCCTGATATCCCAGACATGCAGAATAGCCCAGGGAATTAGCAAAGACCAACTTTTTACGATACTCATGTGCAGACTGAAGAATGGATTTAGGTTTAGAGGATTTGATAGCAGCTAAACCACGCAAAACTCTCCTTTTTGTAGGGCTAACTAGAGTCCATTCCTCATCCATCTCTTTTTGCCAAGAATCAAATTCTCTTAGCCAATTTGGACCACCTCTACCCCAGAGATGGAAGAAGCATTTAAATTGGTCACAAGAAAACTTTCTTAATCTCAGAATATGAAAACCAACCTGCTTACTTGCAACCACAAAAGAGAAAACTTTGTCCCTTACCAAAGAAACCTTTAACTTTCCACAAAAACCACCCAAAGCCACTTCCAAAGCAATACCAACCAGATCTTCGTCCAGTTTAAAAGTGGACCTTCCAAAGGAAACCACCATTGTAAAGTGAAAAGAATGAGCAGAAGAATGAACCGTAGAACCAAATTTGTCCTTGACATCAGCAGAAAAATTAATTCAATGAGAGAAATCTAGGCCCAGGACAAGAGAATCATAGAAAGATAAATCCGGAGGGCCATTCACCTGATCAGACCTGTAAGCCTACTCTCTGCAACGGCGCTGCAGACACCATCTATATGATTAAAAATTTGGTCATCCTGAACCAAGAAGACAGGTTTTCCCATTCTTACAATGTGTTGGGGAAAAAAATTAGCACCCAGGGAGTACCCATCAGACTTTACTTGGAATCTACAAGCAATTCTTCCTCCCTTAGCATTCTTCAGGACCATCCAATTATCTTTTATCCACAGATCTAACATGCCATCATATGCCTTCATACGGCCACGATCTAAATCCTTGATCGTGGAGTAAGTAATTTTCCACGACTTAATCCGCGGAAAGTTTCATGAACCCAGAACACAACGATCGGAAGCAGGCGAAACCGAGGTAGAAATGCCAGGCAGTAGATCACGTACCATAGGTTTTACCGAAACGAGCTTCTCACATGCAGGTTCAGATCCCGATGGAGCAGATTTCCAAACCAAAGAATGATCCCTTGTAGGTGAAATTTTACAAGATCCAACCGAGGCCAGATGAGATGTGAAATCTACATCCGATCCCAACGAGATTACCTCATCATCGGCCATTAGTCGGCCAACGATCCCAGCGCCTTTGGTGTTGGTCAATGTAATCCAGTTAGACCATATGCAGATCTCACCATCATACACTTTGGCAAAACCCCGTTCTAGGTCTTCCTTTGTGATGAACATCACATCCCAACACCAGGTTGAGGGAAACATGATCGACGTATATGGAGATGTAGAGAGAGAAGAGCTGGAGAAGATGGTTGGAGACGATCCAGCCGGTTGCCGCCGGAAAGGGAGATCGCTGGCGAAGAGGGTTACAGTGGCGCCATCCTTACCTGTCTGTTATCTATCTTGGCCATATGGTAGGTCCATTTAAGCCGGCTCGCGGTGGCATGACTCATATTTTGGTCATGGTGGACAAATTCACAAAGTGCATAGAGCTAAAACCGATAAGAAGATGTGACGGACCCACGGCCATAAAATTCCTCAAAGATATCATTTTGAGATATGGTTACCCACATAGTATCATCACGGATAATGGTACAAACTTTGCCGAAGGAGCCTTTGCTCGATTTTGTCAGGAGAAGCACATAAGACTCGATGTTGCTTCGGTGGCTCACCTGGCATCAAATGGGCAAGTAGAAAGATCGAATGGACTAGTACTGTCCGGAATAAAACCTCGGTTGATAGAGCCACTTCAGAGATCGGTAGGATGCTGGATAGAGGAACTCCCAGCAGTACTATGGATCCTGAGGACCACCCCAAATAGATCAACGGGATTCACCCTGTTCTTCCTTGTGTATGGAGCAGAAGCTATACTTCAAGCCGACATATTGCATGACTCGCCAAGAGTTACCCAATACATGAGGGCCGAAGCAAACGAGATATCTCAGCAAGATGATGTGGATCTACTAGAAGAAGCAAGAGAATTGGCACTATCAAGATCATCTATTTATCAATAAGACCTCAGACGGTATCATAACAAGAAAGTGAACCCAAGAGTTTTCAAGGAAGGAGATCTAGTTCTTCGGTTGGTGCAACGCACCGCCCGCATGCATAAACTATCACCCCTATGGGAAGGGCCATTCAACGTGAGCAAAGCATTGCACAACGATGTATACACTAGTGGGAAAACCCTTATTCATAGGACCCTTATTCGTGGCGCACCTGATATCATGTGCCACTAACTACATTGTCTATGGCGCACGCATGAATTATGCGCCACTATTTCGGTGCGCCACGAACCTGGGAAGTCTATGACGCACGAAAATGAGGTGCGCCACGAACATGTCATCCTACCCTCCATAAAGGTGGCACCTTCTCCTACCTACCACCACAAGCAAGCCATTACTTCCCATAGATCTAGCTCGACCCCCTCCTCCTCCTCCTCACCCCATTTTCTTCAATTCTACCTCCATTTTAGGTTGCTAAACACCTTTTGGTTGGATGGGTGTGGGGAGGTAGTCCCTCTCCACCATGTAGATTCACTAAAAGCCCCACATATACATAATTTATTGGTCACATCTCCATCAAGTTAGCCTCCACAAGACACATGCTCCCTCGCACACGGTCTCCATCAACTTGTCTACTAGGTGTAACACCCTCAGAATCGGCCCTATGCAAGTTTTAGCGAAACTCGCCAAACCCGCATAGAAACGATTCAAAGGTGCCCACCAGGCACTTTCGTGCGGGTGGAAAACGAAGTAATAATATTACACAACAGTCCTCGATGGGACCCACAAAACAGATATATATACAACACGACTCCCTGAGTCAAGAATGCAGATATAATGTGCAAAGATCCAAATCACCTTGAAATGATACAGCGTCCGACTACGGACAAGACGCAAAAGGGGCTAAGAGCCCTGAAGAATAACCAATGGCGTCCATAACCCTGCCCAGGCCAAGCCGGAAGGGTAACCCTGCTAAGGACGTCGATCTCACAACCTGCTTAAACAAAAGGGGTGCCGACAAAGGGCAAAGGAAAAAGAGGAGCGTCAGTACTGAGGCCAGTACACGGCGAGGCTAGAATTCGGCGGTCCTCGCCTACATAGGTATGGTGGACTGAAGCGGCAGCGGCAACATGCACTAAACAACCTATAGAGACTCGATACAACTGGCGACTATCAGAGAGGGGTAAGAAAGACCTATCCGGAACCAGACTGATACTAACACCAAACAATCCCTTCCTGGTATTCCCCCCTCGAGACCAAACGAGGAAGTCAATCGAGGAACTCACACAGTTGGCAGTTTTATTTATTCAGTTATCATTTTAGCAAATACTAGTCAGGTGTAGATAATCATCCTGATAAAGTAAGCAGTGGGCACTTTTAGTTAACCATTCCGTGATAGTTGCAACACTTACTAGTTAGATACCATTAGCATGAGATAACCCCAAAACCCAGCAGTTGTTGGTACTTTTATTTAGCCATTCCGTTGTAGTGAAGCTGATTACTAGTCATATCGGAGACAAGTCAATTTATAACAGTAAACTTTAGTTATAGTTGTCTATGATCAAGCACTGTGCTCCAAGTCGTCCATAACCGCGGACACGGCTTCTCGAAAAGATTTAACCCTGCAGGGGTGCACCAAAGTATCCACAAGCACTTCGACCCTTTTTGCCAGATCAGTTAACATACACCCATCGGTATGTCGGCGGGGCCTAAGTCATGACGTTCCTAGACCCAAAGCAAGCACGGGGGGCCACCCCACTAAGTCTACCCGCAACGAAGTCGGCCGGTCTCCGAGACGGACTTAGGGTTTGCGTCAGTGGCTGTAAACGACAGCAAATCCCAAAACTGGGACTGTCGATACCGCGAAAACACTCCGCTTCCTAAACAGTACAGCGTGCTCCTCACACAATCGTAAATAAAGCAGTAAAGCATGGCATAGGTACAGGATAGTAAAGAAAACCTCAAACTAGTTTGTGGCCCCCAGTACAATACTTTGAAATCAGGTAATAATCAATGGGGGGCCCATATCTCCCCACCTGTGGTTAGCGCGCTCGATCTCGGAACAGGTGTCAAGAACTCGGGGTCCTACGGGACACAAGTGGGCGGTCGGAAACCAGATATTATCTATCACCCACCGATGCCTCTGCTTACTTACTTCAATTTTAGTTGTTAAACAGTAATTAAAGTGAACAATAATTAAAGCCATGATCATCTCCAACAACAACATGCGGCAATACTCCAACAACGGTGGTACTTGACGACACGCAACAGCACTTGAGCAAGCGACTACGACACGCAAGTCCAACTATCTACCAAACAACAGGTAATAGGATGTTTCCAAGGCAATATAAGTCTGCAAGGGATATCACGGGCACGAAACTAGAGCATCGCGACACAGATAGCAATAGATCAACAGGAGGGAATAAATACTATAAAAGTAAGATAGGTAGAAAGGGGGAGATGCTCGCCTGAAAACATTGCCGAAGGTTCAACCGAAGATCGGGGCGAAGCTCACATCAACTCAACGGCCTTATCCGCGAAGAAGCAAAACACTAGAATAAACACCGGATGCAATATTTAATACTACGGCAAAAGATCGGGCATGATGCATGAATGATGTATGACATGGCAAAGGTGCGATGCAATTAGGTCATATTAAGCGGAACCGGGGTCCGACAATTAAATATATGGTTTTATTTGTTTATCTACCCCGCAAATTAAATGTTGAATTAACAGGGCGAGATAAGTTACCGGTTCGCTACACAAATTTAAATGAGGCCAATATGAGAATAGATTTGCCCGCATATGGGCCCCATATTTAATTATGAGGTGAATCGGCATAAGGCCCCCAAACCAATGATATGCATGCGAGAATGACCATTTAATATGCGACAAGTTTATTATATTATAAAATAGGGTTTCGGGAAGGGGTTCACACATTGAGGGGGTCTCGGCGATCTTGGGTTCCGGGGGTTCGGGGCTCGGGGTTCAGGGTTCGACGGGATCAGCGGGATCGGATGACGGAGTAGATCTGGCGTTCCGGGAAGAAGAACTTGTCGTCCAGGGTCTCGGTGTCCGGGGTGAAGTACTCGGCGTCCTCGAGGGAGTACTTGTCGTATCCGTGAAGGAGATCATGTCGGTCCACGGGGTTCGGTCTTCGGAGCCAGGAAGGAGTACTTGGCGTGGCCGAGCGGAAGTCTTGATGGTCCTCGGGTCCGGGAAGATCTTGTCGCACGGTGTCCGGGTAGGCGAACTCGCGGTCGATGGTGAACTTGTTTGGTAACGGGGTGGGGCTGGGGGTGGGGCTGCGGTGTAAGAGAGAGGGAGAGAGAGGGGTGTGTGGATGGCTGGGTGAGAAAGAGAGAGGGGGAAAAAGGGGTGGATTGGTGAGGTGGCAGGGTGGGTAGGAAATTGGGGGAGGGGTGAGGTGGCACGCTGCGGTTGGTGGGTAGACTAGGTTTGGGTAGGAATAGGAATTAGACAGGCTGTTTTGTACTGGGGTGGCCAACTGGGTCGGATCGGCCCGGTTCGGCTGCCCCCTAAAAATAATTAAATATTTTATTCAATTAAAACCGGGCTTTTCTAAACCGTTGCTAGACAAACGAAATAATCCGGAGACCCGGGTTTTGTGTTTGAACAAAGACGGGGCATTCAGAAAACAAGAACAGGTTTTTCGAAAATAGTTTTATGCGAACAAATGCAAGACGACATGACGATGCTCAAATGCAATGTGGCATGATGACATGAGTATGCGGTCATGATGATGCAATGCACAAAAACAACGCGATTTTCTAGTAGTGGTTTTGCGGGATGCCACACTAGGTGAGTTGTGTTGGATGGCACATGCTTGTCTGTGAGTTTTTAGACATGCATATGCATGTGTCGCGGGCCGAGACGTTGGTCGCCGGTGTATGCATGGCGCGGATGTGTGTTGTATGTGAAGGCCGCCGACGTCTTCGTCACGTGTATATGCTTGTGTATGCTTTTGTGTGTTTGTGTGCAGGTGCCGGTGTGGTGCATTGTTGCCGAAATGTTGATTCATTTCTATTTCGGCCAACTTTTGCACCACCCATATGCCCTATTTACAAGGGAGGTGCTGCCGAAATTTTCTGGCGAGACATGCATGCATATGGTGTGATTCATTTCTCTTGTGCGCAGGCAACCATGGTGCGCCAAATGAGCGAAAGTACGGTGGCTAGATACAAGGCCCGGGCGACGGCCGTCATGGTTCGTACCAACAAGACCGAGATAAGATGTCCTTGCAAGACTTGCAAACTCAGGACCGTAATCAAACCTGATTCTGGGACATTGGAGAAGCACTTGCTCATGGGTGGATTCATGCCCGGGTACAATGATGTCGTGGAGGAGGAAGAGGCACCCCGACATGATCATGTTGAAGGAGATGCCAGACATGATGATGATCATGACGATGAGGAGATGCCGGACATGATGATCATAACGATGATGATGAAGGAGATGCTGGAAATGATCACCACGATGAAGGAGACGCCGGTGGCTGAGAAGACACAAACACGCAGACACCGCTAAGTTCGGCCCTGCAGGACCCTCATCTTCGAGAAGTGCTCCTCAAGGGGGGTTACAACACAATAGCGGCTGCGAGAGAGAAAGAAAATTTAGCGCAAATGGAGAAAGACATTGTTACTCCATTGTATCATGGGTGCCGGCCCGAGCATACACGTCTAAATGTAACCCTCAAGGCTTTGGAGATGAAGGTGAACAACAGATGGACCGACGTGAGCTTTAATGATAACATGGAATTCTGGGGCGATGTGCTTCCCAAGAATAACACATTGCCAAGAAGCATCGATGAGGCCAAGAAAGTCGTGTGCCCTCTCGACTTATCATACGTCAAGTACCACGCATGCATCAATGACTGCGCACTTTATCGGGACGAGTACGAGGATAGAGTGACATGTCCAGTGGCGGCCAACCACGATACAAGAGGGGTAACAAGAAAGTTCCTCATAAAGTTGTATGGTATTTTCCTATCACTCCCCGTCTATAGAGGTATTTCATGGACCCTAAGGAAGCGAAGCTCATGCAATGGCACGCGGAAAGGGTTCCACCGGAAGATGATCCCGAGAAGGGCCAGATCCTGACACACCCTGTAGACGCTAACCAGTGGAAGGCACTGGACATGGAGTTCGAAGACGATTTCGGGGGGGATCCAAGGAACGTGAGGCTAGGCATGAGCATTGACGGATTGAACCCCTTTGGCAACCAGAGTAGCACGCATAGCACCTGGCCCGTGTTCATATGGCCGTACAACATCCCCCCTGGTTGTGCACCAAGTAGAGGTACATGCACATGAGTATTCGTATTCAGGGCCCGAAACAACCGGGTATCGACATGCATCTGTATCTCGGGGTATTGAAAGAGGAGTTAGTCACGCTATGGGAGACGCCGGCCCGTACGTGGGACGCCTACACTGGAGACTACTTCGATATGAGGGCCGTGCTGCTCACGATGGTGCAGAACTATCCGGGCTACGCATATGTATCATGCCAGGTGAACCACGGACACAATGCTTGCGTCAGGTGCATGGAGAATACCCCACATATCCAGCTGCCGAGGGATCCCGGGTCTTCGAAAACCGTGTTCCCAAAGATGCGAAAGTGGCTACGTGCGAATCACGAGTGGAGGAAACGCGCGGATCTGTTCGATGGTACGGTGGAGCTCGATGGACCCCCGAAGAGGAGGAGCAGCGAGGTAATCAAGGAGTTGCTGGATAACTGGAAGGAGTGCCCTGCGCCGGGGAAGAAGCGTCCAAGGGTGAATCCACTCCGCGGCGTATGGAAATCGAGGTATGTTTTCTGGGACCTGTCGTACTAGAAATACCTCCACACGCCCCACAGCCTTGATCTCATGCACATCATCAAGAACGTGTGCGAGAGTCCGCTTGCCACTCTGTGTAACATGCCTTATAGGACCAAAGACGGGCCGAAAGCAAGATATGATATGA
This sequence comes from Avena sativa, assembly GCA_916181665.1. Taxonomy (NCBI): domain Eukaryota; kingdom Viridiplantae; phylum Streptophyta; class Magnoliopsida; order Poales; family Poaceae; genus Avena; species Avena sativa. Next base: position 59,114,133 of record OV702295.1, read on the forward strand.
TACATCTGGGCATCAAGGAAGCGCTTCAACAAGGAGGATGCCCCGATGATGATGATGATGATGATGATGACGACGAGGAAGAGACTCAAGGTCGGCTCAAGAGGGCTAAGCCGAACAACTACTACTGCCCCCTTCCTGCTTCACTATGAGCGAGGACGAGCTCGAGCAGTTTTTCAACACCCTCATAGGAATCAAGCTTCCTATCGGCTACGGAGGGAAGATATCCAGATACCTAGACGTACAGAAGAAGAGGTTCAGTGGGATGAAGTCACACGACTGATGGGGATATGCCTAACGGGGTATACCCAGCAGGACGTTTCCTATTGGCCCAAGCGTCAGCGAGTGGGCCTGCAGGACGGCGACTGGATCAAGACTTGGCGTGGACTCAAGCGACTGGAAGCTGAAAGCCCAGAAGCATAGTTAGGCCCAGTCGGACTAGGTCGTAGAATCTCTGAATCCTTAACTAATTCGGTTGTGATCTGTAAACCCTAGAGAGGTGAGTCTATATAAACCTCCCTAGAGGACGCATAGAGGATACGTTCCATCATACACCCAAGCGACTCGCCGCCTAGCCGACGAGCTCGCCCCATTGTACTCTCACCATAATACAATCTAGCAGGAGTAGGTCTTTACCCTCCGGGGGGCCGAACCTGGGTAAACCCTTGTGTCTCGGCCCTCATCTCGCACCGCAGATGGCTGGCCACCCTTGCCCCATGTTCTACTACTCGCTGCCGATTGCAGTATCTACCGTGGTCATTCCCACGACAGTGGCGCCCACCGTGGGGCCTGGCCGGTCAGGCCGGTGTTCTGCGGCGAGATCCAATCTGCCCATCAACGAGTCGATCGCCACCGGCCGCATGATCGCGATCGGCGAGATGCTCCAGACCTTGCCGAGCAGCTACGTCCCGGCGACGCGACCCGTCACGCATAGATTGATCCGGCCGGTCGGCACGATCAGCCTCTTCGTCGGCCTCACCGACGTCATCGTCTCGGAGGACTCGGCTCGCATCTGCGAGTCGCCGCCACGCGCCCCGCTCTCTGAGAGTCAGGTCCGCACGATTCACCGCCTCGCCTTCGAGTACGACTCGGCCCACAACAACGTGGCCGAAACCACCGCGGCCGCGGACGACGCGGCCGTCAACGACGACACCGATTCGGCGACCCCGACGTCACTCGCCGGATCCATCATCGCCGCGTCACCCGCGGGCTCCATCACCCAAGTCTCCAACGTCGAAGACTTTGAGGATCCCTCCATCCTTGGTATCTTTTACTTCGACTCCGGGTCAGAGAACTCCGCCGACCTCCAAGACGGAACCGGTCACCACGCCGCGACCTACATGGCGACTGGCACCGGAAGACCCCTTCTCCACGCCGATCCCACCAAACGCGATGGCAACGGAGGTCGAGGAACTCCGCCTAAAGCTGGCGGAGGCAGTCCGCAAGGAACAAGCCGAGCGCGAAAAATTTCGCCTCGAGCAGGTGATAGCGCAGGAGCTGTCGCGCTACCACAACTCCGAATCAGGTCGCGCCTGAACCCCACCGTCCAGGGGCGCGTCCTGAATTTCGACGACAAGAATGACCTGGCCCGCACGGCCGAGCGCGCGATCTGCAAGAATGCACCGCCAGGAGGAAGCACCCGTCCCCCACCAGGGGCAACAGCCAATGGTGCTCCACCACCACCCAACCGCGCACCCCTCAGGGACCAGCCAAGGATCGTGGTCTCCTCACAAGAGCGAGACGCGAACGGCCTCCCGCTGTTCTCCACCCCAATGGACAACCTCGTCGCGGGCCGATTAGCAATCGACAACATTGCAGCCACCAGGGAAGGCGCCCTGCAGATCCAGTACGCCAGGGCCCTGCTCGCCAAAGCGGTCGAGCAACAAAACGCAGGCGCTGACTCACAGGGTCGAATGTACTCGCGTTCATCAGGCAGCAGAGCGGCCTCGAGCGGCCGCCCCATGGCGGCGAACACTCTCAACTGCCCGCCACCCGAACCCCTACAGCTCCAACACCGACCCGCGAACGCGGCACTCTCCACCAACGACCCTCGGCCGGCGAACAACTTCGTCGCCGCCAACGGACAACCCGTCGACGCCCGCACCCACATCATCAACAACCAGAGCTGGCGTGCACGCCAGCCTGACGACCTGCGGCACACCCTCACCAACCGCCGCGACGGTGAACCGAGGGGATCGCTGAGCCGAATCGGGCCCCAGTGCTTCGGACCGATGATCTGAGGCGAAAGATACCCGGCGAACTTCAAAGCGCCGAAGGAAATAGAGAAGTACGACCCCTCGTACGATCCCTCCGTGTGGCTGGATACCTACCTCATGGCGATGGGGATTGCCGGACACACCGATCTACTAGCCGCACGCTACCTCCCCCTGATGATGGAGGGGGCGTACAGGCAGTGGATTAACACCCTCCCCGCGGATAGCATAGACTTCTGGGAGGAGATGCGCGATGCCTTCGTCAGGCACTTCGAGGGTTCATACACCCACGCCACCACCATCGAGGACCTGGAACGGTGCGTCTAGGGACCCCGCGAGTCGACCCGTGGCTGGGTCCAACGGTGGCAAGATCTGTGGTACAACGCGGTCGGCATCCACCCGGACACCACGATCCACTGCTTCAAGACCTCGTGCCGCTACGAGCCCCTGGTCGCCAAGCTCAAACGAGCATACCGCACACTCGACAACATACCGGACCTCCTGGAGATCGCAAAAAGGTACGCGGAAGAGGACCCAAACCAGGAAACCGACGACGAGTCGGGAGGACATCGCCGCACGAGCGGCCACGACAACGGGAGGCGGCCCGAGCTACGATATAGCAGCACTCGCCTCACTGGCAAACGCCGCGGTGACGCACGAGTCGACTTCGTCGCCAACGCCGGGTACGCGCAGCGCGAGCCCAAGAGCTTCCGCCGCGACGGCGACAACTATAAGGCAAAGCCGAGGTTCGATCCCACGGCCCTTCTCAACCAACCCTGTGTGTTTCATAGCAGGGAAGGAAAGCCCGCCACGCACACGACCTCCGAATGCCACTCTCTCAAGGAGATCGAGAAGGCATGGCGCGCGCGGGAAGACCCCGACAACAACCCGCCGAACGGCGGAAAGTTCGGCAGCGTCACCGGCTCGCTCCACACCTTCACCGGCTTCAACACGAAGCGTGAGTAGAAGGTCATCGCCCGCGCGGTCGCCGTCAATGCGGTGTCCCAGATAGACATCCCTCAGTTCCTCAACTGGTCCGAGCAACCAATCACTTGGAGCCGCGAGGACCACTCGCCGCAGATCGAGTATCTGGGCCGAGTCGCTCTGGTGGTCAAGACAAAGGTGGGGGACTACTGGCTCCCCAAAACGCTGATGGACGGCGGCAGCTCCATCAACATCCTGTACCTGGACACCTTCAGGCGACTGCGGCTCCCGCAGTCGATGATCGAGACAACCTACACCACTTTCCACGGCATCGTCCCGGTCGGAAAGCGTATAAGATCGGCAAGGTGACGCTGCCAGTCACCTTCGGCACACCAGCAAACTTCCGCACCGAGCGGATCGTCTTCGAGCTGGTGCCCTTCGACAGCCCCTACCACTGCATCCTGGGGCGCCAGGCGTTCGCCAAGTTCATGGCAGCACCCCACTACGTGTAAAACGCGATGAATCTACCCGGGCCGTGCGGCGTCATCACCATCCACGGCGACCCCGACATGGCCCCAGAGTGCGAGGCCAAAGGGGACGAACTCGTTGACGCCGTCATAGCAGCAGAGGCCAACCACGCTGAGGAGCTCGCCAAGTACGCGAGCGGGGTCAACAGCGACGACCCCACCATACTCAAGAATCCCAACTCGGAGGGCGGCAACTCCACCGCCTTCGAGGCAACGACGCATACCCGCACCGTCGAGCTGGTCGCAGGCGACTCCAGCCAGACGGTGACGATCGGGACGGGTATGAGTCCAGCATAGGAAGGCGCGCTCATCGAGTTCCTCCGAGAGAACAGGGACATCTTCGCATGGAAGCCATCCGACATGCCTGGTGTCCCGAGGGAACTCGCTGAGCACAAACTCAACACCGACCCCAAAGTGCGACCTGTTAAGCAGTCGTTGCGGCCCTTCAGTGAAGAGCGCCGCCGAGCCATCGCTGAGGAGGTGCAGCGTCTACTCACTGCAGTCTTCATCCGGCCAATCAAGTACTCCAAGTGGCTGGCAAACCCAGTCCTGGTCGAGAAGAAAAACGGGACCTGGAGGATGTGTATCGATTACACAAACTTAAACAGCACCTGCCCGAAGGAGCAATTCGTCCTCCCGCGGATCGGCCAAATCATCGATTCCACCGCGGGCTCGGAGGCGCTATGTTTCCTCGATGCCTATTCTGGGTACAACCAGATCAAAATGGCCATCGTGGACGAAGAGAAGACGGCGTTCATCACGCCATTCGGAGCCTTCTGCTACACCGCCATGTCCTTCGGCCTCAAGAATGCCGGGGCGACCTACCAGAGGTGCATGTAGGAGTGCCTCGCGAGCCAGATTGGCCGCAATATCCACGTCTACATCGACGATGTGGTGGTAAAATCCGCTCGCTAGAACGACCTACTCGCTGACCTGGCGGAAACATTTGCCAACCTGCGGAAGTACAAGATAAAGCTAAACCCAGGGAAGTGCACTTTCGGTGTGCCAACTGGACAGCTACTGGGATACGTTGTCTCCAAGCGCGGGATCAAAGTGAACCCCGCCGAGATCAACATGATTGCTCGACTTGGCAGACCCGAGTGCCTGCGCGACGTCCAGAAGCTGGCCGGGCGAGTCGCGGCTCTCAGTCGCTTCATCCCCCAGTTGGGAGAAAAGGCAATGCCCCTCTACCGCCTAATGCGCAAGAACCCCACCTTCCAGTGGGACAAGGAGGCAGATGATGCACTCCACGACCACAAGGAGGTGCTACTCGCAGCACCGCTACTCGCCGACCCCGTCGACAAGGAACCCATGCTGGTCTATGTCGCGGCTTCCGAACGAGTCGTCAGCGCCGTCATGGTCGTCGAACGGCCAGAGGAAGGAAAGGAACGCCCGGTGCAGCGACCAGTGTACTACATCAGCGAGGTCCTAACCGAGTCGCGCCAGCGCTACCCGCAATACCAGAAATTGGTATACGCGGTCTTCAAAGCACAGCGGTGACTGCCGCACTACTTCCAGGAGCACCCGATAATGGTCGTCTCCTCAGCACCGTTGCAGGACATCATCCGCAACCGCGAGGCGACTAGGCGAGTCGCCAAGTGGGCTGTCGAGATCGGCATCCACAACATCAAGTACGAGCCGCGCAAGGCGATCAAGTCACAGGCTCTCGCAGACTTAATCGCCGACTGGGAGGAGGCCCAGCAGCTAGAGAAGCTACCATACCTCCATTATTGGAGCTTACACTTCGACGGCTCCAAGAATGCAGACGTTCCAGGAGCAGGGATCGTGCTAACATCTCCGAAGGGCGACAAAATCCGCTACGTCCTCTACCTCGACTTCACCCCTGCACCAACAACATGGCCGAGTACGAAGCGCTACTCCACGACATGCGAGCTGCCAAGGAGATGAACGTCAATCGCCTGCGCTGCTACAGAGAATCCGACCTCGTCGCCGGGCAAGTCGCCGGCACCTGCGACGCCGTCTCCCCCACCATGGCGGCATACCGCCAAGCAGTGGACCATCTAGGTGGACACTTCGCAGGCTACTCTGTCGAGTGGATCGACAGGCGGAAGAATGAGGAGGCCGACGCACTCTCTCGCATCGGCTCGGCTCGACTCGCACCACCCGCCGAAGTCTTCCTCGACACCATCACCAAGCCCTCCGTCTCTCCCCCAATGGATATCGACATCAGAATCCCGCTGCAGCCAGAGGCAGCCCTGGTCGCACTAATCGCCGAGCCAAACGACTGGACCGCGCCATACGTCGCCTACTTGGAGGGAGGCACCCTGCCCGCGGATGAAACGGACGCCCGGATGATAGCACGCCGATGCAAATCCTTCGTCATCATCAACGGCGAGCTCCACAAGTGCAGCGTGACCGGCGTGTTCCAACGCTGTGTTCAACCCGCTGAAGGACGCAAAATCCTCCAAGACATTCACTCCGGCGACTGCGGCCACCACGCCGGCGCCCGCTCTCTGGTCGCAAAGGCTATGCGACATGGCTTCTACTGGCTCACCGCACACGCAGACGCTGTAGACATCGTCCAGCGGTGCGTCGGATGCCAGAAATACGCCAACCAGACCCTTGTGCCGAGGTCGGTGCTCAAGACAATCCCCATCACCTGGCCATTTGCCGTATGAGGCATGGACATGGTAGGCCCCTTCAAGAAGTCCCCCTCCAGCTTCACCCACCTCTTAGTTGCAGTCGACAAATTCACAAAATGGGTCAAGGCCAAGCCAGTCCGCAAATGCGATGGGAAGACCACCACCAAGTTCCTCTGCGAGCTCATCTATCACTACGGGTTCCCAAACAGCATCATCACGGACAACGGCACCAACTTCGCCAAAGGAGCCATGGCCGAGTTCTGCGAGGAACACCACATTCGACTCGACCTCGCCTCAGTCGCCCACCCGGAGTCCAACGGCCAGGCGGAACGCGCCAATCAGAGCATCCTCCACGGCTTGAAACCACGGATCCAAGTCCCACTAGAGCGCACCGCCGGGTGCTGGGTCGAGGAGCTACCCTCTGTTGTCTGGGGCATCCGCACCTCTGTCAATAGGTCGACAGGATTCACCCCCTTCTTCATGGTGTACGGCGCCGAGGCAGTCATGCCCACGGACCTCGAGCACGATTCACCAAGGATGGTCAACTATACGGAGGCCACAAACAAACTCGCACGACAAGACGGAGTCGACCAGCTCGACGAGGCACGCGATCTAGCTCGCTCCCGCAGCGCCATATACTAGCATGGGCTCCGCCGCTACCATAGCCGGCGACTAAGGACTCGCACTTTCCAGGAAGGCGACCTGGTACTACGCCTAATCCAGGACAAGAAGGGCATGCACAAGCTCTCCCCCCTTGGGAGGGACCATTTGCCATCAGGCGAGTCCTAGGCAACGACGCCTACTACCTTACCGACGTCCGAGGAGACGAAAAACTCGACGTCAAGAGGCCGTGGAATGTAAACCTCCTACGGAAGTTCTACTCCTAGAACTCCATACTTGTACTCTCCAACCGCTATGAAATAAAACAGATCGGTTACCGAAAATTGTGTCTACTCTCCGTGTCTTGTGCCACTCGCACTCATAATAACAGCGTTATGCTATTCGCAGAAGTCAACCTCTGGTAAAGCGATCGGCACGGCCAAGTAGTGCGGCACGAGGGCACTGGGAAACTCCAGGCCTCGTAACGTCCACGAAAAACGCCAACCCGGAGCCCCATTGGAGTCGCCTAACTCGACTGGCTCACCGAGCCAAGACAACTGCATTCGCTCCTTAAAGCGACCAAGTCCTCCGCATCCTCGGCACAGCGACTCGAACGGCCAAGTACGACGCTCGGGGACCGACGCCCAGCCGAATACGAGTGACTAGGGAAAAATGCCAAGTATGAGAGCGCGCCCAGGACTCGCCACGTGACTGATCTTCTAGATCAGGCAGGAGAGACGCGCTAACAACTACGCGCTTAGTCCTCACCTACCTTGGAGCTGCGACTAGAACCATCAAGTACCACGCTCGGGGACTCGGCAACCCGACCTTGTTCGCGCCCAGGAAAACGGTCAAGTAAAGAGCACCCCTGGGAGTCGCCTTGCGACTGGCTTTCCGAGCTATGGCGAGTCAACCTCAACTCATTAAAAGTTAACAAACATATAAAAATGAGGTAAACCCCATAAAAAGGGCGGACGCGCTCGGGGACTCGTTTAACCAAAATCCGAAATCGCAAAGCGAATGACAAAATAACACGAGTTTCCTTCATAGCAGCACAAAGTTGTTCCAAATACAAGGAAAGTTCAATAGTTATCTTGCACTAACGCCTAAGGGCAAAACACTTCTACTCCGCAGGTTCTGACACAGGCGCGGCACCGTCCCTGCGACTACGGATAAAAGGCACGTACGGGTTCGACGGGTACGTCATCAACTCGCCCGCCATCACCGCACGGAACGGCTGCTCGGCCTTGAAGTCCCGATGCTTCGGTTCGGGATCGTTGGGGGCGACAATCGTCTCCTGATAGGGGAGGAGGTCGCCCATATATCGCCCAAAAGCGATCGGAATACACCGCGGCCCGGTCCGTCGGCTTCAGCACCTCGGCAATCTCCACAGAGTTCGTTGACGAGGGGTAGCCGCTCGTAACATCGTCGAGGTCGAAGTCCTCTGGGAAATGGGCAAGCCCAAGGCTGAGCGCCCTCGCCGCCCCGCGCAGGAAGGCCGACCGTGTCATGAATTTGACGACTGATGGAGCCTTCTCCAGGTAGCGCCATACCTCGACGAGGTCGCTGGGGATTACCTCTGTGGGCGATATCTCCTGAAGATACGCTCTAAGGCAAGTCATGGACAACGCGGCCGAGTCGACCAGGGTGGTCACACATTGCCGCGCGTTGTATGACGGCGCCTCCTCCGCGCTATCAGTAATCTGACCTGTGGAACAGAAGCGGGAAGTGAGCACACCAACGACTTCACAATGCAGTTGTTGCAGGCAGAGGGAAGAAGGAAGCTTTACCAATTAGCGGTCGGCAGAGGCCCGTGATGAAGCTTTGAAGAGAAGAGAAGTCGTTCTGCAGCCCAGTAACGAGCGCGTCAGACACTTTCCACTCTTCAGCGGCAGACGTAACAGCAGCTTTCGCTCGCCCTTCCACCGAGCTCGCTTCCGCCTTCGCCTCCTTGAGCTCACGCTCCAGGTCAGCGATTCGCTTTTCGGTCGTACTCAAAGCAGACTGAGCCGCCGTCAGGTCACCCACCGGGACAAGGCCTCGGCGAGCATCCTTCGCCTCGGCTGCAACTGCTTGAAGCCCCTTGTTCGTCTCCTAGACGGCAACGAGCTCCTTCTCCAAGCGACACTTCGTAGCAAGCCATTCGGCCGACTCGCGCTGCAGGCCCTGCGCACACACTACAACGTCAACAACAATGAAATTCCTAAGTGCCACCCGCTGAAATTCAGCGACTAGGCACTCGGGGACTGGACAATGAAATTCCTAAGTGCCCACCCGCTGAAATTCAGCGACTAGGCACTCGGGGACTGGACAATGAAATTCCTAAGTGCCCACCCGCTGAAATTTAGCGACTAGGCACTCGGGGACTGGACAATGAAATTCCTAAGTGCCCACCCGCTGAAATACAGTGACTAGGCACTCGGGGACTGGACAATCGAAATCCTCAATGCCCACCCACTGAGATTCAGCGACTAGGCACTCGGGAACTGGATGATATAAAAACGTTAAGAATCCGACCACTGAAATTCAGTGGCCCGATCCTCAGGGACTGGACATACCTGGATGGCAGCTCCTAGCATGCCGTGAAGCTCCAGCGCATCCACAGACGCAAGCACGACCGGAGTATGGCCGCAACGCTGCTCAACCTCCACCTCGGTGACCCCAGGCATCCGGCTCATCGGCGCCGAGCCACTCGCTGCAGCCGCCTTCGCCATGAAGCGAGGGAAGGTCGCTGCAGATGCCGCTGTGCCACTCGGAGCCGGCTTGTCCACATCGGGTGAGGCAACACCCTCCTTGGTCTTCAAGGCCACTTCCGTTGCAGTCGGAGGATCGCTCGGAGCAACCGCCGAGTCGTCAGAGACCGTGACGACATCGTCGCCTTTCGTCCTCTTGACACCTTCGGCGGGAGCAGCGACTTCGTCATTTTTCCTCTTCCACGAGGAGTCTTCCTCGGTGGCAACTAGCAGAACCTTGGCCACAGAAGGATGGCCGATCTTTTTAACACCAGTCCTGCGAAACAGTGTTATGAATAATACTGTCCGACTAAAACGAAAAACAAGCAGATGAACAGCACTCACTTGGCGACTGGTATGAACCGTAGACCGGTGCGGATGCTAGCCGGCTTTTCCAGCTCGGGCCCAACTTCCGAGTGAGGCCCGTCTCGAACACATCATGTGCCCAAGACACTGACGGCTTCTTCGAAGATGAAGCCACGCCAGGAGCCTCCGTGATAATTGTTGCGGGAGCCTCCCTTGGAGGCGAGGCCCCTGTGGCTGGAGCAGCCCCCAAACCAACGATCGGGGCAAATGGAGGTGGTAACGACGCTAGCGGCGCCTCATCCCTGGGGTTGGCAGCATCTGGTGCCACGCTCGCGTGAGCCTCTGCGTCCCTAGCCGAGCTAGTGGCATCGGAGCTGCTCGCAGATCGGGGCGGAGATATCTGCCTCGCTGGCTTCACCTTCTTCTTCGGCGGAGCTTTCTTCTTCATCTTCGACGGCGTGGCCTCGCGATGTGAGGTGTGCTCGGGAAGCTCGTCGTTGTCGTCATCGTGGGGCTCGAGGGTCTTTCTCGCCTCGAGCTCGCGCTGGTGTTGACCGCGGGTCTTGCGAACCGTGGGGGCCGCAACTTCGACGGGCTTGTCTTCACCGTTGCCGTCGTCGTCGCCTCCGTTGCTGTCGGCGTCATCTCTGGCGGGAGATGACTCGCTTCCGTCCTGGACGGACGAGCTTGAGTTCTCATCATCCGTGGGTGGAAGCCACCCTTCCACCACTTGGAACAACTACAACAAGAACAAACAAACTAAGCACGACCACGAGTGCACAAGCTGCGACTGCGAGTGTTAACAGGATAACAACATACTGTTGGAGCTGGGCGCCTTGAAGTATAAGGGGCGACACCGGCCTTCGCATCAAGGTACACCGCCTGAGTGATCTTCTTCAGGGCCAGGGTGTAGTCGTTGAGTCTCCACTCAACGAGGCAGGACTTCGTCGGGTCGTTCTTACCCATATATTCATACATATATTGCTCGCGGATGGCCAAGGTCACGAGCCGCCACCCGAGCCAGCAGTTGTAGAGGTTGATGGTCTGGAGGCCTTTCTTCTTCAGGCCGCGGATGGTTTGCAACATTTTGTCAACAACCATCCGCTAGTCCAGCGGGAGCTTGGCGACCTGGAGCCGACGCGGCTCGGGCCAGTTGGCAGAGTATCTTGGAAGCGTCACTTCATCGTCTGGAGTCGACTCGGTGACGTAGAACCAGAACTTTTTCCACTCGTTCGCCGCCTTAGCGGGCAGCATCAGATCGAAGAACGACGCCTTCGCCTTCAGTTGGAATGTCAGGCCGCCCGCAGCTAGCATCGGGTCGCCTGTCTCTTCGCGGCTGATTCTCCCGTGGAACAAGTCTTGCCACAGGGGAAAGTAGGGCCTGCAGCCCAGATAGCACTCGCAGAACTCCACGAAGATGGTGAGCTGCTTGATACTATGCAGACCCAGATCCGATGGCCGGATTCCGTAGTAGGCGCAGAAACGCCAGAAGAAGAGGGAAGTTGGGAAGCCCAGCTCCTGCTCCAGGTGGCTGGTGAAGCAGATGAACTCTCCCTCGCGTGGATCCGGAGTCACTTCTCCAACCGCGGGGATGCGCCATCTGCCGGCGCGGAGGATCCCAGCCTCCTCGAAGGATGCTAGTAGCGCTTTAGTGCACTTGGATCTGCCCCACGGCTCGGTGGAGGGGGCCATCGGTTGGAAATTCGGGAAGGTCGAGGATCTCTGGATTGTTCTGATCGCTGTGCGGAATGGGGAAACAGAGATGGGCGGAATCGGAGGAAGAAAGGAGAAGCGTTTCCCCGTTTGCCTATCATCCTCCTTATATAGCGGTTGCTACCCGCCAGTTTCGGGGGCCGTTACTACGCGGTAATTACGCCGAAGTTACCGTTGGATTACCCAACGGCTAGTTTAACCCCAATTGACGGTCCAACTTCATCCATTCGACTCGTCGCTCCCAGCGACTCGACGACTCGCCGACCCGATCACTATAACAGTGACTAAGTATTTGTCGACCCGTTCGCCGAGCTGCGGCACGATTGGTCGCCGTTATTCCGACTAAATGACTAGTTCTTTCCTTTGTTCAGGAGTCCGCCGCCGATTCGACTAGGCGTCCGCATTGGACCCGCATACTCCGACTGCCAGCAAAACACCTGTGACAAATCAACGACGGCCTTGGGGACTACTGATGGGGATATGCCTACCGGGGTATACCCAGCAGAACGTTTCCTACTGGCCTAAGCGTCAGCGAGTGGGCCTGTAGGACGGCGACTGGATCAAGACTTGGCGTGGACTCAAGCGACTGGAAGCTGAAAGCCCAGAAGCGTAGTTAGGCCCAGTCGGACTAGGTCGTAAAATCTCCGAATCCTTAACTAATTCGGTTGTGATCTGTAAACCCTAGCGAGGTGAGTCTATATAAACCTCCCTAGAGGACGCATAGAGGATACGTTCCATCATACACCCAAGAGAGTCGCCGCCTAGCCGACGAGCTCGCCCCATTGTACTCTCACCATAATACAATCTAGCAGGAGTAGGTCTTTACCCTCCGAGGGGCCGAACCTGGGTAAACACTTGTTTCTCAGCCCTCATCTCACACCGCAGATGGCTGGCCGCCCTTGCCCCATGTTCTACTACTCGCTGCCGATTGCAGCATCTGCCGTGGTCATTCCCACGACAACGACTATCATGTGCTGATGACGCAGATACTCCTAGTTGCGATCCGAGGGATCATGGACGAGCACGTCCGTGAGACGTTGTTTGGCCTCTACAACTCCTTCGACGTCATCTCTAGGAAGGAGATCGGGATGAAGTAACTCGAGACCCTGCAGGACAAGATCATCGTGATACTCAACGATCTCGAGATCTACTTTCCCCCCGCGTTCTTCGATATGATGTTGCATCTTCTTGTCCACCTCGTCGATGACATCATCCAGCTCGGTCCGCCGTTCCTACACAACATGATGTCGTTTGAAAGGTTGAACGGTGTGCTCAAAGGATACGTTCGAAATAGGGCGAAGCCGGATGGAAGCATAGCCAAGGGCTTCATGATCTACGAGTGCATATTGTTCTACCAGAATTATATGCAGTCTGAGGAACCTGTTTGTCTCCCGAAGCGCAAGCCCTTCGGCAGGATCGCTGGAGTTGGTCACCGCGAGGGCTTCGCAGCAGTGCACGCCATCTTCAAGGGTCAGTGCCCAGACTATGACAGGGCACACTGAGTCTCGCTACAGCACATACAAGTGGTCGGTCCTTGGGTGGAGAAGTACAAAAGCTTGATTGATAACAGGTTCATCGACACGGGCCGGCGGAGGACGAGGGGAGACGTGACGAGAGAGCACAACTCTACCTTCACGAGTTGGTTCAAGAAGGAGCTGCTCCTTCTTAATGAGGGTAAGGCACCTGCTGGCGATGATAGACACTTATTCATCCTGTCGCAGGGCCGCTCGTTCAACGTGAGGACCTATCAGGCATACGACATCAACGGGTACACTTTCTACACAGAGGAGAAGGACAAGAATAGTGAATATCAGAACTCGGGTGTCACGTTGTTATCCTACGCCGACGAGGAATCCAATATGAAGGAAAAGTTCTTCGAAAGGATCAAGGAGATCTGGGAACTCGACTACTGTGGAGAGAAGATGCCGATGTTCCGGGTCAGATGGGCCAAGAACGTCGAAAAACAAGACCGGTATTTCACAACCATGGTTATACCCGAAGCCAAAGCATCAAAGGCGGTCGGCGCGAATATCAGGCGAAAAACGAGCCATGGGTACTGGGTAGCCATGTGGATCAATGCTTCTTCATTACCGATCCTACAAGGCCTACCCGCGTTGTCGTCAGGAGGGGGGAAAGGGGCATTATCGGAATGGAGGGAGCCGCCACCAAGCAAGACTTCGACAAGTACGGCGATCCGAAGATAGAAGAGGAATTCGACAAGTTCTTTGACAACCCTAGCGTGTATCCTCATCTTAGAAGGAAGACCACCCTCCCCTCTAAAGCATGTCCGTACACGAGAAGAAATCCACAAGTTCCAGGGCTCAATTACTCTCCCGTGACGAAGAAGGGCAAATGGATCGTGACGAGACGTCGACGCTAGCTCGTTCGGAAGCAACATCGCACGAAGTGACCTTTTTTGTGTATGATGTATGCATGTGCGCAATCGTGTGCGTCAAGTCGACAAAATACTATACGTGGTTTTTTGGAGTAGGGTGTAGATATACACAAGATTATTGGTGGTTTTTTTGTAATAAATTTATTACCTACCCGCAATTATATACATGTTCTCACTTTATATCTTGAAAATATTGGTGCTACTATGTTTTAGAAATAGTAGAAAATTATTATTTGTAATGAGTAAGTGATATTCGTTAAATATGAAACTTAAAAATTGTGAAAGAATGTTTTTATTTAAAACAAAAAAGTGTTGGAGTGCTAGGAATCGAACCTGGCACCTCCAGGTTTTAAACGTACAACCAACCCAGAACCACTAGGCTATGCAAGCGCGTTGTTGTCAACATTGCACTGCGCAACCTTTTTAAGTAATGCCAGGGGAGTTCGTGGCGAACCCCCATATCGGTGCGCCACAGATAACTTGTCTATGGCGCACCGATATGGGGGTGCACCACGAACTCCCCTGACTTAGCCAAAATAACCGCATCGCATCCCTTCTATCCCATTCTTCCCCAAATTCGATCCCATTTGCCCCCCCCCCCCGTGCGCTCCCCTGGCCGTGCGCTCGCCTCGCTCCCCCGCCGCTCGCCGGACCGCCCACCAGTGCCTCCGCTCGCCGGATCGCCTGCCACCGCCTCCCGTCCGCAGGTACTCGTCCGCCCTCTCCCATCTCTCTTTCCTTGCCCTCCTCATCCCCCTCATTGACGAACCCTAACCTCACCCCTCCCCTCCCCTCTTCCCTCCCCTCCCCTCTTCCCACCCCCTCTCTAACCTCTCCCCTCTCCGGCAGCCACCACAGGAGGAGGAGCACCTCAGGACCAGGAGGAGGAGGCTCGTCTGCACTACCTCGACAAGGCCCGCAACACCTCAGGACCTAAGGACCAGGAGGAGGAGGCCTGCTCGCACCATCGTACCTCGTCAAGGCCAAGATCCCCTCCACCACGTGAGCCTCTTCCTCCCCTCACTGCCTCTCCCTGTCATCAAGTTCTTGGTCCATCTTGACCATTACTGGAAGCAACGATGTGTATACCTTTGGTTTGTATCTTGACCATTATTGGAAGCACCACAGCCAACGTCAGGCCCATATGAAATAACAGCAAGTAAACATCAAAACTTCTGAAATGCAAGCTTTTGTTATACATGGTCTGGAAACGCATCAAGCTTGTCAACTAACACTAGCTATTGTTTCCTTCTGCATAAGTAGGCTAGTAGTAGAGAAGATAAATTCTCCTGTTTATAGAGGTAAACCAAGAAAAAATAGAACCCTAATGTTGACAGCACATATCTCCCGTCTTCCTTTAATAACTAGTGATGTTGACTCAAACTTATCAAACTCTTTGGAGCCAGTTGTCATATTCTTGATTGATGGAGCAGTTGTTCAACCTAGGCTGCCACAACTCAAGCTTCAGTTACAATAGATAGTGTGTAATGTAGAGCACGAGACTAACAAGCTGGCAAACTGTGCAATCACATCAGATAGTCAGATACAAGCTTAAACCCTCACAAGACTATAGCTTTACCTTTAGGTGAGAAATAGAAACACTTGTGACCATAGGAAGCAGGAGGTTTGTGCAACTAAAGAACTAGGTCTACTTATCTTTTCAACTTCCAATTAGCATACAAGGGACCAAAGTAACCAAAGACAATAATGGCAAATTATTCCATATTTGAAATTTAATGGTATCAAGCACATGTTCTGTATATACTCGCGTAAGTGCATTTGTTCTTGCCTTGTAGAAAGGTTACCTAGATTATATTTTGATGTATTCACTTTTGTTGTAGTTACTTGACGGTGGCAGCACAATGATTGCTAGTGTAAAGCATAGTGCTGCCCCGTGGTTTAGCCATCTTTTTGTTAGTTTATATGTTACGTGGTTTCTCCGTTTGTTCCGAAAGTCTAGGATTAAGTACTATGGAGGTCCTCTTTTTAACCAAAAATAAATTTAATGGTGTCAAGCACATGTTATGTATATACTCTCGTAAGTGAATTTGTTCTTGGCTTGTAGAAAGCAAAGTCGACTGCCTTGTGCTGCAATGAGTTCTTAGAAATACTTGTGTGGCTACTTGTTTTGTCCATTTAGCTTGTCTTGTTAAGTGGTTTGTTCAGTGTGTCAGCATGCCTGATCTTGTCTCAGCTCCCAACTTTATCAATTCTGGATTATTGTTTTTGTTTTGATTTGTTGATTTGTTCAATGGTTGATATAATTGATTTGACTGATCAATTTTGATGTTATGTTCTACTTGCCTGATGTTCTGTATGATGCTGAATATCCAGCAAGTGTTTCGACCTTCCGATGATACTGCTAGTCTCATTTCAAGGAGATTGAAATCCTGATCATTGTGGTTGTGATTAAAATCCTAGTTATGTGGGTACTACTGTGACATGGGGGTCTCTTATCATTGTGGTTGTTATGGCATACCCTGATCATATATTGTGGATGTTTTGTGTATGTTGCCGACCCTCTGTGGTCGCCGAAGGCACATTTTGTGCCTCTTTTTTAGTGAATTGTTGCAGGGATCTCAAATGAGTGCCCGTTACTCTCGAAATGTTGATTCATTTCTGTTTCGGTTGAGAAACGGGCACTCCTATGTAGACATTTTTAGGGGAGGTGCTGTCGAATTTTTTGGTCGAACTAATGTACTAACAAGTTCTATTTTCTTGCATAGTGCAACAATGTCAACCAGACACATCAACAACGGTGTCGGCACATCAAAGGACCCGGGACCGAGTGTTGAAGAGCAAGCCCGGCAATCTAACCTCAAGTTTTGGGAGTTGTCCTAGAGGAGGGAGGAGGAGGAAATAGATGGGATGGCGGACAATGAAGGCGATGCCGGATCGTCGTCAGGTGATGACAGCGAAGATGAGACAGGGGCCAAGGATGAGACCACCACCGACGGCGGCGACAACACCGATGCCGGTGAACGCACCGCCGACGGTGAACAGACGACTGATACCGGTGAACGCACCGACGGCAACGGTAAAGAAGGTTGTGAGGAAGCCTCGGCCACCTCCAACGCTCGGCAGTCAGCACCAGGAGTTCACCCAAGTGTCCCCGACCGGCGCGCCCGAGGAGCCAAAAGATCTTGCCCCTGGCTACGGGGTCCAAATCGTGTGCATGGTCCGGGAGGTCGTGACGATCAACACGCGGAACCTCCAAGATCCCGCCAACGTTCACCTCGTCGAGCTCCTCATGGATAAGCTTCATGGGCACTACATGTTCCCGAATGAATTCGACGACAAGGTGGTCAAGGGAAATATCGTGAACCAGGCGGCGCTCACGAAGATGAGCACGGCCTTGGCCAAATGGAGAGCCCGGGTGAAGAAGAGGATCGACGATAAGAAAAGATGGGAGGAGATAAAGGCCAAGGAGCCGATGCTCGAGCACAATGACTATGTGCTCTTCAAGGAGACGCTGGAGACGGATACCGCGAAACTCGACTCGGCGTGGGGGAAGAGACTCTACAACCAGAACATAGGCCACCACCGCCTCGGCAGCGGCGGCTACAGAGCAGCCCGGGAGATTTGGGACAAGGAGGACGCCGAGCTTCGGTGTCTAGGCAAACCAAACAGGTGGGACCGATTCACGGACCCGTAGGTGAGGAACTTTGTGCAGGCATGCTACTTCTTGTGCCCCATAACAAAGGAGTTAAAAACCGAAGATCCGGTCGTGCAGGACTTTGAGAAACTCCTGGTAAGACACTTACCGCGATCAGTAGTTCATATTATTTGTAATCGGTAATGAATCCATCCATTGTAGTACTAAATGGTTTCCGCCTATGCTTGTGGAGGAAGCTGAAATAGCGGCCACGGCAGGTATCGAAGAGGGTGTAAGGGAGGCGTGGGACACTCCTTTCAATAGGGCAGTCAACGCCAAAAAGAAGAGGCCCAAGAACAAGAAGATGACGTCCGGTGGACGTGTTGCCGTCTTTGGGCTGACCATGAAGGTCGGCGTCCACTTCAAAGAGGATGCAAATACCAGGAAGGAGAGGAGGGACAAGAGAGCGGCAGAGCAGGAACAGAAGATCGAGCAGCCCGAGGTAGAAGTGGCCTAGATGCCAGCAAAATTGGAGGCCAGGAAGGAGGCGAAGATGGAAGAGAAGATGCGGAGTATGTTCCCTTCTCACCTTTGGGAGGGTTTGGCCAAGTGGAATGCGGCGGTGGAGTTGGGCCGATCTGGTGCCCAGCATGAGCGGCAGCACCTCTCAACAGCACCCGTCGCCGAACTTTGTGACCCCGCCCTCCAACCCCTCTATGCATCCTCTTCCCACGTTGGTGAGCCTGCAGTCGGCAGCGCCCAACAACCAAGCTCAGACTACGGCGCCCAAAACCCAAGCTCATCCTGCAGCGGCGCATGCACCCAACACCAACCCGCATGAGCGGGAGCAAGAGATGACGCAGTCTCACGTGTCCACACTTGCCGAGCTCGACGCCCTCACAACAGTAAGTGTTGAATGCTTCATCGTAGGGCTTGCGACCTCACACACAATGAATTAACACACATATATGTTGTCCTGCAGGATGCCAATTGCACATTGCTTCACAAGGTCTATGGCGTGTTGAGGGATGTAGGAAAGGGCGCCATCATTCAACCCAAGGGGCTCATGATGCACAGCAAGCCAATCCTACTGGCTGGTTCTGGGTCAAGGTCGTGAGGCCCCTGAAGGGTTTCGAAAGAATAGACCCGCCTAGGCAACCCGAGGGAGCCGAAGAACATAAGGACCTTGAAGGCTGCTACGGCTGGCCCATGCTATGGCCCAAGAGCCAGCTTCGGCTTGCGAAGGACGACAAAGTGCGGTGACCCAGCATACCACTGCAAGATGTAGTATACTATAGTCGTTGACATAACACCAATGAAACATTGTTCACTAGTATTACATCCCTCAGAATGGCACAACAGAAACACAGCGGGTCCAATACATGGCTAAAGGTTACAACTCACTCTTTACATAAGATCCAGAGAACACTCTAGGTTCAAGATAGAGAAAGACTTCTTACGGAGAAGAATCTAAACTAAACAACGTAAGAATGATTATACTATTGAGTCTAATATTCAGACTAAGAGGTTGGCATTGTTGCTATTGCAACACACTACAGAAATAGGTTCTTTGGCTAGAGATAATATTCCTATCTAATCAATAACTTTCGTCTTCACTTGAGTTGAGATAGATGTTGACTTCCTTGACTTCGTTGAAGAGCTTTAGCTGGTCTAGATAAGTCCTGGAGCATATCTTGATGTAGACATCATTTTAATGGCTTCAGAATCTAGCAAGGGTTAAGAAGATACTTTGAGTACGAGCGTACTTAGCAAATTGACTAGAAAAGGAGTGCTTGATGCACTATATCTACAGCCACATACCGTAGGTCGTAGGCAGTGCAAGTTTTCAGAAACATTTCTTTAAAGGTTGCTTTTATTCTGAAAAGCTATGTCCGTCAGCCTTCACGGGTTTACCAGAACCTTCATTGGGTTCCTTTCCCGCCGCGTTCGCAGCTCCTTCCCGGAACAGGGAGTAACAAGTTACAGTTCTTACATACTACAGAGGTGCGTTACTTTACCCATGAGAGATCAACACTTTGTTGCACAACCGGGCAGCTTATTCCCGTCCACAATTCCATGATGTGGGGCCCAGAAGATGATCCAAGCCAATCACTGCCCCCTTCGTGACCCCGCATGCCTCCTTGGTGTACACCATGCCCACATAAAGAATTACGGCAATGGTTTGTATAAACCGTTAGATGTCAGAACTATCGTGGGACGTTGAGGGATCCCACCCATATGCTGCATATCCTCTACGAATTACCAATTAATATGCACGCTACAAGGATAACAGCCACGACCTGCACATCCGGCTTCATGCGAGAGGAAGAAGATACGGATGATTTCTCCGTCCCATTCCAAATCTGATGGTCAACACGTAATATACGGCGCTAGAATCACTGGCGACATTGGTTGTTAAGTCCTAGGTGATATAGTTCTAAACAGTGGTATTCCAACTGTCAGATTTAATAGATTAGCTGATCACCCTGGATCAGTAATCAATAGTTCACATTATTATCAAAAATAGTGTTTTTAGACCTTTTTCAAATGCAGGTGAGGACAACACTGGATTTGTAAAATTACTTTATAGAAAATAAACAAAGTACATGAGCAAGTGTGAACTTGCCTTTTGTGATTGCAAGATTATGCACTCACGGTCTTCGAGTCAGTATAAGATCCAAAATCTGAAATCAGCATCATTGGTCCGGTAAGGACTAATGTTTAAAAAAGCAATATTCCTTTATGCATAAGTAATGTGATGCATGTTCTACTCGCAAATCCCGGGGATAACGTTGTCCTAGGGTTTGTATTCTGGAATAGATTACTTTGAAATGTGTGGTCCTTTTAGATAAGATTCATAATTGTAGTTTTATTAGATTTTATGAGTGGTTGTAAACAACACATATGTAGGAGTAAAGTATAAATACTTATGACATACTAGTTAGGATTTCTTATACAAGAGTTCTTATTTAAAGTGGCAAAAAGGGTAACCTTTGAAGAAAAGGTTTCTCTTCTAAGGTCTAAACAAACTTTGTGGTTAGTTAGTGGTGGTTGATGTTGTTTGTTTTGATCAAATGGCTTGACTTTAGTTGCTTTATAGATTAACTACTTCAGACCAAAGTTTACTATAAAACATGTAATAATGTGTATGGTATTATATTCAGATTCTTGGAGACTAAAGTTAACTTTAAAATATAAATAGTTTTGAAAGTATAGTACTTATACATTGGTATCTTGTATATTTGAAAGGTGTTCTTTAAGTTACTTAAGAATGTTTATTCTGTTACTTGAGTAATGGTTTCTTGATTTGAGTATGGGGTAATATCATTTATCTTTTATAGATAAGTGAGCATATAAACCCACATAATGTTACTTAACTACTTATGGATTTATATAGTGTTGTAGTAGTTTTTGAAATTTGGTGATTAATATGGTTTTAAAGAAGATTTGATTGTTCACTAGTTGTTCTTTAAGGACTTTATTATTAGTGGAATTCTTTTTAGAGTTAATCTTTTTTTAAGGTTGTAGATCTTTCTAAAATAAAAACATTTATAATGTTTTAAACCATTATGGCATTATATTATTAATATTTGAGTCTAATACTATTTATTAGACTTATTTAACTCATTATAAGAATATTAATAAGTTTTATTGATCTTTATGTGAATTATAAATGAAGTAAATAAGTTTGAGTGTGAGTTAGTAAAATATTTGAATTTTTATTTAATTCAAAAGTATAATATTAGATTTTTATCATGTAGATATTATTTTTGTGATCATTTTAGTATATTACATTTATTTTTGTGATTAATAAATAATAAGATATCATTTTTTATAATTCTTATTATTTTATAATTACTAAATAGATATTAAGTATTTATTTAAGTGAAATAATAATACATAATTTTAGTTTTATATTGGAATTATTACTTTTCCAAGATTTTTGGTATTTTATTTATATTTTTAATATTTACCATTTTTAAAATATGAATTATCAAAGTTTTATTACTTATAAAACCTTTATTAAATAACATTTATTTAAATAATCATCATAATAATATTTGATAATAGTTTTAAGTTGTAGATTTTATTTTTTTGAAAATTTTCATATATTATACATATTTTTTTGAATTATAAATCAAAAGTTATTAATTAAACAAGTTTAATCATTTATTTGATTTCTGGAATATTCTTAATTGGATTATAACATTTTATTTTTTTCTAAACAGAAAATTACTTTTTACACCACACTGAGAGCTAGCCCCAGTCACTGACCTGTGGGCCATTGTACACCTCAGCTCTCAGGTCTAGAAATGCTTTTTCTACTGACCCCTCTCTACTCACTATCGATGACATGTGGGCCCTGGACCATGTCATCCACCACGCGAGGCAAAGACCAGTCAAACGAGCTGACGTGGCCCATTCATGAGGTAAGCATGGCGTCAGCATCGCCACCACCGTCGGTGAGTGGTCACCGGCGACGATCTACGACGTCCTAGCAAGCGAGATATGACTAGTTCGAACAAGAGCAACCAAATGAACCTAATAGTGGCAGCGCCGCTTGGAAATGGTCATCAGAGGGTCATCGGCGATGAGCTACTACGGCTGCCAGCAGCGATGCTCAACAAAACTTGACCTACGGTGCGAATCCGCAAACGAAACTAGGGTCCAGAGATGCGTATGCTTACCCTGATGATGATAGAGTGGTCGACGAGGACAGGCACGGTCGGAATCGAGCTCCCCGACGAGGATTCCGACGAACTGCTGCGAAGAGGAATGACCAAATTCACCCGCTCCAGTGCTCCCCTTGCTGCAAGCATCTGCCCAGAGGATCTACGGAGGATGGCGCTTCTCCATGACGGCTCAGAATGGTGTGGGGAGGCGTAGTTTGACGGCAAGAGGTGGCACCGGTGAGCTAGGGTTCGGTCTCGTTCGTATCTGAGAGGATAAGGAGGGATTGGGGATAGGATGGAAGCAAGGCATTAATGTGGCCTTCTTATCCCCTCCTAGCAATGGCGGCGAGTATCTTGGCGCAATGACGGCGATGACGGCATCGGGCGGCTGCGAGCTCCGCCAGCGAGCTGCCGGTGTGAGTGACGGTGACGACGATGACCGTTTTATGAATAACCCCCTGACGTTTTCTTTGGCTCAACCCGCGGTCCTCTCCTGACCCCACTTGTCAGCCACTGACAGAAAAGAACCTGGGCTGGTTACTGGGCTGTTGTGGGCTGCACAGGGCGTTAGATAGGTGTAGAGTTGTTGGGTTGTGGCCAGGTTTGGTTTTTATTTGTTTTATCCTTTTTCTATTTTCTGTTTTCTTATTCAGATTTGAATTTGATTTATATTTTGAATCTTTCTTTGTATAATTTGTTTCCTGAATATTTACAACAATACAAAAATATACCTAGCCTCATTTGTGAATTCTTATTATAACCCCTTTTTGTATTTCTTGTATTTACTTAATGTGATCCCCCTTGTTAATATTTTATATAAACTTTCCTATTATTTTTCTCTCCTTATTTTAGTTGGGGATTTCTTGAGTAATATATTCTTATTTGTTTATAACTCAACTTTTAGTGAGCTCATAATTTGAATAGAAACTTTATATATATGTATAATGATTCTATCCCATGATTTGATGCATGAAATGTAAAGACATTGATATGGTGATTATTACTCCCATTAATTTGGAAAATGGCAATGTATGTGATAAACAAAGAAGTTTTAGGGTTTTTAATTATGAGTACTACCCTTGGCTTTAGGTTTTTGTATTATCTTAAATTTCTTTGAAGAGTTAAGATTTAATAACTAAGCATATTGCCTTATGTATATATTATTGGATGAAATCTCCCCTTTTAAATAGGAAATTATATTTAGAGTGGTTTATAGAAGTGAGTATACTTAAGCACAGATGTTTGGAATTAACAGAGATGTGCTTATGGAATTTGCTATAGGAAAATATTTCTATAAAGTGTGATAGACATCTGATGATGGATCAATGGTATAAGATGGATATTATGTTTGAGTTGAATTTTAGATTTAATTGCTTACCAAGATTAAATAGGAAACTGATTTATAACATATAACTATATTTCACAATCTTGGATCTCTAATTAAGGAATTCCTTTCCTAGATATAATACTTCCTCCTATCCATCATCATGATTAACATGATGAGCCTTACCTTACCAAACATTCTTATTCACCTTTTATGCTTCTAAACTCATGGATGAATCCAATGAGTTTGATACAAAGGTACTTCATAGCTTTCTCATATCCTTGCTTGGTTGTATTTAATATTCTACTATTGATAATCTTCCATCCAAGCAGTAGTTCCTTCAAACTCTACTCCCAATCTTCCTTAATCCCCCATCACTAATCTTTCTCTAAAGTTGACTAAACCTTAAGATGAATAACACTACTTATTGAACTCCATGCTACACTAACTTTACTTGAATAACACCATCTTATATTCCTTTTACTCTAATGATTCCCACTTCAATCCCTGAATTATATTTATGTGATTTGCAAAGACTACTCTAGGATCACTTATCTCTACTAAGGTTCCAATCATGTTCTAACCACCAGTATTACTTAAAATAAATATATGCATTTAATATTGGTGGACAAAGCATTACCATGATAGTACTCTAATCATTTATTACTGAATTTCTTAGTTGGCTAACCAGCGCTTTATCAATCCTACCTTTTATTGTTTGGAAATTATCTTCTTAGTATCTTATATTGGATTAAGGTTATTCATGGACTATGCCCTCTTTAAAAGATTTAAGTATATGATATGATAAGATCATGGAATAGCAAATCAAGGATTGATAGTTAAAGAATTTGTAAATCAATGGTGGATTACTCAACATTGATGAACAACAGATATTAAGACAAGTTCAATAGAAATTGATATGGGAAGAAAGATATATACATTGAATGATCTTGACTTAGTCTCTTTCCAACTCAAAATCATTAAAGAGTTAAAGTTAAGTATTACTATGATACTCATAGTAAGAATGGATAAGAATATGATAGGTCAGGATTAGTCACTACATTTATATTACTTTAGTTTGTAAGCTTAAATTGGCACTTATGGATTGTGGTGTTGAATATGATGATATAATCCCTTAAAGAGCAGATATTAATTATTTATACAATGTATTATGAGTAGCATTTATTATATCTGATCTTCCCTTAGATCAAATCATGTTTGCCCAAATAAGATTTTAGCAAAGGTCATATTGAAACTTATTGCAGTCAACTTGATGATCTACTTCAATTCCATCAAGCTAAGAGAAGCTTCAATCACTTTGACAAGTTTTATTTAAAAGCGCGAAATTATTCGGATTTTCTATGCATGAATATAATGCACACATCTGGGTTCAACTTATTTCTAGGCTCTAATGCTGGGATGTTATAGACTCTCCCCCTTAAAATCAACTTCGTCCTCGAAGTTCGCAAACTCTCACGTTTCAGAGTAAGGAATTGTTTTGTAGTGGTTGCTACATTCTCCCCTTCATAATGATCTTAAATGGAATTGATTAAAGTATTCCATAACCTGATTAGATATTCTAATCCAATTCTTTGTATCTAAACATCAAACTTTATTACTATTTTTAAGTACAGTTTTAGGGTCTCCTTACAAATAAGTTTTAAGTTTCTATATACCCGTGTTAGTAGTCGAAAGACTACCCTTCTATTCCTGTCATAGTATCGTTGATACTGGTATTCCTTCCTAGGTTGGATTTGAACTCATTTAATCCATACCCATTAAAATTCTTATTCTCCTCCTATGTCCAATTGGAAGTTCTCCATTATTTCTTAAGATTTCTTAAGAGTTGTTTCTTTTTGGATTAATCGGTTAAATGTATCCTTTATCACCTTCAACCCTTTATCTTATTAAGTTTTAGATAATCTCCTAGTATTACTTATAGTACCTCTTTATCTTTCATTTATAGTGCTTGCTATCCCCCTTAGGGTTTACTAATAGTCTTTTAAATAGGCAGTGTAGCATTTATTGACTTAATATCTAAAATGTTTGTTTCGATTCAGTTTATACTTTACCTAATTAAGGTCTGATGAAAGATTGTACGGTGTATCCACACAATTGTGGGTCTCCGAGACAAATCTTTCAGCACTATATATCGTACTTACCCATTAAATATTTTCGTTGGGATAAATCTAACTTTACGAAGCCTCTTGAGAGACGATCACCTTAAAAAAATTATATTTCCTGAGGTTTTACTTAACTTTGGCCAAATTTAATGCTCTTTATGCAACCTTTATGATAATTGAGTAACTATGTCCACCAGATACCGGCTGTGGACAGAATACCGACTGCAGATTAGAATGCCGACAAGGGATTAGGTACCCAAGGCGGAACATTCTCAGTGGTAGGTAGTATCGTACAGTTTACGACCTACGAGTTACATTCTCTCTGAATTGTCAGAGCTTGAATACCCTTTTGGTTCCAAGGCATCTTCTTGGTACTTTTTCATGATACTTACATGAACTTTATACAACTCTCCATTAACTTCTTAGCATCTTACCTACTTTGAATGAACTTTCAATTGATCATGTCTTGTTACTCCTTAAATCTCCTCCACCATGCTTTCTTTCTAAACGGTCAAGAGTGTGACTTATGTTCTATCTATTCCCCAAATGGTGTAAATACCCCTTCTATCATGCTACATTATTCAAGTTAATCTTCCTTATGATCTTTAAAACTCGTCACTCCCTTACACGAATTCCCGTTTCTATCTAGTTCTATATCATCAAGTAATAACTGGGTGTTACATCATGCATTTGCACACCTAATTAAACTTCATGTATAGATCTAGTCAATCAAGAAGAGTCAAAAAGATCCAAAAGTTAATAGACAACAAAACATATACCCTGTATTATACATAGGTTTAAATAATTTACAAATGTACTAGATGTTCCCACGGTTTGCTCCAAACCTATTTACACAACTATCTTACAAGAACCTCTTGCTCTTGTGGATATCTCCTCACTTATTTCGGTAAACTCTTCAGACTACAATACGCATTACCCTCTATATACATTATTCAAGCCCTCATCCCTTGGGATGTTGTTTCTCTCTCATTTTCATCTTCCTCTAGTGCTTCCTGGAGTTCCGTCCATGATGAAGTGAAGTCCTACGACTGCCTTCTGGATCATAGGAGCATCCAGGAGGTGCGTAATCTTGATTAGAAGTACCAAGACTGAGATTAGTCATTGAAAAATGACTAGAGTTGGCGTAATCTTCCACCGAATAGTTCAGTTTTTCTGGCAACGCTTCCTCATAGTAAGTTGGTTCCTTAGCTTTTTCTTGGATCCAGTCATATATGTTGGTATAGTAGCTATTGGAATACTCTTCTAAGTTGATTGGATTAGTATTACCCCCGTATGGTCCATAAGGCTCTCTATGATTATAATTGGTCTCTTCTTCAATACCTACATCACAAGGTATAGGATTCCCTATGGTTTTACCTTGAGATTCTATTTCCCATCCATACTGGTTAGACTCAGGTTTATTTGGAATAACTTTATTCCATTCCTGTTGTTCGGAATTGTACTTGGTCCATAGGTCTTCAGGTGGCTTGAAGTCATTCTGGTAATAGGCATAATTTTCTGAGTTTAGGTCATCAAACTCAGTTGCCTCAAACACTTCTCCTGAAGGTATGTATTTGGGATGCCTAGCTTCTTTATCTAACTTCTTCCTATGAGCCATTGCTTTATCAGGATCAGTAAAATCCTCAATGACCGTATCCAGCTCCTGAACTAAGACTTGGTGAGTGTTATGAAGTGTTTAGCAAAGATCGATAACGATCCATATACTCTACAGCTAGAGTAGGTTCAGCTTGGACTAAGGTAGAGTGATCTAACTCATGCTCTGAGTTTGAGGTTTCATGTGGTATAATGGTGTGAGTACTACCTTCTAGAGCTTGAGATTTATGCTCTCGGATCATGGTTATGGCTTCTGCTACGACAATTTGATATGTAGATGCCATGCACCTTTCCTCTCCTGCTGGCATTTCTCCCTTCAGTCCTAACTTCTTGGGTAACATGATCATGACACGGTATTTAGCTAATACCTGCCCATCATAGTAAGTGTAAATCTTGACCAGAAGTCTTGATTCACATTCCAAACTCCATAGAAGTTGTCGGAGATTGTCTGTCCAATCCCCTCTGTAGTCATCCAACGTCCTGCTCATCACTTGAACATTCCAGGGTGGATATCGAGGTGCCATGTGGAACTGTGGATAAGAAATTATCATCAGTCACATAGAGTTAAAACTCTTGGGTAATGATTGGAAATTGCAATCATATAAAAGAGTTATCACACTAGTAACATAACAGGATTATTCTCAAGTGAATATCCCTCATATCACTAGAGAACTCTTTATTAGTGATAGGATGTGTCCTACAGGTTCTACCCATTTACTAGGTTTCCATCCTAAGGTCAAAGCATATGCTCTGATACCAACTGCGGTGACCCAGCATACCACTGCATGATGTAGTATACTATAGTCGTTGACATAACACCAACGAAACACTGTTCACTAGTATTACATCCCTCAGAATGGCACAACAGAAACACAGCGGGTCCAATACATGGCTAAAGGTTACAACTCATTCTTTACATAAGATCCAGAGAACACTCTAGGTTCAAGATAGAGAAAGACTTCTTACAGAGAAGAATCAAAACTAAACAATGTAAGAATGATTATACTATTGAGTCTAATATTCAGACTAAGAGGTTGGCATTGCTGCTATTGCAACGCACTACAGAAATAGGTTCTTTGGCTAGAGATAATATTCCTTTCTAATCAATAACTTTCGTCTTCACTTGAGTTGAGATAGATGTTGACTTCCATGACTTCGTTGAAGAGCTTTAGCTGGTCTGGATAAGTCCTGGAGCATATCTTGATGTAGACATTGTTTTAATGGCTTCAGAATCTAGCAAGGGTTAAGAAGATACTTTGAGTACAAGCGTACTCAGCAAATTGACTAGAAAAGGAGTGTTTGATGCACTATATCTATAGCCACAGACCGTAGGTCGTAGGCAGTGCAAGTTTTCATAAACATTTCTTTAAAGGTTGCTTTTATTCTGAAAAGCTATGTCCGTCAGCCTTCACGGGTTTACCAGAACCTTCATGGGGTTCCTTTCCCGCCACGTTCGCAGCTCCTTCCCGGAACAGGGAGTAACAAGTTACAGTTCTTACACACTGCAGAGGTGCGTTACTTTACCCATGTGTAGAGGGAGTGTCCCAACCTTTAAATGATATAAGGTGGAGTCCCCTGTGTTTACAATGCTAGTCCCTGGATCAATAGCTAGCATCCAC
The DNA here is from genome assembly GCA_916181665.1 of Avena sativa. Classification (NCBI taxonomy): domain Eukaryota; kingdom Viridiplantae; phylum Streptophyta; class Magnoliopsida; order Poales; family Poaceae; genus Avena; species Avena sativa. The sequence continues at coordinate 59,143,091 of OV702295.1, forward strand.
AGTTAAGATGTAATATCAAGAAACAAAGGTCATAGTATAACTTTATAACCAGGAATAACATAATTTTATTACATCTTACATAGCTCATTTGGCTATTACATTACATTGCAGCGGAATAACTATAAGCATGGGTCCTTCATCTTCAAAGTGCCACAGGCAAACATGTTGGTTGTAGACTTTGTAATCCTAATCAATCATTCTTCACTAAAATCAATCAAACCTGCAACATTACAAGTTACAGCCACAAAGGTCAATACATTTGAATTGTACTGGCAAGTTTCACTACTATGTAGGATATAAGTGGATCCTATCATTACATGCATATTTGGCTAAGTAGGGTTTTAGGCTCATTTGCAGAAAGCAATAATTTATCCTATCTTTTCAAAAGGGTTGTGATCTTTTGCACCTCCTTGGAATCCACTAAGTGTCTTTGTCAAAATCTCTTGAGCTCCTTGGTAACCCCAAGTGTTCAAGTTTTCATCAAAATCTCTTGAGCTCCTTGGTAACCCCAAGTGTTCATGTTTTCATCAAAATCTCTTGAGCTCCTTGGTAACCCCAAGTGTTCAAGTTTTCATCAAAATCTCTTGAGCTCCTTGGTAACCCCAAGTGTTCAAGTCTTTTGTTGTCACTTAAAAGTTTTTCTTTTAGAAATTGGAATGTCGAGATTTCCCATAGCTTCAAGCTTTAGTTGCTCAGTATTTTCCATAACCGGGGACATGGCTAAGTACTTAGATTTTATTATCTTCTGCAGAAGTAGTACACTTTACCCACATGTCACAATCTCATCTTGTTGCCACCAGTGGCCACTGGATTAGTACTCACCAAGATGGAGTACTGGCAGATTGAGAATGTGACGAAGTCTTTCCAGAGGGTCCTCCCATACACCATTGCTAGCTTGTCTTCAGTACCCATGTAGGATTCCAGGTCCTCATTTTCAGTAACCTAAAGACAATGCATGGGTCTTCCCAATGTATTTGACTAAGCCAGAGCCATAAATAGCATGTGGTTGTACACTAAAGCCACAATTGGAGAAACATGTTCAATCTCTAAGTTTCCTGGGTGGTTTTCTTTTGGAGAACAACACAAAGAGATTGCCATAGACATGGTTCCTTTTGTTGCCACCTTCTCCAAAACTTAAAGTATCCTTGTCCACCCAGGTGGTTCATTGAGTCCTTGTTTTATTATATAAAAACACAAGTCCTTTTCTCAACTTCATAAATCACAACATGTATCTCTTTTCAAAAATATAGCATGGCTAAGCATGTAACAACTACTTTGTTTTCACTAAGTAATGTATAGGGTATCCTATTAGGATTTAGCATAGCATAAGTATAGAAATTTCTTTTCATGCATGTTTCAAAATCCACTAAGTATAATGAAAATATTAGGACTTTAGATGATAGTGTAACTTGCCTTTTTGGTAGGGAATGGTGGTTCACTTCTTGATCTTGCTAGTTTCACACTTTTCTAACTTGACTACAATCAATCAAGCAAACACAATATCAACTAACATTCCAACCAAAATCAATCAAACAAAACACACATAAAATAATGGGTTCTAAGTCATGCATGCAAGCATGCAAAAAGGTATTTTTATTTGCAAAGGTGGTTTCCACTAGGCTCTAAGCTTTGTAAGGTTCAAAGTGGTCATTTTCTAAAGTGGCAAAGTCATTTGCAAAAAGGGTTTTGTCTATCAACCATTTTTTTATTATAAAAACCATTCATCATTTTATGTGGTGGAAAATGTTTTTATTAAATCAAAAACTTTATTTCCTTCACCAAATAAGTTGATAATTCTCAAAACTTGGTGTTTAGGGTCAGTAGGTTTGATTCAACTCATTTTCCCAAAGTTTTTACTCCAAAAACATTTCCATAACAAAACCTTTATTTTTATTTGGCTAGAAATGGGCTAAATCAATTAATCCATCCTAAACTTCACCAAATCCATTTTCAAAACCATGGGTTAGTTCCTAGGGTCAGTAAGTTCACCACAAACCAATTTACAAAGATTTTATCCTTGAAAACATTTTGGAGTAATTTTTCTAATCTAAACAAGCATACAAATGTTTCTGCAAAAACAAACATTTTAACAGAAACTTTTTACTAAACAAATTGCATGGTTGGCTAGGGCTTGTTCCACTGATTCCAACGATATAAAGTTTGTAATTTTTGGACGTGTGGATCAAAAGTTACAAAGGTTTCAAATCTGCATCTAAATCAGATTTAAAAATCTGTTTTAAAACAAAAACTGGCCACGCGTCGCAATTTCACTGGTCGATACCGATTCGGGTGGATCGGTCTCTGTGGGCGTTGGATCTAAATAGATCACACAGTTCAGAACGTGTACCCCTTCGCTGTTTAATGGTTATATCGTGTCTCTTCGATCTAAATCGAACGGCTCTTATCAATCGTGCCAAGAACTGGCGGCGCTAGCGGCGGCAGACGGCGGTGCTCGCTCGGACGGTGGCTAGCGGTGGTTCTAGGAAGCAAAGAACGAGGTGGGGATGCTCACCGTGATCGCAAGGACGTGGTGATGCTCGGGGCGTGGTCGGTTGGTCGAGGGGCGCTCAGGGACTGCAGCAATTCCTCGCCGGAGTGAGGAACGGCGTCGGGCGGCTCTGGTCGTGGTCGGAGTCGATGCTAAAGATCACAAGGGGGCAAACCGAGAGTATGGTTAGATGCGCATGGTCGAGGTGATGACGCGTGCGTGAAGGAGAAGGAGAGGGGTGGTCGGATACTACCTGGGGAACTCGCCGGAGTAAGGCAGACGCGGCGGCGTGGTCAGTGGTCGTCGAAGTCGACGCTCAGGGGCGCCCGCGGTTGAACGGAGGGTACAGGGAGAAGCGTCTGGGAGTGGGGAGTGTGCTCGTGTGCTTAGGGAGGCAAGGGGTGGCGAGGTTGGGCCGGAATCGACTGGGGACGATGGTCGAAGCAGTGGTGCTGCGAGCTCGATTCAGGGCAGCCTGGTGGCGTTCAGGGCGTGGGGTCTGAGGGGAAAGGAAGAGGAGACGCAGGCGGTTAAATGGGCATGGTCGCGGGGTGGATTAATGCGGCCATTTACGCGAATTGATCGCCGGCGTTACCTGCTGCAATGGCCGGGCGTCGTCTGCGCGAGGAAGAAGATGAGCTGGAGGGGTGGGGTCGGTTGGTCAGTGAGAGAGAGGAGAGGGAAGAAGGGGCCACCAGTCAGTTGCTCTGCGGGTCAGTTAATAGGTGGAAAACGTTTCGCTGAGGGAGAGTGGGAGTGGGCTGGTACTGGGCTTAGTGGGCTTGTCGACTGGGCTGTGTTTAATTCCATTTTTTTCTTTCAAATGCCTTTTCTTTTTCTATTTCTATTTTCTGTTTTGAATTTCAAACAACAATTCAAGCATTCAAATTAATTCAAACTTTCACCAAACATTACAGTTGAATTTGGTTCTGTTTAACAACATAATCCAAAGTCCAAAGATCAAAATAATATTTTTATTTTAGGGTCCATTATTAATTAAATAAATAGACCTTTGTTATTAAATCAAATAGATTTTGATTTATTCAAAAATCCATTTTGAAATCCAAAACAATAACAAAACCAAATCAGTAGGTTTTTTATCTGAAATTAAGAAACACTTGGAAAACTTATTTAAAATAAATAATTAGGTTTTGATGTTTAATTAAAATAGCAAAACCTTTATTTTTAGTAAACTTGGATATTAACTCCTTATTAATTTATTTTAAATCAACCTTTACTAATCTTTATCAAATAGAAATGTTTTTATTTCAAAGGCTTGGCCGAGTTTTAATTTGGCTTATAAAATAATTCCTTAATAATTTTCTTCCTTCTCATTTTAAAATCAAATCTTTTATTAAAAGATTTCAAAATAGTGAATCCAAAATATTTTATTTTTCCTTTATTAAATGTTTTATATTTTTTTTAAATTTCTTTAGGATTTTATTTGATCCAAATTAGTTTGAAGGTTTCCAATTGGATTCAAAAAGTTTCTTCTCACCCTGAAAATCAACAAAGTTCTATTTTATTCATTTATTTTTCACATTACAAGATTCAGGAAAATCTTGGGATGTGACAGGCTACCACCCTTAAAATAAATCTCGTCCCGAGATTTGGAAAGGCTAGGGTTACAAGTAAGCTCAAAGCATCTAGGGTACTACCACCCTTAAAAAATTTTAAACTAAACTACATGTTGGCTTGCTTGGGATCTTGGGGAAACTTCTCTGGGGAAACATTTGCATTGTGTCCTTGGTTTCCACACTTGTCTCATGGGCCAAGGTTGAGATTCTCCATAGGCTTGTTCAACTTGTTCTTCATCTTTTCTGGACAGTTGCTTGCATAATGTCCTGGGTTCTTGCAATTGAAATAGTTGATGTCTTTGAGTTCTTTACGTGGCTCTTGTGGACAAGTTGCTACATAATGGTCTAGCTCTTTGCAGTTGTTGCACCTCACTTGACCAATTTCCTTATTCTTCTGGTTCTCTGGGCATTCACTGGAATAGTGTCCCATTTCTTTGCATTTATGACATTGCACATGGCTTTTGTCCTTCTTTTGCTTTTTGGGTTTCTCCAAAGCTAGGAGTGCATCCAGTTCATGTTGTTCATATGTTATCTGGTAGGTAGGAATGTCTACATGTTTCTTGGACCTTATCTTGCTCTTTGGATAATTCATAGGCCCTTTCTTTGGTCCTTTGAATTGGGTTGTCTTGTTTGGAGGTATAAGTGGTCCTTTTCCTTTGTCATCAACCTTCTCGGTAGACTTGGATCCTTCTGGATAGTTTGCAATCATTTGTTGCACTCCACCTTGTTTCCTTTGTTCAACAATGGAATAGATGGGGCATTGGATAGGGACATGGTTGTTTCCTTCACATAGGTAGCAAGTAGCTTGAGAGGTGGGACATTGTCCAACAGGATGTTTCTCTTCACAGTTGGGTCATTGATCTCCATGCTCCTTGGAAGTATGATCCTTGTCTCCACAAATAATGCAAGCTGGGCTCCATCTAGAATAACATTTTTGCCATCCTTGTTGTCACAAACTCTTTTGGAATAGTTTTCTTCCATGTTGATCATTTGATCAGTCACCTTAAGCATCAATTGGGCTTGAGTTTCCAAAAATCTTTGCAGAGTTGGATCTTCTCCACTGGTGTTGGCTATGAATTGAGCTGTCATTTGGTTCAACTGGTGTTGAGTTGCTATGAGTTCTTTCATGCTATCCTTTTGGTTGGTGTTGGTGTCATCAACCTTGATGTTGGAGTCTCTTGGAGTAGTCATCTGTTTGGGGTTGAATGGAGATTAGAATAGGCAAGATATTTCTAAGGAAATAGTTCTAATCACACATATCACAATTCACTCAAGCAATGTGCAAGCATTCACAAACAACTTTACACTCAAACAACAAGGTTCAAGCACATACTTAGGCAACAAAATATTTTTGTTACACCACATGAGTTGGTGCGTTTGACTTTACTAAAAATATGGTGGTCCATCTATATGGTTCACTTGTGATCTTTCCTTCCTTCTTGGTTGATTCTTCTTGCATGAGATCATGGTTTCCTTGAGAAAAACTCTTGGTTACAATAACTTCTAGTGAAGTAAACTCCTTCTAATTTTTGCATTCCTTAGTCTCCATATCTTGAGCAAGATTTCCTTGTCTCTCTTGTAGTCCTTAGTGGTATCCAAGGTTGAGGTCTTTGGTGAACATGCTGAAGATGTTGAAGTCATTAGAGTTGAAGAAGTTGAAGTCATTAGAGTTGAAGAAGTCCTTTGCACATGGTGAAGTCTTTGGTCATGGGGTAGGTTTTTCCATCAAGTTTGAAATAGGAGAGAGGTAGAGTTGAAAACAAAATGGTTGAGGAAAGAGTTTACAAGATTGTTTGTAAATAAGTTTTGGAACAAATACAACTCCTATTTTTCTAAGGGTTTTTGTCCCATCCTAGGGTTTACAAATCCTACAGGCAACACAATGCTCTGATACCATCTGTAGAGGGAGTGTTCCAACCTTTAAATGATATAAGGTGGAGTCCCCTGTGTTTACAATGCTAGTCCCTAGATCAATAGCTAGCATCCACAGTTAAGATGTAATATCAAGAAACAAAGGTCATAGTATAACTTTATAACCAGGAATAACATAATTTTATTACATCTTACATAGCTCATTTGGCTATTACATTACATTGCAGCGGAATAACTATAAGCATGGGTCCTTCATCTTCAAAGTGCCACAGGCAAACATGTTGGTTGTAGACTTTGTAATCCTAATCAATCATTCTTCACTAAAATCAATCAAACCTGCAACATTACAAGTTACAGCCACAAAGGTCAATACATTTGAATTGTATTGGCAAGTTTCACTACTATGTAGGATATAAGTGGATCCTATCATTACATGCATATTTGGCTAAGTAGGGTTTTAGGCTCATTTGCAGAAAGCAATAATTTATCCTATCTTTTCAAAAGGGTTTTGATCTTTTGTCACCTCCTTGGAATCCACCAAGTGTCTTTGTCAAAATCTCTTGAGCTCCTTGGTAACCCCAAGTGTTCAAGTTTTCATCAAAATCTCTTGAGCTCCTTGGTAACCCCAAGTGTTCAAGTCTTTTGTTGTCACTTAAAAGTTTTTCTTTTAGAAATTGGAATGTCGAATTTCCCATAGCTTCAAGCTTTAGTTGCTCAGTATTGTCCATAACCGGGGACACGACTAAGTACTTAGATTTTATTATCTTCTGCAGAAGTAGTACACTTTACCCACATGTCACAATCTCATCTTGTTGCCACCAGTGGCCACTGGATTAGTACTCACCAAGATGGAGTACTGGCAGATTGAGAATGTGACGAAGTCTTTCCAGAGGGTCCTCCCATACACCATTGCTAGCTTGTCTTCAGTACCCATGTAGGATTCCAGGTCCTCATTTTCAGTAACCTAAAGACAATGCATGGGTCTTCCCAATGTAGTTGACTAAGCCAGAGCCATAAATAGCATGTGCTTGTACACGAAAGTCACAATTGGAGAAACATGTTCAATCTCTAAGTTTCCTGGGTGGTTTTCTTTTGGAGCACAACACAAATAGATTGCCATATACATGGTTCCTTTTGTTGCCACCTTCTCCAAAACTTAAAGTATCCTTGTCCACCCAGGTGGTTCATTGAGTCCTCGTTTTATTATATAAAAACACAAGTCCTTTTCTCAACTTCATAAATCACAACATGTATCTCTTTTCAAAAATATAGCATGGCTAAGCATGTAACATCTACTTTGTTTTCACTAAGGAATGTATAGGGTATCCTATTAGGATTTAGCCTAGCATAAGTATAGAAATTTCTTTTCATGCATGTTTCAAAATCCACTAAGTATAATGAAAATATTAGGACTTTAGATGATAGTGTAACTTGCCTTTTTGGTAGGGAATGGTGGTTCACTTCTTGATCTTGCTAGTTTCACACTTTTCTAACTTGACTACAATCAATCAAGCAAACACAATATCAACTAACATTCCAACCAAAATCAATCAAACAAAACACACATAAAATAATGGGTTCTAAGTCATGCATGCAAGCATGCAAAAAGGTAGTTTTATTTGCAAAGGTGGTTTCCACTAGGCTCTAAGCTTTGTAAGGTTCAAAGTGGTCATTTTCTAAAGTGGCAAAGTCATTTGCAAAAAGGGTTTTGTCTATCAACCATTTTTTTATTTTAAAAACCATTCATCATTTTATGTGGTGGAAAATGTTTTTTATTAAATCAAAAACTTTATTTCCTTCACCAAATAAGTTTCTAATTCTCAAAACTTGGTGTTTAGGGTCAGTATGTTTGATTCAACTCATTTTCCCAAAGTTTTTACTCCAAAAACATTTTCATAACAAAACCTTTATTTTTATTTGGCTAGAAATGGGCTAAATCAATTAATCCATCCTAAACTTCACCAAATCCATTTTCAAAACCATGGGTTGGTTCCTAGGGTCAGTAAGTTCACCACAAACCAATTTACAAAGATTTTATCCTTGAAAACATTTTGGAATAATTTTTCTAATCTAAACAAGCTTACAAATGTTTCTGCAAAAACAAACATTTTAACAGAAACTTTTTACTAAACAAATTGCATGGTTGGCTAGGGCTTGTTCCACTGATTCCAACAATATAAAGTTTGTAATTTTTGGACGTGTGGATCAAAAGTTACAAAGGTTTCAAATCTGCATCTAAATTAGATTCAAAATTCTGTTTTAAAACAAAAACTGGCCACGCGTCGCAATTTCACTGGTCGATACCGATTCGGGTGGATCGGTCTCTGTGGGCGTTGGATCTAAATAGATCGCACGGTTCAGAACACGTACCCCTTCGCTGTTAAATGGTTATATCGTGTCTCTTCGATCTAAATCGAACGGCTCTTATCAATTGTGCCAAGAACTGGCGGCGCTAGCGGCGGCAGACGGCGGTGCTCGCTGGGACGGTGGCTAGCGGTGGTTCTAGGAAGCAAAGAACAAGGTGGGGATGCTCACCATGATCGCAAGGACGTGGTGATGCTCGGGGTGTGGTCGGTTGGTCGAGGGGCGCTCAGGGACTGCAGCAATTCCTCGCCGGAGTGAGGAACGGCGTCGGGCGGCTCTGGTCGTGGTCGGAGTCGACGCTAAAGATCACAAGGGGGCAAATCGAGAGTATGGTTAGATGCGCATGGTCGAGGTGATGACGCGTGCGTGAAGGAGAAGGAGAGGGGTGGTCGGATACTACCTGGGGAACTCGCCGGAGTAAGGCAGACGCGGCGGCGCGGTCAGTGGTCGTCGAAGTCGATGCTCAGGGGCGCCCGCGGTTGAACGGAGGGTACAGGGAGAAGCGTCTGGGAGTGGGGAGTGTGCTCGTGTGCTTGGGGAGGCAAGGGGTGGCGAGGTTGGGCCGGAATCGACTGGGGACGATGGTCGGAGCAGTGGTGCTGCGAGCTCGATTCAGGGCAGCCTGGTGGCGTTCAGGGCGTGGGGTCTGAGGGGAAAGGAAGAGGAGACGCAGGCGGTTAAATGGGCGTGGTCACGGGGTGGATTAATGCAGCCATTTACGCGAATTGATCGCCGGCGTTACCTGCTGCAACGGCCGGGCGTCGTCTGCGCAAGGAAGAAGATGAGCTGGAGGGGTGGGGTCGGTTGGTCAGTGAGAGAGAGGAGAGGGAAGAAGGGGCCACCAGTCAGTTGCTCTGTGGGTCAGTTAATAGGTGGAAAACGTTTCGCTGAGGGAGAGTGGGAGTGGGCTGGTACTGGGCTTAGTGGGCTTGTCGACTGGGCTGTGTCTGATTCCATTTTTTTCTTTCAAATGCCTTTTCTTTTTCTATTTCTATTTTCTGTTTTGAATTTCAAACAACAATTCAAGCATTCAAATTAATTCAAACTTTCACCAAACATTACAGTTGAATTTGGTTCTGTTTAACAACATAATCCAAAGTCCAAAATTCAAAATAATATTTTTATTTTAGGGTCCATTATTAATTAAATAAATTGACCTTTGTTATTAAATCAAATAGATTTTGATTTATTCAAAACTCCATTTTGAAATCCAAAACAATAACAAAACCAAATCAGTAGGTTTTTTATTTGAAATTAAGAAACACTTGGAAAACTTATTTAAAATAAATAATTAGGTTTTGATGTTTAATTAAAATAGCAAAACCTTTATTTTTAGTAAACTTGGATATTAAATCCTTATTAATTTATTTTAAATCAACCTTTACTAATCTTTATCAAATAGAAATGTTTTTATTTCAAAGGCTTGGCCGAGTTTTAATTTGGCTTATAAAATAATTCCTTAATAATTTTCTTCCTTCTCATTTTGAAATCAAATCCTTTATTAAAAGATTTCAAAATAGTGAATCCAAAATATTTTATTTTTCCTTTATTAAATGTTTTATATATATTTTTTAAATTTCTTTAGGATTTTATTTGATCCAAATTAGTTTGAAGGTTTCCAATTGGATTCAAAAAGTTTCTTCTCACCCTGAAAATCAACAAAGTTTTATTTTATTCATTTATTTTTCACATTACGAGATTCGGAAAATCTTGGGATGTGACGCCATGAGAGATCAACTCTTTGTTGCACAACCGGGCAGCTTACTCCCGTCCACAATTCCATGATGTGGAGCCCAGAAGATGATCCAAGCCAATCACTGCCCCCTTCGCGACCCCGCATGCCTCCTTGGTGTACACCATGCCCACATAAAGAATTACGGCAATGGTTTGTACAAACTGTTAGATGTCAGAACTATCGTGGGACGTTGAAGGCTCCCACCCATATGCTGCATATCCTCTATGAATTACCAATTAATATGCACGCTACGAGGATAACAGCCACGACCTGCACATCCGGCTTCATGCGAGAGGAAGAAGATACAGCTGACTTCTCCGCCCCATTCGAAATCTGATGGTCAACACGTAATATACGACGCAAGAATCACTGGCGATATTGGTTGTTAAGTCCTAGGTGATATAGTTCTGAACAGTGGTATTCCAACTATCAGATTTAATAGATTAGCTGATCACCCTGGATCAGTAATCAATAGTTCACATTATTATCGAAAATAGTGTTTTTAGACCTTTTTCAAATGCAGGTGAGGACAACACTGAATTTGTAAAATTACTTTACAGAAAATAAACAAAGGACATGAGCAAGTGTGAACTTGCCTTTTGTGATTGCAAGATTATGCACTCACGGTCTTCAAGTCAGTATAAGATCCAAAATCTAAAATCAGCATCATTGGTCCAGTAAGTACTAATGTTTAATGAAGCAATATTCCTTTATGCATAAGTAATGTGATGCACGTTCTACTCACAAATCTCGGGGATAACGTTGTCCTAGGGTTTGGATTCTAGAATTGATTACTTTGAAATGTGTGGTCCTTTTAGATAGGATTCATAATTTTAGTTTTATTAGATTTTATGAGTAGTTGTAAACAACACATATGTAGGAGTAAAGTATAAATACTTATGACATACTAGTTAGGATTTCTTATACAAGAGTTCTTATTTAAAGTGGCAAAAAGGGTAACCTTCGAAGAAAAGGTTTCTCTTCTAAGGTCTAAACAAACTTTGTGGTTAGTTAGTGGTGGTTGATGTTGTTTGTTTTGATCAAATGGTTTGGCTTGAGTTGCTTTATAGATTAACTACTTCAGACCAAAGTTAACTATAAAACATGTAATAATGTGTATGGTATTATATTCAAATTCTTGGAGACTAAAGTTAACTTTAAAATATAGATAGTTTTGAAAGTATAGTACTTATACATTGGTATCTTGTATATCTGAAAGGTGTTATTTAAGTTACTTAAGAATGTTTATTCTGTTACTTGAGTAATGGTTTATTGATTTGAGTATGGGGTAATATCATTTATCTTTTGTAGATAAGTGAGCATAGTTTATAAACCCACATAATGTTACTTAACTACTTATGGATTTATATAGTGTTGTAGTAGTTTTTGAAATTTGGTGATTAATATGGTTTTAAAGAAGATTTGATTGTTCACCAGTTGTTCTTTAAGGACTTTATTATTAGTGGAATTCTTTTTAGAGTTAATCTTTTTTTAAGGTTGTAGATCTTTCTAAAATAAAAACATTTATAATGTTTTAAACCATTATGGCATTAGATTATTAATATTTGAGTCTAATACTATTTATTAGACTTATTTAACTCATTATAAGAATATTAATTAGTTTTATTGATCTTTATGTGAATTATAAATGAAGTAAATAAGTTTGAGTGTGAGTTATTAAAATATTTGAATTTTTACTTAATTCAAAAGTATAATATTAGATTTTTATCATGTAGATATTATTTTTGTGATCATTTTAGTATATTACATTTATTTTTGTGATTAATAAATAATAAGATATGATTTTTTTTACAATTCTTATTTTATAATTACTAAATAGATATTAAGTATTTCTTTAAGTGAAATAATAATACATAATTTTAGTTTTATATTGGAATTATTACTTTTCCAAGATTTTTAGTATTTTATTTATATTTTTAATATTTACGATTTTTAAAAATATGAATTATCAAAGTTTTATTACTTATAAAACCTTTATTAAATAACATTTATTTAAATAATCATCATAATAATATTTGATAATAGTTTTAAGTTGTAGATTTTTTTTTCTGAAATTTTTCATATATTATTCATATTTTTCTGAATTATAAATCAAAAGTTATTAATTAAACAAAGTTTAATCATTTATTTGATTTCTGGAATATTATTAATTGGATTATAACATTTTATTTATTTATAAACAGAAAATTAGTTTTTACACCACACTAAGAGCTAGCCCTAGTCACGGACCTGTGGGCCATTGTACACCTCAGGTCTCAGGTCTAGAAATGCTTTTTCTACTGACCCCCTCTCTACTCACTATCGATGACATGTGGGCCCTAGGCCATGTCATCCACCACGCGAGGCAAAGACCAGTCAAACGAGCTGACGTGGCCTGTTCATGAGGTAAGCATGGCGTCAGCATCGCCACCGCCGTCGGTGAGTGTTCACCGGCGACGATCTACGGCGTCCTAGCAAGCGAGATATGACTAGTTCGAACAAGCGCAACCAATTGAACCTAATAGTGGCAGCATCGCTTGGAAATGGACATCGGAGGATCATCGGCGAAGAGCTAATGCGGCGGCCAGCGGCGATGCTCAACAAAACTAGACCTATGGTGCGAATCCGCAAACGAAACTAGGGTCCAGAGATGCGTATGCTTACCCTGATGACGATAGAGTGGTCGACGAGGACAGGCGCGGTCGGAATCGAGCTCCCCGACGAGGATTCCGACGAACTGCTGCGAAGAGGAATGACCAAATTCACCCGCTCCAGTGCTCCCCTTGCTGCAAGCTTCTGCCCAGAGGATCTACAGAGGATAGCGCTTCTCCATGACGGCTCAGAATGGTGTGGGGAGGCGTGGTTCGACGGCGAGAGGTGGCTCCGGTGAGCTAGGGTTCGGTCTCGTTCGTATCTGAGAGGATAAGGAGGGATTGGGGATAGGGATGGAAGCAAGGCGTCGCGGTGGCCTTCTTATCCCCTCCTGGCAACGACGGCGAGTATCTTGGCGCAATGACGACGATGACGGCATCGGGCGGCGGCGAGCTCCGCCAGCGAGCTGCCTATGTGCCTGACGGTGACGACGATGGACGTTTTATGAATAACCCCCTGACGTTTTCTTTGGCTCAACCCGCGGTCCTCTCCTGACCCCACTTGTCAATCACTGACAGAAAAGAACCTGGGCTGGTTACTGGGCTGTTGTGGGCTGCACAGGGCGTTAGATAGGTGTAGAGTTGTTGGGCTGCAGCCAGGTTTGGTTTTTATTTGTTTTATCCTTTTTCTATTTTCTGTTTTCTTATTCAGATTTGAATTTGATTTATATTTTGAATCTTTCCTTGTATAATTTGTTTCCTGAATATTTACAACAATACAAAAATATACCAAGTCTCATTTGTGAACTCTTATTATAACCTCTTTTTGTATTTCTTGTATTTACTTAACGTGATCCCCCTTGTTAATATTTTATATAAACTTTTCTTATTATTTTTCTCTCCTTATTTTAGTTAGGGATTTCTTGAGTAATATATTCTTATTTGTTTATAACTCAACTTTTAGTGAGCTCATAATTTGAATAGAAACTTTATATATATGTATAATGATTTTATCCCATGATTTGATGCATGAAATGTAAATACATTGATATGGTGATTATTACTCCCATTAATTTGGAAAATGGCAATGTATGTGATAAACAAAGAAGTTTTAGGGTTTTTAATTATGAGTTCTACCCTTGGCTTTCGGTTTTTGTATTAGCTTAAATTTCTTTTAAGAGTTAAGATTTAATAACTAAGCATATTGCCTTATGTATATATTATTGGATGAAATCTCCACTTTTAAATAGGAAATTATATTTAGAGTGGTTTATAGAAGTGAGTATACTTAAGCACAGATGTTTGGAATTAACAGAGATGTGCTTATGGAATTTGCTATAGGAAAATATTTCTATAAAGTGTGATAGACATCAGATGATGGATCAATGGTATAAGATGGATACTATGTTTGAGTTGAATTTTAGAGTTAATTGCTTACCAAGATTAAATAGGAAAATGATTTATAACATATAACTATATTTCACAATCTTGGATCTCTAATTAAGGAATTCCTTTCCTAGATATAATACTTCTTCCTACCCATCATCATGATTAACATGATGAGCCTTACCTTACCAAACATTCTTATTCACCTTTTATGCTTCTAAACTCATGGATGAATCCAATGAGTTTGATACAAAGGTACTTCATAGCTTTCTCATATCCTTGCTTGGTTGTATTTAATATTCTACTGTTGATAATCTTCCATCCAAGCAGTAGTTCCTTCAAACTCTACTCCCAATCTTCCTTAATCCCCCATCACTTCTTGAACTCCATGCTACACTAACTTTACTTGAATAACACCATCTTATATTCCTTTTACTCTAATGATTCCCACTTCAATCCCTGAATTATATTTATGTGATTCGCAAAGACTACTCTAGGATCACTTATCTCTACTAAGGTTCCAATCATGTTCTACCTACCAGTATTACTTAAAATAAATATAAGCATTTAATATTGGTGGGCAAAGCATTACCATGATAGTACTCTAATCATTTATTACTGAATTTCTTAGTTGGCTAAGCAGGGCTTTATCAATCCTACCTTTTATTGTTTGGAAATTATCTTCTTAGTATCTTATATTGGATTAAGGTTATTCATGGACTATGCCCTCTTTAAAAGATTAAATATATGATATGATAAGATCAAGGAATAGCAGATCAAGGATTGATAGTTAAAGAATTTGTAAATCAATGGTGGATTACTCAACATTGATGAACAACAGATATTAAGACAAGTTCCATAGAAATTGATATGGGAAGAAAGATATATACATTGAATGATCTTGACTTAGTCTCTTTCCAACTCAAAATCATTAAAGAGTTAAAGTTAAGTATTACTATGATACTCATAGTAAGAATGGATAAGAATAGGATAGGTCAGGATTAGTCATTACATTTATATTACTTTAGTTTGTAATCTTAACTTGGCACTTATGGATTGTGGTGTTGAATATGATGATAGAATCCCTTAAAGAGCAGATATTAATTATTTAAACAATGTATTATGAGTAGCATTTATTATATGTGATCTTCCCTTAGATCAAATCATGTTTACCCAAATAAGATTTTAGCAAAGTTCATATTGAAACTTATTGCAGTCAACTTTATGATCTACTTCAATTCTATTAAGCTAAGAGAAGCTCCAATCACTTTGACAAGTTTTGTTTAAAAGTGCGAAAATTATTCGGATTTTCTATGCATGAATGCAATGCACACATCTGGGTTCAGCTTATTTCTAGGCTCTAATGCTGGGATGTTACACAAAGCACGCGCCACCGCACCAAACAAGGTACTGCTCGTCATCGCCAACACCGCACGACATAAGGCTTTGGTCGCACACACGCTGTCGCCACAGCCCAATGATAACATGGAGGTTGCACAGGATGACGATGATGATTTGGAGGTCAACATGGATGACTACTTCAACACCAACGCCATGGCCAACGACGGATTGTTCATGCCTCCACTTGGAGAGCCAGCCCCCCGCGGTGAACTGGCCGGCCGTCCCTTGTCATGCATGCAGCGTCTGCGGTTTGCCGGTTCCCAGGAGACGCCGGATGATGATGCCGGTGGTCCTCCTATGGTGATAATTAACCCCAACACACTACACAAGGCGGCCGGTGAGCAGCTGGCGGGATCCGCTGACCTAGCCCCTAAGAAGTTGAAGTACCGCAAGCATAGCCGGAGCAAGAAGGGTTCGGCGAGCCAGCTGACTCAGAAGAAGCAGGCAGTTTTTTGGCATCATGACGCCGCCTTCATAGAAGCGCCCCGGCCTTACACGATGCACATAGCGGGCCAGCCGATTCAAACTCAGGAGCTGCTCGATGTCGCGGATGCATCCATGAAGCATTTGCATCACAGCATTCTGCATCTCGAGAGCATGCTTCTGAAAGATAAGAACCCCGGGTACCCAGTCTTCACATGCAAGGTGCCAAATGGACATTGCTTCGTCGATGCAGCACCCGCGGACCTGTTATTCCTGCGGTACGAGGACATCTATGATCTGATGCACTCGAAGCGTCTAGACTACAACTTGGTCCGCCTCTTCACCCTCCAGATGTTGATGAGGATCCATAGGGAGAAAATCAAAGGTGTAGCCATTGTGGACCCCTACTACATGCGCGACGAAATGCTTGCGAGCGATGGATACATGGAAGCGGTGTCGCAATACCTCAGGAATTTCTTCTTTGAGAACCAGGACAAGTCTACGCTTGTCCATGCCTTCCCCGAGTAAGTGCACACAACCGGTCTCCATCCATCGTGACACATCCTTAGATTCCTTTTGTCCCCTTCTTCCAACAGTTCCGTTTCTATTGTTTGCGCAGTGGCATATACTGCACATTCATCTCCGTCTACCCGAGGTTGTGGTAAGCACGTACTTGGACTCATCCAGTGAAATGAAGCCGAAGAGATGGGACCGAATCAAGTGTGTCCTGGATCTTGCTATACAAGTCTATGCCGCCAAGGGAGGCAAGTTCAGCAAGGGGGACGAAAGAAAGAAGGATGGTAGGAACATCTGCAGCCACGCCACAAAGTTCCCATGCGTCAAGCAGCCGGCGGGCAGTGTGAAGGAGGCCTTCTATACCTTCCATCATGTAAGGATGTACATGCATGATTCACGGATGGAGGTGTTGCCGGCTAATCTCCGAGTTTGGGCCGAAAAGTTGTCGACAATCGACGATTCGAACCTCATGGAACAGTTCTGGCGCATCCAGAATCAGATATGTCTATGCATCCATAAAGATGTCATGGCAAGAGGAGGGGTCTTCCACTACGGCGGCAGAGCACTGACTAACCGTGAGATCGAAGACCGCCTCGATTTGTAGCTCGACGGCAGGACCTTCATGACGAGAGAGGGTTGTCGATCGTTGCCCAAGAAAACTACCGGCTAGTGTGTGTCGTGTGTGCCGTCTATATGTGATGGACTTGATCGACTATCATCGTGATGTTTAGGAAACTGTCGTGTTGGACATGTGTGTGTGTGTGGGAGTCGTAAACCTTGAGTTACCGAGGCTCCTTGTGCCTATGTTGGACCTATTTAATTATGTGTGCTACTATTGTTTTAGGTGTATGAATGTCTTTGCTATATTTCGTTATCATTCTGTTCTATTTGTTGCATAACATGAATGCCTACTATGTCTATATTTTTTCCTTGTCCGCATAGATGGCGAAGGCAAACTAATACGTGGTGTACAGGGGCCGCGTTCTGGGAGTCTACGAGGAGTGGGAGGACTGCCAGCAACAAGTGATCAACTTCAGCGGCAACAGCTACAAGGGGTACAAGACTCGAGAGTTGGTGGTAGCCAATTGGAGGAGGCACCTGTGGAAGAAGAACCGGATGAAGATCATCATGGCTTCTCCTTGCTCACCGCCGCCGCCATTGGCCTCTATTCAGTCATAGTCTAGGTCATGATCGACGATGAACGAATATGTATCGAGATGCATGTGTGATTTCGAACTTGTACTCTCCCATGACTTGTGTGTAACATACACTTGGACTCTCCATATTGATTTATTTTGGCACTTTGTATGAATTTCAGTGAGTTCTGTGCATTTCTGTGATATATTGCTGTATTCTGGTATATTTCTTGTGTATTCAGTGTATTTCTGTTGTATTCTGCTATTTTTTTGAAATCCTGAGACAAGTTAGTGGCGCACGCGTTTATCTAGTTAGTGACGCACGTTATTACTAGCTCATCGAACTAGGGTGCGCCACGGATGACATTCGTGGCGCACGGCAGGGTGGTGCGCCACGGACAACAGGGTAGTTAGTGGCGCACGTCGGGGTGCGCCACAGACCTCCTATAGTTAGTGACGTCTTATTCGTGGCACATGGGGGTGCGCCACTAACTCCAAAAAGCATGCTCCACGGATAGGATTTTTCCCACTAGTGATACTACCTAATCGATGCTAAAACGCCAGAAAAGAAAAAGGCGGATAAATGCGGAGAGGACTCAAAAAGACCATGGAACATGGCGTTACTTCGCCCGTTTTATACTTAGAAGAAGTGTATTGTATCCAGAAATATTATGTATCAAGTTGATGTACCAGACATGAATTAATGAAACTTCGGTAGCTCGAGCAGTGACTTGGGGACTACCCCGTATTGTTTTTCATTTTGATTATGTATGAAACTTTGGTAGCTCGAGCAGTGACTCCGGGACTACCCTGTATTGTTTATCATTTTGATTATGTATGAAAATTCGGTAGCTCGAGCAGTGATTCGGGGACTACCCCATATTTTTATCATTTTGATTATATATGAAACTTTGGTAGCTCGAGCAATAACTCGGGAACTGCCCCGTATTATTTGACATCAATTATATGTGCAATATGAATGATCACTTCGGCAACCCGAGCAATAACTCGGGGACTGCCCATGATTTTTTTACTATTATAATCATATGAATGATAACCTCGGTGATTCAAAATATAATTTGGGAAATACCCCATGTATATTATCTTACCATTCGATAACTCGGAGGGGTGGTAAGTCTGTCCGACTAACTGATATATGGACATAGGAGTCATAGTCCTAGATTCAAGTTTGTAAAACTGAAGTGTTGCAAATAAGAATGGATGTAAGACACAAAATGAATGCCGACCGAAAATCAAACACATAGAAGTGTAATTCGAACTCATGAAATTAAAATTTTGCAAACAAGGATACGCATCACACAAGCTCAACTAGAAGAATAACAACATAGCGATTACTATAGCATATGATTCCAGAATTATACGGATCACATAATACCAAAAGAGGCAGATTGTCTTAGACAGCATACACCCGGTATACCGGGGACTTAAACAAATAAGAGTTCTTTCAGCTCAGGCATTAACAGTTGCCCGCAGGAGGAACAACAGCAGTAGCGGAAGTTTCCGACATTAGTATCTCAGATGCGATACAAGGAGCAGCTTTAGGAGTTGCCTGGGCCTCTGCAGAAGTTACTTCGGCGTCGACCGAGGCAACCAAACTATCTTTGGCAGGGGATGTTCGCTGTGAGCCTCCACCTTGGGCTTGGGAGGCTTCGGTTCCCTTGGAAGAGGATCGAGACTCGGCGTTCCCGTCCGAACTGTCACTAGACTCATCCGAATCCCTAGAGTTTGCATCCGAACCACCTTCATCACCAGAATCTCCATCAGAATCACCTTCATCGACAGCCTCAACATCATCTTCGGCATCATCGGGGAGAAATATCGGCCCTTGTGAACATTGGCATACTCAATGAGCTGATAGGCACGGGCTTGGCAGCGGGCAACATACTCCGGATTTTCGACCCAAGGAGAGCCGGTGTGCAAATTCATCAAGGTATCAAGGGAGATATCCTCATACCATGACAGAACAGCGGTAAGCGCCATGTCAGCCCCGGCTCGCCCGGCTGACTCCCTCCAAAGATTCAACTGAGCCTGAGATTCCACCAGCTTCGCCACAAGCACTTCCACCTTGGTGATCTTCGGTTCATTCGGCCAAAGCACGTTGAAAGCACGAATGGCCTCTTTTACCAAATATTTTCCCATAATCTTCATCGGCTCAATAGCAGCAGGAACGGCAACCAAGAAATCTTCAATGGAATACTCTTGATTCGGCGGCCGCGAGCAGCAATCACAGCCTTAGAACTCACAGATTTGGCTTCTGGAAAATGATCTGTAAGAAAAAACATAAAATAAGTCAAGATAAGCAACAAGTGAAGAATACCTCGGCAAAAACGAGTTATTTCTCAAAAGCAACTTACGGTGGATGTATCGCAACATTTTCTGGAGATCCATGGCCCAATTAGCCCTGTTCTTCTCAAAATGAGTTATTTCTTCGGTCATCACCTGATTCTTTAGCTCGGCAGCATCAAGAAGTTCCTTGTCCTTCTGAAGCTAAAGACTTAGTCAATTCTTCTCCTCGGAGAACTCTTGATCAACCTTTTCTAACTCGGATTTCTGAAAAAGTTTGAGAGATTCAACGTCGGCACGGAGCCGGGCTATCTCGTCATCCTTTTCTTTAAGTTGCGCCGAGTGAGTGCCCGCTTGCTCTAAAAATGTAGCATCATATCAGGCATAGGTATGCAATCTTGTTGCGACTCTGCAAATCTTTGTAACTCGGCTGAGCCGAAGATGGGATACCATAAGACATTCGAGAATTACTTCGAAAGAAAACAGATGAATAAAGGATGGAGGTGCAACTAACCTTCAAGGGTGGCAACCTTTTTCGTAAGCCGGGTATTTAGATTATTAATGTTAGCTGCATAACAATACACCAGAAATTAGTCAAGAAACTGGGTCTTGTACAAAGATAGAGGGCATTAAAAGCCGAATAATTTACCTGTCTTCTTCACAACAGGAACCATTTTGTCGAATTTATCTTGAAGCTTTTTATGCGAGAAGAGTAACCTCTGGAATTCGGCCGTATGACGATTATGAGAAACCTGAAATAACACCAAGTTATACAAAGAAAACCACAAAAAAGATCCAAATCAAGAAGAAACTTGATTCAGATATAGGCAGTTCGATATTAAAAACTAAAACAAAAAAGATCTGAATCAAGTAAAACATGACTCGAATCTAGGTGACTAGATGCGTTTTAATTCAAGACATGCACAGCAAAAACTATCTATTGCGCAAACAAGTAGCTATTTCCTATGCAAGTAAAGCTTCCAAACGAATAACAAGTCACTCGGTTGCAAGCTCGGGGACTAGTAGGCATATAATATCTTGTAAGTAAAAGATGAAGTGTAAATTGAAGCGCATACCTCGTTCATCTTATCACTTTCAAGAACAACCTTAGCAGCCATGTGCAGTCGACTGCTAATGTTGGAAAGCTGAAAGGATTGTTCAATAGGATTGCCTTCAATCTGATCAGCAGCATTCCAATTATTTGCACTCTATCAATGATCCAAGGCTATTTCCCCATTCCGTGTGTGTCAAGACTTTGCCCTTGGCTTCTCGCGCCTATTGCGCTGCAACCTCAGCCACCGGACTCTTGTGACCAGCTACAGATTTGGACACAGAGGCCCCTTTGCGGAACATGTCGGCAACAGACGATTGTGATGTACCTGACTTGCCATTTTGAGATGGAACAGGCTTGGCAGCGCCATCCTTCTTACTCTTGGCAGATACTTCGGCAAAGAGAGTAGATTTGGATCCAGGCACGGCACTTGGAGCAGTAAATGCTACGGCCGAGGTAGCGCAATCTTCGGTAGCAGCTGGAGTAACAGGAACTTCAGCAGCAGCTGAGGTAGCAAGAACTTCAACGGCGGCCGAGGTAGCAGGAACCTCGGTAGAAAGAATCTCGACAGGAGAAACTTCGAAGACCTTAGAGAAAGCTGACGAATCAACTGAATGATCCGGCATATTTACATCAGCATCTGCACCAGGAGGAACTTCACTCCCGTCCCGCCGAGGCGGACTGATAGTCAGCGGGGGAGGAGAATTGTCACGGGGAGGACTAGGGACACGAACATCTTCAGAACACGGTGGAGAAAATGGCCGAGTTACGTGAGACGTCATACTCGGACCACTGGGTTTGACAGAGAGAGGGACACTACCAAAAAAATAGAAATTAATTCAGAAAAAGAAAGAAAGAAACAAGAAATACGAGTTAAAGCATGCAGGGAAACTTACCCAGAAATTCCCGGCATAGTTCTGTTCTTGGTAATATGCTGGGAGGATTTCTTAGTTCACTTTTTAGGAGCTGCATCATAAGGATCGTTCGAGGCAGCACGCTTCTTCAATGGAGCAGGAGCCTCGGAAGCAAGGGGAACGGCTTCATGAACCTGGCTAGCCGGATTAGCTGGGAAAGAAGGAGCCAGAAATGCGTAAGAGATAGGCACCATGGAAACTACCTCGAGAATTTGGACGTCGTTCGAATAACCTTCATCGGTATGGGCCGAGGTTCTACCTCAGGTGCGAGCGGGAGTAGCCTCAGGCTTAGGAATAAATTCCTCCGGGTCAGGTTCCCCATTGTCCGGGTTACTGCGATCAGCAACCCAAGGGAGAGCCATCACCTCGGCATCTTCCGTGGTTTGCTCGGCAAACCTCTGCAGTAAGGACAAACAAAGGTTAGCAGGATACACAATGGTAAATAACCCGGATAAAACAATTCGCATCCAAATTACCTGGGGAGGAGGATTCTCTCAAGAGAATGGTTTCATTCCCCACACCTATTCCTCACGCATCTCAGTCTTGAAGATAGCCCGGACACGCTTCTGGATCTGAAAATAGTCAAGCTCAACCATAGAGACTCGGCTGGGATCCAAAGGTCCGCTCATATAACATAGCTTATGGGAGCGGAGTTGGAAAGGTCAGATTCGGCTGCTGACAAACGCGGCCATCAGATCTTTGCCACAAATCCCAACACGAGTTAACTCCTTTAGCCGAAGTTCGAATGCTTCGGCAAGAGCGTGGGTCTTCTTCGGATTATAGAGCCAGTTCTTTTTTGAAGGGGGACCAATGGAGAAGGCAGGAAGCCGATGTAGCACCCCGGGTAAAAGCACTACTAGAAATCGCCTGCATTTACATCTGTGCATCATCATGATATCTGCATGCATGTTTTAATCTAAAACTATTTTGCTAAAAGCCTATGTTTGTTTTCTAAATTATCCCCTTTCTATTTCAAATGTAAAATCCTTGATCTGTCTAGATCTTTTGTTCGCCTAAAGTATTTTACCAAAAGGATATTTTAAAAACTAAATAAAATAATAATAATAGTAATAAAACTATTTTGACCAGAGAGGCAGTCTAGCCGGTCAGGACAGAGGCCCAACCGGACAAACCACCTACTATCCGGCCTATCTAAAATAAAACCCTAACCCTAAAAAACCACCCTAGACCTACCCCAAATCCCACCCTACCTATCACCCGCCGCCACCCCTGGCTCTACACGCACGCACCCGCACATGCCCCAAGTCCCGCACGCAATCCCCACTCCCCGCCAGGCCCACCGTGTGGACCCGACCACCACACGACCCCCACTCCTCTCTCTCCCAGCCCGCAGCCACCGTCCTCTCTCAACCCGTGTACACGCAACGCAAGACCCCGACCCCAGGCCGCGTGTTGGCCGCTCCTGGCCCCGGGCGCCACCGTCTCCGCTGTCGGCCGCCTCCCTCTCGTCTGCAGCACCCCCAACCTCCACCGCCTGTGCCTCCTCCTTCCTGCGGGTCCGCCGCCGTCACCTCTGCAAGGCGCCGCCTTCGGCTCGGCCACGCATCCCCCTCTGGGGCCTCCTCTGTCCACTGCCAGGGGTTCCTCCCCGCATCTTCTACATGTCGGGCCCGCCTGTCGTCATCATCCTCCCGGCCGGCGAGCCCCAGGGACGCGGATCCATTTGTTTCCTGCACCCCTTCGTCCTTACCCAGAACCGACCCGCGTCGTCGCTCTTCCCTGTGAGCTTCCTCCGCCGTCCTCGCCTATAGCGCGCCCGCTGCCGATGTCCTCTTCCTGTTGCTCCTGGAGTAGTGGTGGAGACATGATGATGGATAAGTGTGGGTGTGTGCTGATGGTTCTACCACAGGCTTCTGACACACGTGTGACAAGTCTGTCCGTCTTTGATCGAAGAAAAACCAGAACGACTAGATCTTCTTCGCCAAAAACCGGCTAGACGCCGATGGTTTTTAGGGATGTACACAGTGCCACTCGAAGGTCCTCGACGCTTGAAGAAGTACCAAGGGATTTCTAGAAGCCACGCAAGATCTTCTTCACGGACATCAAGCTCTTATCCATGGATTCGATGGCCGGGACATCGAAGACCCTCGATCCATGGATCCGAAGACCGATCCCGGCGTTCGAACCCGAACCCCCAAACCCAAGACCTTCAACCCTAAATGTGTGACCCTTTTCTGAGACCTCCCCTATTTTTACAATATATATGACATACATATTGTTGCATATTAAATTGTTCATACTTGCATACATTGTGTGGTTTGGGGGAATTATGCCGATTCGCCTCATAATTAAATACGGAGGCCATATGCGGGCAAATCTAGTCTTACTTTGTCTCCATTTAAATTTTTGTAGCGAACCGGTGTTATATTTTGCCATGTTAAGACAACATTTAAATTGCGGGATATCTAAACAACATGAACCATCTAATAAATTGTCCGGACTCCGGTTTCATTTAATATCGCCTAATTGCATCGCATCTTTGCCATGCCATACATCATACATGCATCATGCCTGATCTTTTGCCGTAGTACTAAATAGTGCATCCGGTGTTTCTGCTAGTGCCTTGCTTCTTCACGGATTAGGCCGATGAGTTGATGCGAGTGTCGACCCGATCTTCGGATGAATCTTCGATAATGTTTTCAGGCGAGCATTCTCCCCCTTTCTACCTATTTTACATTTCTAGTCTTTATTTCCTCCTGTTGGTCTATTGCTATCTATGTTGCGATGCTATAGATTCCGTACCCCTTTATACTTCCCTGCAGCCCTTATATTGCCATGGACACATCCTATTACCTATTGTTTGGTAGTTAGTTGGCCTTGCGAGTTGTAGTTGCTTGCGCAGGTGATGTGTCGTGTTGTCGATGTTCCACAGTTGTTGAAATAATGCCGCATATTTAATGTTGGAGATGATCATGGCTTTAATTACCGTTTAATAACTAAAATTGAAGTAGGTAAATAATGCAGAGGCACAGGTGGCCAATAGATGTTATTTGGTTTTAACCGTCCACTTGTGTCCCGTAGGACCCCGAGTACTTGATACCTATTCTTTGAATATTCGCACTATCCGCATGTGGGACCATGAATCCCCCTAGCCAGAGCTTGAGTCATATATTATTTCTTGGGGCCACAAACTAGTTTGGGGATTTATTACTATCCTGTACTTATGCCATGCTTTACTGCTTTATTTATGATTGTGCGTGGAGCGCCTGTACTGTTTAGGAATTGTGATACGTTTATGCGGTATCGACAAGCCCAGTCACACTTTCGGGTTCCCAGTCGTTTACAGCCGTCGACACAAACCTCTGGGTCCGTCTCAGAGCCGGCCAACTTTGTCGCGGGTAGCTTGGTGGGGTGGCCCCCTGAAATCTTATATGAATCTTGCAATTGCTCTATCGTGATGCCTCGTTGGGTTTTCATTTGGTTTTTCTCGAGGTTGATCGTGCGTGTGTTGCTATTTGTGCACCCCTGCAGGGTAAAACTTTCTGAAAGCCGTGCCCACGGTTATGGACGACTTGGAGCACAGTATCTCGATCATAGACAACTATAACTAAAGTAGCGCTATAAATTTGACTTTATAATGACTAGTAATTAGCTTCACTATAATGGAATGGCTAAATAAAAGTGCCAACAACTGCTGGATTTGGGTTGTCACCTGTTACCATTGTGTCTGACTAGTAAGTATTGCAACTACAACGGAATGGTTAACTAAAACTGCCCACTGTTTATAATATCAAGATGAATCATGCTATATATATATGACTAGTAATTGCCGCAACTATAACAGAATGAATAAAACTGCCAACTATGTGAGTTCCTCGGTTGACTTCCTCGTTTGGTCTCGAGGGGGAAATACCAGGATGGGTATGCTTGGTGATAGTTTCAGGTTGGATCCGAATAGGTATTTCTTATCCCTATCTGATAGCCGCCAGCTGTATCGAGTCTCTATAGGTTGTTTAGTGCATGTTGCGCTGCCGCTTCAGTCCACCATACCTATGTAGGCGAGGACCGCCGAATTCTAGTCTCGCCGTGTACTGGCCTCAGTACTGACCGCTCTCTTTTTCCTTTTCCCTTTGTCGGCACCCCTTTTGTTAAGCAGGTTTTGAGATCGACGTTGTTAGCAGGGTTACCCTTCCGGCTTAGCCTGGGCAGGATTATGGACGCCATTGGTTATTCTTCAGGGCTCTTAGCTCAATTTGCATCTTGTCCGTACTCGGACGTTGTATCGTTTTCAAGGTGATTTGGATCTTTGTATTGTATATCTGTATTCTTGACTCTTTGAGTCATTGTTGTATATATTTGCTCTGTGGGTTCCATCGTGGACCATTGTGTAATGGTATTATTTCGTTTTCCACCCGCACGAAAGTGCCTGGTGGGCATCTTTGAATCGTTTCTATGCGGGTTTGGCGGGAATCGCTGAAACTTGCATAGGGCCGATTCTGAGGGTGTTACAGCCGAATCTTATCCTCTACTCCGGTATTCTTAACATAGAAAAATGACCTGTGCCATTTTTTACAAGACTCTAGACCCGTAACTCGGGGGAACACAGAATTTTTCCGGGGTGTAATAGAAGCAGCCCCGCACTGAGTTAAATACTTCTCAGAAGGATGACGAGACTTATCCGGCACTACATTGGCTCAGATTTGAAAGAACTTTGACCAGACATCTACTGAAGGCCAAAGGCCAAAGTATCCTTCAGAAGCCAAGATAAAGGCCGAAAGAGAGGCTATGGCATTAGCCGGCAGATGATGTGGTTGAAGGCCGAAGTAATCAAGAAAATTCCTAGCAAAGTCGCTAAAAGGGAGGCCAAACCCTCTCGCAAAGTGCGACATGAAAAATACATATTCCCCGTCCTAAAGGACGAGAGAACATTCCTTGTCGGGTAAGCGACACTATACCTCGGCGGGAACCCGGCGTGTCTTGCGCAACCTGTCGATTTCCCGATGAGTGACCCTGGACCCTTGCCATGAGCAGCACTCTGGGCCCACCATGAGCTCTTCTTCACCGACGACGGCACCGTTGAGCGAGCTCGACATGGGCTCGTCGGAGGATCCAACTGAAGAGGGGTCGCTGGTAGCGGGGAGTGGCCTCGATACCCAAGGCCCCATCGCAACAGCGACGAAGGCGACGGCGGAGCGGAAAGAAAACCGCCGCCGGAGTTTTAAACAGAAGGGGAACGCCTAGGGCGAGGACCTAGCAATGGTGGCACCTCACGCGACGGAGAAGTGCGGCAGCGAAGACGCAAGAACGAAAACACAGCAGTGCGCTCGCAAGAGCAGAAGAACGGCGGCGTGGTCATCGAGGCGAAGGTGCGGCGGCGCAAATGCTAGAGCGCAACAACAACTGCGGCAGCGCAAGGAGGAAGACGAAGGGAGTGGGGAAGGGAAAGTGAATCAACCCACCCCACTCCCCTACTTATAACTGCAAAGGGTGCACGTTAGTCGGATCCACGAATGATGAGTGGAGCCACAGGAAGGGTCACATGGCGCAAGAGGGGATCATGCCTCCATGACCGTTGCGATGATTGAAGCGTCACTGCATCGATGCGACGGACACAGTAATTACTGTAGCGTCGCAGCGCATACTGTAGTGATACAAAAAACGAGACAAAAGTAATGATTGGTACACGTAGGATGAAGCTTACTGAAGAAGATAAAGGGATATCCCGGACGAAGTAGAATGACCTATAGAATGGAGTGCTTTCCAGTAGAAGAGAATTAGCGAAAGAGAGATAAACTGAGAGGAACACCGGCTAAGAAATACGTCGGAGAAAGAGATAGGGAAAGTGAGTCTTAGGAATCTGATGTGGTTCGGCCGAGATAACTGGCAGGACCGCACCAGCTTCGGGGACTAATGTTGGGGAGATGACCCTAGGTAGGGTCAAGACGGGTAAGAAATAGGATATGCCTTTCATATCCAATGCCGAGTCATGGCATGGTTCGGCCGGCTTACGCAAATGGTTGGCCGAATGAGAAATGACTTGTCCAGAATCAGGTGATTGAGGCATGATTCGGCCGACATACGGATCATGTTGGCCAAGGCAACAACGACCAATGTAGGAAAAGGGCGAGCCGAGTTACCCGAGGCACGGCTGAATCAGGAAAGCTTGAAGAGGAAGGAAGTATCTTTCAGGGTCAAACCCTAGCTACTATCTTAGTGGAATCTGCACAGTGCCAAGCGCTAGAGACAAGGATCAGAGCAGCAGAGGAGTAGAGGAACGTCACGGAGGTGACAGTCCCCAGGCCCGAGGCTCACATGTGATGGGCTCTGGGTCTTTGCCATCGATAGAGGGGGGACA
The DNA here is from genome assembly GCA_916181665.1 of Avena sativa. Lineage (NCBI taxonomy): Eukaryota > Viridiplantae > Streptophyta > Magnoliopsida > Poales > Poaceae > Avena > Avena sativa. The sequence continues at coordinate 59,171,165 of OV702295.1, forward strand.
CAGAAAGAGGTCCGCCGAGTTACCATTTTGGGACAAGCATATTCCAAGAATATGCTTGCCACGTCAGCCCTAAGAAGAACCAAGGGAGTCCTTTATAAGGAGAGGAAGGGCATCCTGGAGAGGGGATCGATTCATTTTTACTCTAGAGGATTCACGTTGTAACCTTCTTCCTCCCTTTTCTAATACAGCTCATCGAGCACTTGTAGCTCGATAGAGGAGAAATAAAGATCTGTGTTCTAGCTTATTGTGTGTAGAAATCACTTCATCTTCCCTCCCCAGATCCCAGTAGCATCCATTGTCCCCCAACTTAAGCCTACCCATGGCATCTTCTGTGCCACCACCATGACAAGGGGCAATTAACACTAGATGTGCTTTTTCTCATAGTATGCAGGGGATGATGACCTCAATTCCGGACCTTAGTTCCTGCCCTGGGGCAGTGGAAGCCCTTCGAGCTACTGATGAGTTTTGTGATAAGTACCAAGTCCTGAGGAGAAAGGTGGATATACTTCAAGAGGAGAATAAGAGGCTTCGGAAGATGTTGGAGGATTTTCTCACTCTGATCATGATAACACCACCACCGAAGGAGTAATTTGTCATCAGGTTTTGGCATCCCCTTGGTTTGTTCCAAGCTTGGGGGAGTGTCGCGGTATCACATCATTATCTTTTACCTTTTAACCTTTTTAGTAGAGTCATATCTGAATGGAGAAGTTATCATATAGGATGGTTGGCATTGTGGAAGTATCTCTCCTCTAGTTGGTTATCTATGTATCCATTGGTGTGAGTGTCGTTATGGAATATTAATGAGAAGTTTCCATTTACTTTTTGCACATCTTATTTAGTTTGCAATTTATGTTATATGATTGACCTTGTTGTTAGTATTGGTATCACTTTGGGAGCATCAAGTTAATCTAGTTGGTTTTGGCAAACCTAGATTTGGTCAGTAGCAACACTTTTTGAGGATTGAAAGGAAAAATAGAAAAGTACTAGTATATATTATTATTTTCTTTCTTTCTTGATTGTCTCATAAGCTTAGTATTCTTTAGTTAAGATCTTTTGTGTTTTCAAGGAAGATTGCATGATTGTTTCTATCACTTGTATGTTTGCTTGTTTCCTTCTACCCTTATGCTTGCTACCCATCCTTGCTAACCAAAAACCTGTACTAAGAGGGAATGCTTCTCATGCATCCAATCCTTGAACTAAAACCTATGCCATTTGTGTCCACCATATCTACCTATTAGCATTATTGCCATTCCAAGTAAATTCTCGAGTTTCATCTATCTTACAAATTAAAAATTCTTTTGTTATGTGAAAACTAGTAAGTAAAGCTCTCACAAACTTGATGACACACCTTATTTTCCTGCCCTTAATAAACTTGAACCATTGTGTCATCTATGTTGTATATGCTTGTACTTATAAGTTGGAAATTAGCAGAACCGTGTTGTCATGGGGAACGCTTTCAATACTTGTAAATATCTACCTAGTTGATGTCATGATCCTTTTTTGCGGATGTCGGCGGTGTGAAATAAAAGGGGAGCTTGTAAGTCCATGGAGTTATGCATATGTGTTATAGAAAAGCCTGGGCGGCTAGCCTAAGACATTCCTAATCATGGTGGAAACTTGCAGCATAAACATAGTGAGAAATCTGTGAAGCATCCTCAATAAAAACCTATGCAAATAGCAATAAAAAGGATCGTTGAGATGCTCATTGTCTGTTGCCTTGTCATTTTGATATGGGATAGATCCTATGTCATGGGGCAAGGGGTACCCCATTGGCAGTTCCCTATGATACACATATACTTACAATGACAAGAACTTGCTTGTGACTAAAGTTGAGTAGCATGAGGAACGGCCCTCGTACTCAAGGGACATGAGATTACCAACTTATGATTTGTCAAGCATATACTCCATATTTGTTCACTTTAACTTTAATCACTTCAAGATGCTTATGATAGGGGCAATGAGAGATCAAAGCTAGTAAATACCATAATCTTTTGGAAGCTCTTTATGAAACTTGAAATCCCTGCTTCCCTCTACGAAGGGCCTATCTTTTACTTTTAAGTTGAGTCAGTAAACCTATTCCCTTCTATATCCAGCAAGCATTTGAGTTGTTATGATTCTATCATTCATATGATGATTTATTCAATCTTGTTTCCTATCTTCATTGTTTTGCACATTACTCTTATCTGAATGAATATTACTTTGAAAGCTATAGTTGTGAATATCCCTTTATGTTTGAGCAAAATATTCATGCTTTATAAACTTGATTACAAAAGCTCTGCTTGAAAACTAAGTATGATTTGTCAACTGTTCTCTGACCAAGAACAAAGTTTGTCATTACCAATTATGATTGTCTTTATGCATCCTTATTGTGATTTCCCATACTCGTTGCAAGTTAAGTTATATAATGGTGGGTTGCTTTCTATTATGATTTGTGTACTAGTGAATGTGATGCTTCGTGTTTGTATTCTTTTTATCGACACTTCACTCCATAAACATGTGGTCATGTTTACTAAGCTCGGTTTCGCTTGGGGATAAGTGAGGTCTAAGCTTGGGGGGAGTTAACACGTCCATTTTGCATCACTATTTTATATCATAATTTACTGTTATTCATTGATATATTTCATATTAAGAGGTGATACTTATGTTATTTCATCTATTTTTGCATGTTGGATGACTTTTGGAGGATGAACTACCGGAGTCAGGATTTTGATGGAAAAAGCGGTGTCTAGATGCAATATTCACGAAGATCAGAAAATTCCAGAAAATATATGGAAGTCCCTATTTTTCCAGAAGATAAAGGAAGCCAGAAGGGGAAGTGGAGATGGACCACCGAGGGACCACACCACCCCCTGGCGCGGCCCCCCTAGGCCGCGCCACCAAGTGGCATCGCCCTTTCGCCTATATCATCCCCCTGAAACCCTAAGTCTCAGGGAGCAACCATAGAAAGATTATGCTGCCTCTGCGGGGCAGAAACTACAGAGAGAGAAAGAGCTCTCCGATAGGCAGAATTCTGCCGGGGAAATTCCTTCCCGGAGAGGGGAGATCGTCGCCATCAACACTATCATCAAGCTAGAATTTATCAGGACCATCGTCATCATCACCATCATCTCCACCAGCACCATCACCACCACTCCATCCCGTTGTAACAATTGGGTTGAATCTTGCATAGTTCTTAGGGGAAACTTTCCCGGTGTTGATTACTTTTGTAGTTGATGCTTTTGAGTCGAACCATTGAATTATTGTTTATATTCAGATTGTTCTTCATCATTATATCATCTTTGATCTCGTGGGTAGTTTGTTTAGTTCTTGAGGACATGGGAGAAGTCATGTTGTTAGTAGTGGAAGTAATATTCAATGATTTGATATTTAAGTTGTGGTGTTATTCTTCTAGTGGTGTCATGTGAATGTCAACTACATGATACTTCACCATTTATGGTACTAGGGGAATGCATTGTGTATTTGGCTACTAATTGTGGGGTTTCCGGAGTGACAGAAACCTGAACCCCCGTTAGGAAACCTTTGCACAAGGGAGTGTAGGATCTCAGAGTTTAATGCTATGATTAGGTTTTTATCTTAATTACTTTCTTGTAGTTGCGGATGCTTGCAAGGGGTATAATCACAAGTATGTTTTTGTTCAAGTAAGGTCGGTACATTAGCATAGGTTCAACCACAAAACACTTATCCAACCAAAGAAGATTAATCAACAATATGAAGCGAAAGCACTTGACAGTATTCCCATGTGTCCTCGAGAACGTTTGGTCCTCATAAGTAATACAACCGGCTTGACCTTTGCTGAAGAAAGGATTGGGCCACTTGTAGCAATTATTATTGTTGTCTTTATTTACTTGCACTTTATTTCTTTGCATTATCAAAAACCCCTAAAAATATGTTTGCTAAGTATTTACAGAGAATTCCTGATCCAAACCACTAGTCAACACCTTCTGCTCCTCGTTGGGATCGACACTCCTATTTATCGAAATTACTACGATACACCCCCTATACTTGTGGGTCATCAATTATCTCCCCAAGCTTAAGTTAAAGCAAGGGTGTCACATTTTACTGTTGAGGTACTAGTAACCTCTCTTTCGATGGACAAAGAACCTTTTCTGCAACATGTGTTTCTTGATATGGCCCGTTGTGCCTTCCTTGAGAACCTGCTTAGAATCTAAAAAGAAAACGAAATATTTTTGTGTTTTTGAAGACACGGGTTTAGCTCTCAAGTGATAAAAATACAAGTCCCACTGAGTCGGTTCATCAACCTAAGCACCAGACTTAAGTCAACAAACTAGTTCTAGATGATGCCTCTTCTAGATTGTTATAAGGTGCAAGTGAAACAGGATACGAGACACGAGTGTGCAACCCCTATGTGCTTATTAAAAGAGGTTCGTGTTGTGGATATACCAAATAGGTATACCTACGGCATAGTCTCATACCGGCAAGACCAGGTAGCCCACAGTTGGTGGTTAGGCCTATGGCATAACCGGGCGGCCCAGTTGCTGATAGACAAGATGGAGGTCCGGCAGGGATAAAGGAAGGCGATGTGCCACCGCCTTAGATGGAAGCCGGAGCCTTGGAGGACACGAAGACTAGTTAGTGTTAGTTTAGGACTCTGTAACCGTATCCGGCTGAGACTCTCCTTGTAACCCTAGGTCTTGGCGCCTTTATAAGCCGGACCTAGAGGAGCCTTTAGGGCAGAACAACAAGTGCATAGCACAACTCGCACACAGCAAACCCCCCAATCCTGTAACTCAGCGTATTGCCATTATAGTGATTTATAGCAGGAGTAGGATCTCGCCACCGTCGTGAGATCAGAACTTGGGTAAACTGTATCAGGCCATCCCGGATGCTCTCCGTCTTCCCCCACGTCTCTAAACTCGCAGTTGCAATACCTCTATGGAGTACATGTCGACAATACCACGATAGTTGGCGCCAACGTGGAGCAAGAGGCGCTTACAGCATGGATCCGGACGAGATCTTTCGCCGTCTTCGATGATGGTCAAATCGCATCTTCATCGACACGCTGGCTTCGTTATCGCTCTTGAGAGTTTAAAGAGGATTTATCATCTCTCCTCTCAAGCATGTGGCCAAATCGGCGGAATCACAGATGTCTTCATCAACAAAGCAGCGGTTACCGTATTTGGTTTTCCTCGCCGATAGGCCGATGGAGCCGCTACGACCCATACATCTTCTTTTCTGCTACTGATATCTTCTTCCGCAATCCTTGTCCTTGACAATCCAATTTATCGTACTTCCGTTGCCGCACAAAGCCACATGCTGACCAAAAAACTGCGCATGAATCAAGTGATTGGAACGGTCAAAACTCAAGGTGGCAGGATTGATTTTTTGGTAACAGAAAGCGGAGACCACCTGTTTTCTGATTGGTTCAGCAATGGCGTGTTCTTAAAGACCAATTTTCTCCTTGTTGAACGGGTGGTTATGCTAGTCTTGCACATGGAAATCAATTGGACATGCAAATTTGTGCAACGATCGATGCAAACGAGCATGTTATGTATACAGGTAGTAGTCCGGTTTCGTTTCTGTCGCTGTTAACGTATATTTTTTCGGTTTCGTCGCCGAATCTACTCCGACTTCTCTACATCCGGCTTCGTCGTCATTGCGGAAAATACTTCGCCGTGACTGAATTCGTCTTTGTCACGAACGACAGCGAACTCCACTTAAACAGCTAAGTCCTTATTTATATTTATTATTTTAATTGTTTATGATCATCAGATTAAGATTGGTTCACTCATATTCTGAGTCTTTTACCGCTTTCGTTATTGATCATATCTTTTTCACGATTTGCTTTGCACTCGTGAGTATAAATTTTTACTGGTTAGCCATTTAAGGACCCAGTACCATACAGAAAAACCCGACTTCGGGCGTTAGCTTAAGTTTTCTGGTCTACACGTTTTCTGTTGTTTTTATGTGGATTCCGGAGTAGTGACTTTTCGGCACTCAAAGTCGGCGTTTTGGCCTTGGGTTCTGGACGGTGCATTAGGCATCATCACCTAGGGACATGGTTCTGTGCTGCGAGTCTTCCATCTCACGAAAGGTCAAGCATAAAAACCAGAATAATGGAAAAGCCAGCACTTGCTTAAACAAAATTTTACATAAACTGTTCAAATTAGTTGAGTTTTTTCCTTCTAAACAGTTTTATGTTGTCAGCTACTGCATTGTTTCAGCTTTAAAGCATTTGTTCAAAAGGCCATGTTTGTTCCACCTTACATCTGTTTGTTGGACACGACTAAAGGAACAATTTAATACATTTGTATTCTTATGTTTATATTTCAGGTACATAACGCTTGGACATTGTCGTATTCCTCGGATTAAGGTGTTTTGAGCCAGATTTTCACTAGGCTTGACATCTCGGGGGCTGCAATCGCAGTTGTCAACAAAGACTTGAGCCGCCTTTGAGGAAGTCGGATCGATGCTCGGGGGCTTGACATCTCTAACCGAAGAGCTTTGTCACGCCTTTCATCCAAGTCAGAACAAACCTCGGGGGCTACAGTACGTTGATCTCCCAGTTATGGTGAAGTTCTCTTTCAGCTTCAAGCCGGAGAATTCGAGTGAATTCCATCTTGACACTCAGGGGCTACACCGATATTGAATTTTTGTGAAGTTCTTTTTGGAGCATCAAGCCGAAATAATTCCGACTTGACGCTCGGGGGCTACACTGTACATTTTTGCTGAAGCTACTCTGAGAGCACACCAAGACAATTTTCCTTTGAAACTCTGACTTGGCGCTAGGGGCTACAATCGTTTGATGTACAATTATGCATGTTATTTTGAGCATCAAGCCGCCTTCGACGAAGCCGACTCAATGCTCGGGGGCTACATATGGTTATGTCAAGAAACTTTCAAGACGGTGAAAAATCCGGCTAGCGAAACCCGGGGGCTCGACATCAACGTTGCCTTCACGGAAGTTTTACTGGGTTACACGGCTAGATGGCATAAACGTCCGTGATATAAGAGGCTCTAAGACCATAATTCGGCAAGCTCTTATGTCTATGACTTTGCTGGCTCTAAGTCGGCAGTTTGGCAGCCTTTACGATCGTGGCCCGGTAACCGTGATTTTATCCGTCTTACATATCGTCCTCCATGGATGATGATATTGAAGACGTTCCTAGAGCTTGGAAGAATCTCTAACGATTCGTTAGAATTCTCCGCCTTGGATTCGTTTGCAGAAGCATACAAGCAACTCTCCGGCTAGGCTTAGTCGGATGAGAATATGATATGGGAGCTCTCGAAGATTCTTCGCGAAGCATGCCTACAAATTGAATACAACGTGATACTTACGCTCAAATCTAGATGGAGGAACGCGAGGATCTTGAAGAACTCCGGGGGGCACTATTGTGGATATACCAAATAGGTATACCTACGACATAGTCTTATACCGGCAAGCCCGGGTGGCCCACAGTTGGTGGTTAGGCCTATGTCATAACCAGGCGGCCCAGTTGCTGATAGACAAGACGGAGGTCCAGCAGGGATAAAGGAAGGCGACATGCCACCGCCTAAGATGGAAGCCAGAGCCTTGGAGGACACGAAGACTAGTTAGTGTTAGTCTAGGACTCTGTAACCGTATCCGACTAGGACTCTTCTTGTAACCCTAGATCTTGGCGCCTTTATAAGTCAGACCTAGAGGAGCCTTTAGGGCAGAACAACAAGTGCATAGCACAACTCGCCCACAGCGAACCCCCCAATCCTGTAACTCAGCGTATTGCCATTATAGTGATTTATAGAAGGAGTAGGATCTCGCCACCATCGTGAGATCTGAACCTGGGTAAACTGTTTCAGGCTGTCCTGGACGCTCTCCGTCATCCCCCACGTCTCTAAACTCGCCATTGGGATACCCCTATGGCATACGTGTCGACACTACCACGATAGTTCGAGTTGGAAAGTTTTACCATACATTAATAGGTAGGCATTTTGAATTGAATCAACCAAGTGGCTCATGCGAGTGTTTGTACGGTTGCACTATCGTACACGTCGTCACACAAGGTTCAAGTCCATGCGACAATAACACACAAAATAGAATGCATCGGTTTGGTATACAGACATAGTTCGTTTACCCCACTGATAAAAGGAAAGTAAAAAAAGAAAACATGAACTTCTATAGAGAATTACAGTATAGAAAGTTTATAAGGTAGAACTTCTATTTCTTACAGATATTCGTCTTCCCCTCGATCAAGGGATAAGATCCCATGTGGAGTTTCGAGGTTTTTAGAAGAAGAAGAAGGAAAAAAAGAATAAAATTTTGTGCAATGGTTACATTCTACTTGGCGTTTGAGGGGTTTCCCCAACTATACGGCCAGACCAAAAATGTCTCCCGTATAGTTGGTCGTTAAACTTATTGTATCTTGAAATAAGAATTCGAGGCAGGTGTGGATATCTATACGGATCCAACTATACGGCCGTACCAAAAAGGTCTCGCTGTATAGTTGGTCGTGAAACCTTCTGTATCCTGGAAAAGAAATTTGACAAAGGCATCAATAACTATACGAGCGTAACTATACGGACAGAATTTTTATTCTTGTCGTATAGTTGGTCGTTAAACCTTCTGGAGTCACCAAAATTTACCTGTTTCTTCAAAAAAAAATCTTAACCTGAAACTTAGCAAAACACCATGTTTTGATAACAAAATAACAACTTTAATTTTTAACCAACATTAGCATGTATAAAGCGGGATTTAAGTAAAACCGAGTTATGCAACACATAGTAATAATAAATTCTACCTTTTGAAAACTTCAACAAGATAACTCTAATAGAAGGACATGTAAAGAATAAAAGTGCCAATGCAACATGAATGCAACTAGACTCATGACACAAAACTAAGAAAGGCGCCTAATGACTTCTGGGTTGCCTCCCAGGAAGCGCTCTCTTTAAAGCCATAAAGCCAGTCTAGGATGTTCCATACATTACCCACCTGGACCCCAGGAGGTATCGACTCGAGGTGAGGTTGTACATACCATCTTGGATCATCTTAGAGAAGAGTTCGGTCAGAGTCGTACCCGCTAACGGTGCATCGGCATCATATAGATGAACAAGTTCTCGCTTTCAAGCGAGTGTTGATGCACCAAGCTTGGTGAACATGCCTCCATGTATAACGGCAATGAGAGGATTGAAAATTCATCTATAATTCTTAAATCTTTACCTTCGTTACATGTGTAGGGGAACACTTCATATTACTCTTCCTTCATAGCAGGGAGTTCAGGACCCTGCATGTTAGTATAGCAAGGTTCTATCTCTAGTTCATTATTATTAATGTTCTCCATATGAGTATCTAGGCACAAGGCCTCCGCAGAACAATTATTAACAGTTTTAGCATCATAAAAAACACAACTAGAGTGAGAGGCATCACAAACAAAAGTTGTAGTGTGACTCTATTTGTCAACCTCACCTTTTTGTTACTCTTTTTCATTGACTAGTGTTTTAATAGCAATGATAGAATCAAAAGTAGGAGTTGAAGGTGTGAGAGGGTGATCAATTTGTTCTTCCTCCTCTTCCTTGTGCTCCTTTTCCTCTCCGCTCTTTAGTGAGTTCTGCAAAAGGTTATCTTTCTCCATGGAGGTTTTAGATCGCTTGAAATAATATAATACCAATACATTATTACTTAAATTATTTTTGCAAAAGAGGAATATGAGGTATACTAAATTAAAAACTCCATCAAGTGATTCACTTTCAACATCGATACTTCATAGTCTAAATACCATTTCAGATGCACCTTTGAAAAGAACATATTCTAATACGCCCAAATTAGCATAGGATTTATCTCTATTATAATTTGCTAGAGTAGGATTGTTTGAACAGTTACATTGAAAATTAAGGTGGTCATCTGTTGTACAAATCGTGCAATAAGATCCATCATTAACACGCAACCATAATGAATGCTTTTCCAATTGGTTAAGAATTTTATCTATCAGCTCATGTCTAGCTACCAGGCTTGGTAAACTTGAATCCTTTATCCCCTCCAATGCTTGTATTATCCATTGAACAAAATTTATCTCGCAAGACATGATTAGTAGCAACAGTTTTCATAAATTTTGGTTTTGTAATTTTTTTATTGTTTTCAATGTAAAAGAAAGCAGTAAGATAATAGCAACAAACAAAAATAAACTATGTGCAAGTAGATAACTGAATGCTTTGCTCCTCGGCAACAGCGCCAATTTGATGACTGGGTTCCTGCACCAATAACAGAGTTATTGCAGTACTTGTAGCAGCAAATATTTAAAGAGTTTGTCCCGATGGGAGCTCGGCGAACACAACCCCGCAGCCACGTTATCAATGCAGCCACGTTTGCACCCAAACCATGGTTTGGAAATAGCCTATTCTATAATTTACTAGGATAAATGAATTTAAGATGATTTGTAATAACTACTACTATGACTGGAAGAAAACTAGAACAAAAGTAAAACTAGAAAGAGGTGAATGCAATGAGATGAAATATTAATGAGATGATTCCTCAAGTAATGTTGTGTATACCAGTATGCATGACAAGTGCTTATGGAATAGCTATAGACTGTACTTGTGGCGGTCCCTCAAATAATGTCGTCTCCCACCATTGGTAAGTGGCAACTAGATCAATTGTCCACACCCTCTTCGAACATGGGTCATCTCGTAAGAGAATGGTGTATTAAGGTAATAAGACCAATCAAGGTAGACCAGAGAAAAGACATTAAGTTCTATGGACAACCGTACTCCTAAGAAAGTAGTGTGCTAGTCACAAGATATCCCGTCTCTCACTTTGGGGTGAACAAGCAATTCGTAACACTATACATATCTATATCATGAGTGATCTTGGGAAACTCTGGGCGGTGCATCCTAAGCTGCTATTGCCTCTGCAAATCACTTATAGCAAATAGCCTATTAGTTCTACCCATGGAAGAGCAAAGACTAATGATAAGTTTTGTCACACTCCGTGAATCCCTACTAAATTCCTAAACAATGTATTTGATGTCTCCAATCACTAGAATAATATCATGAATAGAACAATGTAAAGAGAAAGCACAAACATATTAATTAACAAGAACACACCATACTTAAATTACTCAAATCATCATAACATTAATAAAAGAGGGTTCAAGCCATGTTACAACCCATCACGGAGACCATGATAGGGAAGGATGAAGGAGTAGCGGCGATGGAGATGTAGATGGTGATGACGACGTGGTGATGGTGGTGACGGCATGGTGATGGCGGCTTCCTCCTTCCCCTCCTCTTCTTTCTTGGATGGTTTGATGGTTTTGATGGAGATTGGATCTTTGTAAAGCTGTAGAGGCTATGGAGGTGGCACGACAGAAGGGCGCCACCGTGGAGGCGGCAGATGGGATCTAGATCTTGTATATGGTTGGTGGTGGTGGCTTCCTCCTCTCTTCTTTGACTCCTCGCTCCTTTATATAGGCCTTGGGGTGTCCTAGGGTTCCCCCAATACCGTCATTTGACTTTGGGAAGGTTCCGGAGCCTCCGGGGGGCGAAATCCCGTAGTTTGCGACCTTTTTCGCAGCTACATAACCGCAACTATACGGCAGGAGAAAAAGCTCCGGCCGTATAGTTGGTCGTTAAACCTTCGGTATCTTTAGTGTTTTGGCCGCTATTTTTTCATACGAACTCTGTTTTTTGTGTTCTTGGGCTCGTTGGATTCATATCGACGAGGGACATAACCACATTGTCTTGGATATTTATTTTGAGAAGTTGGAAAATTTCAATTTTCCAACCTCTCAAATGGCTAAGTCTGGTCCCTGCAGCTCCTCTATACTATGCTCTCTTTGTTCCTTTTGCATTTGTTTGATCCATAATCATCATCAAAACCTACACACATGTCAAAGACAAGGAAGAGGGATAATATTCTACCTAAACTACTAAATCTGCAAAGCTTATATTGAACTTAATGAAAACAAGTAATCATGCATATCAGGCATAGCAATAGTTAGATGGAGCATGATATGATAGGCAAATGACACAATTTATATAGCTAAAAAGTGTTGTATTATCACAGTCATCAATAGGTCAGTACTTTATGCTTCTGTCAAGGACTAACGTGCAAAAAAAATCCACCATGGCATGTTGTGGAACGATCCAATGAGAGTAGTGAGAGCAGGAATATTCAGAATTGATAGTTGTAGGACTGCTGCTTCACGCTTTGATAGAAGTAGGACGAAAATGCTCCTAATTGGATAGTTGTAGGACCTAGGATGTAATTATCTCTTAATTTAGCTACATTCGCTGGTTCCTGTGTAGTATAGTTAGCTATGTATTTTTGGCATGTTCGGCTCTTGTGACGGAAAGTTGCAACTACTTTCTACTTCCTGCTGTGATTTGTTAGCACGAAACCAAAGTTGTAACTGCTTCCTGTCACACAGACTTTTTCTCTCTTTTTTTTCTTCTAATTTAATTAGAACATGAATTTTTTTCTATTATGCAGATTATTTGAACCCGTGGATATCTTTTTAGAACATCATGGACAATTTTTCGAATTTGTGAAGATGTTTTTTGAATTCATAAACTAGATTTCTTAGTTCCATGATTCGTATTTGTTTAATCCTAGGAATTTTTTTTTGAACCTCTTGAGTATCTTTACAAACTATGTGAACACTTCTTAAAATATAAAAGCAACGATTTCCTTGAACCAGTGAACATGTTTTTTGAACCTATGAAAAATTATAAATCTCGCGAATATTTTCTAAATCCATGAACATATTATTTGAACCCATGAACCATTTCTAAATTCTCAACAACATTTTTTTTAATCCGAGAACTTATTGTTTGACCGTGAACCATTTTTAAAATCTCGTGAATATTTACTCAATCCTGAACACATTGTTTGAACCCATGAACCATTTTTAAAATATCATGAACACTTTTTGAATCCATGAAAATATTTTTTGAACTAATGAACCATTTTAAAAATCTCATGCACATTTGAATCCATGAAGAAATTTTTTGAACCCGTGCAATTTATAAGATCTCATGAGCATTTTTTGAACCCATGAATAATTTTTAAAATCTCGTGAACATTTTTTGAATCCTTGAACAAATCAAAATATCGAGAATTTTTTTTGAATCCGTGAACATATTATCTGAACTCATGAACCATTTTTAAAATCTCTTAAACTTTTTTAGTATGTGGATATACTGTTTGAACCCTCGTGAATATTTTTTGAAACCATGAACAATTTTAAAATCATGTGAACATACTTTTTGAACCCATGTACCATTTTTAAAATCTATGAAAAAAGAACACATTTTTTAAACACATGAACCATATTTTAAATCTCAAGAACATTTTTTGAATCCATGACCATATTGTTTGAACCTATGAACCGTTTTTTAAAATGTCATGAATTTTTTAGAATCCTTGAACATATTGTTTGAACCTATGAACCATTTTTTAAATCTCATGAACATTCTTTGAATCCAAGAACAATATGTTCTTTTGAATATTTTTTTAGATCCATGAACATATTGTTTGAATCCATGTATCAAATTTTAATAAAAGAATGTATCATTTAAACTATTGTTTTTTAAAACCTAACCTTTTTAAGAACCATGAAATTTTTTAAACAATAATGAACAAATTTTCAATCTCATGAAAAACTTTTTGAAATCGATGAACAATACTTTGAAAAAAATTGTTTATGAGTTCACAAAAATGTTCATGAACATGGAAACTGTTCACGAATGTAAAAATTTTCATGAATTTAGAAAAATGTTCAAGCATTTAAAAAATATTTGCAACTTGAAAGTATGTTCACAAATATTAGAAATATTTGAGGATTTGAAAAACTTTTTACGAATTTGGAAACTTTTTATAAAACTAAAAGTGACCATGAACCAAAAAAAAGATAAAAAAGGAAAACAAAAAGGAAAGAAGAAAATAAAAAAATCTTAAGGAAAAGAGGAGACGACAGAAATGAAAACATAAAACAAAAAGAGAAATGTAGACAGAAAAAAGAAATGAAAAATAATAGAAATAAAAAAAGACGAGAAAGAAATATATATAGAAAATAGAAAATAAAAGAAGGAAAGAAATAGAAAAACCAGCAGAAAATAGAAAACAAAATACCATGTATACAAAAGAAACGGACGAAGCGGTTTCGCGTGCATGACTAATAGCGGTAAGACAGTACATCAGGATAAAATGGGTCCTACCTAGTAATAGATTGCTTTAGGCTGGTTATAGTGAGGATAACTTCACTGATTACTAAGAGTCCAACTCAGCACTTTTGTTTATGTGGCAATGAGTTAATTAACAAAGAGATAGATAGAGTAACTAGCTATGTTATTGTAACATTACACATATCAAAACAAAGTGAGTCTACAACCTAATTAATGTGGCATTACAAATTACCATACTTAAATTATTTTATACTATATATATGTTACTAGTCTAAATTACTATTCACTATGACCAGCCTTAGATGGTCCGAGCGGGCAGTTCCTCTTAAGGCGGCAAATAGCATTTGCGCGCATTACGCGAATTTTAAGACTTGTGCGTGGCAAGGTCCATGATCTACTCACTCCACGACTGAATGCTGAACCTAAGCCCATTTCAAACCATGCATGTTGCATGGTACGGATGCGAAGCAGATCACAAATCAATGTTGTCTCCTACTACGTGGGCCGCCACCCTTGGAGTTCCTGACCCGATTGCCTCTTCCATGTGGAAGGGGTCGACACAGCCCTTTGTAGGGCAAAGCAGGAGGAAGTCGAGTCAGTTCTCCGTGTTGACAGCCTCTCCTAGTGGGGGGAGGTGCTGGCCATCACCACTAGCTCGAAGCCTTCCTCCCAAGTGACGGTCTTCCTCGACGCGGAAAAACTTGCGACGCGTTACTTGTGGCCTTTGGTTATAACAGATTGGAGAATTTATATCTTCCATTATTGATTCTAAAGTCACTATATACACTGATTAATCATCTATTAAATAACTTACAAATAAGAAAGATGCTAAGCCTTGATTAAGTTCAGAATTTATTCTCAGTCTTCGAAACTTGTAAATATGGTTTTGGATTTTTTTTTTAATGGAGAAAGCACCGGAGCTTGGGAGTCAAAAACACATTCCACCAAAACTGTAGCAGCATTATTTTTCTTTGTTACTGTAGTATGAGCATCTCTAGCAAATACCTTCCATACCGCAAAACGCGTATGCGGTCAATTGCAACTCGACTTTGCAGTACCAAAAAGGGCAGGGCCGAACAGATTGCACGGCAAAACCTGTTTTGCGGAGGTGCAACTATGCTACATCTGTTTCACTCCGTCGCGTGTACTGCAAAAAAACATATACAGTAAAACAAATTCTATCCCCAGCAGCAGATTAAACCAATTCAAAAAATTTAAATTTTTTACAAAAGCACATAGTTAAAACAGCACAAACGAACTGAAAATAAATATACTAGGCTTCCTCAAGACCATGGTAATCACCTCCACTGTTCGCAGCAGCACTTGCGGCAGCTCTGCGAGCTTTTATTGTCTCGATGATCTCCAACCTTTTATCGTTCCACCATTTTTTTGTGATCGGGTCCATCTTGTCAGGATCCATAGTCATCACTCTCGTTTTATCGGCAATCACTGCTGTCGTAGCCTTTTCCTCTTCGAGATGAATCCTTCGCTCATCAAACTTAGCTTTGTGCTTCTCATATTCACGAGTTGCAAGCCATATTTTCATCTTGGTCTCTTCTCTCTTTTCAGCCAACTTGAGCTTGGTATCTATTTGTTCTTGCGCTACTAGAGCCTTGTGCATCATGTCATCGATCTTGTCCCTCAAATTTTCGTGATCATCCTTTCTCTTCAACTCTTCCTTCACCTTCTTTGTACCATCTGGCCTTTTTATTTTGACTTTCATTTCATCGTCTTCCTCTTCATCATCTTCCTCCAAGTTTATTGTCGAAACGGTTCCAGGAGGTGGTGCCTCCCCTCCACTTCTCACTGTCCTTGAACAATTCCCAGCAATGATGGAGAGTGAGTGGTTTTTTCGATGCGGCCATGTCCTTGTACCTGAATTGTGCAATCTTGTCATATTCATCAATGTTGACGCCGCTTGGGGGATGAGTATTCACTTTCTCGTAGGCGGCACTCCAATGACTGCAAGATTGTTTGATTGTATCCCACCGGCCTTGGAGATATCTAAATGTGTGAGTGCTTCCTTTTGGCACAAGCTTGAAAAATTGTCCTCAAACCCGCTGTCAATACTTCTTTCGAGATTGGTCACTCCCGGTGACAGCATCCATGGATACACCCTCCCAAGCCCAGATCAATGTCGTGTCTTATCCCATGGTGTAGTTGGCAGATCTCTTCGATTTCACCTTCTCTTGGGAAGAATAGAACGCCTCCTCGCCCACCTCTTATAGTTCATCATCTTCCTAGTCACCGGTCTCTCGCACTCCTTCCTCCTCGCCATTGTCGCCGGAAGCAGATGTACCAGTCTCTTCAGGTAGGGGCGGACCACCGTTGACGTTCCCCCCGGCGTCGTTCAGCATTCAACGAACGAACACGAAACCGAGAGAAGATCCTCGCTATGAACACAAATAATATGGCAATTTTGAGATAATCAAATGTAACATCCCAAAAATATTAAACTTGGATCATCAAACTCTAATCACCAAATTTAGGGTTAACAAAAACTTTTCCAACTAAAAATATGAAAGCATTCATATGTGTGTGTATTAAAATTTGTATTCTTTTGAATTGCCTTGGTTCTATGTTTCTTTGCTTGTAAAATGATTCTTAGGTGAAATAAACATCATCTAAACAATCCCCCAAACTTTTACCAAATACAAACAAGTCAAAACAATAAATTAAGTGAATGGTCACTTTGACCAAATTAACTCCCATGCCTACTTTGGCTATCCCTAACTTCCAGAACTTAACAGAAACATGTATGGATCTTTGCACCCCTTGATAGTACTCATAATAAGGTACCAAGGCCCACTTTGTGATCATCCAAAAACATCCAAATCCTAAGTTTAAATGACAGTTTAAAATTGAATCTATTTCATATGGGAAGATCCCACTATTTCAAAAACCACTCAAACAAGCTCAATTTTCAAAACCCAAGCATCCACAGAATCCTCAACACATGCCTAGCACACCCACCAAAAATCTTTTCAAAATTCAAAAATAAAGTTCATGCGGCCATTTCATCAAACATGTTGCAGATTCAAATCAACAAAATCAAAAACACTATGTTGAGCTGTGTTTTGGGCCAACCTTGTTCTCTCTCTGGATGCAACTAGCCTTAATAGATCATCTAGCATCTTTAACTAACCTCTAGAACCACTATGAGCTTTCCATTGCCATCAATGGTGAGCAGGCTGAGCCTCACCATGTCACCCCAGTGTGGACAGCAAGCTAGGAGAAGAACTAGCCGTGCCCACCTTGTCTAGCATGCAGCCCATGCCTCACCGCCCCCTCTCGACCAGCCCTAGCTCGAAGACAGAGACCAGAACCGCCAGGAACGCCGCATCCGCGTTGTTGTCGACCATGACGACGTGCACCCCAGTGCACGCGCCGTTCCCACTCAACCCGACCACCTCGAGCCCTCGCCGCCGGCCATCATGCACCCCACCGTCCCAGGAGACCACCAGACATGTTCGTTTAACCGCTCGTACCCCGTAGCCACCGCTCGCCGTGGAGTTCGCCGCCTCTGCCGTGCAGAGCATCACACGTTCTCGACCGATTGCCACCGCCCCTACACGTGCATTCAAGCTCTAGAGCATCGCCAGGAGACCGCCCATCGATCGCCAACCACAGCCATGCCTCTAGCCGCTCGTAGCCGTGTCGCCACCATCGCCTGCCCATCCCTCTCGGTCTCGCCATCGAGCCTATAAAAGGAGACGACCCCCGCTCGAATTCTTCACACCAGTTCACTCCCCTCTCACCCAGAACCACCACACCTCACTCCCGGAGCAAGGCAAGCAGTGCATCGCCGGAATTTGGCCGGAGCCCGTCGCTGCTGGAGAAGAAGGAAGCCAGTGATTGGAGCCACCCCAGGAGGAGTTGCCGGTGCCAAGAGAATCGCCGTCGTCGACTTCGTCGTTTTCCCCCATCGCCGACCCTCGCCTGAGCCCCGGTGAGCCTCCCACGACCCCCACTGAGCCGCTAGGGCTCGAGCTCGCCGGTGACATGTTCATCATCAACGGTGACCCTCAGCCGTTGATCTCACTTCTAATCCAACGCACCACATCGCCCCGTACCACTTCGCGTGTATGAGCCACTGACTGGTGGAACCCCCCTGTCAGCTGAGCCCCGCGCTGCGGAGTGACACCGGGCCGGCACATTAACCCTTCCCGCGCAGCCCAACCGTTTTAATTTAGATTTTTCTATTTATTTCAAACTCAGTTCTATACTTAGTTTCAAAAATCAACCCAGCTTGATTCAGTGAACCAAACTGCATGAAACCAATTTTGTTAGAAAGGTACTGAAATGCTTAATGCAAGCCCGTTGGATTCAAGTCATTTGGATATGTAGATCACCCTTGGTAAAAATAACAAGGCAGGAGCTTTTCTGCATTCAAACATTTTTCAAATTTTAACCATAATAGCTTTTGAGTTGATTCCAACTCTCAAAAATCACATTTGATCATACCTTTCAGAATATATAAAAACATTTGGGTTTACTTACAGAAATAATATCCAAGTAATAAAAGAATGCCACATACGAATTTCTAGTCACTTTAATTATTTAAAATAAAAAGGTTAAACCTTATTAAATTGTGACACCACTTTAAATCACATTCCCATGTACTGAAATATGTGGTGATGACATGTGTCAACATGATCCCATGTTTGAGTTGGAGAATATTAAATCTTAAGAAGTTTTTCAATGAGTAGAAATTACTTTTCTCAAATTAAAATAAATAAGACAAATGCTTTAATCTTGTAATATAGGTGATGATGCTAGATCATCTATAGAACACATTTGTGTGATGATTGAAAATAGTTAAGTACTACCTCTGTTTCAAGGCTTAAGGCGTACACGCTTTCCAAAGCAAAGTTTGACTAAAAGAATTGAGCAACAAAATCTTGATTATATTGTACATAATTAGTACCGTTGGATTCGTATTAAAAAATACTTTCCAATGATACTAGTTTTATACCAAAACTCTTTATGTATTTAGAGTAATTCTTGGTCAAAGAAAAAACACGCAAAACAAGGACGCCTTAAGCCCTGAAACGGAGGGAGTATTGTTTGGTGATTGTGTACCTCGTATTTATTCATAGACGCTAGTACCGACCAAGGATACGAGGAGGAAGGAGGATACTACGAAGAAGAAGCCGAGGAGAACTTCAACCACTGCTCTGCACAAGGCAAGCCTTACTAACCAAGTTGACCTATGCAAGCCTAATACTACTAGTTGATTGAGCAAGTAACACTTGCAAGACACCTTATGCAAGCAAATACTTACTTGTTACCATGCCAACTATATGCCTTAAGCATATGTGATCACACCCACTTGATAACCCAATCCTAATTTTATTTGCAAGCTTTATAATTTATTTCTTTATCAAAGCTTTCTCTTAGAGTTTACATAGTGGATTGTAGATACTAGAAAGATAATGGAAGGTTGCATAAAGAGCATTAATTTGGCCTAAGCTAGATAATCTTGATGTCATCCTAAGGCATGAGATTGAACTTAATTAACCACCACTTGTTCACCACCCCTCATTAGTACTTACCCCCACTTGTAGATTCTAGTGCTAAGCATAAAACTTAATCAACTTTAGATGGGAATACTTGGTGAAAATGGTTATGAAAACCTTGGAATGATGAGTCATTCTACTGAAATGTTTTGACATGTGTTTCCGAACACCAGATGATTTTGATGATGAAAATGTTGAGGCATGAGCCTTAGCCCTTTATAAAACTGATGGTTGTCTGGATGCAATACCATTCTAGTGTTACCGTACAACCACAATACCCGAAAATTGGGTAGGGCTTGACTGGAAACTTATATACCTTAGTATGGGTTCCCTCACAGCCAAGGTCTAAGCTGAGGCTACCTTGTGAAGATTGTCCACCTGTGCAGTACCCAAGATGACAGTTGGTCATGGTTGGGAGTCCAAACTCACAGGAAAGGTTCCTATACTAGGGCGTGTAATGGAAAGGTTAGGATTGATTATCCGCATACTAAGTATGGTGAATTCGGGATTTGTTCCTGACGGATGTATCGAATGTTAAAGTGTACAATCTCTGCAGAGTGTCAAACTATTCGAATAGCCGCGTCCGCGGTTATGGACAGTTGGAGTGGCTATACTGATCCCCCGTCAGATGTTTTCAAAATGACTTGTGAAATGAATTGAGATTTTGACTTGACCACAACAGAGTTGTGATATGAATACAAGTTCCCACTTAGGTGATGTAAAACTCCAACTAGCATCCTTTGCTTCTGAACTTAGTAGAGGTAAATCTGGCTTTTTGCAAAACAACCCTAGAGCCTAGTGTCCTACTACTATAAAAACCCCTTAACTGTTAGTATTAGTTTGCGAGTACTTAAAGAGTACTCATGTCTTTGTCCCTGGCTATTCCCGTGGCCAGACTATGAAGAGGAGTACCAGGAGGATGGACCCCAGGAAGGTTACGACAGCTAGGATCATCTCCCATCGTCAGCATTGCCTGTGACCCCAAAGATGGAGCTTCGCCTACGCTACCTTTATTATTACGTTATTCCGCTGCTTGAGTTGTATTAAGAACTGGATCATGAGATCCTTATTTGTGTAAGACCTTATGTATGGTTTGTAATGGATGATGTACTGTGGTGTCCAAATCTGTTATGTCTCGCAAAAATGGTAATCCTAGGATTGCGATGTATGGCATAACAGGCATCTGGGATTAAAAATCCGGGTGTTGACAAGTTGGTATCAGAGCCATCCTGACCATAGGAGACCCTAGTTAGACTGGACGTTGAATCAAAAACTTATTCCCATTCTTATCACCTTGTTTCTTTCTTAAAAATTCATGTTCCTCAAAAACTCTTGCAAAATACATAAAATTTGACACACTTGATCACTCTACTAACTTACTCATCCTATATTCTTATAGATGGACGTGAAGTACAGCAAGTTTTATCAGTTAGGGAATGGAGGAGACCTCATCTTTGAGCGGGATTTGGACCAGCTTTCGGAACTTCTGGAGCGTCCACACCCCGAGTTCTTCGGAGATCAGCTCAATGATCAAGGAGGAGAAGATCTGCAGTGGATAATTGTTGCAAGTCTCCGAGGAAAGATTGAACCCCCCATTGCCGAGGGAATTCAGTTCACCTTAAGAGAGAACAACTGGCTCGATGGACTTGCCAGGGAAATGCAGGAAGCTCTTGCCCGTCTTTGTGGGAAGAGTATCAACCAGATCAAGGGTACCCTCTTTGAGTTTTGTCCAAGGCGTGATGCTATGGGACAGCCACTGGAAGCCCCATACCACCACGAGATGAAGACTCAGTTGGACCACCTTAGCTTCATGATGTACGATCATCAGCAGGAATTGGATAATTGCCGTGACTATTCCAACCACAAGTCCGCCATCATCAAGACGAAGGATCAGACCATCGCCATGCTAGCGAAGGATCGCAACTCTTTCTGCCATCAGCTCGATAAGAAGGAGCGCATCATTGCCCGTCTCCGCCACCGTATCTCGGATTTGGAGGAGACCACCCACGAGAGAGACATGCAGTTGGAGGAAAGGGAGAATGCCGAAGAAGATCTTCGTGGAGACCCCTACTCCTATCTCAGCGATGATGATGATTTTCTGGAGGATCAGGCCATGGACTTCTTCACCGATGAGGATGATTTTGCCTTCATCGATGACGATGAGGATGATGAGGATGACGACTACACCGACTCTAAGGAGTAGTAGAACTTGAGCACTAGCGTAGTGAGTTGTATTCGGTCCCACTGTATCGTAGTTTCCAGAATGGTTCTTAAAACCATCTGCTTTCCTTGTTTTGTGGTGTGTGTTTGTATCGTGTGCTATGAATGAATGAATGAAAAGCAAGTTGAAAAAAAATCTGAGTCAAACTTTAAAAACTTTTCAAAGTCCCTGAACCTTAGAAATTTCCCTCTTTTCTCATGATCTATCTCAATCTTCAGATGCCACGTGGAGGAAGTGGTTCATCCCCGGACCCGATGTTCCAGATCCTGCAAATGTTGGTTTCTGACCGCGAAGCTGAAAGAGCGGAACGTCAAGCCAACCTAGCCACCCTTTAGCAGATAGCTCAGCTGGCCCACAACAATCAAGGCCAAGGAAATCAGGACAACCATGGATCTATGATCAAGAATATCCAGAATACCAACCCACCCGTTTTCACTAAATCGGAAGAGCCCCCTAGATGCAGACGATTGGCTGCAAACTATTTAAAACAACCTGGAAGTCACCGGAGTGGAAGCTAACGAGAAAGTTTTGTTCGCCACCCACTATCTAGCCGAAGATGCAAGAGCATGGTGGAACAGCGTTCGTGCAATGACCGGAGGACAGATGATGACCTGGGAGGAATTCAAGGTCAAGTTCAGCAGAACCCATGTGCCACCGGGTTTGATCAAGAGAATGAGAGATGAGTTCAGAGAACTGAAGCAAGGAAGGATGACCGTAGTGGAATACCGTGACAAATTCTTGTCATTAGCTAGGTATGCCCCGGATGAGATCGACACTAAAGCCAAGAAGAAAGAGAGATTCCTGAATGGTTTGCATGATGAGATGCAGACGGTGTTGGTCAATATCCCCTTTGCGGATATTGAAGCCCTTGTCGACTCTGCCATCCATATGGAAGGAAAGATCAACCAAGCCAATGAGAACCGGAAGCTTCGCATGATGCATCAGCCAGGAACCCATCAGACCACAAAGTATCGCCCTAACCCATCTCTAGGATTTGCCCCGAGAACCAACAGACCCCCGATGAACCGTCCTACCTATCCCAACCGTGGAAACCCAAGGCCCGGAGGAAATCACAACAACCCCGGCAACCCCAGCAATTTCACCGTGCACCACCCAAGTTCAACAACGACAATGCTGCCACCAACACCAACACTGCCCCGAGGACTGGAAGCAATGTTGTGCCTGTTGCAGCAAAGGACAAGTCGTAAGTGACTTGTTATGACTGTGGAAATAAGGGTCACTACTCCAATGAGTGCCCCAAGAAGAATGTCGCAGCCCCCAATGCAAATTCTCTAGCTCAACAACAGCGTCGTGTGCAGCCCGGAAGAAGGTTTGCCCCAAGAAATTCGCTCAACCGCAACGGCCGTCTTTTTCTCATGCAAGCTGAAGAAGCTCAGGAAGCACCAGACGTTGTGCTGGGTATGTTTTCTGTTAATTCAATACTTGCATCGCACTCATTTTTCACCA
This sequence comes from Avena sativa, assembly GCA_916181665.1. Classification (NCBI taxonomy): domain Eukaryota; kingdom Viridiplantae; phylum Streptophyta; class Magnoliopsida; order Poales; family Poaceae; genus Avena; species Avena sativa. Next base: position 59,194,484 of record OV702295.1, read on the forward strand.
AAGAATTGGCATGCACTAGTAAGATTCAACCAACCAAACTAAAGCATGTTATGATTGTTCAAATCCCCGGTTCAACCACCAAAGCTAGGCAAATTTGCAAAGCCGTCCCTATCCGAATCCATGGCATATATTTTTATGCTAATCTCATAGTACTCGGAACTAAAGGTTTCGAAGTAGTACTAGGAATGGATTGGATGTCCAAACATAAAGGATTAATTGACTGTGCCAAGAAAGCCATAACCATGACCAATACAGCCGGAATATCAGTCGAGCATGTATCTGAAACCTTACTGTAACATCCCAAAAATACTAAACTTGGATCATCAAACTCTAATCATCAAATTTAGGGTTAACAAAAACTTTTCTAATTACAAATATGAAAGCATTCATATGTGTATGTACTAAAATTTGGATTCTTTTGAATTGCCATGATTCTGTGTTTCTTTGCTTGTAAAATGATTCTTAGGTGAAATAAACATCATCTAAACAATCCCCAAACTTTTCCCAAAGACAAACAAGTCAAAACAAACAAATTAAGTGAATGGTCACTTTGGCCAAATTAACTCCCATGCCTACTTTGTCTATCCCTAACTTTCAGAACATAACAGAAACATGTATGGATCTTTGCACCCCTTGATAGTACTCATAACAAGGTACCAAGGCCCACTTTGTGATCATCCAAAAACATTTAAACGCTTAGTTTAAATGACAGTTTAAAATTGAATCTATTTCATATGGGAAGATCCCACTATTTGAAAAACCACTCAAACAAGCTCAATTTTCAAAACCCAAGCATCCACAGAACCCTCAACACATGCCTAGCACACCCACCAAAAATCTTTTCAAAATTCAAAACTCAAGTTCATGCACCATTTCATCAAACAGGTTGTAGATTCAAATCAACGAAATCAAAAACACTATGTTGATTCAAATCGCACTCATTTTTCACCAAAGAATTGGCATGCACTAGTAAGATTCAACCAACCAAACTAAAGCATGTTATGATTGTTCAAATCCCCGGTTCAACCACCAAAGCTAGGCAAATTTGCAAAGTCGTCCCTATCCGAATCCATGGCATATATTTTTATGCTAATCTCATAGTACTCGGAACTAAAGGTTTGGAAGTAGTACTAGGAATGGATTGGATGTCCAAACATAAAGGATTAATTGACTGTGCCAAGAAAGCCATAACCATGACCAGTACAGCCGGAATATCAGTCGAGCATGTATCTGAAACCTTACTGTAACATCCCAAAAATACTAAACTTGGATCATCAAACTCTAATCATCAAATTTAGGGTTAACAAAAACTTTTCTAATTACAAATATGAAAGCATTCATATGTGTATGTACTAAAATTTGGATTCTTTTGAATTGCCATGATTCTGTGTTTCTTTGCTTGTAAAATGATTCTTAGGTGAAATAAACATCATCTAAACAATCCCCAAACTTTTCCCAAAGACAAACAAGTCAAAACAAACAAATTAAGTGAATGGTCACTTTGGCCAAATTAACTCCCATGCCTACTTTGGCTATCCCTAACTTTCAGAACATAACAGAAACATGTATGGATCTTTGCACCCCTTGATAGTACTCATAACAAGGTACCAAGGCCCACTTTGTGATCATCCAAAAACATTTAAACGCTTAGTTTAAATGACAGTTTAAAATTGAATCTGTTTCATATGGGAAGATCCCACTATTTGAAAAACCACTCAAACAAGCTCAATTTTCAAAACCCAAGCATCCACAGAACCCTCAACACATGCCTAGCACACCCACCAAAAATCTTTTCAAAATTCAAAACTCAAGTTCATGCGGCCATTTCATCAAACATGTTGTAGATTCAAATCAACGAAATCAAAAACACTATGTTGAGCAGTGTTTTGGGTCAACCTTGTTCCCTCTCTGGTTACAACTAGCCTTAGTAGATCATCTAGAACCCTTAAATAACCTCTAGCACCACTGTAAGCCGGCCATTGTCATCAATGGTGAGCAGGCCGAGAGAACCCATGTCACCCCAGTGTGGACAGCAAGCTAGGAGAAGAACTAGTCGTGCCAACCTTGTCTAGCATGCAGCCCATGCCTCACCGCCCCCTCTCGACCAGCCCTAGCTCGAAGACAACAACCAGAACCGCCAGGAATGCCGCGCCCGCGCCGCTGTCGACCATGCCGACGCGCACCGCAGAGCACGCGTCATTCCCACGCAACCCGACCACCTCGATCCCTCGCCGCCCGCCAGCATGCACCCCACCGTCCCAGGAGACCACCAGACATGCTCATTTCACCGCCCGTACCCCGTAGCCACCGCTCGTCGCGGAGTTCGCCGCCTTTTCCTCGCAGAGCATCGCACGTTCCCGACCATTTGCCACCGCCCCTACACGCGCATTTAATCTCTAGAGCATCGACGGGAGACCACCCGTCGATCGCCAACCTCGGCCATGCCTCTAGCCGCCCGTAGCCGTGTCGCCATGTCGCCTGCCCATCCCTCTTGGTCTCGCCATCGAGCCTATAAAAGGAGATGACCCCCGCTCGATTTCTTCACACCATCTCACTCTCCTCACCTCACTGATCATTCCATCCCTTAGCCGAAGCACGAGGAGCGGGAGTTCACCGGAATTGCTCCGGAGCAGGCCGCATCTAGAGAAGAAGGGAGCCGTTTATTTCGACCACCCCCGGAGCTTCCGCGACCACCCCTGAGTTCGTCGTCGTCGACTTTGTCGTTTGCCCGCCTCGCCGTCGTCACTGGAGCCCCGGTATGCCCCCTATGCACCCCCACCGAGCCGCTAGGGTTCGAGCTCGCCGGTGACTTGTTCATCGTCGACGACGACCCTCAGCTGTTGATCTTCATTCTAATCCAATACACCACATCGCCATGTACCGCTTCGCGTTTTATGAGCCACTAAACAGTAGACCCCCCTATTAGTTGCGCCCCGCGCTGCGGAGTGACACTGGGCCGGCCCATTAACCTTTCCCGCGCAGCCCACTCGTTTGAATTTAGCTTTTTCTATTTATATTCAAACTCAGTTCTGTACCTAGTTTCAAAAATCAACCCAGCTCGATTCAGTGAACCAAATTGAATGAAACCAATTTTTTTAGAAAGGTATTGAAATGCTTAATCCAAGCCCGTTGGATTCAAATCATTTGGATCTATAGATCAACCTTGGTAAAAATAACAAGTCAGAAGCTTTTCTGCATTCAAACATTTTTCAAATTTCAACCATAATAGCTTTGGAGTTGGTTCCAACTCTCAAAAATCACATTTAATCATACCTTTCAGAATATATAAAAACATATGAGTTTACTTACAGAAATAATGTTCAAGTAATAAAAGAATGCCACATAGGCATTTCTAGTCACTTATTTTATTTAAAATAAAAGGTTAAACCTTATTAAATTGTGACACCACTTTAAATCACATTCTCATGTACTGAAATATGTGGTGATGACATGTGTCAACATGATCCCATGTTTGGTTTGGAGAATATTAAATCTTAAGTAGTTTTTCAATGATAGAAATTACTTTTCTAAAAATAAATAAATAATGCAAATGCTTTAATCTTGAATGTTAGTGGTGATGCTAGATCATCTATAGAACCCTTTTGTGTGATGATTGAAAGTAGATAAGTATTGTTTGGTGATTGTGTACCTCGTATTTATTCATAGACGCTAGTACCGACCAAGGATACGAGGAGGAAGGAGGATACTACGAAGAAGAAGCCGAGGAGAACTTCAACCACTGCTCTGCACAAGGCAAGCTAACACTTGCAAGATACTCTACTTTAGCAAGCCTAATACTACTAGTTAATTGAGCAAGCTAACACTTGCAATTATGAAAGTTAGATAACCTATGCAATGCACTAAGCATGCTTGGTTAGACACATTTGATGATACCCAATCCTAGTTTTACTTGCAAGCTTTATACTTTATTTCTTTATCAAAGCTTTCTCTTAGAGTTTACTTGAGTAAATTGTAGATACTAGAAAGATAATTGAAGGTTGCATAAAGAGCATTAAATTTGGCCTAAGCTAGATAATCTTGATGTCATCCTAAGGCATGAGATTGTACTTAGTTAAACTCCACTTGTTTACCACCCCTCATTAGTACTCACCCCCACTTGTAGATGCTAGTGCTAAGCATAAAACTTGATCAACTTTAGATGGGAATACTTGGTGGAAAATGGTTATGAAAACCTTAGAATGATGAGTCATTCTACTGAGATGTTTTGACATGTGTTTCCGAACACCAGATGATTTGGATGATGAAAATGTTAAGGCATGAGCCTTAGCCCCTTATAAAACTGATGGTTGTCTGGATGCGATACCATTCCAATTTTACTGTATAACCACAATACCCGAAATTTGGGTAGGGATTGACTGTATATACCTTAGTATGGGTTCCCTCAGGGCAAAGGTCTGAGCTGAGGCTACCTTGTGAAGAATGTCCACCTGTGTAGTACCCAAGATGACAGTTGGTCATGGTTGGGAGGCCAAACTCACAGAAGAGGTGCATATACTAGGGCGTGTAATTGAAAGGTTAGGATTGATTATCCGCATACTAAGTATGGTGAATTCAGGATTTGTTTCTGACGGATGTATCGAATGTTGTGGTGAAAGTGTACAATCTCTATAGAGTGTCAAACTATTCGAATAGCCGCGTCCGCGGTTATGGACAGTTGGAGTGGCCATATTGTTCCCCCGTCAGATGTTTTCACAATGACTTGTGAAATGAGTTGAGATTTTGACTTAACAACAACAGAGTTGTGATATGAAATTCAAGTTCCCACTTAGGTCTTATAAAAATTTCAACTAGCTTTTCTTGCTTCTGAACTTAGTAGAGGTAAATCTGGCTTTTTGCAAAACAACCCTAGAGCTTAGTGTCCTATTACAAAAAAAACCTTAACTGTTAGTATTAGTTTGCGAGTACTTAAAGATTACTCATGGCTTTGTCCCTGGCTATTCCCATGGCCAGACTATAAAGAGGAGTACCAGAAGGATGGACCCCAGGAAGGTTACGACAGCTAGGATCATCTCCCATCATCAGCATTGCCTGTGACCCCAAAGATGGAGCTTGAGTTGTATTAAGAACTGGATCATGAGATCCTTATTTGTGTAAGACCTTATGTATGGTTTGTAATGGATGATGTACTGTGGTATCCAAATCTGTTATGACTCGCAAAAATGTAATCCTGGGATTGCGATGTATGGCATAACAGGCATCTGGGATTAAAAATCCAAGTGTTGACATCAAATCTACACGGCACCTGCGCCATATCTAGGGCGAATTTGACGATAATCAAATCTACATGGAAACATATCTTCTAGGAATAGGGGCAAATTGGGTGGTCGGTTGAGGGGGAGGCACCATCAGCGGCATGCACGCGGAGAGGGGCTTCCGTCTCATGGGTTTCTTCGGCTTCGGGTGGAGGGCTCCTTGGATCCGCTGATTTTCTTCCGAGGCTGGAGGCGTATGGGGCCAGTCGAACCACCGGCAGCGTGGGGCTGGGTGTCTAGTCGCTTCCTCGTCGGTTTCACCACCCGCCAAGAGGAAGGCTGTCATCGACGACATCAGCAGCGGGAGGGGTTGTCGGTTGGGCTTCCGTCGTGGAATCAACCGGCGGAGGCTCGGGAGGGTTCATGAAGGAAGCGGTGGGAGGCGGTGCGGTGGGGAAAGGCTAGAGGCACGAGGACAGGGAGATCGGAAAATGGTGGTGACGGGGGAGGAAATGTCCCTGGCACCAAGCGAAATGTAGGGTGCGGTTCACCGCATCTGTATCCCTCGATACGAAAAATATGCGGCACGGAAGCGACCAAAAATATTTCGTATGCGGTATAGTTTCAGAAGAATATTTATATTGGACCTGGTCCATAGATTTAGAAGCGTGGATCAATTTCAGCAACTGACACGTGTCCAGAATTAAAAAGGCCAAGATTAGCAACCGAATCCTAGATCTAAATTGCCACGTGTCAATTATGCGAGTTGGTCCACTTATAGACCAGGTCCCATAAAATTATTTTCTCGGTTTAAGGTATCTAGAATGGCCACCTTGTACCGCAAATCGACTGTTATTTTGCTGGACGGAGCCGAATATGGTATCTGCTAGATGCTTTAATAAATATATGATATTCATTGTTGCATCAAATAGTTGCTTACTAGCTTATTTTAAGTATTGTACAACCCTAACTTTTCGTCACAAAGTTATAAGTTCTCTTTTGAGGAAAGAGAAGAAGCACTAGTGGAAACATGGCCTCCAGTTCCGGGCCATAAGGTCCTCTATTCCCGGTTTTAGAACCGGGACTAACCAAGCGGGACTAGAGGCCCAACCACTAGTCCCGGCCCAGTCACCAGCTGGGACTAATGGCTATCCACGTGGCCGCCGCGGAGCGCTTCGGGTGCACCCCCACTAGTCCTGGTTGGTGTTAAGGACCGGTGAAAGAACATTTCATGATCCCTAGTGTTTTGTGTGTTAGATAACAATACCAAGGAATATTTAATGTGTGTTGAAGTGATGCAGATCTTTACCTTGAAAAGGAGCTTGTAAAGTGGTTTTAGGGGGTGGATAATCCGCCCCTCCGCTATTTCAAAAGGGCGCAAGGGCGCAACCCTCAGAATGGGGGACAGAATATCCCCTGGATTTTCTGGCCAGGGCCAGAGTTTTTGCCCAGGCAGGATAATACGCCCCTCCAGGGGGCCGGATAGTCCGCCCCCCCAGGATCCGCTTCAAGGATTGCCACGGTGCATCACTCACAGAGGGGGCGGAGTTTCCCCCGGACTTTCCTTCTCTAGGGCAGATTTTCCCCAGGGACGGATAGTCCGCCCCTTGACGGGGAGGATAATCCCCCCCTCGAGGATTTTCACCAAGTCAAGCTCGGTGTGACCCACTGTGTGTGGGGGGGGGGGGGTTCCCCCGCACTTTCCGTCAGGGGGCGGATTTTTCCCCCAGGGAGGATAGTCCGCCCCTAGTGGGGGCGGATAATCCGCCACCAAACTTCACCAACGGCCAGATCTGTGCAGTGCGTATTTAAACTAGCCATCTCCCTCCTGCCAGAACTCTTGGTTCATTCGAAAAAGACAAGATCTGCTCCTCAAGTTTCATCCAAGAGATCTCCACCTTCATCCACCAAAAGGCCCCGTTCCTTGGGGAATCGAAGGAGGAGGGCTCGATCTTCACCAACTACAATTCAAGCGCTTCATCTCCTCTCCATTCATTTGGAGAATCTTAGATCTAGTATTTCTTGCAAATATCTAGATCCCTGTGTTGATTACATTGATAATCCGTGTTCTTGTGATAGCTTGTTGTCATTACGGGAGCCTTTAATTCGATTGTGGATGTTTACCCCGCTAGAGTTGTAAAGGCATTGGTTCTCGCTTCGAAGGGTACCAATAGTGGAGAAGGTGGATCAGGCCTTCCGTGGCAAGATCCATCAGAGAATAGGGTGAGGCCTATTGTGGTGTGGTGGTCTTAGAACCGCCCACCCCTCCAACGCACATGTACTTCCCTTAACAAGGAAGGAACTACGGTAAAACAAATCCCTGTGTCTCCACGTGCTCCACTACGGTTCCCTCGCTCCTCTCTTATGTGCTTAGTATCTAGGATCGCATATAGGGAAATTATCGTAGTTGCATATCTAGAGAATTTACTTTTTGCCAAGCCTAAAACTGAAAAGGAACTAAAAAATTTAGTAGCACCTATTGACCCCCCCCCTCTAGGTGCCCATACGATCCATTTCAATTGGTATCAGAGCCCCGACTCTTAATTCGGGCTTAACCTCCTAAGAGAAGTATGGGTTCCAAGGGAGATGGGAGTTATGCTCCGGAGGTAATCACCATGAATGATCTCATGTCATTGGAATCAACCTTGATTATTTCCATGGAGGCTAAGATGGAAGAGATTCGTCAAATGATAATGCGTCTCTCCCCATCCACAGCATCACCTCCATCTGCCTCTGAGGCTACCACTCCGCAATCCAAGGAAACGGGTAAAACCGATTTCAAAGGGAACGAAGTGGTTGGTGATGGCACTAGCAAGAGCTCCTCCTCGAAAAAGGATAGTGGTAAGGAAGGATACAATGAGGTTTCCCATGTGTATTCACCTGATCCACCTATCCCACACCCTCATATACATAATAGGGGTGATCCACCCAAACTTTCAGCATCTACTTTTAATCACTGGCAATTTTTGATGAAGTCTCATGTGTGCAGCTCCTCCATTTAGTTGTGGAAAATCATAGAGAATAGTCTTCATGTTGGATATCCCAACAACCTAACAAGAAGGGAGGTTGTGGAAAGTCAACTCAATGCAACGGCTCTACACATGATTCAGCTTGGTGTGGGTACCAAAGACATGCCACACATAGAGCATCTCAACACAGCTAAGGAAGCTTGGGATGCCCTCACCGAGCTCTTCATTGGAAATGAAAGCATGAGAAGAAATAGATATGATGCTTTGAGTAATGAAACTGAAGGATTCTATATGTTGGATGGAGAAGATCACGACGACATGTATAGGGGGCTCAAATCAGTTGCCACCACTTTCAGAAATCATGGTGCCTCTCATGTTGATGATGCTTGGATCAAGCACAAGTATGTCAGTGCTCTTATGCCATTTGAGCCCACATATTTGAAGAGTCTCCAAGGAAGGCATAACTACCACCTAATGACATCCAATATGGTAATGCAAGATATGGCAGCTTTCAAAGTGGCTACCAAGAATCCCGAAGATGCTCGTGCATGAGCCATTGGGATGCAAAAGGGGGTCAACATGGCCTTAAAGACAAGTGTAGGTGATGAAGATGACATAGGGACTATCCCGAGGATGTAAAAAGAAAGAGTGGAGAAAATGGAAGAAGGGAAAACAGTCCCAAGCTAAGAACTTGTTTCAACTGTGGAGACCGGCTGCACTTTGTAGCTAAGTGTCCTTATCAAAGTAGGAAAGATAATGGAGGAAGACTCATTCTCAAGGAAAAGTCAAAGGCTCCACGAAAGAAACAATTTTTGAAGAAGAATGCTCCTTTCAAGAAGCAACCAAAGATTGTTCTAGTGGCTCAAGAAGAATATACTTCGGGAAGTGAAGATGAAGACGAGGATGATAGCTCTCGAGAGGTGGCTGCTATAGTCACCATATCTACACCAACATCTCTCTTCGACTCTCCGAACTAAAACTTCATCAACAAGAAAGCTACTTGTCTCATGGCAAGAGGTTTCGAGGTATCATCTTCTAACACTTCTTTTCCTAAGGCTATGATTGACATGGATGATCCTACTAGTCTTAAGGTTAAAGAAGAAATTATTACTTTGGACTAATTTTTCACTAACTTGCAAGGTGAGGACAAAATACATTTTGAGGCTCTTACGGACTAGCTGGCCCAAAATGAAGTGCTTCTTGAAGAAAAGGGAAGGATTGAAAGGGAGGATGCAATGGAAATTGCATCCTTAAAAAATGCTCTAGAAGAAGAGGAAGAGGCTCGGGTTTATCTTGAAGAGAGGCTTGAGTCTATCGAGGAGTCACATGAAGAAATGGTGACAAAGCTTGTTAAGGAACATGACAATGCAGTAGCCAAAGCAAAGAAGCTAAAGAAATAAAAGGTTGACTTTGGGGCTGCTCATGCTAGACTCTCCGAGAAATTGGAGAAACTTGACATTGCCCACAAGGCTTTGAAAAGTGAATTATCCATTCTCAATGAGTCGCATGATCAGCTCCAAATTCGATTGACCAAGTATGATGTTCCTAGCACATCTAAATCAACATATATTCACAAGGAAAATGCTAGGGTGGAAGATGAGCTTGTCAATGCCACCACTCCCAAAGGTAAGGGTGTACTTGATGATATTCTTGGCAAGCAAAGAACAAATCTTGGAAAAGAGGGACTTGGATATGTCTCCAAGTCCAAGAAGAAGAAGAACAAGAGTGAACAAGCAAAGACAAGCATCGTCAAGAAGAATGTCACAAAAGACAAAACTGACCATATTGGTTTTGTAGGGTCTAACAATCCAAATTATGAACTTTTTTGTGATTACTATGGTGATTTATATGCTTATTATGTTGGTCCTTTTGATGAATATGTTGCTTAGTCTATTTGGGTTCCAAAGACCCTTGTTACTAACATGACAGGACCCATTGAAAAATGGGTACCTAAAACCAAGAAGTAATTCTCTTGCAGGGTTATGCTTCCGGTGGGTCTAAATGGGTGCTGGACAGTGGATGCACTAGTCATATGACCGGAAGCAAAGAGATCATCATGGAGATGCGACCCAATCATGATCATATTACAGTCTCCTATGGTGATAAGTCTAAATATGAGGTATTGGGTCTTGGCAAGGTTGTGGTCGCCCACGATATCTCTCTCGTGGACGTCATACTTGTTGAGACCCTCGGTTACAATTTACTTTCTGTTCGTGCCCTTGGTAAGACGGGCTTTGCTATTTTCATTGATGGTGATTTAGTGGTACTCTTGTGGAGCAAGTCTCTAAAGGTCTCTTTCGTTGGGTACGTCGAAAATGACCTGTATGTGGTGGACTTTTCAGGGAAAACCACTTTGGGTCCGATGTGCTTATTCGGAAAGGACGACGTGGGCTGGCTGTGGCATCACTGTTTATCCCATGTCAAAATGAGAACTTTGCAAAGTCTTCACAAGGGTGGCCACATCCTTGGACTAAAAGACAATGTTTCTTTTATCAAATATCATGTTTGCAGGGCTTGTGTTGAAGGCAAGATGCATGACTCTCCCCACAAGAGGAAAACTATTGTTTCTTCAAAGAGGATCTTGGAATTACTTCATGTGTACTTATTTGGTCCTCCATCTCATGCTAGCCTCGGTGGGAAGATATATTGCTTGGTGATAGTCGATGATTACTCAAGATACACTTGGGTCTATTTCTTCAAGCTAAAGAGTGAGACTCAACAAACTGTCATTGATTTCGCCAATGAAGTTCAGCGTCAACACAATGTCTCCATATTGGCAATAAAAAGTGACAATGGCTCTGAGTTCAAGAACTACACATTAAATGAATTTCTAAGTGAAGAGGGGATAAGACATCAATATTCCGCTGCGTACACCCCTCAACAAAATGGTGTAGCCGAGAGGAAGAACCGCACTTTGATGGATATGGCTAGATCAATGTTGGCTGAATGCAAGTCTCCATACAACTTTTGGGCTAAAGCCATATCTACCACTTGTCACTCATCAAATCGGCTCTACCTCCGCAAGATCTTGGACAAAACACCGTATGAAATACATACCGGTAACAAGCCCAACATTTCGTACTTCCGGGTGTTCGGTTGTAAGTGTTTCTTTCTCATCAAAGGAGTTCGCTTGTCTAAATTTGAGTCTAAGGATTTAGAAGGTATTTTTGTTGGTTACGGTGTCGAATCCCACACTTATAGAGTCTACAACAAGCTCTCCGAAATTGTTGTAGAATCTTTTAGTGTAGAATTCGATGAAAATTATGGCTCCCATGTGGGGCAAGTTGATGTTTGTGATGCAGATGTTCAAATACCCCAAGATGCCATAAGAAGAATGGGCGTGCGATTTTTCCGCCCCGTTGAGGAACCCCTTGTGGAGGACCGGGAAGGACAATGCTCCACTCAAGTGGATCCCTCATCTACACAAGATCAGCAAGCCCCTACTGCTGGAGAAACATGTGCACCAACACCACAACCTCCTGAAGATCACCTGTACTCTGGCGGAAATGGTAGTCATAGGCCGGACTATCTGCCCCCCAAGGGGCACACTGTCCACCCTGGCACTCCAACTCGCTCCAGGGGAAATCAAGAAGAACAAGAAAGTCCAGAAAATCCCAGGCCGGATTCTCCGACCCCAAGGGGCGGATTATTCGGCCCTGGCACTCCAAGTTCTGTCAGGGACATTCAGGAAGAAGAAATTGTCGCCACATCTCCCAGGACGGATATTCCAGCCCCACCCAGGGGAGGATTGTCCGGCCCTGAAGAACCAGTACAGCAACAGTCTCCTGTTATCAGCTCAGATCAAGATCAAGGGTAAGGTAGTTGCCAAGACAAGGATCCAAATGTTGAATCAACTCAGTCAAGAAACAATAAGGAAATTGAGGCTCGTTGCAAAGCTCGTGCTGATCGTAACCTTGAGTTAAGGGGCCAAACTCTTGACAAGGTTTTAGGTGATCTAAGAAGAAGAGTGTCTACTAGAATAGAACTTGCTAGCTTCTATGATCATCAAGCACACATATCAATGGTTGAACCAAAGAAGGTATTTTATGCTCTTGAAGATACCGATTGGGTGGTTGCAATGCACGAAGAACTGAATAACTTCGAACGCAACAAAGTTTGGAAGCTCGTAGAGAAACCCAAAGAGTGTCGCAATGTTATCGGCACAAAGTGGATTCTCAAGAACAAACAAGATGAAAATGGAATTGTTGCAAGGAATAAATAAAGGCTAGTGGTTCAAGGATTCTCTCAAGTGGAAGGCATTGACTTCGGCGAAACCTATGCTCCTGTGGCTCGCCTTGAGTCCATCCGTATCCTTCTTGCTTATGCTGCTCATCATAATTTTAAATTACAACAAATGGATGTTAAGAGTGCTTTTCTTAACGGTCCACTACATGAGTTGGTATACGTCAAGCAACCCCTGGGATTTGAAGATCCCAAATTTCCGAACCATGTCTACAAACTTGATAAGGCGCTCTATGTCCTTAAACAAGCCCCACGTGCGTGGTATGAGCACCTTAAAGAGCTTTTGTTAGACCGTGGATTCGAAATTGGGCAAATCGATCCCACTCTTTTTACTAAGAAGGTTAATGGGGAGCTTTTTGTATGCCAACTATATGTAGACGAAATTATTTTTGGCTCTACTAACCAAGATTTTAATGATGATTTTTCAAAGCTTATGACTGACAGGTTTGAGATGTCTATGATGGGAGAATTAAGGTTCTTTCTTGGATTCGAGATCAAGCAACTTAGAGAGGGAACCTTCATTAATCAATCTAAATACATCCAAGACATGCTCAAGAGGTTCAAGATGATGGATCTCAATGGCGTTGCTACTCCAATGCAAACTAAATGTGCTCTTGATCTTAATCCAAAGGGTAAAGACGTGGACCAAAAGGTATATTGATCCATGATCGGCTCTCTCCTTTACCTTTACGCATCTAGGCCCGGTATTGTGTTGAGTGTAGGAGTGTGTGCAAGGTATCAAGCCACTCCTAAAGAAATCCACTTAGTGGCGGTCAAGAGAATCTTCAGATATTTGGTTCATTCCCCAAATTTTGTTTTATGGCATCCCAAAGGCTCTAGTTTCTCTCTATGTGGTTACACTGATTCAGATTGGGCTAGTGACAAGGATGATCTAAAATCAACTTCTGGTGGATGTCAATTCTTGGGCAGGTCTCTAGTGTGTTGGCCTTCGAAGAAACAAAATTGCATATCACTCAACCGCCGAAGCTGAATATGTTTCTGCTGCAAGTGCTTGTACACAATTATTATGGATGAGGCAAACTTTAAAGGAATATGGTGTCAATTGTGACAAAGTGCCTCTTTTATGTGATAATTAAAATGGTATTAAAATTTCTTACAATCCGGTGCAGCATACAAGAACAAAACATATTGAGATTCGCAATCATTTCATTCGGGATCATGTTGCTCGTGGCGATATTGCACTATCTTTTGTGAGCACGGAGAACTAACTTGCTGATATCTTCACGAAGCCTCTTGGTGAAGCATGATTTTGTTATTTGAGGAATGAGCTAAATATCATAGATTCAAGGAGCTTGGCTTGACTACCCTTGCATACTCACTTACACTTCTTCATGTATTTGGTTTAGATAAGGGCATAGACATAGGGGGAGTGTGGTCCTAATTTATTGGGCTAATCCTCCCCACATAATGCAGAAAGCAAGAAAAATCATTTCCCTTAATATCATTTTGTGATATGTGGGTCATCGATGAGCATTGGTTTTGAACTCAAGATACATCTTCGCGGTGTCATGCCATGCGCTCCAACATGGTGGCTTCGGACACCGGCCTCTTCCTTGCGAAGACTTGGTTTGTATTGTCTCTTTTTGGATTTTATTGCATATCTTGTGTTCTTATGGAAAACACACCCAATCTTGGCTTTTAGTTATTTTGTTCTTGCAATTTTGGGTGTGTAGTACCATCTTCTGGGGCGCTAGCATCGCTCTTCTTCCTTTTTGGCATTTCGATGCCAAAGGAGGAGAAGTAGTTCTATTAGGTCTCGGATTGGCATGGGTCGGGCACAAGCATTTGCCTCTTTATCATTCGTTTTATTCATTTGCTTGCTTTTGCCCTTTTAGCGTTGAACTTATTTGTGCTTGGTTTGTATAAGACTATGTCGTGTGGTACTATTTGTGCTCTTATGTGGAATTCTGGAATTATCTTGTGGAACTATTCGTATGGAATTATGGATTTATCTATGGAGTATGGAATTATGTTGATGTCATATGGAATTATGGATTTATCTATTAATTGCATCAATATGGTGGGATGTGTTTTAGGCCTAATATTCTCATTGTTCACATTGGCTATTTCACATCCCGGTGGTATGACTATGTTTCCTAACTCACCTTGTTTTAATTGTCAATGTTATGAAATTGCCTTGCTCTTTAGTGTGTGCATTTGTATTCAAATTATTAATATGCACCCATTTAGGGGGAGCCTCTTTCATTTCCTAAAGGTGTTGTTAGTAGGTTTCATTGCAAATCCTAGTATTGTCATCTAACACCAAAAAGGGGGAGATTGAAAGAACATTTCATGATCCCTAGTGTTTTGTATGTTAGATAACAATAGCAATGATTATTTAATGTGTGTTGACGTGCTGCAGATCTTTACCTTGAAAAGGAGCTTGTAAAGTGGTTTTGGGGGGCGGATAATCCGCCCCTCCCCTATTTAAAAAGGGCGCAAGGGCGCAACCCTCAGAATGGGGGAGGAAAATCCCTCGGATTTCCTAGCCAGGGCTGGAGTTTTTGCCCAGGCCAGATAATCCGCCCCTCCAGGGGCCGGATAGTCCCCCCCCCAGAATCTGCTTCAAGGATTGCCACAGCGCATGACTCAGAGAGGGAGGGAGTTTCCCCCAGAATTTCCTTCTCTGGGGTGGATTTTCCCCAGGGGCGGATAGTCCGCCCCTTAACAGGGGAGGATAATCCGCCCCCTCGAGGATTTTCACCAATTCAAGCTCGGCGTGACCCACTGTGTGGGGGTGGATTTTCCCCCGACTTCCCATCCAGGGGGGCGGATTTTTACCCTAGGGCAGATAGTCCGCCCCTAGTGGGGGGCGGATAATCCGCCCCCAAACTTCACCAACGGCCAGATCTGTGCAGGGGGTATTTAAACCAGCCATCTCCCTCCTGCCAAAACTCTTGGTTGATTCCAAAAAAGACAAGATCTGCTCCTCAAGTTTCATCCAAGAGATCTCCACCTTCATCCACCCAAAGGCCCCATTCCTTGGGGAATCGAAGAAGGAGGGCTCGATCGTCATCAATTGCAATCAAGCGCTTCATCTCCTCTCCATTCATTTGGAGAATAGATCTAGTATTTCTTGCAAATATCTAGATCCTTATGTTGATTATATTGGTATTCCTTGTTCTTGTCATAGCTTGTTGTCATTACGGGAGCCTTCAATTCGGTTGTGGATGTGTGCCCTGCTAGAGTTGTAAAGGCACCGGTTCCCGCCTCGAAGAGTACTAATAGTGGAGAAGGTGGATCAACCCTTTCGTGGCGAGATCCATTGGAGAATAGGGTAAGTCCTATTGTGGCATGGTGGTCTTAGAACCTCCCACCCCTCCAACGCAGATGTACTTCCCTTAACAAGGAAGGAACTGCGGTAAAACAAATCAATGCATCTCCGTGTGCTCCACTATGGTTCCCTCGCTCCTCTCTTTACGTGCTTAGTAGCTAGGATCGCATATACGGAAATTCTCGTAGTTGCATATCTAGATAATTTACTTTGTGCCAAGCCTAAAACTGAAAGAGAACTAAAAATTGAGTAGCACCTATTCACCCTCCCCCCTCTAGGTGCCCATATGATCCATTTCAATCGGGGCTAGTGGTTCTCTGCCGCGGCAGTATTTTGTGCCCTTTCTCTGCCGCGGCAGAGTATTCATTTTGTATTGTTTTATTTATTTCTTTTTCATTTCAACATAGTTTTTAAATATTTCTACGCCACCACATATCATACACGTTCGTGCATATATAAGATAAATTTTATTACGATATAGAGCATACAAATATATACAATTTTGATAGTTACATGGAGATCACAATTACCGGGACTAGAGCCCGTATGTTCAATTACATGGAGATCAGTAGCGCCTACTCACACTAAATTCTCCGGCATCATCTACGATCTATTTGAAAATAAATCCCGCCAGCTCCTCCGCAATTCCCAGTACACGTTGCTCTGGTAGGAGTTGATCCCGCATTCTCTCGAACTAAGAAAAAGGAGATCAATATGAATATCAATCATGATAACAAAAAGTGATGGTAATAAAATGATGGTGTGAATGTATTGCTTACGTTGAATCTATAATATTTGTGCTCGGTGGTAAACATGTGAATGAACTTGCAAACATAGAATCCACATAGATTTGACCCATGTGGCTACCTCGCGCACTTTACAAGAATAGAATTAAATCAAAATAATAATCTAGCATCACTATTGTATTGAAACTATAAGTAAAGAGATGCGCGGACATATCACATGCTACTTACCGAGATCGCCTTAAACGTCATCTTTTGACTAAATACACCCGTAACCTCGCACTTGAAACGGATCCAAACCCTGCCCAGCGAAGAAAATGAATGAATGAGTTATTCATTACCTAATATCTCAGGAAATCGAAGAAAGAGACCGATATAGCACGAAACTTACTTCTGGAGCATGTCCTGCATGCTGCGGAAATCTTCCAGGTTTCTCTTTGATGGGTCCATGACATCAACTCTTCCCTTATCAAGTTGAATGTCGAGCAGAATCCAGTGGAAGCTGCAAACATTTATATATACATCAGTAACTCATCAGTTACACTTAGCATCGACTAATCAGAAGTAAATGTGTACAATAGAGTAAGACCCTCACTTGAAATTGTCCAGTTTGATTGAGCAAGATATACTAGTTTTCATGGCTTTCGGTCAAAATGACCAATGTTGCATGCATGTGGATCTGGGTAAAATGTTTGACTCACAATGTGATTCACAACATGATATTACATAAAAGTTTTAATATATTACATAGATCACCAACATCCCAATCTAGTGTTGTGGTTTTCTTCTGCGCTGTAGCCATGGAGAATCTTCATCATTTAACACAAGGCTTGGGTCAGTTTTCATTTTGAAGGGCGGGATTTCATGAAACTTATTATAATCTTCCGACATATCTGTCTTATCATCCATTCCCATGATGTTTCTTTTCCCTGAAAGAACTATGTGGCGCTTTGGCTCATCGGACAATGTATTCTTTTGCTGATTTCTTTTTCTCGGTTTCGTAGACATGTCCTTCACATAGAAAACCTGAGCCACATCATTGGCTAGGATGAATGGTTCTTCCATGTACGCAAGATTGTTGAGATCCACTGTTGTCATGCCATACTTTTCGTCTACATGTACCCCTCCTCCTGTCATCTTGACCCATTTGCACTGAAACAAAGGGACCTTAAAAGTAGGTCCATACTCAAGTTCCCATATCTCCTCTATGTACCCATAATATATGTCCCTCTGCCCATTGTCATTTGTTGCATCAAAGAGGACACCACTGTTTTCGTTGGTGCTCTTTTTATCTTGGGCGATCGTGTAAAATGTATTACCATTTATCTCGTACCCTTGGAAAGTACATATAGTCGAAGATGGTAACCTGGCCAACAAGTACAGTTGATCTCCAATAGTGGTGTTATTCATAAGATGTGTCTACAACCAACTGTCAAAAGTAGCCTCGTGTTCCGCTTTAATCCAGGAGTCAGGATTCCCCGGGGTTTTCAAGCATAGAATAATCTTGTGTTTCTCGATATATGGAGCCACCAAGGTGGAATTGTGTAGAACTGTGTAGTGTGCTTTACTGAAAGAATCCCCGCCCATACATATCATTGCTTTCCTTCCTAGTGTTCCTTTTCCAGTCAGCCTCCCCTCATATCGAGATTCAGGACCAATCGACTTAAGGTTAGGAATAAAGTCAACACAAAACTGAATGACCTCCTCTGTTCCATAGCCCTTGGAGATGCTTCCTTCTGTCCTAGCACAGTTATGAACATATTTCTTTAAGACTCCCATGAACCTCTCGAAGGGGAACATATTGTGTAGAAACACAGGACCGAGAATTCTAATCTCTTCAACTAGGTGAACTAGGAGGTGCATCATAATATTGAAGAAGGATGGAGGGGACAACAACTCAAAGCTGATCAGACATTGGACCACATCAATCTGTAACCCTGATAGACTTTCTGGATCGATTACCTTCTGAGAAATTATATTGAGGAATGCACATACCTTCACAATAACCATTCAAACATTTTCCGGTAGAATTCCCCTCAATGCAACTGGAAGCAATTGCGTCATAAGCACGTGGCAGTCATGAGACTTTGGGTTTTGGAAATTTTTCTATTTCATATTTACTATTCCCTTTATGTTAGATGAGAAGCCAGACAAGACCTTGATATTGAAAAGGACTTCAAAAAAGATTTCCTTATCTTCCTTGGTAAGATCTATCAACACCCGGATTTTTAATCCCAGATGCCTGTTATGCCATATATCGCAATCCCAGGATTACCATTTTTACGAGACATAACAGATTGGTACCATAGTTCATCATCCATTAAAAACCATAATAAAGGTCTTACAAATAAAGGATCTCATGATCCTGTCTTAATACAATCAACGCAGTGGAATAATAATAATAATAGTAGCGTGGTTGAAGCTCCATCTTCCGGGTCACAGGCAATGCTGACGATGGGAGATGATCCTAGTTGCCATAGACTTCCTGCTGTCCATCATCCTAGTAGTCCTCCTCATAGTCTGGCCATAGGAATAGCCAGGGACAAAGCCATGAGTACTCTTTAAGTACTCGCAAACTAATACTAACAAGTAAAGTGGTTCAAGTAGGAATCCTAAGCCCTAGGTTTATTTGCAAAAAGCCAGGTTTATCTTTATATGAGTTTAGAAGTAAAGAAAACTAACTTAATGTTTTATAACACCTAAGTGGGAACTTAGTTTTCATGTTCACAACCCTGTTGTGGTCAAGTCAAACTCATAATTCATTTCACAAGTCATTTTGAAAACATCTGACGACGGTATAGTATGGCCACTCCAACTGTCCATAACCGCGGACGCGGCTATTCAAATAGTTTGACACTCTGCAGAGGTAGTACACTTTCACCACAACATTCGAAACATCCGTCAGGAACAATCCTGAATCACCATACTCAGTATGCGGATAATCAATCCTAACCTTTCAATTACAAACCCTAGTATAGGCACCTCCCCTATGAGTTTGGCCTCCCAACCATGACCATCTGTCATCTTGGGAACTGCACAGGTGGACAATCATCACGAGGTAGCCTCAGCTCAAACCTCTTCCTCAAGGAAACCCATACTAAGATATATAAATTTCCAGTCAAGCCCTACCCAAATTCGGGTATTGTGGTTGTCGGTAAAATTGGAATGGTATCGCACCCGAACCCAACCATCAGTTTTATAAAGGGCTAAGGCTCATGCCTCAACATTTTCATCATCAAATCATGTGGTGTTCATGACACATGTCAACACATTCCATTAGAATGACTCACCATTCCAAGGTTTTCATAATCATTTTCACCAAATATTCCCATCTAAAGTGATCAACTTTTATGTTTAGCACTAGCCACTAAAATTGAGGGTACTAACTAATGAGGGGTGCTAATCAGGTGTGACTATCCAATCTAATCTCATGACTCAGTATGACATCTAGTTCTAACTAACTTAGGCCAAGTTTTATGCTCTTTATGCTACCTATAATATCTTTCCAAAACTCACAAAACACTAACTAAAAGTAATAAGGAACTTTGAAAGAAAATAAAAGAATAAAGCTTGCATATAAAACTGGGATTTGGTATAATCAAGGTTGCATAACCAAAGCATGCCTAATGCATTGCATAGGTTATCTAGCTTGCAAGTTGCAAGGCTTAGCTTTCATAGTGTAGCTTGCATGGTTTAGCTTAGCTTGCCTTGAGTAGTGTAGTGGTTGAAGTTTTCTTCTTCTTTGTAGTATTCCTCCTCCTCGTAGCCTTGGTCGGTACTAGCGTCTATAAATAAATACGAGGTACACAATCACCAAACAATACTTAACTACTTCTATTTGGCACACAAAGGTTCACACTAGATGATCTAGCATCATCACAATCATAACATGAATTAAAGACCTAGTCTTATTTATTTTAGTTTAGAAAAGTAATTTCTACTCATTGAAAACTACTTAAGAATTAATATTATCCAATTAAAATACAGGATCATGTTGACACATGTCATCACCACATATTTTAATAGTTGGGAATATGATTTAAAGTGGTTTCATAATTTAATAAGGTTTAACATTATTATTTTAAATAATTAAAGTGACTAGAAATGCCTATGGGGCATTCTTTCAATACTTGTCCAAGATTACTGCATCTAAACCTAAATATTTTTACATATTCAGAAAGATCTTAGCAAATGTGATTTTTGAGAGTTGGAATCAACTCAAAAGCATTTATGGTTGATTTTTAAAAAATGTTTGAATGTGTAAAAGTCTCTGTCTTGTTATTTTTACTATAGGTGATCTATAATTTCAAATGGTTTGAATCCAATGGGCTTGGATTAATAATTTGAATAACAAAATTGGTTTCATGCAATTTGATTCAGTACAACTCTTTCAATTTATTTTTAAAGTTACTGACTGAACTAGAGTTTGAATAAATTGGAAAAAGATTGTTTAAATCTCTAGGCTACGCGCGGGAGAGTTACTGGGCCGGCCCAGCTACACAGCGAGCACGCAGCGGGCTGCTGACAGCGGGGGTCCAGGCGTCAGCGGCTCAGTCTAAACGAAGGGGTATGTTTCAATCTGGGCCGTGCAATTAGACTAGGATCCTAGGCTGGGGTGCGTCGTCTCCGTCAAACTGCTCCGACGAGACCGAACCCTAAGAGCGACGGTGGGAGTACGCGGCGGCTTACCAGGGCTCCAGCTAGGGTCGGCGATGGGGTCAAACGACGTTGTCGACGACGGCGGTTCGAACGGTGGTCGCGGTGGCTCCTAGGATGGCTCCAATCAACGGTTCGAACGGTGGTCACGGCGGCTCCTGGGGTGTCTACATATTCAGAAAGATCTTGGCAAATGTGATTTTTGAGAGTTGGAATAAACTCAAAAGCATTTATGGTTGATTTTTAAAAAATGTTTCAATGTGTAAAAATCTCTGTGTTGTTATTTTTACTATAGGTGATCTATAATTTCAAATGGTTTGAATCCAACGGGCTTGGATTAATAATTTTAATACTTTTCTAACAAAATTGGTTTCAAGCAATTTGGTTCAGTACAACTCTTTGAATTGATTTTTAAAGTTACTGACTGAACTAGAGTTTGAATAAATTGGAAAAAGATTGTTTAAATCTCTGGGCTACGCGCGGGAGAGTTACTGGGCCGGCTCAGCTGCACAGCGCGCGTGCAGCGGGCTGCTGACAGCGGGGGTCCAGGCGTCAGCGGCTTAGTCTAAATGAAAGGGTATGATTCAATCTGGGTCGTGGGATTAGACTATGATCCTACGGCTGGGGTGCGTCGTCTCCGTCGAACTGCTCCGACGAGACCGAACCCTAACGATGATGGTGGGGGTACGCGGCAGCTTACCAGGGCTCCATCTAGGGTCGGCGATGGGGGAGAACAACGTTGTCGATGACGGCGGTTCGAACGGTGGTCGCGGTGGCTCCTGGGATGGCTCCAATCAACGGCTCCGCTCCTCCTCTGCAGTGGCAGACTCCGGCCAAATTCCAGCGATGCCGAGCTTGCCTTGCTCCGGGGAAGGGTCAGGGGTGGTCTGTGAGGAGTGGGGAGTGAGGTGCTGTGAACAATTGAGGCGGGGTGGCCTCTATTTATACAACCAGCGAGAGGGGCAGTGCGTCATGGTCAGAGCTCGTCGGTGACGACGGTGCAGTGAGCTAACGGCATGGCGAAGGGCGTAGGCCATTGCGGTGTCTACTAGCGATTGTCACTGGCTTAATGGCACGGCACGGGGCGGTCGAGAATGGTCGGAACGGGTCGACGCTCTTCACGGCACCGACGGTGTTTTCGAGGACATACAATGGCTACTGGTCGTGCGGCGGCAAACGAGCATGTCTGGGGGGTAGCTAGGGTCATGGCGCGTGCAGTGATGCGCGGCGAGGGTGAGGCGCGACGTGTGCGAGCGTGTCGGCTGTGGCACTCTAGCGCGCTCTCTGCATGGCAGAGAGAAAATGGGCGCGGCTGTTCTCAGTGGTCCAGGGCCTGGCTGCGCTCGAGGGTTGGACAGGGGGTGGCGGTGGACGGTGGCCTGTCTCCTGGACATCGTGGACGTGCGCGGCGCTGCCTCCTGCGTGCTGGCCATGGTCGGCCGGCAAGGGTGGCTTCGGGTGGCATGGCACTGGTGCAATGGGTAAGGGGCTAGCTTGTTCAATGCACTGGTAGTCACTGGGAGAGACAAGGGGAGAGAATTGGGGACAAGAATTGGACAAGGCATTGATCAAAAACAGTAATAGTTAGGCAGTGATTAGTGTGCTCACCAAGTGTTTGATGAAATGGCCGCATGAGATTTGAATTTGAATTTTTGGCTGAATTTTGTTGAGTGCTCTGGTTACATGCTTGGCAGTCTGAGTTTGCTTGGGTTTGTCAAAGTGAACCGGTTTGGTTGGGTTTTGAGAAATGGTGATATTAGTATCTATTAAGGACTCAATTTTGAATTGTCATTTTAATAGGTTTGGAATTTGTTTCTGTTATTTTTTAAAGTGGGCTTGGGTTCACTTTTACTTGGTCTAACAAGGGGTGAAAAGAATTGGATTTGTTTCTGTTAGGAATCGGAACACTCAAAGTGGTCTAGTGGTTAACTTTGGTCAAAATGACCATTTTCTTATATATCTTATTTTTTATTTTCTCTTTATTTGATTCTGCTTGGAAATGATCTAGATGATATTTTTTTCATATTTAAACCAATCCTTAGCATTCATAGCAATCAAACATGGCATTGCAAGCATTCATGCATTCGTCACACACACATGCATTCATATTAATTTTAATAATAAAATTTTTTGTTAACCCTAAACTTGGGTGATTGGAACTTGATAATCTTGATTAATATTTTTGGGATGTTACAAGAACGTAGCTGGCAGGCCCTTAAAACTGCCCTGGATACTTGTCGTCTCGTCCTTTATGACGTTGTTGGTCCTCCCGTGCTTCTGGTGTATCTTTAGACTTCACATACAAGTCCAGGAAGCCTAGAATATGCATGCAAAGTTTCTTCGTCAGGTGCATCACGTCGATTTGTAGAGAGGACCTTATGGACTTTCCAATAGGATAGCTCCCAAAATATAGATTTCTTCTTTCACATGGGTGCGTGTCCGTCGGTGTCTTTCGGAATAGATTGTCCTCCAGGACCCTTTCCAAATATTATATTTAAATTCTTGACCATACCAAACACATCAGCACCAGTACGAGGGTCAGGCTTCTTCCGGTGATCTGTCTCGCCATCAAAATTCTTGCTTTTTTTCCTTAAGGGATGTCTAAGCGGGAAGAAAACGACGATTGTATGGATACACATTCTTCCTAGATTTATCTAGATATATACTTTCAGTCTCATCTAAACAGTGTATTCATGCATTGTATCCCTTGTTCGTCTGTCCTAAGATGTTACTAAGAGCAGGCCAATCATTGATGGTTACAAATAGCAATGCTCGTAGGTCGAATGGCTCCTGTTTGTGCTCATCCCATAGACGTAACCTGGTTCGGCCCACAACTGTAAAAGTTCATCAACTAATAGCCTTGGGTACACATTAATGTCATTGCCGGGTTGCTTCAGGCCTTGGATGAGCACTGACATCATAATGAACTTCCGCTTCATGCACAACCAAGGAGGAAGGTTGTAGATACATAGAGTCACGTGCCAGGTGCTGTGACTGCAGCTCTGCTCCCCAAAAGGATTCATACCATCTGTACTTAGACCAAACCATAAGTTTCTTGCGTCACCAGCAAAGTCCGGAAAGTCTCTCTCGATTTTTCTCCACTGCCGACTATCAGCGAGGTGCCTCAACATACCGTCTTTCTTACGTTCTTCCATGTGTCATCGCAACAACTTGGCATGCTCTTTGTTTCTGAACAAACGTTTCAACGTGGTATTATAGGAGCATACCACATCACCTTGGCACGAACCCTCTTCCTGGGTGGCTCGCCATCAACATCACCAGGGTCATATTTTCTGATCTTATACCGCAATGCAGTGCATACCGGACATTTATCCATATTCTCGTACTTCTCACCGCGGTAGAGGATGCAGTCATTAGGACACGCATGTATCTTCTGCACATCTAATCCTAGAGGGAAGACGAGCTTCTTTGCTTCGTACGTACTGGCGGGCAATTCGTTATTTCTTGGAAGCAACTTCTTCTACCAGCAACTTTTAAAATCCCGAGTCAGTCACACCGGTCTCTGCCTTCCACTTCAGCAATTCCAGTGTGCTACCCAGTTTCTTTTGGCCATCTTCACAAGTTGGATAAAACAATTTGTTTTGGTCCTGTAACATCTGCTCGAACTGCAACCTCTCATTTTCTGTGTCGCAGTCTCGCTTTGCATCAGAAATGACCTGACCAAGATCATCAGCGGGCTCATATGGTTCCCGTTCTTCACCTCCTTCTTCTTCATTGTCTTCCATTGCGGTATCAGCTTATTCAGGGAACATAGATCGATAGTTGTCATCATCGTTCTTTCCTTCATCGTCGTGTTCTATCGCAACCCCTCTTTCTCCGTGCTTGGTCCAAACATTATAGCCATACATAAAACCAGACCGAAGCAGGTGGCTCTAAATGACTCTTGCGGAAGTGTGAGCCTTCTCATTCCTACAGTCAACACATGAACAACACATAAAACCATCCCGTCGCTTGTTCGCCTCGACCACAAGATGAAAAGAATGCACGCCTTCTCTGAAAGCGGCAGAGCGTCGGTCACCGTACATCCATGGATGGCTCATTTGTATCATAGAAAT
This sequence comes from Avena sativa, assembly GCA_916181665.1. Lineage (NCBI taxonomy): Eukaryota > Viridiplantae > Streptophyta > Magnoliopsida > Poales > Poaceae > Avena > Avena sativa. The sequence continues at coordinate 59,219,678 of OV702295.1, forward strand.
ATATATCAAACGCAATCACGATGCTAAAATTAGTACCGCGCGGTCTAAACGAGAAAATAGTTGCTAACCTTTTAGCACACTTGGAAACAAAGATGAGAAAACTCAAGTGTGGCTCGGGCACCTCATATCATGTTTGTCATGTGTGACCTAAAGTCGCATCGCTCTAACGGGCATTTCACCGAGCACCTCTAGTGCATATGAACAAGAAAAAAATAGCACAAAATCACCACCTCTCCCACCAGGACAAAAACAGTTGAGAAGGGGAGGGGCTGTGTCATATATATAGGGTCAGACCACTAGTTCCGGTTTGAGATACAAACCGGGACTAAAGGGGGTGCCCGCAGCGAGCGGCAGGGCCCGGGCCCTTTAGTCCCGGTTTGTATCTCAAATCGGGACTAATAGTGTCTAACGGGCCGGGACATATGGTGTCGTACGACCTGGGCGGCTCGGGGCCGTCCGGTCCGGACCATTAGTCCTGTAACATCCTAAAAATATCAAACTTAGATCATCAAAACACTAATCATCAAGTTTAGGGTTAACAAAAAACTTTTCTAAATGAATTCATGAATGCATGTATATGTGTATGCATGGATTTTGAATTTCTTTAAAAAACACCTTGTTTGTGTGAACCATTGCTTGTAAAATGTTTCTTAGGTGAAAATAACATCATCTAAAACATTTCCCACACCTTTCCTAAAGACAAGTAAATCAAAACAAATATATTAAGTGAATGGTCATTTTGACCAATTTAACTCCCATGCCTACTTTGGCTGTCTCAAACTTTCAAAACCTAACAGAAACTTTTCTGGATCTTTGCACCCCTTGAATGTACTCATAACAGAGTATCAAGGCCCACTTTGTGATCATCCAGAAACTTTCAAATGCATAGTTTAAATGACAATTCAAAATTGAATCTTCTTCATATGGGAAGATCCCACTTTTCCAAAACCCACCCAAACAAGCTCAACTTTCAAAACCCAAGCATCTGCAGACTCACCAGAACCAATCTAGCAAACCAACTTAAAATCTTTTTCAAAATTCAAAACTTGATTTCATGCGGCCATTTCATCAAACAGGTTGCAGACACAAATCAAACAAAACATCAAACACTATAGTGTGCAGTGTTTTGAGCCTAACTTGTTCCCTAGTTAGCTCACACACAACCCAGTAGATCATCTAGAAAGATTAGCCCAACACTAGCACCCCTGTGAGCTTCCCATTGTCATTAATGGTGAACAGCCGAGCACCCCCATGTCACCCCATTGTGGACAGCAGGCTAGAGGAAGAACTAGCCGTGCCAACCTTGTCTGGGAGGCAGCCCACCGTCCACCGCCACTGCCTGTCCCAGCCGCGAGCGTTGCCAAGCCCTGGACCACGCGCACGAGACACGCCCAGACCATGCCGAGCGTGCGCCAGAGCGCCACCCTCGACCATCACCCACAGACCGCGCGCCGCCCTCACCGCGTGCATACACGATCACCACCGACCCAGGAGACCGCCAGACATCCCCGTTTGCCGCCCCGTGCCATACAGCCACCGCCCACCGTCGAAGATGCCGCCTCTACCGCGTAGAGCGCCGCCCGTTCCAGACCAAACCGCACCGCCCCATGCCTCGCGATCATGTCGTTGAGCATCGCCAGGAGACACAGCACCGTCCCCTACCATTGCCCATGCCATTAGCCGCCTGTAACGTCGCCCCCGATGAGCTCACCTTGCGCCCCGACGGTCCCCTCGCTCGACTATAAATAGAGGCCACCCCCGCACGATTTCTTCACACCATCTGACTCCCCTCTCCCCACTGACCGTGCCACACCATCCTCAGAGCAAGCCGAGCACCACCTCGCCGGAATTTCACTGGAGCCTGCCGCTGCCGGAGAAGAAGGGAGCCAGCGATTGGAGCCGCCCAGGAGAAGCCACCGGTACCAGGAGGTTCGCCGTTGTCGACTTCGTCGTTCGCCTGCCTCGCCAACCCTCGCCCGTACCCCGGTGAGCCCCCAGCACCCCCCACTGGCCGCGCTAGGTTTCGTTCTCGCCGGAGCTGTCTCGCGTCGACGATGACCCTCAGCCGTTGGATTAGAACTAGATCAAACGATCCACGTTGCCCCATACCGCTTCGCCCAACCCCGTGTCACTGACGAGTGGGGACACCCACTTACGCAGCCCGCGGGAGCCCTATGCTTAGCAGGCCGGCCCGTTAGAATTTCCCGCGCAGCCCAGCAATTCAAATTAAACCTTTTCTTTTTAATTTCAAACACACTTCTGTACCCAACTTCAAAAATCAACCCAGATCGATTCAGTGCACCAAATTGAATGAAACCAATTTTGTTGGAAATGTCTGTGAATGCTTAATCCAAGCCCGTTGGATTCAAGTCATTTGGATCTGTAGATCACCCATAGCAAAAATAACAAGGCAGAAGCTTTTCTGCATTCAAACATTTTTCAAATTTAAACCTTAAAAGCTTTTGAGTTGATTCCAACTCTCAAAAATCACATTTAACCATACCTTTCAGAATATATAAAAATATATAGGTTTACTTGCAGAAATAATGTTCAAGTAATAAAAGAATGCTTCATAAGCATTTTTAGCCACTTTAATTAATTGAAATAAAAGGGTAAAACCTTATTAAATTGTGACACTACTTTAAATCACATTCCCATGGAATACAATATGTGGTGATGACATGTGTCAAAATGATCCCATGTTTAGTTTGGAGAATATTAAATCTTAAGTAGTTTTTCAATGAGTAGAAATTACTTTTCTAAAAATAAGAAGTTTTAAACCAAGCTTTAACCTTGTAATGTTAGAGATGATGCTAGATCATCTATAGGACCCTTGTGTGTGATGATTGCAAGTAGTTAAGTATTGTTTGGTGATTGTGTACCTCGTATTTATTCATAGACGCTAGTACCGACCAAGGATACTACAAGGAGGAAGGAGGATACTACGAAGAGGAAGCCGAGGAGAACTTCAACCACTGCTCTGCACAAGGCAAGCTTATACTGATATTGATGCAAGCTGATACTATACCAATGCAAGCTAACACTTGCAAGATACCCTACTGATGCCACAAACCCATATTTGTGATATGAATACTATATGCCTTAAGCATATGTGATCATACCTACTTGCTAAACCAATCCTAGTTTTATGGCAAGCTTCTTACTTTATTTCTTTATCAAAGCTTACTTAGAGTCTACCTAAGAGTTTGGTAGATACTAGACAGTTGTGCTGAAGGTTTCTTAAAGAGCATAAAATTTGGCCTAAGCTAGAAACCTTGATATCCGCCTAAGATATAATGTTGGACTTAGTGAAACTCCACTAGTTACCACCCCTCATTAGTACCACCCCCACCTGTAGATGCTAGTGCTAAGCATAAAACTTGATCAACTGTAGATGGGAATACTTGGTGGAAAAATGGTTATGAAAACCTTGGAATGATGGATCATTCTATTGAAATGTTTTGGACATGTGTTTCCAAACACTTGATGATTTTGGTGATGAAAATGTTGAGGCATGAGCCTTATCCCTTTATAAAACTGATGGTTGTCTGGATGCGATACCATTCCAATTTTTGCGTACAACCACAATACCCGAATATTGGGTAGGGCTTGACTGGAAACTTATATACCTTAGTATTAGTTCCCTCCCGGCCAAGGTCTGAGCTGAGGCTACCTTGTGAAGATTGTATACCTGTGCAGTACCCAAGATGACAGTGGTCATGGTTGGGAGGCCATACTGTTCCCCCGTCAGACTTTTCAAAATGACTTGTGAGATGAATTGAGACTTTGACTTGACCACAACAGAGTTGTGACCTGAATTACAAGATCCCATTTAGGAACTATAAAATTGTGACTAGCTTTGGAACTTAGTAGAGATAAACCTGGCTTTTTGCAAAACAACCCTAGAGCCTAGTGTCCTATTATCCAAAAAAAAACCTTCTCTTGTTAGTATTAGTTTGCGAGTACTTAAAGAGTACTCATGGCTTTGTCCCTGGCTATTCCCATGGCCAGACTATGAAGAGGAGTACCTGGAGGATGGACCCCAGGAAGGTTACAACAACTAGGATCATCTCCCATCGTCAGCATTGCCTGTGACCCCGAAGATGGAGCTTCGCCTATGCTACCGTTATTATTACGTATTCCGCTGATTGATGTTGTACTAAGAACTGGATCATGAGATCCCCATTTGTGTAAGAACTTATCTATCGTTTGTAATGGATGAAGTACTATGGTATCCAATTCTGTTATGTCTCGCAAAAATGGTAATCCTGGGATTGCGATGTATGGCATAACAGGCATCTAGGATTGAAAAATCCGGGTGTTGACAAGTTGGTATTAGCGCCATCCTGACCATAGGAGACCCTAGTTAGATTGGACGTTGAACCAAAAACTTAGTTTCAAAACCACAGAACAAAAATATTTACGAAAACTTATTCTCATTCTTACCTCTTTAATTCTTTAATAAAACTTCATGTTCCCCAAAAACTCTTGCAAAATAGATAAAATTTTGACACACTTGATCACTCTGCTAATCTACTCATCCTCTATTTTTATAGATGGACGTGAAGTACAACAAGTTTTATCAACTTGGGAATGGAGGAGACCTTATCTTTGAGAGGGATCTGGATCAGCTTTCAGAACTTCTGGAGCGTCCGCACCCCGAGTTCTTCGGAGCTCAGCTCAATGATCAAGGAGGAGAAGATCTACAGTGGATAATTGTTGCAAGTCTCCGAGGAAAGATTGAACCTCCCACAGCGGAGGGAATTCAGTTTACCTTGAGGGAAAACAACTGGCTCGATGGACTTGCCAGAGCAATGCAGGAAGCTCTTTCCCGTCTGTGTGGGCAGAGCATCAATCAGATCAAGGGTACTCGCTTTGAGTTTTTCCCAAGACGTGATGTAAATGGACAACCACTGGAAGCCCCATACCACCCCGAGCTGAAGACTCAATTGGACCACCTTAGCTTCAAGATGTATGATCGTCAACAAGAGTTGGACAACTGTCGTGACTATTGCAACCACAAGTCTGCCATCATCAAGACGAAGGATCAGACCATCGCCATGCTAGCAAAGGATAGCAAGTCTCGCCATCGTCAGCTCGACAAGAAGGAGCACATTATTGCATGTCTTCGCCATCGCATCTCATATCTGGAAGAGACCATCCACGAGAGAGACATGCAGTTGGAGGAAAGGGAGAATGCCAGAGAGGATCTTCGTGGAGACCCTTACTCCTATCTCAGCGATGACGATGATTTTCTGGAGGATCAGGCCATGGACTTCTTCACCGATGAGCATGATTTCGCCTTCATCGATGATCCTGAAGATGATGAAGCCACAGACTCCGAGGATTAGTAGCACTGAGCACTAGCGTAGTGAGTAGTAGTCGGTCCCACTGTATCGTAGATTCCAGAATGGTTCTTCAAACCATCTGTTTTTCCTTGTTGTGGTGTGTGTTGTATTGTGTGCTATGAGTGAATGAATGAAAAAGCAAGTTGCTAGAAAACTTGAGTCAAACTCCAAAAACTTTTCAAAAACCCAAAACCTTAGCAATTTCCCTCTTTTCTCATGATCTATCTAAATCTTCAGATGCCATGTGGAGGAAGTGGTTCAGCCCCGGACCCGATGTTGCAGATCCTGCAAATGTTGACTTCTGACCGCGAAGCTGAAAGAGCGGAACGTCAAGCCAACCTAGCCACTCTGCAACAGATAGCCCAGCTAGCCCACAACAACCAAGGCCATGGAAATCAGGACAACCACGGATCTAAGCTCAAGAATTTCTAGAATACCAACCCACCCGTTTTCACCAAGTCGGAAGAACCCCTAGACGCCGATGATTGGCTGCAAACCATGGAAAATAACTTAGAAGTAGCCGGAGTGGAAGCCAACGAGAAAGTCTTGTTCGCCACCCATTATCTAGCCGGAGATGCCAGGGCATGGTGGAACAGTGTTCGTGCAATGACCGGAGGCCAGATGATGACCTGGGAGGAATTCAAGGTCAAGTTTAGCAGAACCCATGTGCCACCAGGTTTAATCAAGAGAATGAGAGACGATTTCAGAGAGTTGAAGCAAGGAAGGATGACTGTAGTGGAATACCGTGACAAATTTTTGTCATTAGCTAGGTATGCCCCGGACGAAATAGACACCGAAGCCAAGAAGAAAGAAAGATTCCTGAATGGTCTGCACGACGAGATGCAGACGGTGTTAGTCAATATCCCCTTTGTTGATATTGAAGCCCTTGTAGACTCTGCTATCCAAATGGAAGGAAAGATCAACCAGGCCAATGAGAACCGCAAGCGTCGCATGATGCATCAACCAGGAACCCATCAGACCCCAAAGTATCTCCCCAACCCATCTCCAGGATTTGCCCCAAGAACCAACAGACCCCCTATGACCCGTCCGACCTATCCCAACCGTGGAAACCCTAGACCCGGAGGAAATCACAACAACCCCGGCAACTCTAGCAATTTCACCTGTGCCCCACCCAAGTTCAACATCAACAATACTACCACCAACCCCAACACTGCCCCAAGGACTGGAAGCAATGCTGTGCCTATCGCAGCCAAGGACAAGTCACAAGTGACCTGTTATGACTGTGGAAATAAAGGCCACTATTCCAATGAGTGCCCCAACAAGAAGAATGCCACAGCCCCCAACGCCAATGTCCCAGCTCAGCAGCAGCGTCGTGTCTAGCCAGGGAGAAGATTTGCCCCAGGGAATTCACTCAACCGCAATGGCCGTCTTTTTCTCATGCATGCTGAAGAAGCTCAAGAAGCGCCAGACGTCGTGCTGGGTATGTTTTCTGTTAATTCAGTACTTGCAAGAGTGTTGTTTGATTCTGGTGCATCGCATTCATTTGTCACCGAAGAATTTGCCTGCACTAGTAAAATTCAACCAACCAAATTGAAGCATGTGATGATTGTACAAATTCCCGGATCAACCACCAAGGCTAGGCAAATTTGCAAATCCGTCATTATCCGAATCCATGGCATAGATTTTTATGCTAATCTAATAGTACTCGGAACTAAAGGTTTGGAAGTAGTACTAGGAATGGATTGGATGTCCAAGCATAAAAGATTGATTGACTGTGCCAAGAAAGCCATTACCATGACCAGTACCACCGGAATATCAGTCGAGCATATATCTGACACCTTACCTCGCCAATTCAAGTGTAACAAGAGTTTAGCCCAACCTACCATTGACCAAGTTTGGATAGTCTGCGAATACCCCCGATGTATTTCCAGATGTTTTGCCCGGTATGCCCCCTGATCGGGATATCGAGTTTATCATCGAACTAATCCCCGGAACAGGACCCATAGCCCAGAGACCCTATAGTATGAACCCGTCAGAACTAGAAGAACTGAAGAAGCAACTGGATTCCATGCTAGAAATCGGATTGATCCAACCGAGTGCGTCCCCATGGAGATCACCTGTCTTGTTTGTGGACAAGAAGGATGGAGGTAACCATTTGTGTACGGGTTATCGAAAGTTGAATGATGTCACCATCAAGAACAAGTACCCCTTGCCTAAGATAGAAGATTTGTTTGATCAGTTGACCGGTGCCCAGGTGTTTTCTAAGATTGATCTTAGGACTGGCTATCATCAACTCAAAATTCGTGCAGAGGATATCCCAAAGACTGCCTTCACCACCAGATATGGATTGTATGAGTATACAGTAATGTCTTTTGGATTAACCAATGCCCCCGCTTATTTCATGAATCTCATGAATAAGATTTTTATGGACTTCCTGGATAAGTTTGTCGTTGTTTTCATCGATGACATTCTGATTTATTCCAAATCAGAAGAAGAACATGAGCTACACCTAAGGACCATTCTTGGAACCCTTAGAGAGCATCAGTTGTATGCAAAATTTAGCAAATGTGAATTCTGGTTACAGGAAGTAGGATTCCTCGGCCACATTGTATCAGCTGGAGGAATTGCCGTTGACCCTGCCAAAGTGAAAGATGTAGAAGATTGGCAAGCCCCAACCACTCAAACCCAAGTTCGTGCTTTTCTCGGATTGGCGGGATATTACCGCAAATTCGTAGAAGGATTCTCGAGTATAGCCCGACCCATGACCCAATTGCTGAAGAAGGACAAGAAGTTTGAATGGACCGACAAATGTGAAGCAAGTTTTCAAGAACTCAAGAGGAGATTGATTTCAGCCCCAATCTTGATCATGCTGGATATCACGAAGCCCTTCGATGTGTATTGTGACGCATCCAAGATTGGTCTCAGATGTGTGCTAATGCAAGAAGGCAAAGTTATATCTTATCTATAGCGACAATTGAAGCAACATGAACAAAATTACCCAACCCATGACCTCGAACTCGCAGCCGTAGTTCTAGCCCTAAAGACATGGAGACATTACCTGATGGGAAACCGTTGTGAGATTTATTCGGATCACAAGAGCCTAAAGTATATATTCACTCAGAAGGAGCTGAATATGAGGCAGAGAAGATGGATTGAGCTAATCAAGGATTATGACCTGGACATTCACTATCACCCTGGAAAAGCCAATGTGGTAGCCGATGCCCTTAGCAGATTGCCGTGCCGCTTGAACTCCATGATTTTGAAGGAGCAACCAAGTTTGCACAAAGAAATGGAAGATTTTCGAGTAGAATTAGTAAGTGAAGGATTTTTGGCTAGCATCGAACTTCAGCCCACTTTGATCAGTCAGATTAAAGAGGCGTAGAAGGGAAATGCCAGTATCGACGGAATCAAGCGTCGTATCGGTACAGGCAAAGTACCCGGATTCACCGAGGACGAAGAAGGAGTTCTGTGGTACAAAGGACGCCTTTGTGTACCAGCAGATTCGGAGTTGAAAGAAGTTATCTTGAAGGAGGCTCATGATACACTTTATTCTATCCATCCCGGAGGAACTAAGATGTATCAAGATTTGAAAGAGCAATTTTGGTGGCATAATATGAAGAGAGAAATCGGAAGCTATATCGCCAAGTGTGATATATGTCAGCGAGTCAAGGCAGGACATCAAAGACCCGCTGGATTGTTACAACCTTTGCAAATTCCGGAATGGAAATGGGATTCTGTAGGAATGGACTTTATCACTGGACTACCTACTTCTAGTAGGGGAAATGACTCTATTTGGGTCATAGTGGACAGATTGTCCAAAGTCGCCCATTTCTTGCCTGTCAAAACTACCTATCAGAGTTCGAAGCTAGCGGAGTTATACATCGCTAGGATCATTAGTTTGCACGGAGTCCCCAAGAACATAGTCTCGGATCGAGGAACTCAGTTTACCTCGAGATTCTGGAAGAAAGTCCAAGAAGGTTTAGGAACCCGCCTAGATTTCAGTACCGCGTATCACCCTCAGACCGGTGGACAAACGGAGCGAGTAAACCAAATACTCGAAGATATGCTTAGAGCATGTGTGTTAGAATATGGATCCAAGTGGAAAGACTGTCTGTCGTTTGCAGAATTTTCATACAACAATAGTTACCAAGCCAGTTTGCAAATGGCCCCATTTGAATTTATGTACGGAAGAAAGTGCCGCACCCCTTTGAACTGGTTGGAAGTAGGAGAGAGTCAGATTTTCGGACCCGACATCCTACGAGCAGCAGAAGAGAAGGTTCAAAAGATTTGTGAACACCTCAAGACAGCCCAATCCCGACAAAAGAGTTACGCCGACAAGAGACGTCGAGACCTCGCCTTCAACATCGGAGATTTTGTTTATCTGAAAGTGTCGCCATTGAAGGGAATGCAACGTTTCCAACTCAAAGGAAAGTTAGCCCCCAGATATATCGGACCTTTCAAAATTTTGAACCGTCGAGGAGAAGTATCGTATCAACTGGAACTACCTGAAGAGATGTCAGCGGTGCACAATGTGTTCCATATCTCGTTACTTCGCAAATGTCTCGAAGTCCCCGAGAAGACCGAAGTGTTCAAGAATATCGATCACCGGACTATCGAGATCAACGATGACCTAACCTATCCTGAAGTACCCATCCGTATATTGGAAGAAGCCTTTCGAACTACCAGAACCCGAAGCATCAAGTTTCTCAAGATTCAGTGGAGCAACCACACAGAAGAGGAGGCTACCTGGGAACGCGAAGATCACATCAGAACGGAGTTTCCAGATCTCTTCAAATCCTAGGTAATCTTTTCGTCCTTTTCAAATCTCGGGACGAGATTTTGTTTAAGGGGGGAAGGTTTGTAACATCCCAAAAATATCAAACTTAGATCATCAAAACACTAATCATCAAGTTTAGGGTTAACAAAAAACTTTTCTAAATGAATTCATGAATGCATGTATATGTGTATGCATGGATTTTGAATTTCTTTAAAAACTACCTTGTTTGTGTGATCCATTGCTTGTAAAATGTTTCTTAGGTGAAAATAACATCATCTAAAACATTTCCCACACCTTTCCTAAAGACAAGTAAATCAAAACAAATATATTAAGTGAATGGTCATTTTGACCAATTTAACTCCCATGTCTACTTTGGCTGTCTCAAACTTTCAAAACCTAACAGAAACTTTTCTGGATCTTTGCACCCCTTGAATGTACTCATAACAGAGTATCAAGGCCCACTTTGTGATCATCCAGAAACTTTCAAATGCATAGTTTAAATGACAATTCAAAATTGAATCTTCCTCATATGGGAAGATCCCACTTTTCCAAAACCCACCCAAACAAGCTCAACTTTCAAAACCCAAGCATCTGCAGACTCACCAGAACCAATCTAGCAAACCCACCAAAAATCTTTTCAAAATTCAAAACTTGATTTCATGCGGCCATTTCATCAAACAGGTTGCAGACACAAATCAAACAAAACATCAAACACTATAGTGTGCAGTGTTTTGAGCCTAACTTGTTCCCTAGTTAGCTCACACACAACCCAGTAGATCATCTAGAAAGATTAGCCCAACACTAGCACCCCTGTGAGCTTGCCATTGTCATTAATGGTGAACAGCCGAGCACCCCCATGTCACCCTATTGTGGACAGCAGGCTAGAGGAAGAACTAGCCGTGCCAACCTTGTCTGTGAGGCAGCCCACCGTCCACCGCCACTGCCTGTCCCAACCGTGAGCGTTGCCAAGCCCTGGACCACGCGCACGAGACACGCCCAGACCATGCCGAGCGTGCGCCAGAGCGCCACCCTCGACCATCACCCACAGACCGCGCGCCGCCCTCACCGCGTGCATACACGATCACCACCGACCCAGGAGACCGCCAGACATCCCCGTTTGCCGCCCCGTGCCATACAGCCACCGCCCACCGTCGAAGACGCCGCCTCTGCCGCGCAGAGCGCCGCCCGTTCTAGACCAAACCGCACCGCCCCATGCCTCGCGATCATGTCGTTGAGCATCGCCAGGAGACACAGCACCGTCCCCTACCCTTGCCCATGCCATTAGCCGCCTGTAACGTCGCCCCCGACGAGCTCACCTTGTGCCCCGACGGTCCCCTCGCTCGACTATAAATAGAGGCCACCCCCGCACGATTTCTTCACACCATCTCACTCCCCTCTCCCCACTGACCGTGCCACACCATCCTTAGAGCAAGCCGAGCACCACCTCGCCGGAATTTCACTGGAGCCTGCCGCTGCCGGAGAAGAAGGGAGCCAGCGATTGGAGCTGCCCCAGGAGAAGCCACCGGTACCAGGAGGTTCGCCGACGTCGACTTCGTCGTTCGCCCGCCTCGCCAACCCTCGCCCGTACCCCGGTGAGCCCCCAGCACCCCCCACTGGCCGCGCTAGGTTTCGTTCTCGCCGGAGCTGTCTCGCGTCGACGATGACTCTCAGCCGTTGGATTAGAACTAAATCAAACGATCCACGTTGCCCCATACCGCTTCGCCCAACCCCGTGTCACTGACGAGTGGGGACACCCACTTACGCAGCCCGCGGGAGCTCTGTGCTTAGCAGTCCGGCCCGTTAGAATTTTCTGCGTAGCCCAGCAATTCAAATTAAACCTTTTCTTTTTAATTTCAAACACACTTCTGTACCCAACTTCAAAAATCAACCCAGATCGATTCAGTGCACCAAATTGAATGAAACCAATTTTGTTGGAAAGGTCTGTGAATGCTTAATCCAAGCCCGTTGGATTCAAGTCATTTGGATCTGTAGATCACCCATAGCAAAAATAACAAGGCAGAAGCTTTTCTGCATTCAAACATTTTTCAAATTTAAACCATAAAAGCTTTTGAGTTGATTCCAACTCTCAAAAATCACATTTAACCATACCTTTTAGAATATATAAAAATATATAGGTTTACTTGCAGAAATAATGTTCAAGTAATAAAAGAATGCTTCATAAGCATTTCTAGCCACTTTAATTAATTGAAATAAAAGGGTAAAACCTTATTAAATTGTGACACTACTTTAAATCACATTCCCATGGACTACAATATGTGGTGATGACATGTGTCAAAATGATCCCATGTTTAGTTTGGAGAATATTAAATCTTAAGTAGTTTTTCAATGAGTAGAAATTACTTTTCTAAAAATAAGAAGTTTTAAACCAAGCTTTAACCTTGTAATGTTAGAGATGAGATGATGCTAGATCATCTATAGGACCCTTGTGTGTGATGATTGCAAGTAGTTAAGTATTGTTTGGTGATTGTGTACCTCGTATTTATTCATAGACGCTAGTACCGACCAAGGATAGTACGAGGAGGAAGGAGGATACTACGAAGAGGAAGCCGAGGAGAACTTCAACCACTGCTCTGCACAAGGCAAGCTTATACTGATATTGATGCAAGCTGATACTATACCAATGCAAGCTAACACTTGCAAGATACCCTACTGATGCCACAAACCCATATTTGTGATATGAATACTATATGCCTTAAGCATATGTGATCATACCTACTTGCTAAACCAATCCTAGTTTTATGGCAAGCTTCTTACTTTATTTCTTTATCAAAGCTTACTTAGAGTCTACCTAAGAGTTTGGTAGATACTAGACAGTTGTGCTGAAGGTTGCTTAAAGAGCATAAAATTTGGCCTAAGCTAGAAACCTTGATATCCGCCTAAGATATAATGTTGGACTTAGTGAAACTCCACTAGTTACCACCCCTCATTAGTACCACCCCCACCTGTAGATGCTAGTGCTAAGCATAAAACTTGATCAACTGTAGATGGGAATACTTGGTGGAAAAATGGTTATGAAAACCTTGGAATGATGGATCATTCTATTGAAATGTTTTGGACATGTGTTTACAAACACTTGATGATTTTGGTGATGAAAATGTTGAGGCATGAGCCTTATCCCTTTATAAAACTGATGGTTGTCTGGATGCGATACCATTCCAATTTTTGCGTACAACCACAATACCCGAATGTTGGGTAGGGCTTGACTGGAAACTTATATACCTTAGTATTAGTTCCCTCCCAGCCAAGGTCTGAGCTGAGGCTACCTTGTGAAGATTGTCCACCTGTGCAGTACCCAAGATGACAGTGGTCATGGTTGGGAGGCCAAACTCACAGGAGAGATGCTTATACTAGGGCATGTAATTGAAAGGTTAGGATTGATTATCCGCATACTGAGTATGGTGAATTCAGGATTTGTTCCTGACGGATGTATCGAATATTGTGGTGAAAGTGTACAATCTCTGCAGAGTGTCAAACTATTCGAATAGCCGCGTCCGCGGTTATGGACAGTTGGAGTGGCCATACTGTTCCCCCGTCAGACTTTTCAAAATGACTTGTGAAATGAATTGAGACTTTGACTTGACCACAACAGAGTTGTGACCTAAATTACAAGATCCCAATTTAGGAACTATAAAATTGTGACTAGCTTTGGAACTTAGTAGAGATAAACCTGGCTTTTTGCAAAACAACCCTAGAGCCTAGTGTCCTATTATCCAAAAAAAAACCTTCTCTTGTTAGTATTAGTTTGCGAGTACTTAAAGAGTACTCATGGCTTTGTCCCTGGCTATTCCCATGGCCAAACTATGAAGAGGAGTACCTGGAGGATGGACCCCAGAAAGGTTACGACAACTAGGATCATCTCCCATCGTCAGCATTGCCTGTGACCCCGAAGATGGAGCTTCGCCTACGCTACAAGAAGAAGATACAGAGTATGTGGAGGAGAAAATCCCGCACGAGATAAGCCTTTCGTGTGGTGGCCCCCACCCCTTCGCTGCCTCCCACGCGGAGGGACGCGTGGCGCGCGTACAAGGCGGAGGATGCGAGCGCAAAATCCTCCAAGAGAATTGAAGCGTTATTATTACGTATTCCGCTGCTTGATGTCGTACTAAGAACTGGATCATGAGATCCCAATTTGTGTAAGAACTTATGTATCGTTTGTAATGGATGAAGTACTATGGTATCCAATTCTGTTATGTCTCGCAAAAATGGTAATCCTAGGATTGCGATGTATGGCATAACAGGCATCTAGGATTGAAAAATCCGGGTGTTGATAAGTCCTGGCCCCAGCCACGACCGAGACTAATGGCCCGGACAAAAGGGCCGTTTTCTACTAGTGAAGAAAGTGTCCTTATGCTAATACTCCCTCCATTTTAAAATATAAGATGTTTTAGGATTGTGAAGAAAATATATCTAGAATTGTCTTAGTTTGTAGATTCACTCCAAACCTGAGTAAACCTACATGCGAAAAGTAATCTAGATATATTTGCCTTACAAAACTAAAACATCTTATATTTTAAAACAGAGGGAGTAGAAAAACAAATTGAATACAACACAAGATATTTTCGATATGAAGTATTTATTCATCCCCGGCCAAGCGCAGAAGACACGGTCTGAAGTATTTGTTCATCCATGAAATGTACACACTGTACAGTGACACAACAACGTAAAGCGACATCAATTTTTAAGTAGAGCGTCTAAAATTGCCCCGATGATGATGAGAATTGTGAAGAAGACAGCCTGTTACAGTAAGTGGTTCTCATTAGAATTATCAGAAATTTCAAATAATTTGTATTATGAGCTATATATGCAAAATTTTAAAGTGGCAACAACTTCACACAGAACTATTTCTATATGGATCTTTTACATAACATAACATTGCATTAACTAGATGATACTATTACCATGGTTTCATGTAAGTGTGCTCACTCTCCGGAACAGCCTTTGTTATTGTAACATAAATATGCCCTAGCTGCATATATGTCAACATTTTAATGCATTCTTTGATAAAAGTGCTCATGTTTCTGAATAACTTTGTTAATGCCAGATAGATATGCTAGAGATACTGAAGTGTAGAAATGTTCATGCATGGATTAAAATGATACGGTGTGCAACTGCCGGGTATAATTTCTCAAGTATGCCAAGACACCGGCCTAATTAGTCATCCCATGTGACTGAATTAGCTCTACTAACACCTTATTTTCAGTTATCATAGATTGTACATTCCCAGGTACTAACACCATAGCACAACTTAAGTCATACAAATAACCAAAGGTACTGAAAGCGAAAGTGCTACATCAGCAAATGGAACAAGCAAGGAAATGTATGTTCTTGTTAGACAGGATGATCCTACCTAATTTGTGTGATGAAGTCGACACTAAATTATTTACTCACCCCTACTGTGCATGCAATATATCCTGGTTTCTCCCTCTTGTCCTCTCTGTGGAAACACAGCAGAACTGCTCCGACAAACCAGGGAATGGTAGTAATGAAGAAACCGGTTATGAATCTTCATAACAAGAAACTTATCGTTAGGATGACACAGATATAGGTAAACCAAGTTCACTGTAAATTTATTTCAGGGTGATAATTCACTGCTGTATTTTTTTTTTTGGAATGGATTCACTACTTTACATGCATGAAACCAAGATCAGAAGGCAAACGTTAAAACAATGACCACTTACAGAACCCAGCCAATGCCAAGACCACAGCAAGGAAGGCGATCATGTCTATGTCCACGAACACCCGCCTCGGCATCTTGAGCTGAAATCAGATACAGTAAGACTAAGGGTACGTGCAAAATTCGTGTTTAAAAACTCTTCAAGTGTAATAACTAGGCAAAATTAAGATTGTCATGTTAAGCCTCAAGGAAACTAGGAGCTGCAACAATACCGACATAGGCATGGCGAGTGCAATCATTCATGAGGGACAAAGGCAATAACATGACCTACTACTTCCTGTATATTTGCCAAATGGTGAGTGCAATCAAAAGGGGCAGAAACACCTTTAATCTTTTGTGTCAGATGGTCAAACATTCAAACCTTTAATCTTTCCGAGTTGAAAGATTCAAAATGCCATCATCATTATCTACTACTGAATTTTGAAACTAACAACAACTGTCATAAAATGAAAAATATAATATTGGCCCTTCCTCTACCTTCCCCTGCAGGCAACGGCTTGGTTAGCTCCATCTGGGCCGCTCTACCTTCTCCTGGCAACGGCTTGGTTAGCTCCAACGGGGGCAGCGCGCTGCCTTCTCCTGCTGGCAATGGCTTGGATACCTCCAACGGGGCAGCGTCTGTGGCGGTGGCCATGAAACCGTAGCACAGAGTCCCCTACGACAGCTAGCGGCCGCGACCTGCGACCTCAGGCACACGCCGGCGGCTGAGCTGACGCAGCAGCGAACAAGGAAGCTAGCGAACCGTACGTGGCAGAGGGTCTCTCTTTCTCTTGGTGGAGCGCTGGAGCTTGATGTAAGCGTGATCTGGCGGGAAGGGATAAGGTCGGATGCGCGAAGAATCTTCGTGTGCGTGACAGCCACACACAGTCACACACCACACCCTGCTGCTTGATCGGGGAAGATCATACGTCGCATTCACGGAGCACCCAGCTAGCGCAACACAATACGACTACTGGCCTGGCCACAATGAGAGTTTAAATTCTGGGACCGATTATATTCTTCGTCTCACAGCCACAACACTACGGCAAGTCGGCAGCATTATGGGCAAGTCCCACAGCCACAACACCGGTCCCATGCGAGCGCCTCCGCCATCCAGATATTATGGGCAACACCATTATGCATGTGTACGAGCTTGATCTGCTATATATATATATATATATATATATATATATATATATATATATGACAGGACTATTCAGAAACATCCTCTTAAGAGGTTTCTAGATAAGTTTATTCAGGAACCCCATCTAACTATCCTCTTCCATCTAACCACTTTCTTCCTCGTCACATCTAACCCCCCACACCGCCGACCTCATCTGCCCCCAGCGCCGTCGGCATCCTCCGCCCCGGGAGCCGGCCTCCTCTACACCATTCACCGTCGTGGCCTCCTCTACACCAGTCACCGCCGTGGCCTCCTCCGCCTAGTCGTTGCCGCGGCCTCCTCCGCACCAGGCATCGCTGCACCCTCCTCCCCGCGTGCCACCGTGGAATCCTTCGCCCCGCGTGTAGCCGGCCTCCTCCATGCTCACCTTACTCGCGCGTCGCCGACCTCCCCCGCCCTACTCGCCGCCGGCCTCCTCCGCACCAGACGCCACCGTGCCCTCCTCCTCGCGTGCCACCGCAGCCACCTCCGCCCCGCGCGTATCCAACCTCCTTTGCGCCCTCCTCCCCCGTGTGTGGCCAGCCTCCTCCGCCAAGCGTGCCGTCAGGAAGTTAACTAGTAGAAAAGAGGGAGTTAACTTGTACAAACGGGGAAGTTAAGAAGGGTCGCAGAAGTTAACTTGCACATGCGGAAGTTAACATTCAGTCCGCAAAAAAACACACACAAAATCGATTGTCCGTCAGGAAGTTAACTAGTATAGAAAGAGGGGATTAACTTGTACACACGGTACAGCTAAAATGTTTACGGAAGCTAACTTGCATAGGTGGAAGTTAAGAAAGAGGTAGTTAACTTGCGCACATGAGGAAGTTAAGAATGGTCGCGGAAATTAACTTACACAGTGAAAGTTAACATTCACTATTACTGTTACATACTGGAACTTAACTTAGAAAGAAAAATAAGTTAACTCGTGCTCGCCTGGAAGTTAACAGAGGATTCCTGGTGTTCACGTGAATAGTAACAGCGAGTTCTTGAATAACAAAGTTTCAGAAAACATGGAAAATCGATGTTTCGCCAGGCAGTTAACTATCATAGAAGAGGTAGTTAACTTGCGCACATGAGGAAGTTAAGAATGGTCGTGGAAGTTAACTTACACAGTGAAAGTTAACATTCACTATTACTATTACATACTGAAAGTTAACTTAGAAAGAAAAAGAAGTTAACTCGTGCTCGCCTGGAAGTTAACAGAGGGTTCCTGGTGTTCACGTGAACGGTAACAGAGAGTTCCTGAATAGTTATTTAGGAAGTGGTTCTTGAATAGCAGAGCTATATGTATGTATGTATATATATATATATATAATCCCTATTTGATACTCAGGGTGCAGAATAGTTATTTTACACCCCACATAACTTTATGTTGTCACGTGTAGAAATTTATGTTTTGTATACAAATAATTATGTTCATATTCATCCACAACGCAAACAAAAAATTATATAAAAAATAGTTTATGAGTAATTATAGTGTAAAAAACACTAAAAATATGTATTTTACGTCGTATTTTTATACGGCATGTAAACAAAAAAAATTATGACATGTCTATATTTTCTTACGTTCTTCTCACCTGTCGAGGTAAGACAAAATTTACGTGACGTAAAAATAATATACGGTTCGAAAGATAGAGGATGGGTGTAGAATAACTATTCTACACCCTGAGTGTCAAATAGCGCCACCATATATATATATATATATATATATATATATATATATATATATATATCGACGCGGATTTGCTAAACACAGACGTAGCTACGCATATGCTTAGGACCGTTGGATAAAGAGATCACATGCAATGCTAGTTTTAGATGGTAGTGCCCGGCTCTTGGTAGGATTAACGATTCTTAACGGCGTTTGTACCACACCGTGTGTGTACATGCATGCAATCCTTAGGGGCTCTAGCAAACCCTAATTTTTCAGCTTGCTGTTTGGCAAAGAAACTTTTAGCATATAAAATGGAAAGGTAAAGTGAACAAGGCTTAAAATGAGTTCTGCATGCAAACGTTTCCTACTATGCATCACGTGACTCTTAGCGTAACCAAGGATTACGAGGGTACCAGAAAATTATTTTGCAATTATTTATTGAACAACTTTATTTGCTTTTAAAGGATTCTAGTAGAATATCAGTTCCTCGGGTACTAGAATGCAGCTTGCGTGTCATTTGCATCGGAAACAGCTATGCCTGGAGCGCCGCACGCCTGCATGAAGAGTTGTGTCCATAGCCTTAAACAAAACAAGGGTTATTTCGTGTTGGGTTGGAGTGGTTGAGCTGGTCGAGGCATTTCTGTGTATGAATGCCTACATTTAATGTACACCTGAGACGAGATGGCTAGTATATTAGGGTTTGCCTCGCCTAAATAAAATTTGATAAGCTTTGTTTTGCTACGGCTTCATTCATGTAGTATACTAGGGTTTACCATGTAGTATATTAGGGTTAGGATTTACCGCACGTAGTATATTAGGGTTTGTCTCACCTAAATAAAATGTGATAAGCTTTGTTTTGCTACGGCTTCATGCATGTAGTATATTAGGGTTTACCATGTAGTATATTAGGGTTAGGGTTTACCGCATGTAGTATATTAGGGTTTGCCTCACCTAAATAAAATTTGATAAGCTTTGTTTTGCTAGGGCTTCATGCATGCATCAAAGGAACACTAACGGCGTTACTATTGAGCCAACATCCTGGGTCTGGATACATGTGTTCCCTATATCAAAAGAGGAGATAATCAACGGTGGATAGGCTATGCGCAGCTATGCCTGTGTTTAGCTGGCTATTTCCCATATATGTTTTGCTTTGAACCACACATATATGTTTAGCTGGCTATTTCTCATACATGTAGTATATTAGGTAAAATGACTGATGCAACTTGGTGCCCAGGCACCGTACACAATATACGTATGTTTTGCTTTGAACCACACATACCTGAGAGTATACCACACATACCTGAGAGTATATGTACCGTAGTTACACATACCTAGGTATCATATACCTAAGTTATACATATCTAGGTATCACATACCTAAGATGTTGCATACCTAATGTGTACGTATCCAGGATACTTGTTTATATATGCAACTTAGGTACGTATACCTTAGGTATGTGATACCTAGGTATATATAACTTGGATAAGTATATTTTAGATATGTAAACCTTAGGTATGTGAAATTTAGATATGTACATCTCAGGTATGTACAAAATGCCACGATGCCCCACATATATTTATATGTGCACCAAGTGTGATACGCATAAATTTTTTTAAACTACACATACCTAGGTATCAAGGTTCCTAGGTATCGCATACCTAATATATGTATACCTAATTTACATATACCTAAGATATTACATAACTAATGTATACATACCCTGCATACGTGAATATATATGTAACTGTGACATCCCCGGGATCAGGGCTAAACAAATCTCAGACCTTTGTTTGAAATAAGCTTAACCTTGAGCTCGAGAATATCCAGTGAAGAATCGGTAACACATCAGTGATCCTACGACACAAAAATTATTACAGCAAGCCCATATCTGAGCGAAGAACCAAATTATTACAAGCAGAGGTCACTGACCATAAATATCAAACAACGGAAGGAAAATTATGCTATTAAGTATAGCAAACTTAACAAATGGCCTAAGAGGCCTGAAGCATAACGATGACGTCCCATTCCATAGATTCCAGGCTGCTGGTCAGGAACTCCAAACTACTCGTCGATGTCGATGCTGTACCAAACTAATCTTCTATGGTAACACTTACTATGCTGCAAAAATATCAACAAAGCAAGGGTGAGTACAGGGTGTACTCCGCAAGACTGATGGCTGGTGGAGTTGTTTTGCATAAAGCCATCTTTGTTTATAAAACGGGAGGGAGAAGAAGCTTGTCTAATCAGAGTGTTTTAAAAGGGGATAAGAGAGTGACATCTCCACAGTATTGATCGTCATCTTTTGATATCCACCAAGTCATCATCATCGAACCTCTACATGGATCACCCCCTCATACCCAAGAGGAACCATCCATAAGCACACTTTACTTAACTTGCCAAGTTTTACGATTAGGTTCAAGTTCTCTATGATCCCACGTCCATTCCCAAGTCGTCCATAACCGTGGACACGGCTTTTCGAAAAGATTAATACCTTGCAGGGGTGTACAACTTTACCCACACGCGTCGACCGACTCTTAGCGTCACTTGACACACTTCCTTGGTGTGTTGACAGAGGGTGGTCGACCGAAACCTTTCCCTTGCTTTTGCCTAATCCATGAATCACCAGAAGGGTTCCCGGCTACGGTAGTTTTCCATACTCCCAAGCGGTCCTCGACTCTGTGTACCGGGATCCAGTTCAATGCCGAGCATCCTTCACCCGGCCATGTCCTATATGCTTGCACCATTTTCCAAAACCTTTTTCCATGCGGGTGCCAAATAAATCCTCAAACTACGGACTCATGGATCAGAGGCAAGTTGGGGTCAAGGGGGTCCCCATAAACCCCCGTGTGTCTATACGCTCTTCTTGGTTCAAGAGGCAAGAACCTCGGGTCCTAAGGGTGGCAAGTATGGGACTGCAAAAACCACAACCCTCGTGGCCTCCCATACAAGCCTTAGCATGTTTAACTCACATCACCTGTCATACCACGTTCTCCTGTCCAACTAGGTTCATTTGAAGCTCGGATCCATCAACCAGGTGAACCAGCAGAACTACTAAAGCATGGCTAAGCATAATAGATAAAGTAGCTCTAGCAGCGATCACAAAGCCAAACCCTAGTTATGCTAGGAGCAGTGGGTCAGGGAATATAGGTTCAAAGGAAACATGCATCAGATAGGATTACTCTATCTATAGATAAAAGACTTTGGAATTGTATGCACATGGAAGGAATTTAAAATGCTTGAAAGCATAGGATCATATCATGTGTGGGGTTTCGCTTGCCTTTGCCTGTTGATACCCAATATATATCTTCAAATTCATCAGCTTCACTTGTTCGACAACCACAAGGATATAACTCTCCAGTGTTCATATTGTTGGTCATGTTCGTCGATGACCTTCGATGGTATTGATCTCGATCTTCAGTCTTGGACTCGATCTCGATTCCGATATCGTATTCTACCGAAGAAGAACCAAACACCGGAAAGAGAGGGGAAACAATCAACACATGGAATCGATGCAATGCTCAATCAAGTATGATGATATGACAAGTTAAAATGTGTTGAATTGTAACCCTAAACATGCTCGATCATTTTAAATAGGGTCCGAGAGGTGCAAACCCTAGAATAGGGGAATCCTCGGAATCACCTATGGGGTTCATTTTGTTCTTCTAATTATACTTGTCATTATAGTTGGTTAGCAATGCATGATTATAGATTAAAGAGGTAGTTCTCATTTTTCTGAACATTTTGATATATTATACACATTTTCCTGACTTATGAATAATTAGTTATTGAATTTACAAGATTTAAACAATTTCTGGAATTATAACAAAATGGGAAATTCTTTTTACACCCAGGATATAGCTAACCCAGGTGACTGACCGATGGGCCCAAGTCCACATCATCGTCCATGTTGGCAAAGTGGGGCCTACAGCCTGTTGACCGGGTTGACTCGCGCTCGCTGACTTTAGCGTGACGTCACGTCGGCGGCTGCTCCCAGATCAACGACGGGGAAGGCGATTAGGTGCGCACGGACAAGCGGGGTAGGTCGTGTTCGACGTAGACAACCGCGAGGAGCAGAAATGTGGCGGAGCCGCTCAAATTAGGTCACCGGAACAGTGAACACGACGAGACTCTGTGGCGGCGCACAGTGGTGATCGATGCGAGCATGAGCCAGAGAGGGAGAGAGACAGTGGGGAGGTCCTTGAGAACCACGAGCTCACCGGGAGGAGGATGGTGGTGTCGGGGAAGCTGCGCGAGGTCAGGGGCGACGGCAATCAGCGGCAAGAGCGGCAGCCGTTGTCAGAAATGATGTCACGATTGAGGCGTCTGGGGCCACTCTGGCCTACCTGGATTTTCGAGGAAGACGAGGAGGACATGGCGGTTCCGATGGTGGCCTCATCTGTGCTGAAGGAGCTCGGGAACGGCGGCGCCGGTGAGCAACTATGACGACTAGGGTTTGGGAAGCTCGGCAGAGAGTGGGAGCGAGCGCTAGGGGGTGAAGTGAGAGGATAGGACGAGCGAGAGGGAGACGTGATGGTATTCTCCTCCTCCAGACAGCGGCGAACGGCGGTGCGCAGGCGGCACGAATCAACGGTGGAGGCGGCGACAGAGAGCTACTCACCGTCGGGGACGAAGACGATAGGCGACGAAGGGGTATCAGGCCAGGTCTGGGCAGGTATGGGCCACGCGGGAGCACGCTGAGCAGCAGAGAGAGAGGAAGAGAGAGATGGGCCGGCCTGGAAAGGGTTTCTGGCTCTGTTTTTTATTGAAACCTTTTTCATTTCTGTTTGCTCTTTTCAGTTTGTATTTTCAATTTATTTTCTGTTTTGAATAGGTTCAAAATACAGGAGACTTTTGTAAATATTTCAAATAATTTGGGGACCCTTTATAACCATTTGGTTCCATGACTTCTGTAACTTTTTAAAATATTCAAAACCATTTTGAATACATTCCAAATAGAGAGGGAAGCTAGGGGTTAGGGTTTTGCTTTAATTTTCCTTAGTTTCATTTTTTTAGAATATGATGCTCGTGCTATGCACATACAAACCCTAATTACTATTAGTAGAAATAGGGGTGTTACAATTCTATCCCCCTTAAAAGAATCTCGACCCAAGATTCCTAGATAGGAAGATAGAAGGAACAGGGCACACTAAACTTCGACGATCTTCTCGAAGATGTTGATCCATGCCACCATGACGAGTGGACAAAGAGCTTTATAATCTTTGAGGTGGATGCTCACACTAAAGAAGAGAGGGAATGACACAGAACCACGAACTGAGTATCTCATGGTCAACTCATGGATAGATGCTTCACGAACATCTCTAGAGCCAACGACATGAAACATGCCAAGGTAACGGGGGAACAAAAGGAGATGGTTTTCAAGGTGACAGATAACTGGTCTTCATAAGGATTGAGACCATGGAGCTTACAGAAGAGTTTTGATTTCTGAGGGAAGGAGACTTCAAACGAAAGGAACATGGCCACAGACTTCGAGAGATAAACCTCTACTAAACAACTTAATAGAGCTTTACAGGTGGAAGAGATAGATACCAACAAAACCAAGTTGTTGAACTACTTTTGAAACAGAAGGGTCACTCTTTCGTTCAACAGAAGGATAAGACAAAAAGGTGTTCTGTGGAGAGGACTCGTAAGATTTGCAAGGAACATGTAACAAGAGAAACTATTGATTACCAGAATCATGGTCACTCTTCGAACATGTTTAAGAAAGCGGGAAGAAAACTCTTTATTCATCCAGGACTATCAAAATCTCTGTCAATGATTTTGTTATTTCTTTACACCACCAGATGAATAGTTGAGAAGATTCCTGATGACACGATAAGAAAGAAACTTCATTCTCAGACTCTAAGTTCTTGGCATAACAAGGCGCTTGCCATTATAAAAGGGTCTGGAGGATCGACCGAGAGACTTTTAGCAACACTACTTTAGAGGTTCTCCTTGATGTTTGAGGATCCAATATTAGGCTACTAACAAGCCTTCAATCAGTCATCAAGTAAAGGTCGGACTTCAGATACAAACGAACCATAATAACAACTTTTATAATAAAATATAGAAGAAGCCTCATGAAGAGTGGTTGTTACTGCTGATTCAAGGGAATATGGCAATAGGTCTTCCGGCTATTGGTGTCAACCACTACATCAATCTTGCCAGATTTACAAAGAGACCTACGTCAAAACCTTGAGGGACACCAACCATCATTGTTGCTCGAGATTCAGCTTTGGGTTAGGTGGAGAGATGCTTTAGACTCAGCATGTCCGAAAAGAAAGGGTGCAATATTTACCGCAAGGTCAAGTTACTAGATTCTCAAGACATGGACTACAATGTCAATCTCCAAAAGATGAGCTAGATTGCGAAACGAATGTATTAGCAAGTTGTCAAAGGACAATTGCACCTACATCAGTTATTGCAATGAAACACAATTGAATCCTTGTTGGGAAGCATTTAGGAGGATATAGAAGTTTTGTTGGACTTCTTATCTTTCATGAACAAATCAATCAGTGGCTTGGTGTGCTTGGATGATCTTCTCGAGATATGAAGGTATCATCCTACCATATGAAGAGTTCTTCGCACATGCTTGACTAACTTAAAATGATTCCTGAGGAAGAAATGATAACTCTACTCAAATCCACAGCGACATCTTTCAACAATTGCGCGTGAACTAGAGAGGGTTACTTCTAACATCCAGAACACATACTTCGAGATAACACGAGGATGGTTCTCAAAAGTTTCCAACATTAATGCCAAATGTTCCATATGAATCTCATATAACATCGAGAATATAAGGATGTCATCGATGGGCTCAACAACAAACTTACATATACACTCCAAGAAGACGGGCTCATATGTTGTATAAACAAGGCATTGGCATTGGTCAGACCAATGGATGAGAAGATGCACTTAGGTGAGACATCACAAATAAATACACCATCAGATAGTCCTTGGAACTGAGTTTGATTTAACGATAACCCAAATAAAATCAAAGGCGGGAAGATAACATATCCACAAAGGACATACTATCTTACTTCAGCACTAACACAACTAGATATCCCTTTAAGAAGGAATTGAGTTGGATAGAACTTTTGTCTTACAACTCTCCAAGTTGTTGTTTAAGTTCAACCAACTAGCTTAGGGGTATCCAGTACGGATCCTTGGAGAAAGGAGTAGTTCAGAGAACTTGCTTGCTCAAGAACTTGACAACATGGCCATGTGGCAACATGGTGATACTTCTAGTAGACATCTAGAATATGACGCACCACCGATATGTCACTTAGTTCGAGAGGGAAACTTTCTTGGTAAGGCACGATGACATAGTCTTAGAGCTTTGGCACGAGCCTAACTCTTTGACAGAAGAGGGTGTACCAGAATAGCGGACTTGGTAGCACAATCAAACTTTGCTAAGTGATAAGGTTAACCATCACGCTAAGAATGATACAAATGTCCTTATAGTTCAAAGCAATAAGAGTTGCTAAGAATCTCAGATGACCACATTATTACGCACACACATCATTCACGACCACGAGAGCTCGAGGAAGGGTGGGTAAATATGTGTAATAGCATCACTTCATTAAGAGGGTCATGAAACTCAGCACGACCTCTTGGTATAAAAGAGTGTGATACTCTGAGGTAGAACAGAGTAGAAGCTAATCAATGCTTCTTGATCTGCGAATTGCAACACTTTGACCTGGTCTTAGAAATGACGAGGTACTGGAGTTTGTTTCTTCTGACATCCCAAAATGGTTTGGCATGATGGACCACACGAGTATCTTGCATCGAAAGACACCGATGCACATTTAATACTTGCCTACCAACTGATAGACAAAGGTTGGAAAACAACAAGGGAGAAATAACATGCTCAGGATAGGATCCCGGGATGCGGATGCATAAGTCAACAATCTTCCGAAGACCAATGCATAGAAATGGGAGGTGTGGCAGAGTCACGAATGTAGAAGTGGGACTCACGAGGGGTACTCTTGTCGTGATCTATTTGGTTCCATTAAAGAAAGTATGCCAAAGCATGTGGTAGGGGAAGTCCTTTATCGTCACTATTCAATGGCGACAATATCCACAAGCTTGAAGGCTATACTAGAAGGTACTAGCCATCCTGAGGTAATGTGTGAATGTTAACCACAGGGGTCAAAGGTATGGATCTTGGGTTAAAGGTCTGCTTCATGTACAAGATTCACAACCAGAATCTTGTACAATCACGGATCTTAGATTCAAGTCTGAGGGTTAAAACCCATAGAAAGGAGTAATTACTACTTGAGTGACAAAGCGCACACTACAAGCTAGCAATCTAAAGGTAGCTTCCAAGAGAAGAAACAACTTCGGAAGTACCCAAACAAATGAAAAGGAGGCACATGAGGCGAAAGGAAACCTTGAAGCCTAAAACAGAACATTGTGGATCATTATATTGTAGGATCCATAAAACAGATAGATCATGATGGAAAGGAATCTCTCATGTTAACAAGAGCAAAGGGGAACAAGGAATTCACAACACACACAACTCTAGAGAACTTAACACTAGGTTAACTGGCTTAGAAACGACATGCCTGAAGAGGCACCTAAGTTTTGAAAGACTGGACGAGATAGCAAAACTTTTCCAAATCAACACAAGATAAGATAACCCAGAGTTAGAGCGAAACTGGGTAAGGAGTAAAATAAGCATACTAGAGTTTTCGCAAATAATTTTCAGCTTTGAAATAGTTTTCACAAGTACTAGACTCAACATCGAACAATAGAAAGGTTTCCTACAGTCGGTACTGCTCTGATACCAAAATCTGTGACACCCCCGGGATTAGGGCTAAAAAAATCCCAGACCTCCGTCTGAAATAATCTTAACCTTGAGTTCGAGAATATCCAGTGAAGAATCGGTAACACATCAGTGACCCTACGACACAAAAATTATTACAGCAAGCCCATATCTGAGTGAAGAACCAAAATATTACAAGCAGAGGTCACTGACCACAAACATCAAACAACGGAAGGCAAATTATGCTATTAAGTATAGCAAACTTAACAAATGGCCTAAGAGGCCTGAAGCATAACGATGATGTCCCATTCCATAGATTCCAGGCTGCCGGCCGGGAACTCCAAACTACTCATCGATGTCGATGCCGTACCAAACTCATCTTCTATGGTAACACTTACTATGCTACAAAAATATCAACAAAGCAAGGGTGAGTACAGGGTGTACTCTGCAAGACTTATGGCTGGTGGAGTTGTTTTGCATAAAGCCATCTTTGTTTATAAAACGGGAGGGAGAAGAAGCTTGTCTAATCAGAGTGTTTTAAAAGGGGATAAGAGAGTGACATCTCCATAGTATTGATCGTCATCTTTTGATATCCACCAAGTCATCATCATCGAACCTCTACATGGATCACCCCCTCGTACCCAAGAGGAAGCATCCATAAGCACACTTTACTTAACTTGCCAAGTTTTACGATTAGGTTCAAGTTCTCTATGATCCCACGTCCATTCCCAAGTCGTCCATAACCGTGGACACGACTTTTTGAAAAGATTAATACCCTGCAGGGGTGTACAACTTTACCCACACGTGTCGATCGACTCTTAGCGTCACTTGACACACTTCCTTGGTGTGTTGACAGAGGGTGGTCGACCGAAACCTTTCCCTTGCTTTTGCCTAATCCATGAGTCACCAGAAGGGCTCCCGGCTAAGGTAGTTGTCCATACTCCCAAGCGGTCCTCGACTCTGTGTACCGGATCTAGTTCAATGCCGAGCATCCTTCACCCGTCCACGTCCTACATGCTTGCACCATTTTCCAAAACCTTTTTCCATGCGGGTGCTGAATAAATCCTCGAACTACGGACTCATGGATCAGACTAGGCAAGTTGGGGTCAAGGGGGTCCCCATAAACCCTTGTGTGGC
Source organism: Avena sativa (assembly GCA_916181665.1). Taxonomy (NCBI): domain Eukaryota; kingdom Viridiplantae; phylum Streptophyta; class Magnoliopsida; order Poales; family Poaceae; genus Avena; species Avena sativa. The sequence goes on from OV702295.1 coordinate 59,248,158, forward strand.
TGTACGCTCGTCTTGGTTCATGAGGGAAGAACCTCGGGTCCTAAGGGTGGCAAGTATGGGACTGCAAAAACCACAACCCTCGTGGTCTCCCATACAAGCCTTAGCATGTTTAACTCACATCACCTGTCATACCACGTTCTCCTGTCCAACTAGGTTCATTTGAAGCTCGGATCCATCAACCAGGTGAACCAGCAGAACTACTAAAGCATGGCTAAGCACAATAGATAAAGTAGCTCTAGCAGCGATCACAAAGCCAAACCCTAGTTATGCTAGGAGCAGTGGATCAGGGAATATAGGTTCAAAGGAAACATGCATCAGATAGGATTACTCTATCTATAGATAAAAGACTTTGGAATCGTATGCACATGGAAGGAATTTAGAATGCTTGAAAGCATAGGATCATATCATGTGTGGGGTTTCGCTTGCCTTTGCCTGTTGATACCCAATATAGATCTTCAAATTCATTAGCTTGACTTGTTCGACAACCACAAAGATATAGCTCTCCAGGGTTCATATTTTTGGTCCTGTTCGTCGATGACCTTCGATGGTATTGATCTTGATCTTCAGTCTTGGACTCGATCTCGATTCCGATATCGTATTCTACCGGAGAAGAACCAAACACCGAAAAGAGAGGGGAAACAATCAACACATGGCATCGATGCAATTCTCAATCAAGTATGATGATATGACAAGTTGAAAGTTGTTGAATTGTAACCCTAAACATGCTCGACCATTTTAAACAGGGTCTGAGAGGTGCAAACCCTAGAATAGGGGATCCTTGGAATCACCTATGGGGTTCATTATGTTCTTCTAATTATACTTGTCATGAGAGTTGGTTAACAATGCATGATTCTAGCTTAAAGAGGTAGTTCTCATTATTCTGAACATTTTGATATATTATACATATTTTTCTGACTTATAAATAATTAGTTATTGAATTTACAAGATTTAAACAATTTCTGGAATTATAACAAAATGGGAAATTCTTTTTACACCCAGGCTACAGCTAACCCAGGTGACTGATCGATGGGCCCAAGGCCACATCATCATACACGTTGGCAAAGCAGGGCATGCGGCCTGTTGACCGGGCTGACTCGCGCTCGCTGACGTCATGCTGATGTCAGTGTGACGTCACTCTGGCGGCTGCTCTCAGATCAACGACGGGGAAGGCAATTGGGTGTGCGCGGACAAGTGGGGTTGGTCGCGTTCGACGCAGACGACCGCGAGGAGCAGAAATGTGGCGGCGCCGCTCAAATTAGGTCACCGGAACAGTGAACACGACGAGGCTCTGCGGCGGCGCACGGTGGTGATCGACGCGAGCACGAGCCAGAGAGGGAGAGAGATAGTGGGGAGGTCCTTGAGAAACACGAGCTCACCGTGAGGAGGATGGTGGTGTCGGGGAAGCCGCACGAGGTCAGGGACGATGGCAATCGGCGGCGAGAGTGGCAGCCGTCATCGGAAACGATGTCACGATTGAGGCGGCTGGGGCCACTCTGGCCTGCCTGGATTTCCGAGGAAGACGAGGAGGACATGGCGGTTCCGATGGTGGCCTCATCTGTGCTGAAGGAGCTCGAGAACGGCGGCGCCGGTGAGCAACTGTGACGACTAGGGTTTGGGAAGCTCAATAGAGAGAGGAAGCGAGCGCTAGGGGGGAAGTGAGAGGATAGGATGAGCGAGAGGGAGACGTGGTGGTCTTCTCCTCCTCCAGACAGCGGTGGACGGCGGTGCGCAGGCGGCGCGAATCAACAGCGGAGGCGGCGACAGAGAGCTACTCGCAGTCGAGGATGAAGACGACATGCGACGAAGGGTTATCGGGCCAGGTCTGTGCCGAACTGGGCCGCGCGGGAGCGCGCTGAGCAGCAGAGAGAGAGGAAGAGAGAGATGGGCCGGCCTGAAAAGGGTCTCTGGCTCTGTTTTTTTTATTGAAACCTTTTTCATTTCTGTTTGCTCTTTTCAGTTTGTATTTTCAATTTATTTTCTGTTTTGAATAGGTTCAAAATACAGGAGACTTTTGTAAATATTTCAAATAATTTGGGGACCCTTTATAACCATTTGGTTCCATGACTTTTGTAACTTTTTAAAATATTCAAAACCATTTTGAATACATTCCAAATAGAGAGGGAAGCTAGGGTTTAGGGTTTTGCTTTAATTTTTCTTAGTTTCATTTTTTTAGAATATGATGCTCATGTTATGCACATACAAACCCTAATTACTATTTGTAGAAATATGGGTGTTACAGTACTTGGATACGTACGCTTTAGATATGTGATTCCTTGGGTATATGTAATTAGAATACATATAACTTAGGTACGTACATGTTAGGTATGTGAAATTTGCGTACGTACATCATCACGTATGTAAGAATTTAAATAAAATACATGTATGGTATTCGAACACCATGTTGTCCTATATAAGAATTTAAATAAAATACATGTATGGTATTCGGACACCATGTTGTCCTATATATATATATATATATATATATATATATATATATATATATATATATATATATATATATATCATGATATGCCTGTAACATCTCGCACAGTTCGTTGCTTGGAGATCTGTGTGTGGGATAGAGAATATCTTTATTTTATACATTTCTGGCAATACACACATAATAGCCCAAACAGGTATTTTCACCGTCTCCTTTCCGCCTGCCTCCTGTCGCCCTGCGCTGGGCACGCCAGCACCGCTGCCATCTTTACAGAGGTCACGGGCAAGCCACAGCTGGAGGGCGCCGTTGCCATTCCCATTAAATAAGCACACACTACCACTCCCGGTCCCAGATCCCACCTCCCGTTCCAGACCGCCGCTGGTCCCCTCGACGCCGTCCCAGATCCCATCGGTGTCGACTACTGCCGTATCCCCTCCCACTGACCGTTCCACACTACAACCACATCCCCTCCCTGTCCCGGCGGCCGTCGCGGCGTCGAATCCCCTTCCCGGTGGCCGCCGCCTTCCTCCGGATCGGGAGCTGTCCGAGCTCCCTGATGTCACCGCCAAGTCCGCTACGTATTCGCCCCGGCCCAGTTGAACTGTTGTGAGCCTGCTGCCTGCCGGAGCTACCCGTGGAGCAGCAGCTCGCACCGCACTGAAGGCTGCGTCCAGGAGGTACACCTGCGACCTGTACATCGGCTTTAACAAAGGATCCGTAATTTGTTATTTGACCCTGTCCGCCCCCCACCCTCCAGCCATTCGCCCCCGGCGACGACCGCATCCGTCGTCGCACGCCGACGAGCATCACCGCCACGGCTCACTGCGTCGGCAGATAACCCACCGCGCCTCCTCGGATCCTTGCGCCGGCCGGCCACACAAGCGCCGCCCTTCTGCACCCCCGGAGATACTCACCGTGCGGCCCCTGTTTTCAAGCCGCCGCACCGGTTTGGGAGCTACAGCGCGAGCTGGACCTCGTATGGGTGGCCACCGACCCGAGATGCTGCGTACATGGTCGCACGGAAATACGATATCAACAGGCCTCCTCGTCGACAGAGTGAGGTCCTTCAAGGTGGAGTGGAAGCGCTTTCTAGAGCTAGCCATTCGGTGATGCTATGGGGATGCGATGCTGCTAGAGACGTTCAAGCAGGTGGTTCCCAGGTGTTGTCTCCACTGACGTGTTTGTATGCTCGCCAACTGTTCGTTATAATGCATGCTACAATTTATTCATGAGATGCACGAGCTCTTTGAGTTTTGCCTAATCGGTTGACCTTCTTTCTGTTTTTACCTTTTTTGTTCAAATAACTACCAGTGCTTATCTAGATAGTTAGTGTGCTCGGGCATGGTTTGCATGTGGCCTCCATGGCCCGATTGCTTATGCAGGTAGTTAGTGTTGTGATGCTCAATTTTTTACTGACAAAAACGTCTTGGTTCATGTTTAGAAATAGGTGAGTCCGTGTGAGCTCTGGAGCATGCCTCTCTGCTTGTTTAAATCTACCCCGATCAGTATCAAGTGTGTGAATATATTTGATTTTTTGTGTGGATTGGAAACCGACTCTGAATATATCCTGATAAGTAGCAAGCGTGAATGATTTTATCTTTTTTGTGTGGACTGGAAACCGGCACCAGTGATTGAGCTATGTATTTTCTCAAATGTTGTGCGCAAGTTGCGGCTGGCGTGACTGAACTACTCGTATGTGTTTATGGGTTCAGCATGATGGACGGCGGCAACACATGCTGGGTCAGCGACGATCTGCGTGTTGTCGCTTGATGGCTTGATGCGGCAAGGTTCAGGATCTTCGTGCATGTGCTCCTACAGTATATATAGTCCTGACTGTGGGCATGCGCACTGTGTTATGTGTTTGATTTTGTACAAACATGCTCTTTTCTTCCATGCTGTGTTGATTTTTTAGAAAATTCTAGCTTAATTGTATGCGTGGTGCACAGGTGCTTGTGAAAATTGTTCCTGTTGTGTTATTTCTTCCCCTTGTTCATTCATGCAACTTTTATTTCAACATCATCCTGGCCAACAAAAGGGGACCGAGGGAAACTCCCTACTCTGTCCAATTCGTAAAACCACACCCCGGGCAGCGTATCTCAATGGTATCAAATCAATACGCGACTGGCCTACCACTTATTCAGTACATGACCGAGGAACCGAATCTAATTACGAGTGGTACCGAAATACACGAGGAACCGAATCTAAAGATAGTACCGGATTGTACGCCCATCCCGAAATACACGAGGAATCGAATCTAAAGATAGTACCGGATTGTACGCCCATCCCGGAACCGAGCGTTTGGGGCTGACTATCCTGGAACCGAGCGTTTTGAACCCAAGCACCGAACCTTTTGCTCTTTGTACCGAATCGGTTTCCTTAGAAAGTACTGTCACGAAACTAGGCGTGGTTCCCCAACAGCTTTCAGAAATCCTTAGAAATATGGTGTAGCAAACATAGGTGGTACTGCGCATCAGTCCAAGATTTTGTGGTATGGCGAATATTCGGTCCAAGATTTTGTGGTATGGCGGATATGCGGTATCAGAAAGAGAAGCTATTAGCACTAGACACACCCCTATGTAGACAAATCCGAGTCTACCGGTTTTGTTTTTCTCACAAACATTTGAATCGAACAATTGAGGCCGACGTCATCTTTCAGGAATCGTGCACGCATTATTTGGTGTTTTATCCATGTTGATTTGAACATTAAGACGCACAATGTTTTCATAATGTTTGTCAGGTCTGAGCAATTTTTATTGGAGCCGAATGGTTACACAGGCCGATCGCTATGTTGAGCTAAAGTCGTAGTCTAGAGGATAGGCCACTACCAGCGTCTACCCCGCGGGCCCGCCGCAGACTGATTCGATCACCATGCACAGTCAAAGAGGCATGACCACCGTATACTACCAGCCCAGAGTACGCACGTATCGGTACTTAACGTTTGAATTTCGAATCTGGGCTTCATCTGCACTAAGGGCACAGTCGCACAGCGGGCTGACAGCGCGTCAGAGCCCACTGGCTGGGCAGTACGGAATTTCCCAAATCTACATGTATTTTCAAATTGGATCCAAACAAAGGCAGCAAAAATCACTCTTTTAGAACTGCCAAACTGTCTCAAGTTTTCTTGTTTTCTTATTTGCTTGCCTATATCATGTGTGTGGTGAGAGAAAATAATTTTATAAATAGATGATGCAAAAGGGAAAAGAAAGGAGAGTACTATTGGTACGAATCTTAAAGCATGCTTGTGGTAGTAGATGCTTCCTCCGAGGTACTGGGGCATACCGTTTGCATTTTCTATATATCCGAGATGTACACACCTAAATTTCACATACCTAAGGTTTACATATCTAAAATATACTTATTCAAGGTATACATACTTAGGTATCCATACCTAAGGTATACGTACCTAAGTTGCATATATAAACACGTATCCTGGATACGTACACCTTAGGTATGCAACATCTTAGATATGTGATACCTAGATATGTGTAACTTAGGTATATGATATTTAGGTATATATAACTAGGGTATGTATACCCTCACGTATATATGGTTCAAAGCAAAACATACGTATATTGTGTACGGTGTCTGGGCACCAAGGTGTCCGGACACCATACCTGTATTTTACTCAAATTCTTACATACCTGATAATGTACGTATGCAAATTTCACATACCTAACATGTACATACCTAACTTATATGTATTCTAATTATATATACCTAAGGTATCACATACCTAATGTATACCTACCCTGCATACGTGAATATATATATAACTTGGGTATGTATGCTTTGGGTATATGATACCTTGAGTATATATAATTAGGATAAATATAACTTAGGTATATACATATTAGGTATGTGAAATTTGCGTACGTACATCATCAGCATCATCAGGTATGTAAGCATTTGAATAAAATACAGGTATGATGCCTGGACACCATGGTGTCATATATATTTATATATATATGACCCAGCTATATAGGAACCTCCCTTAAGAGGTTCCTGTATAGCTTATACAGGAACCCCACCGAACCACCTCCTGCCTCAGACAAACCGCCCCCAGTCCCGAACCAACCTCCTCAGAAAAAATTGATCACCCACCACCTAACCTACCCCGAACACGTCTTCTTCACCATCATGACGCGCGCCGCCGACTCGCCCTATCCATCTCCATGCGCGATGGCGACCGGCCTAATGTCTACGCACTTCTATTCTTGTAGACTATTGTTGGGCCTCCAAGTGCAGAGGTTTGTAGAACAGCAGAAAGTTTCCCTAAAGTGGATTACCCAAGGTTTATCAAATTCGGGGAGGAAGTGGTCAAAGGTATCCCTCTCAAGCAACCCTGAAATCAAGATACAAGAAGTCTCTTGTGTCCCCAACACACCCAATACAAGTGGTAACAGTGCCATAAAATAGCTTGACGGTGAGGTAAAGACTAAAGACAACGAGAAGGAAGCAAGCAAACATGCAACAGATCTAGTATCAAACGGTGTTTCAATGCTTAGAAACAAGACCTAGGGATCATACTTTTCACTAGTGAACACTCTTTCATATGAATATCCTCTCTTCATGATAATACTCTTAACTACTCTCCGGTTGGACACTCTAATCCATGGTAGGGCTATAATAGCATACCTCAAAGTTTGTCTTCCCCAATCTAGATAACCCCACACTGTCACCTTGAGCGCTAGAAGGTTCCAACAAATACCACAATTTTATAAAGACATCCAACTCCAAATATAACTCATAAAAAATATTCAATCTAGCCAAAGTGCCACACACGGTATGCCCACTGTCACTTTCACACACGTGGGAAAAAACATAGATCTATTGAAGAACAAAGAGTATTTATGTAGACTCAAGCCTAAGTGCCACCATGGCGTGCATGCTGTCACTTTCACACACATGGGGAGAGCAGAGATCTAATGAAGCACTTGAGTAGCAAGGTATATCTACTTGATTACAAAGCTCATGACCACAACAAGTTCATGCATAGAGAGAGAGATGAACACATAGCTACCGGTAGGGCCCTTAGCCTCGAGGAAGAACTGCTCCCTCCTCATCATGGGAATCAGCAACGGTGATGGAGATGGTTGTGGAGATCTATGGAGATGGCTCCGGAGGCACATCCCCGTCCCGGCAGGGTGCCGGAACAGAGACTTTCTGTCCCCCGAATCTCTCCTTCGGTGGCGGCGGCGCAGGGGAACTTTTTCTGGAAGTATGATGGATTATTTAGGGTTTTCTCCCCAGGGGCTTCTTATAGGCGAAGGAGACAAGGTCGGTGGGGAGCCAGGGGGCCCACACCCCCTGTAGGTGCCACCAGGGCTTGCCCGCGCCTTCGGGGTGCGGCCACCCTGGTGCCCTACTCCGTCTCTGCTTCGTGGTTCCGTGTTGGTCTGGGAAAAATAATGACTTTGGCTTTTGTCCCGTCCAATTTCGAGAATATTGATTTTCTTCCTTTCTAGAAGAAAATCCAGAAGAAAACGGGAAACTAGCACTGTGGCAACTTGTTAATAGGTTAGTTCAAGAAAATATATAAAAACACCTCAAAGTGTAGACAAAGCAAAGCACTACAAGAAATTTGTTGATACATGACCCTCCATTTTTGTCACTGAATTGTCATTGTCTACGGTATATGACGATCTTATGATGAAAAACATATTGTTAAAAAATGAGCGTCAGTAATTTCATACAACGACGTTTTTTATAAGATCGTCATAATCGTCTATGACGATATTAGATCGTCATAGCCTCTATGACGATCCATTTTCGTCACGGGCAAATTGACCTGTCCAAGTCAGATCCTACGTGGTCGATCCAACGTGGCGAGAAATCAGCCCAGTCCACTTTAGCCATTTATATGGGCCAGCCCAATAATTCAGTCTATTTATGTTTTTTTCATATCAATTTTGTCCAACTACATGGGCCAAGACCAACATGTAGGCCTTTTTATTTTCTGGTCTTGGCCTTTTACAGGAATTTCTTTTTTATTTTCAAAATTTCATTTCTTTTATTTTCAGGAGGTCCCACTTGTCAGTTTCATCTTTCACAGGTCCCACTCGTTGATCCCCCACAATGATGGAGGGGTTAACCTCTTGGGTGGCCCGATCTTCACAGATCTCGTGGTCAAATTGATGGGAAAGCGAGGGGAAAGGGAGAAGGTAGCGGAAGCGAACACACACCTCGCGAAGAACACGATAAACACATGTAAAACTCACACGATACAAGGCCGATTGCTCCCGAACGGCGGCCACCGGTCCTATAGAATCCTTGCAAGGAAAGATCGGTCAACGTGCTCCCTCAAATCCACATCGGAGAGGGAAGAACACCTTGGGGAGGGTCTTGACAACTTGGAGACGAGACACCGAACTTCAAGGCCTTGTTCAACGATGGATGCGTGATGCAAAGTCCAATCGAGGTTGGTGACGATAGTCGGTCCCCTTGGAAAAGGGGATGAGGCAAAACTAGAGATTCCACAATGGGGGTTGTCTTTAGTCTATCATCTATGCCTAAGGGATACATGAGGGGTGGGGGCTCTATTTATAGGCCAGCCACTAAACAAGGGTAGTTTGGGGATAAACTAGGCGAATAGGTAAGTAAAGGGGAATACATGGGCTGTGGCCCAATAGGTGCGCGCAGGCACATACATGACCGGTAGTACCTGACTCAGGACCGGTAGTACCGGTCGTAACCGGTAGTACCGCTTGCGGTCCTGGAGTGACGGTTGGAGCCGTCAGTAGCGAGCGGTAGTAGGGGCGGTAGTACCACTGACCGGTTGTACCGGTTCTGACGATCGGTAGTACCGCTTGGACCTGGAAGCTGCCGATCTATCTTCTTCCGTCTGACGAGGTTTAATCTCGTCAATGCCCATTGTTATGGACTTGGGTTTTGGAGAAGATGGGGATGCTGGAGATCGTGGCACGGTTAACAGACAAGCAACTAGGGGACACGAGATTTACCTAGGTTCAGGCCCCCGGAGGGAAAACCCTACTCCTGCTTGTCTGCTCTTTTATTACGGCGGAACCGAAGGTTACAGGGTGCGCAGATTCGATCTAGCGTGGAGGTGTGTATGTCGTAATCGCAGGGTGTAATCGTTGTTGGGTGCCCCCCTCGTTGGACCCTCCTAGCCTTTATATATGGGGAGGCTAGGTCTCAGGTACCGATACGAGTAGGTTACAAGTTGTATTCGAACTCTAGTCTTGCTCTCCAAGGATCCGAAGACGTCATGGGCCTTGGCCACCCGAAAATCTTCATGGGCCAGCGTATGTCTGCTGTGGGCCTTCCTTGGGCTGGACCAGGTATGCTGAAGTTATGTACCCGTCGGGTATAACCATGTCACCGTCTCCTCTTCCAAGCCTCCGTCTTGTCGGGTTTGATGTTCCGGGCTTCCTCCCTTGCCTCCGTACTGGTCAGTGTGAACCTATCATGCATATGTGACGGAGTATGAAGTAGCATACCATTCAATACGGTAGGAAGTGGGCTCGCATAGAGGAACAGATTCACCTTTGGAGTCCATGACGACTTTGCGTAAGTTGGAGACCTTGATGTAGTAACGACCGTAGGTCGGGCTGCATCATCTCCCCCCCCTTCAAAAAGAGTCGTCCTCGACTCTCCATGTTCATCACGAAGTATAAGAGGTCGAAGGACATCCTTGATCCTGGGGTTCACCATATAGTCGTCCTCGGGAAGATTGACTTGACAACACTTCAATGTCCCTTCACCTTCGATGTAGCCTACAAAGCTCACACCAAAAGCGAAGCAACACTCAAAGCATAGCCAATTCATGAAGATTATTGCATGAGTCCTCAAATAGAGGAAGTCACCTTAGCTTGTAGAGATAGCTCGATGAAGGGTAGCCATAGGTAACTCTCTTCGGTTCTTCTTGTCAACACATGGTTGGTAGAGGTTGACGTGTATGCATTTGTACCTTCATACAACAAATACCAAGCAACATATGTTTGTGTGTGATAGAGGAGCATGTCATTTGTGGCATGTCCATTCTTGTTCACAACACGATTAGCACAACTCAAGTATAGCAAACGGGATGCATATGCAAGGTCAAAGTGCATGGAAGTCGTTGCAAAATCATCCAAATGTGGGAACTCAAAAACTCCATATAACATCTTATTGTGGCATTCAAAGCAATCGAATAGAAATTTGATCAACATCTTTGATGCAAAACTAGGAGAATTTGGCAAAACACAAAAGAAGGAATATCCAAAACAACATAATTATGTGTGCAAACCAACCATTGGAAAGAGAAATTGTTCGACATGTTGGATGTCACACACAAATCATCGAAAGCAAATATCATGGGAATATGAGTATCCCAAGCGGAAGCAAAAACAACACGTTTGCAAACAAACCAAATGAAAGAGCAAGTGGTCCTTATGTTTGTTGCAACAACAAGACGAGATTCTTGGAAGCTCTCATGACAATACATGCTCTTAATGGCATTATGGTTGCACACAAAATATCGGAAAGAGAAACTGTTCAACATTTTTGTTGCAACACACAAAGCATCAATATCCAAAAGCAAAGAAACATGAATGTCACAAGGTGAGATAATACCATCAACATGCTTGCAATCAAACCATAGGAAAGAGCAATTTTCCAACATGAAAGATGCAAAGCATGCAAAAGGTATTAGAGCTGGGTTCAATCTTGAACTCACTTGTGGGATGCTCTCAAGAGATCTTTTTGTCAACTCGTGCTCAACCAAGGTTGACATGATAATGCGGGTACCTACACACATCATACACAAAAGGAAGAATGTGTGTGCATGGTAGAGATACACATCATCCATCATGGCGTATCTCTTCTTGTGCACATCACCATTAATGTCAATCAAGTATGAAATAGATGCATGGTGAGTATGCAAGTGGGGAACATGCTTATCATGGCAATCATCAAAATCTCCAAAAATTGAGAAAGCTATGGGGGCCATCTCATTATAACGCATATGATCAATATTGTTGCAAGCAAAACAAGTGAAATAGCAAGCATTTATCTTATCGCAAGCAATGAGAGAAATTGAATGACTAGCATGAGAAGGCAAGTCCGAAGCAATTGGAGGATACACATAAGATGCATAGCATGGCATGTTTATGGCAATGATATCGCAATCAAACAATTGCACATGATCAATATGATGCAAAGGCAAATCATCACATGGGAAAATGAGTAAAGCATATGTAATGTTACAAGTATCATCCATAACATGCATATCCTCACAATTCATCATGTCCACTAGTGGGATCATGGCATAATCAACACCCTTATTGTTACCTTGGTCATACCTCTCATATGAAGTGGGTGTTGTTGAAGTAGTGGCCTCCTTGTGGACGACTTCGTCTTCTTGATGTAGCCATGGCATAACATCATCTTCATGCACCATGTACATATTCTCCAATTGAGGCATCATTGCTTCATGGCTTGGCGCGTCTTCATCCATGGAACCTAGCACAACACAAGATAACACACTAGAGGTAGAGGGTAAGTTTTTAGAAATCGAAATGGCCTCACTTGACCTATCAACTACCACTCTCAACTCACTCAGTGTATCACTCATGCCCTCAAAGTGGGAGCACTCAATATCACATAAGGTGGAGTCACTCATCTCACTCTTGTTCTCACTCAAGTGGGCTAAGTGGCTCTCATACTCACATGGGATTGGTACCACATCATCACTCAAGCATATGGGGATAGGCTCGGTTTCCTCAACTCCAAGCGCCTCCTTTGGTGAAGGGAAAATCCCATGCTCACCATTCTTGACCTTGTCGCCTTCAAAGTTGGATGCCATAAGATGGGAATCATCGCTCGCCTCCATGGTCGAAGGGAAAATCCCATGCTCGACTGTTTTGTGGCCATCTCGTAGTAGTGGTGGAGGTATGCTCATGCTATCCAACTTGGCGAAGTAAAGGTCTTCATTTTCCTCGTTCATGAGGTCTTCGAATGCAAGCGTAGTCGTTGAAGCTTGATGGCATGGATGAAGGCTTGCTCTTGGTGCCATTTTGGTGGTGGCACTAGTAGTTGAAGGTGCCTTGTGACGGTGTCGACGGAGGTCATTGGCGTGCCTTGCCGATGGTTGATGTAGGTGGCGCACTTGGTGATCCATATGACGCTCACGACGATGGCTCTTGACCTTGGCACGCTTCCTTATAAGTTCTTCTAATGAGCACAGAGCATCATTAGTCTTGGCGACCATGCTCATGTTTTTGTCGAAGTCATTGTCCATGTCCTTCTTGAAGTTGTGGAGGTCGCTCTTGAACTTGTCCATTTGATGGTGGACCTTGGCACACTCGAGTTGGAGGCTCCGTCTTGGTCGGTGCGACTTGAGGAGCTTGTCGTTGTCGTTCTTGAAGTCGCCCATGCTTGGGGAGTCGTTGTTGTTGTAGCACTCCATGTCACCCAAGCATGTGGAGCCATTGTTTGTGTAGTGCTCCATCATGTTATCCATGCTTGTGGAGACATAGGCATGGTGGCTCATCGTGGATTCTTCATAGAAATCATCCTCGGTCCCAGAGTCCCTAGACATGCTTCACAAGACCAAGTGTTGTATATGGAAGTGGTAGAGGGTGTTAGGGATACAACGTCGAACCTTACTTTACCTTGGAAGATCGTATTGTGCTAGTGGCCACACTTGAGAGCAATAAACCAAGCAAAGTGAAGTTCACATGGAACACCAAAACCAACTACCAACAAAAAACACACACACAAGGCCTATGGTGGATAGGTATGGAAAGTGGCATGTCAAGAACCAATCCGAAATCAAGATGTTGTATTGGCAAGTAAAGAACCACAATGATCACAAAGCAAACAAGTAAATCCACAAGATAGGAAATATGTACAAGGAAACACACACGGTGGGATAAATGGGACTTGTGCGACGGATAAAGTGAGCTAAGAACCAAATGATTACCTAGCGAAGACTATAGGCTCGTGTCACACAAGTACAAGGAGAGACGCTAGTTTGATTGCACCAAAATTATTGGGCTACAAGATATGCACAATAAGTACCACCTAGATGATGTTCATCAAGCTTGCGCTTCCTATTCAATGAGGCACATGTGTATCTCTTTATTTTTCTTTTTTATATATATATTTTTCTTTTTGTATCACTCTTTTTTTTTTCTTTTTCACTTGCCTCTTCCTTGTGCCAACGACTATACAAGATAACTATATGAGATAGCGCTCACAACATTTGCTCGGAATCTACAAGGTATCAAATGTGCATAGCCCAAGCAATCATAAGAGTAAATAGTCTCAATAGGTGTTTGTTGCTCGCAAAGATAGTGGGGTTCACAAAGGAATGCAAGTGGGGAGAAGTCGCGGGATATTTATACCTTTCATCAACGATCTTCACCCTTTATTGTTGGATTCCGCCTTGATCACGGAATTTGGATGTAGTAGATAGCATGAACAACATGTATGATGATGTAGAGCTCCTTCTCCTCTTCAAAACGAGCTAAAGAACACCAAAATCCAAGTTCAAATGCAAAAGTTATGCTCAAAACGGTGAGCGGCTGAAATCTGGGAACCTGCTGTTTTTTCTGTACTGGGGGGTAGTACCGGTTTCCTGAGAGGTAGTACCGGTTAAGTGCGGTAGTACCGGATTTTGAGCCCGGTAGTACCGGTTGGTCTAGGGACGCCCAGATTTGACGTGTTTTCACGATTTTGGGGCGATTTGGGCGGAAAATCTTCAAGAAAAACACCAAATCGAAGGGGGGAAATCAAGGAATTAGGCTATGGGAACACAGAGGAAGGTAGATCAACAAGTTTTGCAAGGAATCCACGGATCAAAACCTACCGAAATGCACTCAAATGACAGATCGATCCAAAACACGAATTGGGGCTATTTTTGGTGGAATTTTCGAATTTATGGGGAAAAGACCAAATCGATGAGAATTCCGTGGCAACCAAAAGCTGCTGATACCAGATGATGGAGGGGTTAACCTCTTGGGTGGCCCGATCTTCACGGAACTCGTGGTAAAATTGATGGGAAAGCGAGGGGAAAGGGAGAAGGTAGCGAAAGCGAACACACACCTCGCGAAGAACACGATGAACACACGAAAAACTCACACGATACAAGGCCGATTGCTCCCGAACGGCGGCCACCGGTCCGATAGAATCCTTGCAAGGAAAGATCAGTCAACGTGCTCCCTCAAATCGACATCGGAGAGGGAAGAACACCTTGGGGAGGGTCTTGACAACTTGGAGACGAGACACCGAACTCCAAGGCCTTGTTCAACGATGGATGCGTGATGCGAAGTCCAATCGAGATTGGGGACGATAGTCGGTCCCCTTGGAAAAGGGGATGAGGCAAAACTAGAGATTCCACAATGGGGGTTGTCTTTAGTCTATCATCTATGCCTAAGAGATACATGAGGGGTGGGGGCTCTATTTATAGGCCAGCCACTAAACAAGGGTAGTTTGGGGATAAACTAGGCGAATAGGTAAGTAAAGGGGGAATACATGGGCTGTGGCCCAACAGGTGCGCGCAGACACATACATGACCGATAGTACCGGACTCAGGACCGGTAGTACCTCTTGGACCTGGCAGCTGCCGATCTATCTTCTTCCGTCTCCTCTTCCAAGCCTCCGTCTTGTCGGGTTTGATGTTCCGGGCTTCCTCACTTGCCTCCATACTGGTCAGTGTGAACCTATCATGCATATGTGATAGAGTATGAAGTAGCATACCATTCAATACGGTAGGAAGTGGGCTCGCATAGAGGAACGGATTCACCATGAAGACTTTGCGTAAGTTGGAGACCTTGATGTAGTAGCCACCGTAGGTCGGGCTGCATCACATAATTTGATAGTAATTGATCAGCTAATAATTTATTCAGAAAGACAAAAAATGCACAAAATTCTTTTCACAATAGCCATAATTAAGTAGATTACAATAGTTTCATGGTTCAAATCACATACAATATACAATAAATATCCCAGCGCTCACACACTTCAAATCACAAAATATACAATAAAATTCCAGCGCTCACACACTTCAAATGACAATAGTTTATTACAATAGTTCCATGGTTACAATAATAAACTACAGCTTTCTTCATGTTAATCCTTCACACTTCACACGAACATCATAAAAGTAGATCAAATCAATATCTGCTGGCCCATAAATTCCTCCCGGTGTACCTACTGGTCAACTCAAAGCATAAAACACAAAACATAGCAAATTAATGAAGTACGTACTTTCAGAAAATGTAAAAAAGGCAAAACATATGCCAACATACAAAGCCAATAAATTCCATAAATCTATCATCAAAATCACAAGTGCTGATCTATATGATACAAGCACCTGCCCGTACCTTGCATATGGAATTAAGTAGATAACAAAGTTTCAATGGCCATCGTAAACCATAAATCTTGTGAAAAATCATGCATCACTACCGAAAACCTAGAACACAAGACAACTTCAAATGCCTACAAGCGGTAAAGGCATACTAGAATTTATGATTCAGGATTTATTTGGGTGGAGGAGGAACCGTACTCGCGGACATTTGTGTCGATGATCTGGCAGACAGAGAGCAAGATCATGGAGGTCTTGCCTGTCCCTTACTGGACCTGGGCAATGAAGTTGCGACCCGTGAAAATGGGGAGCACGACGCGCTACTGGATGGCGGGGCGCTTCTCGAAGCCATAGCCGTAGATGCCTAGGAGTAGCTGGGGGATTATTATGGCATATCATGTCACATCAACAACATAGAGATTATTAACATCACATATAAAAGAAAAGAAAAACCCATTCAAGTTGATTCAGGACAGCACACATATACAACAACAACATATAACTATCTTACTAGCAGCAACCATGTTGTAACCTACTTTCAGTTGTAAGCTTCAATGACATGAAGTATGATGAACAAAGGTGCAGAATGAATGGTAAAATAGGATAACAATTACACACAACTGCAGCAACCAGCATATGAAAAAAGAGAGCCCAAAATATCAGCATACAACACCAACTTTATAGTATATATACAAAAGCAGCAGCCACCATTATGGACAGAAATATCTCAAACCACAATAATTTTGACCACTTACTTACTAGTGTCAATTCTCTTTAATTTCCTTTAACCCATACAAAGTGTTTTTTCGAACACGTGAAAAATCTCTAGCAAATTATTCAAACCATGTAGTTTTATATAGGTAACCATGAACCGAACATGCCTAGGCTTCTAGAACATATAAATGAAACATCACCTACATATTTTTCTAATGAAACCTAGGACTTTGGTGAGATCACAGAAGACATTTTCTAAGAAAAAAATCTTGGGATTTCCCATAGTTATACAAGGAAGTTTGCATATTACATAGCAGCATAATAGGATCAGAATTCAGGAATAGCTAGTAATGGTTTTACAAGGTTCAATTGTCCAGAGATGTGGATACTAGGGATCTTCTCCTCCTTGTAGAAACAAATTACACTAAAACCTCGCTGCAAGAAAGCCAAGTATTAGTTTCACTTAGATTCCATACCAAACAAATGAATAGACTATATACTAAAGTGAACCTACTATGTGCATAAATAGTTGTTCAACATTACAAAAGCTCGTTCTATCATCCAGTGAACAAAAACAAAGGACATGCAATGAGGCTTGATAACTAGTAGCCTTCTGGTTGTAACAAAGATACAATTTCTAGCAACTCAATGTTAATATTGAACAAGCAGTAGTAGGCATCTAGTTATACCAAATAATGTATTAACAAAACACTATACAATGGTTGAGAGTTTACACTTGTATGAAATAAAGAAAAAACATTATAACTATGATGATCATATAAGAACAGTAAACCAAAATCATACAAGATTGCAACTCTATATAATTAGGCCAATGTTCCAGAGTTAGAGAACATCACCTAATAAAACAACATCCTACACTGGACAAAACAGACAAACATCAAGTTACAGTTGTAGAACATCACCTAATATGTTGGACCAAAGCAAACTGTTCTAGAGGATATATCAAGTTATAGAACAACATGTATTAACCATCTCAAGTACATAGTCAAATATTCCACAAAAGGATGATCACTTATCAGCAAGAAAGGAAATATCACTAGCAGTTGGTTTACAAACCAAACATTCAGAAAGAAAACATTCTAAATGGAAGAAAGATAACTAACAAACCAAGACCTTAGCCTTCTCTTATGAAGAAAAACTAGCGCTAGAAACAACTGAACAAAAACTAAGCACAATAGTAATAGAAAACATGTACCCTCATGTTTCTAATAAACTAGACAGTTCAATCTAAATGACATTTGATTGGCATGGCTCCCACGACCTTGGAAGGAAAGAAGCATTGTATCAGTACGCAATCCACTATGGAAGCTGTAGTTATGAGGCAAAAATGTGTGGGGAGACCTCACTTGGCATGGGTGTCAAGGAACTTGGCGAAGCTTCCAGGAACGATTATGTTGTAGGCGAGGGAGACCTTGAACCCCGCGGTGATGGCAAACCCGGCGATGATGACGATGATGGGCTTGCTGTAGTGCTCCATCTGCTTGACGAGGTCGTTGATGTCGACCTTGAAGATCTCCTATGATGCCTGCAGGGCCGTCTCGGAGCAGAAGGCACCATCGCGCCCTGCGAGCACCATCGCTACCACACTGTCTTCAGCGTCGAAGCGCATCTGGAAGAACCGGACGCCCTTCTCTTGGATTCCATGCCGCATAGTGGGAGGTCATAGGGGAATGCAAGAAGCCACAAGAGGACGAGATTGTTTACCCTTGATGGCAACATGTAGGGGGCCAGCTAGGGTTCACGCGCGGTGCTGTCTCAGGATCTAGATCGCGGTAGGATGGGCAGAGGTGTAGTGATGACTCTGGACCAGGCTTGAATAGAGAGGGGGCGGCGAGGAGGGTGTGGCGGAATTGAGGAGGGGCACTGGAGTTGGTGCGGGCGGGTGGCCATCGATCTGGAGCCAAGGAGGGGAGATCGTGTCGGGTTGGTGGAGGCGCTCGAAGACCGGGCTTGAATGGAGAGGGGCGGCGAGGAGGGTGTGTTGACGAAGGTGGTACGGACGGGAGGAGGGGCGCCGGAGGTGGTGCGGACGGGTGGTCGGCGATCTGGATCGTGGGAGGAGAGATCGTGTTTGGGTAGAGGCGGCGCTCGAGGGTAGGTGGGAGGATACGAGGTGAGGAGACTGAGCGATGGGTGGGTCGGCTTGGACTGAGACCTAGACCAATTTTTCGGGCCAAACTTAATCTTTCGTGGCCAAAATTGAAAGAATGCGGTGCCACATTTTTGTGTGGGGCAGGAGAGGTGATTTCCGGACGTTGGATCAAACTGTGTTGATGGCTGAGATCTGCTTGCGCAAGGTGATCCATGGGTAGTACATTTCCTGCATCTTATTAGTTGGGGGAGGGTTTCCACAGAATGAGGGTTACATAACTCTACTTATATTTTCATCTCACAAAAGCACAAAATCAATGTTTGGTATGACTAGACTCGTGACATAATTTGTGATAATATGTCCATATTATGCATGTATGCGTATCTTGGGACAGCGAACAATGTTGCAGGAGGAAATTTTTCTTTTCGTCTCACGGAAAATCCATCTTCCATTTTCCGAGTGCAAAATATGGGTCGTTTTGTGAAGCAGCCACCAAATGTTTAATTCAAAATGAAACCATCCCATTTTTCAAAAATACTAGACCACCTTAAATGTACAATGTCCCAATTGGGGAATTCAAACCTTTTATTCCACCTCTGGCGAAAAAGACAAATTCCCGTCGAATCGGTAGGAGGTGGGTCCGATTTGAACTACATGTACATGATTTGTTGCCCATGAGTTTTTAAAAAAATCATTTTTAGACTCACAATATGCTGTTTCTTCAGAGATCCAGTCCAAGTTTAGCGAGGCTCGGCCCCGAGCTAAGAACCTGCATGCCCGTCATTTTGGCCATAGTTTGAAACGGGCATAAAAATTTCAAAAATAGTCCGATCAATGCAAATCCTTCGCGTTATGTCTTATTATGTGACATAGTTTCAAGGAAAAATACCAAACTTTGTATATTGCAAGTGTCTCAAAAAAACCTTATAAAAAATGACCTATCATGTTCGAGGTTTCATGGCTTTCGGACTAAACGACCAATGTTATGGCTAGAATCGTGGCATAGTTTGTGATAATGTTTCCATATTGTGCACGCATGTGAATCATGGGATGGCGAACAATGTTGCAGGAGGAAGTTTTTCTTTTCGTCTAACGGAAACTCTATTTTCTATTTTCCAAGAGCTGAAAAATGGGCGTTTTGTGAAGCAGCCACCAAATGTTTAATTCAAAATGCAAACATCCCATTTTTCAAAAATACTAGACCATCTTACATATACAATTCCACAATTAGGGTATCTCAAACATTTCATTCCACCCCTGGCGAAAAAGACAAATTCCCATAGAATTGGTAGGAGGTGGGTCCGATTTAAACTACAGGTACATGATTTGTTGCCCATGATTTAAAAAAAAATCATTTTTAGACTCACAATATGATGTTTCTTCAGAGATCCAATGCAAGTTTAGCGAGGCTCATCCCCTAGCTAAGAACCTTCGTGTCCGTCGTTTTGACCATAGTTTGAAACGGGCATAAAAAATTTAAAAACGGTCTGATTAATACAAATCCTTCGCGTGGTGTCTTATTATGTGACATAGTTGCAAGTAAAAATACCAAACTTGATATATTGCAAGTGTCTCGAAAAAACCTTCTCATGTATGAGGTTTCATGTCTTTCGGGCCAAACGACCAGTGTTATGGCCAGAATCACGACATAGTTTGTGATAATGTGTCCGTATTGTGCACGCGTGTGCATATTGGGATGAAGAACAATGTTGTAGGAGGAAGTTTTACTTTTCAACGCACGGAAAATCCATTTTCCATTTTCCGAGCGCAAAAAATGGAGCGTTTTGTGAAGCAACCATAAAATGACAGTTTTAGAATGGTACCGCCATATTTTGTAAAAATATTAGACCACCTTACATGGACAATCCCAACCGGGGTATCTCAAACCTTTCCGTTCATCCCTGACAAAAAAGACAAATTCCTACCGAATTAGTAGGAAGTGGGTCCGGTTTGAACTACAGGTACATGATCCGATGCTCATGATTTTTGGAAAAAAATCATTTTTAGACTCACAATATGATGTTTCATCATAGATCTAATGCAAGTTTAGTGAGGCTCATCCCCTAGCTAAGAACCTTCGTGTCCGCCGTTTTGACCATAGTTTGAAACGGGCATAAAAAATTCAAAAACGGTCCGATCAATGCAAATCCTTCGCGTGGTGTCTTATTATGTGACATAGTTGTAAGTAAAAATACTAAACTTGGTATATTGCAAGTGTCTCGAAAAAACCTTCTTAGAAATGACCTATCATGTATGAGGTTTCATGACCTTCGGGCCAAACGACCAGTGTTATGGTCAGAATAACGGCATAGTTTGTGATAATATGCCCGTATTGTGCACGTGTGTGCATATTGGGATGAAGAACAATGTTGCAGGAGAAAGTTTTCCTTTTCTACACACGGAGAATCCATTTTCCAGCGCAAAATACAGGGCGTTTTGTGAAGCAACCACCAAATGACAGTTTTAGAATGGTACTGCCACATTTTATAAAAATATTAGACCACCTTACATGGACAATGTCCCAACCGGTGTATCTTAAACCTTTCCATTTACCCCCGACGAAAAAAACAAATTTCTGCCTTATCGGCAGGAAGTGGGTCCGGTTTGAACTACATGTACATGATCCGATGCTCATGATTTTTGGCAAAAATCATTTTTAGACTCACAATATGATGTTTCATCATAGATCCAATGCAAGTTTAGCGATACTCATCCCCTAGCTCATCCAAAATGTTGAATTCGAAGCTCTAGTTTCAAAATCATATTTTAAAATATGATATTATCCCTACTATGGACTAATATGAGATTAGTAAATACACTAATTTAAAATAGTCAAAGTATTTATAATTAACATCTTAAGATGATATACATAATTTTATAAAAAATTAGAGACAAAAATCAATTCTTTTGGACTTGTTATGAAAAAGATATAAAAGAATTAAGAAAATGAAAAAAAAACAAAAGAAGAAAAAAAACTACCTAACTATACCAGCCGAGATGGCCTAGTGCGTGCAAGGCCTAGTCCCTCCCACCGCGACCTATATCGCTTCCCACCGAGGCCCATTCTAGTGATAAATTGAGCCAGCCCAACACATGAACTAAGGATATAAGGCTGCGACTTGTATATATAACACGAAAGGGTCCATGGTCTATTGTGGCAAGGGTCGCTTCCTGCATGTTGGAGGTCGCAGGTTTGATTCCTGGGCATGTTCCTTTTTGAGGAATAATTCGAAGTAGCTCAGAAACACTCAGCGGGTGGTCAGCATGTGCGTGTTATTTTTCCCACCTAGTAACTAATATATATTTAAATCAAGTATGTAGAATTTTTCAAGTAGGAAGTAGTGGCCTGGTGGTCAGCATGTGCGTGTGACCCCGTGAGGTCACAGGTTTGAACCCCCGCCGCGCCTTCTCTTTTCTTATTTTTTCGTGTGCCACCTAATAAATAGTATGTGTTAAATAAAAATAGCGTAGTAATTTTTTAACTAGCAAGTTGTGGCTTGGTAGTCAGTGCGGTTATGTGATTGAGCGTACTGGTCACTGGTTCGAACCTCATGCGGCTAATTATTTTTATTATATGTTCGCGTCAGGCTTGGAAGTTTGGCTGGGTTCCACTTGACAGGTCGCGTGCCAGCAAGGTAGAACTTGACATATGGACATGACAAGTAGGCGAAATCCTGATGTATCCGTCCGATCAGCATGCTATTTTAAAATAAAAAAATTATAGTCTGTCATGACGATTTTATATTGTCGTAATCGAGTAAAGATAACATCGTTGGCTGAATCAGCCACATTATGACGATTTCAACTAACAATATTACGACGATTCTAAGCTAATCGTCATAATTTTGAAGGGGTTTGTTCCTTCTAGAGTGGCTAGCAACAATTTGTTGCAAATCGTCATAAAATTTATGACGATTATTGCCATCGTCAAAATGAGAACGTCACAAGTTGACACATTTCTTATAGTGAAGCAAAGTAGATACTAAACAAGCATAGAATAAAAAAAAATATAGGTACGTTTCTGACGTATCAAGCATCCCCTATCTTAACTCCTGCTCGTCCTCGAGTAGGTAAGTGATAAAAAGAAATAATTTTTAAGGTGACATGCATCATCATAATCAAGATCAAACCATTTGCAAGCATTGAAAGCTGGGATCAAAGAACTCTAAACATGAGAATAAAAGATGGAGTTCTAACAGTAAGACAAAGTAACTATGCATGCAACATGAAAGGCTACAAACAAAAATCATGAATAACATGCATTGAAAAACTTTTTTGTTTCACATATAGAAAACATGGCATAGTGGCAATCAGCATGTCCCTCATAGAGTAGCAAAAAGATGTATAGGACACCTTCAAAGTTCACAAGAGTGACTAGAAACAAATAGCACAAGAATAAGTAATATCACAATATGCATCAATCAATAAGTTTTGGGACACTGCACATAAAACTAAGAATGACAACTATGCTCTCTTAATGGTGCCTAAAGGTAGAAGGTGGAGACTCAATATAAGTGGAAGAAAGACCCTTCATAAAGGGAAGCAGGGATTTCAAGTTTCAAAAAGAGCTTCCAAAAATTATGGTACTTATTAGCTTTCAGCCCTCATTGCCCCTATCATAAGCATCTTGAAGTGATTAATGTTGAAGTGAACAAACTATGGATTATATGCTTGACTAAGTATAAGTTGGCAATCTCAAGTCCCTTGAATACGAGGGCCACACCTCATGCTACTCAACTTCAGTCACCTGTAAGTTCTTGTCATTGTAAGTACATGCGTATTATAGAGAACCACCAACGGGGTACCCCTTGCACATGGTACAGGAGCTATCCCATAACCAAAATGACAAGGCAAGCAGAAAATGAGCATCTCAGCGATCTTTTTATTTACTATATGCATAGATTTTTAATGAAGATGCTTCATAGATAGCTCACTATGTTGATGCTGCAAGTTTCCACCATGATTAGGCATGGCTTAGGCTAGCGGCCCAGGCGTTTCTCTAACACAAAATACAAACTCCATGGACTTACAAGTTCCCTCTTTATTTTACACCGGTGACATCCATAGACAAAAGAGCATGATATCAACTGAGTACAAAGTACAAGTGCAATGTTGAAAACGTTCCCCATGACAGCATGGTTCTGCTAATTCCAACGTATAAGTGCAAGCATATACAACATAGACGACACAATGGTTCAAGCTTATTAGGGGCAAAGAATATAAAGTGTGCCATCGAGTACGTGAGGGCTTTAATCACTAAGTTTTCACATAACAAAATAGTTTTTAATTGGAAGATAACTGAAAAAAGAATATACTTGGAATGGTGTAACACACCATGCATAGGAGTTCATAGTGGACACTTTGGAAAAAATTGGTTTTTTGGGAGTTGGAAGCATGAGTAGGGCTTACTCATACAATTGGAGTCTAGCAAAAGACTGGGAGCAACCAACTAAGAGAGCAATAGTGGCGATAATCATGCAGAGCGACAAAACATTACTAATCAAAGCATAGAGTGGTACCACAAGTCAAGGACTAAATGATCATAGAGGATATGGTGACTTGTCATAGTCATAACATGGTGTGAGCATGTGCCAAGTCAACCCAAACAAAGCATCAAAGGAGAATACCACAATACTATGCTTTTGCATGCTAAAACAACGCATAATTTCTTCAAGGCACACTAATCAATCCCAATTGTTTGGAACAAGATATGCTAGAGCAATAATCACTAAGCATAAGGTCAAAACAACACCTATCATGTCATGCTAAATTCTAAGTCACAGTCAATGCAAGCTCCTCTTGCACTTTCAAGAATGAACTTCCTACTCCTGTCCAACACCAAGCAACTTATTTGCAACAACACAGCAAGAAAGGGGGTCCAAACTACTTTATTCAATCAAAATAAACAACCTAAGCAAAGCAAAAGAAAACTAAGATGCTCCAAGAACAACACAACTATGCATGAAACAATAAAAACGAAGTGTCTAGACAGACCTGAGCTTTTTATTGACGAAGAAGGGGATGCCTTGGGCATCCCCAAGCTTTGAAGCTTGTACCTCTTGGATATTTCTTTGGGTGACACCATGGTGGCATCCCCAATCTTGAGCTTTTGTCCATTCTTCATCTCATTACATCATTCTCTCTCTACACGTGAAATTTTTTCCTTCATACAAAACTTCACACAATCTTCATTAGCAACATTAGTTTATTCAAAAAATATTAGACCTCTGGCAAAGCTTTGGAACAGCAAAACTTTTCACTAAAAACACAAGCTACTGTAGTAACTCCTTCAAAAATCTCAATTCCCCAAAAGAGAACTCAAAAAGGAATCAATAAGAAGCAAATGCAAATAATGACAGAAATCTGTCAAAACAGACCAGTCGGTAGAAACCGATTTTTCCGAAAATCTTCTATTTTTCAAATCAAAAATTGTTGAACTAACGAAAATTATCTAACATATGGGGGGATTTATTCGTAAATTATCAGCACAATCCGAGTTACAGAGACTCCTCATGAATTTTTATGGTGGAGGACAGAAATCTATTTCGGGACAGCAACTCCCGAAATCTTACTTCCCTCTCATTAGAGGCCATTCTTGGCACAAAAAGCAAACAAAAAGGATAAGGAGAAGTCATTACTGAAGTAATAACTTCCAAGACTCAAGTAAACTCTTGGGTTATCTCCCAACAAGTACTTTTCTTTAATGCCTTTAAGTTAGGCATGATAATTTGAGAAAATGCTCTCATGAGAAATATGAATGGAAGTAAAAGAGAGCATCAAGAAGCAAATTCAAAACACATTTAAGTCTAAACCACTTCCTATGCATAGGAATCTTGTAAATAAACAAGTCATGAAAGCAAAAAGCAACAAGCATAGGAAAGCAAAACAAGTGCAACTTCAAAACTTTTAACATAAAGAGGGGAAACTTAATATTATTGAGATGCATAAAACCATGTTTCCCTCTCTCATAATAACTTTCAGTAGCAACATGAATAAAATTAACAATATAACTATCACATAAAACATTCTTATCATGAGCCACATGCATAAAATGATTATTACTCTCCACATAAGAATAGTCATTCTTACTAATTGTAGTGGGAGCAAATTCAACAAAATAGCTATCATTAATATTCTCATCACCATAATCATCAAATATAGGAGGCATATTGTAATCACAATTAATTTCTTCCTCAATAGTAGGTGGACTGAAAATATCATATTCATCATTCTAATCATCATATATAGGAGGTAAACTATCATCAAAGAAAATTTTCTCCTCTATGCTTGGGGGACTAAAAATATCATGCTCATCAAAACCAGCTTCCCCAAGCTTAGACTTTTCCATAACATTAGCAACAATGGTGTCCAAAGAATTCATACTAATAACATTGCTATTAGCATGCAAATAAAGTTCCATAGGTTTGTTATTTTTCTTTTCAAACACTTCATGTCCTAACTCAAGAGAAATGCTATAGAGCTCTCAATTTTGTTGTTGTTTTCCATTAAGCCTAACTAGTGAAAACAAGAAACAAAAAGACAAAATTGCAGAAACAAAAGGAAATAACTTTGAGCACTCACATCGGAGGTGTAGGGTTTGCTGCATAAAAAACAAAAAAATTCCTATGATGGGAACAACTATGTACCAAGATCTATCTACTAGATACAAACAACGGGCGGATGTATATCCGTAGAGAACATGCCCTTGAAGATCGACAAAGCTTAACAAGTTCAAACTCGTGGTTGATGTAGACGATCTCTTGCTGATCTCAAGATCGAGAGGAAGTCCTAGCACCGCAAATCAGCGACGCATCCGTGCTCGCACACACGTCCGAGGCACCGAGTAACCCCCGCCTCCTCGCTCTAGCGATGCAGCGGAAGCACAACTCTTTCTTGCCGAATAGCCACCGGGAACATGTATCTCGCTAGTCCGAGATCATGGGGGATAAATACTAGAGGGGGAGAGATATCCTTCATGAGGAGGTGTGAGTGAGAGAGAGGAGAGGGGGCTCCTTTTATAGGAGGAGGGGGGCACCTAAGGGGGTGGATTCCGGCCATGGTGGTTGCCCCCTCCCCTCCTTCATTCATGTGGGTGGACACTCCACTCACTCAAATGCCTTTCAATTCCCTGCACTCAAAAACCCACTCAAATTCCCATTAAATTTCCACCAAATTTAATGCAAACTCTCATTAAATAAAATTCCTTTTATTTATACAGAATTTTGTCAATTACTTTAATGAAAAACATTCACATATAACCCCTTGCTAGTATTTCATTTCACATGAAAAACCACTTTCTGCAATTTCACCCGAAAACCCGTTTCGGTGTCTAGTGAAATAAATTCCTGCGCTTGTTATTCTTTCCGGCACGAAACTTTGGATCCAAATGGATGTCGGTGTCTCTTAAGTGTGTCACCCTACGGTTCGTGAATAATGTGGACATGATCGAGACCCCTCTCCGATCAATAATCAGAAGCGGGACCTGGAGATCCGTAGTGACTCCAACACATTCAACGATAACTTTCTTGTGATCGTCAGAACCTTTTATGCTAGTATCTTAATCCATTTGTTTCGCGATATATTACATGTACGAGATTCGATCATCGGTATCTCCATACCTAGTTTGATCTCTTTACTGACATGCACTCTTTTCTCGTTCCCGTGATATAACATTCTAGTGATCAAATCACTGGGTTGCAAGCTAATCAATGTGATATCACCGAGAGGGCCTAGAGCATATCTATCCGTCATCGGGATGAAAAAATTCCAGTCTCGATCCATGGGCCTCAACATAACACTTTAGTAGTACTGAACCCATCTTTATAATCACCCTGTTATGGTGTGACGTTTGATGTTATCAAGATACTCTTCCGATGTTAGTGATTGACATGATCTCATGGTCTAAGGATTAGGATCACTTCGTATGTTGTTATAGCAATATAAACTCAATGACTTTGATCGTCATGCTATTCTCCGGATGAATGTTCATCACACCATTACACTAATTTTGTGACCTCGTTATTAACAACATCCAATGTCCATGATCAGGAAACCTTGATCATCTTGTTAAGCAATGAGCTAGTTTATGAGAGTGGCATAACTAGGAACTTTCTGTTTGTTTATTAAACACACATGTATTAACGTTTCCGTATTAATACAATTATAGCATACAAAATAACCACTTTATTATTGCCTCTCAGGGCATATTCCCTTCAGTCTCCCACTTGCACTAGAGACAATAATCTAGTTACATAGTGATAAATCTAACACCCATGGAGTTCTGGTGTTGATCATGTTTTGCTCTAGGGAGAGTTTTAGTCAACAGATCAGCTACATTGAGATCCATGTGTACTTTACAAATCTTTATATCTCCATCCTTGACATGCTCACGGATGGAGTGAAACCGGCGCTTAATATGCTTGGAATTCTTGTGATACCTTGGTTATTTGGCATTGGCAATGGCACTATTGTTGTCACAATAGATCACCATTGGATCCAACGCGCTCGCAACCACACCTAGTTTGGATATGAACTCCTTCATCCAAAACGCTTCCTGAGATGCTTCCGAAGCAGCAATATATTTGGCCTCCATTGTTGATCCCGCCACCAGAGGTTGTTTGGAACTCCTCCAACTAACCGCTCCACCATTCATGAGAAATACGTATCCGGATTGAGACTTAGAGTCATCCGGATCGGTGTCAAAGCTTATGTCGACATAACACTTAGCGACGAGCTCTTCTTCACCTCCGTACACAAGAAACATATCCTTAGTTCTTTGCAAGTACTTAAGGATATCCTTGACCACTATCCAGTGTTCCGAACCTAGATCCGATTGGTACCTACTAGTCAAACTAATAGCATGTGCCACATCCGGTCTTGTACATAGAATGGCATACATTATAGAGCCTATCGCTGAAGCATAGGGGACTTTGTCCATTATCTCTCTTTCTTCCGTTGTAGCCGGACTTTGAGTCTTACTCAATGTCTTGCCTTGCAACATAGGTAAGAACCCCTTCTTACTTCTATCCATTTTAAACTTCTTTAAAATCTTATCAAGGTATGTACTTTGCAATAGCCCTATTAGGCGCCTAGATCTATCTCTATAGATCTTTATGCCTAATATGTATGACGCTTCACCTAGGTCCTTCATTGAAAATTTGCTGTTTAGATAAATTTTAACATTGTTTAAAAGATCTATATCATTTCCGATCAATAATATGTCATCCACATATAATATCAGAAATTCCACATTGCTCCCACTCACTTTCTTGTAAATACAAGCCTCTCCATAAGTATGGACAAATCCAAACTCTTTGATCACCTCATAAAAGCGAAGATTCCAACTCCGGGATGCTTTCTTCAGTCCATAGATGGATCGTTGAACTTGCATACCTTCTTAGCATCCTTAGGATCGACAAAACCCTTTGGTTGTATCATATACAACTATTCTTCAATATTACCATTGAGGAACGTAGTTTTGACATCCATCTGCCATATCTCATAATCGAAATATGCAGCAATTGCTAACAAAATCTTAACTGACTTTAGCATCGCTACGGGAGAGAATGTCTCATCATAGTCAACTCCTTGAATTTGTTGAAACCCCTTTGCGACAAGTCGAGCTTTATAGACGGTTACATTACCATCGGCATCGATTTTTCTTTTGAAAATCCATTTATTCTCCACTGCCTTTCGGTCGTGAGGTAAGTCCACCAAGTTCCAAACTTGATTTTCATACATGGATTCCATCTCGGATTTCGTGGCTTCTAACCATTTGTTGGAATCCGGCCTCATCATAGCTTCTTCATACATCGCAGGGTCATCAATTTCCTCAACCATGAAATTCATAATAGGGTTTCCGTACAGCTCGGAAGCTGCACGTGACCTGCTAGACCTGCGAGGTTTGGTAGTACTCTCTTTCGGAGTTTCATGATCATTATCATTAGTTCCTTCTTCAATTGGTGAAGCCAACTCCGGACGACTTCCGGCGCTGCGCTGCTCGCCATACTATGAAGAGAAGGTTCAATAACCTCTTCGAGTTCTACCTTTCGACTACTCACACCTTTCACGACAAACTCTTTCTCTAGAAAGGATCCATTCTTGGCAACAAAATCCTTGCCCTCGGATCTGTGATAGAAGGAATACCCAATAGTTTCCTTAGGGTATCCTATGAAGACGCATTTTTCCGCTTTGGGTTCGAGTTTATCCAGTTGAAGTTTCTTCACACAAACATCGCATCCCCAAACTTTGAGAAATGATAGCTTAGATTTATTTCCAAACCACAATTCATACGGTGTCTTTTCAACGGATTTAGATGGTGCCCGATTTAAAGTGAATGCAGCAGTTTCTAGTGCATAAACCCAGTGGCAAGTCCGTCAGAGACATCATAGATTGAACCATATCCAATAAAGTACGATTACGACGTTCGACACACCATTTCGCTGTGGTGTTCCAGCAGGTGTGAGTTGTGAAACAATTCCACACTCTTTCATATGAGTTCTAAGCTTGTAACTTAGATACTCTCCTCCATGGTCGGACCATAGAAATTTGATCTTTCTATTACGATGATTTTCCACTTCACTCTGAAATTCCTTGAACTTTTCAACGGTTTCAGACTTGTGTTTCATCAAGTAGATATAACTGTATCTACTCAAATCATCCGTGGAAGTAACAAAATAATGATATCCACCTCGTGTCGACACACTCATTGGACCGCATACATCAGAGTGTATGATTTCCAATAAATCTGTCACCCGTTTCATTGAACCAGAAAACGACGTTCTAGTCATCTTGCCCATAAGGCATGGCTCACATGTATCAAATGATTCAAAATCAAGTGATTCCAAAAGTCCATCCGAATTGAGCTTCTTCGTGTGTTTAACGCCAATATGAACTAGACGGTAGTGCCACATATATGCGGATATATCATCATTAAGTTTAATCCTTTTAGCATCAACATTATGAATATGTGTAACACTATTATCGAGATCCAACAGAAATAAACCATTCATCATCGGTGCATGACCATAATATATTTCATTCATATAAATAGAACAACCATTGTTCTACGATTTAAATGAATAACCACTTCGCATCAAACACGATCCAGATACAATGTTCATTCTTAGTGTTGGCACCAAATAACAATTATTTAAGTTTATTACTAATCCCGACGGTAAGTGGAGAGGTAGCGTTCCGACGACGATCACATCAACACTTGATCCATTTCCGACACGCATCTTGACCTCACCCCATGCTAGCGGTCGCTTGTTCCGCAGCCCCTGATTCGAGTTACAAATATTAGCAACTGAACCGGTATCAAATACCCAAGTTCTACTGCGAGTACTAGTAAAGTACACATCAATAACATGTATATCATATATACCTTTGTTTGCCTTGCCGACCTTCTTGTCTACCAAATACTTGGGACAGTTGCGCTTCCAATGGCCAGTCCCCTTGCAATAATAGCACTCGATATCAGACTTAGGGCCAACTCGGGGTTTCTTTTCAGGCACGACAACCGGCTTCCTGCCCTTACTTCCCTTCTGTTTTCCCTTCTTGCCTTTCTTGAAACCAGTGGTCTTATTGATCATCAACACTTGATGTTCTTTCTTGATCTCCACTTCTGCAGTCTTAAGCATTGACAGAAGCTCGGGGAGAGACTTCTTCATGCCTTGCATATTATAGTTCATCACGAAGCTCTTATAGCTAGGTGGCAAAGACTGCAGAACACGATGGATTCCCAAGTCAATGGGAATCGTTATTCCCAAGGACACAAGCTTATCGGCGTAACCCGACATCTTGAGTAATGCTCACTTACGGAGATGTTCTCTTCCATCATGCAGCTAAAGAACTTTTATGAAGCATTGTAGCTCTCTAAAGCAGCATGTGTGTCGAAAATCATTTTCAACTCACCCATTGTATCAAATGCATTGCCGTTTTCGAAACGCTTTCGAAGTTCTGGTTCTAGCCCATAAAATATGCCGCAATGAACTAAGTTGTGGTCCTCCTGACGAGTCTGTTAGACATTCATATCCTCGTTAGGGGCATCATCGAATGGTGGGGGGCCTAGCGGCGCTTCTAGTACATATTGCTTTTGTGCAGCAGAGAGGATAATCCTCAAATTCATGGCCCATTCGGTAAAGTTGCTACCGTTCATTGCAAGTTTCTCTTTCTCCATGAACACATTGAAATTAAAAGCAGGTGGTGCCATCTACAACAGAATTTGTAAAGTTTAGACTAAGTTTATGATAGATTGAGTTGAACTAATCCACATTAAGAATGAACTCCCACTCAAAAATGACACCCCTCGTGCCTTTTTGGTAATTACATGAACCAAATCCACTACACCAAGTCTGATCATCACGTGAGTCGGTGTAGCTTCAAAGGCGAGCATCAAATGGGCATCATATCTACCATATGACTCATGCTTAACCTTTCGATCTGTGTTCTGAGTCCATGTCTGTACATGCTAGGCTCGCCAAATAAGAACCTTAGTATTCGCGTGTGTAACTGTCTTACACCCGAAATATGGTCGTGGATCCAAAAACACCCAATCATCACGTGATGTCTTGGAGCGACGAAACATAATCGGTGCAGACTTAAGGAAGAACACATTCTTATCTTGATATCTAAATGAGGGATCATCTAATTATGCTAATAAAACGCCAAACAAGTAATATAAGATGCAATCAAACATCACTTGTTTATAAGTGAAATGATATGGTCCTTGCACTTGATCTCCATCATGTGCACCATGGTATGATAGTGTGTAAGGCCAAGGTCTATGGAACTTACACGTTATGCATGTTGTAAGAGTATCAACTCATACTTCTACTTACAACATCACCATATCATGACACTAGTCCAGCAACAATCTAAACTAGACGCCTCTAATTTATCCATTACGAGTTTTACGTGGCTTAGGGCTTTCGAAGATAGAACCGTTCTTACCTATGAACATGAACCACAACGAGGATAACCAAATTGTTGACAACTCGTTGCAAATTAGATATTGACTATAGTAGGAGAGACAAACACCTGCTAGCCACTTATGCAAAACTAGTTGCATGTCAAACGTGGAACAAGTCTCATGTGTGAGGACATGTAAAGTTTGTCCGAGCCGCTTCTTCCCACTATGCCACCAATATCCAAAATACAACTAAGAAGCAATAACATGATCATCATCGCCCACATACTCATATGTGTCCTATCCGTGTAAAGCATCTACGCATAGATCCGGCTCTGATACCACTGTAGGGTTCACAGCATAGAAAACAAAAAAATTCCTACGATGGGAACAACTATGTACCAAGATCTATCTACTAGATACAAACAACGGGCGGATGCATATCTGTAGAGAACATACCCTTGAAGACCGACAAAGCTTAATGAGTTCAAACTCGTGGTTGATGTAGACGATCTCTTGCTGATCTCAAGATCGAGAGGAAGTCCTAGCACCGCATATCAGCGGCGCATCTGTGCTCGCACACACGTCCGAGGCACCGAGTAACCTCCGCCTCCTCGCTCCAGCAATGCAGCGGAAGCACAACTCTTTCTTTCCGAATAGCCAACGGTAACATGTATCTCCCTAGTCCGAGACCATGGAGGATAAATACTAGAGGGGGAGAGAGATCCTTCACGAGGAGGTGTGAGTGAGAGAGAGGAGAGGGGGCTCCTTTTATAGGAGGAGGGGGGCACCCAAGGGGGTTGCCGCCGGCCATGGGGGATGCCCCCTCCCGTCCTTCATTCATGTGGGTGGACACTCCACTCACTCAAATGCCTTTCAATTCCCTCCACTCAAAAACCCACTCAAATTCCCATTAAATTTCCACCAAATTTAATGCAAACTCTCATTAAATAATATTAAGAATTTTGTCAATTACTTTAATGACAAAAATTCACATATAACCCCTTGATAGTATTTCATTTCACATGCAAAAACATTTTCTGCAATTTCACCCAAAAACCCGTTTCGGTATCTAATGAAATAAATTCCTGCGCTTGTTATTCTTTCCAGCATGAAAATTTTGCTCCAAATGGATGTCAGTGTCTCTTAAGTGTGTCACCCTACGGTTCGTGAATAATGCGGACATAATTGAGACCCCTCTCCGATCAATAATCAGAAGCGGGACCTAGAGATATGTACTGACTCCCACACATTCAACGATGACTTTCTTGTGATTGTCAAAACCTTTTACGCTAGTATCTTAATCCCTTTGGTTCGTGATATATTACATGTCTGAGATTCGATCATCGGTATCTCCATACATAGTTTGATCTCGTTACTGACATGCACTCTTTTCTCGTTCCCGTGATATAACATTCTAGTGATCAAATCACTTGCTTGCAAGCTAATCAATGTGATATCACCGAGAGGGCCCAGAGCATATCTATTCATCATCGGGATGAACAAATTCCACTCTCGATCCATGGGCCTCGACATAACACTTTAGTAGTACTAAACCCATCTTTATAATCACCCTGTTATGGTGTGATGTTTGATGTTATCAAGATACTCTTCCGGTGTTAGTGATTGACATGATCTCTTGGTCTAAGGATTAGGATCACTTCGTATGTTGTTATAGCAATATAAACTCAGTGACTTTTATCGTAATGCTATACTTCAGATGAATGTTCATCACACCATTACACTAATGTTGTGACCTCGTTATTAACAACATCCAGTGTCCATGATCAGGAAACATTGATCATCTTGTTAATCAACGAGCTAGTTTATGAGAGAGAGCCATAACTAGGAACTTTATGTCTTTTTATTAAACACACATGTATTAATGTTTCCGTATTAATAAAATTATAGCATGCAAAATAAACATCTATCATATACTTGGAATATACATAATAACCACTTTATTATTGCCTCTCAGGGCATATTCCCTTCAGGAGGATGTGAGTACCTTTTACCTTACCTCCCCGGCAATGGCGCCGGAAAATAGCTTGATGTCTACGCACTTCTATTCTTATAGACAGTTGTTGGGCCTCCAAGTGTAGAGGTTTGTAGAATAGCAGCAAGTTTCCCTTAAGTGGATTACCTAAGGTTTATCGAACTCAGGGAGGAAGTGGTCAAAGGTATCCCACTCAAGCAACCCTACAATCAAGATACAAGAAGTCTCCTGTGCCCCCAACACACCCAATACACTTGTCAGGTGTATAGGTGCACTAGTTCGGCGAAGAGATAGTGAAATACAAGTGGTAACGGTGCCAGAAAATAGCTTGATGGTGAGGTAAAGACTAAAGGCAACAAGAAGTAAGCAAGCAAACATGCAACAGATCTAGTAGCAAACGGTGTTTCAATTCTTAGAAACAAGGCCTAGGGATCATACTTTCACTAGTGAACACTCTCTCATATAAATATCCTCTCTTCATGATACTACTCTTACCTATTCTCCAGTTGGACACTCTAATACCAGGTAGGGCTATAACAGCACACCTCAAAGTCCACCTTCCCCAATCTAGATAACCCCATACTGTCACCTTGAGCGCTAGAAGGTTCCAACAAACACCACAATTTTATAGAGACATCCAACTCCAAATATAACTCATAACAAATATTCAATCTAGCCAAAGTGCCACACACGATATGTCCACTGTCACTTTCACACACGTGGGTAAGAGCATAGATCTATTAAAGCACAAAGAGTATTTATGTAGAATCAAGCCTAAGTGCCACCATGGCATGCATGCTGTCACTTACACACACATGGGGAGAGTAGAGATCTAATGAAGCACTTGAGTAGCAAGGTATATCTACTTGATTATAAAGCTCATGAGCACAACAAGATCATGCATAGAGAGAGATGAACACATAGCTACCGGTAGAGCCCTTAGCCTCGAGGAAGAACTACTCCCTCCTCATCATGGGAATCAACAACGGTGATGTAGATGGTGGTGGAGATCTATGGAGATGGCTCCGGGGGCACTTCCCCGTCCCGGCAGGGTGTCGGAATGGAGACTTTCTGTCCCCCGAATCTACCCTTTGGTGGCGGCGGCGCAACGGAACTTTTTCTGGAAGTATGATGGATTATTTAGGGTTTTCTCCCCGGGGGATTCTTATAGGCAAAGGAGGCAAGGTCGGTGGGGATCTAGGGGCCCACACCCCATGTAGGCGCCACTAGGGCTTGCCCGCGCCTGGGGGGTGCGGCCACCCTAGTGCCCTACCGCGTCTCTGCTTCGTGGTTCCGTGTTGGTCTGGGAAAAATAATGACTTTGGCTTTTGTCC
The DNA here is from genome assembly GCA_916181665.1 of Avena sativa. Lineage (NCBI taxonomy): Eukaryota > Viridiplantae > Streptophyta > Magnoliopsida > Poales > Poaceae > Avena > Avena sativa. The sequence goes on from OV702295.1 coordinate 59,283,970, forward strand.
AGTCCAATTCCGAGAATATTGATTTTCTGCCTTTCTCGAACTAAAAACAGAAGAAAACAGGTAACTGGCACTATGGCAACTTGTTAATAGGTTAGTTATACCAAAGATATAAAAACACCTCAAAGTGCAGACAAAGCAAAGAAAAGTAGATACTAAACAAGCATGGAACATCAAATATTATAGATAAGTTTCTCACGTATCATGGCCCCACCTCGTCCCTAGTCGACCCGCCTCGTCCCCCTCACGATGCCGACCCGCCCCTTCCCTGTGCGACGCTGGCTCGCCCCTTTCCCGTGCAATGCCGGCCCGTCCTCTCCCTGCGTGACGCCAACCCGCCTCGTACCCGGCCAACGTCGACACACCCCTTCCCCGCGCGACGCCGACCCACGGTCACCTCCCCCTAGCCCAGATCTCATAGACGGCACCTCCAGAACCACCTTCTTCCTCCCGACTACCCTGCTCCCCTCGATCCACCGGCCTCCGCTTTCCTTTCCCGGTGATCGGCGGGGCCGTGGCGTTCCCTGCCTACTGCTCCTCCCTCCTCACGCGCCATGCTCCTCCCACCGGAGGCTGCCATGGAAGTGATCCCCGCCTCGCTGCTCCTCCCACCGGAGGATGGCTCACGCACCCTGCAAATGCGCCCTGCCTCGCTTTGCGCTATCTGCGGTTCAGAAAGAGAGGGAAAAGAGTTAGTTTACTACGGATTGCATTTTAGCTTTGTATTTTACCCAAGTTTGGACTACTTGCAGCATATGGAAAAAATATAAGTTCACTATTTCTGACATAAAAGTTTACTCAGATTTGTTTGAAAATTCGTTCATCTACCAGGTCAAAAGCACCTAACATAAAAAATGGTGAAGTTTATTTCTATTTAAAATGCAAAAACTAGGAAGTTAACATATATTTAAATTGTGATGTAATCTTTTTATGCTAACAAAAATAAAAAATTCACTCTGTTTGAAATAAAGTTTCACTCTAATCAAAATGAAAGTTCACTCCGATCGATAAATAAGAAAGCTCACAGGCGTTGAGAAAAGATTGTTCACTTAGTTTTCCAAAAAAAATCAGAAGGGTGTACGTGAAAAAGAAAGTTCACATATGCTAAACAAGAAAGTTCACTTTGCGGACAAACAAAGTTCACTTCGAAAGCAGCAGGGGTTCTTGTTATATTTGGTAGTTCACTTCAGACAAGAATAAAAAATTTCAGAAGGGTTTTCGATAAAAAAAGAAAGTTCATATGTACTAAAAAGAAAGTTCACTCGACGGGAAAACATAGTTCACTTCAAACGCGACCTAGGTCCTGGTTATATTAAGTAGTTCATATCAGACAAGAATACAACATTTTGAAAGGGTTTTCTAAAAAAGGAAGTTCACATGTGCTAAAAATAAAGTTCACTCTGAGGGAAAACTGAAAGTGTAAGATGGTTAACCTAGAGGGGGGTGAATAGGTTTCTACAAAATTCTTTATAATCTTTTGCAAGTTTTAGGCTTTGCGGAATATAAGTGAGCCTAAATGCAAACTAGGTGAGGCAACCTAGATGATGTACAAGATACTTCAAGCTCGAAGGCTATCACAAGATAAGCAACACAAGTAAGAGATCGGTTAAGGAATAACCGAAGCACGCGGAGACGAAGATGTATTCCCGTGTTCACCACCTTTGGGAAGGGGGCTATGTCACGTTGGAGAGATGTGAGGTTCCACGAAGGATTCCTCATGCGCCACGAAGGCTCACCTTCTTCTCCGAGCCTATCCCACGAAGGAATAGCTCACTTACTCGTGGTAGACTTTAAGGTAGTCTCCAAACCCTCACAAACTTTCCACGGGGCAAATCACAAGCCGAATGCCTCCGGGCGACCCTAGCTACCTAGGTTTCCCACAAACCCAAGAGTAACAAGCTAACTCGATGAACTCAAGGGGGAATGAACTTTGGCTTGGTGGAAACGTAGATCGGGACCTCCTCTTCCTTTCTACCAAAGGGATTTGGATTTGGTTGGGTAGAATGGGAGATCCTCAAGCTTTTGTGTTTCAACAATGGGGAGAGAGAGAGCTTCAAGAAATGATATAAACTGAATGCCTAACATACTCAAGCTGGAAGAAGGGATATTTATACTCAAGGAGAAAAACTAGCCGTTTTGAGCCAAAAACGCAAGATCCGGTTTTAAGTTTGGTTGGACCGGTTCACACACCGGACAGTCCGGTCCACAGCCCGGAAAACCGGACTGAAACCGAAACTGCTCTCAGTACCCAGACTCGGATAGATTCGGAGTGAGTAAACCGGAGAACCCGGTTTGAGTCCGGATTTCCGATCCTGAAACCGGACGGTCCGGTCTGGGAGCCGGTCCAACCGGTCTGAAAACCGGATCTGCAGAAAAGGCTTTGGTGGATAGGATTTCTTCTCTTCTCTCTTTGGTGATGGATTAGGTAGGAGAAAGGGATGTGTATATGGCTTAGGTGATCATCCCCAACAAGCTCATCGAGAGAACCCCTCTTAATAGTGCGGAGCTCCTAACCGGACTCAAATTACATAAAAAGGGAAAACTCTGGTGCGAAGCTTTGTTATCAAAATGGGGGGTCTCCGATAACCTTTCATCACAGCATTGGACTAGAACCTGTGTAAGACACTAGAAATAACATTAGTCCACTCTAACCATGGTGTCATTGTCAACCAAAAATAGCATAGGGTAAAATACCCTTTCAATCTCCCCCTTTTTGGTTGGCGATGACAAACCAAGCTAGAGTTCGCAAAGAAAATATAAACAACAATAGACATAGTCATAGCATAATATAAATATCCATGGTTCACACAAATAGCACAAACTTGTTCAACAGACGGAACGAAAGCAGATAGTTCATACATAAAGCGAAAGGGAAAGCACAATGTCATAAGAAGCAATGAGAACGCAAGGGGCATTGTGCTAACGGCAAACCCCGGAAAACCCCGGCAAGGAACCCGTAGATAACTAATAGAACTATACTCTTCTCCCCCATTGGCATCGAGACACCAAAAAGGAAGAGGAGGAGAGCAATGCTAACGCAGCCCAACTAGAAGAACGGCGGAGGAGGAGGAGGAGGGACATCTTCCTCTTTAGAGTACACGTCACTATCAGCAGCATCATCATTGTCCTCATCATCATCATCATGACCCTGAGCAGAGGGACCACCAGGACCACTGGGAGCAAACTGACCAGGGAAGTACCCAAAGAACATAGCATCATCAAGAGGCGGCATCTCATAGTTGACATAAGGGACAGGGGCCATCTCAGGACCATCAGGTGGAGGAGTGACATTCTGGGTCGCAAGATACTCATTGTGGCGGCGTCTAGTCACCTGTCTCAATTCCAAAGCCTTGTGACTCACATCATAGGAAGAACGACACATCTGGAATAGCCTCTTGAAAAACTTGGCAGCACCACCCTTCGGCCTTGGGTGAGAGGAGGACTCACCAACAGGACGACGAGAACCAGCCCGAGTAGAAAAAGAAGGCCGAGGATCATGAGCAGCTTTGGTGCGGTGCTCAGGAGGCCGCATCCCAGGGACCTCAGGAGTGTGTGCACGGAGACAAAGATTAAGCAATTCTTGTTCCTCACGCTCGCCCACCATCACACCAGGCGGCACCACCCGATTGAGCAGCTTCTGAACATACGCGCAGAAAGTGGGAGTCATCCTATCCAAAGCAGCCCGCCGCAGCTCACAGTACACAAAGTCACATCCATCAATCTTCCTCAGCCGATCCGGGTGACAGTAGTACAACAAGTTGGAAAAATACCCACGACAGTTGGTGGAATCGCCAACACGGGGAACAAGGGACTGACGGAAGATAGTGGCCAAAGTGTGATAGTAGTAATACATGCCAGTCATGCACGGGGGACTCCACTGAGAATCACTGGGATAGCAGAAAGCAAGAGTCTCAGCAGGCTTGACCTTCTCACTGTGAATACGGAAACCTCCGCCGCGACCAGTGTAGCCCATGACATCGACCAAATCAGCATAAGTAGCCTGAAAACGCCTCGTGCCAGTCATCCAAGTCATAGTGCGATCGTCATCATCATGAAAGTAGACTGTGCAAAAGAACTGACGGATGAAGTCGGGGTAATAGTCCTCCTTGAGACAGACGAGGTCGAACAGATCCATTTTCCTTAGAGCTTCATCAACATAGAAGTAATCAGAGGCTGCATACATATTGAACCACTCCAGATTGAGAGCTTGAATGTGGCCACACGGAGTGACCCGGAACTGAGTGTAAATGTGATCCCACATCATAGCCTGAGTCTCAGTCCAGAATTTCTTGTCAGATCCTGTATAGGTGCGTTGCTTGAAGCGATAGGGATTCTGCTTGCGGAGAGCCCGGTACTGACCAATCTCCATACCCTTCAGATTTTGACAAGGCACATCCTCAGCCTCGGCCTGAGAAGCTTGCTGCTTACCCCTGTTAGCTTTGAGTTTGATGCGCCCAGAGCGAGTGCTACCCTCAGGCTCAAGCTGCACAGACGGAGTGTTGCGACGAGCCCGCTTACTCCGGTTAGCTACTTTGGGCACATACTCATGATCAGGCACATACTCATCACTAGCAGAATCAACGTCTTCACCTGTGAAAAATAGAGAGAGGTTGGGGAGCACAGAGATAAGTACACATGCCAAAGGGGAGGATGAGAGAAAAAGAAACTTGGATTTGGGCAAGTGCATGGTAAAATAAGAGACATTGCAGAGAGGTCCGGTGCCAGGGCCGGAGCAACCGATCCCAGAACCGGATGGTCCGGTGCCAGGGTCGGTCGGACCGAACGCAGAACCGAACGGTCCGGTGTCAGAGTCGAAAAACCGGACTCAGACCGGACGGTCCGGTGCCAGGGCCGGAACAACCGGGTTTCAAACCGAGATCCACAGAGGCCACTATGCAATGTAAAAAATCGTACCAATGACTCGAGGACTTGCGCAAATACAGTTCTAAGCAGAGTGGGTAGGACATGGAGGAACGAGGGTGGGAAAAAAACTAGGTGGACCCCTAATTTCTCAAATCCAACACAATGTATAGCAAAACATAGGGATTTGAGAAGGACCAGAGGAGAGGGAGAAAAGGAGTATCCGAGGACATGGCTTCCCGTGAAGGAAAGCACCAAGGATCCCTTGAGGAAGGAGAACACCAAAAATATCCCGAACCACCGCGAGAGGAAGAAATTCCTTTGGTGAGAAGCCTCCAAAAGTCCTTCCTTACGAAATGGTGGCCCGATCTATGGATCCTAGGGGTGGAATCACCCTAGGAGAGGAGGGGAGGGTGGGGAGGGGCGACAATGGAGGAGGAGAGGTCGGGGGAAGTGAAGTGGAACTGTGGGAGGAGGGGGGGACCAGGGAGAAGAGGGAGAAAAGAAAAAAAATAGATCTGAAACTCGGTTTTGAGTTCGGTTGAACCGAGATCCAAACCGGAGGACCCGGTCTACAACTCGGAAAACCGGAGTGAAACCAAAAAATGGTTCAGACACGAGATCCGGATAGACCCGGTATAGTATAACCGGACTTTCCGGTTCTGGTCCAGTTTTCCGACGCTGGCACCGGGCTGTCCGGTCTGGGAGCCAGTTCGACCGGGCTAAGAACCGAACAACAGAATGTTTTTTTTGTTTTCGAGGATGGCATGTGCAATTAGAGGAAGATAGTAGACTCCAAAAGGGTAGAGGAAGAAGGTGATCTAGGCATGCCTATTGGAAAGAATCAATTTCAACCTCACAAAGAGCAACAATAGGCATGATTCGAAGATATCAAGAGCTAGAGGAAAGGTCAAACTCAGAGAGCCTCAAGATGGAAAACATTAAAAAGCAAAGGAGGCTAGAAGGTTGTGGGGGATTTATCCCCCTATGTTTAAGCACATGTGTAATGACGCCTCAAAGATAGATGCTTGGACTCATATCATGACACGAGATCAATTTATGTTGCACACATAGGTATGCATCAAACCAAGACATGGTAAGATGGCTATCCCTACATGTGCGGCGCAACTAGTCTACATAGCATGTTAAGAGCAAGAATATAGTGCAAGAAGCAAATCAATCCAAGTTTTGGGGATCTAGGATACCAAGTTCTCGCCTCAACATGACAAACCGGGCTTCATCCAAAGGCTTCGTGAAGATATCGGCCAATTGGAACATCGTACCCACATGAGTGAGATTGATATCACCATTTGTGACATGGTCATGTAGGAAGTGGTGGCGAATGTCAATATGTTTGGTGCGGCAATGTTGGACGGGGTTATTGGCGATCTTTATCGCGCTTTCATTGTCACATAGAAGAGACACCGTACCAAGAGACACACCATAGTCTTTCAAGGTTTGCCTCATCCATAACAATTGAGCACAACAAGATGCCGCGGATATGTATTCGGCTTCGGCGGTGGATAGGGCTGTGGAGTTTTGTTTCTTGGAAGACCAACTCACCAACGACCGGCCAATAAATTGGCAAGCCCCGCAGGTTGATTTCCGGTCAACCTTATCACCTGCCCAATCGGCATCCGAATAGCCAACAAGCTCAAAGGTTGATCCCTTTGGATACCAAAGCCCGAGAGTAGGAGTGAGAACAAGGTACCTAAAAATCCGTTTGACCGCCATCAAGTGGCACTCCTTGGGAGCAGATTGAAAACGAGCACACATTCCTACACTTAACATGATATCCCGCCTAGAAGCACAAAGGTAGAGCAAGGAACCAATCATAGAACGATATACCTTTTGATCCACGTCCTTCTCACCTACTCCAAGGCCAAGTTGTCCATTTAGTGGCATGGGTGTCTTCATGGGATTAGCCTTGGCCATCTCGAACTTATTGAGCATATCCTTAATGTACTTTTCTTGAGAGATGAAAGTGCCATGAGGAAGTTGCTTTATGATGAAGCCTAGAAAGAACTTCAACTCCCCCATCATGGACATCCTAAATTTCATAGTCATCAACTCGGCAGAAGCTTTGTTATGAGATTCGTTAGTTCCACCAAAGATAATATCATCAACATATATTTGAACAATAAATAAGCCACCCCCTTTAACCCGTTTGGTGAAAAGGGTGGAATCGACCTTACCCACGCTAAACCCATCCATGAGTAGAAAATCCCTAAGGTGCTCATACCAAGCACGAGGAGCTTGCTTTAGTCCGTAGAGAGCCTTATGGAGTAGATACACATGGTTGGGACAGCGTGTGTTTTCGAAACCCGGGGGTTGAGCTACATATGCAACCTCTTTCAAGGGACCATTAAGAAATGCACTTTTCACATCCATTTGATAAAGCTTGAAGTTATGGAAAGATGCATAAGAAAGCAAGAGACGAATAGCTTCAAGACGAGCAACGGGCGCAAATGTGTCATCATAGTCAATACCTTCTATTTGGGCATACCCTTGCGCCACTAACCTTGCTTTGTTCCTCGTGACGACCCCGTTCTCATCTTGCTTGTTTTTGAACACCCACTTGGTCCCAATAACATGGATGCGATGATCTTTAGGCCTCTCCACTAGAGACCATACTTCATTGCGGGTGAAACACTCGAGTTCTTCTTGCATGGCAATGACCCAATCCGGATCCTCCAAAGCCTCATGTACCTTAAGGGGCTCGAAGTTGGACACAAAAGAATGGTGCCCACAAAAGGTTGTGAGGTTCTTCTTCCTGGCACAGGTCTCGATCCCTCTTGATATGCTTCCAAGGATATTGTTGACTTGAAGTCCACTTGCAATGGAGGCAGCCTTAATCTTCTGAATTGTGCCTCCATGATCAATAAATTCATCTTTTGAGGGGCCTTGATCGTTGACACCATCTTGAGCTTGGCCTTGAGATGGAGGTTGATCTTCTACTTGGTCTTGCTCGAAGGTTTGAGGGCTTGGTTCTTGTTCTTCGGTTTGCAAGGCATCATGAGAGAGATGTTGATCTTGTGATGCATTTGATGGCTCAACTTGGATAGAGCTCGGATCTTCTTGAGTTGAGCTTGATTCTCCCCCATCATCTTGTTGAACATGAATGTGAGCCTCGGTAGGCAAGATGTGCCCAATACCCATCAACTTGATGACTTGAGAAGAATCACCATCTCCTACATCACGAGAAGAAACTTGCCCCTCATGGGGACCATTATTCTCCAAAAACTCCACGTCACAAGATACTTCAACACAACCATTAGTCTTGTTGTAGTATCTATAGGCATGAGAGTTTTCCGCATAACCAACAAAAATACCCTCTATAGTTCTAGATTCGAATTTACCAAGATTTTCCTTTTTGTTCTTGACGAGACACTTGCACCCAAAGACACGGAAGTAGTTGACATTGGGCTTCTTACTTGTGAGAATCTCATATGGAGTCATGTCAAAGGGAGCACGGAGGAAGAGCTGGTTCGTGTAGTGGACCGCGGTAGCAATAGCTTCTCCCCAAAAATTGTGAGGAGACTTGAATTCACTCAACATTGTTCTTGCCATCTCAATGATTGCCCGGTTCTTCCTTTCAACAACACCATTTTGTTGAGGGGTATAAGGAGCTGAGAATTCATGCTTGATCCCCTCATCTTCAACAAATTCTTGCATGGTGTAATTCTTGAACTCGGTGCCGTTGTCGGTTCTAATAGTCTTGATCTCCACAACATGAGTGCGTTGAGCTTGCTTGGCGAAGATCATGAATTCCTTGAAAGTCTCATCCTTCGTCTTGAGAAGAAAGACCCAAGTATACCTTGAGTAATCATCAACAATGACAAGACCATATCTTCTTCCACCAAGAGAGTCATATGTCGAAGGCCCGAAGAGATCCATATGGAGCAATTCCAAGGGTCTTGACGTGGCCACCTTGGTAACGGAAGGATGATGCTTTCCAATTTGCTTCCCTGAAATGCAAGCACTACACACACGATCTTTCTCAAAGGAGATACCGGTTAGTCCAATAATAAGTTCACCCTTTAGGAGGAGATTGAGATTTCTCATGTTGACATGGCCTAGGCGACGATGCCAAAGCCATCCCTTGTCAGCCTTGGCCATTAGACATGTAGGAAGAGATTGACTCTCTTTCGAGAGGTCGACCACATAAAGGTCGTCTTCCACGTGTCCAATGAGAACCAAGCTAAGATCATCACCCCTAAAGACCTTCACAAAAGTTCTAGAGAAATAGGAGTCATAGTCGGCATCCGCGAGATGTTTAATAGAAAGCAAGTTGTAACCAAGGTTTTCAACATGTAGGACAATCTCAAGAGTCAAAACCTTGGAAATTACCAACTTACCATAACCAAGAACCTTTCCTTTTGAGTTGTCTCCAAAAGTGATGCTTGACGTTGAGTTGACATCGTGAATGAATTGGTCAAGCCCACTCCTACCTCCGGTCATGTGATTGGTGCATCGACTATCAAACACCCATTTTGATCCACCGGAGGCATAACCCTACAAAATCAATTCTTTGATTTAGGAACCCATTGAGTAATGGGTCCCCTAGCATTAGCAACAAGATCCTTAGGTACCCAAATTGAGTACCACCTATAAGCATAACCATTTCAAGGGCTAACATATTTGGCATATACATTTCCTTGAGTGCCCTTACACAACACATAGGAAGGATTAGACTCTCCCGCATACTTGTGATTGGGATTGCCCCTCATGGATCCCCCATTCACCACATTCTTTTTGACCCGGTCAACCACCTTGTCACCTTCCTTCACAAAGGTTATCTTCTTCGGTGGAATGGCATTGCTCGTGTTGTTATTTGGATCAAAACCGACACCTTCCTTGGAAACTCTCATCTTTTGACGGGATAAAATCTCATCTAGGATCTTTCCCTTGGAGGTAGGTGCACGACGCTCTTTCTCAAGTTGCTCTTTTAACTTCTTATTTTCCTCAATGAGGTGAGCTTGATCAATGGTAGAGTTAGAGGTACAAGAATCGTTTTCAACTATAATTGGATCCTTCAATGTACCAAGAGCTTTCTCATAGGACACCCAAAGTTGATCATGGTTCTCTCCAAGTTTTATGAGCTCGCGCTTGACAAGCAAACTAGCCTTCTCAAGGTGCTCAAGGTCCTTGGTAAGAGAAGCATGAGCAACTTCAAGCTCTTTCTTTGAGACATCGAGCTCTTGAGACAATGAGTTAGCCCTATCAATAGTGTCCATGTCTTTTGCTTTATCAATTTCAAAGATTTCAATTTGTAGTTTAAGAAAAGAGTTGGTATTCTTTTCCTCACAAAGCTCTTGCTTAAGAAGATTGAATCTTCGTTTCTCATCATCAATATGAGATCCCAAGCTATCAATGGTCTCATCGCGTGAGCTAACAAGTTCCATTAATTGCTTGACTCTAGCACGAGCAATGGGAGGAAGAGACTTCATGATAGCATACATTTCTTTTATATATTCTTTTCCAAATTCATCATTATCACTATCACTATCACTATCATGGTCACTCTCAAGATCATCCAAGACACTAGATAGGGATGGAGGAGAGACAATTACCTTGGAGCTTCTTGCCATAAGACAAGAACCGGTGATCTTGGGAATAGGAGAACTCTCGATGTAGTCCTTGGAGTAGTCGTAGGTGAGAGGTGAACCGGATTCGACATATGCCAAACCGGTCACACCCACCACTTTCTCCTTATCCCCACACTCCACGTCGGACTCGTCCTTGGAGCTCCTTGCCATGAGGCAAGTGGCAGTGACCTTGGGGTTAGGAGAGTCATCGATGTAGTCCTTGGTGTAGTCATAGGTGAAGAGAGACCCGAGTTTGGCAAAGGCCAAACCGGCCACTCCAACCACCTTCTCTTCATCCTCTTCCTCATTGTTGGATATGTATTCTTCGTCTAGGAAGCCCTTACCATCACGCCTATTGTTCCTCTTGTATCTTTCATTGATGGGGTTGGGCTTCAATCTTGGTTTGGCACCTTCTTCATATTTAGTCTTGTCAAGCCTCTTCTCATAAGGACACTTGTCGGCAAAATGGGTTGCCTCATCACAATTGTAGCACGTCCTCTTCTTCTCACTTGATCCCATTGAGCTTCTCCTTCTTCGGAACTTCATGTTCTTGGTGAAGAGAGCAAGTTGAGAGAGCATATCATCAACTCCATCACCATCGCTATCTTCATCACTAGCAACATCTTCTTGCACTTGCTTGGCCTTCAAAGCTAGAGAGTGGGAAGACCCGATAGCACGGTTGATCTCCTTGATCTTTTGCCCTTATCTGCCAAGTTATTCGTGGCAACTAGATAAGGGACTAGATCATCAGGAGTGAATTGATTAGCTCTATCGAGGAGTTGCATGTTCAAGGCAAGCTTCTTGTCGGTGACCGCGATCATGGAGACAATCTTGGACTTGATAAGTTCATCATTCAAATTGAATCCATCATCATACTTCTCACACCCTAGGCCACCAATCTTCACGCGGAGGGCAACGAGTCTCTTGTATGCTTCAGCGATAGTTTCACCATCATGGTTCATGAACATGTTCATCTCAGACTTGGCAGCTTCATACTTGGACTTTTGGATAAGAGAGGTTCCCTCTTGGAGAATGACAATCCTATCCCAAATATCCTTTGCGGTGGGGATGTCGCTGACTTGATCATGGATAGTGCGGTGAATGGCACTCCTTATCTTGTCACAAGCCGTTGCATTTAGTTGACGGTCGTAGTACTCTCCTGGGGTGAGGTTGTTGGGATCATGAGGGTGGAAGCTGGTGCATACAATCTCCCAAAGCTCAACGCTGCAGCTGCGAAGATGAGATTCCATAGAAGCTTTCCAATGAGAGAAATGAGTTCCATCATAATGACGTGCAGGGCCCGAACCACTAATATGAGGCATGATGTTCTTTTGCTTAGGATAAACATAAGGGAATTGATTAGGGGGCGTGGAAGTTTTTGACGAGCCGCCCTCATGAGCGGACTCGGCATCCTTATCCTTCTCGATGTCCATTGGTCTCCCTTGAGGTACTACCAATGGATTACCAAGAAAAGCCCCATCGCCAATGGCCTTAAGTTGTCCTTCTAGGTAACTCATTCGAACAAGGAGATCGGAATCTGCCTTGGCCTTTTCAAGGGCACTCTTGGCTAAGATTTCACGAAGCTCCTTGACCGAATAAGTTTTTTCCTCCTCATCATCGGAGAAAACCATCTTTCCTCTTAGGCGGTAAAGCCCTTAAAAGAGCCCTTGGCTCTGATACCAATTGAAAGTGTAAGATGGTTAACCTAGAGGGGGGGGGGAATAGGTTTCTACAAAATTCTTTATAATCTTTTGCAAGTTTTAGGCTTTGCGGAATATAAGTGAGCCTAAATGCAAACTAGGTGAGGCAACCTAGATGATGTACAAGATACTTCAAGCTCGAAGGCTATCACAAGATAAGCAACACAAGTAAGAGATCAGTTAAGGAATAACCGAAGCACGCGGAGACGAAGATGTATTCCCGTGTTCACCACCTTTGGGAAGGGGGCTACGTCACATTGGAGAGGTGTGAGGTTCCACGAAGGATTCCTCACGCGCCACGAAGGATCACCTTCTTCTCCGAGCCTATCCCACAAAGGAATAGCTCACTTACTCGTGGTAGACTTTAAGGTAGTCTCCAAACCCTCACAAACTTTCCACAGGGCAAATCACAAGCCGAATGCCTCCGGGCGACCCTAGCCGCCTAGGGTTTCCCACAAACCCAAGAGTAACAAGCTAAATCGATGAACTCAAGGGGGAATGAACTTTGTCTTGGTGGAAACGTAGATCGGGACCTCCTCTTCCTTTCTACCAAAGGGATTTGGATTTGGTTGGGTAGAATGGGAGATCCTCAAGCTTTTGTGTTTCAACAATGGGGAGAGAGAGAGAGAGAGCTTCAAGAAATGATATAAACTGAATGCCTAACATACTCAAGCTGGAAGAATGAATATTTATACTCAAGGAGAAAAACTAGCCGTTTTGAGCCAAAAACGCAAGGTCCGGTTTTAAGTTCGGTTGGACCGGTTCACACACTGGACAGTCCGGTCCACAGCTCGGAAAACCGGACTAAAACCGAAACTGCTCTCAGTACCCAGACTCGGATAGATTCAGAGTGAGTAAACCGGAGAACCCGGTTTGAGTCCGTATTTCTGATCCTGACACCGGACGGTCCGGTCTGGGAGCCTGTCCAACCGGTCTGAAAACCGGATCTGCAGAAAAGGCTTTGGTGGATAGGATTTCTTCTCTTCTCTCTTTGGTGATGGATTAGGTAGGAGAAAGGGATGTGTATATGGCTTAGGTGATCATCCCCAACAAGCTCATCAAGAGAACCCCTCTTAATAGTGCGGAGCTTCTAAGGACTCAAATTACATAAAAAGGGAAAACTCCGGTGCGAAGCTTTGTTATCAAAATGGGGGGGTCTCTGATAACCTTTCATCACAGCATTGGACTAGAACCTGTGTAAGACACTAGAAATAACATTAGTCCACTCTAACCATAGTGTCATTGTCAACCAAAAATAGCATAGGGTAATATACCCTTTCAAAAACGTAGTTCATTTCGAACATGACCGGGTTCTGGTTATATTTGGTAGTTCACGTAAGACCAGGCAAAAAATTCCAGAAAAGCGTGTTCGATAAAAAGAAATTTCACAAGCATTAAAAAGGAAGTTAACTCGCATTGAAAAAAAATGTTTACTTCGGACATGGCTAAAAATAAAAAGTTCACTTCGAACATGGTGATTTTCTGAGAAAAAGAAAGTTCACTCGCGCTGAAAATTCGTTCACATCCGCTACTTGAAAAAAAGTCAGAACCATGTAACCGAAAAAGAAAGTTCACATCCACTAAAATAAAAGTTCGCTTCGCGGGAAAACATAGTTCACTTCAAGTGCACAGGAGTTCTTGTTATATTTGGTAGTTCACGATCGGATAAGACTAAAAATTTTTAGAAGGGTTTTCAAAAAAAAAGTCCACATGTGCTAATAAAAAGTTCACTCTGCGGAAAAATATAGTTCACTTCGAACGCGACCGGGTTCTGATTATATTTGGTAGTTCACGTGAGACAAAAAAAAGAATTCAGAAGGGTTTTCGTTAAAAAAAATTCACATGCGCTAAAAAGAAAGTTCACTCTGCTGGAAAACATAGTTCACTTTGAACATGACCAGGGTTCTAGTTATATTTGGTAGTTCGCGTCAGACCAAAATAAAAATTTCAAAAGGGCTTTCGATAAAAAAGAAAGTTCACATGTGCTAAAAAGAAAGTTCACTTTACAGAAAAACATAGTTCACTTCGAACGCGACCGGGGTTTTGGTTATATTTGGTAGTTCACAGGCAAAAATATTCAGGTTCACTTGCCCTATAAAAACAAGGTTCACTTGCTCTATAAAAACAAGATTTACTTTGTTTTCTGTCAAGGTTCACATGGGTTCCTGTATAGTTATATAGAAACTGGTTTCTGTTTAGCTCTCGTATATATATATATATATATATATATATATATATATATATATATATATATATATATATATATATATATATATATATATAGCGCTATTTGACCCCCAAGGTCTACACCCACCCTCTATCTTTAAAATTGTATATTATTTTTACATTGCATAAATTTTGTCTTACCTCGAGAGTTGAGAAGAACGTAAGAAAATATAGACCTGTCATAATTTTTTTATTTACATGCCGTATAAAAATACGACATAAAATGTGTATTTTTACACCATAATTACTCATAAATTATTTTTTTATGTTAATTTTTTTACGTTGTGGATGAATATGAACATAATTATTTGTATACGAAACATAAATTTGTAAATGTGACAACATAAAGTTATGTGAGGTGCAAAATAACTATTCTGTATCCTGAATGTCAAATAGGATTATATATATATATATATATATATATATATATATATATATATATATATATATATGTCGAAGGTACGTTACAATACACGTGGTCTATACGGGACAATACATAAATACAACATAACTTAATGCCAAGACCACCCTATTCTATTGGTCTACAAATTATATTGTGAGTCTATATTTTTATTTATTCTTACTAATTTGCCAAATAACGATACCTATAAAAATCAAGTTGCTTTTGTACGCGTGGGTATCTCCAGAAATGATAACATGAATATCGGTAAGCTTGTTAGAACATAATTAATTAAGACTAAACAATCATTATATGATAAAAGTTTGCCTTTCTAACAACTCAATTTTCCTTCGTATCGTGTCTCTACTGGACACCAATATAAAGTTCTTAGTTTTCTATAAAGAATAGATATTCCTAAATCTAAATGGGAAACTATATATACCCCAATAGTTAACCAATATTTCGACTCTGGCCTAGCTAATGAAAGACGGGAGATTGAAGCTTTTCCATACACGCGGTGTCGTTGGATCGAAGAGCCTAAAAATAGTGAATCGATATAGACGCTCATCTCAAGCATGCCTATATATACCCTGTTTTTCTCGTTGGATTGTTTTTGTTTCCAGTTCGAGGATTTTTTAATAATTATAATTATAATATTAATTACATCCGCTTACGTTCATCAGCCCTAGAATTTTCCGTCTACCTATATTTTAAACGATTTTGTCCCTGGCGCAATAACAGCCCCTGCCACCGCCAATTGGAGCAAACGAACCATTGCCCTTGACCCGTACAGAGCGCTCACACCATCGTGCCGCCACCCTCTATCTCAGGCGAGTAGCGCTGTCTTCCTCCTCCAATGGAAGAAACGGAATCAGGCAACCAGCTGACACGGATCTACGTCGCCCATGTGCTGCGGAACCTCCCGTGGTCGAGCCCCCATCTCCAACGCCTTCCGATTTGGCCACCACCACCCATGGATTTGCTGCCACCATCAGCTCATCGCCGTCGCTTGATCCCCGCTGCCCTAGGTTCTGACCACGCCATTCACGGCTCCCCAAAAACTACCGGTCGCGGATGCACCCCTGGTGGCCTTCCCAGACCAAGCAGTAGCGGAGGACCGTCCCTGGATCCCCGCTTCCCCTAGGTTCCGACCACGCTGTTCACGGCTCCCCAACACCTACCGGTCACGACCGCGCCCCTGTGACCTGCCCCGACCAAGCAGCAGCAGATGACCCCAGGTTCCTCCATGGTGAGTTTTTTCCCTTCATTTTCATTCTCATTCTACATATCGAAAAATCCATGGTGGGTTTTCCCTTTCAATGTCTGATGTGATTGGAACAGTTTATTGATGGTGGATGTTGGTGTAGGACTGGTGCCCTGGCCGGAAGTGCGTATGGTGCTGCAGCCCTATCCACTGACACTAAGAATGAGCTTGCGTTCTGGTTCGTACGCAATGACCCTATGAAGTTCATTTAACAAACTTTGGGTTTTTTATCTGGATGCATGGTTTAGCTCTTTAGAGCTTGGTTTGAGTTGTGGATTTTTTGTATCTGAGTTGGATACATCTGATTTAGGATTTAAGCCCATGCTGCACCCTTACAATTTTTATTATTAATGGTAGTTTCGTACCTTAAATACAAACTGAGGCAAAATGAACTCTAAATTGCATGACCATTCTAAATGCGAAAACCCTAGAAAAAAGGGGCGCGCGGGAGTATGCTCTGCGACGCTACTCACGCCAGCATGTGGATGATTTTAGTGCGTTCCGTCGATTGGTGGTGTCTTGTTTTCTCGCACATGTAGTTTTGGTAGCGCTTCTGGTTGTATGGGGGTTAGTTCGACGGTTTTGTCCCGTCATGAGACCTCGCCCGGTTTTCTGTTTTGTATTCGCCTTTTTCTTTTTGCCGGGTCATATGAACTGCGGTGTGCGTGTGTCGGGGGTGTACCCCTAGGTACCCCAGAGTTGATGAATTAAGTACTTTCTATAAAAGAATATGGAGCTACAAAGAATAAATATAACAAATTGTAAGAAATAGAGAAATAAAACTTAAAGGAAAAAAGGAAAAAAGGCAAACCAGGCCGAATTAAGCCTAATTCGGCCCAGCCTAGATCCCACCAAGGCAAAACGTTCATCTCCTAGGCCGACTCACAGGATTCCCCAACTTGGGCCGAGTTCCTTCATTCGGCCCACCAGACTACCCGGCCCCCACGTCGCACTTCCTCTCCAAAGTCACCCTGTCGCTGCTTCCTCTTCGTTCGGCACAGGCCCCATCGCCACCTCGTCGCCAGTACAGAGAAACCCCCGCCAAATCACCAGTTCCCGCCAACTCGCCCCGACGTCGCCAGCGCTGCTCCCGCTGAGCTCCCCGTCGAACTCCCCCGCACAGGGCGCAGTTCCCCCGGGTGGGCCGAGGCAGGCGACAGCTCGGCCCACCACGGGCCTCGACTCCACTCCGCGTCACCAAGCGCACCCGGGTGGGCCGGGACGAGCGCAAGGCGGCCCACCGCGGGATCAAACGCCGAGCTCGCCCTGCTAACCTCCGGAGCCAGCCGGCTGGAGAGGGAGAGCCTGGCTGGGCTGCCATCAACCCGGCTGGGCCACGTGCATGCTCAGGCCGGAATCTCCTCCAGGCCGAATAGCAAGTAACCCGGCTGGGCCATCCAGTAACTCGGCTGGGCCTTACTCTTTTGCAATTAGGACCAGGCCGAATCGACTAAGGAACAAGCCGAATTAATACTACGCCTGGGGCACCTGGGCCGAGTTATTTCACCCCGTATGACCTCTTATTTGTCTCCAGATATGTTCCTAATCTTCACAGCTATACGCCATCGGATCAAGACAAGACCAATAGGTGTCGTGCCAGTCTTGGGACACCCATGGCTCAGATTGGCACCTAGGCATATGGAATATGCCTTTGGCATCAAGAAGATGCTGGAGAATATGCCCGCATCCAGAATATGCTAAGGAATATGCCATGGCATCTCCAAAGATGCCAAGGCATATGCTGAGCATCTAAGAAGATGCCGGGAATATGCTGCGCAGATGCTAAGCGTGCAGCACAAGACTTGTCCCCTGGGCTCCCCTTTATAAGGAGCACCAGGGGGATCGTTCAGAGAGAGGCCCCGAAGGGCTCCTCTCCTTTCTGCTCACTAGGAGCTCTCCTTCTTCCTCTTCCTCCACTCTCACAGAGAGATTAGATAGAAGCATAGGGGAAACAGCTCAAGGAGCATGATTGTAGCCACAAGTATGGCAAGATTATAAGGGATTAGATGTATAGAATGAGGTGTTATCTCCACTTGAGAGCTTCAATCCAATATACATTGTATTTCTCTTTGTTCATATGAGTGCGGTCTTCACCGCATCATCCCTCCCCGGATTCCTCCACGTCCATCGGCCCCAACTTTAGCCTACCCATGGCATATGCCGTGATACCACCACGACACTAGTAGTATTAGGCTTGCCTTGTGCAGAGCAGTGGTTGAAGTTCTCCTCAGCTTCTTCTTCGTAGTATCCTCCTTCCTCCTCGTATCCTTGGTCGGTACTAGCGTCTACGAATAAATACGAGGTACACAATCACCAAACAATACTTAACTACTTGCAATCATCACACACAAGGGTCCTATAGATGATCTAGCATCATCCCTAACATTACAAGGTTAAGGCTTGGTTTAAATTCCTTTTTATTTTTAGAAAAGTAATTTCTACTCATTGAAAAACTACTTAAGATTTAATATTCTCCAAACTAAACATGGGATCATGTTGACACATGTCATCACCACATATTGTAGTCCTTGGGAATGTGATTTAAGGTGGTGTCACAATTTAATAAGGTTTTACCCTTTTATTTTAATTAATTAAAGTGGCTAGAAATGCTTATGGGGCATTCTTTTATTACTTGAACAATATTTCTGTAAGTAAACCTATATATTTTTATGTATTCTGAAAGGTATGGTTAAATGTGATTTTTGAGAGTTGGAATCAATTCAAAAGCTATTATGGTTTAAATTTGAAAAATATTTGAATGCAGAAAAGCTTCTGCCTTGTTATTTTTACCATGGGTGATCTATAGATCCAAATGACTTGAATCTAACGGGCTTGGATTCAGCATTCATAGACCTTTCCAACAAAATTGGTTTCATTCAATTTGGTGCACTGAATCGATCTAGGTTGATTTTTGAAGTTGGGTACAGAAGTGTGTTTGAATTGAAATAGAAAAAGGTTTAATTTGAATAACTGGGCTGCGCGGGAAAAGTTAACGGGCCGGCCTGCTAAGCGCAGTGCTCCCGCGGGATGCTTAAGTGGGTGTCCCCACTCGTCAGTGACACGGGGCTGGGCGAAGCGGTATGGGGCAACGTGGGTCGTTCGATATAGTTCTAATCTAACGGCTGGGAGTCATCGTCGACGCGAGACGACTCCGGCGAGAACAAAACCTAGCGCGGCCAGTGAGGGTCGCCGGGGGCTCACCGGGGTACTGGCGAGGGTCGGCGAGGCGGGCGAACGACGTAGTCGACGACGGCGAACTCAGGGATGGTCGCGGCAGCTCCTGGGGCGGCTCCAATCGCTGGCTCCTTTCTTCTCCGGCAGCGGCAGGCTCCAGTAAAATTCCGGCGAGGTGGTGCTCGCCTTGCTCTGAGAATGGTGTGGCCCGATCAGTGAGGAGAGGGGAGTGAGATGGTGTGAAGAATTCGTGCGGGGGTGGCCTCTATTTATAGTCGAGCGAGGGGACCGTCGGGGCGCACGGTGAGCTCGTCGGGCGCGATGTTACAGGCGGCTAATGGCATGGGCAAGGGTAGGGGACGGTGCTGTGTTTCCTGGTGATGCTCAACGACATGGTCGCGAGGCATGGGGCGGTGTGGCTTGGTCTGGAACGGGCGGTGCTCTACGCGGCAGAGGCGGCGTCTTCGACGGCGGGCGGTGGCCGTGCGGCACGGGTGTAACTACCTCGGTGAATTACGCTCTTAGTTGGATGACCGGAAATGGTTAAAATAGTACGGTGGGGCCAAATGCCACTCACAGGTAGACCTTTCGGCCGTCCTAACCATTTCCAAACATCGGGACAAGAACGAGCGGCGTAATCGGCAAGCGAAGGGATCAACTACATACACAAATGAGTAAGTATGCAAGCCACCATAGAACAGTCCTCAGAGCCATTCCATCTAAAAGAAATAGAAATATTGCAACGCCATACGGCAAGATCCAAATATCCTAGATAGATATAATAGTTTAGGATATCTCCTCATACATCAAACATCAGAGTATCAGGCGGAAGCGGAAAACAAGATCCGAGTACGGATAAGAAGCAAATCGGCATAAGATGCCCCATAAATAAACACATCCCGCCCACAGATCTCACGGATCCCCGTTCCCGGAATCTCTACACCGAGTGGTCGTTGCCAACATCTTCCGTCTCCTCCACCTAGTATCCATCTTGCGAGTAAACCTGTTCATCTGAATCAAACAATTTATCGTGTGAGACCCTAGGGGTACTCAACAAGTCTTTATGCCTCTAAAGGGGACACAAACTGGGTGACGCAATTGCAGCAAAAGATAATACCTAACAATTCTAGGGATACTCGCTAACCATCCGCCTAACCAAAGATAGACGGATATCCGTGAATTAATAACAACAGTTATAACAGTAATATTAACAGATCCATCCTCCTCCTCGCTTACCAACGAGGAAGCGGACGAACAGCCCCCCATCCGTTGGCAGTTTTATTATCCATACCATGAGTGTTGCACTATTTACTAGTCAGGTACTTAGTCAAATTAAAAGCGGTACTTTAGTTATACTTGTCTATGATCGAGAAACTGTGCTCCAAGTCGTCCATAACCGCGGACACGGCTTTCAGAAAGATTTACCCTGCAGGGTGCACAAATAGCAACACACACTCGATCAACCTCGGAAAAACCAAATCAAAACCCAACGAGGCATTCACGACAAAGCGATCACAGGATTCAGAAATATTTCAGGGGGCCACCCCACTAAGCTACCCGCAACGAAGTTGGCCGGCTCCAATCCGGACCCAGGGTTTGTGTGGACGGCGGTAAACGACTGGGAACCCGAAAATGTGACTGGGCTTGTCGATACAGCGAAAACGTGTCACGGTCCTAAACAGTACAGGTCCTCCACGCACAATCTTAAATAAAGCAGTAAAGCATGGCATAAGTACATGATGGTAATAAAGCCCCAAACTACTTTGTGGCCCCAAGAAATAAGAATGAATCATGCTCTGGCTCAGGGGGGTTCATAAGCCTCCCGGATATGGATAGCGCGAATATTCAAGGAACAGGAATCAAGTACTCGGGGTCCTGCGGGACACAAGTGAGCATGAAAAACCAAATAGCAGATATTGCTCACCGGTGCCACTTTCATTAGTTATCCCATTACTACTCAGGTTAAGTTGTATAGGTACCTCGTTATCCATCAGACACTCACATACCCTACACATGCTGTTCTACGACCCGTATGGCTCAAACAACTCCTGTAGTAATGGCTCATGGGATGGAGGAACAAGCTTCGGTGGGGTTTAAAAGTAAAGGCTATGCAGTACTTGGGATTCAGATTAATGCAATCGCGACTCCATGATGCAAGAATAAGATAGAGGCAATAGGTACTATATGTATGCAAGCATGTGGTAGTGCTTGCCTGGCAGCTCAGTTGAAGCGAGAGAAGGATCTGGGTAGTGCTCCTGGGTTTCTTGATATATCCCCTGCTCAGCGTCTATTCGAAGAAGAACCAAACAAACAAGGGCCAACATAAATAAAGTGCACAAGCATATGAATAAAATGCGACAAGCAAACAATTCATGCCATGATGAATGATGCACAATTTGCATGGCAATAATGTAGCATGGCATGGGTGAGGTGTGGAATACAAGAATAAAGCATTTTATGGAGTTTTAGTCACCTTTTCTCCTCAATTAAGTTGCTGTATACTTTATATTTATATGATGCATGCTGCAATTCAAAACATGGAATGCATAGATAGAACGGGCTCGTCGCGCTGATCGATTTAGACATATTATTTGTCAAATTTGGAGTTATAAAACTAAAGTTATTAATTAATTAAGGAAAAGGGCATTTTATTGTAATTTTAATCAACTCGAAATTTAAAGTGTTCAAAATATATTTTGAAGGGCATATTTGAATTCCTCCCATTTTTCTAATTTCAAAACATATATTACATGTTTAATTTTGAATTATATCTTAAAAGATATTTGAAAACAGATTTGAATTTGAATTTAAAACAAATTTGAAAAGTTTAAATTAAAACAGAAAAACAGAAAACCTTTTGTCACTCAGCCCAGACCTAGCCACAGACAGTGACAAGTGGGGCCAGGCTGACTAGGCGACACAGCGCGCGGAAAAACCCTTTTACACCGCGAGCTGGCCTAGCCGCAACCGTTGACAGCTGGGGTCGGGGCAGCGGGGGCCACGCGCGCGCGTCACCCAGCGGGGATGCGACACGTGGTGGATCCGGGAGACCGCGGGGCAAGGCTGTGGAAAACCCCGGTACCTTTTCGTAAAAAGCCAGGGTGACCGACAGGTGGGGCCTCTAGGAGCGCGGGTTGAGCCGGCAAAAGACGCAGGGGTTAAGTGCAAAAGGGTTCGCGGCCACTGTTTCTCTTCTTGTTCTCTGACGGACTGACGGTACGCACGGCACGGCGCAGCGGGATTTCGATCTCGCGACCTCGCGCGCGCGAGCGGCATCGGCTACCGCTGGGGTGGCTTGGGGGTTGTGCTGGCTTGCGTTCGCGCGACTAGGTAGAGTGTGAGGCGACGCAGGGACGTGCAGAGGCTCGCGGCCACGGCGCACTGAGGTTGCTCGGCGAAACGTCTGGCGCAGCTAGGGCGACCCGGTGAGGCGGAGTATGTCCAGGGGGTAGAGGAGCTCACCGCGGGTTGGTTGGTGTGGTCAGATCGGGGAGTGGCGCAGAGGATCGTCGACGAGGCTGGCGGCCGGAGTTCTAGGGTTTAGCGTCGGGTGGCGGTGGTACCGTTGGTTCTGGGGCTCCTCCTTCGCGTCGGCATGTCCAGGGCGAAGCAGAGAGGTCCCCTTGATCTTCCAGGCCACCTCCTCGACGCGCTCGCCGGCCAGAGCGACGAGGAGCAGGGGTAGACGTCGGTGTCTGGCAGCGAGATCTGGCGATGGTGAAGAGAGAGGGGAGGTGCGGTAGGGCTTGGGGTGGATCTGGGCGATGTAGAGGAGCCATGGGGAAGGAGGAAACGAGAGGGAGAGAGGCGAGGCAGCCGTGGCATGGGTAGATAAAGGTGGCTCAGTGCCACCTTTTTCCATCTCATTCCGCACGTGCTCGGGCTGGCCGGCAGGGGCAGGGGCAGGGGGCTGCTAGGTAGGCCAGGGAGGGAGGAGAGGAAGGTGGGGTTGGCACGACAGGTAGAGAAGAGAGAGAGAGAGAGAGGAGGTAGGCTCGGGTGTAGCTAGGTTAGCTTAGAGGGGGCTCGGGTTAGGGTTTGTTAGGGTTGGGGTAGGGTAGCTGGGGTGTGGGCCAGGGAGAGAGAGGGCCAGGAGAGAGGGTCGGGTAGCTAGGGTTAGCTAGAGAGGGGTGGCTCGGGTTAGCTAGGTGGAGGGCTTGGTTAGGATTTAGGTTTAGATAGGAGGTTAAGGATAGAGAGCCTAGGGGAGTGGTGGTGAGGTTGTTTAGGGTTTTACATCCTCACATGAGCAAGCAAGGAGGGGATGGTAAGGAGAGGTAGAGTAGGGTGTGATTGAGGTATAGGGTTTAACATGCCCAAAACTAGATCAAGCTAGAAAAGGTGTTGAGATGGAGATGGTGAGGTGAAGAAAGAAAAAGGTGTGATCAACAAGAGATCAAGAACACATAGGATGATAACACAAGACAAGACCCACTTTAAAACAAAGGCAAAACTCAAAGGAGAAGAGGTGGTGGAGCTTTGCATGGCCCATGCATGGGCTTTAAATTCCATGTGTTATTATGTGAAAACAATAATAATATTACATGGCATGATTACCATGCATTCCCAAAAGGTGGAAATAAAGACCAAGCAAAAGAAATTAGAATTGGATCCATCCAAACCCACATGAGCTAGATTAAATATCAAAAGAAAAAGAATTACAAGCTCATGGGTTATTGGAATGGTGGAAGTATAAGGTGGTGACAAGGAAAGGTGATGGGGTTGAATAAAAGATATGCCCCCAACTCAACTTGGGCATTTAAACAATATATCAATAACCAAATACAATATCAAGAGGCAGATACAATTTACAATGCATATGCGAGAAGAACCAAAACAAAAAGGGTTTTATATGATGCTCAAATGCAAGGTGGCATGATGACATGAGCATGATATAATTATGATGCAACAATTATATATAGGAAGTAGCCATTATCTTACTAGACCAAGTAGCATTACAATTGTTAGACAATTGGGATGCTACAACTCTCCCCCACTAAACAAGAATCTCGCCCCGAGATTCTAGGAAGAAGAAGACTCAAAGAGGGTAGGATACTTGGCATGGAGCTCATCTTCACGTTCCCAAGTGGCTTCATCAACAGAATGGTGCGACCACTGCACCTTGCAGAACTTGATGGACTTGTTGCGAGTCCTTCTTTCTGCGACTTCAAGGATTTTTGTGGGGTGTTCTTGATAAGACATGTCTTCTTGGAGATTGATGAGCTCATGGTCCACGGTCCTGCCGGGATCCTTGAAGCACTTCTTGAGTTGAGAGATGTGGAAAACATCATGGACCTTGAGTTTTTCCGGGAGCTCAAGAGCATAAGCAACTTCTCCTCTTTTTCCACGAATTTTGAATGGACCGATGTATCTAGGAGCCAGCTTTCCTTTGATACCAAAACGGTGCGTGCCTCTCATGGGAGTGACACGAAGGTAAACGAGATCACCAGGGACATACTCCATGTCCGTGTGCTTTCTGTCATAATTGCTCTTCTGGCGACTTTGAGCAATCTTCAGATTTTCAAGAATGATGTGCACCTTCTCCTCCGCTTGAGTTACAATGTCGGGGCCAAACAATATTCGTTCTCCTGCACCCGACCAACCAATCGGAGTTCTGCA
The DNA here is from genome assembly GCA_916181665.1 of Avena sativa. NCBI lineage: Eukaryota > Viridiplantae > Streptophyta > Magnoliopsida > Poales > Poaceae > Avena > Avena sativa. The sequence goes on from OV702295.1 coordinate 59,308,798, forward strand.
TTTGCGACCATAGAGAGCCTCAAATGGTGCCATCTTTAGACTTTTCTGGAAGCTATTGTTGTAAGAGAATTCAGCATAAGGAAGACATTCTTCCCACTTCATGCCGAAAGAGATGACGCAAGCACGGAGCATATCTTCCAGAATCTGATTTATCCTTTCAACTTGTCCTTGCGACTGAGGGTGGTAAGCTGTGCTGAAGTTCAATTTTGTTCCCAAAGCATTTTGGAAACTTCCCCAGAACTTGGAAGTGAAGATGCTTCCACGGTCTGAACTGATCTCAAGAGGAACCCCATACAGAGAGACAATTCTGTTGATATAGAGCTCAGCCAACTGAATTGCAGAAATTGTTTCCTTGACGGGAAAGAAGTGAGCCACTTTAGAAAGCCTGTCAATGACAACAAAGATTGCATTGTTGCCCTTCTGCGACCTTGGAAAACCAGTGATGAAGTCCATCTCTACTTTCTCCCATTTCCATTCCGGGGGTTTCAATGGCTGTAGAAGACCGGAAGGTTTCTGATGGACAGCTTTAACTCTGCGGCAGACATCACACTCCGAGACATACTTGGCACAATATCGTTTCAATCCCGGCCACCAATATTGTGTTTTCAAGTCCATGTACATCTTTGTGCTGCCAGGGTGGATAGAAAGAACAGAATCATGCGCCTCCTTGAGAACTTGCTCTCTCAAACCCGGGTAGTTCGGAACAAACATCCGGTGTTCAAAGAAAAGCGTGCCTTGGTCATCGACGTGGAAGGACTCATACTTCGGAAGCTGAATGTTGGAGAGGATCTTTTTGGTGTACGGATCACCAAGTTGAATGGAGCGAACCTTTTCTTCCAAGAGAGGGGTTGCCAGAAGGTTCAGAAGATACCCTTGATCCACAATTTCAAGGTTGAGCTGACGGAATTCCTCGCACAAGAGCGGCTGTTGTTCTTCCATCATGAGGTTGCTGACATAAGCTTTGCGGCTGAGAGCATCGGCCATGACATTAGCTTTGCCCGGAGTGTAGTTGATGGTCAAATCAAAATCATTGATTGCTTCAATCCACCTCCTCTGACGAAGGTTGAGATCAGGCTGAGTGAAGATATACTTCAGACTCTTGTGATCAGAAAAGATTTCACAACGGTTGCCAAGCAAGTAATGCCTCCATACTTTCAAAGCAAAGACAACTGCTGCGAGCTCGAGGTCGTGTGTAGGATAGTTGATCTCATGCGTCTTCAACTGTCGAGAGGCATAAGCAACAACTTGTTTTTCTTGCATAAGGACCGCACCCAATCCTTGCAAAGATGCGTCACAGAATATCTGGAAAGGCTTGGATGTATCTGGAGGAACCAGGACTGGTGTGGAAGTGAGCTTCTCTTTGAGTGTTTCAAAGCTTGCTTGACATGCAGGAGTCCAAAGGTATTTCTTGCCTTTCTTGAGGAGATCGGTAAGAGGCTTCGCTATCTTCGAAAAGTTCTGGACGAAGCGACGGCAATAACTAGCCAAACCAAGGAAGCTCCGGACTTCTTTGACATTTACAGGAGGAAGCCAGTCAACAATTGTCTTTACAGTTTCCGGGTTGACGGCAATGCCCTTGGCAGAGATGACGTGACCAAGATAGGTGACTTGAGGCAGCCAAAACTCACATTTGGAGAACTTTGCATACAGGCGGTTCTCACGAAGCTTGTTTAGGACACACCGAAGGTGTTCTTCATGTTCTTCCTTTGACTTAGAATAGACTAGGATGTCATCCAGATAGACCACAACGAACTTATCAAGATACTCCATGAAAACCGAGTTCATAAGCCTCGAGAAGGTGGCAGGTGCGTTGGTGAGACCGAAAGACATGACCGTGTACTCATACAGGCCATAGCGGGTGGTGAAAGGTGTTTTAGGAACATCTTCCTTGCGAATCTTGATTTGATGATAACCACTTCTCAAGTCAAGCTTAGAGAATACCACAGCTCCAGCTAGCTGATCGAAGAGATCATTAATCTGCGGAAGGGGATATTTATTCTTGATGGTTTTAGCATTGAGAGCCCGATAGTCAACACAAAGTCTATCAGTCTTGTCTCGCTTCTTCACAAAGATGGTTGGGCTACCCCAAGAAGAAGTACTGTGTTGAATGAAGCCCAACTTCTCTTGTTCATCAAGCTGACGTTTGAGTTCAGCCAACTCAGCAGGACCCATTTTATAAGGCCGCTTGGAGATAGGAGCCGTTCCAGGTTCAAGCTCAATTACAAACTCAACCTCACGATCCGGAGGCATACCTGGCAACTCTTCCGGAAAGACATCTGGGAACTCACAGACCACCGGAACACTCTGAATAGCTTCCATAGCATCAGCATTCAGAGCCGCCAAAGAGAAAAGCTGAATAGCAGGAGTCAGACTTGGAGAATAGACTATATGGCCTTCAGGAATTTTCAGAGAAACCGAGCGTTCAGCACAATCAATCACAGCTGCATTTGCTGTCAACCAATCCATGCCCAAGATAACATCAATGTCAGAATTGTCCAGAATGATTAAGGACGCCGAGAACGAAGAGCCACCAATCTCAATTTGGTTGCCATGGCTGATATGGGCAGCCCTCATGTTTGAGCCAGGAGATTGTACCACCAGACGATGCAATAAGGGAACCATATCCAGATCATGCTCATGAGCAAACTTATGAGAAACAAAAGAATGCGAAGCACCAGAATCAAACAAAACTCGTGCAGGGACTGAGTTAACGGGAAGCTTACCCATCACAACTCCAGGTGCATGCTCAGCTTGAGCGGCGTTGACACAGTTGGCACGAGCAACAGTAGACCCGGGCTTGGTGTTGATGTTGAGAGCCCGAGGTGGTGGTGCACGAACCATAGGAGAGCTTGCCGCAGGTCTTGGAGGTGGTGGAGGAAGAGCTTTGTTGTTCATTGGACAGTTCCAGTGTTGATGCCCAGTGTTTCCACAAGTGTAACAAGCACCAGGTGGACGTGGAGCAACGTAGCCAGGGACTCCGCCAGGCGCTCCAGGGTAGTTGTGGTTGTAGCCCCTGGAAGCAGCAGTGAGGAAGTTTGGTGGCCTTGCCGCGTAGCTTGAAGGTCTTGGTGGAGCCGGGAGCGACGGTGGGGTGTTAGGAACCCAGACACGACGCTTAGAAGGAGTTGACATAGCTGAAGAGCTTGCTGCATCGCGGTTGTGTTTCTTTGACTCCTCAAACACTTGCCTACTTGCTTCTTCCTGCAGAGCTGTATGTTGAAGTTCCAGAAAAGACGCCGGCCTTGCATGTGTGATTGCATATTTAATCGATGCATTGAGCCCTTGTCTGAACCTCTTTTGCTTCTTCTTGTCATCAGAGATCTCATCGCCACCATAACGAGAAAGGTTCATGAAGTTTCTGATGTAGGTATTGACATTGTCATTGCCCTGCTTGAGGTTGAGAAACACTTCCTTCATCCTCTCCATGATAATTTCTGACAGATACTGCTCTTTGAAAGCTCCAGTGAACTGTTCCCAAGTAGGCTGAAAACCAGTGCAGTTTGCCTTAAGGTAATTCTCCCACCACAGAGTGCATCTCCCTTCAGAAGGTGAGTGGCACATTTTACCCATTCTTGCTTAGGAACATCAGCAGTCACCAGTAACCTTGACATCTCACGCAACCAATCATCAGCATCAAGTGGTTGATCAGACACATCAAATTGGCATGGGTTGAACTTCAGGAAGCTTTTGATGTCTCCTCGCTTGGGAGGTGGAGGTAGCGGAAAAAACTCATTCCTCCTGACACTTTCTTCAAAACGCTGCTGGTTCTGCTGCATTGCTGCCAAGGCATTGGCGATGCTTGACAACGCGGCCCCCAGTTCAGGTTGTATGTCCTCCTCAGAACGGCGTGGTGGTGCCATCCTGTGATTGATATAAAACACAAGTCAGTACCATAATGGAGAATAATAATAATCCAAAATAGTACCAAGATGGAATTAACCAAGATTAAAGGATTCAATTTACTAAGATGATATTAAAATATCAACAAAGTTCACATCACCTAGAAGATATTAAGCATATCGCACACGACTGAAAAGGAGTGTGGAAGCACAGATGTATCAAAGAAATTTTTTCCGCATTTTCGGCATTAAAATACCAATAGATGCGCAAAATCACTTATCAGGTAGCGATTAGCAACTCCACATTCTGTGAAAGCATGCTGGAAGGAAGAACACCCTTAAGAAGATGGCACCGGTTAACAAGGAGTCGGATAGATCGCGCCGGTTTTCAAAAGCCTGTCAGTATGGAATGTACCAACATTTGATAACCAAAGGCAGATTGTGATAACAAATTGGATGCAACAGATAGACAAGGAATTACACACACACACACTTTCTATGGTACTACGGAAACCCAGAACACGTGAATCCTAGTTTGAATTTTAAGAAGAGGATTGAAAACGTTACACTTCCTTACCAGAAAAGGGTGGGTGGGTGGGTAAGAAGAAAAGTGGAAGCAGTCCTACTCTCACGTTTTGTTTTTCCCTAGTATACATAGCTACCAAAAATATTTGCTAGACTGACAACGACCATTTGGCTGAGACCCTGAAGGGCGGGATGGCTCTGATACCAATTGTATCTACCTCGGTGAATTACGCTCTTAGTTACAAGCCTGGATGACTGGAAATGGTTAAAATAGTACGGTGGGGCCAAATGCCACTCACAGGTAGACCTTTCGGCCGTCCTAACCATTTCCAAACATCGGGACAAGAACGAGCGGCGTAATCGGCAGGCGAAGGGATCAACTACATACACAAATGAGTATGTATGCAAGCCACCATACAACAGTCCTCAGAGCCATTCCATCTAAAAGAAATAGAAATATTGCAACGCCATACGTCAAGATCCAAATATCCTAGATAGATATAATAGTTTAGGATATCTCCTCATACATCAAACATCAGAGTATCAGGCGGAAGCGGAAAACAAGATCCGAGTATGGATAAGAAGCAAATCGGCATAAGATGCCCCATAAATAAACACATCCCGCCCACAGATCTCACGGATCCCCGTTCCCGGAATCTCTACACCGAGTGGTCATTGCCAACATCTTCCGTCTCCTCCACCCAGTATCCATCTTGTGAGTAAACCTGTTCATCTGAATCAAACAATTTATCGTGTGAGACCCTAGGGGTACTCAGCAAGTCTTTATGCCTCTAAAGGGGACACAACCTGGGTGACGCAATTGCAGCAAAAGATAATACCTAACAATTCTAGGGATACTCGCTAACCATCCGCCTAACCAAAGATAGACGAATGTCCGTGAATTAATAACAACAGTTATAACAGTAATATTAACAGATCCATCCTCCTCCTCGCTTACCAACGAGGAAGCGGACGAACAGCCCCCCATCCGTTGGCAGTTTTATTATCCATACCATGAGTGTTGCACTATTTACTAGTCAGGTACTTAGTCAAATTAAAAGCGGTACTTTAGTTATACTTGTCTATGATCGAGAAACTGTGCTCCAAGTCGTCCATAACCGCGGACACGGCTTTCAGAAAGATTTACCCTGCAGGGGTGCACAAATAGCAACACACACTCGATCAACCTCGGAAAAACCAAATCAAAACCCAACGAGGCATTCACGACAAAGCGATCACAGGATTCAGAAATATTTCAGGGGGCCACCCCACTAAGCTACCCGCAACGAAGTTGGCCGGCTCCGAAACGGACCCAGGGTTTGTGTGGACGGCGGTAAACGGCTGGGAACCCGAAAATGTGACTGGGCTTGTCGATACAGCGAAAACGTGTCACGGTCCTAAACAGTACAGGTGCTCCACGCACAATCTTAAATAAAGCAGTAAAGCATGGCATAAGTACAGGATGGTAATAAAGCCCCAAACTACTTTGTGGCCCCAAGAAATAAGAATGAATCAAGCTCTGGCTCAGGGGGGGTTCATAAGCCTCCTGGATGTGGATAGCTCGAATATTCAAGGAACAGGAATCAAGTACTCGGGGTCCTACGGGACACAAGTGAGCATGAAAAACCAAATAGCAGATATTGCTCACCGGTGCCACTTTCATTAGTTATCCCATTACTACTCAGGTTAAGTTGTATAGGTACCTCGTTATCCATCAGACACTCACATACCCTACACATGCTGTTCTACGACCCGCATGGCTCAAACAACTCCTGTAGTAATGGCTCATGGGATGGAGGAACAAGCTTCGGTGGGGTTTAAAAGTAAAGGCTATGCAGTACTTGGGATTCAGATTAATGCAATCGCGACTCCATGATGCAAGAATAAGATAGAGGCAATAGGTACTATATGTATGCAAGCATGTGGTAGTGCTTGCCTGGCAGCTCAGTTGAAGCGAGAGAAGGATCTGGGTAGTGCTCCTGGGTTTCTTGATATATCCCCTGCTCAGCGTCTATTCGAAGAAGAACCAAACAAACAAGGGCCAACATAAATAAAGTGCACAAGCATATGAATAAAATGCGACAAGCAAACGATTCATGCCATGATGAATGATGCACAATTTGCATGGCAATAATGTAGCATGGCATGGGTGAGGTGTGGAATACAAGAATAAAGCATTTTATGGAGTTTTAGTCACCTTTTCTCCTCAATTAAGTTGCTGTATACTTTATATTTATATGATGCATGCTGCAATTCAAAACATGGAATGCATAGATAGAACGGGCTCGTCGCGCTGATCGATTTAGACATATTATTTGTCAAATTTGGAGTTATAAAACTAAAGTTATTAATTAATTAAGGAAAAGGGCATTTTATTGTAATTTTAATCAACTCGAAATTTAAAGTGTTCAAAATATATTTTGAAGGGCATATTTGAATTCCTCCCATTTTTCTGATTTCAAAACATATATTACATGTTTAATTTGGAATTATATCTTAAAAGATATTTGAAAACAGATTTGAATTTGAATTTAAAACAAATTTGAAAAGTTTAAATTAAAATAGAAAAACAGAAAACCTTTTGTCACTCAGCCCAGACCTAGCCATAGACAGTGACAAGTGGGGCCAGGCTGACTGGGCGACACAGCGCGCGGAAAAACCCTTTTACACCGCGGGCTGGCCTAGCCGCAACCGTTGACAGCTGGGGTCGGGGCAGCGGGGGCCACGCGCGCGCGTCACCCAGCGGGGATGCGACACGTGGTGGATCCGGGGGACCGCGAGGCAAGGCTGTGGAAAACCCCGGTACCTTTTCGTAAAAAGCCAGGGTGACCGACAGGTGGGGCCTCTAGGAGCGCGGGTTGAGCCGGCAAAAGACGCAGGGGTTAAGTGCAAAAGGGTTCGCGGCCACTGTTTCTCTTCTTGTTCTCTGACGGACTGACGGTACGCACGGCACGGCGCAGCGGGATTTCGATCTCGCGACCTCGCGCGCGCGAGCGGCGGCGGCTACCGCTGGGGTGGCTTGGGGGTTGTGCTGGCTTGCGTTCGCGCGGCTAGGTAGAGTGTGAGGCGACGCAGGGACGTGCAGAGGCTCGCGTCCACGGCACACTGAGGTTGCTCGGCGAAACGTCTGGCGCAGCTAGGGCGACCCGGTGAGGCGGAGTATGTCCAGGGGGTAGAGGAGCTCACCGCGGGTTGGTTGGTGTGGTCAGATCGGGGAGTGGCGCAGAGGATCGTCGACGAGGCTGGCGGCCGGAGTTCTAGGGTTTGGCGTCGGGTGGCGGCGGTACCGTTGGTTCTGGGGCTCCTCCTTCGCGTCGGCGTGTCCAGGGTGAAGCAGAGAGGTCCCCTTGATCTTCCAGGCCACCTCCTCGATGCGCTCGCCGGCCGGAGCGACGAGGAGCAGGGGTAGACGTCGGTGTCATGCAGCGAGATCTGGCGATGGTGAAGAGAGAGGGGAGGTGCGGCAGGACTTGGGGTGGATCTGGGCGATGTAGAGGAGCCGTGGGGAAGGAGGAAACGAGAGGGAGAGAGGCGAGGCAGCCGTGGCATGGGTAGATAAAGGTGGCTCGGTGCCACCTTTTTCCATCTCCTTCCGCACGTGCTCGGGCTGGCCGGCAGGGGCAGGGGCAGGGGGCTGCCAGGTAGGCCAGGGAGGGAGGAGAGGAAGGTGGGGTTGGCACGGCAGGTAGAGAAGAGAGAGAGAGAGAGAGGAGGTAGGCTCGGGTGTAGCTAGGTTAGCTTAGAGGGGGCTCGGGTTAGGGTTTGTTAGGGTTGGGGTAGGGTAGCTGGGGTGTGGGCCAGGGAGAGAGAGGGCCAGGAGAGAGGGTCGGGTAGCTAGGGTTAGCTAGAGAGGGGTGGCTCGGGTTAGCTAGGTGGAGGGCTTGGTTAGGATTTAGGTTTAGAGAGGAGGTTAAGGATAGAGAGCCTAGGGGAGTGGTGGTGAGGTTGTTTAGGGTTTTACATCCTCACATGAGCAAGCAAGGAGGGGATGGTAAGGAGAGGTAGAGTAGGGTGTGATTGAGGTATAGGGTTTAACATGCCCAAAACTAGATCAAGCTAGAAAAGGTGTTGAGATGGAGATGGTGAGGTGAAGAAAGAAAAAGGTGTGATCAACAAGAGATCAAGAACACATAGGATGATAACACAAGACAAGACCCACTTTAAAACAAAGGCAAAACTCAAAGGAGAAGAGATGGTGGAGCTTTGCATGGCCCATGCATGGGCTTTAAATTCCATGTGTTATTATGTGAAAACAATAATAATATTACATGGCATGATTCCCATGCATTCCCAAAAGGTGGAAATAAAGACCAAGCAAAAGAAATTATAATTGGATCCATCCAAACCCACATGAGCTAGATTAAATATCAAAAGAAAAAGAATTACAAGCTCATGGGTTATTGGAATAGTGGAAGTATAAGGTGGTGACAAGGAAAGGTGATGGGGTTGAATAAAAGATATGCCCCCAACTCAACTTGGGCATTTAAACAATATATCAGTAACCAAATACAATATCAAGAGGCAGATACAATTTACAATGCATATGAGAGAAGAACCAAAACAAAAAGGGTTTTATATGATGCTCAAATGCAAGGTGGCATGATGACATGAGCATGATATAATTATGATGCAACAATTATATACAGGAAGTAGCCATTATCTTACTAGACCAAGTAGCATTACAATTGTTAGACAATTGGGATGCTACAACGGGGCGGCAAACGGGGATGTCTGGCGGTCTCCTGGGTTGATGGCGATCGTGTATGCACGCGGCGAGGGCGGCGCGCGGTCTGTGGATGATGGTCGAGGGTGGCGCTCTGGCGCACGCTCGGCATGGTCTGGGCGCGGCTTGTGCGCGTGGTCCAGGGCTTGGCAACGCTTGCGGCTGGGATAGTGAGTGGCGGTGGACGGTGGGCTGCCTCCTAGACAAGGTTGGCACGGCTAGTTCTTCCTCTAGCTCTCTGTCCATAATGGGGTGACATTGGGGTGCTCGGCTGTTCATCATTAATGGCAATGGCAAGCTCACAGGGGTGCTAGTGTTGGGCAAATCTTTCTAGATGATCTACTGAGCTGTGTGTGAGCTAACTAGGGAACAAGTTAGGCAAGAATCACTGCACACTATAGTGTTTGAGGTTTTGTTTGATTTGTGTTTGCAACCTGTTTGATGAAATGGCCGCATGAAATCAAGTTTTGAATTTTGAAATGATTTTTGGTGGGTTTGCTAGATTGGTGCTGGTGAGTCTGCAGATGCTTGGGTTTTGAAAGTTGAGCTTGTTTGAGTGGGTTTTGAAAAAGTGGGATCTTCACATATGAAGAAGATTCAATTTTGAATTGTCATTTAAACTATGCATTTGAAAGTTTCTGGATGATCACAAAGTGGTCCTTGATACTTTGTTATGAGTACAATCAAGGGGTGCAAAGATCCAAAAAAGTTTCTGTTGAGTTTTGAAAGTTTGGGATAGCCAAAGTAGGCATGGGAGTTAAATTGGTCAAAGTGACCATTCACTTAATATAATTGTTTTGAATTACTTGTCTTTAGGAAAAGTGTGGGAAATGTTTTAGATGATGTTTATTTCACCTAAGAAACATTTTACAAGCAATGGATCACACAAACAAGGTGGTTTTAAAGAAATTCAAAATCCATGCATACACATATGCATGTATTCATGATTTTATTTATAAAAGTTTTTGTTAACCCTAATCTTGATGATTAGTGTTTGATGATCTAAGTTTAGTATTTTTGGGATGTTACACCACAGTTTCGGCAACGACGACAACCGAGCATCGCCACCGTCTGCTCCTCCTCCGGCGAGTTTCCCATGTAGTGTTTGACCGCCCCTCTCCCCCTCTTTCACATACGTGCACTCTCCGCAACATTGCGCATCTAACCGCATCCTTCTTTCTCTCTGGCATGAACCGTAGCGTCGCCTCTGTCGACGTCTGAGAGCACCTGTCGACTTTGCGAACTCAGGCGAGGAATCACCAGTGATTCAGAGCGCCCCTCGACAAGTGATTGCCACGTTGAGCTTCAGCACGTCTCAGCGAACCTGGTGAGCTACCCCTCTCTCTCTAACCCCCTGTATCACCGGCAACCTCGCTTGCCGAGCGCGCCGCCGCCAGCGCCGCCACTCGATGGCTAGTGGATATGAATCGTTGGATCTCGATCTATGCGATAGAAAGTCAAGCAAAAGGGTAAGTTAGCTTATGTACCGTGCGATGTACTTTAGATCTGACGGATAGCATCTGTCGATCCACACGAAAGGGTATGGCCCAATGAGAAACAACCACGTGGCCAGAGTCTGTTCTAAATTAGAAATTTTGATCTATTAGATGCTATATTTTGTAAAATATATAACTTTTGATCCACACGTCCAAATTTTACAAATTTTATATCAATGGAATCAACAAGACAAGTACTTTCCAACCATGCACTTTTTTAGTAAATTGCTTCTGTTAAATTGGTTGTTTTTACAGAAACTTGTGTAGGCATATTTTGGATATAAAATTTATTCTAGAAATATTTTTATGGTAAAATATTTGCCCAATGGATTGTTTTGAACCTACTGACCATAGAAACCAACTTATGGATTTAAAAATGTATTTTGTGAAGTTAAAGAATAAATCCTTGAATTAGAACATTTCTAGTCAAATAAAACAATAATGTTTATATGTTAAAAATGCTTTTGGAGGAAAACCCTTTGGGAAATGTTTTGATTTAAACTCTCTGACCCAAAACACCAAGTTTTAGAATTTAAAAATGTATTTTGATGAACCCTATAAATTATTACTTTGCTAAAGGTATTTTCAACAACATAAAATATTGATTTAGTGTAAAAACGGTTTATAGGTGAAACCTTTTACAAATGGTTTTAATATTAAACACTTGACCATAAAACACTAACATTTGTGTTTAAAAATGTATTTGTCAAACACTAGAAAATATTACTTTGGTTTGAACCATTTCTAGCAAAATAAAAACGACTTAAAATGGACATTTTCACTAACTTGATATCAAATGGTTTTTTGCCACTTTTATAAATGACCTTACCACTTTTATAAATGACCAATAGGTGTTTTATAATGTTTATAGCCTATTGGAAACCACTTTTCCAAATAAAACAATCTTTGGCATACTTGCATGCATTGCTTTGGTTTTATTATTTTATGTGATGATTGCTTGATTGGTAGATTGAAATTGTGTCTTGCTTGATTGAATTGTAGTGACATTTGAAGGGTGTGACTAGTGCAAGATCAAGGAGTGAACTTATAATCTCTACCAAAAAGGCAAGTGATGCTTCATACTTTGTCCCATTATTTTCACTATGCATTAGTGTTATTTCTAAGTAGGACTTGCATGGAATTTTTGCTAAGTATAAACTATGCCATGGGAAATCCTAGTAGATGAAACCTTAGTAGAATTTTCCTAAGTTAAGATTCCTACTACTATCATGCTTAGCGTAGCTAGTAGAAAACAAGGGTGGATTATATTCATGCTATGGAATATTTCTAAGTCTATGACTTGTGTTTTATTTAATAAAACAACAATGTGAATGAATCACCTGGGTGGAATGGTGAGAATGGTTTGTGTTGAGTGGTTACTCAGGGCCCATTTCAATGGACTACCCTGGTGTATCACACTTGTGGAATGCCACCCAGGAACAAAGAGATTTGAGATGTCAAATGTTGAGAAGCTTCAAGTGCAGCCACTTGGCATTATGGGCTCTGCCTGGATCATATAGGTTGATATAACTTAGACAAATGGACAGTTGGTGGTAGGGGAATGATAGGTTTGGAGCGCGTCCATTTTGGTCTAAGGGAAAGCTTCTGAAAGATCTTGTCTTGGTGAAACCAAGTCTTGTGGGGAAAGTGCACCACCTCTACAGAGTGAAAAATCTAAGTACTTATCCATGTCCCTGGCAAAGGACAATTTGAGCATCAAGACATGGAAGCTATCAAGAATCTCCTCATCCCAATTTCTAAGTTAAAAACTTGTGGTTGAACAAGGGTTGAAGGTTCACCAATTTCTATTGGTGGTTCCTTGGGTGTTTTTGACAAGCAAAAACTTAGTGTTTTCAAATGATAAGGAAAAACTATTTTGAGCAAAGCAAGCCTAAGCTCTACCTAGCCAATTGCATATAGATGATAGACTCCACTATAATACCATAGTATCACTTGCCAATACAATTCAAATGTATTGACCCTTATGGCTGTAACTTATTATGTTACAGGTTTGTTTGATGTTAGTGAAGTGTGTGTTGATTAGGATTACAAGTCTACAACTAACATGACTGCCTGTGGCACTTTGAAGATGATGGACTCCATGCTATAGTTATTTCTGCTGCATTGTAATGTGATAGCCAAATGAGCTATGTAAGATGTAATAAGTTATTTTATTCCTGGTTATAAAGTTGTAATATGACCTTTGTTTCTTGATATTACATCTTAACTGTGGATGCTAGCTATTGGTCCAGGGACTAGCATTGTAAACACAGGGATCTCTACCTTATTAAAGGTTGGGACCTCTACATTCGCCAACTCTACGGGGCGGAAACTACAGAGAGAGAAAGAGCTCTCCGGCAGGCAGAAATCTGCCATGGAAATTCCTTCCCGGAGAAGGGAGATCATCGCCATCGACACCGTCAACGAGCTAGGGTTCATCGGGATCATTATCATCACCACCACCAACACCATCACCACCACGCCATACCGCTATAACAATTGGGTTGAATCTTGTGTAGTTAATAGGCGAAACTTTCCCGGTGTTGATTACTTGTTGTAGTTGATGCTATTGAGTGAAACCGTTGGATTATTGTTTATGTTAGATTGTTACTTATCATTATTTAATTTCTGATCTTGATCCATAAGATGTCTTGTAAGTAGTTCGTTTAGTTCTTGAGGACATGGGAGAAGTCATGTTGTTAGTAGTGGAATTATATTGAGTAATATTTAATGGTTTGATATTTAAGTTGTGGTGCTATTGTTCTAGTGGTGTCATGTGAACGTTGACTATATGGTACTTCACCTTTATGGGCCTAGGAGAATGCATTGTGTATTTGGCTCCTAATTGTCGGGTTGCCAGAGTGACAGAAACCTAAACCCCCGTTTGGAAACCAATGCATAAGGGGTGTAGGATCTTAGAGTTTAATGTTGTGGTTAGATTTCTATCTTAATTACTTTCTTGTAGTTGGAGATTCTTGCAAGGGGTATTATTACACGTATGTATTAGTCCTAGTTGGGGTAGTACATTAGCATAGATTCACCCACATAACACTTATCCAACCAATGAAGATTAATCGACTATATGAAGCGAAAGCACTTAACAATATTCCCATCAGTCCTCAAGAACGTTTGGTCATCTTAAGTAATACAACCGGCTTGTCCTTTGCTAAATAAAGGATTGGGCCACTTGCTGCAATTATTATTATTGTTTTTTATTTATTCGCACTTTATTTATTTGTATTACCAAAACCCCTAAAAATCTGTTTGCTAGTATTTATAGTGAATCCTTGATCCAAACTACTTGTCAACACATTTTTCTCCTCGTTGGGTTCGACACTCTTATTTATCGAAAGTACTACGATACACCCCTATACTTGTGGGTCATCAAGACTATTTTCTGGCGCCGTTGCCGGGGAATGAAACACTATTGAAGAGTGGAATTGGTAGAGGAAATTTATACTGTGAGTATTGTTTTTATTTCTGTCTATTATTTTATTTCATTATGGATAACACACTTGGTTTCCTATTTGGGAAAACTACTACCACTGCTAAGGTAGTAGATGAACCGCCACCTACTGAATTGGATCCTTTTAAAATACCTACGAAAATTGTTGATCATGTTATGGATAACTGCTATTTTGGAGATGGAACTGTCCATCCTGGTGATCATTTGCTCTTTATACATGAATTATGCGAATTTTTCAAGTGTGCAGGTATTACAGTGGATCAAGTTAATAAAAAGCTATTCTCTATATCATTGAAAGGCAGAGCTAAGGAATGGTATACGCTGTTGAAGAATGGCCGATCTATTGAATGGGAGGAAATTGTACCACTCTTTTATTCTAAATTTTATCCTCCTAGTGAGATTCATAAAGATCGGAATCAAACGTATAATTTTTGGCCTCATGATGGAGAGAGTATTGCCCAAGCTTGGGTAGATTGAAGTTACTAATGCTCAAATGTCCCATTCATGAGCTCCCCAATAATATTATTATTAATAACTTATATGCAAGGCTTTCTCTTCATGATAAGGATTTATTGGATGCTTCTTGTGCTGGATCATTTACACGTATGAAAGAAGAAGCTAAATGGGATCTTCTCGACCGTATTCAAGAAAATACTGAAGCATGGGAGAGTGACAAAGGAAGAAAGTCATGTATAAATTATGATTATGAATGCATTAAATCTTTTATGGGAATTAATGACGTTCATAATATTAGTGTTGTGTTTATGGTCTTAATTCTCAAGTACTTGCAAATTGTTTTAAGGCCTTTTCCTCTTATCTTGATATTCCAAAAAAGGAATGGAACAAGTATCATGCGCCATATAAAAATATTGTTAATTGTGTTCCTGCTAGAAATAGTGAAGTTTGTACTGTTGATCGTATTTTGCCTGAACCTTATATTGATAAAATACCTTTCCCTGCTAATGTAAAGGAACATTCTATGATAACTAGCATGGTTAACAAAAGTACAAAGAAAGATGTAGAACCTAATGAACAAATAAATGTTGAACATGCGGTAGCAATTGTGAAAGACATTTTCCCTAAAAATGTAGAGGATGTACACATTATCTTTTGTGAAGATGCTTTTGATGTTGTTTCACGTCCTAGTAGAACTAGTAAAGCTACTGTCCTTGTGCGTTTTGTTAGAATAGGTGATAATTGCTACTATGGTTTATGTGATATTGGTGCAAGTTCAAGTGCTATTACTTATGAGGTTTACAGAGAAATTATGCATGAAATTGGTCCTTGTGAACTTGAAGAAATTGATGTGGTTATTCAGCTTGCTAATAGAGAGACCATCTTTCCAATTGGTATTGTAAGATATGTGGAAGTTCTTTGCGGTAAGACTAAATATCCTGCTGATTTTCTAGTACTTGGTTCAGCTGCTAGTAAAACTTGTCCTAACATTTTTGGTAGACCTTTCTTGAACACTTGTGGAGCTATTATAGATTGTAAGAAGGAGAAAATTTAAACTAAATTTGATGGAGAATCTTATGAGTTTAATTTTTCTAAATTTGCTAAAGCTCCTTATGAAAATGAATTGCCTAATGAGGATTTTAAAGTTAAAAAACTTGCTTCTATTGCACTTGCTCCTAACAATGCTTTGTAGCAATATATGGAAGATCATGAAAGTGAGATCATCATGGAAGAAAGAAATGAGATTGACGAGATTCTTCTTCGTCAACCTAAGATGCTTCAGAATAATCTACATGTGGAAGATTTGGGTACCACATTACCACCTAAAGAGGATCCTATTTTCGATCTAAAACCTCTACCCGATGATCTTAAATATGCTTATCTTGATGATAAGAAAATATATCCTGTTAGTTCTATACTTTCAGGAAAGGAACAGGAAAGATTATTGGAAGTATTGAAGAAACACCGAGGAGCTATGGGTTATACTCTTGATGATTTAAAAGGGATTTCTCCTACTATATGTCAGCATGCTATTAATATGGAACCTGATGCAAAACCAGTTGTTGAACATCAACACCGTTTAATTCCTAAGATGAAGGAAGTGGTAAGAAATGAGGTATTGAAACTTCTTGATGCTAGTATTATTTATCCTATTGCTGATAGTAGATGGGTTAGTCATGTTCATTGTGTCCCTAAGAAAGGAGGAATTACTGTTGTGCCTAATGAAAATAATGAGCTTATTTCTCAAAGAGTAGTAGTTGGTTATAGGATGTGCATTCATTTTAGAAAGGTTAACAAAGTTACTAAGAAAGATCATGATCCTTTACCTTTTATTGATCAAATTTTAGAAAGGTTATCTAAGAAGACATGTTTTTGCTTTCCTGATGGTTATTTTGGGTTTTCCCAAATTGCTGTTAGAAACCAAGATCAAGATAAAACCACTTTTACGTGTCCTTATGGAACTTATGCTTATAGGCGTATGCCTTTTGGTTTGTGTAATGCTCCTGCTACTTTTCAAATATGTATGTTTTCTATCTTTCATGGTTTTTGTGAAGAAATTGTGGAAGTATTCATGGACGATTTGTGTCTATTGAACTTCTTTTGATAATTATTTGCACAACCTTGATAAAGTTTTGAAGAGATGTGAAGAAACTAATCTTGTTCTTAATTGGGAGAAATGCCACTTTATGGTTAATGAAGGAATTGTCCTTGGAAATAAAATTTCTGAAAGAGGTATTGAAGTTGACAGAGCCAAAGTTGATGCAATTGACAAAATGCCCTGTCCTAGGGATGTTAAAGGTATTCGTAGTGTCCTTGGTCTTGCTAGTTTCTATAGGAGGGTTTATTAAAGATTTATCCAAGATATAAAAGCCTCTTACTAATCTTCTCCAAAAATATGTACCTTTTGTTTTTGGTGATGATTGTAAGGAAGCTTTTGAAACTCTAAAGAAAGCTTTAACTACTGCTCCTATTGTCCAATCACCTAATTGGAATTTACCCTATGAAATTATGTGTGATGCTAGTGATTTTGCTGTAGGTGTTGTTCTTGGACAGTTAATAGATAATAAGTTTAATGTTATTCATTATGCTAGTAAGAATCTTGATGCTGCTCAAAAGAATTATGATACTACTGAAAAAGAGTTCTTAGTTGTAGTCTTTGCTTGTGATAAGTTTAGACCTTATGTTGTTGATTCAAAAGTTATTATTCATATTGATCATGTTGCTATTAAATACATTATGACAAAGAAAGATGCTAAGCCTAGGCTTATTATGGGTGTTTCTTTTACAAGAGTTCAATCTACATATTGTAGATAGGAAAGGAGCTGAAAATCCTGTTGCTGATAATTTGTCTCGATTGGAAAACATTTCCTTTGATCCTATGTCTATTAATGATAGTTTTCCAAATGAATAGTTTGCTGCAATAAAGGTAAGCTCGCGAGAGAGTCCTTGGTATGCCGATTATGCTAACTTTATTTTTTCCAAGTATTTGCCTCCAACCTTTATAGCTCAGCAAATAAGAAAATTCTTTTATGATTTAAGGCATTATGTTTGGGATGACCCGCACTTATATAAAGAAGGAGTGGATGGTATTATGGAAGATGTGTTCTAGAATATGAACAACGAGAGATATTGATAAAATGTCATGGTAGTTCTTATGGAGGACATCATGCTGGAGATAGAACCGCACAAAAGGTTCTATAATCAGGTTTTTATTGGCCTACTCTTTTTAAATATGCAAGAAAGTTTATTTTATCGTGTGATGAATGTCAAAGAGTTGGTAATATTTCTAAACACAGTGAAATGCCTATGAATTATTCTCTTGTTATTGAACCATTTGAATATTGGGGATTTGACTTTATGGATCCTTTTCCTCCTTCAAAAGGTTATACTCATATTCTAGTTGATGTTAATTATGTTACTAAGTGGGTAGAATCCGTACCTACAAAAAGTGTTGATGGTGAGACCTCTTTAAAAATGCTTAAGAATGTTATTTTTCCTAGGTTTGGTGTGCCTAGATATCTTATAACTGACGGAGGTTCTCATTTTATTCATGGTGGTTTTAGGAAGACCCTTGCTAAATATGATGTTAATCATAGAATTGCTTCAGCTTATCATCCCAAACAAGTGGGAAAGTAGAATTATCAAATAGAGAAATTAAATCTATCTTGCAAAAGATTATTAATAGATCTAGAAAAAATTGGGCTAGAAAGTTGAATGATGCTTTATGGGCTTATAGAACTTCTTATAAAAATCCATTGGGAATGTCTCCTTACAAAATGGTTTATGGAAAAGCTTGCCACTTGCCTTTAGAATTAGAACATAAAGCTTATTGGGCAGTGAAAGAACTTAATAGAGATTTTAAACTTGCTGGTAAGAAAAGATTGCTTGACTTGAGTTCTTTAGATGAGTGGAGAAGTGAGGCTTATGAAAATTCTAGACTCTTTAAAGAAAATGTTAAAAAATGGCATGATAGGAGAATTCTTAAGAGAGAGTTCCATGTTGGTGAGAAAGTTCTATTGTATAGGTCTCGTCTCAGATTTTTTGCAGGAAGTTTACTCTCAAAATGGGAAGGACCCTTTATTATTTAAGAGGTATATCATTCATGTGCAATAAAAAATTCCTCATTGAGGGATAACACTACGAAAGTGGTGAATGGTCAAAGGCTCAAACATTATATTTCTGGAGATTCTCATAATGAAGATATTGATATTATTAAAGTGGTCACTCCGGAAGAATTTATTAAAGACCAAATCCAGGAATTTGTAGAGTCCGTTTCCAAATAGGTAACAGTTTTAGTAAGAAAAAGTTCGTGAAAAACTTTCCAAATTAAATTTTTGTAGTGTTTATTTAATATGGCAGATCATCAGTTGAAAAAGGGATGGAAACAGAGTCCGGAGGGCTCACACCACCCCTGGGCACGGGCCCACCTGGCCACGCCACCAGGTGGTGTGCCCACCTCGGAGCTCATTTCTGACCCGTTTTCTCCCAGTACCTTCTTTTTGTCATTAAACTTTGTGATATATAATCCCCCGGATCCCCCGAGGTATGTATACCATTTTCTCTTTGTTTTTCGTTTCGATCTGTTTCTGTCAGGCAAAATTCTCAGTTTTGGAGCTTCCATGTCTTCCTCTGGATCTCCCAAGGAAGATTCCTCTGTGACATCCTCAACCCATACATGAATGAGATGAAGATCCATCCCAAGGAGTTATTTCTCAAGGATGGGAAGGTACATATAAAAGAGGTTTGGGGCCCTAAAGGAGAAGGCAGTCTGGAGGATAAGATGGAAGCGCTAGAGCAAGAAGTCTTTAGGTACAATAAGATTGTAGAACGCGAAGTGGAAATCATCCATAAGATAAGTTCAGAACTCATCGCCGAGCACAAGGAGACTGCCAAGCTTTGGGATGATATTCTCTCGCTCCATTAGACCACCAACCAATTACAAGCACAACTCTACGACATGCAAAACCAAAACTGTGAGTATGAGGATAGGTTTAAACGCATAAGTTCTGTTGCTAGTTTCAGGATATTGGAAACCAAGTCGTCCTTTGTTGATGGGGAGCCTTTACCTTGGAAGTCTGATGATGATAAGAAAACACCATCACCACCGAAGGAGTAATTCGTCATGAGGTTTTGGCATCCCCTTGGTTTGCTCCAAGCCTGGAGGAGTGCCACGGTATCACATCATTATCTTTTATCTTTTTACCTTTTTATTAGGGTCATATAATGAGTAGAGAAGTTATCATATAGGATGGTTTGTAGTGTGGAAGTATCTCTCCTTTAGTTGGTTATCTATGTATCCCTTGTTGTGAGTTGCCGTTATGGAATATTAATGAGAAGTTTTATCATTTACTTTTTGCACATCTCATTTTAGTTTGCAATTTCTATTATATGATTGATCTTGTTGTTAGTATTGGTATCACTTTCGGAGCATCAAGTAAGTTGGTTTTGGCAAACTTAGCTTTGGTCAGTAGCAACAATATTTTGAGGTTTGAGTAGAAAAGAGAAAAAGTACTTGTAGATATATTATTTCATTATCTTTCTTTCTTTATTGGCTCATAAGCTTAGTATTCTCAAGTTAAGATTGTTTCTTATTCCAAGGAAGATTGCATGATTGTTTCGATCACATGTATGTTTGCTTGTTTCACTCAACTCTTATGCTTGCTACCCAGCCTTGCTAGCCAAAAACCTGTACTGAGAGGGAATGCTTCTCGTGCATCCAAACATTGAACCAAAACCTATGCCATTTGTGTCCACCATATCAACCTATTAGCATCATTGCTATTCAAAGTAAATTCTCAAGTTCTATCTATCTTCCAAGTTAAAAAAATTGTTATGAGAAAATTAGTTAGTAAAGCTCTCATGAACTTGATGGCACATTTTATTTCTTGCATTTAATAAACCTGAACCATTGTGACTATCTTATGATGCTTATATGCTTGCAAACTGTAAGTTGGGAGTTAGCAAAACCATGATGTCATGGGGTACGCTTTCGGCATTGCACTTATTTATTCAGTTGATATCATGATCTTTTGTTTATGGACGTCGGCGGTGTGAAATAAGATGGGAGTTTGTAAGTCCATGGAGTTTGTATATGTGTTAGAGAAACGCCTAGGCGGCTAGCCTAAGCCATGCCTAATCATGGTGGAAAATTGCAGTGAAACCATAGTGGCATTCTGTGAAGCATCCTCAATAAAAACTATGCAAATAGTAAATAAAATGATCGCTGAGATGCTCACTGTTTGTTGCCTTCATTTTGATATGGGATAGCTCCTGTGTCATGGGGCAAGGGGTACCCCGTTGGCGGTTCTCTATGATACACATATACTTACAATGACAAGAACTTGCATGTGACCAAAGTTGAGTAGCATGAGGTCTCGGTACTCGTAATCAAGGGACATGAGATTTTCAAACTATGATTTGTCAAGCATATAACCTATATTTGCCCTCACATTAACCTTAATCACTTCAAGATGCTTGTGATAGGGGCAATGAGAGATCAAAGCTAGTAAGTACCATAATTTTTGGAAGATTTATAAAACTTGTTAATCCATGCTTCCCTCTGCAAAGGGCCTATCTTTTACTTTTATGTTTAGCCAGTAAACCTATTCCTCTCTATCTTAAGCAAGAATTTGATTTGTTGTGATTCAATCATCCATATGTTGATTTATTCAATCTTTTTTATGTTCCTTGTTTTGCACAATGCTCTTATCCGAATGAATATAACTTGGAAAGCTATCATTGTTGGTGAAAATACCGTTATGTTTGAGCAAGAGACTCCTGTAATACAAGCTTCATTATAAGACTTTGCTCAAAAATAAGTATGATTTGTTAATTGTTCTCTGACAATGAACAAATTTTGCCATTACCAATTATGATTTTCTTTGTGCACCTTTATTGTGACTCCCTTACTCACTGCAAGTTGAGTTATATAAGAGTGAGTTGCTTTCTATTATGATCTGTGTATTGATAAATGTGATGCTTCTTATCCGTATTCTCTTTATTAACACTTCACTCCATAAACCTGTGGTCATGTTTACTGAGTTCAGTTTTTTGTTGGGTACAAGCGAGTTCTAAGCTTGGGTGGAGTTGATTCATCCATTTTGCATCACTATTTTATATCATAATTTACTGTTATTCATTGATATATTTCATATTTAGAGATGATACTTATGTTATTTCATCTATTTTGCATGATTGGTGATTTTTCGAGAATTAACTGCCAGAGTTAGAATTCCGCTAGAAAAAGCGCTGTCTCGATGCAATATTTCTGAAGACCAGAAAATATACAGAAACTCCTATTTTTCCAGAAGACGAATATAGCCAAAAGGAGGAGTGGAGATGGGCCACAGAGGGCCCACACCACGCGGGTCCCCCTAGGCCACGCGACCAGGTGGTGTGGCCACCCTGGCCCACCTCTAGCATCACCCCTTCGTGTATAACTTCATCCGAAAAACCTAAGACTGGGGGAGCCATCACAGAAATATTCCGTAGCCTCTACGGGGCGAAAACTACAGAGAGAGAAAGAGCTCTCCGGTAGGCAGAAATCTGCCAGGGAAATTCCTTCCTAGAGAGGGGAGATCATCGCCATCAACACCGTCATCGAGCTAGGCTTCATCAGGATCATCATCATCGTCATCATAATCACCACCAGCACCATACCACCACGCCATACCGCTATAACAATTGGGTTGAATCTTGTGTAGTTCATAGGGGAAACTTTCCAGGTGTTGATTACTTGTTGTTACTTATCATTATTTCATCTCTGATCTTGATCCATATGATGTCTTGTGAGTAGTTTGTTTAGTTCTTGGGGACATGGGAGAAGTCATGTTGTTAGTAGTGGAATTATGTTGAGTAATATTTAATGGTTTGATATTTAAGTTTTGGTGCTATTCTTCTAGTGATGTCATATGAACATCGACTACATGATACTTCACCTTTATGGGCCTAGGAGAATGCATTGTGTATTTGGCTACTAATTGTGGGGTTGCCGGATTGATAGAAACCTAAACCCCTATTAGGAAACCAATACATAAGGGGGTGTAGGATCTCAGAGTTTAATGTTGTGGTTAGATTTTTATCTTAATTACTTTCTTGTAGTTGCGGATTCTTACAAGGAGTATAATTACAAGTATGTATTAGTCCAAGTTGGGGTAGTACATTAGCATAAGTTTACCCACATAACACTTATCCAACCAATGAAGATTAATCGACTATATGAAGCGAAAGAACTTGACAATATTCCCATGTGTCCTCGAGAATGTTTGGTCATCTTAAGTAATACAACCAGCTTGTCCTTTGCTGAATAAAGGATTGGGCCACTTGCTGCAATTATTATTATTGTCTTTTATTTACTCACACTTTATTTACCTGCATTACCAAAAAAAAACCTAAAAATCCGTTTGCTAGTATTTACAGCGAATCCTTGATCCAAACCGCTTGTCAACACCTTCTGCTCCTTGTTGGGTTCGAAACTCTTATTTATCGAAAGTACTATGATACACCCCCTATACTTGTGGGTCATCACTTGGGAATTTTTAGTTGCCTATGGAGGTCACACATAGGCATTGAGGTGAGAAGGAGGTATGCACACAAAAGCAGACTTGATTGTCAATTTTGCTTGCTCCAATAATCGAGTGTTCCGAGAAAAAGACAATGAATCAGTCAGTATGAAATGTTCATCGGTATGTCAAGTGCCACTGGATATGAACTAGGAATCTGTCGATATTTTTGTTTCTTATTCTGTACTGCTAATCTTTCAAATGCTAGTGAATCTATCAAATGTGTTGTTGCTATTACTAAAGTATTTTTTTAGAACTAATAGTGATGTACTGGTACTTGTTTAGATCAAGCGCAGTAGATGGTCTTGCTCTTCTTTTGGAACAACATGGCCACAATATGGTCTCTCTTTCCATTTGAATTATGGCCTTTCTACATCTACCGAATTTCAATGTCTAGATTGTTAAATCTATAAATTCTTTTGATCATTATCTATACTGCTAAATCGGTCACTTTGAAATGTTGTTTAATATGTCAAGTGCCACTGATTAAGTAATGGGAATTTGTTGATATTTTCTGTTTTATTCCATACTGCCGAATATTTCAAATGCTACTGAATCTGTCAAATGTTCTATCATTTTTATTATTAAAGTATTTTGTAGAACTAGTACTGATGTATTGGTACATGTTTAGATCAAGGGAAGTAGATGGCCGGTCGTGCTTTTCTTTTGAAATATGGCCTTGTCACAATCTAGATGAGGCTTTGGCATTTTGGGTTGCATATATGTTGGTCACACTGGCATTGATGTAAGAGCGAGGTATGCACAGAAAAGCAGTCTTGATCGTCAATTTTGCATGCTCCAATGATGGAGTCTGTTCGGAGAAAAGGGCAAACTGAATCAAGAACTGATTATCTATGTACTGCTATTCAATTTCAGTGTTTGTATTGCTGAATCGGCCACTTTGAAATGTTGTTGAACATGTTAAGTGCAGCTGATTACAAACTGGGTATTTGTCGATATTTTTATTTCTTATTTTGTACTGCTGAATGTTTCAAATGCTAGTAAGAATAGAAGTTCCTGGCTTAAGGTAGTTCTGAGTATTTTGCATGGAGTTCTTCCTCTACTTATCTATTTTACGGTAATAACCATATACTGGTACTTGTTCAGATCGACCTATCGAGTGCAGAATATGGTCTCACTTTTCTTTTGAATCAGGCCTTGCTAAATCTATCAATTCTTATGGTTATTGTCTATGTACTACTAATCGGTCAGTTTGTGATGCTGCTAAGTCAGTCAAGTGCTGCTGAATATGAACTGGCAATCTATCGATATTTTTTCGGTGTTATTTTGTACTGCTGAATCTATGAAATGTTCTGTTGTTACTACTAGTAAAATATTTTGACAACTAACTGTGATGTAATTGGAGTACTTGTTTAGATCAAGCGCAGTAGATTGTCTTGCTTTTCTTTTGAAAATTAGCATTGTCACAATTATCTAGATGCGTCTTGGGCATTTTGGGATGCATATAGGGGTCACACAGGCATTGGCGTAAGGAGGAGGTATTCACACAAAAGTAGACTTGATCGTCAGTTTTGCTTGCTCCAATGATCGATTCTGTTCGGAGAACAGGGCAAACTGATCATACACCAAGGTTTTTTTTAGCTGGAACAAGAACCAATTCTCTTTGTACTGCTATTGAATTTCAAGCAGGAAAGCTACTGAACCTCTCAATTGTTCTGTCCTTGCTAGTACTAAAGAATTTTGTGGAACTAATACTGATGTACCGGTACTTGTTTAAATCAATGGAAGTAGATAGTCTTGATTTTGTTTTGAAACATGGCCTTGGCACAATCTAGATGAGACTTAGGCATTTTGGGTAGCATAGGAGGGTCGCACAGGCATTTGATGTGAGAAGAAGGTACTCGAAGTAGACTTGATCGTCGGTTTTGCATGCTCCAATGGTCGGGTGTGTTTGGAGAAAAGAGAAAACTGATCGGGTGACAAGGTTTTAAGAGCTGAAACAAGAACTAGTTCTCTCTATACTACTATTGTATTTCAGTGTCTATTGCTGAATCGCTCACTTTGAAATGTTGCTAAATTGTTCAAGTGCTACTAAATATGAACTGTGAATCTGTCGATAATTTTTCCATCATATGCTGTTGTCACATCCCAAAATTTTCCAAATTTCGAAATGTGAAAAATAAACAAACAAAAGAAACAAATGTTGAAATTTAGGGGGAAAAGAAACTTTTGCTTCTAAATGGAAACATAAAAACCTTACTTGAACAAAAATTTGAATGAAAAGAGCAACAAACAAATTTTCAAACCAATCACATGCATTCATGCATAGAATGTATCTTGATTTTGAGAACTTGGAAAAGTTAAACCAAAAACCTAAACCCTAATAAAAGAAATTATCATCAAGATCACTCCAAGACTATGGCTTTGTTCCATATAAAAATTTAGCAACAAACATTCCTAACTGATCAATAAATGGTAAACAAAAATATTTCAAAACCATGGGAATTGGTTTCACTCCATTTGGAGCCATGGATACAAACTTATGATTTTTATAAGATAAAATAAAATATTCCAAGGCTAATAAAGCTCATAGCTAAAATCCATACCAAAAATTGTGAACAAAGTAATCCTAAAAGTTTTTAAAATATAAATAAATATTAAATAAAATTATACAAATTGGAATCTGTCACATCCCAAAATTCTCCTATTTTTGGAATGTGAAATAAATAAATAAGTTTGATTGATTGTTTGACTATGTTGAAAATTCTCAAAGAGAAGAAACTTTTTGAATAGAAAATCCTCTCAACCTTGAATTCAAAATCTTATATTCTTTTGTTATGACCTAAGTAGCCATATAGGCAAAAGGGCATGGATTGATTATGGATTGTAGAATTGGTGTGAAATATTTCAAAATGAAAATCATGAAGCATTCATAAGCATTTCATTACATCCATGCAAAGATCTCACAAACATAATTCAAATCCTGGTATCTAAATCCTATAGTTGGTTCGCCCAAATGTTTCTAAAGGTAATTAAATTGGTTTTATAAAAACCCATTGTTGCTAAGGCATCGATTATTGATAATTATAGCCTAAAAAAATCCAATTAATATTACAAAATTTTATAAACAAAATTGAGCTCATTTGGAGCTATTATGAAAAAGTTATGGAATAAATACAAACAAATAAAGATATAAATAAAATATAATATACAACGATTTATAAATCCACTACTTACAAACTAGTAAAAAGATTACAAATATAATCCTACAATCATCTATTCGATTTTAGAAAATTTTAGAAACAAGAATCATGTCATTTGGAGTTCGTATGCAAAAGATATGAGGGAAACAAGTAAATAGAAAAAGAAAAAGGAAATAAACCTAAGCGGGCCGGCCCACCCGGACCGACCGGACCGAGCCAGCCGGCTGGACGCGCGTACGTTGACTCCCAGGTTTGCTTTAAAAAGCGTGCAAAATCTGTTTTGTCAAACCTATCTCTATTCAAACTCTTATAACTTTTTATCTACAACTCTAAATCGACTTCCGTTTGTTTCTACTTGTTCTATACTCCAAGACCTATCTCTACACCATCCTAAACATCCATATAAATTCATGGAGCCACATCTATACGAGTTTCTCTCCTCGAAATCCCGAATCTACACATGCCTGAATCTTATTTTGCTTTTTAACCCGTCTAGACTTCGTTGTTTGCCTTCGACCAAAAAACGAAAGTTGTAGAACTCGTCGAAATATTTCAATCCCGACAAACCTCACCTCTTTTCATCCACCACAGCCGAAGAATTTCGTATCGCAATATTTCAGATCTGACGGTGTAAATCCAAGATGTACTCGCGCTCGTTCCTTCAAATCCAAATTCCTTTGGTGAGAAGGTAGGAATAATGATTCCCCACAACTTTCATATTCTATGTTTTTCAATTTGACCTACGGATTTCTCTCTCTAACACAGATCTATTTCTTGTCTATTCTGAGCCAAAATCGGGTCAATCTCTTCTTCTAGCCACCGGATCCTATCAAGACGGTCGAGATCCAATCAAACCGGTGCGTGCCATGTCGTCATTCCGGTCAGCTTTCTCATCAATACCATGTCATCGTTAGGTCAGCATTTAGTCCCAGTCAGCATGCAAAGTCAATCTGTCCAGTCAGCATGCAAAGTCAATCTGTCCAGTCAGCAAAATATTCTCTAAAATATTCCATTCGAATTTAAAATTGTACATTATAGATCTAACTTGTAAAATTCATTAGAAATTCATACCACGTCCAAAAATTGAGTATAATATATCAAATTGAAGATAATTTTACATAGAATCATCTTATTAGAATAGATCCAACTTTTACTGTACGTGGTTACTGCAGTAATTTAATTAGTTTTAATGGTCTTTTAGGTTAATAAATTCATAGAAAATTATGTGTAACTCCGAAAAATATGAACAATATATCAAATTGAAGCTACTGTAATGTACATTAATAATATCTGGTTGGATACAGCCTTTGCAGATTATTTACCCCGTAGTGGTTTAATTAGTTTTAATGGCTTTATAAATCATTAAATTCATAGTAAATTATTTGCATATCACAAAAATATAAATAATATACTGATGGAAAGCTAGTTCCATGTAGATCATTAATATACAAATGGTTCAGGCAAATACTGTAAGGTTTTGCAGTAATTAACTAAATGGTTTAATGGCTTAGTTAGAGTAATAAATTCATAAGAAAATAAATACTATTCAGAAAATTACAAATAATATGTCCCTGAAATCACAATTCCGTGGAGATTACAGATATAATTTTAGTTTGATTTTTAGACAATAGAAACTATATGAATCATTTAAAACCCATTAAACACTATTTAAATCATACAAAAAGATCTTTAACTCCGATTAGGGTGAATCCAACGCCTACTGGTTCGTATTAATGTCCTCTATCCAGTAAACCCAAGAAACAAATTTAATTTGACAGTTAGAACAGGCGTTATAATAGAACTATTAAAAACCCTATATTGGCAAGTAATTATTAATAACAAGTACTCCATTGCATTAATTGGCCTCTTGCATGCATCATATAGTTCAATATTGTTTAGAGAACTAAAGTAACAACCATTGTGACTTATTAAATTTTCATGCATGCATTTGTTGTATTTGTTTGATCTCTATGTGCTATTGTTTATGTTGTATGCAATTGTTTGATCGATAGATTGCGGGGAGTGCAACGTGTGTGATTGCAACTACTATGATTGCAAGTAGTGTGGTTATGACGAGTACAACCATTATATCTATGAGGATTGTGAGGATTATCTAATTGACTACATCTACAACAAAGGCAAGTGGTGCTATCTTGGTCATAAATGTCCTACTGTTTGCCTATGCATTGTAGATGTTTTTGTAGAATTGCATATGAAGGAATTGATGTGTATATGCTATGCTATGTCCCATATTATTCCCTTGCATTCCTTGTTTATGAGCCACCGTTGGTAGATGTTCTTAGCCATGCTATGATGAACGAGGGCTGGGTTACATCACTGATGTTGATTCTAAATGTGTTGGTTTGCAAAGACTAAAACAACTTAATCAATGAATCTCCTGGGTGTGATGGGATTGATAATTTTTGGTGGTATCATTGCGGAAAGGCACCCAGGACACTGAGAAAGGATTGGTTTCTTTATTTGGTAACTTAAGTGTACAACCATGTGCCAATAATGTAATGGGCGGTTGGTTGAACTCACTAGGTTATGGTAACTCGAACCCACTTATCCAGAGATGTAGATAATGTAGGTTGGACCGGTGCGTGTCGGATTTGGGGAGCTACTTCCCGAACGGTTCCTTCTTGGACTTCTCCCTATCATCACCCCATATGAGAGTGGTGGTACAAGCTGGGCTGGCCAAGTCACATGGGTAAAGTGTACTAACCCCTGCAGGGTGTATAAACTAAGTGCTTAGCCGTGTCCCCGGTTATGGACAATTTGAGCGGCCTAATACTAATGCTATGATATTTATCACTCATCCTTATTTCTTAATTACTTAAAACTTGTTGGGTGAACATAATTGGGTAGGAGCACATGGGAGTGAACCAGAGTGTCCTATTTATCGTATTGGAAAACTACTTTGTTACAAATGTTAGGATAAAACTGTTTGTTTATGCAAATGAGCCTGAACTCCACTTGGCCAAATAAGCATGTAGTTGATAGATATGTTGTTAACCACTTTAGCCTACTTGCCATACATTCAGTGTATTGACCATTCGTGGCTGCAACGTTTCATGTTGCAGGTTGTATCGTATCTGAGTGATCGTTCATAGGTCGCGAGACTCCACTCAATAATTGTTCGCCTGTGGCACATTTGGAGGATGGAGATCTACCTTGTATTCATTTTCCGCTGTATACTTGAATAAATAATGTAAATTCTGGATCATATTCGTTGTATTTATGATGCACAGTTATATTTGGTATCATTTTGTACTGTGTGTGCCAGTGAACCGATCCAGGGATTGGCACTATACACATGAACTCAGCCTTATCAGGCGAGGGTGTTACAAGATGGTATCAGAGCTGTGTGTTGACTGTAGGATCGTGACCTTAGAAATGGATTAGCAATAGAAGACCTCTATTAGGAGAACTATCATATTTTATACTTATTAGAGTTCTTATATTCCTTGTCTATCATTTTCCAACACCTCTCCTTGTTCAAACTTGTAGATGTCCATTCATTTGATTAGTAGAAGAAGTGATCTACCATAAAAACTACAAGAATTGAAAAATGTTATTAGTAGTTTTCTATAAAGCAAATCACTATATGAGAGTTGGCCTACAAGTAAAGAACAAATAACATGACATAAATGAACATCTCACCAAGTTTGGGTAGGTCTGGACCACCATATTTTATCTCTTTAGGAGATCATCGCTATCGTGTTAGCATATTGTTCTTACCAACTTATGTGGTATGACAATATAGGTTGCTTGCTTGTTTGTACTGAACCATATCGTGTGGTGACTTGTTTAGGATCTGTTGTTTTGAAACTCTAAAGTTGCTGGAGTTTTCGTGTGGTTTTAAGATTATTTTAATGGTGTGAATTGATTGAAATTCGTGGAATTACTGCTACAGTTTTCTGCCTGACCTGTTGTACCGCGAGATTTTTCATATTTTATTGGCAACTCAGAAAAATCTTAAAAAATAGGATCTAGATCTACCTTGTATTCGTTTTCCACCGTGTACTTGAATAAATAATGTAAATTCTGGATCATATTCGTTGTATTTATGATGCACAGTTATATTTGGTATCATTTTGTACTGTGTGTTCCAGTGAACCGATCCAGGGATTGGCACTATACACATGAACTCAGCCTTATCAGGCGAGGGTGTTACATAATCACTAATTTTAGAACTATAAATAAAAAGATATGAATTTTATAAGACAAAGAAATAAATAAAAAATAAATAAATAAGAATAATTGCTAAGAAAATTTAAACCATGGCCAAATACATAAGTAAATGGCATAAAAGTTTATTAAATAATATAAAATGATAAATGTTTATTTAAATAAAATTATATGGGCTTATGAACGATATTAAAATTTTATTTAAATAAATGCCAAGGTGCAACACTCAAATTTAAATGATTAATAAATCATGAAAATATTTGAAAATGGACTAAATAACCAACTTATCTTATGTGTGAAATATTCTGAAAAGTTTGGTAAAGATTTAAATCAATTTGGAGTTGAAATCAAATTGATTTGAAAAAAACAGAAAACAGAAAAAGAAAAGGGAAAACATTTGAAGGAAAAAAAGGGAAACTAACACAACCGAGCAACCCTAGCCCAACACAGCCCATCTAGCCCACCCGGACACCCCCTCTCCCCTCTACTTACTTTCTCACCCGCGCGTCCACCCACATACCCACTGACCAGCCGGCCCCACTGCCACCTCAGCATCGTCGTCTCCATCGCGTTGAACACGCCCCCTCTCTCTGCCGTTTCTGCACGGAATTGATTTTCTTAAATTGGCGTAACTGCGTGCGTGATTCTCTGCCCCGGCCTCGCCCTCTTAACCACCCCTCCCTCCTCTTTGTTCCCCATATTTCCCCACACCAGAGAGCCCCCAGGCTGCCCGTAATCGAGCTTGCGCCGCCGCAGCACCGACGCACTCCGGCCACAATTTCGGTGAGCACAGACCTCCTCATGCCCTCTGGTTCACGCTAGCTTGATTGCCATCATCGTGCGCATCTACTAACACTAGCCTCTTTCCTTCTTGTACACCAGACGCTCACCAAGAACATCGCCTGCAAGCGACCGACGCCGAGCGCAACTTCGGTGACGATATTTGGTGAGTCCCGTGCGCGCCTTGCCCTCTAGTTCTTGCTACCATACTCGCCATCATCTTGCGCTTATTCTGACCCTCACTGTTCACTAGCTCGTGGCCTGTAGGCTCGCCTCTATCAACATCTGAGCGCTCCTGACGATGGCCGCAACTCCGATGAGGAATCGCCGCCGCACCCGTGCTCCCCGGCCTCGCCCACGACCATGTTGAGCATCGCCACGTCCCTGCGACACTGGTCAGCCTCTGTACCCCCTCCCTTGCTCTCTGGTCTGGCCAGAGCATCGCCATCTGGCGCGTCGCTGCCGTGCTTGCCATGGGCGCCGCTAGTTTAGGGTCGAGTAGATGTGATCCACTAGATCTAGATCCAGTGGCTACGATTAGAAGCTAGCCGAAGCGGTAAGCTCAGGTCTAAGCCGTGCGATTTAGTTAGATCTAACGGACCATGATCCATGATCCGCGTGAAGTGGTACCAGCCAGTCAGACAGCGCCACGTGGCTAGGCTTTTGATTTAAAATCCAGAATTTTGATCTATTAGATGTTTGAACTTGTAAAATCAATAACTTTTGTTCTGTTTATCGAAAAAATACAAATTTTATATCAATAGATTCAGAAAAATGAGACCTTTGCACCTATGGCCTTACGTTGGTCATTTGCTTCTGAAAAATTAGAGTTTTATGCAGAGACTTGTTTAGGGCTATTTGAGTATAAAAATTGTTCTAAAAATTATTCTTGAGTGAAACCTGTTGCAAATGGTTTTGTTTTGAACCCTCTGACGATAAACACTAACACTTGAAATTAAAAATATTTTTTGTTGACACTATAGTTATTCCTTTGAATAAAAGCTTTTCTAACAAAACGAAAATGATTTAAATGTCTTATTTTCACTAACTTGGTTTCAAATGAAATTCCTCTTGTATTAAAGACCAGTTGGTGTTTTGTAATGTTTAGAGCCTTGTTACAAACAACTTTTTCAATAAAATAACCTTTTGCATGCTTGCATGCATTTCCTTGTTTTCTTGTTTTTGTTTTGTTAATTTTTGTGTTATAGTTTTGAGTGTGTGCTTTTGCTTGATTGTATTGTAGTAGACTTTGAGGAGTGTGACAATTGCAAGATCAAGGAGAGTACCTAGATTTTCTACTAAAAAGGCAAGTGATACTTTGGTCATCAAAATTCCTATATTTTCAATATTGCATTAGTGATATTTTTGCAGTATGCATGATAGGACTATTTTGTATAATTCTATGTTGTGGTAGATCCCATAGAGTATATCTTGGTAGGAATTTTACTAAGTTAAGATACATGTTATGCTAGTATGCTTAGCCTAGCTATTAGAATTCAAGGGTGGGAATTCATGTTTTGATATTATGGAAAATTTATGCTTATGTGTTTTTGACTAAGAAAACAATTTGTTAATGAAACACCTGGGTGGAATTGGTCATTGCATGGATGGATTTTTGTTGAGTGGTTACCCAGGGCCCATTTCTATGGTTTACCCTGGTGTATCTCACCTGTGGATGGCCACCCAGGAACAAAGAGATTGAGATGTTCAGTGTTGAGAAGCTTCTAGTGCAACCACATGGCATATGGGCTCTTCCTTGACCAACTAGGTTGCAAGAACTCAGCCATATGGACAGTTGGTGGTAGTGATGATAGGATGGAATGCGTCCATTGTGGTCTGAAGGATTTCTTCTGAAAAGTCTCGTCTCGATGCATGTTGAGTCTTGTGGAGAAAGTGCACCACCTCTCTAGAGGGTATAAACTAAGTACTTAGCCGTGTCCCCGGTAATGGACATTTTGAGCCTTAATGACATTGGAATGATCAAGAATCTCCTCATCCCAATTTCTCTAAGTAAGACTTGTTGGGTGAACAAGGGTAGCACCTAGTGTGTATCTAGTGTGCCATGTTTGATGAAGTGTTTTGAAAAGAGAAAACTATTTTACAAAGGATAGGGAAAAACTTATTTTATGCAAAGGAGACAGCTGACCACAGCCAAGGGAAATTTGAGAAATGAGCCCATGGAGAATATCCTATGGAGTATAGCCCATGTAGAATTTGGCCTTTTAGCAAACTCTTTTTAATTCGGCCTTTTGGGTATTGCCCCCCACTTCTCAATATTTTTAAAGAAACTCTGCCTGCTGACTTTTTTACAGCATCTGCATTTTTTAGTTTAGCTGCTAGGAGAGCCGCCTTATTATTTGATGGGAGATAAAAATGTTCAAGAAGTCTTTTTAAGGAGACAAATCAATAATTTATAATAGCAAGGCTTAACAATTCTATTCAATTAGCTTTTTCTGCCGTAGTGGCAAGATACCCAGTCAACCGGTGGTGAGGTCTCGAGTTCGAATCCTAGGCAATTTTTGTTAATATATAGCTACTTTTTGTACTCTCAGGCTAACATCTTGGACCCGGATAAACTGCTCCTGCATCTAGCAATGTTGCCAAGATCAGGTCGGCGGACTCGACCTGAAAAATAGTCCAACATATATACAGACATTTAATTTAAATAGAGGTTGACATGTGGTACCCAGCATGGAAACGTTTAATTCAAATAGTGGCTAACATGTGGGACCCAGATAAACTGCTGCTGCATCTCGCAATATTGGCAAGGTCAGGACGGCGGACTCGACCCAAAAAACAGTACAACATATATACACATGTTTAATTCAAACAGAGGTTGACATATGGGACCCATCATGGACACGTTCAATTCAAATAGTGGCTGACATGTGGGACCAAGCATAGACACGTTTCCTACACAAAGAAGGATGCAATGTGGGATCCAACATAGACACGTTTCCTGTACATAGAAGGCTAACATGTGGGACCCAGCATCGCAGTTGTCAACACCCGGATTTTTAATCCCAGATGCCTGTTATGCCATACATCGCAATCCCAGGATTACCATTTTTGCGAGACATAACAAAATTGGATACCATAGTACATCATCCATTACAAACCGTACATAAGTTCTTACACAAATAGGGATCTCATGATCCAGTTCTTAATACAACTTCAAGCAGCGGAATACGTAATAATAACGGTAGCATAGGCGAAGCTCCATCTTCGGGGTCACAGGCAATGCTGACGATGGGAGATGATCCTAGTTGTCGTAACCTTCCTGGGGTCCATTCTCCAGGTACTCATCTTCATAGTCTGGCCACGGGAATAGCCAGGGACAAAGCCATGAGTACTCTTTAAGTACTCGCAAACTAATACTAACAAGTGAAAGAGGTTTTTGATAATAGGACACTAGGCTCTAGGGTTGTTTTGCAAAAGCCAGGTTTATCTCTACTTTGGATACTACGAATGCTAGTTAAGGTTTTATAACACCTAAGTGGGAACTTGTATCTCATGCCACAACCCTGTTGTGGTCAAGTCAAAGTCTCAGTTCATTTCACAAGTCATTTTGAAAAGTCTGACGGGGGAACAATATGGCCACTCCAACTGTCCATAACCGCAGACGCGGCTATTCGAATAGTTTGACACTCTGCAGAGATTGTACACTTTCACCACAACATTCGATACATCCGTCAGGAAAAAATCCTGAGTTCACCATACTCAGTATGTGGATAATCAATCCTAACCTTTCAATTACACGCCCTAGTATAAGCACCTCTCCTGTGAGTTTGGCCTCCCAACCATGACCAACTGTCATCTTGGGTACTGCACAGGTGGACAATCTTCACAAGGTAGCCTCATCTCAGACCTTGGTCGTGAGGGAACCAATACTAAGGTATATAAGTTTCTAGTCAAGCCCTATCGAATCTTCGGGTATTGTGGTTGTACGATAAAATTGGAATGGTATCGCATCCAGACAACCATCAGTTTTATAAAGGGCTAAGGCTCATGCCTCAACATTTTCATAACCAAATCATCTGGTGTTCGGAAACACATGTCAAAACATCTCAGTAGAATGATCCATCATTCTAAGGTTTTCATAACCATTTTCACCAAGTATTCCCATCTAATGTTGATCAAGTTTTACGCTTAGCACTAGCATCTACAATTGGGGGTAAGTACTAATATGGGGTGGTAAACTAGTGGAGTTTCAACTAAGTTCAAATCTCATGCCCTGGGATGACATCAAGATTATCTAGCTTAGGCCAAATTTTATGCTCTTTATGCAACCTTCAAGTATCCTTCTAGTATCTACCATTTATTCCAGTAAACTCTAAGTAAGAGCTTTGATAAAGAAATAAAGTAATAAACTTGCAAATAAAACTAGGATTGGTTTATCAAGTGGTTATGATCATATATGCTTTAAGGCATATAGTGGCATGGTAGTAAGCAAGTAGTAGCTTGCATAGGTCAACTTGATTAGTAAGGCTTGCAAGTATTGGCTTGCACAATATCAGTATAAGCTTGCCTTGTGTAGAGCAGTGGTTGAAGTTCTCCTCGGCTTCTTCTTCGTAGTATCCTCCTTCCTCCTCGTATCCTTGGTCGGTACTAGCGTCTATAAATAAATGCGATGTACACAATCACCAAACAATACTTAACTACTTGCAATCATCACACAAAAGGGTCCTATAGATGATCTAGCATTATCAATAACATTACAAGATTAAAGTTTGGTTTAATTCCTTTTATTTTTAGAAAAGTAATTTCTACTCATTGAAAAACTACTTAAGATTTAATATTCTCCAAACCAAACATGGGATCATGTTGACACATGTCATCACCACATATTTTAGTTCATGGGAATGTGATTTAAAGTGGTGTCACAATTTAATAAGGTTTTACCCTTTTATTTTAATTAATTAAAGTGGCTAGAAATGCCTATGGGGCATTCTTTTATTACTTGGACATTATTTCTGTAAGTAAACCTATATATTTTTATATATTCTGAAAGGTATGGTTAAATGTGATTTTTGAGAGTTGGAATCAACTCAAAAGCTATTATGATTTTAATTTGAAAAATGTTTGAATGCCGAAAAGCTTTTGCCTTGTTATTCTTACCATGGATGATCTACAGATCCAAATGACTTGAATCCAACGGGCTTGGATTCAGCATTCCCAAACCTTTCTAACAAAATTGGTTTCATTCAATTTGGTTCACTGAATCGACCTGGGTTGATTTTTGAAACTCGATACAGAAGTGTGTTTGAACTAAAAAGGAAAAGGTTAAATTCAAATAACTGGGCTACACGGGAAAGGTTAACGGGCTGGCCTGCTAAGCTCAGCGCTTCCGCGGGCTGCATAAGTGGCTGTCCCCACGCGTTAGTGAGACAGGGGGTGCGAAGCAGTATGGGGCGATGTGGTGCGTTCGATCTGGTTCTAATCCAACGACTGAGGGTCATCGTTGACGTTGGGCAATGCCAGCGAGACAGAAACCTAGCGCGGCCAGTGGGGGTTGTTGGGGGATCACCGGGGTTCAGGCGAGGGTCGGCGAGGCGGGCGAACGACGAAGTCGACAACGGCGGTTCTCCTGGTACCGGCAGCTTCTCCTGGGGCGGCTCCAATCGCTGGCTCCCTTCTTCTCCAGCAGCGGCGGGCTCCGGTGAAATTCCGGCGAAGTGCTTCTCGCCTTGCTCCGTGAATTGGGTGGAATGGTCAGTGAGGAGAGGGTAGTGAGATGGTGTGCTCAATTCGGCTGGGGTGGCCTCTATTTATAGTGGAGCAAGGGGACCGACGGGGCGCAAGGTGAGCTCGTCGTGGTCGACGATACAGACGGCTATTGGTGTGGGCGACGGTAGGGGGCGGTGCGGTGCTCCCTGGCGATGCTCAACGACACGGTGGAGAGACGTGGGGCGGTGCGGTTTGGTCGGAACGCGACGGTGCTCTGCGCGTGCCCGACGAGAATTTAATGGCGCACAGCGCGCGTGGTCCGCGTGGCAGCGAACAAGCGTGTCTGCGGGGTTGCTGGGACGGTGGTGATCACGTATGCACGCGGCGAGGGCGGCGCATGGTCTGTGGGCGTTGGTCGAGCGTGGCGCACGGGGCGTGCTCTCGGCATGGTTGCTGGTGAGGTTGGCATGGTCCGTGCGCGTGGTCCAGTGGCTGGCAGGGTTTGAGCGGTGGACAGGGAGTGGCGGTGGAGTGTTGGCTTGCTCCCAGACATGCTGT
Organism: Avena sativa; assembly: GCA_916181665.1. Classification (NCBI taxonomy): domain Eukaryota; kingdom Viridiplantae; phylum Streptophyta; class Magnoliopsida; order Poales; family Poaceae; genus Avena; species Avena sativa. The sequence continues at coordinate 59,346,224 of OV702295.1, forward strand.
CTAGGCTTGTTTCTCCTCCTAGCTTGCTCACCATTGATGGCAATGCCAAGATTACAGTGATGCTAAGGGTGTGCAATTGAGCTAGATGATCTACTAGAACCTAGTTGTAACCAGAGAGGGAACAAGTTAGGCTTCAATCACTGCTCACAATAGTGTTTGGATTTTGTTTGATTTGTGTCTGCCAAGTGTTTGATGAAATGGCCGCAAGAATTCAAGTTTTGAATTTTGAAAAGATTTTTGGTGGGTGTGCTAGGTTGGTGCTGGTGAGTCTGCAGATGCTTGGCTTTTGAAAGTTGAGCTTGTTTGAGTGCTTTTTGAAAAAGTGGGATCTTCTCATATGATAAAGATTCAATTTTGAATTGTTATTTAAACTATGCATTTGAAAGTTTCTGGATGATCACAAAGTGGGCCTTGATACTTTGTTATGAGTACAATCAAGGGGTGCAAAGATCCAAACAAGTTGCTGTTAAGTTCTGAAAGTTTGGGACAGCCAAAGTAGGCATAGGAGTTAAATTGGTCAAAATGACCATTCCCTTATTTTATTTGTTTTGATTTACTTGTCTTTGAGAAAAGTTTGGGAATTGTTTAGATGATGTTTATTTCACCTAAGCATCCATTTACAAGCAAGGGAAGACACAAACAAGTTGGTCCAAAAGGATTCAAAATGAAATGCATACTCACATGCATGCATTTATATTTTTATTTAGCAAAGTTTTTTTTAACCCTAAATTTGATGATTAGAGTTTGATGATCCAAGTTTAGTATTTTTGGGATGTTACAGCAGTGTAGATTAACATTTTCTGTACTCTATAAGGCTTACATTTGGGGCCCAGGTAAACTGCTGCTACATCATAGACACGTTTCCCCAAAAAAATCAACCAATGTTGCCAAGGTCATAACGGCGGACTCAACCCGAAAAAACAGTCCGACATACACACGTTTCTTTCAAATAGAATCTGACATCTGGGACCCAATGTAGACACGTTTCCTGCACAGAGGTTGTTGATATCTGGGACCCAGCTACGGACCAAAGTCAAAACAACGGAGACGGTCGAAAAAAAGTCCATCATAGCATGTTTCATTTATAGAGAGGCTGACATGTGGGACCCACCAGAGATACCTTATATAGGTGCTGCATCGAGAAACGTTGCCATGTTCGAATAAGGTAGGCGCGAGCGAGAAAAAAGTCCAACATATACACGTTCTTCTAATGAGATGCTGACATATGGGACCCAGCAGCGTGACCAAATGGCAGATTCGTTGAGCAACGCTATCTAGTTCGGAACAGGGTAGTGCTAGAGAAGAAAAAAATCCCATCATATACACACTATTCTTCTAATGTGAGGATGCCATATGGGACCCACCAGCATGTATAAACGGCTAATGCATCGAACAACGTTGCCAAGTTCGAAACACGGAGGCGCGAGCGAGAAAAAAGTCCTAAATGCACACATTTCTTCTAATAAGATGCTGACATGTGGGACCCAGCAGCATGACTAAACCGCAAATTCATCGAGCAGCGCTATCTAGTTAGGAATAAGGTAGCGCTAGAGAAGCAAAAAAATCAATCATATACACACAATTCTTCTAATGAGATGCTTACATATGGGACCCACCAGCCTGAATAAATGGCTGATGCAGCAAGCAACGCTATCAAGTTAACATGGAGGCGCGACCGAGGGAAAAAATTCCATCATACAGACATTTCTTCTAATGAAAGTATGGCATGTGGGGCCCACCTGCGTGATTATGCATCTGGCAGCGCTACTAAGTTCGGAACAGGGTAGCGCGATCAAGGGCAAAAAATCCATCATGCACATGTTTTTTCTAATGAGAGGATGACAGGTGGGCCCAGATGGGTGATTAAACGGCAGCGTAGTCAAGTTCGAAACAGGGTAGCGGGAGAAAAGGAAAAAATCCCATCATACACATGATTCTTGTAATGAGAGGCTGACATGGGACCCAACATCGTGATTAATGGCAGATAGATCAAGCAACGTTATCGAGTTCATATCAGGAAGGCACAGGCCAAGGAAAAAAATCTAGCATGCACACATTTCTTCTAGTGTGAGGATGATATGTTGGACCCAGTAGCCTGATTAAATGACAGATGCATCAAACGACGCTATCAAGTTCGGAACAGGGAAGAGAAAAAATTCCATCATACACACGATTCCTATAATGTGAGGAAGACATGCAGGACCCAATAGCCTGACTAAATGGATTAGGAATCGAACAACATTATCGAGTTGAAATCAGGGAGGCACGACCGAAAAGTTTGGTCCGCTATAGTCACTGAAGTCTGGGACCCACACGCAAAAAATACTTCGGCGAGTCAACATCTTGCGAGGAAGCGTAAATCTTACTTCTGCCACACGCTCGTCGAGCTTCCTCCATGTTCTTAGCGGTTTCATCGTAGTAGAGGGGCGCGAAAAAGGAAAAAAGTTGTGCATCGGCCACGGTCGAGCTGAGATTTTTGTCGCGAAAGGCGCGCCTTCTACGACGACCGACATGCCCAGTCATTGCGGAAGGAAATATTTCTTGCAGTGGGTGTCTGTGTGAGTTCCAACTATCTGGAAAGAACATTCTCAATTTCCCAACTGATGATGAGATTGTTCTTTTATGTAAAGAAAGTCCAAAGAATATGGATCTGAATGCCACAAGCCAAGCTTCCACACATTTTAAGTGGACCAACATGTTGTACTTAATTAAGATTTCCATGTTTTATTAATTTTCAAACTCCCTAGCTAACTCCACCGACTTGAATGAATTTATGCCCATTGAGCGAAATTAGGTCAAATTTGAAATACCAATTGTTTCTGAGTGATGACCAGATATTTCTTTCCATAAAGAAATTACGAATAATCAGTTGCAGTTTCCACCACTTGATCATCTAATTACCTATTTAGCTCTGCTGACAACATAACAGACAGTTGGGCCCGCTTTGTCAGTACTCCCATTAATTTACAAATTTGTATCATAAAACTTCTAGCTTCTTCTTAAGAGTTTGCATCTTGACAGTAGTTTTGATGACAAGTTCAACTTCTTGCTAAGATTTTGCATCCTGACAAATTAACGAAATTAGGTCAAATTTAGCTACAAGTAAGCACGATAGATTTATCTTGAATTAAATATATTTGGAGGTAGATGGGTGCATCTTCTTGTAGTAAACAATCTTGTCGATGTGAGTTTCCAACTATCTAGAAAGAACATTCTCAATTTCCCGAGTGGTGATGAGATTGTTCTTTCCCGTAAATAAAGTCCGAAGAATAAGGATCTGAATGCCATAAAGCCAAGTTTTCAGACATATATAGTGGACCAACATGTTGTACTTATGATTTCCCATGTTTTATGAGTTCTCAAACTTACTAGCTAACTCTGCCCACTTGAATGACTTTATGCTGATTTATCAAAATTAGGTCAAATTTAAACTACTGCAAGTAAATAGTGGGATGCTTTGAAAGTTTATGACAAAGCTTTTGGAGGTACCCATCAGGGGGTCACAATTAATATATCAAATCACCAAGAGTTTTGATGCAAATTCAACTTCTTGCTAAGATTTTGCACCTTGACAATTTAATGAAATTAGGTCAAACTTGAGCTACAAGTAAGCGCGATAGATTGCTCTTGAATTAATTGTCTATTTGAAGGTAGATGGGTGCATATTGTTTTTAGTAAACAAAGCCATCGGTGTGAGTATCCACTATCAGGAAAGAATATTCTTAATTTCCTGAGTGAACACGAGATTGTTCCTGTCCATAAATAAAGTCTGAAGAATATGGATCTGAATGCCAGAAGTAGACCTTTCAAATATTTATAGTGGACCGACATGTTGTACTTACGATTCCCATGTTTTATGATTTTTCAAACTTCGGCCTAGCTAACTCTGCTCACTTGAATGACTTTATGCCGATTTATCTAAATTAGGTCAATCTTGAACTACAGGAAAATTGTAGGTTGCTTTGAAAGTTTTGCAATTTTTTGAGGTAACCATCGGGGGGGGGGGGGTCATTTAATATATCACGAACCACCAGCGAGAGTTTTGAAAATGGGTTCAACTTCTTGCTAAGATTTTTATCTTGACAACTTAACGAAATTAGGTCAGACTTTAGGTACGATGGGTTGCTCTTGAATTAAATATCATTTCAGAGGTAGATGGGTACAACTTTTAGTAAACAATGTCGTCGGTGTGAGTTTCCAACTATCAAGAAAGAACATTCTCATTTTTTCAAGCGATGGACTTGGATGTCATTTTCATTTTCTATAAGGTCCTTGATGCAACCTGTACTTCCATCGACCCTGTTAACTCTAGCTCAATTCTCCCACGGGACCCGTGTCAGTTAAAGGAAAAAGGCACCACCCCAATTTCATACAAAGTGGACCTTGCTTTCTTACAATTACCAATTTTTTAGATGAATTTTTCAAAATTACTAGCTAACTTGGTACACTTAAGTGACTTTATATAGATTTAACGAAATTAGGTCAAATTGTTCTTCTATGTAAAGAATATAGCTCAAAATAGAGGAGAAAATCGAAGAACGAGAATAGATTATGCATGCAAATTGTTGAGGAAATATGGTGTGTAAGAGCAACTTCCTTTTGGGTCTCTTTATACGGTTATTAATCATTATTAATAGATCTGTGTAATTTTGCAAAAAAATCAAGTCTAGCACGGTGGCGAGGGGAGTACAAGGCAAAAGTGTCTAAAGGAAAAAGCAAATAATGCGCCCCACTTGGCAGTATATGACCAAGCTATAAAACTACTCTGCAAAAGCTAGCATCTTCAGTCCAGTAGGTACCACAAATCGTCTCATATAGACATTATATAAATCATAGAGCTTAGGGAATCACCTATGTATAAGGCCAAACCTATCTTTAAGATGGGACCCACTTGGTAATACCAAGCTAGTTGGTTGCACCATAATTTATCTAGTCAAACTTGTCCATAAGATAGGACCCACATGTACCAGATACCCTCTCATAGTCTTATGATTAAAATTTGTTTTTTATTGCTATGTGTACTAGATATCAATATTTTAATGCTTATGGACTACATATGAGCTTAAGGGCGACCTTAAGGTTTTTAGCTTGTGGATAGCTATAACAGCCAAGCTTGTAATATATGTAATTAGTACCTAAGCATTGCATGCATGTGTTAAACTCAAATAAGTATTGCATGTGTTTAAGTGTGTGAACAAAAGAACAATTGCAAAACCCTAACCCTAGTCTTTTTCCCCCTCTTTTTGGAATCCATTCAAATAGTTTGAATTTTGAAAATGACAAAATATTTGGAGCCCAATTGGACTAAAGGGCCCTCACAGTATTTGGAATGTTTTCCAAAACCCCTCTGGATTTTTCAAATCATTCAAAACAGATTTGAAATGAAAATTTAAAACAGAAATCAAAAACAGGAAAGGAAAATTGTTTTTGATAGAAAAAATGAGCCAGAGCACCTCCAGGCCGGCCCAGATCTTCTCCCTCTCCCCTGCAACCTTTCCTGCAACCCATCTGTAGCCCAGGTCAGCCCACCCAGGGCCCAGAAGAAGGCCCGTACCCATTCGATTCTTTTTCCCTTTCTTCTTCGTTGACAGAAGGACGTCGGCGAGGAGAGCTGCTGCGTGTCGATGCCGGTGCCGTCCTCGCCTCGCCGAGATGCCCTCCACGAAGAGATGCATGCTACCGCCTTGGACGTCTCCTATAATACCCCCTCCCGTCGCCGGATGAACCCTATCCCCTCCCTCTTTCCCCAATTTCCCTCTGGCCGAACCCTAGCTCGCCGTCGATCCTCGCCTCCCCTCGTCGTTCCGAGCTCGTTGGGGTGACCTCCGTGGTCGACTGATTTGATTGCCGTGGCCAGCGCCCACCAAGTACCTCTTCTTCACCGTAATCGAAGCCACCTGCCCGACTTCGGTCGCCATCTACGCCATCGATTCCGGCCGTGCCTCGCCTCGCTGACCCATCAGTAAGCCTCTAGGTGAGCTCCTGTTTCTCCTGGTGTTCCTCCCTCCTTTGATTGCTTCCGGAATCCACCTCACCGCATGCACCTGTACCCTCCACAGATGGCCTCCGCCGTAGCCGTCTCTCCGGTGAACAATAACCGGCGGCGCCGCCCCCCTTAGGTTTGCCCTGCAGCGCTCGTTCGAATCCGCCCACCGTGTGTCCCCTCTCCCCCTCCTCCGCCGTCCCTGGCCGTTGGCCGACGCGTTCTCTGGCGATGTCCGCATGGCGCTCGCGTGGCCTGCCTGCGTGGCCTTGGCCCCACTCATCAGTCGGTGTGGGTAGTCCCAGCCTTAGTGAGAAAAGCCTTGAACCCGTTTTGCGCATGTGGCTGCTGATGTGGCTCCAGCCCCACCAGTCAGTCACTGTGGGTAGGTTCAGTTTTGGTAACAAAAGCCTCGGTTGTATTATGATGTCAGCCTGATGTAATAAATTGTTTTATTAATTTTAGAAATTATTTGAATATTGTAAATTCAGTAACTAATTATTTATAAGTCAGAAAAATATGAACAATATATCAAAATGTTCAGAAAAATGATTTCTACCTATTTAAGCTATAATCATACATTGATCAACAACTTTAATGACAAGTTTAATTAGAGAACTAAACCAACCCCTGTCATGTGTTTCCGGAGTTTTCCGAGTTAGGGTGTTCAACCCTCAAAACCCCGTTTAAATTGCCGAGCATGTTTTAGGGTTCCATTTCAATGCAATTCAACTTGTCATATCATCATCCTTTTTTGAGCATTGCATCGATGCCATGTCTTGATTGTTGCCTCTCTTTCCGGTATTGGTTCTTCTCGATAGGATCCGAACCCGAAGCTGAAGTCAACAACACCGAAGATCTGTACCTGTATACTGACGGACAAGGCAAGCGTAGCCTCTCATTCTGAACCTATGTTTTACAAAGTATATTACTTTGTCGCTATGATGCACACGATTCCAATGTGGTCCTTTGTCAGTAGCTAGTGTTACCTATCTACTGCACTATTTCCCTTTTGCAGCCTTATACTCCTGATCCACTGCTCCTAGCGTACCTAGGTTTGGCATGTGAGCGTTGTAGAGCTTCTGCTACCGACAGCTTAGCCAAGCATAGATACAACGTCTGATCTATTGAATGATGAACCAGAGGTGCCAAGGATGATAGTGAGGTAGGAGGTGGTGACATCATCGAAGGAGTTAACTAATCATGCTAAGGCTTGTATGGGAGGCCACGTTGGGTGTGGTTTTTGTAGTCCCATGCTCGCCACCACTAGGAAATGAGTTCTTGCCTTTGGAACCGAGACGAGCGTACAACCACACGGGGCTTGGGAACCCCTCGACTAACTAACTTGCCTAGTAGATTCCATGACTCACATAGTTCTGGCTTTCCATTTGGCATACACATTGAAAATGTTTTCGTAAGAGGAGGTGATGGAGGTGCATCATAACAGGTAGGGAAGCGTGGACCGGGTTGCTTGGGGTAGATAGCGCCCCTGGTAAACCAACCTCGCCTCACATGTTTAAGTACCGGCTTCGGGATTTGACCCGTTACGGCGGAATCATACTTATTGCGTGACTCATGGTCTCAGCGAAAGCAAGGTAAAGGTCATGGTCAACCACCCTCTGCTGGCCTTCCAAGGAAGAGGGCTAATAATATTTGGCATTAAGAGTCGGTTGATACGTATGGGTAAAGTTGTACACCCCCGCAGGGTATTAATCTTTTTGAAAAGTCGTGTTCACGGTTATGAACGCTTGGTGACCAGATTCTAAGATCATAGATAATTTTAACCATTATAAAACTTGTTGATCCATGTGTGCTTAAGGATGCTTCCTCTGGGTCGAGGGGGTGATCCTAGATAGGAGGTTCTGATGAAACTGGTGGTTACCGAGATGTGATGAACAAGATGAAGAAGTCGCTAACTTATCCCTTTTTAAAAGATTCTGAGTAGATGAGCCTCTTCTCTCTCTTGTTCACAAATAAATATTGCTTTTCACAAAAGTAAATCTAGAGAAAGCCTTTCTAGCCAAAGCATGTAGATACTAGGTTATCTAAGTCTTGCGGAGTACATTCTCGTACTCAGCCTTGCGCAATTGTTGTTTTTCTATAGAGGATCTAATTGCAACTGAAGGTGGCTTCTAGGTTCACATCGACGAGTAGTTGGGGGTCCCAGGTAGCAGCCCGAGGACTATGGGATGGACATCGCTTTTGTTTATGGCCTCTTAGGCCTTTTGCTAAGTTTTTGTGTAGAACAACATAATTTGCTTTCGCTGTGTGATGTAATGTTAGGTCTATGACCTCTGGTTTGTAATAACTCTAATATCTTACTCTGTTAAGATTTTAAACTTATGTTGTTGAATCCCTGTGTTCTGTAATGTTACCGAATCATACTGTGATCTTCCGTGTTTGCGAGTTGAACTTATCTTAGATGGTGATCTAAGGTTAGTTTAACCCTAACCCCGGGGGTGCTACAGGTTTTGGTATCAGAGCAGGACTGCCTGTAGGAAACCCTTTTATTGGTCGATGTTGAGTCTAGAAGTTGACAAAACTATTTTGAAGTTAAAACTATTTGCAGAAACTCTGACTAGGATTCTTTTTACTCCTTCTCTGGTGTGTTTCTGTTGCTGGATTTTATCTTACCTTATTTGTTTTGAAAAGGTTTTCATTCCTTACCTTATATCTCAAAACTTCTAGGATCGTGGTTTTGTGGTTGTTCTTCTAAAAAGTACTCCGTACTTGGTTGCTATTCTCAGAGTTCCAAGATATCTCAGTTTTTTTTTGGTGTGTAACATCTTATCATTCCATTGTTATGGTTTGTAAGTCAGCTGGTTAGTGTATACATTAGTATGCTTTGATACTACCATGCTTGATAAGATGATACTTTTAAATCAAGTACTCTTTGTTCATCCTTCCGTCTTGTTCCTTTGGGTTCCTTGTCTAACCTTCTTTTTGTTCTCTTAGGATGGGTGACACTTCTCGTGCTCGTACCCGTGCTCATGCTCGGGGTGCCGTAAATGAGGGTGAATCTTCCAACCTTCCTCCACCGCCGTCCATGGTTCAACTCATGGCCATGTACGAAACCAAACGTGCTGACAATATGAGGCTCCTTGAGAGGATTGAGCGCAACACTGCTCAACGCCAGAACAATCAAGTTGGTATCAAGGACTTAACACGTCTCACTCCGCCAGCTTTCATCTATTCCACTGAGCCACTTGATGCGGACTACCGGCTTCGCACCATGGAGCGCAAACTTCAGGTTGGTCATGTTGCTCAAGCTGATTGGGTGACTTTTGCTGCCTATCATCTGGAGGGAGCAGCTAATTCCTGGTGGGAAAATTTCTTGCCTATGCAAGAAGCTCAACATGTTGTTACATGGTAAGAGTTCACTGAAGCCTTCCGAGCTTATCATATTCCGGAGGGTCTAATGGATCATAAGAGAGAGGAGTTCCTCAAGCTTAAGAAAGGCACTGGTTCCATGTGTGATTACCAGCGCAATTTCAATCGTCTTGCCTACTATGCTATTGAAGAGGTCTCCACTAATGTTCAGAAGCAAGCTCTGTTCCGCAAGGGACTGGATCCTGAGGTTCGTCGTGATCTTCATCTCATGGACTTTGTTAACTTCCAAGGTTTTGTTAATAAGGCTATGAAAGCCGAGAGTGGAAAGGTGGAGTATGAAGAAACTCGTAAGCGTCCTCATGAGGGGTACAACAAGGCTGGTTCTGGTAATAAGAAGCGTCGTGTCTTCGTGCCTTACAGTGTTGTGCCACGTGCTCCTTATACTCCAAGGACTTCTGGATATGCACCTCGTCCGAATGCTACTTCAAGCAATGCTGGTGGATCAAATTATCCTGCTGCTGGTACTGGATCAGGCCTCAGATGTTACAACTGTCGCCAGCCGGGCCACTATGCAAGAGATTGTCCTCAAAAGAGTGCTGCTGAGAAGGCACAACCACCAAAGAAGAATGATAAGTATCCAGGTGCTGGAAAAGGTCGCATGAACCATATCTCTGCTGAGGAGGCTCAGGAAGATCCAAGCGTCATCATGGGTACGCTTCGTATCAATCAAATTCCTGCTAAAGTTTTGTTTGATTCTGGAGCATCGCATTCATTCTTGTCACAAGCTTTTGCTCAAATTCATGGGATAAGTTTTGAGGGGTTATCTGTTCCTCTGCTAGTTTAGTCTCCTGGATCTAGGTGGTGTTCCACCATGGTTAGTCATGGGAATCTAATCAAAGTTGCATTTCAACTTTTCCCCACTTCCTTGATCGCCCTCAAGTCAACTGATATTGACATCATTTTGGGCGTGGACTGGTTGACCCGTTATCAAGCCATTCTCGATTGTACAACCAAGTCCGTAAACTCTGACTAGTCCTGCTGGCATAACAGTCAAGTACTGGACCGTAGGGTCACTATCTCCTTCAGTTGTTTCTATTCCTGAAGCGGAGTTGTATGATCTTGAAGTTTTACCTCCATTGGAGATCCAAGATGTTTCCGTGGTTTGTGAGTTTTCGGATGTCTTTCCTGAGGAGTTGCCTGGCATGCCACCTGACCGAAGTGTGGAGTTTGTCATAGAGTTAGTTCCTGGATCTGCTCCTGTTTCTAAAAGACCCTATCGTATGCCTCCACATGAGCTTATGGAGTTGAAGAAGCAATTAGAGGAGTTAGAAGGAAAATAATACATTCAGCCCAGCACATCTTCTTGGGGATGTTCTACCATCTTTGTCAAGAAGCGGGATACCAATGTACCGCGTCTGGTTGTGGATTATCGCCCACTCAATGCTGCAACTATCAAGAACAAGTATCCTCTTCCTAGGATCAACGATCTGTTTGATCAGTTAAGTGGTGCCATTGTCTTTTCCAAAATGGATTTAAGGTCAGGGTATCACCAGATAAAGATCCGTAAGGAAGATATTCCAAAGACTGCTTTCACCACTCGTTATGGTCTTTACGAGTACACGGTCATGTCCTTTGGTCTTACCAATGCTCCAGCCACTTTCATGCGACTTATGAACTCTGTCTTCATGGAATATCTTGACAAGTTTGTCGTGGTCTACATCGATGATATTCTGGTTTATTCCAAGACTGAAGAAGAGCACGCTGAACATCTTCGTTTGGTATTGACAAAACTTCGAGAACATCGTCTCTATGCCAAGTTTTCCAAATGTGAGTTCTGGTTACAAGAGCTCGTATTCCTTGGTCATGTTGTTTCCGCCAAAGGGGTTGCTGTTATCCCCGATAAGGTTCAAACTATCCTCGACTGGGAGTCTCCTAAATCTGTCAAGGATGTCAGAAGCTTTCTCGGGATGGCTAGTTATTACCGTCGATTCATTGAGAACTTCTCGAGGATTGCAAAGCCGATGACCGATCTTATCAAGAAGGATAAGAAGTTTGAATGGTCTGATAAGGCTGAAGAAAGCTTCTAGTTGTTGAAAACCAAGCTAACCACTGCACCCGTGTTAGTTCTCCCATACACCAGACTTTGTTGTCTTCTGCGATGCTTCCCACCAAGGTCTTGGATGTGTGTTGATGCAAGATGGGCATGTGGTGGCTTATGCCTCCCGTCAGCTAAAACCACATGAGAACAACTACCCAACTCACGATCTTGAGCTTGCAGTTGTTGTTCATGCTCTTAAGCAATGGCGACATTACCCTCTTGGTAGTCGTTGCGAGTTATACTCGGATCATCAGAGTCTGAAGTATCTTTTCACACAACCTAATTTGAATCTTAGGCAAAGAAGATGGTTGGAACTCATCAAGGACTATGATTTGGGTCTCAACTACCAACCTGGCAAAGCCAATGTCGTTGCTGATGCGCTGAGCCGTAAGTCTTATTGCAACACCCTATTGATCAAACAAGCACAACCTTCTCTTCATGAGGAATTCGCTCGATTGAATCTTGAAGTAGTTCCTCATGGATTTCTCTCTACTATTGAAGTGAAGTCTTCTCTAGAGGATCAGATCAAAGATGCTCAAAGGCAAGATCCTGAGATGGATACAATTAAAGAGAACATTGCTAGCGGAGTTGCTAAATGTTTCTCTGTTACCGAGGAAGGTGTACTATATTTCGGTACACGTTTGGTAGTACCAAATGGAAAGTACTTGAAGCAGATAATTCTTACCGAAGCTCATGAATCACTTCTTTCTATCCACCTTGGAGGTACCAAGATGTATTTGGATCTTCGTCAAAGATTCTGGTGGTCTGGTATGAAGAAGGATATCGCTCGTTTTATTGCTGAATGTGACGTTTGTCGTCGCGTCAAAGCTGAGCACCAAAGACCCACTGGTCTCCTGCAACCACATAAAATCCCTGAGTGGAAATGGAATGAAGTTGGTATGGATTTCATCACTAATCTTCCCAAGACTCAGAAAGGAAATGATGCCATCTGGGTAATCGTCGACTATCTGTCCAAGGTTGCTCACTTCCTACCTGTTCGCGAGAGCATTACTGCTAACCAATTGGCTGATCTGTATATCTCACGAATAGTTGTCCTTCATGGGGTACCAAAGAAAATCATCTCTGACCGTGGAAGTTTGTTCACCTCAAGGTTCTGGGCAAGTTTCCAACAAACTATGGGAAATCGTCTGTCTTTCAGTACAGCTTATCACCCTAGTACCGAAGGTCAAACCGAAAGAGTGAATCAAATCCTTGAAGACATGCTAAGAGTGTGTGTCATATCTTTTGGCAAGAACTGGGGTAAATGCCTTCCTTTTGCTGAATTCTCCTACAACAACAGTTTTTAGTCCAGTATTGGTATGGCACCTTTCCAATTCTTATATGGAAGAACCTGTCGTACTCCTTTGAACTGGTCAGAAACCGGCGAAAGAAAGTTCTTTGGTCTGGATATGATCCAGGAAGCAGAAGATCAAGTTCGTATCATTCGAGATCGTTTGAAAACTTCTCAGTCTCGCTAGAAAAGCTATCATGATCGTCACCATCAACATGTTGAATATGAAGTTGGTGATCAAGCTTATCTCCGGGTCACTCCTCTGAAGGGTGTCCATCGGTTCGATATCAAAGGCAAACTGGCTCCTCGCTATGTTGGTCCTTCTCGTGTTCTATCCAAACAAGGTAACCTCTCATACAAATTGGAGCTTCCTGCAAACTTCCCTGAGGTGCATGACGTCTTTCATGTGTCGCAACTCAAGCGTTGCTTCAAAGATCCTGTCTGTGGTGTTGATCACCAAACCCTTGATCTCCAAAAAGATCTGACTTATCATGAGTATCTTGTTCGTATCCTTGATGAAACCGAGCGCAAGACCCGACGTCAAAACATCAAGTTCCTGAAAGTTCAGTGGTCTCATCACTCTGAGGATGAAGCAACCTAGGAATGAGAAGATCGTCTCCGATCTGAGTATCCTGCCTTCTTTTATAAAACTTAGGAATCTCGGGTCGAGATTCTTGTAAGGGGGGTAGAGCTGTAACAGCCAAGCTTGTAATATATGTAATTAGTACCTAAGCATTGCATGCATGTGTTAAACTCAAATAAGTATTGCATGTGTTTAAGTGTGTGAACTAAAGAACAATTGCAAAACCCTAAACCCTAGTCTTTTTCCCCCTCTTTTTGGAATCCATTCAAATAGTTTGAATTTTGAAAATGACAAAATATTTGGAGTCCAATTGGACTAAAGGGCCCTCACAGTATTTGGAATGTTTGCCAAAACCCCTCTGGATTTTTCAAATCATTCAAAACAGATTTGAAATGAAAATTTAAAACAGAAATCAAAAACAGGAAAGGAAAATTGTTTTTGATAGAAAAAATGAGCCAGAGCACCTCCAGGCCGGCCCAGATCTTCTCCCTCTCCCCTGCAACCTTTCCTGCAACCCATCTGTAGCCCAGGTCAGCCCACCCAGGGCCCAGAAGAAGGCTCGTACCCCTTTGATTCTTTTTCCCCTTTCTTCTTCGTTGACAGAAGCACCTCGCTCCTACGTGACCTACCACAGTTAGAAGTAAATTCAACCCTCCCAATTATAACACAAAGTGGACCATGGTTTCTTATATAATTCCATTTTTCAAGCTTCCTTGCTAACTTCGCACACTTCATCGACTTCTTACCGATTTAGCGAAATTAGGTCAAACTTGGGCTACAAGTAAGCGAGGTAGATTGCTCTTGAATTAAATGTCTTTTGGGAGGTAGATGGGTGCATCTTCTTGTAGTAAACAATGTCATTGGTGTGAGTTTCCAACTATCAAGAAAGAACAATCTCAATTTCTCGAGTAATGACGATATTGTTCTTTTTCGTAAAGGAAGTCCGAAGAATATGGATCTGAATGCCACAAGCCAAGGTTACAGACATATTAAGTGGACCAACATGTTTTAATTACGATTCCTATGTTTAATTTTATGAGTTTTCAAACTTCGTCCTTCCTAAATCTGCCCACTTGAATGACTTTATGTCGACTTATCAAAATTATGTCAAATTTGAACTACAAGAAAATTATAGGTTTGATTTGAAAGTTTTACGATTTTTTATGTACCCATCGAGAGGGAATTTAATATATCACAAACCACCACCGACAGTTTTGACAACGGGTTCAACTTCTTGCTAAAAATTTGCATCTTGTCAATTTAACAAAATTAGGTCAAACTCAAGCTACCATTAAGCGCGATAGATTGCTCTTGAATTACTAATTGTCGTTTCGAAGGTAGATGGGTGAATCTTATTTTTAGTAAACAATGCTATCAGTGTGAGTATCCAACTATCAGGAAAGAAAATTCTTAATTTTACGAGTGATGACGAGATTGTTTCTTTCCTTAAAGAAAGTCTGAAGAGTATGGATCTGAATGCCACAAGCAGACCTTTCAAATATTTATATTGGAATGACATGTTGTACTTACATGATATCAAGAGTATTAAAGCATCACGTATGTATATGGCCAAACCTATCTTTAATATACGACCCATTTGCTATACCATCAGCTAGTTGATTGCAACACAATGCATCTAGTCAAAGTTGTCAATAAAATAGGACCCACGTGTTAGAGCTACCCTCTCGTAGTCCCATGATTAAAATTTGTTTTATATTGCTATATATGTGTACTATATATCAATATTTAATGCTTATATGGACAACCCAAAGGGTTTTTAGCTTGTGGGTAGCTTCCACTATGTGTAGACAGTAAATATTAAAGACGGAAGGAATCGTGTCCTCATAGCGTTCCATAGCTTGCGACATTGTTCATTTCGGAATGAACAGTGCATGACATTGTCAACACCCGGATTTTTAATCCCAGATGCCTTTTATGCCATACCTCGCAATCCCAGGATTACCATTTTTGTGAGACATAACAGAATTGGATACCATAGTACATCATCCATTACAACCGTACATAAGTTCTTACACAAATAGGGATCTCATGATCCAGTTCTTAATACAACATCAAGCAGCGGAATACGTAATAATAACGGTAGCATAGGCGAAGCTCCATCTTCGGGGTCACAGGCAATGCTGACGATGGGAGATGATCCTAGTTGTCGTAACCTTCCTGGGGTCCATCTTCCAGGTACTCCTCTTCATAGTCTGGCCATGGGAATAGCCAGGGACAAAGCCATGAGTACTCTTTAAGTACTCACAAACTAATACTAACAGGTAAAGGGGTTCTTGGATAATAGGACACTAGGCTCTAGGGTTGTTTTGCAAAAGCCAGATTTATCTCTACTAAGTTCCGAAGCTAGTCACAATTTTATAACTCCTAGTCGGGATCTTGTAACTCAGGTCACAACTCTGTTGTGGTCAAGTCAAAGTCTCAATTCATTTCACAAGTCGTTTTGAAAAGTCTGACGGGGGAACAGTATGGCCACTCCAACTGTCCATAACCGCGGACGCGGCTATTCGAATAGTTTGACACTCTGCAGAGATTGTACACTTTCACCACAACATTCGATACATCCGTCAGGAACAAATCCTGAATTCACCATACTCAGTATGCGGATAATCAATCCTAACCTTTCAATTACACACCCTAGTATAAGCACCTCTCCTGTGAGTTTGGCCTCCCAACCATGACCAACTGTCATCTTGGGTACTGCACAGGTGGACAATCTTCACAAGGTAGCCTCAGCTTAGACCTTGGCCGTGAGGGAACTACTACTAAGGTATATAAGGTTCCAGTCAAGCCCTACCCAATCTTCGGGTATTGTGGTTGTACGATAAAATTGGAATGGTATCGCATCCAGACAACCATCAGTTTTATAAAAGGCTAAGGTTCATGCCTCAACATTTTCATCACTAAAATCATCAAGTGTTTGGAAACATATGTCCAAAACATTTCAATAGAATGATCCATCATTCCAAGGTTTTCATAACCATTTTTCCACCAAGTAAACCCATCTAAAGTTGATCAGGTTTTATGCTTAGCACTAGCATCTACTAGTGGGGATAAGCACTAATGAGGGGTGGTAAACTAGTGGGGTTTCAACTAGGTACAACCTTATATCTTAGGATGATATCTAGGTTTCTAACATAGGCCAAATTTTATGCTCTTTATGCACCTTCAGATAACTTTCTAGTATCTACCAAACTCTTAAGTAAACTCTAAGTAAGCTTTGATAAAGAAATAAAGTAATAAGCTTGCAAATAAAACTAGGATTGGTTTATCAAGTGGGTATGATCACATATGCTTAAGGCATATAGTAGGCATAGTAACAAGTATTGGCTTGCATCAGTGTCAATATAAGCTTGCTCAATTGCAAGTGTTAGCTTGCGTAGGTATAGTCTCAGCTTGCCTTGTGCAGAGCAGTGGTTGAAGTTCTCCTCGGCTTCTTCTTCGTAGTATCCTCCTTCCTCCTCGTATCCTTGGTCGGTACTAGCGTCTATGAATAAATACGAGGTACACAATCACCAAACAATACTTAACTACTTGCAATCATCACACACAAGGGTCCTATAGATGATCTAGCATCATCTCTAACATTAGAAGGTTAAGGCTTGGTTTAATTCCTTTTATTTTTAGAAAACTAATTTCTACTCATTGAAAAACTACTTAAGATTTAATATTCCCCAAACCAAACATGGGATCATGTTGACACATGTCATCACCACATATTGTAGTCCATGGGAATGTGATTAAAGTGTTGTCACAATTTAATAAGGTTTTACCCTTTTATTTTAATTAATTAAAATTGCTAGAAATGCCTATGTAGCATTCTTTTATTACTTGAACATTATTTCTTCAAGTAAACCTATATATTTTTTATATATTCTGAAAGGTATGGTTAAATGTGATTTTTGAGAGTTGGAATCAACTCAAAATATATTATGGTTTAAATTTGAAAAATGTTTGAATGCAGAAAAGCTTCTGCCTTGTTATTTTTACCACGGGTGATCTATAGATCCAAATGGCTTGAATCCAACGGGCTTGGATTCAGCATTCACAGACCTTTCCAACAAAATTGGTTTCATTCAAATTGGTGCACTGAATCGACCTGGATTGATTTTTGAAAATGGGTACAGAAGTGTGTTTGAATTAAAAAGAAAAAGATCTAATTCAAATCACTAGGCTGCGCAGGAAAGGTTAACGGGCCGGCCTGCTAAGCGCAGTGCTCCCACGGACTGCTTAAGTGGGTGTCCCCACTCGTCAGTGACACGGGGCTGGGCGAAGCGGTATGGGGCAACGTGGGTCGTTTGATCTGATTCTAATCCAACAGCTGGGAGTCATCATCGACGCGAGACAATGCCGGCGAGAACGAAACCTAGCACGGCCAGTGAGGGGTGCTGGGGGCTCACCGGGGTGCTGGCGAGGGTCGGCGAGGCGGGCGAACGACGAAGTCGACGACGGCGAATCTCCTGGTACCGGTGGCTTCTCCTGGGGCGACTCCAATCGCTGGCTCCCTTCTTCTCTAGAGGCGGCGGGCTCCGGTGAAATTCCGGCGAGGTGGTGCTCCCCTTGCTCTGAGAATGGTATGGAACGATCAGTGAGGAGAGGGGAGTAGAATGGTGTGAAGAAATCGAGCGGGGGTGGCCTCTATTTATAGTCGAGCGAGGGGACCATCGGGGCGCATGGTGAGCTCGTAGGGGGCGATGGTACAGGCGGCTATTGGCATGGGCGAAGGTAGGGGACGGTGTGGTGTCTCCTGGCGATGCTCAACGACATGGTTTTGAGGCGTGGGGTGGTGCGGCTTGGTCTGGAACGGGCGATGCTCTGCGCGGCAAAGGCGCGTCTTCGACGGCCAGTGGTGGCTGTGCGTCACGGGGCGGCGAACGGGGATGTCTGGCGGTCTCCTGGGTCGGTGGGGATTGTGTATGCACGCGGCGAGGGCGGCGCGCGGTCTGTGGGCTTCGGTCGAGGGTGGTGCTCTGGCGCACGCTCGGCATGGTCGCTGGAGGTCTGGGCGCGGTTTGTGCGCGTAGTCCAGGGCTTGGCAACGCTCGCGGCTGGGACAGTGAGTGGCGGTGGACGCTGGGATGCCTCCCAGACATGCTGGCTAGGCTTGCTGCTGCTCCTAGCTTGCTGTCGACTATGGGGTGGCAAGGGTATGCTCGGCTATTCACCATTGATGGCAATGGCAAGCTCACAGTGGTGCTAGTGCTTGGTTAATCTTGCTAGATGATCTACTGAGCTGGTTGTGAGCTAAATGGGGAACCAGTTAGGCAAGAATCACTGCTCATAATAGTGTTTGATGTTTGTTTGATTTGTGTCGGCAACCTGTTTGATGAAATGGCCGCATGAAATCAAGTTTTGAATTTTGAAATGATTTTTGGTGGGTTTGCTAGATTGGTGCTGGTGAGTCTGCAGATGCTTGGGTTTTGAAAGTTGAGCTTGTTTGAGTGGTTTTTGAAAAAGTGGGATCTTCCCATATGATAAAGATTCAATTTTGAATTGTCATTTAAACTATGCATTTGAAAGTTTCTGGATGATCACAAAGTGGGCCTTGATACTTTGTTATGAGTACATTCAAGGGGTGCAAAGATCCAAAAAAGTTTCTGTTAGGTTTTGAAAGTTTGAGACAGCCAAAGTAGGCATGGGAGTTAAATTGGTCAAAATGACCATTCCTTTTATATATTTGTTTTGATTTACTTGTCTTTAGGAAAAGTGTGGGAAATGTTTTAGATGATGTTTATTTCACCTAAGAAACATTTTACAAGCAATGAAGCAATCAAACAAGGTGGTTTAAAAGAATTTCAAAATCAATGCATACACATATGCATGCATTCATAATTTTAATTAGAAAAGTTTTTGTTAACCCTAATTTTGAGGATTAGAGTTTGATGATCCAAGTTTAGTATTTTTGGGATGTTACAAACCTTCCCCCCTTAAACAAAATCTCGTCCCGAGATTTGAAAAAGGACGAAAAGATTACCTAGGATTTGAAGAGATCGGGAAATTCCGTCCTGATGTGATCTTCGCGTTCCCAGGTAGCTTCCTCTTCTGTGTGGTTGCTCCACTGAATCTTGCGAAACTTGATGCTTCGGGTTCGGGTAGTTTGAAAAGCTTCTTCCAAAATGCGGATGGGTACTTTGGGATAGGTCAGGTCATCGTTGATCTCTATGGTCCGATGGTCGATATTCTTGAACACTTCGGTCTTCTCGGGGACTTCGAGACACTTGCGAAGTAATGAGATATGGAACACATTGTGCACGGCTGACATCTCTTCGGGTAGCTCCAATTGATACGATACTTCTCCTCGACGGCTCAGAATTTTGAAAGGTCCGATATATCTGGGGGCTAACTTTCCTTTGAGTTGGAAACGCTGCATTCCCTTCAATGGCGACACTTTCAGATAAACAAAATCTCCTATGTTGAAGGCGAGGTCTCGACGTCTCTTATCGGCGTAACTCTTCTGTTGGGATTGGGCGGACTTGAGGTGCTCATGAATCTTGTGAACCTTCTCTTCTGCTTCTCGTAGGATGTCGGGTCCAAAAATCTGACTCTCTCCTACTTCCGAACAGTTCAAAGGGGTGCGACACATTCTTCCGTACATGAATTCAAATGGGGCCATTTGCAAACTGGCTTGGTAAGTGTTGTTGTAGGAAAATTCTGCAAACGGCAGACAGTCTTCCCACTTGGATCCATATTCTAACACACAGGCTCTTAGCATGCCTTCGAGTATTTGATTTACTCGCTCCGTTTGTCCATCGGTCTGAGGGTGATACGCGGTACTGAAATCTAGGCGGGTTCCTAAACCTTCTTGAACTTTCTTCCAAAATCTCGAGGTAAACTGAGTTCCTTGATCCGATACTATGTTCTTAGGGACTCTGTGCAAACTGACGATTCTAGCGATGTACAACTCCGCTAGTTTCGAACTCTGATAGGTGGTTTTGACGGGCAAGAAATGGGCGACTTTGGACAATCTGTCCACTATGACCCAGATAGAGTCATTTCCCCTACTAGAAGTAGGTAGTCCAGTGATAAAGTCCATTCCTACAGAATCCCATTTCCATTCCGGAATCTGCAAAGGTTGCAACAATCCAGCGGGTCTTTGATGTCCTGCCTTGACTCACTGACATATATCACACTTGGCAATATAGCTTCCGATTTCTCTCTTCATCTTATGCCACCAAAATTGCTCCTTTAAATCTTGATACATCTTAGTTCCTCCGGGATGGATAGAATAAAGAGTATCATGAGCCTCCTTCAAGATAACTTCTTTCAACTCAGAATCTGATGGTACACAAAGGCGTCCTTTGTACCACAAAACTCCTTCTTCGTCCTCGGTGATTCCGGGTACTTTGCCTGTACCGATACGACGCTTGATTCCGTCGATACTGGCATTTCCCTTCTGCGCCTTTTTAATCTGACTGATCAAAGTGGGATGAAGTTCTATGCTAGCCAAAAATCCTTTGCTCACTAATTCCATTCAAAAATCTTCCATCTCTTTGTGCAAACTTGGTTGCTCCTTCAAAATCACGGAGTTCAAGCGGCACGGCAATCTGCTAAGGGCATCGGCTACCACGTTGGCTTTACCAGGGTGATAGTGAATGTCCAGGTCATAATCCTTGATTAGCTCAATCCATCTTCTCTGCCTCATATTCAGCTCCTTCTGAGTGAATATATACTTTAGGCTCTTGTGGTCCGAATAAATCTCACAACGATTTCCCATCAGGTAATGTCTCCATGTCTTCAGGGCTAGAACTACGGCTGCGAGTTCGAGGTCATGGGTTGGGTAATTTTGCTCATGTTGCTTCAATTGTCGAGATAGATAAGATATAACTTTGCCTTCTTGCAGTAGCACACATCCGAGACAAATCTTGGATGCGTCACAATACACATCGAAGGGCTTCGTGATATCTGGCATGATCAAGATTGGGGCTGAAATCAATCCCCTTTTGAGTTCTTGAAAACTCGCTTCACATTTGTCGGTCCATTCAAACTTCTTGTCCTTCTTCAGCAATTGGGTCATGGGTCTGGCAATACTCGAGAATCCTTCTACGAACTTGCGATAATATCCCGCCAATCCGAGAAATGCACGAACTTGGGTTTGAGTGGTCGAGGCTTGCCAATCTTGTACATCTTTCACTTTGGCAGGGTCAACGGCAATTCCTCCGGCTGATACAATGTGACCGAGGAATCCTACCTCCTGTAACCAGAATTCACATTTGCTAAACTTGGCATACAACTGATGCTCTCTAAGGGTTCCAAGAATGGTCCTTAGATGTAGCTCATGTTCTTCTTCTGATTTGGAATAAATCAGAATGTCATCGATGAAAACAACGACAAACTTATCCAGGAAGTCCATAAAAATCTTATTCATGAGGTTCATGAAATAAGCGGGGGAATTGGTTAATCCAAAAGACATGACTGTATACTCATACAATCCATATCTGGTGGTAAATGCAGTCTTTGGAATATCCTCTGCACGAATCTTGAGTTGATGATAACCAGTTCTAAGATCAATCTTAGAAAACACCTTGGCACCGGTCAACTAATCAAACAAATCTTCCATCTTGGGCAAGGGGTACTTGTTCTTGATGGTGACATCATTCAACTTCCGATAATCCGTACACAAACGGTTACCTCCATCCTCCTTGTCCACAAATAAGACAAGTGATCTCCATGGTGACGCACTTGGTTGAATCAATCTGATTTCCAACATGGAATCCAGTTGCTTCTTCAGTTCTGCGAGCTCTGACGGGTTCATACTATAGGGTCTCTGGGCTATGGGTCCTGTTCCGGGGATTAGTTCGATGATGAACTCGATATCCCGATCTAGGGGCATACCAGGCAAAACATCTGGAAATACATCGGGGTATTCACAGACTATCCGGACTTGGTCAATGGTAGGTTGGGCTATACTCTTATTGCATTTGCATTGACGAGGTAAGGTTTCAGATATATACTCGACTGATATTCCGGCTGTACTGGTCATGGTTATGGCTTTCTTAGCACAGTCAATCAATCCCTTATGTTTGGACATCCAATCCATTCCTAGTACTACTTCCAAACCTTTAGTTCCGAGTACTATCAGATTAGCATAAAAATCTATGCCATGGATTTGGATAGGGACGGCTTTGCAAATTTGCCTAGCCTTGGTGGTTGATCCGGGAATTTGAACAATCATCACATGCTTCAGTTTGGTTGGTTGAATTTTACTAGTGCAGGCAAATTCTTCGGTGACAAATGAATGCGATGCACCAGAGTCAAAAAACACTCGTGCAAGTACTGAATTAACAGAAAACATACCCAGCACGACGTCTGGCGCTTCCTGAGCTTCTTCAGCATGCATGAGAAAAATACGGCCATTGCGGTTCAGTGAATTCCCTAGGGCAAATCTTCTCCCTGGCTGAACACGACGCTGTTGCTGAGCTGGGGCATTGGCATTGGGGGCTGTAGCATTCTTCTTGTTGGGGCACTCATTGGAATAGTGGCCTTTATTTCCACAGTCATAACAAGTCACTTGCGACTTGTCCTTGGCTGCAACAGGCACAACATTGCTTCCAGTCCTTGGGGCAGTGTTGGGGTTGGCGGTAACATTGTTGGTGTTGAACTTGGGTGGGGCACGGGTGAAATTGCTAGAGTTGCCGGGGTTGTTGTGATTTCCTCCAGGTCTAGGGTTTCCACGGTTGGGATAGGTCGGACGGTTCATCGGGGGTCTGTTGGTTCTTGGGGCAAATCCTGGAGATGGGTTGGGGCAATACTTTGGGGTCTGATGGGTTCCTGGTTGGTGCATCATACGACGCTTGCGGTTCTCATTGGCTTGGTTGATCTTTCCTTCCATCTGGATAGCAGAGTCGACAAGGGCTTCAATATCAGCAAAGGGGATATTGACTAACACTGTTTGCATCTCATCATGCAGACCATTTAGGAATCTTTCTTTCTTCTTGGCCTCCATGTCGATCTCATCCGGGGCATACCTAGCTAATGACAAAATTTTGTCACGGTATTCCACTACAGTCATCCTTCCTTGCTTCAGCTCTCTGAACTCGTCTCTCATTCTCTTGATCATACCCGGTGGCACATGAGTTCTGCTAAACTTGACCTTGAATTCCTCCCAGGTCATCATCTGGCCTCCGGTCATGGCACGAACACTGTTCCACCATGCCCTGGCATCTCTGGCTAGATAATGGGTGGCAAACAGAACTTTCTCATTGGCTTCCACTCCGGCGACTTCTAAGTTATTTTCCATGGTTTGCAGCCAATCATCGGCGTCTAGGGGTTCTTCTGACTTAGTGAAAACAGGTGGGTTGGTATTCTGGAAATTCTTGAGCTTAGATCCATGGTTGTCCTGATTTCCGTGGCCTTGGTTGTTGTGGGCTAGCTGGGCTATCTGCTGCAGAGTGGCTAGGTTGACTTGACGTTCCGCTCTTTCAGCTTCGCGGTCAGAAGTCAACATTTGCAGTATCTGTAACATCGGGTCCGGGGCTGAACCACTTCCTCCACGTGGCATCTGAAGATTGATATAGATCATGAGAAAAGAGGGAAATTTCTAAGGTTTCGGGGACTTTGAAAAGTTTTAAAGGTTTGACTCAGATTTTTCTAGCAACTTGCTTTTTCATTCATTCATTCATATCACATAGTACAACACACACCACAACAAAGAAAAACAGATGGTTTGAAGAACCATTCTGGAAACTACGATACAGTGGGACCGAATACTACTCACTACGCTAGTGCTCAAGTGCTACCACTCCTCGGAGTCTGTGGCTTCATCATCTTCATCATCATCGATGAAGGCGAAATCATCCTCATCGGTGAAGAAGTCCATGGCCTGATCCTCCAGAAAATCATCGTCATCGCTGAGATAGGAGTAAGGGTCTCCATGAAGATCCTCTCTGGCATTCTCCCTTTCCTCCAACTGCATGTCTCTCTCGTGGATGGTCTCCTCCAAAAATGAGATGCGGTGGCGAAGACGGGCAATAATGCGCTCCTTCTTGTCGAGCTAACGGCGGCGAGACTTGCGATCCTTTGCTATCATGGCGATGGTCTGATCCTTCATCTTGATGATGGCAGACTTGTGGTTGGAGTAGTCACGGCAGTTGTCCAACTCCTGCTGACGATCGTACATCATGAAGCTAAGGTGGTCCAATTGAGTCTTCAGCTCGGGGTTATATGGGGCTTCCAGTGGTTGTACATTTGCATCACGCCTTGGGCAAAACTCAAAGCGAGTACCCTTGATCTGATTGATGCTCTGCCCACACAGACGGGAAAGAGCTTCCTGCATTGCTCTGGAAAGTCCATCGAGCCAGTTGTTTTTCCTCAAGGTAAACTGAATTCCCTCCGCAGTGGGAGGTTCAATATTTCCTCGGAGACTTGCAACAATTAGCCACTGCAGATCTTCTCCTCCTTGATCATTGAGCTGAGCTCCGAAGAACTCGGAGTGCGGACGCTCCAGAAGTTCCAAAAGCTGGTCCAAATCCCTCTCAAAGATAAGGTCTTCACCATTCCCCAGTTGGTAAAACTTGCTGTACTTCACGTCCATCTATAAAAATAGAGGATGAGTAGGCTAGCAGAGTGATCAAGTGTGTCAAAAATTTATGTATTTTGCAAGAGTTTTTGAGGAACATGAATTTTTATGAAAGAATCAAAGAGATAAGAATGAGAATAAGTTTTTGTAAATATTTGTTTTCTTTGGTTTTGAAACTAAGTTTTTGGTTCAAACGTCCAGTCTAACTAGGGTCTCCTATGGTCAGGATGGCTCTGATACCAACTTGTCAAAACCCGGATTTTTAATCCCAGATGCTTGTTATGCCATACCTCGCAATCCCAGGATTACCATTTTTGCGAGACATAACAGAATTGGATACCATAGTACATCATCCATTACAACAATACATAAGTTCTTACACAAATAGGGATCTCATGATCCAGTTCTTAATACAACATCAAGTAGCGGAATATGTAATAATAACGGTAGCATAGGCAAAGCTCCATCTTCGGGGTCACAGGCAATGCTGACGATGGGAGATGATCCTAGTTGTCGTAACCTTCCTGGGGTCCATCTTCCAGGTACTCCTCTTCATAGTCTGGCCATGGGAATAGACAGGGACAAAGCCATGAGTACTCTTTAAGTACTCACAAACTAATACTAACAAGTAAAGGGGTTCTTGGATAATGGGACACTAGGCTCTAGGGTTGTTTTGGAAAAGCCAGATTTATCTCTACTAAGTTCCGAAGCTAGTCACAATTTTATAACTCCTAGGTGGGATCTTGTAACTCAGGTCACAACTCTGTTGTGGTCAAGTCAAAGTCTCAATTCATTTCACAAGTCATTTTGAAAAGTCTGATGGGGGAACAGTATGGCCACTCCAACTGTCCATAACCGCGGACGCGACTATTCGAATAGTTTGACACTCTGCAGAGATTGTACACTTTCACCACAACATTCAATACATCCGTCAGGAACAAATCCTGAATTCACCATACTCAGTATGCGGATAATCAATCCTAACCTTTCAATTACACGCCCTAGTATAAGCACCTCTCCTGTGAGTTTGGCCTCCCAACCATGACCAACTGTCATCTTGGGTACTGCACAGGTGGACAATCTTCACAAGGTAGCCTCAGCTCAGACCTTGGCCGTGAGGGAACTAATACTAAGGCCATGCACAGGTGGACAATCTTCCAGTCAAGCCCTACCCAATCTTCGGGTATTGTGGTTGTACGATAAAATTGGAATGGTATCGCATCCAGACAACCATCAGTTTTATAAAAGGCTAAGGTTCATGCCTCAACATTTTCATCACTAAAATCATCAAGTGTTTGGAAACACATGTCCAAAACATTTCAATAGAATGATCCATCATTCCAAGGTTTTCATAACCATTTTTCCACCAAGTAAACCCATCTAAAGTTGATCAGGTTTTATGCTTGGCACTAGCATCTACTAGTGGGGATAAGCACTAATGAGGGGTGGTAAACTAGTGGGGTTTCAACTAGGTACAACCTTATATCTTAGGATGATATCAAGGTTTCTAACATAGGCCAAATTTTATGCTCTTTATGCACCTTCAGATAACTTTCTAGTATCTACCAAACTCTTAAGTAAACTCTAAGTAAGCTTTGATAAAGAAATAAAGTAAGAAGCTTGCAAATAAAACTAGGATTGGTTTATCAAGTGGGTATGATCACATATGCTTAAGGCATATAGTAGGCATAGTAACAAGTATTGGCTTGCATCAGTGTCAATATAAGCTTGCTAAATTGCAAGTGTTATCTTGCATAGGTATAGTCTCAACTTGCCTTGTGCAGAGCAGTGGTTGAAGTTCTCCTCGGCTTCTTCTTCGTAGTATCCTCCTTCCTCCCCGTATCCTTGGTCGGTACTAGCGTCTATGAATAAATACGAGGTACACAATCACCAAACAATACTTAACTACTTGCAATCATCACACACAAGGGTCCTATAGATGATCTAGCATCATCTCTAACATTACAAGGTTAAGGCTTGGTTTAATTCCTTTTATTTTTAGAAAAGTAATTTCTACTCATTGAAAAACTACTTAAGATTTAATATTCCCCAAACCAAACATGGGATCATGTTGACACATGTCATCACCACATATTGTAGTCCATGGGAATGTGATTTAAAGTGGTGTCACAATTTAATAAGGTTTTATCCTTTTATTTAAAATAATTAAAATGGCTAGAAATGCCTATGTAGCATTCTTTTATTACTTGAACATTATTTCTGCAAGTAAACCTATATATTTTTTATATATTCTGAAAGGTATGGTTAAATGTGATTTTTGAGAGTTGGAATCAACTCAAAAGATATTATGGTTTAAATTTGAAAAATGTTTGAATGCAGAAAAGCTTCTGCCTTGTTATTTTTACCATGGGTGATATCCAAATGACTTGAATCCAACGGGCTTGGATTCAGCATTCACAGACCTTTCCAACAAAATTGGTTTCATTCAAATTGGTGCACTGAATCGACCTGGATTGATTTTGAAAATGGGTACAGAAGTGTGTTTGAATTAAAAAGAAAAAGATCTAATTCAAATCATTGGGCTGCGCGGGAAAGGTTAACGGGCCGGCCTGCTAAGCGCAGTGCTCCCGCAGGCTGATTAAGTGGGTGTCCCCACTCGTCAGTGACACGGGGCTGGGCGAAGCGGTATGGGGCAACGTGGGTCGTTTGATCTGATTCTAATCCAACGGCTGGGAGTCATCGTCGACGCGAGACAACGCCGGCGAGAACGAAACCTAGCGCGGCCAGTGAGGGGTGCTGGGGGCTCACCGGGGTGCTGGTGAGGGTCGGCGAGGCGGGCGAACGACGAAGTCGACGACGGCGAATCTCCTGGTACCGGTGGCTTCTCCTGGGGTGGCTCCAATCGCTGGCTCCCTTCTTCTCCAGAGGCGGCGGGCTCCGGTGAAATTCCAGCGAGGTGGTGCTCACCTTGCTCTGAGAACGGTGTGGCACGATTAGTGAGGAGAGGGGAGTAGAATAGTGTGAAGAAATCGAGCGGGGGTGGCCTCTATTTATAGTCAAGCGAGGGGACCGTTGGGGCGCATGGTGAGCTCGTCGGGGGCGATGGTACAGGTTGGCATGGGCGAAGGTAGGGGACGGTGCGGTGTCTCCTGGCGATGCTCAACGACATGGTTTTGAGGCGTGGGGCAGTGCGGCTTGGTCTGGAACGGGCAATGCTCTGCGTGGCAGAGGCGGCGTCTTCGACGGCGAGTGGTGGCTGTGCGTCACAGGGCGGCGAATGGGGATGTCTGGCGGTCTCCTGGGTCGGTGGGGATTGTGTATGCACGAGGCGAGGGCGGCGCACGGTCTGTGGTCTTCGGTCGAGGGTGGTGCTCTGGCACACGCTCGGCATGGTCGCTGGCGGTCTGGGCGCGGTTTGTGCGCGTGGTCCAGGGCTTGGCAACGCTCGTGTCTAGGACAGTGAGTGGCGGTGGACGGTGGGCTGCCTCCCAGACATGCTGGCTAGGCTTGCTGCTGCTCCTAGCTTGCTGTCGACTATGGGGTGGCAAGGGTGTGCTCGGCTGTTCACCATTGATGGCAATGGCAAGCTCACAGTGGTGCTAGTGCTTGGTTAAACTTGCTAGATGATCTACTGAGCTGGTTGTGAGCTAAATGGGGAACCAGTTAGGCAAGAATCACTACTCACAATAGTGTTTGATGTTTGTTTGATTTGTGTCTACAACCTGTTTGATATAATGGCCGCATGAAATCAAGCTTTGAATTTTGAAATGATTTTTGGTGGGTTTGCTAGATTGGTGCTGGTGAGTCTGCAGATGCTTGGGTTTTGAAAGTTGAGCTTGTTTGAGTGGTTTTTGAAAAAGTGGGATCTTCCCATATGATAAAGATTCAATTTTGAATTGTCATTTAAACTATGCATTTGAAAGTTTCTGGATGATCACAAAGTGGGCCTTGATACTTTGTTATGAGTACATTCAAGGGGTGCAAAGATCCAGAAAAGTTTCTGTTAGGTTTTGAAAGTTTGAGACAGTCAAAGTAGGCATGGGAGTTAAATTGGTCAAAATGACCCTTCCTTTATATATATTTTTTGATTTACTTGTCTTTAGAAAAAGTGTGGGAAATGTTTTAGATGATGTTTATTTCACCTAAGAAACATTTTACAAGAAATGAATCAATCAAACAAGGTGGTTTAAAAGAATTTCAAAATCAATGCATACACATATGCATGCATTCATAATTTTAATTAGAAAAGTTTTTGTTAACCCTAATTTTGAGGATTAGAGTTTGATGATCCAAGTTTAGTATTTTTGGGATGTTACAGACATGTTCTCGACCGTTGATCTTCCATCCAACGATGTATGTTAGGTACCGTAGATTACTTGTTTTGTCCAATAGGCACGCGACACGCTGCGCTACCGTATATTTCTCCTTTTGTTAGGTAATCTTCCAGCTATCTTCGGTCAACAGTGCATGCCCGGTAATTTCTCGATGGTAACTTTACGGCCTAGACCGATATTACACCATAATTTTTTGAATTAAACATTCTTCGCCAGCAGGAAACCCGACGGTAATTTTCACGTTAGGCTTACCTACTTTGTTTTTTCTTTTTCCATACTTCGACCGATAATTCTTTGAACACAATTTTTCATCAGCGATTTCTCACCGGTAGTTACCTTATTATAACTCCTTGGAAGCAAGTACTTAACTCGCTATAATTTTTCCATAGTAATTTACTTCACCTAGATTTTGTACTATTTGGCGATATTTTTTGACACATTTTTCCTCATGTAATTATTTGCTGGTAGTTATCCCACCATAACTCTTTGGTGGTGACTGATTCTCTCACTGTAATTCATCGGTAGTTATCATATTCCCGCAATTTTTCGACAAAACTTTCCTAGCCAGGGTGATGAATTTGTGCGCTCATGGCACACAATCTGGCTGAGATGCCCAACTCTTCATTTCACTTCAACCCAAGAAGCTTGAACTAATGTTACGAAGATCATGCAAACCATTATCAGGACCAAGTTTGTAATACAACCTAAATCATTAAAATATTACTGTTAAGCTATCACTATAGCTAGACCTATATTATAGTACTTCTTTGAAAAAGGGATGCCTCGATGTATGCACTGATTCAGAAAGAAATAAGAATTTGGTTAATTCTATTTATCCATAATACATCACTAAAGCAGTGCACGGAGACATAATTATGGACTCAGATAAAAAATTGTCGCCGTCACGGGCAGGGTGTGTCGCCGTGCCACATTACCTAGTATGGAAGTCCATAATAAGGGCTACTATTTTACTTATGTATAAGCTTATGGACAACATAGTGGATTCCCTTAGATAGGAGTAGCCAATAGGTTGATTTCTACATGACACAAAGTAGAAGAACCGAATATACACCCAATACCTTATGGACGTGGCTCAAAATTATAATTATTTTTTGAGTTCACTCGATACTTTATGAATGTGGCTCAAAATTATAATTATTTTTTAAGCTTCACCTATTATAATTATAACTTTATATAAAAAATAATATGGCATACTTTTATTATCTTATTCTCACATGCAAGGCACGTTCAACTTTACTAGTCGAACTAGTGGATGTCTCTTTGATTTCTACATCGAGTACTATATTTGAGTGGAAATGGTTTTTTAGTACTCGCGTGGAGAAGAAGAGGCAACCTCTCACGGACTCGACCTTCTTCCTCCTCTCTTCATGACTGTAGTTCTTCTCTGCCAGATTGCTTTGTCCGTTTTCATTCTTTTTTGTCGTGATACTTTACGTGCATGACCGGAAACAAGTCCCTCCCTAGAAGGGCTCATGCCGCGACGGCGAAGATGGCTGAAAACAAGAAGTCGGCTTGTCGTTCTGCCACGATCAATGGGTCCCAGTCGAATCCCTCGGCTGCAGGCAAGAATTCTTCAACTCAAGGTTCTTCAAAGCCGTCGCCGCCAGGGATAGATACCTTCAGGTAAATCTCGTGCTTGCCCAACTTACCACGTCCTTGATTGTTTATTGATTTGCTCATTTACCTACTAGCACATTCTTCCTCAGTGGTGTTTTTAGGTCGGGTGGTCTTCGAATTCCCTCAACACTCGTGCCCGTAGAAACATCTTCACTGTCGCCTATGGACGGCGATACCTTCAAGTAAATCTTCGTGCTTGGGAAACTTTCATGTCTTTGACCGTTTCTTGATTCGCTCATTTTCCCTACTACTAGAAAAAACTTCTGAGTTTTTTCTCCTTGTTCATCTAACACAATATTTGATTCAAGATCGAGTTTATGGTGAAAAAGGTGATGGGCGATTTCAGCGCCACGACAACGGGCAGAAGCGCCCTCGTCAACGAGTACACTAGACTTCACTACAAACTCGCCGCTGCAAAGGTCGGGCTTAGCCTCCTCAGGAATCTCTCCATGGAATACTTGATTGAGCGTGGAGAGCTGAAGCGGTGGAACATTGGCATGGTGAAGATGCTGGGCATAAGCTTCGAACGGATCCAGGACCTCGAGGACCAGTAGGACAAACTCCTGGCCGAACTAGCAAAGTTGAAGCATGAAGCTGTGGTCGATCTCCATCAATGAGTCTGGCACGTGGAAGACCTTAAGTTAGTATCCATCTATTTTCACAATATAAGCATATTTACAATGCTAAAACAGCTTACTAAACAGGCATATATTATGGAACGGAGGTAGTAGTTCATGATCTGATAATATAGATTGCAAAATGGCCCTAGTAAGTTGAAAAAACTTTATTTAGTAATATGAATGTATGATCATGTACTTGTTGGTAAAATATTTGGTTGTTTGGTCAATGTCACATGCATCACCAGCCACAATGTTGCCAGAACCAAATTTGGTATGATCGTCTTTCCTACTATACTATACTCTGTAGTTAGTTATTACTATCGGTTCCATCCCGAGCTGATGTATACTCCTAGTTTTTGTTTTCCAAAAATGCGATTATAACTAGAGTACGAGTGCTTGAAGTAGAGGCTATGCTCGGGACTACGCGTAGATTTTTTGCAGTACGGACTACCTAGCCTACACCTGGTAAAGTCTTCTGGTGCATTCATACCTCCCATCGCATTCGATGCACTTCTTCTAGCTCGGCTCCTAGCTAGTGTAGCAATAGAGTAGAGATCACCAAAAAAATTAGCGGCTAAAGATCACCAAATTTTGCATTACATTGGTGGGTTTTTCTTCGAACTACGCGGCACCACGCGTAATTCAAAAGTTTTGAACATACCACTAGCGCCATTCATACATATAAAAGGTGCCTTATCCCGCATCTCCCACGAATATGGCCTTGCACCGCCATCCCTCCTCGTCATCACCAGGTACCATTGTGACCAAAGACACAACTCCCTTGTTTAGCAAGACAGAGCGGATTCCCCATGTTGACGACCACCGTGTCGGAGCGTGCATAACATCGCCAGCAAATACGATATCATCACCACAAAGTCCCATATCCTTCATAGACTCTCTGGTCTCTAGCACCATAGAGATGGGAAAACGCCCCCTCCCCTCCCCCCCCCGCTCGACCGCACCAACACAAAGCTTAAACCCATCTCCTCCGCAGAAGAAGGTTGTTGAACACTTTATGCTCTCTTTCCTTATGCATTTAATTACTATCAAAAGTACTTCATCGCTTGTTATACTGCATTCTTGCTAATATACTCGATCGTTACTAAAGTTTGCTAGAGCATTCCTTACCATCGTTATGAAGCTCCTCTGACATCTGTTGAATTTCTACTAAAATGATTCTTGTTGGGCGTAAAGGTTATAGATAGCATAACGGCTATTTATCAACTCTAGCTGATGTTCTGAGCTGTCATGGCTCCTTGTTTAGAGTATAACCAGGCGGGCATCGAGTGTCCTACATCTAAGAAAATCAGTTTGATTATATGTTCAGTTTTTTCTTTAAAACTTTACGCCGTGCAAGTTATGTTATCAGTATTATAATAAAGCCCGCAGATTGGTCGATTATATTGAAACTTCGTGTGGTTTCTTCTCACTCAGGGTGCCATATGGTTAGACTAGCAGAAGTAATTTACTGTACTATAGTTGTGATGGGAATTATTGCTTTTTGAGCTATCAACTGTTGCAAGTAATCCTAAATAATTTTCTCTTTTGCACACGATTCCATGATAAATCTCAAAAGCTATTTGCTTCCAATGCAGGAAACAGAGTCAGAACAAGGTCTCAGACTCTACTTAATCTAGTTGAAGTGACAACTAGGCCAAAAAAGACAATAATGCAAAACACAGGCATAAAAAGTTTTTTCCTAGTCTTGAACCAGTGGGTCCAGTTGCACTAGCGCCTGCGAATAAAACATACACATCCCACAGCCGCCAGTAGCCAATCCGGTTACCCAGCAACAACTGGCACCAGAAATAGTTTCAACAACAGGTTCTCAGCAACGAACTGGTAATAATCTCCCAACGACCTTTAGTACTGGCAGAGACATATACTCCCTTGCAAATGAGCGTGACACCAAAATAATATTTTGATGTAACTTTTTTTAGTTGCACCACGATAAAGATTAAAAAGGGGGCCGACAATGGGAAAAAAATCTTCAACAGATGCTTGAAATAACTAAATTAAGACTTCCGATCACTTATATAGCAGGCTTCAGACGGCAACTAGATCCACATGAGTCTGCTTATATAGCATCGATCACAGGCGTTTTCGTGAGGAATGATATTCCCATCTTGCCATCATGGAAACACCACCGAATACCCCTAAGCATTTAGAGGGTTTACTGAAGAAGTTACATGTAACTCATCTGTCTCTTGGACATACTCCCTTGCTCTGTCCCTTTTCTTCTTAGCTTGTCGTTTGTTATATATGCTACTCATTGTTGTCCACAAAGATTTTTCATGTTCGATGAGAATAGCCAGGATGTAAAGGTTGTTCTCAAAAGCATATTATCCGCATGTTTGTTCCACCTGTTCCATAGGCTAAAGAAGCAACACTTCTCTGGCAAGTGTTTTCAGGATGTAACAAGAATGTCTCCTATAGATCACATGACTGATGATTAGTGGGGTGATCTTCTCCACCACTAGATTGATCAAAGGAATGAGGTGTGCTTTCAAAAATTTGTGAGACTATCGCATTTTCAATTCCTATTTATGAATTTCTTACAAGTCTCCTTTTTTGTTGGGCATTGTCCAAAGGAACTATTCTAGCCATAATAAAGTACGAGTAATAAGTCGTACAGGATCCTGCAGCATAATTGGACACCTCTACCAATTGGTAAGGACATGTTGCTTTGTACTGCTATTAATACGTAATTGATGTTGTGAAATATGTATGCATCTTATCTTTTCATCCTCCGTTTTGGTCACATGATGCAATTTGTTTTTGCTTGTTCAAATGCAGAAGAAGTCTAATGGGGATAAAAACAGTTGACTCTACTGGAGAAATTCGAGAGATAACACATGAATAGATATGTTTTCATTGTAAAGAAAGTTGATGTAAGTATTCTCCGCATTTTGTGATGTTGCACTTGTAGCTATTTGTACGTAGATACATTGATATGCAACCTTGCTTGGACTGCTTCTCAGTTTTGTTTTCACTTACCTTCATGATTTGCAACTAATAAAGTTAGTTTTAGTTTTGAATTGTACAAACTTGTCATATCTACACCTCACGGTGTGTACACAGGAAGCCACATTTTCATTCATGTTAGTAAATGATATAAAAAAGACATCCACGACAAAATGATCTTTTTACTGAATTATATAAGATGCATTATCTGCATTGCCAGTTATAACAGTTCATGCACATGTTAAACCTGTCTGCATGTTTCTCTGTAGTAACTTTACTTATCTTACACATGTCTATCAACTAACAACTTTTCAGCTGGCAAATCCTGGGAAAGCTTGTTCAGTAAAAACTCCAAAAGAATGTATGGGTTTCTTTTCCAAGGTATTACCATGTGGTGCTAAAGCCAAGAGCATGTTGTTGTGTAATGCTAGGTTCGGAACTAGCTCGTCAAAGTCCTAGTTCAAGTTCAAGTCCAACTCCAAGGTTATTTCTTTGCATATTCAAGTTCTAAAGGAACAAATCCAGGCTGAACGATCTTTTATCATCTGTCCTAAGTGTATATAATGACCGTTTGAAGGCCAAATTATAAGAAGTTGTAACCCACCTAGAGCACAGCATAGAAATTAACGAGAAAGTCATAAAGATGCTTAATATTTGGGGTTGAACACTAACAGCTCAGGTCAGTCCCTTTGTCGTGAAATGGAACCTGATGCCGAAAGTACTTTGTTGCTGCAATAGTCTGCACTTATTATGAACTTGGATCGTTTCCTTGTTGTGACATGTCTATAATTTTTACATTACCTTATACTATACTAGCTCTGTTTCCAAATATAACCCTTTTTATCAAGCTATTTTATCTTGCTAAAAAGCCTTAAATCAATTATGGATCAGAGGTACTATTTGTGAACAGATTGCACCAATATGAAAGTAGTATGATTCTTGAATGTGTGATCCGTGGATTTCTAGCCTACTTAATATTGGTGCTTTATATGCTACAAGGTTGGACTATTGTGTAATATATGTGTGGATGCGATCAAACTGGTTATGAGTGGATGCACTAATATATACTAGTATGATACTTGCAGTACCTTATGTTACAATTGCCGTTGTCCTGGATCATTGATCATATTCTAAAAACAATTCCTTACCCGTTGTTGCGCACCATATTCATAAGCATCATGAGATAAATGGAATTATATTTTTTGAATCGGAGCTTAACATTTTATTTCGCGTCTGGATGGAATCATGAACAAATGGAGTATGACCCTAAAAAAGACCTTATACAATTTTTCTGTTTTATTACTTGGACTAGTCACATTAAAAATTATAGTCGACCGACTTATTCCCCTAGCACCCACCCACCCCGCGGTAATATATTTCAATCAGAGATCATGGTATCCAATTTTCTACCTCTCTCGCCGGAAATAAAAGGCTACATCAAGCAATGGGGATTATGAAGCTGCTGCATTGGGTGCTGGGGTTCGCTTGTATTTTATGTTAGTAGGACTATAGCCAAATTCAAAATTATAATCCAGCATCAAGACCTACATCCCAAACAAAAAACAATTATAATGGGGGGTCAATATTATTTTTCTATGTGAATATGGTTGTTATTGATAATCAGTTGATGTGACCATTTTTTCTATTCATAAATAGAGGGACTACCATTTTTTTATTTCCTAATATTATTTTCACGCTAGCCAGATTCAAAATCTCAGTCTAGTGGCAAAATTTACCGCGCGTGCATCCCTTTTTGAATTGGAGGTAGAGTATCCAATGTTATGCACTTGTGTGTAATTAATGTAATAGATGATCAGTTGATGTGACTCTCGGCCTTCAATTCCTGACTAGCTAATATACTAGTACTAGTCTACAACTATCTTTTTTTATTATTACTTGGCCGCTAGCAAGAAATTCAAAATCGTAATCGAGTAGAAAATTCCCCATCGACTCGGATACTTTTCGCGCCCTCCCATTCAAACATTTTGAGGAAAAATCTACCGCTATTATTATTAGATGGATACTAGCCAAATTTAAAATCTCAGTCGAGCGGCAAAACCACCCGCTGACCTTGAAGCATTTCCCACCCCTCTATTTCGAAAACTATGAGCCAAAATCTCCCAACGGGAATACCATTTTTCTATTATTGGGAGCTAGACAAATTCAAAATAGCAATCGAGCGGCAATATCACACATTGACCTATTTCGCGCTCCTCTGTTTCAAAATATTTGACTTTAAAATTCCCATTCTACCATTTGTTCAGACGATAAATGAGCATGCTAAAGTCGGTACCTTGGGGGCACGATCGTAATTGTTTTCATGTTCACCTCTATGGTCCCTATTCGTGCAGTTTTTCCTGCTGGCCCTCCCAAAAATCCCAAACTCCTATGTCCCCTCCACTACCATCGCGCGTATTGGCCAACGACAATTCCACGGCAGCCTGAGCCGCTTGAGCTGCGTCTCATGCACCACCGCGGAGCCGCTTCACCGCAACCCACCCCACCAGATCTAGTTTACCGGGTTTCTCTACCAAGACAGCAGAGCTGCGGTTTTGTTCACCATGTCGATGGCATCATCGACCGCCCAAGCTCTACTTACCTGTAGCCGAATGCTACCCAATCGTACCGGAGCCGCCTCATAGGTGTCCACCGGATGAGATCTAGTTCAACGATTTCCATGTCCACCGCACCAGACCAGCTGCACAGGCGTCATTGTTCACTACACCGAATCTGCCTCAGCGAGGATAACGTCCACCACACTCAAGCCGGCATCGACCTCCCAGATCTACTTCCCCAACCGCCCAAGATCTTCTTCCCCGCAACCGCAACACCCTCGGTGAGCTGCACGTCACCTTCATGGTACTGATGATGCTTAGACGCCTCTCCGACCAAGGTAACCAAATCTCCAACGCCTTTTTGTTTTGTCAACAATATAGCAGGTTCAAGCATGTCGTAGTGAACTGTATTTCTGTAATCGTGCTAGTACATACAAGTCACCGGGCATGCCTGTTCTTTGTGCTACATATACGGTCACTAGACATGTTTGTTTGCATTAGCTACTCTATAAATTTCAATTCATGCACATGTTTGTTATTTTTTCATCACATGTTCTTAGCTACTCCCTACAACAGTAATTTCCTGCTATTATGTAGTTCTTGCAAAATGTAAATTCAATGAAAATATTAGTGTGGATACCTTGCTCCATAGTTACTGAATCTATCGGGTTTGTCCTGAGCTAAGTTCCTACTATTATTTCCTCCCTGGCATCGTTCTGCTATTATTTCTATGTATATTTGTTGAAATGACCTAGCTAGTTTATATTTGCTGAAATTCTAAGAAACACTATGTTTGATTGCTCAATTCATTTGTAGGAAAACTTCTGTAATGCTTGCTTGTCATGTTCTACAGGTTCACAAGCAACACCATTATATTTCATATCTAGTGGTTCGTCCTAAGCAGCAACATAGCTATCATATACTATATATATTTCATTTGTGGTTTGCACTCCTGCTTTATAAGTTCTCTTATGATACCATTATAATTTCTTCGGTTGATTCCTAGATATGATAGTAACAACAAGGCCCATTGTGTAGATCACCGCAAATTCTGAGTCACCCAACATCTCTTGCATTCTAGGATAAACAATGGCTTTCATATATATTTGCTGAAATGACCTGACTAGTTTATATTTGCTAAAATTGTAAGAAATAGTTTATTTGATTTCTCATTTCATTGTAGGCACACTTGTCTAATGTTTGCTTGTCTTGTTCTACACGTTTATAACTGATGCCATTTTTTCCTTATATGGTGCTGGTTCATCCTAAGTAGCGACATAACTATCCTCTAATGTATAGTTCATTCGTGGTTTGTGTTCCTGCTCTGCAAGTTCTTATATGATGCCATTATAATTTCTATCTGGTTCATTCTTAAGTACCACAGTGACTGCATGCCATTTTCTGTTTTGATTGTTCATTTCACTGTAGGCACACTTGTCTAATTCTTGCTTGTCCTATTCTACAGGTTCACAAGCGCGCCATTATATTTTGTATCCGGTTCTGGTTCGTCCTAAGCAACGACATAACTATCCTCTACTGTATAGTTCATTTGTGGTTTGCATTCCTGCTCTACAAGTTTCCGCATGATGTCGTTTAATGCTTGCTTGTCATGTTTGTTTGACATGATGGTCAATATATTTGAACCATTGACCAGTAGTAAACTCCATCTCATAGCTCCTGTCATATTAGTTAAATGAGTAGTTTTGCCTTGTTTGATGTATTAACTTGTTATTACTTAGTTCCAGATTACAATTATTACTATCGCCACCAAAGAGGAGGATGCAATATCATGTCTCAAGGTTGTTTTCGAATGTAGATGTTACACTCAAAAGGGAGATGTAGGTGATAGATGGAGAAAGCAAATTGAGGGCTGCTATCAACTCGATTATCAACTGAAATGCCGAATTTTCTTTCCCTTGAGTTGATAATATGTAATAATTTTAAGTAGTTTGTATTCGATGTAATATATAGATAAATCGCATAGGACATGTAGGAATTTAGTTGATGTCGTCCACACATAGTGGTAGGCGGTACCACACCTGTGCTAGCGAGGTCGATTAGGGTACAGGGGCTTTGTTATTTGCCCGTCTTATATTGGGCCGGTGATGAATAGTAAAATATGATCGCACGTTGTACACCATTTATAATATGGGAATAGGCTTCAGAAATGTTGAAACTGTCAAAGAATCGTAAAAGTAACAGGACCACCCATAGGCGTGCTTACTAACAGTAACAGGCCATAACAGTGAGAGCCGAAACTGTAGCAGGCCAAAAATAGTAACATGCCAAAACAGTAATAGGCCGAAAACAGTAACGAACCAGGATAATAATGGGCCCGAACAGTAATGGGCGAGAACCTTAAACGGCCAAAAATCTAACGGGCCAGAACAGTAGCAGGCTAGGCTAGAACAGTAACGGGCCAAATTTGCACCAGGCCAGAACAGTAATAGAACGAGAAACTTACCAGGCCAGAATAGTAACAGTCTACAATATGAGTAGATTATTTATGGGCCTAAACAGTAACGGGCTTGAAAGTTTATGGGCGTCAGCGGGGCACATCAATGGGATCATTTCAAATAGTGCAAGGCTATATAGCAACGGTCCAGAAAGTTTACGGGTTGACCAAACGGGCCCATTTCAAATAGTATAGGGAGAAACAGTAACGGGCCTAATAGTTTACGAGCCATACAAATGGGCCCATTTCAAACAGTACATGTCGAAATAGTAACGGGCCCGAAAGTTTATGGGCCGCGGCGGGCAGCACTAGTGGGCCCTTTCATAATAGTGCAGGACGAAACGGTAATGGGACGTGATACTATTAGGATCTCTTAATGGGCCGGTCCACTTAATAATTATTAGGCCTTGGATAGGCCTGGCTTCTACCATGGTTTCATTGATAGTTAACGGCGTTCACCACGTGGTAGTTTGCACGATGTCAGCAGTCAACGCGGCTGGCAAACAGATCTATGATGGAACAACTTTTGTGGCTGAAGGGTGAGATCCGCCATGGTCATGAAAAAACCATGGTAGATTTATTAATGATGGGGCTTCTTCCACGAAGGTCATTAGTCATATAAGGCTTTTCAACCATGAAAAATGGGCCTTCAACCATGAAAATCATCCGTTGTAAAAGGACATTTTTCTTGTAGTGCCAGGACTTACTTTAAAGCTATCAACGGTTATTTCATGAGTGGTAATAGGTCTAGCAATGAATTGATCATTAGGAGTGTTTGTGTAGTCATAAAGTTTTGTTCCTCTTTCTCCCATGTTTGCAAATAAAAAGTTGACACTAATTTATATGTGTTTTTGTGTTTTAAGGAAAACTTAAAAATACAAAAAACAAGACAAAGAAAAAGTACTTCAAAAATATAAAAGGGGAGTAAAAATCACATAGTGGTGCAACCTCCCCAAGCTTGGGTTGTTACACAAGTAGATGAAAATGATGGCTCCACCATGAGCTTCTTCTTGCAGTTCCCTGACAACGGCACCAGAAAATACTTCTTGATGGCAACAATCATGGACACTTTTCGTTGGGACTCCAATTGCAGAGTGTTGTAGCAAGATTTTTTACCAACAAGGGTGACTCAATGGTTTAAATCGACCTCTCAGGGTACTGGCATAGAAGTTATTCGCCTTCTCCTTATCAAGCAACCTATAAAGCAAAATATTTTTTCTTGTGTCCCCAACTCCACCAAGTGGTAAACTGAAATGGCTTAGAAGTAATATGAAATACAAATAAAGTAAACTGAAATAAATAAATAAAGTAAATTAATGAAAACTAGATGATATGGAAGACAGTAAAGTTGTTTTGGGGGTTTTATGAGTGATTACACATAGGAGAAGTATTTTTGTATTTTCAAAATAATAAATTGCAGAAATAAAAGCAATGATAATTGCAATGGAAAGGTGTTTCTTATGATTAAAATTGGACCAGAGTTCTTGGGTTCACTTGTCTACTCTCTTTTTTAGTTGTGGTGATCATACAACAATTCATCAATGTTAAATATTCATGGAACTTTTATATGTGTATGATAATCATTCATATGGGCATTACGTCCTAACATAGAGATGAAAGAGATCTCTCTTATACTCCTCAAGAAAGGGAAACCTCCATGCAATCTTGAATTAAGAACAAATCAGAGTATAGCTTTAAGTAATATGACATGATGTTTGAAATACAAATATGCTACCTTGACCTAACAAGATTATTTCACTGTTACAATATAATAATAGAACATGATTTCACTTTATCCCTAGTGAGGCAGCAAAAGAAAGGTAAAAACCAAAGTAGATATTGAATACTGTTGTCACAATTCAATTAGTACCACCATACTACTCCATCTAATACACACTTCTCCCCATAGAAGTTCTTGCATACAAGTTGTATCAAAACAAGAAATTAAGAACGGGGTATATGATATGCATCTACCAATACATCTTACACAAAATAGGTTCCAATCTCATATATAAAATCATAGAATAAAGATCCACCGCATATTAATTACATATATGACCATAATCATGTTGGGAAGCTCATATGGTACTAGATCTATGAAGAACAAGATAGAAATAGATCAAGCTACTGCCACAAACCCATAGTCTAGGGGTGGACTACTCCCTCTTCATCATGGTGATGATGCTGGAGATGTTAGAGAGGGTGGAGATCCCTTCGGAGGACTCCCCAGGGGGTCCTTCTATAGGGGTTTTAGGTCAAGAGAACTCCGTGGGTGAAAGAATCAAGGCGATCAGATAGCCGAGGAGGAAACAGAGGCAGGGCGCGCCCACCTGGGCTGGGCGTGCCCTCTAGGCTCTTTTGGGACTCCTGGCCCTTCTCCCGAGGTTCTTGATTTCCAAATGCTTCTCGTGGTAAAATACTGACACCCCAAAAGCTCAGGTCCATTTGACTCCGTATAGGTCCTAAAACATCAAAAACAGAGAAAATGGAGTTTTTCTGCCCTGCAGGGTTATAACCAAAATAAAGGGGATCATTGGTAAATCCCCAAAAATCAATGTAAAACATGGATATAACATTATATATGATGCAAATATGTGGGTAAACATGTCAACAAACTAGAAAGTTCATGTATGCATTTTACATGCATCAACAGTCACCCGTAGTAGATTTAGCAATACGATCAAGTCCTCAAGTTTATATTTCTATCTCGTTCGAAGTAACTTAATGCCCTTAGACCGTGAGATCATGTCAATCACTTCCACTGGAAAAGTACTTTGATTCCATCAAACGTCACACCGTAATTGAGTGATTATAAAGGTGTCGTCGGGTACTTGGAAAGTGTTAGTTGAGGCTCGTGGATCAAGAGTGGGATTTTTCCATCCAGATTACGAAGAGATATACTCAGGGCCCTCTCGGTGATATCACATTAACATAGATTGCAAGCAAGTGATTTGATCACTAGAATGTTATATCATGGGAATGAGAAAATGAGTACTTGTTGGTAACGAGATTGAACTAGGTATGGATGAAACCAAATGATCGAATCTTGGACAAGTAAAATATTGCGAGATAAAAGGAATTGGTTATGGTGAAAAAAGTTTAGACGATCATTGGATTTTCATTGAGCTAGTGGAAGTCATTATGGATATCCAGGTGCCGCTAATGAGTATTGATCGGAGAAGGTCTCGATCATTTCCACATAGTTCTCGAACTCGTAGGGAGACACACTTAAGTATAGTCAATGCATTTTAGTGGATATGGAATGCAGGAGAAGATATTGGACATCGCAGGAATCGTTCTGTCGAATCTGTCAAAATAGTTTCAGTGTATCAAAACAAAGCAAGGGAATAAAATGTTAATGTGTTCATTAAATTAAGTGTTCATTAAATTGAGTTGCATTAAACCAAGAGAATTAAAGTGCTTTAATGGAAAGACCTATGGTTTTTGAGTGGAGAAGCAATGGGAGAAAGTAGAGATGAATATTTGTGAGTGGAGTTTCCACTCACATGAATGAGGGAAGAGGTGGGGCACCACCTAGGCCACCGGACATAGGGGTGGGGCTTCCTCCTCCCCTTATAAAAGGAGGTGAAGACGTCCCTCTATCACAGACACTCCCTCTCCTCTCATATTCCCTTTGGATGGCATCTTCCCCCTCTTGATAGCCTTGTCCATTTCCATGAGAAAGGTTCTTAGGTGAAGACCTGCTCGAGATCTTCCCCTCCACCACCTCTACCATGTCGTAGTTATGCTGCATTTCTCGGGGATCCTCTACTTCCGCTACCTGGCTGGAGCAAGGGACTGTAGTCGTCGGCACACCGTATGTGTGACCGATTATGGAGGCACTTCCCTCATGTGGTGTTGATCGTCTGCATGTCCTTGAGAACAATGGTGTACATCTACACCAATCACGTTTTTTGCAAGAACATTATCCCGCTTACGATATTCAAGGGTGAGTCCTTCTAAACCCGTTACAAAGTATCGCCTTGATTCGATCTTGGTAGTTGCAACAGTAGGAATTTTTGTTTTCTATGCAACAAACCCCATCTGTGGTATCAGATCTATGTCTATATGTAGATGCTTTGTATGGTTAGAACACATGGAGATGTGGGTGTTAATGATCATGTTATTGCAAACTTTCGTGTACTTCAGATATTAGTGGCACAGTGGGATGAAGCGGCCCGAACAAACTTTACATGTCCTTGCACATGAGACATGTTCCACGCTTGACATGCAACTAGTTTTTCATAAGTGGATAGCGGGTGTCTGTCTCTCCCACTATAGTTAATATCTGATTTACAATGGTCTGCTAATAACTTGGTTATCACCGTTGTGGCTGAAGTTCATATGTAGAACGGTTCTCACCTAGAAAGCCCACGGTCGCGTAAAATATGCAAAAATAAATTAGAGGCGTCTAACTTTTTTGTAGGGCATGTGATGTGATATGGTATATGATACAAATATTTTTGTATGCAGTGTGTTTTATTGTAAGTTAAAACAACCGGCATGACCCATATGGTTGTTGTTTTATTTTATGGCTTGTGTGCCGAAAAATGGAAATCCATGTAATTAGGTTAGTGGAGAACAACCATGATGATGGCTCCATGGACCTTGGTGACACGTCGATGGAATGATGGATATCATACCATGATGCACAAGATGGAGATCGAATAAGAGAAGGACCATATCATATCACATTATATATGCACGTGATGTTTATCCCTTGATGCATCATATATTGCTTTGATTTGATTGTCTTGGTAGTATTTTATCACCTCGGTAGCATTATAAGATGGCCCCTCCCACTAAATATCAAGATAATAATATGTTCTTCCTTAGTATAAACTGTTAATAAAGTTCGTCGTCTCGAAGCACCACGTGATGATCGGGTGTGATAGATTCTATGTTCGCATACAACGGGTGTAAGATAGTTTTACATACGTGAATACTAATAAGATTCTTACTTGGTGAGCCTAGCATGTACAGACATGGCCTCAGAACATGAACCAAAAGGTAAAGCACGAGTCATATGAATGATATAATGCCCATATGATGCTCGCCATTGGACCTGCACCACCACACATGATGATCGGTCGTGGCATAGTGAATTTGGTTCGTGTAATCACTAAAAATGGCTAGAGAGATGTCATTTTTGAGTGGTAGTTAT
Source organism: Avena sativa (assembly GCA_916181665.1). Taxonomy (NCBI): domain Eukaryota; kingdom Viridiplantae; phylum Streptophyta; class Magnoliopsida; order Poales; family Poaceae; genus Avena; species Avena sativa. The sequence continues at coordinate 59,390,733 of OV702295.1, forward strand.
CATAGTGAATTTTGAATTAACTTGAACTCTGTTTGTTCTAAACCTAGTCTAAATAGTCTTTGCAAATACATTGTAGATCATGGCTCCCCCTGCTCAATTTTAATGCATTCATAGAGAAAGAAAAGCTACAAGAAAATGGGTCTAACTTCACCAATTAACACTGCAACTTGAGGATTATCCTCGCGGGCATGAAAAGGTCCTATGTGCTAGACGTTCCATTAGGTGATGCCCCTGCAGATGATGCTCCTCCTGAAGAGCATATTATATATGGCACAAAGTTTGATGGCTACACTCTTGTGTGGTATGCGATCCTCCAATCCGGAGCCTGAACCCCAAAAGCGCTTTGAACTTACTGATGCTGATGTCATGGTGGAGGAACTCAAAACTATGTTTGGGGACCAAATCTATGCCGAGTGATATGAGATATCCGAAAAGTTCTTTAGCGTGAAGATGGAGGAGCACAGCTCCGTGAACGAGCACGTCATTAAGGTCATAGGCTACACTCAACATCTTGAGACACTGGTGACGAGGTTTAATCTCGTCAATGCCCATTGTTATGGACTTGGGTTTTGGAGAAGATGGGGATGCTGGAGATCGCGGAACGGTTAGCAAACAAGCAACACGGGGACACGAGGTTTACCCAGGTTCAGGCCCCCGGAGGGAAAACCCTACTCATGCTTGTCTGCTCTTGATTATGGCGAAATCGAAGGTTACAGGGGTGCGCAGATGCAATCTGGCGTGGAGGTGTGTATGCGGAAGTATGAGGTCAGAGATCGAGTTCGTGCCCTCCTAGCCTTTATATAGAGTTAGGCAGGTCCTAGGCACAGACCGAGTCAGTTACAGGTTTTAGGGTTTACCCCTTTGAATATTCTATCTACTCTAGTCTTGCTCTCCAAGGATCCGAAGGCGTCATGGGCCCTGGCCACCCGAAAATCTTCATGGGCCGGCGTATATTTGTCATGGGCCTTCCTTGGGCTGGACTAGGTATGCTGAAGACATGTACCCGCGGGGTATAACCATGTCAGTAGCCCCCCGAGTGTTCATTCGAATCGTAGATTCGACTAAGGACTCTTCTATCCTTCGGGTGCAACTCTGTCTTTCAAGAGAATGTGTAGGGATTGTTGATATGTGTGCCTGACTCTCCCGACGGATCAGGGTCAGTTAACTGTCTTAGGACAAAACAACATGATCTTCTTCAGGTTCGAGTCCCTCGACTCGAACCCAGAACATATGCTGGCGTAATTCGACTCAAGCCGCGGAGGACTTACAGGAGTGGAATTCCAGTGATTTTAAATGATGTACCCAATGCGTCCGTCGGGATTTTTCATCGCTCCTGTTGGCACGGATTCTTACTAGCAGAGCGCAGTCATGTGCGTTACAAGGCCATCAGATGATATCTGTAGGTCTTATCTTTGTGTCGCAGACACAACATCCGAATGTTTATCACCGCGGAGGTGTTTCGGGTGGCCAAGGAGGTCGTCGCTCACTTAGCGTTTAATGGGGCAGAGTTGCCGAAATTTTTTGCATGCTGATCCGAAGGATCGCAGTCGAAGAATTCATAGGGTGCGCGACCAGCGCTCCCTATGGAAGTAGCCCCTAGTGTCTGTTCGAGTCGTAGACTCGAGCAAAGACTTTGATGTAGCCGTTGTTCAGCTTCAGGTCCGTAGGACACAAATTTTTTGGATGCTTCAATCCATGCTCCCTATGGGAGTAGCCCCCGAATAGTTAGTCGAATCGTAGATTCGAGGGAGTACTCTTAGCTTTGTAGCCGAAGAATTGTGACTTTTTACAAGTATAGCTTTTGATGACGTCAGTGCTGACGATCGGTGACCTCAAGCGTCTGCTACGCCAGAGATGACTTGACTGGACGAACATGGGTCCCACCTTCTGACCTTGAAATGACCGGTCACGCGCGGCGTGGAGATAATTACGGCGTCTCCTCGATTTCCGCGCGTAGTGGACGGCGTGTCAGCGACGGTTCGCTGTGATGCTGACACATGTATGGTAAGATCTTGTCTTTGGTGTTAGGTCTTCTCGATGAACGGTCATCGTGCATCGTCTTCGTCCTTATAATCATTGGGAAAGATTAGTCTGTTTTCACCGCAGCCATTCTCGTTTCACTGCTCCATTGTTCTCTGCGATTTATTGCTGCGCGCTGGAATATCCTCGGACATTTCCTTCTTCGCTCCTACGTTCTCGCCGCCGACGCCGCCGCACCGCAATGGGGAAGCCTAAGAAGTATTCTTCTGCGGTTGGTACCAGCGCTACTGGAGGCAAGAAGAGTGCTGCCGCTACCCGTGTCACCGACGGTGGCTGGCGGTGATCGGAGACGTGGGAGAGCGATCTCCGCAAGCTTCGTGAGCGGGGCTTAATCCCGCAAGATAGGGAGGCCGTCAAACTCCCTGGCAACGAGGTAATTCCCCGTCCCCCCGCTGGGTTTCGGGTTATGTTCCTCGCATTTGTCCTTCGGGGCTTTTCCTTCCCAGTCCACAACTTCCTTCGTGGACTGCTTTTTCTTTACGGCATCCATTTGCATCATCTTTCCCCCAACTCTCTTCTTCACATTGCTTGTTTCGTTACTTTCTACGAGTGCTGGCTCGGTATCGAGACGCACTTTGGCCTCTTCCGGAAACTCTATTCCGTGAAGAGGCAATTTGGTTCTAATGGTGTTTATCCCATTAGGGGTCGCATCATCTCCCTTCGATCCAATCTTCTTGTCTTCTCCTTTTCCATGTGCGAATATGTCCAGTACTGGCGGAGGCGATGGTTTTACATCCGCGACTCCACGATAGTTGGGCAGGATTTTGGTCTTGCTCCTTTTGACCCCTCCCAGAAAATCGAGCCGAAAAGGTCTTGGAAAAACCAGATCTTGGATGGCGAGGTAGCGGAGATAGAGGGGCTCTATCATCGGGTGGAGGATCTCCAGTTGACTCCGGAGAAGGAGGTGAATGGTGTGGATATCATCCGCGCCTTTCTCAATCGTCGGGTGCAGCCACTCCAGGCAAGGGCGCACCCGATGTTCCTTTACACTGGTCTTCGTGATCCGACTAGGGTTTCAGCCGAAGAATTCTCCAAGGGAGATCTCGACGGGGCCCTTCGTCCGCTGCTGAAGTTCAAGGCTGGAGAGGATATCCCGGGGAAGTCGCTGACTTCTCCGTTCTCTGCTTCACTTCCTGTTCCACAGGTGTAGATCCAGGACGTGCGCGTAGCGCTATTTTTGACTGCATTGTACTTGCCTTTGTTTGCTAACAAATTTTCTTCTTTTGTGCAGGATTTCAAAGTGTTGGGCATGTCGCCACCGCTTCCCGAATTGTTTCCGGCTGCACCGGACAATGAAGTGGTGGATTCCATGTCCGAGCTGCCATCGGCGCGGTCTTCGGCTGAAGAGGCCAACGAGTCGAGCGAGGACCACACTCGCAAGCGGACACGGAGCTCCAGCGAGTCTTCGGATGCCTCGACTCCACCGACTCCTAGGAACCCGCTATGGCTTGAACGTCACAGTGATGGGCATGGAGGCTCTTCCTCTCCGATTCCTGCCGTTCCCGTGTGGGCTGTGGCACCGCACCCGCCGGCGAAGCGGAAGAAGGAAGAAAAGAAGGAAGAGAAGAAGGAAGATAAGAAAGAGGAGAAGAAGGTCCGGAGGACCCCTCCCGTATTCGACTTGAGCGACCTTGACTCGTAAGTTTTCTTAGTCCTTTATTGCCTTTTCTTGCCTGTTTTACTTTATTCGTGTGCTAACTTGTCCTTGTGCAGCCACTCCTCCAACGACTCCTCCAGTGATGGTGGTTGGGAGATGATGGGGGAGTCGAAGGTCGTGCTTCCTCCTCCTCAGACGGTGGCCACCTCTGAAGGCGCTGCTCCAGACCCTTCTCCGTAGGAGGTTCGGGTGGTTGCGCCTCAGAAGGCTGCAAGCGGACCTTCGGAGTTGCCGTCGAATCATGTAAGTAATTCTGCTTCCTACTACGGGGGGAGCCCCCGAGCCTTTTTTGATGATCTATTGATTATCTCTTTTCTTCCTACCTTGGGGGAGCCCCCGGGCATCTGTAGGTTAGTTTGTTTGTTCGTTCTTCCTTCGAGTCTCAAGGGGAGCCCCCGAGCTCTTTTATGTGTGTAACTTGCGTCTGCTCGTTCTTTTGGGCGTAGCCCCAAGCTCTTCTTTTGACTAGTGGGTCTTTTTTGCAGCCTTTTGTGCAAGGTGCCAACCAACTGGTGCAGCAGCACCTGGCGTCGGAGGCAAGCCGCAAGCAACTTCAAGGTATTGTTATGCCTTGGTCTTTTGTTTCTTCTTGAATTTTGTCCTTCGATCCGACATTTGTATTGCTTGCTGCAGAGGATCACAACGCCTCTCTTCGTGAGATTGATGCTCTCAAAAAGAGCCTTGGTCAAGCGGAGAAGAAGGTCGAGGTCGCCGTTGGTGCAAAGGAGCGCCTCGAGCTAGAGTTGGCCCATGTGGCCGAGGCTAAGGAGTGCCTGCAGCAGGAGGCTACGGACCGCGAGGAGAAGCTCGCCACCGCCACTGCTTCGCGCGAGAGAGAGGTGGCCGGCAAGCTTATGGCGGCTGCCAAGGATGTTTCGGGAGAGTATCTCCACTTTCACCTTTTGATTTCCTGGTCTTTCTTTTCCTGTTCTTTTATTTATTCTGCTTCCTTTGTTGTCTTAGATGCCGCGGGCATCGAATTTGACCGCGGTGCTCTGGAGCATGGGAGCGCTCTGGATGATGCAACTGCGACGGTCGAAGACCGCTGCAGTACCGTTGTCAACTCGCTTGCCAAGGCCAAAGAGGTCCTTGGGCGCTTCTACAAGGAGCTTGTCCCCAAGGGCGTGGCCCTTGACGATGTTGATTCCTTGGCGGAGGCGCTGTCAGCCGACGCACCTGCGGCGTACAAGCGCAAGCAGAAGGGCATTAGCGCATCCATCGGGTTGGCAATGGCCTTGGCGGCTGGAGCAGAGATGGACCTTCCCCAGGTCACTTCCCGGATGTCGACGACTGCTGATGGATCCGAGGTAGCCTTCGCCACCTATGCTGCTCGCTGTAAGCGTTACGGGCCGAAGCTGATTGATCTGCTGGCCAAGTACGCGATAAGGCAGCAGGGAGAAGCCAAGGCGAGGCAATACGGCTCTGAGGCTACTCAGGGTGCAGCTTTGTAGGCGCTGTAGTTATAGGATAGTTGTAGCCTCTTTTGTTGTAAATATTTTGATGAACAATCCTTGTGCCACGTAGTGGCTTTTGCTGCACCTTAATGAATGTGCTGAATTTCGTGCTCCTTCAACTGCTTGTTCATATCCTTGTCTTTCTGTAAATCTAGGGTCCTTCGGGTGCTGATCCTGTTGACACTTCACCTGCAGCGCAACTGCGGCCATCCTTGGATGATGCGTCGTAGCTTGCGTTTCTTCAAGACCGTGTTCGTAGCCTCGAGAAAGAGTTGCTTGGGGTGTGTGGCCATGCTGACGTTTGGAAATCCAAGGCGGATCGGGGTGCTGCCAGAGAGGAGTACTTGATGGCGGGATTGCTTCGCTTGTCCGAGCAGCTTCAGTATGAGTTTTTCGAGGTGTTGCCCATTACTTCGGATGCACCTGCTAGCCTTGCATCTTACTTTTTTGCAAGTATTGCAGGTGCCAACCTTGCTCCAAGGGAGGAGAAGGAGCGTGTTGTTGTTCGAGTCAACTGCTTGACTCAGCAGGACATGGAAGCCGACGGGTTCTTCTGGATGGACCGTGACCGTGCCATGGTCCTTGTGACGGTGCAAGATCGCGTTCACCAGGTATCGCGGGTGCTTCGTCAGGTGAAGACTTCACTCGCGTCGGTCCTGCATGTGATGTTTCCGCTGGATGATGCGCCGTCAACTCTCTCTGGTCTGCTGTCGAAGTTTCGGAACGTGCATCATGTCAAGGAATTGGTGCGGCATCAGCTCATCGCAGGAGTGAAGGCTACGCTCTCCCTTGTGCGGTTGCATCGTCCTGATGTAGATCTGTCCGATGTAGCGGCTGGGCCACCTCTTCGGCCAGATGGTGGTGAGTGGAATATGCGTCCTCATTACGCGGCTGTAAGGCAGTATGCCGAACAGATCGTAGATCTGTTTGAGCAACGTGCTCAGGTTATTCTTCAGAGTAGGTAGTACCTGTAAAAAAGATAGATGTACAATTTGTATACATTTGGATGGGCGTGTTTTTCCCTTTGTTATAAAGGTTTGGTTGTTGTTTTAGCATGTAGTGCTTTGTTCGTATGTGTGCCCTTTTCGTTAGCCTGACGCGGTCAGCTACTCAGGTGTGCACGCGTTATCCTCAGTCGACGAAGTCGTGAGGTGGGGGAGCCTCCGAGTGCGTTTGTAGCATGGAGTAAAAAAATGCGAGTAGTAAACAAAATTTTGGGGCGAGACACTTAGCTTTATTCATATCGTAATGGAGGAGGTACACTGTTTGGCTGAATAGCCTTATTGAAAGTAAAGAGGGAGGTAGCTAGGGTTAGAACCGTCGCAGTTGTGCGACGTTCCATGGGTTGGAGTATGCGACTCCAGACTCCATGTGCTTGAGGCGATAGGCACCACCTGGGATGACCTCGGTGACGATGTAGGGTCCTTCCCATGGCGACTCGGATTTCTTCGGTCGTTCTTGCTTGAGTAGCAGGACGAGGTCTCCTTCGACGAAGGACCTTGGGCGCAGCCGTCGGCTATGGTGGTTGCAGAGATTCTGCTGATACATCACTGATCGAGCTGCTGCTATGTCTCGCGCTTCGTCGAGTGTGTCGACGGCGTCTTCGAGTGCAGCCGTGGATTCGGCTTCGCTATAAGCGACAACCCGTGGGGCCTGGTGGCGTGCTTCGGCTGGTAGCACGGCTTTGGCTCCGTGCACCATGAAGAATGGCGTGTAGCCGGTTGAGCTATTTGGTGTGGTACGCAGGCTCCATAGGACGGAGGGTAGCTCTTTCGTCTAGGCTCCGACGAGTCGCTCGAGTGGGCTCATGAGGCGCTTCTTGATGCTAGCTCCGATTAGGCCGTTGGCCTTCTCCACCTGCCCGTTTGTTTGCGGATGCGCCACTGAGGCATATGTGATATTGATTCCAAGGCCTTCGCAGAAGTCCTGGAATTCCTTGGAGATGAAGTTTGATCCATTGTCGGTGATGATGCTATGCGGCACGCCGAACCTGTAGACAATGGATTCAAAGAACTTGATGGCAGTTTTGCCCTTTTGATTAGTGACTGGCATGGCCTCAATCCACTTGGTGAATTTGTCGACTGCGACCAGGAGGTAGACGTGTCCTCCTTTCGAGGACCTTGGCAGTTTGCCGATCATGTCAAGGCCCCATTGGGCGAAAGGCCAGGCTAAAGGTATGGGCCTGAGCTCCGAACCGGGTGCGTGGGGTTTGTCGGCGAACCTTTGGCACCCGTTGCATCTTCAGACGATGTCCTTGGCGTCGTTCATGGCTGTTGGCCAGTAGAATCCAGCTCGTAGAGCTTTGGCGACAAGGGAGCGGCTTCCTGCATGATGGCCGCAGATGCCCTCGTGGATGTCTTGGAGGATGGTTTTCCCGTCACCGATGGTGACGCACCTTTGTAGTACACCCGAAATGCTGCGCTTGTACAGCTCGCCATTGATGATGGTGAAGGCTTTGGACCGGCGAGATATGCGTCGGGCATCCGTCGGGCTGTCAAGCAGTTCTCCGTCTATCAGGTACCGGAGGTATGGCCGTGTCCAAGTTTCTTCGACTGCCATGACCTGCATCAGGTTGACCACGGCGACTTTTGTGTCGAGCTTTTCGGGTCCTTCCTATCCTTCGGGTAGCGCAGCCCCCGAGTGTTCTACTTCTTTGGGTGATCCCTTGGGGAATTTCCGCTTGATGGATGGCATGCAGATCTGTTTGAGGAACACACCTGGCGGCACCCGTGCGCAGGTGGATCCGATGTTGGCGAGTCTGTCGGCCTCCTCGTTGCTTTCTCTTCTAATGTGTCGAAGCTCGCAGCCGTCGAAGTCTCCTTCGAGTGCGTTGTAGAGTGCGCGGTATGCAATCATGTTGGCGGCGTGTGCGTCGCACTCATTCATCGTCTGTTGGACGACGAGGTTGGAGTCACCGTAGATGACCAGGCGCGTTGCGCCGCAGATCTTTGCCATCCTCATGCCGTGGATGAGGGCTTCGTATTCGGCCTCGTTGTTGGAAGCTCGGAATTTCATCCGAAGGATGTACTTCATCTTGTCGCCCTGCGGGGAGGTCATTATGACCCCGGCTCCTGCTCCGGCTTCGTGCTTGGAGCCGTCAAAATGCATCGTCCATGACTGCGACATGTCTGGGGTGTCTGGCAGCTGCAGCTCCATCCAATGTACAAGGAAGTCCGGGAGGACTTGAGACTTGATTGCGAGTCGCTTCTCGTAGACGATGTCTAGGGGTGACAGCTCGATGCCCCACAGGGCCACGCATCCTGTGGCCTCCGGATTGTTCAGGATGCTATTCAGGGGTGCCTCGTTGACGACCATCACCTGGTGCTCCTGGAAGTAATGGCTCAGCCGACGAGCCGTCATGAACACGCCGTAGGCGAGTTTCTGGTAGTGAGGGTACCTTTTCTTTGTTGGCGTCAATACCTCGCTGAGGTAGTAGATTGGGCGTTGGACCCCATGGGTCTTGCCCTCTTCGGGTCGCTCGACCACCAGTACAGTGCTCACCACCTGGTGTGGAGCTGCTATGTACAGCAGTAAGGGCTCGCGTTCCTTTGGCGTGACCAAGACGGGCGAGGTAGAGAGCAGCCGCTTTAGATCTTCGAATGCGTCATCCGCCTCAGGCATCCACTCGAATTTGTCTGCCTTGCGTAGCAGCTGGTAGAATGGCAGTGCTTTTTCGCCCATGCGGCTGATGAACCTGCTTAGTGCCGCTATTCGTCCTGCTAGTTGCTGGACACCTTTGAGGTTTTTCGGCTTCTCCATGGCCATGATTTCCCGTATTTTCTTCGAGTTTGCCTCGATCCCTCACTGGGAGATGAAGTAACCAAGCAGCTGACCCGATGGGACGCCGAAGGCGCACTTTTCATGGTTAAGCTTGATCCTATACCGGTCGAGATTATCGAACGTCTCACGGAGATCGTCGATGAGTGTTCTCTCCTCCCTGGTTTAATGACTATGTCGTCGACATAGACTTGGACATTGCGACCGATCTGGTCCTTTAGGCATGCCTGCATGCACCTCTGGTACGTGGCACCTGCATTTTTTAGCCCGAAGGGCATTGTGTTGTAGCAGAACACCCCGAATGGCGTGATGAACGCCGTTTTATCTTGATCTTCGACCTTGAGTCGAATCTGGTTGTAGCCTGAGTAGGCGTCGAGGAAGGAGAGTTTCTCGCATCCTACAGTCGAATCAATGATCTGATCGATCCAAGGGAGAGGGAAGTGGTCCTTTTGGCAGTGCTTGTTCAGCGACGCGAAGTCCACGCACATCCGCATGATGTCCATGTACTTTTTTGGGACCATCACAGTATTGGCGAGCCACTCGCTTTCCTTGATCTCCCTGATGAAGTTTGCAGTGAGTAGTTTGTTGACTTCAATCCCTATGGCTTCGGCCCGGGGCTCGGACAGTCTCCGGATGGACTGCTTGACGAGCTTGGTGTCTGGAAATACGTTGAGTGCGTGCTCGGCAAATTCCCTGGGAACTCCTGTCATGTCCGCAGGACACCAAGCGAAGATTTCTCAGCGCTCACGGAGGAATTCGACGAGCGCGCTTTCCTATGCGGGGCTGAGATCGTTGGCGATCAGCGCAGTCTTGGAGGTATCCGTCGGGTGGACCTGCACCTTCTTTGTGTTGATTGTGGAGTCGAAGGACATATCGGGTGCGTTTTGTCGTGCGACTGGGGGTGCCCCATTGTTCGTCACCTCGTGGAGCCTTACGAGCTCCTCTTGCATGCCGAATGACTGGGAGATTCTGTTGAAGTCCCTGTCGCAGTGGTCTGATCGGGTGAAGCTCCCATGGACCGTGATGACGCCCCTGGGTCCTGGCATCTTGAGTAGCAGGTACGCGTAGTGTGGTACTGCCAGGAATCTTGCAAATGCCACACGCCCGAGGATGGCGTGGTATTGTGATGGCCAGTCCACCACTTCGAACTCGAGCCGTTCGCATCAGAAGTTATCCGGCTTGCCGAAGATGACATCGAGCCATATCTTTCCCTGGGGGAATATGCTCTTTCCTAGAACGATGCCATGGAACGTTGTGTCTGACTGTTCCAGGCTGCAGCGGGATCCACATTGCTGCTAGGGTGCTTGCGAACATCAGGTTGATGCCGCTGCCGCCATCCATGAAGACACGGCTCATCTCGAACCCTCCGATCTGCGCCTCAAGCACTAGGGCAGCATGACCTGGGCGAGGGACCTGGCAAGGGTGATCCGAACGGCTGAACGTGATGCAAGACTCCGATCCGCTGAGGTACTCGGGGATGGCAGGTGGAGCTGTTACGGCTAGGTTGATCTGACGGGTGATTTTCTTCTACACCATATTCGTTGGGCGCCCCTTCTGGATTAGCAGTGCTCCTTTCGGCGGGGGGTACCCGTGCCCACCGTTATTCTGTGCGGGTGCTATTGGGTGGTTCGGGCCTCCTGCGGGTGGCGAAGGAGGAGCTCCATGCGCGATCTCACCTGGTGCGGGTGCGTTCCCAAATCCAGGGTTTGGAGCTTGTTGCCTCATCTGAGCCATGCTCTCGCTGAGTTTCTGGAACTCGCGGCAGTCCTTGGGCATGTGGCTTGCCTTCTTCTTGCCATCCTGTGCCGATGTAGAAGTGGATGGTACATGGACCCGACAGTTTTTAGTATGCTGAGGGTCCGTCGTCGCGATCGCGGTGCTGCCACGACTGTCCCGGGCGTCCTCCATCATGGAAATTGTTTCCGCGGTATCCGCCGCTATTGCGGTTGCCGTCGTTGCGGCGGTCGGTGTAGCCAGCCGTGACCATGTCCGGTCTGTCGCGATCGTCATAGACGCGCGATCTTCTCTTTCTACGGCGCTCGCATCGCCGGCCGTAGTCATCTTCCTCCTCCGAGTGCGCTCGGTGGACGGACTCCTCGCCATCGGCCCACCTATTGGCGATGTCCATGAGGTGGTCAAGTGTCTTGGGCTTGACGCGCCCAAGTTCTTCCTTGAAGACCTGGCGCTTGACGCCGTCCTTGAAGGCGTCGATGGCCCTTTCTTCGGAGATGTGCGTCGTGGAGTTCTTGGTGTTGGACCAGCACAATATGTACGAGCGAATGGATTCGTCCGTTCGTTGGGTGCAGGCTCGAAACGCCTCGATCGAGGCAGGCCTCTTGCTGGTGCCTTTGAAGTTTCGAACGAAACTATACGCCAGCTCCTCCCAACTGCGGATGGACCCTGAGGATAGGCTGCTTATCCATATCCGAGCTGCGCCTGTCAGCTGCAGCTACAGGCATTGCATGGCGGTTTCCCTGCTTCCGCCGTGCAGCTTGACGGACGACAAGTGGTCACTGAGCCACGCCTTGGGGTCCTGCATGCCGTCGAATTTCGGAGTGTCCGAAGGGAGCTTCAAGTTGCACGGCATCCATGTCCGGCGAATAGATCTACTGAAGCATCAGGCTCCGCAGAGTTCTCCTTCGTCTTCGTCCATCTCGAATTTAGCCGAGCATACGCGCTTGGCGCGTGCCTTGTCGATCTTGCGCTGTGTTAGCTCGTTTCGAGCGTCGTAGTCGCGGCTGCGATGGCGTGAGCTCTTATGCCTTCGAGGAAGGTCATGCTCTTCGTCCTCGGATGAGGGTGTGGGGCTGCGGTTGAATCTGACCGTAGCCTTCTTTTTCGGCTCCGCAGGAGCTTCTCCGTGGAGCGCAGCTCCGACGAGTCCGAGCCCGGTAAGCGCGGACTTGTGCATGGCCCTCTTCGGGTCCCCCTCCGGAGGTGGGTGGGACGCGAGGTACGTTGTGGCTGCTATGATCGCAGCTTGTGGAGTTTTTGGGATGACGTTGCCGTCGGCGTCCATCTCCATGAAGGACGCGTTGAGGGCTCGGGTCACTTCGCGGCTTTCTTTGGGTCCATGTTCTCCATCCGAGAATGGTGCGTGTTCCCGTTGTTGCCGTGTGAGCTGGAGCCGATGCCCATGGCGGAGAGCGCAGCTCGCCGCGCACTAGACTCCGAAGCTGTTTGCTTGCGCTTGTCTAGCACTTCCTGCATCTTGATCTGCTTCTTGTGCTCCTCGATGAGGAGCATGTGGTATGCCATCAATAGATCTCGTGATGCATCAGCGGACAGGATCTTGTTGCCTGCCACGGCCTCGCGTGCTTGAGTCCATCCCTCCTCGTCGAGGTGGATGACCCGATTGTTGTTTTCCCTGTTGGGTGGGGGGATTGGCTTCTTCTGTTTCCACCGTTTCTACCGTGTGGGTTGGGTGGCGGATTGTGTTCTTGATCCTGGATGACCGCGGTGCACTGGTAGCGCTTGTAGATCAGATCGCTGCTGCCGCAACTTTTGGATCCGAAACCATAGGTCCCTTCATCCGATGGCGGGTCGCACAGATCAGAGTTGCAGCTGCTGCTGTCATAGGACTCGTCTGTTGACGATGTGGTGCGTAGCACGGGGTGTGGAGCCCATGAAGCAGGCCTGATCGACGGCAGGGGCACCCGCTCTGGGAGGCGAAGAGTGCCGATCTTCCCCACCTGGAATCAGAAGTTCCCGAACAGGATCTCGAGCCCGTCGCCAACGGGCTCGAAGTCCTTCATGGTGGCTGGTGAGTGAGCGGTGAAGTCGAAGGCACCGAAGAGGAGATGACTCTCCGAAGCCGCGGAGTTGTAGATCGCTTGGGTTGGGACTGTCACGATCGCACAATCAGCGTCCCCAATTCCACAGACGGCGCCAATTGACGAGGTTTAATCTCGTCAATGCCCATTGTTATGGACTTGGGTTTTGGAGAAGATGGGGATGCTGGAGATCGCGGAACGGTTAGAAAAAAAGCAACACGGGTATACGAGGTTTACCCAGGTTTAGGCCCCCGGAGGGAAAACCCTACTCCTGCTTGTCTACTCTTGATTATGGCGAAACCGAAGGTTACAGGGGTGCGCAGATGCAATCTGGCGTGGAGGTGTGTATGCGGAAGTATGAGGTCAGAGATCTAGGTCGTGCCCTCCTAGCCTTTATATAGAGTTAGGCAGGTCCCAGGCATAGACCGAGTCGGTTACAGGTTTTAGGGTTTACCCCTTTGAATTTTCTATCTACTCTAGTCTTGCTCTCCAAGGATCCGAAGGCGTCATGGGCCCTGGCCACCCGAAAATCTTCATGGGCCGGCGTATATTTGACGTGGGCCTTCCTTGGGCTGGACTAGGTATGCTGAAGACGTGTACCCGCGGGGTATAACCATGTCAACTGGCATGTGAGATTCTAGCTGACCTCATGATAGATAAGGTTCTACAATCTCTTCCACCAAGTTACAAAGGGTTTGTGCTGAACTACAGGATGAGTGGTGCGAACAAGTCGCTCATTGAACTCATAACCATGCTTAAAACTGTTGAGGTAGACATTAAAAAGGAACATCAAGTGTTGATCAATAATACCACCAGTTTCAACAAAAAGGGGCAAGAAAGGAAAGCCCAAAAGTGACTTCAAGGAGGATGGAAAATCTTCTGTTGTGACTGAGAAGAAAACCAAGGGGTCCCTAAGCCTGATATTGAGTGCTTTTACTACAAAGGGACTGGTCACTGGAAGCGAAAATGCCCAAAGTACTTGGCAGATAAGAAGGTCGGGAAAGTTAACAAAGGTATATGTGATATACATGTTATTGATGTGTACCTTAGTAGTAGTTGAAGTAGCAGCTGGGTATTTGATACCAATTCGTTTGCTAATATATCTAGCTCGAAACAGGGACTAAGGAATAGTCAATAACTAGCCAAGGATGATGTGATGATGCACGTAGGCAATGGATCCAGGTTGATGTGATCGCCATCGGGATGCTGCCATTTTATCTACCATCGGGATTGATAATAAACCTAAATAATAATTATTTTGTGCATGCTGATGACCCACAAATATAAGGGATCGCAACAGTCTTCGAGGGTAGTATAACCTAATTTATTGATTCGACACAAGGGAAGCCAAAGAATATTTATAAGCCTTAATAACTGAGTTGTGAATTTACTTGCACCTATAAATAGTCTTACTCATAGTAGTTTATCAGTAGCAACAATTTTGTAGTAAAAATAGCAAAGTAGCAGCAACAGTGAAGTAAATGTAGTAGTAACAATTGTAGTAAATAGTAGGAATGGAGTGCGGTAGGCAGAGGGATGGATGGACGGGTGTTGCATGGACAAGACTTTTCATGTAATATCAAGATCAAAGGAATTTGCAGATAAATAAGATAAAGCATCCAAGTACTAAATAATCATAGGCATGTGTCCCATATATAGTCATACGTGCTCGCGACGAGAACTTGCACAACATCTTTTGTCCTGCCAGCCTGTTGTAGCGGGGCCTCAAGGGTATCTACTGGCAATTAAGGTACTCCTTTTAATAGAGTACTAGAGCAAAGCATTAACACTCCGTGAACACATGTGATCCTCATATCACAGCCATCCCCTCCGGTTATCTTGATTTCTATCACTTCGGCGCCTCGGGTTCCGGACAACAATATGTATAAACAACTTGCAGATAAGACCATAAACAATAATATCCTCATGAATCAATAACATGTTTAGATCTGAGATCATGGCACTCGTGCCCTAGTGACAAGCATTAAGCATAACAAGTTGCAACAATGTCAAAAAGCACTAACAATAGATACTAGGCACCATGCCCTAACAATCTTATGCAATTACATGATAGATCTCATCCAATCCCTACCATCCCCATAGACTCAACGGGGGATTACTCACTCATGGATGGGGGAAACATGGATGGTTGATGGAGAGGCGTCGGTGATGATGATAGTTATGATCTCCTCCAAAACCCCATCCCGGCAGGGTGCCAAAACGGAGTTTCTGGTTTCGAATCGCGGTTTCTGGTGGTGGCGGCGCAGCAGAACTCTATCTAGAAAAACATCGAACCCCCCTCTATTTTTAGGTCAGAGGGCTTATGTAGGCGAAAGGAGAGGTCGAGGGGGTGCCCGAGGTGGCCACAGCACCCCCTGGCGCGACCAGGCCTGGCCCGCGCCACTAGGTGGTGTGGGCCCCTCGTGGCTCTTCTCCGTCTCATCTTCTGGCTCCGTGAGTATTCTGGTAAAATAGGAGTTTTGCGATATTTTTTGGGATTTTTCCTGAAAGTTGATGTTCTGCACAAAAACGAGACACCAAAGCAATTCTGCTGAAAACAGCGTCAGTCTGTGTTAGTTGTATCCAAATCACACAAATTAGAGGAGAAACAATAGCAAAAGTGTTCGGGAGAGTAGATACGTTTTGGACGTATAAACTCCCCCCAAGCTTAGCTTATTGCTTGTCCTCAAGCAATTCAGTTGAAAACTGAGTGCGATAAAAGAAACTTTCACGAACACATTTGCTTCATAAGATGTATATATTCTCAGCATATGAGCAAACACTTAGGCAATTCATAATAAAGAGTATGTAAATAAGTCTACTCAATAGTCATGCAAGTTATGAAGAGATTCCAACACAATAATAATAAGCAGCACGAAACATAAGCATAAGCAACATTGTAATGCTCATTATAAGGTATGACAAAATGGTATCTCGCTTGCCTTTGATTGTGGAGCGAAAATGCCAAGGCACCTCTGAATTTTAAATGAAGACTAGAAGTAAAGATATCAAAGATACAAGCATCAAAGTTATGTCACAATTAACCATGTTCTTGGACAAGCACATTACACTAAGAATGATAGCTATGCTCTCAGGAAGGTGCTCAGAGAATAAATGGTGACTCAACAAAGAAGTGAAAGGTTTTGAAAAGTTTGAAAGGCTTCCAAATGCCTGAAAGTATGGTACTCATTAGCTTTGAGCTCTCATTGCCCCTATCATTAGCATCTTTAAATGGTTAAGGTTAAAGTGAGGTCAAATTCGAGTTATATGCTTGACAGATCATAAACTTGAAATCTCATGTCCCTTGAGTACGAGGGTCGTTCCTCATTCTACTCAACTTTAGTCACCGATAAGTTCTTGTCATTGTAAATACATGTGTATCATAGAGAACCGGCAACGGGGTACCCCTTACCCCATGACACATGAGCTATCCCATATCAAAATGACAAGGCAACAGACAATGAGCATCTCAGCGATCCTTTTATTTACCATGAGCATGGTGCATATTTTTTCTCTTTTTTCTATATTTTTTTCTAAGGATGCTTCATAGATTGCTAATTATGGTTATGCTGCAAGTTTCTACCATGATTAGGCATGGCTTAGGCTAGCCGCCCAGGTGTTTCTCTAACACATATACATAACTCCATGGACTTACAAGCTCCCCTTTTCTTTCACACCGCCGACATCCGTAAACAAAAGAGCATGATATCAACTGGATAATATTTACAGGTGTTGAAAGTGTTCCCCATGACAGCATGGTTCTGCTAACTCCCAGCCAATAATTTGCAAGCATATAACTTTCATGGATACTCACAATGGTGCAAGTTCATTAAGTGCAAGAAAATAAAGTGTGCCATCAAGTTCGTGAGAGCTTTACTAACTAATTTTCTCATAACAAGCAAACATTTTATTTGTAATAAAACAAGGCATAATAAATATGCACCGAATAGCAATGATGCTAATTGGTAGATATGGTGGACACTTTTTGACAATTTTGGCTTTGGGGAGTGTCAACACCCGGAATTTTAATCCCAGATGCCTGTTATGCCATACATCGCAATCCCAGGATTACCATTTTTGCGAGACATAACAGATTTGGATATCACAGTACATGATCCAGTTCTTAATACAACTCAAGCAGCGGAATAACGTAATAATAAAGGTAGCGTAGGCGAAGCTCCATCTTCGGGGTCACAGGCAATGCTGACGATGGAAGATGATCCTAGTTGTCGTAACCTTCCTGGGGTCCATCATCCTGGTACTCCTCTTCATAGTCTGGCCACGGGAATAGCCAGGGACAAAGCAAGGAGTACTCTTTAAGTACTCGCAAACTAATACTAACAAGTTAAGGGGTTTTTGTAGTAGGACACTAAGCTCTAGGGTTGTTTTGCAAAAATCCAGATTTACCTCTACTAAGTTCAGAAGCAAGAAAAGCTAGTTGAAGTTTTATAACACCTAAGTGGGAACTTGAATTTCATATCACAACTCTGTTGTAGTCAAGTCAAAGTCTCAATTCATTTCACAAGTCATTTTGAAAACATATGACGGGGGAACAGTATGGCCACTCCAACTTTCCATAACCGCGGACACGGCTATTCGAATAGTTTGACACTCTTCAGAGATTGTATACTTTCACCACAACATTCGATACATCCGTCAGGAACAAATCCTGAATTCACCATACTCAGTATGTGGATAATCAATCCTAACCTTTCAATTGCGCGCCCTAGTGTAGGAACCTATCGTGTGAGTGTGGCCTCCCAACCATGACCAACTGTCATCTTGGGTACTGCACAGGTGGACAATCTTCACAAGGTAGCCTCAGCTCAGACCTTGGCCGCGAGAGAACCCATACTAAGGTATATAAATTTCCAGTCAAGCCCTACCCAATTTTCGGGTATTGTGGTTGTACGGTAAAATTGGAATGGTATCGCATCCAGACAACCATCAGTTTTAAAAAGGGCTAAGGCTCATGCCTCAACATTTTTATCATAAAAATCATCTGGTGTTCGGAAACACATGTCAAAACATTTCAGTAGAATGACTCATCATTCCAAGGTTTTCATAATCATTTTCACCAAGTATTCCCATCTAAATTTGATCAAGTTTTAGGCTTAGCACTAGCATCTACAAATGGTGGTAAGTACTAATGAGGGGTGGTAAAGAAGTGGAGATTAATTGAGTTCAATCTCATGCCTTAGGATGACATCAAGATTATCTAGCTTAGGCCAAATTTAATTCTCTTTATGCAACCTTCAATTATCGTCCTAGAATCTACAAGTTACTTAAGTAATCTCTAAGAGAAAGCTTTGATAAAGAAATAAAGTATAAAGCTTGCAAGTAAAACCAGGATTGGGTATCATCAAATGTGTCCAACCAAGCATGCTTAGTGCATTGCATTGGTTATCTAACTTTCATACTTGCAAGTGTTAGCTTGCATAGGTCAACTTGGTTAGTAAGGCTTGCTTTGTGCAGAGCAGTGGATGAAGTTCTCCTCGGCATCTTCTTCGTAGTGTTCTCCTTCCTCCTCGTATCCTTGGTTGATACCAGCGTCTATAAATACGAGGTACACAATCACCAAACAATACTTAACTATTTTCAATCATCACACAAAAGGGGTACTATATATGATCTAGTATCATCACTAACATTACAAGATTAAAGCTTTGGTCTTATTTATTTTATTTTTAGAAAAGTAATTTCTACTCATTGAAAAACTACTTAAGATTTAATATTCTCCAAACCTAACATGGGATCATGTTGACACATGTCATCACCACATATTTCAGTACATGGGAATGTGATTTAAAGTGGTGTCACAATTTAATAAGGTTTAACCTTTTTATTTTAAATAATTAAAGTAACTAGAAATGCCTATGTGGCATTCTTTTATTACTTGAACATTATTTTTGTAAGTAAACCCAAATGTTTTTATATATTCTGAAAGGTATGAAGAAATGTGATTTTTGAGAGTTGGAATCAACTCAAAAGCTATTATGGTTGAAATTTGAAAAATGTTTAAGTGCTGAAAAGCTTCTGACTTGATATTTTTACCAAGGTTGATCTACAGATCCAAATGATTTGAATCCAACGGTCTTGGATTAAGAATTTTAGTACCTTTCAAACATAATTGGTTTCATGCAATTTGGTTCACTGAATCGAGCTGGGTTGATTTTTAAAACTAGGTACAGAACTGAGTTTGAATTAAAATAGAAAAATCTAAATTCAAACGGTTGGGCTGCGCGGGAAAGGTTAATGGGCCGGCCCAGTGTCACTCCGCAGCATGGGGATCAGCTGACGGGGGGTTCCACCATTCAGTGGCTCATAACACGCGAAGCGGTACGGGGTGGTGTGGTTCGTTGGATTAGAAGGATGATCAACGGCTGAGGGTCGTCGTCGACGATGAACATGTCACCGGCGAGCTCGAACCCTAGCGGCTCAGTGGGGGTGCATAGGGGGCATACCAGGCCTCCAACAAGGACGGCGAGGCAGGCAAACGAACGAGTGGTCGACGGCGAGCTCAGGGACGGTCTAGGAAGCTCCGGGGGTGGTCGAAATCAATGGCTCCCTTCTTCTCCAGAGGCGGCCTGCTCCGGTGCAATTCTGGTGAGCTGGTGCTCCTCGTGCTCCGGCGAGAGGGTTGAATGATCAGTGAGGTGAGGGGGGTGGAATGGTGTGATTAATTGGCTAGGGGTCGCCTCCTTTTATAGGCTCGACGGCGATACCGAGAGGGATGGGCAGGCGACGGTGGCGACACGGTTACGGGCGACTAGAGGCATGGCTGAGGTTGGCGATCAACGGGCAGTCTCCTATCGATGCTTTAAGACTTGAATGCGAGCTTAGGGGCGGTGGCAATCGGTCGGGAACGTGCGGTGCTCTACGAGGCAGAGGCGGCGAACTCCATGGCGTGCGGTGGCTACGGGGTACGGGCGATAAAACGATCATGTCTAGTGGTCTCCTGGGATGGTGGGGTGCATGCTGGCGGACGGCAAGGGCTCGAGGTGGTCAGGATGAGTGGGAACAGTGCGTGCACGGTGGTGCGCGTCGGCATGGTCGACAGTGGTTTGGGCACGGCGTTCCTGGCGGTTCTTGCCTCTGTCCTTGAGCTGGGTCTGGTCGAGAGGGGGCGGTGAGGCATGGGCTACCTCCCAGACAAGGTTGGCACAACTAGTTCTTCCTCTAGCTTGTTGTCCACACTGGGGTGACATGGTGAGGCTCGGCCTGCTCACCATTGATGGCAATGGCAAGCTCACAGTGATGCTAGAGGTTAATAACTAAGCTAGATGATCTACTAGATGTTTGCTGTGAGCTAGAGAGGGGACAAGGTTGGCCAAAATCACTGCACACTATAGCGTTTGTGATATGGGTGATTTGAATCTGCAAGCTGTTTGATGAAATGGCCGCAAGAACTTGAGTTTTGAATTTTGAAAAGATTTTTGGTGGGTGTGCTAGGCATGTGTTGAGGATTCTGTGGATGCTTGGGTTTTGAAAATTGAACTTGTTTGAGTGGTTTTTGAATTAGTGGGATCTTCCCATATGAGATAGATTCAACTTTAAACTGCCACTTAAACTTAGCATTTGAATGTTTTTGGATGATCACAAAGTGGGCCTTTGTAAGGTTCCCAACCTTTAATAAGGTAGAGATCCCTGTGTTTACAATGCTAGTCCCTGGATCAATAGCTAGCATGAACAGTTAAGAAGTAATATCATGAAACAAAGGTCATAATACAACTTTATAACCAGGAATAAAATAATTCATTACATCTTACATAGCTCATTTGGCTATCACATTACATTGCAGCAGAATATCTATAAAGCATGGGGTCCTTCATCTTCAAAGTGCCACAGGCAATCATGTTGGTTGTAGACTTGTAATCCTATTCAACACACTTCACTAACATCAAACAAACCTGCAACATAATAAGTTGCAGCCACAAGGGTCAATACATTTGAATCGTATTGGCAAGTTTCACTACTATGTAGAAATATGTGGATCCTATCATTACATGCATATTTGGCTAAGTAGGGTTTAGGCTCATTTGCAGAAAGCAATATAGTTTTATCCTATCTTTTCAAAATAGTTTAGATCTTTTGTCAAAATCTTTCTAATCTTCTTGGAAAACTCCAAGTGCTTCAAATCCCTTGATGTCACCATCAAGTTTTACTTTGAGAAATTGGAATGTCGAGATCTTCCATAGCTTCAGGCCTTAGTTGCTCAGAGTTGTCCATAACCGAGGACACGGATAAGTACTTAGAATTTTGATCTTCTGCAGAATTTGTACACTTTCCCACATGACACAATCTCATCTTGATGCCACCAGTGGCCGCTGGATAAGTACTCACCAAGATGGAGTACTGGCAGATTGAGAATGTGACAAAGTCTTTCCATAGAAGTCCTCCCAATACACAATGCTAGATTGTCATCCAGGCACCAATGTAGGGTTTCAAGTTCCCTTACACAATTCTAGTTAACCTAAAGATGCCAATGCATGGGTCTTCCACTATGTAGTTGACTAAGCCAGAGCCCATTTAGCATGTGGCTGTACACGGAAGCCACTGTACGAGAAACATGTTCAATCTCTAATTCCCTGGGTGGTTTTATTCTAGTGCACATACAAAAAGAGATGGCCATATAAACATGGTTCCTTTTGTTGCCACCTTGTCCAATCTTGAGTATCCTTGTCCACCCAGGTGGTTCATTGAGTACTTGTTTTATTATATAAAACATATATCTTTTCAACTCTTCATATAATCATATCATGTATCCCATCCCAATATATAGCAGGGCTAAGCATACTACAACTACATTGTTTCCACTAAGGGATATATAAGGGTATCCTATTAGGATTTAGCATAGCATAAAATATAGTAAACCTTATCATGCATGTTTCAAAAATCCACTAAGTGTAATGAAAATAGTAGGACTTGGATGATAGTGTCACTTGCCTTTTTAGTAGAGAATGATGGTTCACTTCTTGATCTTGCAAATATCACTCTTCTAATTACACTACAATTCAATCAAGCAAACATAGATTCAACTAGCATTCCAACCAATTTATCACACATAAAATAATAGAAACAAGGTCGTGCGTGCAAGCATGCAAAAGATAGTTTTACTTGAAAAAGTGGTTTCTACTCGGCTCTAAACATTATAAAGTTCAAAGTGGTCATTTACTAAAGTGGTAAAACCATTTGCAAAAGGTTTCATCCATAAATCATTTTTAAATCAAATCAATATTTTATGTGGTTGAAAATGCTTTTAGCAAAGCAATATTCTTTAAAGTGTTCACCAAATATATTTTAATTCTCAAAACTTGGTGTTTAGGGTCAGAAGGTTTGAATCAAAACATTTCCCAAGGGTTTTACTCAAGATTCAATTCTAAACCAAAATCAATATTTTTATTTGACTAGAAATGAGCTAATTCAAATATTTATTCCTGAACTTCACAAAATATATTTTTAAATCCATAGGTTGGTTCCTATGGTCAGTAGGTTCACAACAAACCATTTTGCAAAGATTTCATGTTAAAAATATATCTAGAACAATTTTTATATTCAAAATAAGCCTACACAAGTTTCTGCAATTTCAACCAATTTTCCAGAGGCAAATCATTAAACAAAGTGCATGGTTGCAAATTAATTGTTCTGCTGAATCCATTGATATAAAATTTGCAAAATTTGGTCGTGTAGAACTAAAGTTATGAATTTTACAAAATTTCATATCTAATAGAACATTTTCTGTTTTTAAAACAGAGTCAGTGCCACGCGGCGTGTTTCTATTGGACGGTACCGCTTCGTGCGGATCAGCCTCTGCGAACCGTTGGATTTCACTTAAATCATACGGCACAGATGGACTCATACCTCTTCGTCTAGTTCTAATCTCAGCCACACGATCGTGATCTAACGGACACAGCTGCTTGGTCAAAGACTGGCGGCGCTGCGCGGCGGCGACTGGCGGCGCGGCTCTGCTCGCGGTGGTTCTGGCAAAGCAGGAAGGAAGGAATATGAGATGCTCACCAAGATCACAGAGACGCTCTGATGCTCAAGGTACTCGTCGTTGGGCAGGGGGCATACGGGGAAGATGGAAATTCCTCACCGGAGTTGCTGTGGGCGGCGGTGCTCTCAGGTTGTTGTCGCTGGCGACGTTTAGGACCGGCTAAGACAAAATAGGGGCACGGTTAGACGCGGGCGAACGTGGGGTTCACGTGAGCATCATCGAGAGGTGCTGGGGAGAACGGAGCTTACCAGGGGAACTCACCAGAGAAACGGCCGAAGACGGTGGGGCTCAGGTTGTCGTTGTTGCCGACGCTATGGATCAAGCGCGGGCAAGCTGAGGGTGCAGAGAGAAACGTCTGGCTATGGGGAGCAAGCTAGTGTGGTTGGGGAGGCGAGGGGCGGTTGGTTGGCGCCGGAATTAGTCGGGGAACCTCGTCGGAGTAGAAGGTTTCGAGCTCGCGAGTGGAGCAGCCCGGTGGCAGAGAGGAGGCGGTGTTTGAGGGGAAAGAGAGAGCGGAGAGGGGCGCTTATACATGCGTGGTCACCGGAGGAATTAAGGCCGCCATCAACACGAATTTGATCACCGCAATCAAAGCTGCAACGGCGAGGGAGACGTGGTCGCGAGGTTGATGATGCTTTGCTGGCGGTGGGGTCCGTCTGTCTGTGAGGGAGAGAGAGTAGGAGTGGGGCCTGCCTGTCTGTGACCCTGTGGGTAAGATGCTGGGTAAGAAAACGATTCGCTGAGGGGGAGAAAAGTTGGGCTACGAGTGGGCTGGACTGGGCCTGTTAGCTGGGCTGTGTTTGCTTCATTTTTTTTACAGAAAGCTTTTTCTTTTTCCAATTTGAATTTCTGTTTTGATTTTATTCAAATGATTCAAACACCAAAATGAATTCAAACCTTTGCCAAACTTTGTGTAGATTTTAATTCTGTTTAACAACATAAATCAAAGTCAAAAACAAAATAATTTTTATTCTTTTAAGGATCCATAAATAATTAAATAAATAGACCTTAGTTATTAATTCAAATAGGATTTAATTTATTTAAAAACACTATTTGAAATCTAAATAATATCAAAACCATTTCAGTAGGTTTTATTTGAAAATATAAAACACTTGGAAATCTTATTTAAAATAAATTAACATGTTTTAGTGTTTATTTTAAAAGGAAAAGCCTTTACTTTAATAAAAATGGATATTAATAAATCCTCATTATTTTATTTAAATAAACCTTTACTCTTTTTATCAAAAATAATTATTTTAATTCAAAAGCTTGGCCAAGATTTACTTTGGCTCTATAAAATAATCCTTATTTATAATTCCACATTTTCTTTTGAAAACCAAATCTTTTTATTAAAAGATCCAAAATAGTAATTCCAACTATCATAACTTTATTTATTATTTGTTTATCTTTTTAAATCCCTTTAGGATTTTATTTGATCAAATAGGTTTGGATGTTTCCAATTGGAATCAAAAAGTTTCTTCTCACCCTAAAAATCAACAATTGTTTATTTTGTTTATTTATTTTTTCACATTTCAAAATTTGGAAAATTTTGGGATGTGACAGGCTACCACCCTTAAAATAAATCTTGTCCCGAGATTTGGGAAGGCTAGGGTTACAAGTTGGCTTCAAGGCAACTAGGGTACTACCACCCTTTAAAAATAAAGTCTCATAGGGTTACATTGATGGTTCACTTGACTATGGGTTCAACACTTGATATCTAGACAAGGAATCCTTATTTGACTCAACTGAGTTAACTAGTTTCTGACATCCACTTCTTCTATCTCTTCAAAGTTTCCATCCATGTCAATGTGGTTCACATGTCCTTTCTGGGTCACATTGGAGTCATCTCCATTGGCTCTTCTAGCATCCTTTTTCTTTTTCTTCTCAGGACAGTCTGATGCATAGTGTCCAAGTTCCTTACAATTATAGCACTGCAACTGGCTAATGTCTTTCTTCCTGAAAGTGTCATGTTGGTTCTGACCAAGGTCATCTCCATTGTCAGTATCATTTCCAGTATTATCACTTCCATTGTTGTTGTGGTGATACTGATGTGGTTCAGAATCTTCCTTGCTCTTTTTGAATGAATGCTTTTTTTTGATGATCCTGAGTGATACTTGAGTTTATGCTTCCTCTTTCTATTCTCAACTTGATTCATCTTGTTTTCCAAAATGGTGGCTTTGTCACAGAGTGATTGATAAGTTGGGACATAGGCAACAGCTAGCTGCAGGTTCAACTCATCATTAAGTCCTTCAAGAAATTTCTCCTTTCTCTTGGCATCTGTGTCAACTTCATCCGGTGCATATCGTGCCAGATTGTTGAATTCTTCAATATACTCAGCCACACTGAGGTGACGCTGTTTCAGATTGTGAAACTCCTTTTTCTTCAAGTACATCACTCCAGGTGAGATGTGAGTTGTTCTGAATCCATCCTCAAAAGTAGCCCAAGTTACATCTTCAAGGGGAGTGGTGATCTGAAAATTGTCCCACCATGTTGCTGCTGGTCCTTCAAGTAGAAATGCTGCAAACCTAACTTTTTCTTCATCGGTGCAGCCAACAGTCACTAAGTCTTTGTTTACTAAACGTAACCAATCATTGGCTTCCATTGGATCAGTTGTTCCAGAGAATCTTGCTGGCCTAAGTTTCAGAAACTTGGTGAGCATATCAAGTGCTGTAGGATTATTCTGATTGTTGTTGTTGTTGTTGTTCTGATTCTGTATGAATGTGGTCATCTCCTGCATCAACTGTGTCTGAGCTGCCAACATCTGCTGCATCTCAGGGGTGATGTTGTTGTTTTGGTTGGGGTTGGCACGACGGGGAGGCATCTATTGGTTTGATAGGGATGAGTAATGATGGATAGGTTTTTAATAAGTTATAACACACAACTCAAAACCAACCAAGTTCAATCAAACAATCAAACAATCCACAAGCAACATTCACTTAACATCTTATGAGCTTAACTCATGAGTTGAAGGAAACATCAAGTTTTCTTGAAACAGTCAATCTAGTATAGTCATACCTCATAGGTCAATATGATCCATACACTAACATGATATCAATGTCTTTGGTAGGCAATCTAATGTCTCTTGGTTTTCATTTGTAGTTCTTAGTGATGTCTAAGTTGAAATCTTTGGTGAGACTAAAGTTGAAATCACTTGAAGATGTTGAAGTCATTAGAGTTGATGAAGTTCTTTGCACATGGTGAAGTCTTTGGCCATGGGGTAGGCTTTGTCCATCAAGTTTGAAATAGAAGAGATGTAGAATCAAAATCAAAATGGTTATGGAAAGAGTTTACAAGATTGTTTGTAAATAATTTATTTTTTTGAACAAGTAAAACTCCTATTTTTCTAAGGGGTTTTGTCCAATCCTAGGGTTACAATCCTACAGGCAACACAATGCTCTGGTAACATCTGTAAGGCTCCCAACCTTTAATAAGGTAGAGATCCCTGTGTTTACAATGCTAGTCCCTGGATCAATAGCTAGCATCCACAGTTAAGATGTAATATCAAGAAACAAAGGTCATAATACAACTTTATAACCAGGAATAAAATAATTCATTACATCTTACATAGCTCATTTGGCTATCACATTACATTGCAGCAGAATATCTATAAAGCATGGGGTCCTTCATCTTCAAAGTGCCACAGGTAATCATGTTGGTTGTAGACTTGTAATCCTATTCAACACACTTCACTAACATCAAACAAACCTGCAACATAATAAGTTGCAGCCACAAGGGTCAATACATTTGAATTGTATTGGCAAGTTTCACTACTATGTAGAAATATGTGGATCCTATCATTACGTGCATATTTGGCTAAGTAGGGTTTAGGCTCATTTGCAGAAAGCAATATGGTTTTATCCTATCTTTTCAAAATAGTTTTGATCTTTTGTCAAAATCTTTCTAATCTTCTTGGAAAACTCCAAGTGCTTCAAATCCCTAGTTGTCACCATCAAGTTTTACTTTGAGAAATTGGAATGTCGAGATCTTCCATAGCTTCAGGCCTTAGTTGCTCAGAGTTGTCCATAACCGAGGACACGGCTAAGTATTTAGAATTTTGATCTTCTGCAGAAGTTGTAAACTTTACCCACATGACACAATCTCATCTTGATGCCACCAGTGGCCGCTGGATAAGTACTCACCAAGATGGAGTACTGGCAGATTGAGAATGTGACAAAGTCTTTCCATAGAAGTCCTCCCAATACACAATGCTAGCTTGTCATCCAGGCACCAATGTAGGGTTTCAAGTTCCCTTACACAATTCTAGTTAACCTGAAGATGTCAATGCATGGGTCTTCCACTATGTAGTTGACTAAGCCAGAGCCCATTTAGCATGTGGCTGTACACGGAAGCCACTGTACGAGAAACATGTTCAATCTCTAAGTCCCTGGGTGTTTTTCTTCTAGTGCACATACAAAAAGAGATGGCCATATAAACATGGTTCCTTTTGTTGCCACCTTGTCCAATCTTGAGTATCCTTGTCCACCCAGGTGGTTCATTGAGTACTTGTTTTATTATATAAAACATATATCTTTTCAACTCTTCATATAATCATATCATGTATCCCATCCCAATATATAGCAGGGCTAAGCATACTACAACTACATTGTTTCCGCTAAGGGATATATAAGGGTATCCTATTAGGATTTAGCATAGCATAAAATATAGTAAACCTTATCATGCATGGTTCAAAAATCCACTAAGTGTAATGAAAATAGTAGGACTTGGATGATAGTGTCACTTGCCTTTTTAGTAGAGAATGATGGTTCACTTCTTGATCTTGCAAATATCACTCTTCTAATTCCACTACAATTCAATCAAGCAAACATAGATTCAACTAGCATTCCAACCAATTTATCACACATAAAATAATAGAAACAAGGTCATGCATGCAAGCATGCAAAAGATAGTTTTACTTGAAAAAGTGGTTTCTACTAGGCTCTAAACATTATAAAGTTCAAAGTGGTCATTTACTAAAGTGGTAAAACCATTTGCAAAAGGTTTCATCCATAAATCATTTTTAAATCAAATCAATATTTTATGTGGTTGAAAATGCTTTTAGCAAAGCAATATTCTTTAAAGTGTTCACCAAATATATTTTAATTCTCCAAACTTGGTGTTTAGGGTCAGAAGGTTTGAATCAAAACATTTCCCAAT
Organism: Avena sativa; assembly: GCA_916181665.1. Classification (NCBI taxonomy): domain Eukaryota; kingdom Viridiplantae; phylum Streptophyta; class Magnoliopsida; order Poales; family Poaceae; genus Avena; species Avena sativa. Next base: position 59,418,585 of record OV702295.1, read on the forward strand.
GGTTTTACTCAAGATTCAATTATAAACCAAAATCAATATTTTTATTTGACTAGAAATGAGCTAATTCCAATATTTATTCCTAAACTTCACAAAATACATTTTTAAATCCATAAGTTGGTTCCTATGGTCAGTAGGTTCACAAAAAACCATTTTGCAAAGATTTCATGTTAAAAATATATCTAGAACAATTTTTAGATTCAAAATAAGCCTACACAAGTTTCTGCAATTTCAACCAATTTTCCAGAAGCAAATCATTAAACAAAGTGCATGGTTGCAAAGTACTTGTTCTGCTGAATCCATTGAAATTTGCAAAATTTGGACGTGTATAACTAAAGTTATGAATTTTACAAAATTTCATATCTAATAGAACATTTTCTGTTTTTAAAACAGAGTCAGTGCCACGCGGCGTGTTTCCATTGGACGGTACCGCTTCGTGCGGATCAGCCTCTGCGAACCGTTGGATTTCACTTAAATCATACGGCGCAGATGGACTCATACCTCTTCGTCTAGTTCTAATCTCAGCCAGACGATCGTGATCTAACGGACACAGCTGCTTGGTCAAAGACTGGCGGCGCTATGCGGCGGCGACTGGCAGCGCGGCTCTGCTCGTGGTGGTTCTGGCAAAGCAGGAATGAAGGAAGGAAGATGAGATGCTCACCGAGATCGCAGAGACGCTCTCATGCTCAAGGTACTCGTCGTTGGGCAGGGGGCGTACGGGGAAGATGGAAATTCCTCACCGGAGTTGCTGTGGGCGGCGGTGCTCTCAGGTTGTTGTCGCTGGCGACGTTTAGGACCATGCTAAGACAAAATAGGGGCACGGTTAGACGCGGGCGAACGTGGGGTTCACGTGAGCATCATCGAGAGGTGCTGCGGCGAACGGAGCTTACCAGGGGAACTCGCCGGAGAAACAGCCGAAGATGGTGGCGCTCAGGTTGTCGTTGTTGCCGACGCTATGGATAAAGCGCGGGAAAGCTGAGGGTGCAGAGAGAAACGTCTGGGGATTGGGAGCAATCTAGTTTGGTTGGGGAGGCGAGGGGCGGTTGGTTGGCGCCGGAATCGGTCGGGGAACCTCGTCGGAGCAGAAGGTTTCGAGCTCGCGATTGGAGCAGCCCGATGGCAGAGAGGAGGCGATGTTTGAGGGGAAAGAGAGAGCGGAGAGGGGCGCTTATACACGCGTGGTCACCGGAGGAATTAAGGCCGCCATCAACACAAATTTGATCACCGCAATCAAAGCTGCAACGGCAAGGGAGACGCGGTCGCGAGGTTGATGATGCTTTGCTGGCGGTGGGGTCCGTCTGTCTGTGAGGGACAGAGAGTGGGAGTGGGGCCTGCCTGTCTGTGACCCTATGGGTAAGATGCTGGGTAAGAAAACGATTCGCTGAGGGGGAGAAAAGTTGGGCTGCGAGTGGGCTGGACTGAGCCTGTTAGCTGGGTTGTGTTTGCTTCATTTTTTTTTACAGAAAGCCTTTTCTTTTTCCAATTTGAATTTCTGTTTTGATTTTATTCAAACAATTCAAACACCCAAATGAATTCAAACCTTTGCCAAACTTTGTGTAGATTTTAATTCTGTTTAACAACACAAATCAAAGTCAAAAACAAAATAATTTTTATTCTTTTTAGGATACATAAATAATTAAATAAATAGACCTTAGTTATTAATTCAAATAGGATTTAATTTATTTAAAAACTCTATTTGAAATCTAAATAATATCAAAACCATTTCAGTAGGTTTTATTTGAAAATATAAAACACATGGAAATCTTATTTAAAATAAATTAACATGTTTTAGTGTTTATTTTAAAAGGAAAAGCCTTTACTTTAATAAAAATGGATATTAATAAATCCTCAATATTTTATTTAAATAAACCTTTACTCTTTTTATCAAAAAGAATTATTTTAATTCAAAAGCTTGGCCAAGATTTAATTTGGCTCTATAAAATAATCCTTATTTATAATTCCACCTTTTCTTTTGAAAACCAAATCTTTTTATTAAAAGATCCAAAATAGTAATTCTAACTATCATAACTTTATTTATTATTTGTTTATCTTTTTAAATCCCTTTAGGATTTTATTTGATCAAATAGGTTTGGATGTTTCCAATTGGAATCAAAAAGTTTCTTCTCACCCTAAAAATCCACAATTTTTTATTTTGTTTATTTATTTTTTCACATTTCAAAATTTGGAAAATTTTGGGATGTGACAGCCTTGGTACGTTATTATGAGTACTAACAAGGCGTGCAAAGTTCCACAAATGTTTCAGTTGAGTTTTGAAAACTAGAGATAGCCAAAGTAGGCATGAGAGTTAATTTGGCCAAAGTGACCATTCACTTCATTTGTTTATTTTGAGTTGTTTGTCTTTGGTAAAAGTTTGGGGATTGTTTAGATGATGTTTATTTCACCTAAGAATAATTCTACAAGCAAAGAAACACAGAACCATGGCAATTCAAAAGAATCCAAATTTTAATACACACACATATGAATGCTTTCATACTTATAGTTGGAAAAGTTTTTGTTAATCCTAATTTTGATGATCCATGTTTAGTATTTTTGGGATGTGACAAACCTTACCCCCTTAAACAAAATCTCGTCCCGAGATTTGAAAAAGGACGAAAAAGATTACCTAGGATTTGAAGAGATCAGGAAACTCTGTCCTGGTGTGATCTTCGCGCTCCCAGGTAGCTTCCTCTTCCGTGTGGTTGCTCCACTGGATCTTGAGTATCTTGATGCTTCGGGTTCTGGTAATTCTGTAAGCTTCTTCCAAAATACGGATGGGTACTTCGGGATAGGTCAGGTCATCGTTGATTTCTATGGTCCAGTGATCAATATTCTTGAACACTTCGGTCTTCTCCGGAACTTCGAGGCACTTGCGAACTAATGAGATATGGAACACATTGTGCACGACTGACATTTCTTCGAGCAGTTCCAATTGATAAGACACTTCTCCTCGACGGTTCGGAATCTTGAAGGGGACGATATATCTGGTGTCTAACTTTCCTTTCAGTTGGAAACGCTGCATTCCCTTCAATGGCGACACTTTCAGATACACGAAATCTCCGATGTTAAAGGCGAGGTCTCGACGTCTCTTGTCGGCGTAACTCTTCTGTCTTCGAGTATTTGATTTACTCGCTCCGTTTGTCTGTCGGTCTGAGGGTGATAAGCTGTGCTGAAATCTAGTTGGGTTCCTAACCCTTCTTGGACTTTCTTCCAGAATCTCGAGGTAAACTGAGTTCCTCGATCCGATACAATGTTCTTGGGAACTCCGTGCAAACTGACGATTCTAGCGATGTATAACTCCGCTAGCTTCGAACTCTGATATGTGGTCTTGACTGGTAAGAAATGGGCGACTTTGGAAAATCTGTCCACTATGACCCAGATAGAGTCATTTCCCCTACTAGAAGTAGACAATTCGGTGATAAATTCCATTCCAACGGAATCCCATTTCCATTCCGGAATCTGCAGGGGTTGCAACAATCCAGCAGGTCTTTGATGTCCCGCCTTGACTCTCTGACATATATCACACTTGGCGATATAGCTTCCGATTTCTCTCTTCATCTTATGCCACCAAAATTGCTCTTTCAAATCTTGATACATCTTTGTTCCTCCGGGGTGGATAGAATAAAGAGTATCATGAGCTTCCTTCAGAATAACTTCTTTCAATTCAGAATCTGCTGGTACACAAAGGCATCATTTGTACCGCAGAACTCCTTCTTCATCTTCGGTAAATCCGGGTACTTTGCCTGTACCGATACGATGCTTGATTCCGTCGATGCTAGCATTTCCTTTCTGCGCCTTCTTGATCTGGCTGATCAAAGTGGGTTGAAGTTCTATGCTAGCCAAAAATCCCTCACTCACTAATTCCATTCGGAAATCTTCCATCTCTTTGTGCAAGCTCGGTTGCTCCTTCAAAATCATGGAGTTCAAGCGAAACGGCAATCTGCTAAGGGCATCTGCTACCACATTGGCTTTACCGGTGATAGTGAATGTCCAGGTCGTAATCCTTGATTAGCTCAATCCATCTTCTCTGTCTCATATTCAGCTCCTTCTGAGTGAATATATACTTCAGGCTCTTTTGATCCAAATAGATGTCACAACGGTTTCCCATCAGGTAGTGCCTCCATGTCTTCAGGGCTAGAACTACGGCTGCGATCTCGAGGTCATGGGTTGGATAGTTCTGCTCATGTTGTGTCAGTTGTCGAGATAGATAAGATATAAGTTTGCCTTCTTGCATTAGCACACATCCGAGACCGATCTTGGATGCGTCACAATACACGTCAAAGGGCTTCGTGATATCCGGCATGATTAAGATTGGGGCTGAAATCAATCTTCTCTTGAGTTCTTGAAAACTCGCTTCACATTTGTCCATCCATTCAAACTTCTTGTCCTTCTTCAGCAATTGGGTCATGGGTCTGGCGATACTCGAGAATCCTTCTACGAACTTGTGGTAGTATCCCGCCAATCCGAGAAATGCACGAACTTGGGTTTGAGTGGTTGGGGCTTGCCAATCTTCGACATATATCACCTTTGTGGGGTCAACGGCAATTCCTCCGGCTAATACAATGTGACCGAGGAATCCTACCTCCTGTAACCAGAATTCACATTTGCTAAACTTGGCATACAACTGATGCTCTCTAAGGGTTCTAAGAATGGTCCTTAGGTGTAGCTCATGTTCTTCTTCTGATTTGGAATAAATCAGAATGTCATCGATGAAAACAACGACAAACCTATCCAGGAAGTCCATAAAAAGCTTATTCATGAGATTCATGAAATAAGCGGGGCCATTGGTTAATCCAAAAGACATGACAGTATACTCGTATAATCCATATCTGGTAGTAAATGCAGTCTTGGGAATATCCTCTACGCGAATCTTGAGTTGATGATAGCCTGTTCTAAGATCAATCTTAGAAAACACTTTGGCACCGGTCAACTGATCAAACAAATCTTTTATCTTGGGTAATGGGTACTTGCTCTTGATAGTAACATCATTCAACTTCCGATAATCCGTACACAAACATGTTACCTCCATCTTTCTTGTCCACGAACAAAATAGGTGATCTCCATGGTGATGCACTTGGTTGAATCGGTCCAATTTCCAACATGGCATCTAGTTGCTTCTTTAGTTATGTTAGTTCAGACGGGTTCATACTATATGGACTCTGGGCTATGGGTCCTGTTCCGGGGATTAGTTCAATGATAAACTCGATATCCCGATCTAGGGGCATACCGGCCAAAACATCTGGAAATACATCGGGATATTCACAGACTATCCGGACTTGGTCAATGGTAGGTTGGGCTATACTCTTGTTGCACTTTAATTGACGAGGTAAGGTTTCAGATACATGCTCGACTGATATTCCGGCTGTACTTGTCATGGTTATGGCTTTCTTGGCACAGTCAATTAATCCTTTATGTTTGGACATCCAATCCATTCCTAGTACTACTTCCAAACCTTTAGTTCCGAGTACTATCAGATTAGCATAAAAATCTATGCCATGGATTCTTATTGGGACGGCTTTGCAAATTTGCCTAGCTTTGGTGGTTGAACCGAGAATTTGAACAATCATAACATGCTTCAGTTTGGTTGGTTGAATCTTACTAGTGCATGCAAATTCTTCGGTGACAAATGAGTGCGATGCACCAGAATCAAACAACACTCTAGCAAGTACTGAATTAACAGAAAACATACCCAGGACGACATCTGGCGCTTCCTGGGATTCTTCAGCATGCATGAGAAAAAGACGGCCGTTGCGGTTGAGCGAATTCCCTGGGGCAAACCTTCTTCCAGGCTGAACACGACGCTGTTGCTGAGCTAGGGCATTTGCATTGGGGGCTGCGGCATTCTTCTTGGGTCACTCGTTGGTGTAATGACCCTTATTTCCACAGTCATAACAAGTCACTTGCGACTTGTCCTTTGCTGCAACAGGCACAGCATTGCTTCCAGTCCTCGGGGCAGTGTTGGTGTTGGCGGCAGCATTGTTGTTGTTGAACTTGGGTGGTGCACGGTTGAAATTGTTAGGGTTGCCGAGGTTGTTGTGATTTCCTCCGGGCCTTGGGTTTCCATGGTTGGGATAGGTCGGACGGTTCATCGGGGGTCGGTTGGTTCTCGAGGCAAATCCTGGAGATGGGTTGGGGCGATACTTTGCGGTATGATGGGTTCCTGGCTGATGCATCATGCGGCGCTTGCGGTTCTCATTGTCTTGGTTAATCTTTCCTTCCATCTGGATGGCAGAGTCGACAACGGCTTCAATATCCGCAAAGGGGATATTGACCAGCATCGTCTGCATCTCATCGTGCAGACCATTCAGGAATCTTTCTTTCTTCTTGGCTTCGGTGTCGATCTCATCCGGGGCATACCTAGCTAATGACAAGAATTTGTCACGGTATTCCACTACGGTCATCCTTCCTTGCTTCAGTTCTCTGAATTCATCTCTCATCCTCTTGATCAAACCCGGTGGAACGTGGGTTCTGCTGAACTTGACCTTGAATTCCTCCCAGGTCATCATCTGCCCTCCGGTCATTGCACGAACGCTGTTCCACCATGCTCTTGCATCTCCGGCTAGATAGTGGGTGGCGAACAGAACTTTCTCGTTAGCTTCCACTCCGGCGACTTCCAGGTTGTTCTCCATGGTTTGCAGCCAATCATCTGCATCTAAGGGCTCTTCCGACTTAGTGAAAACAGGTGGGTTGGTATTCTGGAAATTCTTGAGCTTAGATCCATGGTTGTCCCGATTTCCTTGGCCTTCATTGTTGTTGACCATCTGAGCTATGTGCTGAAGGGTGGCTAAGTTGGCTTGATGTTCGGCTCTTTCAGCTTCGTGGTTAGAAACCAACATTTGCAAGATCTGCAACATCTGGTCTAGGGATGAACCACTTCCTCCGCGAGGCATCTGAAGATTGAGATAGATCATGAGAAAAGAGGGAAATTTCTAAGGTTCAGGGACTTTGAAAAGTTTTTTAAGTTTGACTTAGATTTTCTAGCAACTTTATTTTCATTCATTCATTCATAGCACACGATACAACACACACCACAACAAAGGAAAAACAGATGGTTTTAAGAACCATTCTGGAAACTACGATATAGTGGGACCAAATACAACTCACTATGCTAGTGCTCAAGTGCTATTACTCCTTGGAGTCGGTGTAATCGTCATCCTCATCATCCTCATCGTCATCGATGAAGGCGAAATCCTCCTCATCGGTGAAGAAGTCCATGACCTGGTCCTCCAGAAAATCATCATCATCGCCGAGATAGGAGTAGGGGTCTCCACGAAGGTCTTCTTCGGCATTCTCCCTTTCCTCCAACTGCATGTCTCTCTCGTGGATGGTCTCCTCCAAATCCAAGATACGGTGGAGAAGACGAGCAATGATGCGCTCCTTCTTGTCGAGCTAACGGCGACGAGACTTGCGATCCTTCGCTAGCATGGCGATGGTCTGATCCTTCGTCCGAATGATGGCGGAATTGTGGTTGGAGTAGTCACGGGCATTGTCCAGTTCTTGCTGATGATTGTACATCATGAAGCTAAGGTGGTCCAACTGAGTCTTCAACTCGTGGTGGTATGGGGCTTCCCAGTGGTTGTCCCATAGCATCACGCCTTGGACAAAACTCAAAGCGGGTACCCTTGATCTGGTTGATACTCTGCCCACACAGACGGGCAAGAGCTTCCTGCATGGCCCTGGCAAGTCCATCGAGCCAGTTTTTCTCTCTTAAGTTGAACTGAATTCCCTCGGCAGTGGGAGGTTCAATCTTTCCTCGGAGACTTGCAACAACTAGCCATTGCCGATCTTCTCCTTCCTGATCATTGAGCTGAGCTCCGAAGAACTCGAGGAGTGGACGCTCTAGAAGTTCCGAAAGCTGGTCCAAATCTCGCTCAAAGATGAGGTCTCCTCCATTCCCCAGCTGATAAAACTTGTTGTACTTCACGTCCATCTATAAGAGTATAGGATGAGTAAGTTAGTAGAGTGATCAAGTGTCAAGTTTTATGTATTTTGCAAGAGACTTTCAGGAAAATGAATTTTTATGAAAGAATTCCAAGTGATAAGTATGGGAATAAGTTTTTGTAAATATTTGCTTCCTTTGGTTTTGAAACTAAGTTTTTGATTCAAACGTTCAGTCTAACTAGGGTCTCCTATGGTCAGGATGGCTCTGATACCAACTTGTCAACACCGGGATTTTTAATCCCATATGCCTTCTATGCCATACATCGCAATCCCAGAATTACCATTTTTGCGAGACATAACAGATTTGGATATCATAGTACATCATCCATTACAAACCATACATAAGGTCTTACACAAATAAGGATCTCATGATCCAGTTCTTAATACAACTCAAGCAGCGGAATAACGCAATAATAAAGGTAGCATAGGCGAAGCTCCATCTTCGGGGTCACAGGCAATGCTGACAATGGGAGATGATCCTAGTTGTCGTAACCTTCCTGGGGTCCATCATCCTGGTACTCCTCTTCATAGTCTGGCCACGGGAAAAGCCAGGGACAAAGCCATGAGTACTCTTTAAGTACTCGCAAACTAATACTAACAAGTTAAGGTGTTTTTGTAGTAGGACACTAAGCTCTAGGGTTGTTTTGCAAAAAGCCAGATTTACCTCTACTAAGTTCAGAAGCAATAAAAGCTAGTTGAAGTTTTATAACACCTAAGTGGGAACTTGAATTTCATATCACAACTCTGTTGTGGTCAAGTCAAAGTTTCAATTCATTTCACAAGTCATTTTGAAAACATATGACGGGGGAACAGTATGGCCACTCCAACTGTCCATAACCGCGGACGCGGCTATTCAAATAGTTTGACACTCTGCAGAGATTGTATACTTTCACCACAACATTCGATACATCCGTCAGGAACAAATCCTGAATTCACCATACTCAGTATGCGGATAATCAATCCTAACCTTTCAATTACGCGCCTCCCAACCATGACCCACTGTTATCTTGGGTACTGCACAGGTGGACAATCTTCACAAGGTAGCCTCAGCTCAGACCTTGGCCGTGAGGGAACCCATACTAAGGTATATAAATTTCCAGTCAAGCCCTACCCAATTTTCGGGTATTGTGGTTGTACGGTAAAATTGGAATGGTATCGCATCCAGACAACCATTAGTTTTAAAAAGGGCTAAGGCTGATGCCTCAACATTTTTATCATAAAAATCATCTGGTGTTCGGAAACACATGTAAAAACATTTCAGTAGAATGACTCATCATTCCAAGGTTTTCATAATCATTTTCACCAAGTATTCCCATCTAAAGTTGATCAAGTTTTAGGCTTAGCACTAGCATCTACAAATGGTGGTAAGTACTAATGAGGGGTGGTAAAGAAGTGGAGATTAATTGAGTTCAATCTCATGCCTTAGGATGACATCAAGATTATCTAGCTTAGGCCAAACTTAATGCTCTTTATGCAACCTTCAATTATATTCCTAGAATCTACAAGTTACTTAAGTAATCTCTAAGAGAAAGCTCTGATAAAGAAATAAAGTATAAAGCTTGCAAGTAAAACCAGGATTGGGTATCATCAAATGTATCCAACCAAGCATGCTTAGTGCATTGCATAGTTTATCTAACTTTCATACTTGCAAGTGTTAGCTTCCATAGGTCAACTTGGTTAGTAAGGCTTGCCTTGTGCAGAGCAGTGGTTGAAGTTCTCCTCGGCTTCTTCTTCGTACTATCCTCCTTCCTCCTCGTATCCTTGGTCGGTACTAGCGTCTATAAATACGAGGTACACAATCACAAAACAATACTTAACTATTTTCAATCATCACACAAAAGGGGTACTATAGATGATCTAGTATCATCACTAACATTACAAGATTAAATCTTTGGTCTTATTTATTTTATTTTTAGAAAAGTAATTTCTACTCATTAAAAAACTACTTAAGATTTAATATTCTCCAAACTAAACATGGGATCATGTTGACACATGTCATCACCACATATTTCAGTACATGGGAATGTGATTTAAAGTGGTGTCACAATTTAATCAGGTTTAACCTTTTTATTTTAAATAATTAAAGTGATTAGAAATGCCTATGTGGCATTATTTTATTACTTGAACATTATTTTTGTAAGTAAACCCAAATGTTTTTATATATTCTGAAAGGTATGAACAAATGTGATTTTTGAGAGTTGGAATCAACTCAAAAGCTATTATGGTTGAAATTTGAAAAATGTTTAAGTGCTAAAAAGCTTCTGACTTGATATTTTTACCAAGGTTGATCTACAGATCCAAATTATTTGAATCCAATGGTCTTGGATTAAGAATTTTAGTACCTTTCAAACAAATTGGTTTCATGCAATTTGGTTCACTGAATCGAGCTGGGTTGATTTTTGAAACTAGGTACAGAACTGAGTTTGAATTAAAATAGAAAAATCTAAATTCAAACGGTTGGGCTACCCGGGAAAGGTTAATGGGCCGGCCCAGTGTCACTCCGTAGCACGGGGATCAGCTGACAGGGGGGCTCCACCATTCAGTGGCTCATAACACGCGAAGCGGTATGGGGCGGTGTGGTTCGTTGGATTAGAAGGATGATCAACGGCTGAGGGTCGTCGTCGACGATGAACATGTCACCGGCGAGCTCGAACCCTAGCGGCTCGGTGGGGGTGCATAGGGGGCATACGAGGCCTCCAGCGAGGACGGCGAGGCGGGCAAACGAACGAGTGGTCGACGACGAGCTCAGGGACGGTCTAGGTAGCTCCAGGGGTGGTCGAAATCAACGGCTCCCTTCTTCTCCAGAGGCGGCCTGCTCCGGCGCAATTCTGGCGAGCTGGTGCTCCTCGTGCTCCGGCGAGAGGGTTGAATGATCAGTGAGGTGAGGGGAGTGGAATGGTGTGATTCAATCGGCTAGGGTTCGCCTCCTTTTATAGGCTCGACGGCGAGACCGAGAGGGATGGGCAGGCGACGGTGGCGACACGGCTATGGGCGGCTAGAGGCATGGCTGAGGTTGGCGATCGACGGGCAGTCTCCTGGCGATGCTCTAAGACTTGAATGCGAGCTTAGGGGCGGTGGCAATCGGTCAGGAACGTGCGGTGCTCTACGAGGCAGAGGCGGCGAACTCCGCGGCGTGCGGTGGCTACGGGGTACGGGCGATTAAACTATCATGTCTAGTGGTCTCCTAGGACGGTGGGGTGCATGCTAGCGGGCGGCAAGGGCTCGAGGTGGTCGGGTTGAGTGGGAACAGTGCGTGCACGGTGGTGCGCGTCGGCATGGTCGACAGTGGTGCGGGCACAGTGTTCCTGGCGGTTCTTGCCTCTGTCCTTGAGCTAGGGCTGGTCGAGAGGGGGCGGTGAGGCATGGGCTACCTCCCAGACAAGGTTGGCATAGCTAGTTCTTCCTCTATCTTGCTGTCCACACTGGGGTGACATGGTGAGGCTCGGCCTTCTCACCATTGATGGCAATGGCAAGCTCACAGTGATGCTAGAGGTTAATAACTAGGCTAGATGATCTACTAGATGTTTGCTGTGATCTAGAGAGGGGACAAGGTTGGCCAAAATCACTTCACACTATAGTGTTTGTGATTTGGTTGATTTGAATCTGCAAGCTGTTTGATGAAATGGCCGCAAGAACTTGAGTTTTGAATTTTGAAAAGATTTTTGGTGGGTGTGCTAGGCATGTGTTGAGGATTCTGTGGATTCTTGGGTTTTGAAAATTGAACTTGTTTGAGTGGTTTTTGAATTAGTGGGATCTTCCCATATGAGATAGATTCAATTTTAAACTGTCATTTAAACTTAGCATTTGAATGTTTTTAGATGATCACAAAGTGGGCCTTGGTACCTTATTATGAGTACTAACAAGGGGTGCAAAGTTACACAAATGTTTCAGTTGAGTTTTGAAAACTAGAGATAGCCAAAGTAGGCATGAGAGTTAATTTGGCCAAAGTGACCATTCACTTCATTTGTTTATTTTGAGTTGTTTGTTTTTGGGAAAAGTTTGGGGATTGTTTAGATGATGTTTATTTCTCCTAAGAATCATTTTACAAGCAAAGAAACACAGAACCATGGCAATTCAAAAGAATCCAAATTTTAATACACACACATATGAATGCTTTCATACTTTTAGTTGGAAAAGTTTTTGTTAACCCTAATTTTGATGATTAGAGTTTGATGATCCATGTTTAGTATTTTTTGGATGTTACGGGGAGTTGGATGCGCGAGTAGAGCTCATACTCAGTGCAAGTGAAGGCTATCAATAGAAAGGGAGTGACAATCGTGAGAGGAATAACTATCATAATCATGCTTGCAACAAAACAAAATTAATTATGGCATAAAAGTGACACAAGAACTCTGAGCCAAAATAAATCACCGAGGCTTAACTAACTTTGTTTAGTCATATGCATGCATGAGCATGGGCCAAGTCGATTCAAATAAAACATTCAGAGGAGGATACCACAATGTCATACCAAGTTATGAATAGAACAATCCAAGTAAACATTTATATGACATGCTAAAATCTATTAGCAAGTTGGAGCTGATCATAAGAGAGCAAGAACTACTAAGCATCCATTAAATAAAATACACCCTACACGAACAGACTAAGCATTCCCACAATGATGAGTATATGTACAAAAATGAAAAACAAATAGAGTTCATTACCAGCCTCTTACCACACCTCGAGTTGTCATAAATCATCATTATTTCCTTTCACTTGTGTGGCTTGAAGAATAAGATAAAACCAAACTCCAAAGGTCACTGAGGACCACTGAACACTGCAACGAACTTTACAAAACCAAAGAGGAACAATAATTTTTTGGGCTTTTCAATTTTTAAACACAAGAACTAAAGGAAAGAGCAAACAAAGCAAAATCTTTTTGGGTTTTTTTAATAATCAAACAAAATTAAAAAGATTGAAGAAAACCAAAGCTAAAAGCTAGAGAAGCAAACAAAGAGAAACAACAAAAATATTTTTGGTCTTTTTTGTGTTTTGGAAAATAGAAACAAAAACTAAAAATAAAGAAAGCGAAAACATGGATATGCAAAGTACCGATGGAACATGATATGTAGATGGGTATGATGTCGGTATACCTCCCCCCAACCTTAGGCTTTTGGCCTAAGTGGAGATCAATATCGCGGGTAGGAACTCTAGGCCGGTGGGTCATCATAAGAATGATCATAATCAGGCCCTTGTGAAGAAGAAGCGCCCCAATCATAAGTGGGCAGCTGGTACGAAGACTCCCCAGTGTTGGAAGGCCAGACTGAGTTATCCTCGGCCTCCCATCCAACATTCTCTTCTTGCTAGGACAGCTCCGCCATGTATGTGTCAAGTTCTTCCTTAGTGAGTGACCATCCTTTCATGGTATCAAGGTTAAACAAAGCAGGTGCAGGCAAAGGGACTACTTTCTCAGATTTACCCCCTCTTCAACCACTCTTGAGAAAGGTTATTTCATAAGATAACTCGCTCAAACTAGCCCAAAAAGAAACAAATTTATGTTGTATCATGGAATTAAGATCAAGCCTCTCTATGGGAAACTGCAAGTCTAAATGATGAGGTGCTAAACCATGCAAAGCTAATAAATGAGAGGCAATGAGGCCTCCACAAATTCCACCTTTCTCACGGTTAGCAGCAAGACGGAAAGCTACCAAAGCACCCAAATTATAACTCCTATCTTGTTTCAAGGCGGCTGGGATAAAGGCTAGATCATATGGAGATAATTTACTAGCAGTCTTCCTAGCAAGAACGCACTTGGCAATGAAATAAGCAAAATATCGAATATATGGGAGATGAATATTCCGAATTTTACCACTCTCCTTTGAGAAGCTGCTCCCTTGGCAAATCTCTGCATATAAGTCCATAAGTGGCGTAGGCCTCTCCCTAATCTTCTCGCACGAACCACACTATGGCACCTTAATAGCTGCACAAAAAGCATCGAAAGGGAGATCGACAACTATATTGTAAACTTTATAATGAACCATGGGGTTAGGCAAGGACCAACTAAACCAAAAATCCTGCACCACAGACATAGTTAGTTTAACAAATTTGTAAGGTTCCTCTCCAGCAAAATGCTCCAACTCTGCATTAGAAATCAGAGTATAGAAATCTTGAAAAACCCCTGCGGCTCTCATGAACCCGGGGCATGGATATATAGAAGAGAAAACTTCGTCCTCGCGGTGGACTTTCATAATCTCCGGTATCTGTAATTCATGTTGGTTCAGCTGGTATTCGCCCATCTTCTTTTCTGAAATTTTTAGACAAAAATCAAACCAAGTGATTTCCAAGCTAATAGATGATGGGGAACTACTATAGGGACTTGCAAGAGGGATAAACATGCATCATAATAATTTTTCTAAGCATAGAACAAAAATGCAAACTCACATAACCTGTCACCTACAGTAGCAAAATACTCAAGATATAATCTATCAATCACGAATCTAATTGGACAAGCAGAGGAGGCACATACCGGAGAGTAATCCCTCAAAAAAATTAGCAGCTAAGAAGGGTTGAGCAAGGAGATCAAAAATTGGGTGTAAGAACATCAAGAACTCGAGCTTTGAGAAATTTTTCGGTATTTTTTAGGAGAGAGAGAGAGTGAAGTGGAAGGAAGGAGAATAAGTGGAGGGCTAGGGTTGGCCCACACCAGGGCTAGGCGCGCCCCTGGTGTGGTCGCACCACCAGGTGGTGTGCCTACCTGGTGGGCGCCCCTGGGTTACTCCAGGTACCTTTCTGCCCCATTTTTCACAGAAAAATTTAATATGAATTTTCTAGAATTTTTTGGGAAACTTTATTTTTGGGCAATTTTCAGGTATTGAAAAATGATTTTCTTGCAGAGAAATGATTTTTGAAAGATGCAAAAAAACTAAAACTACAGAAGTTCTAAGACACTCTAAAATGCAAGCTACTAGCGAAACAAAGACGAACAAGGAGAAGAGTAAAGATTGGAGTAGAGAAAGTAAAAGTGAGCGAGGATAATCATGGTGAAAACATGGTTTTGTTCATTAAAATCCCTCTATTAACAAGGTTGATCAAGTCTTGTTAACAAATATAATTTTATATGAAACAAAACTTTTCATTTCACTTAATGATTATGTTACCTCAATCTGGATAGCAATAGTCCCAATCATAATAGCTTCATAATTTTCTTGTGGTATGGGACAATATATTTCTCCAACTTTGATGCCCTCAATATTTTCAATTGAGTTTAGGCCATAACTCTTATCAATCTTCTTAGGGAAATAAATAGTATGCTCCTTGTCATTAATATTAAAAGTTACCTTTCCTTGATTACAAATAATGACAGCACCTGCAGTATTAAGAAAAGGTCTCCCAAGAATAATAGACATATTATCATCTTCGGGCATTTCAAGCACAACAAAATCAGTTAATACCAAGCAATTATGATCCACTTGAACAGGAACATCTTCGCATATACCAACAGGAATAGTGGTAGACTTATCAGCCATTTGCAAAGATATACCAGTTGGTATCATTTTTCCAGTTGGAGTCTCTTGTAGAGAGAAAAAGGCATAACACTAACTCCAGCTCCCAAATCACACCAAGAAGTTCTAACATAACTGTTTTTAATAGAGCAAGGAATAATTGGAATCCCTGGATCCCCAAGTTTCTTTGGAACCTTACCATTGAAGGAATAATTAGCAAGCAAAGTGGAAATTTCCTCATTAGGAATCTTCCTTTTATTAGAGACAATATCCTTCATATACTTTGAATAAGGAGGCAATTTAATAGAATCAGTCAAAGGAATTTGCAAAAATAATGGTTTCATCCGCTCACAAAACTTGTTATAGTGTTCTTCTTCCTTTGACTTGTGTTTCTTATTAGGAAAAAGCATTGGTTTTTGCACCCAAGGTTCTCTTTTACTACCATGTTTATTAGCAATAAAATATTCCTTAGTATACTTAGTATTCTTAGTGTGCTTTTCAAGTTCTTCTTCAATTTCTTCCTTATCAGGAGCATCTTTGTTATCATTACCACTTTCAGTTTCAGCATCAGAGACAGATATACTATTAGGATCTATAGCAGGTTCAGAAGATTCTACAATTTTTTTTGTTTCTTTTTCTTTCTCTTAGAAGAAGTACCACTATTTTCAACTTGTTGAGAATCTTGCTCAATTCTTTTAGGATATCCCTCAGGATATAAAGGATCTTGAGCGGCAGCACCACTCCTAGTTCTAATTTCATAAGCATGTTTATCTCTAGAAGTATTAACTAGCATATATTTTTTTACTTTAGCAAGTTGATCAATTTGAGTTTGAACCATTTGGAAATGTTTAACAAGCATTTTAACATCATTGGAGGTTCTTTCCACAATATCTTTCAACTCATTAATAGCTCTAGAGTTTTCCATTAAATGATTCTGTACTTGCTTATTAAAACTACCTTGCTTAACAATAAAAATATCAAGTTCCTCTAAGCATTGATCAGGAGGTTTACCATAAGGAATATCACCTTCATCAAAATGTTGGAGAGAGTGTACCTCAATAGTGGATGAGTGGGAGATTGGCTTACATAATTCTTCTATAGGAGGTAAATTCTTCACATCTTCAGATTTAATACCCTTCTCCTTAAGAGATTTCTTGGCTTCCTTCATCACTTCATCATTTAATTCAATCACTCCTCTCTTCTTTGGTGTTGGTGTTGGTGTTAGTTCAAGCATAGTTGGTTCAGGTGTAGTTGACTTAGGTGTAATTGGCTCAGATGTAGTCCAATCATCATAATTCTTGCTTATTTTAGCCATTAATTCCTCAGCTTCTACGGGAGTTCTTTTTCTGAAAACACAGTCAACACAACTATCCAGGTATGTCCTAAATTCATCAGTTAGTCCATTATAATATATATCAAGAAGCTCATTTTTAGGTAAGCGACATCCAGAATGTGCATGAATCAAAGCATAGAACCTTGCCAATGATTCAGGCAATTTATCCTTTTCTCCATGTTTAAAATCAAAATGTTTCTGCAAAACGGCATGTCGAGCACTAGGAGGGAAAAAATTCTGAAAGTAGCAATCAAGCAATCAGGGCTATCAATGGATCCAGGAGGTAAATTATTAAACCAAGATTTAACCTCTCCTTTCAGTGAAAAAGGGAAAATTTTAGCAACAAAGTAGGTACGCATCTTAATATCATTAGAAAATAACCCACTCATAGTAGAGAGCTCAGTCATATGAGCATAGCACTTTCATTTTCAGCCCCACAAAAAGGTTCTTTCTCAACAATGGTTATATAGGATAAATCAAGAGAGAAATCATAATCCTTATCTTTAATGTTTATGGGGGATGTGGCAAACTTAGCATCAGGTAATAGTTTAGATATAATAGTATGTCTCTCAAGAAGACTCTTAATATCACTAGCACCATGTGTGTTTCGACATTCTTCAATAAATTCATCAGTCATTTCAATATAACCATCATTAATATCATAGCTCTCTCTAGACTCAGGTGAAATAACAGGTGTAGTAGTATCTTCATTAGGAGTTTCAGTGTTTCCTATTATAGTTCTAGCAATTGTAGCATCTAGGAAAGGACCTAATGAACCACTCTCATCAAGCACAGTAGAAGTAACATCATGAGCATCAGAAGCAATTTCAGATTCAGCAGTAGTAGCAGTATGTGTAACATGTGTGTGTGTGTGGTGGTGTAACGAGCTTACTCATAACAGATGGTGAATCAAGAGTAGCAGAGGTGTTCAGAACTGTACCTCTTCTTGTAGTGGATGGTAATATAGGAAATTTTCCATCACGAGTTTTACCCATGATGAAAGGATAGTGGCGAACATTAATAATTCCAAGTGAACTTTATAAATAAAGATATGCTCCCCTGCAACAACGCCAGAAAATAGTCTTGATGACCCACAAGTATAGGGGATCGCAACAGTCTTCGAGGGTAGTATAATCCAATTTATTGATTCAACACAAGGGGAGACAAAGAATATTTATAAGTCTTAACAACTGAGTTGTCAATTCAGCTGCTCATGTAAATAGTCTTGCTCATAGTAGTTTATCAGTAGCAACAGTTTTCTAGTAGCAATAGAAAAGTAGCAGCAGCAGTAAAGTAAAGGTAGTAGTGACAATTGTAGTAAATGTAGGGGTTCGCAGCATGGAAAACAAAAATTTTCTATCGCATACAAACAAACAAGCCAAGATCTATCTACTAGATTGTAGCAACGAGTCGATGGAATAACTCACCCTCGAAGATTCCAAAGTGTTTAACGAGAGCAGATTCTCGTGGGTGATGTAGTCGTACTCTTTCCGATCTCAAGATCGCGTAGACGATCCTTCCGGCGCCACGTTCCAGTAGCGCCCCCGCAGTCGGTCACACGTTCGGTACTCGACGAAGACCTTCCTCTCCCTTGTTCCAGCAGGCAGCGGAGGTTGTAGCACTCTCCTCGCGATTCCGGCAGCACAACGGCGTGGTACCGGAGATAGAGGGGAGATCCCGCAGGGCTTCGCCTTAAGCCGGTGCGAGTATGGTGGAGCTTATGAGAGAGGCTATTAGTGGTCTAGTAATTAGACACACCAATTAGAGGGCTCTAAACCAATTAGAAGGCTCTAAACCGAATAGCTCTAAACCGGGGTCTAGATCTAGGGTTTAGTTTAGAGGATAGGAAACTTGTGTTGTGTCTAGAGGAGGAGGCCCTGCCCCTCCTTTTATAGGTGGGAGGGCCGGCGCCATGGGGAGGAGTTCCTCCCCAACTCGGCCTAGGGAGGTGCGCCGGCCTAGGGGAGGAACCCTCCTCCAACTCGGCCTCCACCTCTCCTCCTCTTTCTCCACTTTCCGAAACTGGCAGTTTGACCGAAAACTGGCAGTTTGACTTTTCCAATTAGGATTTGAATTAACCCTTTATTTCGGACAGCGAGAACACTTAGTACATGATGCAATCATTCCAACATGCAATGACACATTCATGTACCCCTTCCCCCCCGGAGTGCCGGACATTCCGGGACCTTCTAGAATGTTCCCGATGAAAACACCGGAACCATTCCCCAACTCCGAAACGGGACTTTCCTTATATGAATCTTATTCTCCGGACCATTCCGGATCACCTCGTGATATCCCGGATCCCATCCGAGACTCCGAACAACATTCGGTCTCTTTCTCATAATACCATAACTACTCAAACAACGTCGAATCCTTAAGTGTGTCTCCCTACGGTTCGTGAATTATGCGGACATGATCGAGACACTTCTCCGAACAATAACCAATAGAGGAATCTGGAAATTCATATGGCTCCCACATATTTCTACGATTACTTTGCGATCGAATGAACCACTTACATACGATACCAATTTCCCTTTGTCTCACGATATGTTACTTATCCGAGGTTATGATCTTCGGTATCTCTGCATACCTAGTTCAACCTCGTTACTGATAAGTACTCTTTTCTCGTTCCCGTGATATGTGATCCCTTGTGACCCAGTCACATGCTTGCAAGCTAATTGGATGACATTTCACCGAGAGGGCCCAGAGAATATCTATCCGTCATATGGATGGACAAATCCCACTCTTGATCCATGTGTTTCAACCAATACTTTCCGAACACTCAATACCACCTTTATAGCCACCCTGTTACGGTGTGGTGTTTGATGACATCAAAGCATCCATCCAGTAAAGGTGATATGCATGATCTCATGGTCGAAGGAATTAGGTTACTATGTATCAGAAAGCATATAGCAATTGAACTATTGAAATGACTTGATCTTTATGCTACGCTTATCTATAGGAGTATGTCCACCATATCATTCTCCTAACGATATGATCTTGTTGTTAATAACATCTCAATGTTCATGATAGGGAAACCACAATCATCTATTAACCAACAAGCTAGTGAAGTATAGAGGCTATACTAGGGACTTCAATTTAAGTTTACAATTCACACAAGTATTAATGTTTCCTTGTTAATACTATTATAGCATGAATATAAACATTTATCATAAACACAAAGATATAATAATAACTATATTTATTATTGCCTCTAGGGCATATCTCCAACAGTCTCCCACTTGCACTAGAGTCATCTAATCTAGATTACATGGTAATATACCGAACACCCATGGCAGTTTGGTGTTGGTCATGTTTTGCCCTCGGGAGAGGTTTAGTCAACGGATCCGCCACATTCAGATCTGTGTGTACTTTGCAAATCTTTATATCCCCATCCTGGATATGTTCTCGAATAGCGTGAAAACGTAGCTTGATATGCTTCAGCTTCTTGTGTGACCTTGGTTCTTGCGCATTGGCTATGGCGCCCATGTTATCACAGTAGATAGACATTGGGTCCAGCGCACTAGGAACCACACCCAGCTCTGTAATGAACTCTTTCATCCATATCGCTTCTTGTGAAGCCTCCGAAGCAGCCATGTATTCCGATTCAGTTGAAGATCTCGCCACAACGCTTTGCTTTGCACTCCTCCAGCTAACTGCTGCACCATTCAAAATAAATACGTATCCAGATTGTGATTTAGAATCATCCGGATCAGTGTTCCAACTAGCATCGGTGTAACCATTAACAACGAGCTGTTCATCACCTCCATAAGAAAGAACCATATCCTTAGTTCTTCTCAAGTACTTAAGGATGTTTTTGACCGCTGTCCAATGATCCACTCCTGGATCACTTTGATATCTGCTAGTTAAACTAACAGCATATGCAATGTCGGGTCTAGTACATAGCATGGCATACATTAGAGATCCTATGGCTGAGGCATAGGGAGTCTTACTCATCCTTTCTCTATCTTCTGCCGATGTCGGACTTTGAGTTTTACTCAAGGTCGTATTGGGCAACATGGGCAAGAACCCTTTCTTGCTATCTTCCATTCCAAACCTCTTTAGAACTTTGTCCAAGTATGTACTTTGCGACAATGATATTTGGCGTTTCGATCTATCTCTATAAATCTTTATGCCTAATATGTAAGCTGCTTCGCCAAGATCCTTCATTGAAAAACTATTATTCAAATACTCTTTGACACTATTAAGAAGGTCTACATCATTCCCAATCAACAATATGTCATCCACATATAGTATTAAGAATGCTACAGAGCTCCCACTCACTTTCTTGTAAATACAAGCTTCTCCATAAGTTTGTATAAAACCAAAACTTTTGATTACCTTATCAAAACGTTGATTCCAACTTCGGGATGCCTGCTTCAATCCATAGATGGACCGTTGAAGCTTGCATACCTTGTTAGCATCTTTAGGATCGACAAAACCTTTGGGTTGTATCATATACAACTCTTCATCAATGTCTCCATTGAGGAATGCTGTTTTGACATCCATCTGCCATATCTCATAATCATAATATGCAGCGATTGCTAACATAATCCTCACAGACTTTAGCTTCGCTACCGGTGAGAAAGTCTCATCGTAGTCAACTCCTTGAATTTGTCGAAACCCTTTTGCGACAAGTCGAGCTTTATAGACAGTAACATTACCATCAGCATCTGTTTTCTTCTTGAAAATCCATTTGTTCTCGACAGCCTTCCGGCCATCCGGTAAGTCCACCAAAGTCCATACTTGGTTTTCGTACATGGATCCAATCTCGGATTTCATGGCTTCTTGCCATTTATTGGAATCTGGGCTCATCATCGCTTCCTCATATGTCTCGGGGTCATCGGTGTTGTCCACCAACATGACATTCATAACGGAATCATACCAATCTGGAGTGGTACGAGTTCTCGTTGACCTCCGAGGCTCTGTAGCAACTTCAACCGAGGTTTCATGATCACTATCATTAGCTTCCTCTCTTATTGGTGCAGGCACCACAGGAACTTCTTCCGGTGCTGCGCTACTCGCAATTTCGAGAGAAGGTTCGACAACCTCGTCGAGTTCTACTTTCCTTCCAGTCACTTCTTTCGAGAGAAATTCCTTCTCTAGAAAGGATCCATTCTTGGCAACGAAGATTTTGCCTTCGGATCTATGATAGAAGGTATACCCAATAGTTTCCTTCGGG
The DNA here is from genome assembly GCA_916181665.1 of Avena sativa. Classification (NCBI taxonomy): domain Eukaryota; kingdom Viridiplantae; phylum Streptophyta; class Magnoliopsida; order Poales; family Poaceae; genus Avena; species Avena sativa. Next base: position 59,440,474 of record OV702295.1, read on the forward strand.
TATCCTATGAAGACGCATTTTTCCGCTTTGGGTTCAAGCTTGTCCGGCTGTAACTTCTTTACATAGGCTTCGCATCCCCAAACTTTAAGGAACGACAATTTAGGTTTCTTCCCAAACCATAATTCATACGGTGTCGTTTCAACGGATTTAGATGGTGCCCTATTTAAAGTGAATGCGGCTGTTTCTAATGCATAACCCCAAAATGTTAGCGGTAAATCTGTAAGTGACATCATAGAACGAACCATATCTAAGAGAGTTCGATTACGACGTTCAGACACACCATTACGCTGTGGTGTTCCCGGCGGTGTCAATTGTGAAAGTATTCCGCACTTCTTTAAATGCTCGCCAAACTCGTAACTTAGATATTCACCTCCACGATCAGAACGTAGAAATTTAATCTTCTTGTTACGTTGATTCTCTACCTCACTTTGAAACTCCTTAAACTTCTCGAAAGTTTCGGACTTATGTTTCATGAAATAGATATACCCATATCTACTCAAGTCATCCGTGAAGGTAAGAACATAACGATAACCACTGCGCGATGCTACACTCATTGGACCACACACATCGGTATGTATGATTTCCAATAAGTCTGTAGCTCGCTCCATTATACCAGAAAATGGAGTCTTAGTCATTTTACCCATCAGACATGCCTCGCATCTTTCAAGTGATTCAAAATCAAGTGATTCAAGAAGTCCATCGGAATGGAGTTTCTTCATACGCTTCACTCCAATGTGACCAAGACGACAGTGCCACATATAGGTCGAATTATCGCTTGATTTCAAACGTTTAGCTTCAATGTTATTAAGATGTGTATTTCTACTATCGAGATTCAATAAGAATAGACCATCTATCAAAGGTGCATGTGCGTAAAACATATTACTCATATAAATCGAACAACCATTATTCTCTGATTTAAACAAGTAACCGTCTCGCAATAAACAAGATCCTGATATAATGTTCATGCTCAACGCAGGCACCAAATAACAATTATTTAAGTATAAAACTAATCCCGATGGTAGATGAAGAGGTAGCGTGCCGACCGCGATCACATCAACCTTTGATCCGTTTCACACACGCATCGACACCTCGTTCTTCGCTAGCTTCCGTTTATTCTGCAGCTCCTGTTTCGAGTTACAAATATGAGCAACCGAACCAGTATCAAATACCCAGGCACTACTACGAATACTAGTGAGATACACATCAATAACATGTATATCAAATATACCTTTCTTCTTGATGTTGCCGTTCTTCAAATCCGCCAAGTACTTTGGGCAATTCCGCTTCCAGTGACCTTCTCCCTTGCAGTAAAAGCACTCAGTTTCAGGCTTAGGTCCAGCCTTGGTCTTCTTCGTTGGCATGGTAACTTTCTTACCACCCTTCTTGAAGTGTCCCTTTTGCTTAGACTTGCCTTTCTTGAATTTGGTGGTCTTATTGACCATCAACACTTGGTGCTCTTTCTTGATCTCCACTTCTGCAGATTTTAACATAGCAAATAGTTCTGGCAACTCTTTGTTCATGTTCTGCATGTTGTAGTTCATCACAAAGTTCTTGTAACTTGGTGGTAGTGATTGGAGGATGCGGTAAACTCCCAAAGTATTAGGAATCACTATACCCAAGCTTTGAAGTTTATTCGCGTGCCCAGACATTTTAAGCACATGCTCACTGACGGAGCTACCCTCTTCCATCTTGCAGTTAAAGAACTTTTCAGAAGCTTCATAACTTTCAATTGCCGCATGAGTCTCAAAAATTAATTTGAGATCCTCGACAATATCATATGGATCTGACTCTTCAAACCTTTTCTGAAGCTCCGATTCTAAACCATACAAGATAGCACACTGAACTATGGAGTACTGATTCTTCCGAGCGAGGTAAACATTCTTTACTTCATCGGTAGCATCAGCTGCAGGTGGGTCACCTAGCGGTGCATCCAGCACATAGGTCAAATTACCAGCTGTGAGGACAATCCTCAAATTGCGGAACCAATCCGCGAAGTTGCTTCCATTGTTTTTCAACTTTTCTTTCTCTAGGAACGCATTAAAATTGATGGTAGGGGCTGCCATTGATCTACAACATATTTGCAATAGTTTAGACTAAGTTTATGACAAATTGAGTTCAAATTAATTAATGAAATTAAACTAGGTGAACTCCCACTCAAAACAACATCCCTCACATTGTTTTAGTGATCACACGAACCAAATCTACTATATCAACACCGATCATCACGAGAGCCGATATAGTTTTAATGGCGAACAATCATCATGTTCATCATATCTACTATATGATTCATGCTTTGCCTTTCGGCGATCCGTGTTCCTGAGGCCATGTCTGTACATGCTAGGCTCGTCAAGATCAAACCTTAGCTACCGCATAAGCAAATCTGGCTTGCTTACGTTGTATTCACCCGCGGAATCAAAGACACCCGATCATCACGTGGTGCTTCGAAGCAACAAGCTTTGGCAACGGTGCATACTAAGGGTGAACACTTTAGAACTTGAAATTTATGTGCATGAGGGATCATCTTATAATGCTACCGTCGTCTACTAAGCAATACAAGATGCATAAAGGATTAACATCACATGCAATTCATAATATGTGATATGATATGGCCTTTCTTCTTTGTGCTTCCGATCTCCATCTTCAAGCACGAATATGATCTCCATCATCACCGGCATAGCATCAAGGTCAATGACGCTTCTTCATGGTTGTCGTCCACCAGCTTCAACTATTACAACTATTTTGAATAGACACGCAGGTCTTAACAGAAATTAAAGACAACCATATGGCTCCTGCCGGTTGCCAACTTACAATAAGGAACATTGCATACATCAAATATAATCACAATCATGGCCATATCACATCACTGCACACCCCTGCAAAACAAAGTTAGACGCTTCTACTTTCTTTGCATATTTTACGTGGTTTGGGGCTTTCCATAAGTGTCGTTCTAACCTACGAACAAGAACCACAACATTGATACTAGCATTGTTGATTACCCGTTGTAAATTGGATCTTTACTATGCTAGGAGAAACAGGCACCCGCAAAGCCACTTATGCAATACAAGTTGCATGTTAAGCGTGGAGCAAGTCTCATGAACGATGTCATGTAAGGTTAGCCCGGGCCGCTTCATCCCAACATACCGCAAGATGCAAAGTACACGCAAAGCAATCTACAATAAAAGCATCAACGCCCACAATGACCATTGTGTTCTACTCGTGCAACAGATCTACATATAGACACGGCTCTGATACCACTGTAGGGGTTCGCAGCATGGAAAACAAAAATTTTCTATCGCATACAAACAAACAAGCCAAGATCTATCTACTAGATTGTAGCAACGAGTCGATGGAATAACTCACCCTCGAAGATTCCAAAGTGTTTAACGAGAGCAGATTCTCGTGGGTGATGTAGTCGTACTCTTTCCGATCTCAAGATCGCGTAGACGATCCTTCCGGCGCCACGTTCCAGTAGCGCCCCCGCAGTCGGTCACACGTTCGGTACTCGACGAAGACCTTCCTCTCCCTTGTTCCAGCAGGCAGCGGAGGTTGTAGCACTCTCCTCGCGATTCCGGCAGCACAACGGCGTGGTACCGGAGATAGAGGGGAGATCCCGCAGGGCTTCGCCTTAAGCCGGTGCGAGTATGGTGGAGCTTATGAGAGAGGCTATTAGTGGTCTAGTAATTAGACACACCAATTAGAGGGCTCTAAACCAATTAGAAGGCTCTAAACCGAATAGCTCTAAACCGGGGTCTAGATCTAGGGTTTAGTTTAGAGGATAGGAAACTTGTGTTGTGTCTAGAGGAGGAGGCCCTGCCCCTCCTTTTATAGGTGGGAGGGCCGGCGCCATGGGGAGGAGTTCCTCCCCAACTCGGCCTAGGGAGGTGCGCCGGCCTAGGGGAGGAACCCTCCTCCAACTCGGCCTCCACCTCTCCTCCTCTTTCTCCACTTTCCGAAACTGGCAGTTTGACCGAAAACTGGCAGTTTGACTTTTCCAATTAGGATTTGAATTAACCCTTTATTTCGGACAGCGAGAACACTTAGTACATGATGCAATCATTCCAACATGCAATGACACATTCATGTACCCCTTCCCCCCCGGAGTGCCGGACATTCCGGGACCTTCTAGAATGTTCCCGATGAAAACACCGGAACCATTCCCCAACTCCGAAACGGGACTTTCCTTATATGAATCTTATTCTCCGGACCATTCCGGATCACCTCGTGATATCCCGGATCCCATCCGAGACTCCGAACAACATTCGGTCTCTTTCTCATAATACCATAACTACTCAAACAACGTCGAATCCTTAAGTGTGTCTCCCTACGGTTCGTGAATTATGCGGACATGATCGAGACACTTCTCCGAACAATAACCAATAGAGGAATCTGGAAATTCATATGGCTCCCACATATTTCTACGATTACTTTGCGATCGAATGAACCACTTACATACGATACCAATTTCCCTTTGTCTCACGATATGTTACTTATCCGAGGTTATGATCTTCGGTATCTCTGCATACCTAGTTCAACCTCGTTACTGATAAGTACTCTTTTCTCGTTCCCGTGATGTGTGATCCCTTGTGACCCAGTCACATGCTTGCAAGCTAATTGGATGACATTTCACCGAGAGGGCCCAGAGAATATCTATCCGTCATATGGATGGACAAATCCCACTCTTGATCCATGTGTTTCAACCAATACTTTCCGAACACTCAATACCACCTTTATAGCCACCCTGTTACGGTGTGGTGTTTGATGACATCAAAGCATCCATCCAGTAAAGGTGATATGCATGATCTCATGGTCGAAGGAATTAGGTTACTATGTATCAGAAAGCATATAGCAATTGAACTATTGAAATGACTTGATCTTTATGCTACGCTTATCTATAGGAGTATGTCCACCATATCATTCTCCTAACGATATGATCTTGTTGTTAATAACATCTCAATGTTCATGATAGGGAAACCACAATCATCTATTAACCAACAAGCTAGTGAAGTATAGAGGCTATACTAGGGACTTCAATTTAAGTTTACAATTCACACAAGTATTAATGTTTCCTTGTTAATACTATTATAGCATGAATATAAACATTTATCATAAACACAAAGATATAATAATAACTATATTTATTATTGCCTCTAGGGCATATCTCCAACAGTAAACATTAGGATTGGAGTGCGATAGGTATAGGGATGGATGGACGGGCATTGCATGGACAATAATATTCATGTAATATCAAGAACAAAGGCATTTGCAGATAAATAAGATAAAACATCCAAGTACTAAATAATCATAGGCATGTGTTCCATATATAGTCATACGTGCTCGCGACAAGAAGTTGCACAACATATTTTGTCCTACCAGCCCGTTGCAGCGGGGCCTCAAGGGAATCTACTGCAATTAAGGTACTCCTTTTAATAGAGTACCCGAGCAAAGCATTAACACTCCAAGAACACACGTGATCCTCATATCACAGTCATCCCCTCCGATTATCCCGATTTCTGTCACTTCGGGGCCTCGGGTTCCAAACAACAATATGTGTAAACAACTTGCAGATAAGACCATAAACAATAATATCCTCATGAATCAAATAACATGTTCAGATCTAAGATCATGGCACTCAGACCCTAGTGACAAGCATTAAGCATAACAAGTTGCAACAATGTCAAAAAGCACTAGCAATAGATAGTAGGCACCAGGCCCTAACAATCTTACGCAATTACATGATAGATCTCATCCAATCCCTACCATCCACATAGCCTACAGCGGGGGATTACTCACTCATGGATGGGGGAAACATGTATGGTTGATGTAGAGGCGTCGGTGATGATGATGGTGATGATCTCCTCCAAAACCCTGTCCCCGCAGGGTGCCAGATCGGAGTTTCTGGTTCTGAATCGTGGTTTTTGGTGGTGGTGGCGCAGCGGAACTCTATCTGGAAAAACGTCGAACCCCCCCCTCTGTTTTTAGGTCAGAAGACTTATGTAGGTGGAAGGACATGTCCAGGGTGTGCCCGAGGTGGCCACACCACCCCCTGGCACGGCCAGGCCTGGCCCGCGCCACCAGGTGGTGTGGGCCCCTCGTGGCTCTTCTCCATCTCGTCTTCTGGCTCCGTGAGTCTTCTGGTAAAATAGGAGTTTTGCGATATTTTCCGAGATTTTTCCTAAAAGTTGATTTTCTCCACAGAAATGATACACCAAAGCAATTCTGCTGAAAACAACATCAGTCCGTGTTAGTTGTATCCAAATCACACAAATTAGAGGAGAAACAAGAGCAAAAGTGTTCGGGAAAGTAGATACGTTTTGGACATATCACATGCATTGAGCATGAACATTATGTCTGGATCATGTTTAATGCAAGACGGTTATTCATTTTCATCTAAGAATAATGGTTGTTCCTTTTATATGAATAATATCTTTTATGGTCATGCACCTATGTTGAATGGTTTATTTGTTTTGAATCTTGATATTATTAGTACACATATTCATAATGTGAATGCCAAAATAATCAAGTTGAATGATGATATTGATGCATATATGTGGCATTGTTGTTTGGGTCATATTGGTATTAAACGCATGAAGAAGCTTCATTCTGACGGACTGCTGGAATCACTTGATTATGAATCATTTGAGACATGTGAACCATGCCTTATGGGCAAGATGAATTGAACTCCATTCTACGGAACAATAGAGCATGTGATTGACTTGTTAGAAATAATACATACCGATGTATGCGGTCCGATGAGTGTGTCGGCACGCGGCGGATATCGTTATTTTGTGACCTTCACGGATGATTTAAGTAGATATGGGTATATTTAATTAATAAAACATAAATCTGAAATGTTTGAAAAGTTTAAAGAATTTCAGAGTGAAGTAGAAAATCATCATAACAGAAAGATCAAATTTCTATAATCCGATCATGGAGGAGAATATCTTAGTTACGAGTTTGGCACACATATAAGACAATGTGGAATTGTTTTACAACTCACTTCGGCTGGAACACCACAAAGAAATGGTGTATCTAAACGTTGTGATCAAACTTTATTAGATATGGTGCAATCTATGATGTCCCTTACCGATTTGCCACTGTCATTTTGGTATCATGCATTAGAGACAGCCGCATTCACTTTAAATATGGCACCATTAAAATTCGTTGAAACTAAACCATATGAATTATTGTTTGGTAACAAACCTAAGCTGTTATTTCTAAAAGTTTGGGTCTACGAAGCTTATGTGAAGAAACTTCAGCCTGATAAGCTTGAACCCAAAGAGTAAAAATGTGTCTTTATAGGATACCCAAAACAAACAATTAGGTACACCTTCTATCACCGATCCGAAGGAAAAGTTTTTTGTGCCAATAATGGATACTTTCTGGAAAAAGGGTTTCTCTCGAAAGGTGTGAGTAGTAGGAAGGTAGAACTCAATGAGGTTATTGAACCTTCTCTTCTCGAAGTGGTGAGTAGCGCAACATCGGAATCTGTTCTAGTGTTTCCTCCACCAATGGAAGAAGGAAATGATGATGAGGAACCTTTTCCGCATGAAACTCTAAAAGAGAGTGATACCGAGCCTCGCAGGTCGGGCAGGATATGTACAGCTCCTGAACTATACGGTGATCCAGTCTTAAATTTCATGGTCGATGGGAGCGATAACCCTGTGACATATGATGAAGCGATGATGATGAGCCCAGATTCCAACAAATGGCTTGAAGCCATGCAATCTGAGATGGAATCCATGTATGAAAACCAAGTTTGTACTTTGGTGGACATACCTCGTGACTGAAAGGCCTTTGAGAATAAATGGATTTTCAAAAACAAAACTAACACTGACTATAATGTGACCATCTATAAAGCACGACTTGTCGCGAAAGGGTTTCGAAAAATTCAAGGAGTTTATTACAATGAGACTTTCTCATAGGTAGCAATGCTAAATTCTGTTAGGATTATGTTAGCAATTGTTGTATTTTTCAATTATAAAATCTGGCAGATGAATGTCAAGATAGTGTTACTTAATAGAAATTGTTCGCACACGAACAAGTCACCGTGTACCCTCGGCGCTGAGTGCGATGTGCGGCAGCACGCGCCGAGGGAGGCTCGCTGGAAGCACGATACCCAAGACAGTCCGGCGGGCGCTTTTGATACCCGAAACCCGCTCGCTCGGGAGGGACCCGTCAGGGCGGCGTGGCGGCTATGGGCTGCCCTAGGTCGGCCTAACCGCCCCTAGAGCCTTGTGGATTCACAGCCTCCAATCTTGAAGAACGGCGAAGAATGAGAACAAAGATACAAGGAAGAGGGATAAAAAGTAGATGAACACGAAAAAGTAGTAGATGTGTTTGTTCGATTGGTGTTGTTTCAATCGGCCGTCACCCCTCGTGTATAAGGAGTGGCTGAACTTTCCGTGCAAGAAAGAGGGTTGGAATCACGTCCAAAATCCTAGTTGGGGTAAAATTCGGATGGTCTGGTCCGAACTTTCCATAACTATTCAGCCCAAAACTCGCCTTTACCTTCCCGACCACTTTTGAGGTAGTAAAGGAGCTCAAATCAAAATCTTGTAAAAAGAAAAGTTGTTTGTCTCTAAAATACGAAGAACTTTGATTTCGGACACTTTTCCATCCGACCTGACATTGTTGGTATTTTACTTTTATTTTCGTATCAAACTCGGATTTTGACCGAACGATTTTAGATCTATTCGGTCAGATTTTAAATCTAAAAATCGTATACTTGCTCAACTGAATATGGCTCCAAAATAAAAATTGTTCAGCTCGAATAAACGAAGAACTTTCATGTTTTGTGATTTTTCATCCGAATTGATATTGACTGTTTAAATTAAGTTATAAGCAGATTGACCAAATTAGAAAGTTATCTAGGTCATACGGTCCTTTTGCTCACGCTTAAGATGAGATATGGTTGGGTCCGGCGACCTGGTTCCGTGCTAATTCGGTATCTGACAGTATTTTGGCTCTAACTTTTACATACTAACTCGAATCGAGATGATTCAAAAACCAAAGTTTCGTGTTTCGACGAGACGCACAACTCGTGTTCCCTATCTTGTTGTTCAGCTATATCTTGTTGTTGATGATGTTCACAATTTTTTTGGCACAAAACTCATAGGAAAACATGTAAGCTCCTTTGCATCCAGAAAAGTCAAACATGACAGTTTTGCTAAGCTTGACATGATCTTCATCAACAAAGCTTACTTCTTCTAATTCGATAGATTCGGCATAAGTATTTCCTGATTCGACTTTTTCAATAGCCGAATTAGCCATACTAGACGAATCATTGATGTTTTGTTCATGAATTTTGTTAGATTGCAAAGATTCTTCTTTTTGCCTCGTTGTAGCATACGGTTTAACTTGATTGTTGCCTGGAGGAGATGAATTGATTCCTTCAACTTGAGTAGTATTGTCTTGATGATCCTTTTTAAGACTTGCAAGAAACTGTTGCAGTTCTTTCTCTTCAAGTTTTTTCTTATACGCTTTATGATCCTCTTTCAACTTCTTTTCAAGTGCATCAAACTCCTCATCACGCTTATTATTGAGTGTCTCAAATAAATAGAGATGTTCCTTCGATAAATCATCAAACGTAATGACATTATCGGTGTTAACTTCAGCAACACATGATTGCCCCCCAATGCTTTTAGTTTCTTTCGACAATATAGTTTTTCTGAAACTTACCAATTGATAAGGGGAAAACCTGATATTATTTGCCTTATGCTCCTATTTACGCTTCTTTTTGTATGCCTCATAAGTTTGTATTGTAGCAAGATCACGGGGCCTCTCTTCTAGTTCTTAGTAAAGAGAATTAAGCTTCTTAAACTCAGGTGCAAGTTTTTCCTTCCAGTCATTTGTTCCTGCATAAGAATGCCGCTCAATGTTTTTTGTATCTTTCAGCGATGAGGTGTCACCAAAACTTTGCAATTATGCGGGGGACGTACCATACGCTACAGTACTAGATGAAGGCAGATTAGCTCATACTAACTTTTCGCTTATTCGGCTATAACGATTGTAAAGGCATGGAGCCGAATTATGAATATCACTAGTTGCATACGATGCTGAAACATTACTAACATAAGGTGTAGCATATGATGATTGAGAGTAATTGAGCAAATGACTAGTTGTAGCATGTCCAATTTCCCTATCCATCGGCATGTTTGAAGGTGAATTTAAAGATTGCAAGTTATTTACCGATGAAAATAAAGATGAAACACTTGGTTGCATGCCATTGAAATTTCTAAAATCAAGTGTTTCATATGGATTAACAGAATTCATCATGTTGTTCATCGGCATATGAATTTCTGGGGTTGCCGATGCATGAGAGTTCGAATTTACATGTTGCAAATTATTAAGATAAGTCGAAGTATGTAGGTTATTTTGCATCGGATTTTGCACATAGTAAAAACTATGTCTAGACGATACAGTACACATATCAAAAGATCTAGCAACATTAACATACGAGTAATATGAATCTACGTTCGAAGATTGAGTATTCATGATACCGTTGTAGATTGCAGCCTCTTGATAAAGCTCTCTTCGTAGCAAGAACGGGCTGGAGATCGTTCGAAGCTTCGTCCCCAGCAGAGTCGCCAAAAAGTGTGTTCGCACACGAACACATCAACGTGTACCCTTGGCGTCGAGCGTGATGCGCGGCAGCACGCGCCGAGGGAGGCTCGCCGGAAGCATGATACGCAAGACAGTCTGGCGGGCGCTTTTGATACCAGAAACCCCGCTCGCCCGGGAGAGACCTCGTCAGGGTGCGCGGCAGCTATGGGCTGCCCTAGGTCGTCCTGACCGCCCCTATAGGCTCGTGGATTCGCAGCCTCCAATCTTCAAGAACGACGAAGAACGTGAAGAAAGATACAAGGAAGAGGGATAAAAAGTAGATGAACACGAAAAATTAGTAGATGTGTTTGTTCGATTGGTGTTGTTTCAATCGACCGTCACCCCTCGTGTATATAAGAAACAGCCAGACATTCCGTGCAAGAAAGAGGGTTGGAATCATGTCCAAAATCCTAGTTGGGGTCAAATTAAGATGGTCTGGTCCGAACTTTCCATAACTGTTCGGCCAAAAACTCGCCTTTACCTTACCAACCACTTTTGAGGTAGTAAACGAGCTCAAACTAAAATCTTGTAAAAAGCAAAGTTGTTCTCAAAAATATGAAGAACTTTGATTTTGGACACTTTTCCATCCGACCTGATATTAATGGTATTTTCGTATCAAACTCGGATTTTGACCGAACGATTTTAGATTTGTTCGGCCATATTTTAAATCTGGAGGTCGTATACTTGCTCAACTAAATATGGCTCCAAAATAAAAATCATTCATCTCAAAAAAACGAATAACTTTCATGTTTTGTGATTTTTCATCCGAGTTGATATTGACTGCTTAAATTAAGTTGTAAGCAGATTGACCGAATTAGAAAGTTTTATAGGTCATTCGGTCATTTTGCTCTCGCCTAAGGTGAGATATGGTGTGGGGTCCGGCGACCTGGTTCCGTGCTAATTCGGTCTCTGGCAGTATTTTGGCTCTAACTTATACATACTAACTCGGATCGAGATTATTCAAAAACCAAAGTTTCGTTTTTCGACGAGACGCACAACTTTCATGTTCATCATCTTTTCATTTGAGGTTATCTTGAAGGATTCATAGTTGAAGCCTCCATATATTAGTCTCCAAATCTTCTCTGAACACTAGCATAACCGGCTATTCAGCCCGATCATGGCTTGACTTGATATGGTGCCTCTTCGATGATTATTAATATTCCTCGTAGTGGACCTTTCCGAGTGCGTGTCTCTCGCCATTTTCCTTGATTAGCTATGATCCCAAAACGGGTGCCAACAGAAACATTGATAAATAGTTGTATATGATGCAATCCAAAGGTTTTTGTAATATCCCAATTTTGATACTAGATTTATGTGTCTATTTAAGAAAAATAAATAGGACCTTGAGGATATTTAATTCTGCTATGGAAATAGAAAGTTAGAGAAAATAAATGAAAAGAACAAAAGAAATGTGTAGCCTAGTGCTTGATCTCACGACATGTTGTTTAATATTGAAAATGTAGAAGGATAGAGAGGGGATTGGCGAAATATGTTGGATGTATTATTGAGTCTCATGGGCGAGTATATATAAGCATACAGGAATCATCTTGGAGTACAAGTCAAGTTAAGCTAGAGTCCTAACTATCTTAAACTACCATAACAACCGTATACGTACAATACTCTAACACACACCCCCACCCCACCCCCCCCCACCCCCCGCAGTCGTAGCGGTAACATCATGAACAACTGGAACATCGCGGACGGTCAGACTGGAGATAAACCGAAGTAAAACCAGTGAGCTGACATCCTCCCTCTGTAGGAGCAGGAACGTCGTGGATGGTGTCGCGTCGCGGTAGCTTGGACTGTAGAGGAAGTTGATGATGCTCAAGCGAGGTGGTAGCTCTTGTGCCGATGTTGAGGGAGCCGAAAGCGTGAGGCTGTGCCAAGGTCGGGGTAGCCGTTGCGAGCGTTCGCCATGGTGAATGTCGTGGTAGGGGATGCCGGTGTCGAGGTATACGCATGTGAAGCCGCATGCGCATAGTGCGCGAGGAGCATGATGGAAACGCGTCAAGGAAGTAGTCGAGGATGTCGATGCCGAAGCCGATGCAGTCCGAGCCATCGAGGACGAGGTACGGCCATAGTTGTTCCAGAACTAGGCACATGTCGGGGACGAATGCACACTCCGGTTTTGCTAGAACCGGGTATGCAAAGAAGAACTTGTCGGTGACGCGGTCGAGGCAGTCGTAGAGGGGTCGATGCCGAAGAAGACGTTGTCGAAGTCGATGAAGACGAGGTGCCGATCCGAGCTTGCCAGACTCGGAAACGCGTCGGGGACGAAGGCACTCCTGATGTTGCCAGTACCCAGCGTGCGGGGGCAGGGACCATCATGAACTTGTCGCCATGTTAGAAAGACTAGCAGAGGAAGCCTCCAAAGTGGTTGCAACGCACAGAGCGGCGAAGGGAGAGATGCCATCACTGTCGGCGGTTGTCGGAGTAGAGTAGAAGGTGGTGTAGTCGGGGATGAGGCAATGACGTTGACGACAAAGTTGTAGTGGACGAAGATGTAGAAGGCGGCGAAAACAGCTGCGACCTAGGGTAGTCATGCTGGATGCCTGGAGTGGCGATGGGGTAGTCGGCGGGATCTGCGGCGGCGTGAGATTGCCCTGCAGGTTACCTTGTGAAGTGCGACAGCGGTGCTCGAAGTAGGCGAGGAAGAAATCCGGTGACGTGAAGAAGACCATGTGTAGACGGCGGCAATCCACGCCTGTAGGAGTAGGCGTGGTAAAATCCGAGGACGTATATGCACCGGGACGGCAAAGTAGACTGCGTGCAGCGACGCTACGACCCGAGGGGGCAGCATAGCTGCAGGACGCAAGTCGGTGCAGCGGCTGGGAGACCAAAGGCGGCGGCGCTGTGGCCCGATGGGGCGACGCAACGGCAACCCGTAGCTCGATCGGTGGTAGGCGCATGCTCAGGGACGTGCTTGGCGTAGACAAGCGCGAGATCGGTTGATCAGACCGACGGTGCGCCGTATGCCATGGCGTGGACGACGCGTAGATCGGAGTCGATGGTGGCGTTGTCGGTGAAGTCCCGAACGATGACGATGAAGACGATCGGAGGGGGCAGCCGCGGTAGCCTTCCAAGGAAGGCGTAGCAGCCGTCCGTTGTGCACGTCATCCATCCATGAGGCCGCGATAGCCTGACGAGGCATACGCGATAGCGGAGGAGGCAGGAGCACGGGCGCGGTGTAGATCCTCGATGCCGATGGTCGGAGTAGATGCGCATCGATGACAATGGCGGTGGGCGACTCAATCCGATCTACGATCGGTAAACCAAAAAAGAAAACCGATCAAGAGATCGAAAAAAAATACTTGCAGGGCAGCCCGCGGACGAACCCTGCGTACGGGTTGCGCGGCCCCCGGCGGAGATCATGGAGATCGGCCTCCCCGGAGGTGGCACGGCGGAAGGTGGATGCGGCGGCGGCTAGGTCAAGGATCTTACCGCTCTGATATCATGTAGAAGGATAGAGAGGGGATTGGCGGAATATGTTGGATGTATTATTGAGCAGACGAGTATATATAGGCATACATGGATCATCTTGAAGTATAAGTCAAGTTATGCTAGAGTCCTATCTATCATAAACTACCATAATAACCGTATACGTACAATACTCTAACAGAAACCTGTAGTAGCAGCCAGCTACTCCTGGTTGTGGTGTTATTATAAAGCTAGGACCACGATTTCTTTATTCCTTTTTGGTGAGAAATAAATTAGTTGGGTTTCTGAACTTGATATGAACTCGGTCAGCGTTTATGCTCTCCAGTATAGTAGAGTCAAGCTGTACGTCGCCGCCACCTTTTTTCTCTAAATTTCTTTCAGAGGTAGCTTCCTCAAGCCGCTGCCCCTGCATCCTCTCCTATCGCTTTGTTGTCGCCGTCAGTTTGTCGCTGATGCAAGGCTGGGACACCACTCTCGACTGTCTCCATCAAGTCATTACGTTGCCAGCGTTGCTAGCCGAGCATCCGCCTCTCAATTGGTTAGTCCCCAATTATTTTTGCAACATTTTCTTACATAGAAATTTGTGAAGTAGTGTGCATGGTTAGACAAAGAGAAGCAGGTTTTTTTAGCCTTTATCAGTCTACAATTTTGGATTAAAGTTGGCATCACATCCGTATGTGAGTTTGGAGGAAGGGTCGAAGTGGGCTCCTAGGATTTGAACTGTGCATGCACAATCTAGTGTTTTAGTAATTTTCTAGTTTACTATGTTGTTTTTCTGGTTTTGATCGTTAGTCGGGCATCTAGCTACTGGAATGCGTTTAGTGTCCAGATTTCTGTACTGCCATTAGTATCTTGTAGTGTCTTATAGTTTTTTTCCTGAATATGGCAGACTTGTCCAACTTGTTAGCCTTTCGATATTTGTTCCTTTACTTCCTAGCTCAGCTTGGAGCATAGTGAGACACCCCTAGGGCTGTACCAAGTTATCTAGTGTTTTTGTTAGCTAAAAGTAAGATTTAGGTTGGCTGTATAACAGCTTTGCACATATTTATTTTTCCACTAGTAAATTATATATAAAGAAAATAAAATGGTTCTTGGTCTGGTCTTAACCGGTAGCTAGGTTCAGTTTACCTTCTGTGGTATTTTGGCACGTTTCCATGTTTATAATTTTTTGAAGGTCGACAACAGAGTCTTGTACGTAGGAACGATTCTGAATTGTGAATTGACTATGGTATGAAGGCATGCGGTGTATTGAGTGTGATATATATGTTGCATAACATGTGTTGATACTTCTGGTTCGGAACCCTACATCACAGTTTATGCCCCGCAGTTGAGGCAAGTTCATGACGGATAGTAATTCTGCATATATCTCTTCACTTGATTTTACTTAAACTGCATGTTTTTATGTCTATGATATATCCATGATGACAATGATAATGATGATGACATGCGCATATTATGCATTTTTGCATACTCGTGATTAAAATGACGATAGTGTGACCTACTTCGGTGGGCAAAGTGTGACCTTCATTGATGGGTTGCGACCCACTTTGGAGGAACCCTCCACAAGTTAGAGTGAGTGGATGCCGATGGGTGTCCACTCAAGCGATACTGGTATTCACGATGAGATGAGATGAGCATATATGCATGTAGGACATAATACTATGTTCTAATGGATGAATGATGTTTAATGATGTCCTGGTGTTTTGATTTATCTAAAGTTACTATTTGTTTGTGAACTTGTTGAGTCTTTGTACTCACCCTTATTGATTTCCTGTTTTTAGGTAAACCTTGATGACATCATACATGGGAAATATGAGAGTAGAGCTACCACCTACTACACATCAAGACCTCACATTTATCTTGGAACTTTTTCTTTCTAAATAATAAGATCCCATTGTTTTGTTTTGTTTGGGAGTCCATTGAATAGTTCCTTAAAACAACTTTGGTTATCTTCTTGCATGTGGATGATAATTTTTAATACCTAGTGGTTTAGAGATTTGGTAAATTATTTGGGTGATGAACTTGTTCTATCTGGTGAAATATTCCTATATTTTGTCATTCTTATAATCTGCATGTTGTGGATGTTCTTTTAAACAGAGGAGACTCTGCCAAATTTTCCTTAAAAAGGTATTAGATATATTCTATGTGTAATGTATGTGGTAACATATCAAGCGCTTGTTGGCTTGGGGTGTTACAGTTTTGTCGATCCTAAGGATGCTAACAAGGTATGCAAACTTTATTGTTCCTTTTATGGACTAAATCAAGCATCGCAAAGTTGGAATCTCTGCTTTGATGAAGTGGTCAAAGGGTTTGGATTTGTCCAAACCATTGGAGAAGCTTGTATTTACAGGAAAGTGAGTTGGAGCTCTGTAGAAATTCTAATATTATATGTGGATGACATATTATTGATTAGAAATGATATAGAACTTTTGAAAAACATAAAGGATTAATTAAATAGTAAGTTTTCAATGAAATACCTTGATAAAGCTGCATATATATTAGGCATCAAGATCTATAGAGATAGATCAAGATGCTTAATTGGATTGTCGCAAAGTACATATCTTGACAAGATTTTGAAGAAGTTCAAAATGATTGAAAGTAAGAAAGGGTTCTTACCTATATTGCAAAGTACGACTTTGAGAAGATTCAGAGTCCAGCTTCAGTAGCAGATAAAGAAATAGTGGACCATGTCCCCTATGCGTCAGCCATAGGTTCTCTTATGTATGCTATGTTGTGTACAAGATCAGATGTGACACATGTTAGTTTGACTAGCAGGTACCAATCTGATCCAGGTTTGGATCACTAGAGGGCAGTTAAGACTGCATTTAAGTAATTGACAAGAACTAAAGACATGTTTCTCGTATATGGCGGTGAACAAGAGCTCGTCGCAAGGTGTTACATCGATGCTAGCTTCGACGCCGATCCGGATAACTCTAAGTCACAATCCAGATATGTGTTTTTGATGAATGGTGCAGCGGTGAGTTGGAGGGGCTCCAAGCAACCAGTGATAGCAAGATCTACAATGGAGGCGGAATATATATCTGCTTCAGAAGCAGTGGCGGAAGCGATTTGGATGAAGGAGTTCATCTCTGAAATGGGTGTGGTTCCAAGTGCTTTGGATCCATTGTGACAACGATGGTGCCATAGACAATGCTAAGGAACCACAAGAATTTCAAGCATATAAAGAGTCACTTCAAATCCATCCGATAACATGTTCAAGATGGCGATGTAGAGATTTGCAAAGTAGCCATGGATATGAATGTTGCAGACCCGTTGACTAAATCTCTATATGGCAAAACATGATTAGCACCAGAACTCTATGGGTGTTAGATTCATGACCATGTAAATCAAGATTACTGACTCTAGTAAAAGTGGGAGACTAAAAGGAATATGCCTGAGAGGCAATAATAAAATAATTATTATGCTATTCTAGGTTTATAATAAATTTTTATTTTTTATGCTATAATTGTGTTAATAGGAAACAGTAATATATGTGTGATTTATAAACAAATGAAAAGGTTCCTAGTAATGCCTCTCTTCATACTAGCTTGTTGATTAACTGATGATCAATATTTCCTGATCATGAATATTGGATGTTGTTAATAACGGGGTCATATCAGTGGAGAATGATATGATGAATAGTCAGCCACATTAGATTTAGCAATACGATCAAGTCCTCAAGTTTATATTGCTATCTCATTTAAAGTAACTCAATGTCCTTAGACCATGAGATCACGTCAATCACTTCCACTAGAAAAGTACTTTGATTCCATCAAACATCACATCGTAACTGGGTGATTATAAAGGTGTCGTCGGGTACTTGGAAAGTATTATTTGAGGCTCATGGATTAAGAGTGGAATTTGTCCATCCAGATGACGGAGATTTATACTCAGGGCCCTCTCAGAGATATCACATTAACATATTGCAAGCAAGTGATTTGATTAATAGAATGTTATATTAAGGGAACAAGAAAAAGAGTACTTGTCGGTAATGAGATTGAACTAGGTATGGATGATACCAAATGATCGGATCTCGGACAAGCAAAATATCGCGAGACAAAAGGAATTGGTTACTGTGAAAAAGGTTCAGACGATCATTGGATTTTTGTTGAGCTAGTGGGAGTCATTATGAATCTATAGATCTCTCTAATGATTCTTGATCGGAGAAGGTATCGATAATGTCCACATAGTTCTCAAATCCATAGGGAGACACACTTAAGGGTAGATGACGCATTTGAGTGGATAGGAAACATAGGAGAAGATACTGGACATCGCATGAATCGTTTTGTCAAATCTATCGAAATAGTTTTGGTGTGTCGAAACAAATCAAGGGAACAAAATGTTAATGTGTCTATTAAATGAAATGTTCATTAAGTTAAGTAATCATTAGATGAAGTGTTAATTAAATTGAGTTGCATTTGATGCATGTAAAATGCATACATGAACTTTATTGTGCTAAAATGCTTATTATTATGCAACTTTATTATATTTATTGGGACTAACCTGCTAATAGTTGCAAAAGTGCACAACTCCTTGTTTTACACTTTGTTGTGTAGGAAAAATATGAATACGGAAGGAAATCGCCAAATATGGCAATATTTGGAGTTTCCTGAAATCTGTCCTGCTGAACTTTTTTAAAGATTGACTCGGAAGAGCATGAAGATGACGTCAAATGAAAAAGTTATCAACATAAAAATTGTGTGGAATTTGAAGCCGTGCGATTTAGAGTCAAAAATCGTCCAAAATGGAGTCTGACGCTCCAGTAAAGCCGGATTACTAAAGGGTACAGAAGCAGTTTTGGGATCCAGAAGTTGGTGACGTGATTGACTCAAACTCTTGCCATATGAGATAAATTCGGCCAAGCAATGAATTTGGAGTCTTTTAGGTATTTGTAGGAGTCACCATGAAGGTTCTAGAGGTTCCAAAGATCCCTTGGATCCAAGGGTTTTAATCCGATGGCTCTGGTGAAGCCTCCACCACTATATATTGAGGGGAAACCCTATTTTTTGGAGGCATCCATCCATATCCATGAAATCACCCCCCCCCCCTTGGCAGCCCCGAAGGAGGGGGAGAAGCCCCTCCATTGCTGCACCATCTCCAAGGAAGAATAAGGGCCAAGGGGCCGGTGCCCCCAAGGGCAGTCGCCGCCATAGGAGGGCGTCGGGGCCTCCCTACTGTCGGTGCCGCCTCTCCCCCTTGGGGAGGCACCTCCCCATCACCATCTACAGCGAGATCCCCTCCATATAACTACTGTAATATCTTGGCATACATGATGTATGGGGCAATATTTTACTTTCCCATGATCTATTGTATCTATATGTTGATGTTTGAGTAGTGACTGTTCTTGGCAATTGTGATTTAGTTTGTTTTGGTTGCAAATAAGTTTATGTTATCTTCTATAATGATCTTGATGTACTAGCATATGAGTGCACACATATGTTGGGTGATACACAGGGTTTTCACCGTTGCATGATGATAGGAGGAGGGATAGCCAGATTTGACAGAAACCAAATCCCAATTCTTAGATATGCATGTTATATTAATTCATGGTAATAAATGGGGGTATTATCATGGGGACCTTAGATCTAAATGCGGTGGTTGGAATTTATGTCTTAATATTCCCTTATTTGTTCTTAATTGGTGTTGGGATCAATCACTAGTGGTGTATTTGTTCATATCTATGGCTACACCTAGTTATGGCTCCTCCTAGAAGAAACAATAAAAAGATTATCTATGTGCTTCACTAATTGTGTTAACCAAATGAATGAAATAAAAATTTGCCTAAACATTTACTCCCTTGAGAAAAATTGCCATCACTCAACTTCACTAGATCTATTTTACTTGCAACAGTTTACTTATAATATTTTTATCCAACAATTTTCTGTTTTCAAGTTAAAAGTAAAAACAACCACACACACAAATTCTCTAGATCCTAGTTTTGCATAAAAGGCCATATAAGTGGGTTATAGGGATTTAGATAATAGATAGTTTACCTTCAGCTCCTTATGGGTTCGACACTCAAAATACTTATCGAATTTTACTATGTTGATCCCCTACACTTGGGGGTTATCAAGATACTTTTCTAGCGTCGTTTCCGGGGAGCGTAGCGCTAGGCTTCTATTCTTGTTTACATTGCTAGTTTATTTTTAGTACCTTGCATGTAAAATTAAAACCCAAAAAAATGGATAATGGAAAATGTTATGGATCCTTTTCGCAAGGCTCACGATAATGTGTATGATATGCTAGTCAAATATGTTGAAATCTTGAATACTCCCTTGGGCACTAACTTTTTGAATGAAAGAAATCATGATAAAAGTGTTAGGAAAGAAGATGACAAAAGTATAAGCTTGGGGATGCCCATGCATCCCAAAGAAAAGGAGGAGGACAAATAATGACAAATGGAGGAAGAATGGAGTAGCTACCCATGTCCAACTCCCAACAAGGGTAACACACAAATTCCCATGAACAACTCTTCTTATAATGATGATGATCTTGCATTGCCTAGTAGTCCTCTATGTGGAACAATTATGTCTAATAAATGGGAGTATGAAAGTGATATAATTGAGTTAGATGATCCATTATGCTCATAAGATGACTTGTATTTATATGGTGTATCTATTCAAAACTATGAGATTAAGTTTGCTTTTGATGCTTGCAATAATTATGAAAGAGGAAGAGATAAAAGCCCTCTTTATGTTTCCATTCTATTTAAAATGCAAGCTACTGCTCATTATGTGCATTGTATACCACAACCTTGCTGCAATTTATTCATATATAAAATGCCAATGCATAGGAAGAAAGTTAGACTTAAATGTTAATGTCTATGTGCTTTGTGGTGTGCTTCATATACTTTCAAATAGTATTCTATTTGAGCACACCTTGATATCCATGTAACATGTAAAATAACTTTAGCTACCGTTATTCCATAATTAATTTAAGATTTTAACTAAATATGGGAGAGCAAATGAGAGGATTAGCAATGGAGAAGTTGGGGTCGACCTTGAGCATGTGTTGTTCATGCCAATGGAACCATTGTGAAGTCTAGATCATTAAAACTTTCCTAGATAAAAACAAAATAAAAAGAGTGTCTATTTTTTAATATATTATCTTTTTGAATAAAATGGTTTCCCAATAATTACTAATGTTTGCATCATGGTAGAAACTATTATATCATTTGTTTGGAGAACTAACCATTTTGTAGGCATTGAAGTAACATGAAGATGAAAATATTTCTTTATTTGAGATGAGTGACATGATATGATGAGAAATAAGTAGAGTATAAGAACTAGCAAGACCACAAGCTTGGGGATGCCCACGTGATGACCCAAAATTATAGGAGATCGCAACAGTCTTCGCGGGTAGTATTACCCAATTTATTGATTCGACACAAGGGGAGGCAAAGAATATTTCCAAGCCTTAACAACTAAGTTGTCAACTCAGCTGCACTTGAAAATAGTTCTTGCTCACAGAAGTTTATCAGTAGCAACAGTTTGTAGTAGCAAAAGCAAAGCAATAGCAGCAATAAAACAAGAGCAATAGTAACAGTAGTAGCAAACAGTAGGATTCGAGTGCGGTAGACATAGGGATGGATGGACGGGCGTTGCATGGATGAGTCTAAGCATGTAACTTCAAGATCTAGGACATTGCAGATAAATAAGAATAAGCATCCAAGTACTAAACAATCATAGGCATGTGTTCCATCTATAGTCATACGTGCTCGTAATGAGAACTTGCACAACATATTTTGGCCTGCTAGCCCGTTGCAGCGGGGCCTCAAGGGAATCTACTAGCAATTAAGGTACTCTTTTTAATAGAGCACCGGAGAAAAGCATTAACACTCCGCGAACACATGTGATCCTCATATCACAGCCATCCCCTCCGGCTGTCCCAATTTTTGTCACTTCGGGTCCTTTGGATCCGGACAATGATATGTGTAGACAACATGCAGATAAGATCACAAACAATACTATCATAATGATTCAATAATAAGTTCATATCTGAGATCATGGCACTCGGGACCTAGTGACAAGCATTAAGCACAACAAGTTGCAACAAAGTCAAATAGCACTAATAGAGATACTAGGCATTATGTGTTGGAGATATGCCCTAGAGGCAATAATAAATATGGTTATTATTATATCTTTGTGTTTATGATAAATGTTTACATTCATGCTATAATAGTATTAACAAGGAAACATTAATACTTGTGTGATTTGTAAACTAAATAGAGTCCCTAGTAAAGCCTCTTTATAATACTAGTTTGTTGGTTAATAAATGATTGTGGTTTCCCTATCATGAACATTGAGATGTTATTAACAACAAGATTATATCGTTAGGAGAATGATATGGTGGACATACTCCTATAGATAAGTGTAGCATAAAGATCAAGTCATTTTAATAGTTCAATTGCTATATGCTTTATGATACATAGTAACCTAATGCCTTCGACCATGAGATCATGCATCTCACCTTTACCGGATGGATGCTTTGATGACATCAAACACCACACCGTAACTGGGTGGCTATAAAGGTGGCATTGAGTGTTCGAAAAGTATTGGTTGAGACACATGGATCAAGAGTGGGATTTGTCCATCCATATGACGGATAGATATACTCTGGGCCCTCTCGGTGAAATGTCATCCAATTAGCTTGCAAGCATGTGACTGGCTCACAAGGGATCACATATCACGGGAACGAGAAAAGAGTACTTATCAGTAACGAGGTTGAACTAGGTATGCAGAGATACCGACGATCATAACCTCGGATAAGTAAACTATCGTGAGACAAAGGGAAATTGGTATCGTATGTAAGTGGTTCATTCGATCACAAAGTAATCGTAGAAATATGTGGGAGCCATATGAATTTCCAGATTCCTCTATTGGTTATTGTTCGGAGAAGTGTCTCGATCATGTCCGCATAATTCACGAACCGTAGGGAGACACACTTAAGGATTCGACGTTGTTTGAGTAGTTATGGAATGATGAGAAAGAGACCGAATGTTGTTCGGAGTCTCGGATGATATCCGGGATATCACGAGGAGATCCGGAATGGTCCGGAGAATAAGATTCATATAAGGAAAGTCCTGTTTCGGAGTTGGAGAATGATTCCGGTGTTTTCATCGGGAATGTTCTAGAAGGTTCCGGAATGTCCGGCACTCCGGAGGGGAAGGGTACATGAATGTGTTATATCAAGTTGGTATGATTGCATCATGTACTAGGTGTCATCGCTGAACAAAATAAAGGGTTTAATCAAATCCTAGTTTGAAAAAGTCAAACGCCAAGTTTGAAAGTCAAACGGCTATTTTGGGAAGTGGAGGGGAGGTGGAATCCGAGTTGGGGAGGAGTGCCACCTCCACCGCCAGCCCACCTTCGGTCCGAGTTGGGGAGGGACTCCCCTCCCCTGGCGCGCCCCCTCCACCTATATAAGGAGGGGCAGGGCTCCCCTCCTAGAGACACAAGTTCCTACCTCTAAACCCTAGCCCCAAGCCGCCGCCGCCTCCATAGCCGCCCCCGGCCCTAGGGCACTCGCTGCTGCCGCCTAGGTCTAACCCTAGCAGCCGGCCTAGCCCCCTCCTCGGCGTGTCTAAACCCTAGATCGTCGAGGGCTCTCTCATAGTCCACCATACTCGCTCCGGCTTAAGGCGAAGCCCTGCGAGATCTCCCCTCTACTTCCGGTACCACGCCGTTGTGCTGCCGGAATCACGAGGAGAGTGCTACAACCTCCGCTGCCTGCTGGAACAAGGGAGAGGAAGGTTTTCGTCGAGTACCGAACGTGTGACCGACTGCGGGAGCGCTGCCGGAACGCAGTGCCGGAAGGATTGTCTACGCGATCTTGAGATCGGGAAGAGTACGACTACATCACCCACGAGAATCCGCTCTCGTTAAACACTTTGGAATCTTCGAGGGTGAGTTATTCCATCGACTCGTTGCTACAATCTAGTAGATAGATCTTGGCTTGTTTATTTGTATGCGGTAGAAATTTTTTGTTTTCCATGCTACGAAACCCTACAGTGGTATCAGAGCCGTGTCTATATGTAGATCTGTTGCACGAGTAGAACACAATGGTCATTGTGGGCGTTGATGCTTTTATTGTCGATTGCTTCTTGTGTACTTTGCATCTTGCGGGATGTTGGGATGAAGCGGCCCGGTCTAACCTTACATGACATCGTTCATGAGACTTGCTCCACGCTTGACATGCAACTTGTATTGCATAAGTGGCTTTGCGGGTGCCTGTTTCTCCTAGCATAGTTAAGATTCAATTTACAACGGGTGATTAACAATGCTAGTATCAATGTTGTGGTTCTTGTTCGTAAGTTAGAACGACACTTATTGAAAGCCCCAAACCACGTAAAACATGCAAAGAAAGTAGAGGCGTCTAACTTTGTTTTGCAGGGGTGTGCAGTGATGTGATATGGCCGTGATTGTGATTATATTTGATGTATGCAATGTTCCTTATCGTAAGTTGGCAACCGGCAGGAGCCATATGGTTGTCTTTAATTTATGTTAAGACCCGCGTGTCTATTCAAAGTAGTTGTAATAGTTGAAGCCGGTGGACGACAACCATGGAGAAGCGTCATTGACCTTGATGCAATGCCGGTGATGATGGAGATCATGTTCGTGCTTGAAGATGGAGATCGGAAGCACAAAGAAGAAAGGCCATATCATATCACATATTATGAATTGCATGTGATGTTAATCCTTTATGCATCTTTTATTGCTTAGTTAACGACGGTAACATTATAAGATGATCCCTCATGCACATGAATTTCAAGTCATAAAGTGTTCACCCTTAGTTAGCACCGTTGCTAAAGCTTGTTGTTTCGAAGCACCACGTGATGATCGGGTGTGTTAGATTCCGCAAGTGTATACAACGTGAGCAAGCCAGATTTGCTCATGCGGAAACTAAGGTTTGATCTTGACGAGCCTAGCATGTACAGACATGGTATCGGAACACGGATCACCGAAAGGTAAAGCATGAATCATATAGTAGATATGATGAACATGTCGATTGTTCGCCATTGAAACTATATCAACTCTCGTGATGATCGGTGTTGATGTGGTGGATTTGGTTCGAGTGATCACTAAAACAATGTGAGGGATGTTGTTTTGAGTGGGAGTTCACCTAGATTAATTTTATTATTAATTTGAACTCAATTTGTCATAAACTTAGTCTAAACTATTGCAAATATGTTGTAGATCAATGGCAGCCCCTACCATCAATTTTAATGCGTTCCTAGAGAAAGAAAAGTTGAAAAACAATGGAAGCAACTTCGCGGATTGGTTCCGCAATTTGAGGATTGTCCTCACAGCTGGTAATTTGACCTATGTGCTGGATGCACCGCTAGGTGACCCACCTGCAGCTGATGTTGCCGATGAAATAAAGAATGTTTACCTCACTCGGAAGACTCAGTTCTCCACAGTTCAGTGTGCTATCTTGTATGGTTTAGAATCGGAGCTTCAGAAAAGGTTTGAGAATTCAGACCCATATGATTTTGTCGAGGATCTCAAATTGATCTTTGAGACTCATGCGGCAATTGAAAGCTATGAGGCTTCTGAAAAGTTCTTTAACTGCAAGATGGAAGAGGGCAGCTCCGTCAGTGAGCATGTGCTTAAGATGTCTGGGCACGCAAACAAACTTCAAAGCTTGGGTATAGTGATTCCTAATGCTTTGGGGATTTACCGTGTCCTCCAATCACTACCACCAAGTTAGAAGAACTTTGTGATGAACTACAACATGCAAAACATGAACAAGACGTTGTCAGAACTCTTTGCCATGTTGAAATCTGTAGAAGTGGAGATCAAGAAAGAGCACCAAGTGTTGTTGGTCAATAAGACCGCCAAATTCAAGAAAGGCAAGTCTAAGCAAAAGGGACACTTTAAGAAGGGTGGTAAGAAAGTTACCACGCCAATGAAGAAGACCAAGGCTGGACCTAAGCCTGATACTGAGTGCTTTTACTACAAGGGAGAAGGTCACTGGAAGCGGAATTGCCCAAAGTACTTGGCGGATTTGAAGAACGGCAACATCAAGAAGAAAGGTATATCCGATATACATGTTATTGATGTGTATCTCACTAGTACTCGTAGTAGTGCCTGGGTATTTGATACTGGTTCGGTTGCTCATATTTGTAAATCGAAACAAGTGCTGCAGAATAAACGGAAGCTAGCGAAGAACGAGGTGACGATGCGCGTGGGAAATGGATCAAAGGTTGATGTGATCGCGATCGGCACGCTACCCCTTCATCTACCATCGGGATTAGTTTTATACTTAAATAATTGTTATTTGGTGCCTGCGTTAAGCATGAACATTATATCGGGATCTTGTTTATTGCGAGACGGTTACTTGCTTAAGTCCGAGAATAATGGTTGTTCGATTTATATGAGTAATATGTTTTATGCACATGCACCTTTGATAGATGGTCTATTCTTATTGAATCTCGATAGTGGAAATACACATATTAATAACATTGAGGCTAAACGTTTGAAATCGAGCGATAACTCGACCTATATGTGGCACTGTCGTCTTGGTCACATTGGAGTGAAGCGTATGAAGAAACTCCATTCCGATGGACTTCTTGAAACACTTGATTTCTAATCACTTGAAAGATGCGAAGCATGTCTGATGGGTAAAATGACTAAGACTCCATTTTCTGGTATGATGGAGCGAGCTACGGACTTATTGGAAATCATACATACCGATGTGTGTGGTCCAATGAGTGTAGCATCGCGCGGTGGTTATCGTTATGTTCTTACCTTCACGGATGACTTGAGTAGATATGGTTATATCTATTTCATGAAACATAAGTCCGAAACTTTCGAGAAGTTTAAGGAATTTCAAAGTGAGGTAGAGAATCAACGTAACAAGAAGATTAAATTTCTATGTTCTGATCGTGGAGGTGAATATCTAAGTTACGATTTTGGCGAGCATTTGAAGAAATGCGGAATACTTTCACAATTGACACCGCCAGGAACACCACAGCGTAATGGTGTGTCCGAACATCGTAATCGAACTCTCTTAGATATGGTTCGTTCTATGATGTCACTTACAGATTTACCGCTATCATTTTGGGGTTATGCATTAGAAACAACCGCATTCACTTTAAATAGGGCACCATCTAAATCCGTTGAAATGACACCGTATGAATTATGGTTTGGGAAGAAACCTAAATTGTCGTTCCTTAAAGTTTGGGGTTGCGAAGCCTATGTAAAGAAGTTACAGCCGGACAAGCTTGAACCCAAAGCGGAAAAATGCGTCTTCATAGGATACCCGAAGGAAACTATTGGGTATACCTTCTATCATAGATCCGAGGGCAAAATCTTCGTTGCCAAGAATGGATCCTTTCTAGAGAAGGAATTTCTCTCGAAAGAAGTGACTGGAAGGAAAGTAGAACTCGACGAGGTTGTCGAACCTTCTCTCAAAATTGCGAGTAGCGCAGCACCGGAAGAAGTTCCTGTGGTGCCTGCACCAATAAGAGAGGAAGCTAATGATGATGATCATGAAACTTCGGTTGAAGTTGCTACAGAGCCTCGCAGGTCGACGAGAACTCGTACCACTCCAGATTGGTATGATCCCGTTATGAGTGTCATGTTGGTGGACAACACCGATGACCTTGCGACATATGAGGAAGCGATGATGAGCCCAGATTCCAATAAATGGCAAGAAGACATGAAATTCGAGATTGGATCCATGTACGAAAACCAAGTATGGACTTTGGTGGACTTACCAGATGGCCGGAAGGCTGTCGAGAACAAATGGATTTTCAAGAAGAAAACAGATGCTGATGGTAATGTTACTGTCTATAAAGCTCGACTTGTCGCAAAAGGGTTTCGACAAATTCAAGGAGTTGACTACGATGAGACTTTCTCACCAGTAGCGAAGCTAAAGTCTATGAGGATTATGTTAGCAATCGCTGCATATTATGATTATGAGATATGGCAGATGGATGTCAAAACAGCATTCCTCAATGGAGACATTGATGAAGAGTTGTATATGATGCAACCCAAGGCTTTTGTCGATCCTAAAGATGCTAACAAGGTATGCAAACTTCAACGGTCCATCTATGGATTGAAGCAAGCGTCCCGAAGTTGGAATCAACGTTTTGATAAGGTGATCAAAAGTTTTGGTTTTATACAAACTTATGGAGAAGCTTGTATTTACAAGAAAGTGAGTGGGAGCTCTCTAGCATTCTTAATACTATATGTAGATGACATATTGTTGATTGGGAATGATGTAGACCTTCTTAATAGTATCAAGGAATATTTGAATAATAGTTTTTCAATGAAGGATCTTGGTGAAGCAGCTTACATATTAGGCATAAAGATTTATAGAGATAGATCGATACGCCTAATATCATTGTCACAAAGTACATATTTGGACAAAGTTCTAAAGAGGTTTGGAATGGAAGATAGCAAGAAAGGGTTCTTGCCCATGTTGCCCAATACGACCTTGAGTAAAACTCAAAATCCGACATCGGCAGAAGATAGAGAAAGGATGAGTAAGACTCCCTATGCCTCAGCCATAGGATCTCTAATGTATGCCATGCTATGTACTAGACTCGACATTGCATATGCTGTTAGTTTAACTAGCAGATATCAAAGTGATCCAGGAGTGGATCATTGGACAGCGGTCAAAAACATCCTTAAGTACTTGAGAAGGACTAAGGATATGGTTCTTTCTTATGGAGGTGATGAACAGCTCGTTGTTAATGGTTACACCGATGCTAGTTGGAACACCGATCCGGATGATTCTAAATCACAATCTGGATACGTATTTATTTTGAATGGTGCAGCAGTTAGCTGGAGGAGTGCAAAGCAAAGTGTTGTGGCGAGATCTTCAACTGAATCGGAATACATGGCTACTTCAGAGGCTTCACAAGAAGCGATATGGATGAAAGAGTTCATTACAGAGCTGGGTGTGGTTCCTAGTGCGCTGGACCCAATGTCTATCTACTGTAATAACATGGGCGCCATAGCCAATGCGCAAGAACCAAGGTCACACAAGAAGCTGAAGCATATCAAGCTACGTTTTCACGCTATTCGAGAACATGTCCAAGATGGGGACATAAAGATTTGCAAAGTACACACAGATCTGAATGTGGCGGATCCGTTGACTAAACCTCTCCCGAGGGCAAAACATGACCAGCACCAAACTACCATGGGTGTTCGGTATATTACCATGTAATCTAGATTAGATGACTCTAGTGCAAGTGGGAGACTGTTGGAGATATGACCTAGAGGCAATAATAAATATGGTTATTATTATATCTTTGTGTTTATGATAAATGTTTACATTCATGCTATAATAGTATTAACAAGGAAACATTAATACTTGTGTGATTTGTAAACTAAATAGAGTCCCTAGTAAAGCCTCTTTATAATACTAGTTTGTTGGTTAATAAATGATTGTGGTTTCCCTATCATGAACATTGAGATGTTATTAACAACAAGATCATATCGTTAGGAGAATGATATGGTGGACATACTCCTATAGATAAGCGTAGCATAAAGATCAAGTCATTTTAATAGTTCAATTGCTATATGCTTTCTGATACATAGTAACCTAATTCCTTCGACCATGACATCATGCATATCACCTTTACCAGATGGATGCTTTGATGACATCAAACACCACACCGTAACTGGGTGGCTATAAAGGTGGCATTGAGTGTTCGGAAAGTATTGGTTGAGACACATGGATCAAGAGTGGGATTTGTCCATCCATATGACGGATAGATATACTCTGGGCCCTCTCGGTGAAATTTCATCCAATTAGCTTGCAAGCATGTGACTGGCTCACAAGGGATCACATATCACGGGAACGAGAAAAGAGTACTTATCAGTAACGAGGTTGAACTAGGTATGCAGAGATACCGACGATCATAACCTCGGATAAGTAAACTATCGTGAGACAAAGGGAAATTGGTATCGTATGTAAGTGGTTCATTCGATCGCAAAGTAATCGTAGAAATATGTGGGAGCCATATGAATTTCCAGATTCCTCTATTGGTTATTGTTCAGAGAAGTGTCTCGATCATGTCCGCATAATTCACGAACCGTAGGGAGACACACTTAAGGATTCGACGTTGTTTGAGTAGTTATGGAATGATGAGAAAGAGACTGAATGTTGTTTGGAGTCTCGGATGAGATCCGGGATATCACGAGGAGATCCGGAATGGTCCGGAGAATAAGATTCATATAAGGAATGTCCTGTTTCGGAGTTGGAGAATGATTCTGGTGTTTTCATCGGGAATGTTCTAGAAGGTTCCGGAATGTCCGGCACTCCGGAGGGGAAGGGTACATGAATGTGTTATATCAAGTTGGTATGATTGCATCATGTACTAGGTGTCATCGCTGAACAAAATAAAGGGTTTAATCAAATCCTAGTTTGAAAAGGTCAAACGCCAAGTTTGAAAGTCAAACGACTATTTTGGGAAGTGGAGGGGAGGTGGAATCCGAGTTGGGGAGGAGTACCACCTCCACCGCCGGCCCACCTTGGGTCCAAGTTGGGGAGGGACTCCCCTCCCCTGGCGCGCCTCCCTCCACCTATATAAGGAGGGGCAGGGCTCCCCTCCTAGAGACACAAGTTCCTACCTCTAAACCCTAGCCCCAAGCCGCCGCCGCCTCCATAGCCGCCGCCGGCCCTAGGGCACTCGCCGCCGCCTAGGTCTAACCCTAGCCGCCAGCCTAGCCCCCTCCTCGGCGTGTCTAAACCCTAGATCATCGAGGGCTCTCTCATAGTCCACCATACTCGCTCCGGCTTAAGGCGAAGCCCTGCGAGATCTCCCCTCTACTTCCGGTACCATGCCGTTGTGCTGCCGGAATCGCGAGGAGAGTGCTACAACCTCCTCTGCCTGCTGGAACAAGGGAGAGGAAGGTCTTCGTCGAGTACCGAACGTGTGACTGACTGCGAGAGCGCTGCCGGAACGCAGCGCCGGAAGGATCGTCTACGCGATCTTGAGATCGGGAAGAGTACGACTACATCACCCACGAGAATCCGCTCTCGTTAAACACTTTGGAATCTTCGAGGGTGAGTTATTCCATCGACTCGTTGCTACAATCTAGTAGATAGATCTTGGCTTGTTTGTTTGTATGCGGTAGAAAATTTTTGTTTTCCATGCTACGAAACCCTACATTATGCCCTAAGAATCTTATTCGATTACATGATAGAACTCATCCAAATCCTACCATCCCCAAAGCCTACTGTAGGGGATTACTCACTCATGGATGAGGGAAACATGGATGGTTGATGGAGAGGCATTGGTGATGATGATGGCGATGATCCTCTCCAAATTCCCCGTCCCGGCAGGGTGCCAGAACAGACTTTCTCGATCTGAATCATGGCTTCTCTTGGTGGCGGCGCAGCGGAACTCTTTCTAGAAAAACGTCGAACCCCCCAGGGTTTTTAGGTAAAGAGGCTTCTTATAGGCTAAGAGGGAGGCCGAGGGGGGTGCCTGAGGTGGCTACACCCCCCCAGGCGTGGCCAGGCCTGGCCCGCGCCTTGCAGGGGTGTGGACCCTCAGGCCTTGATACGTCGGAAACGTATCTATAATTTTTGATGTTCCATGCTTGTTTAGTATCTAGTTTGCTTTGCTTTGTCTACACTTTGAGGTGTTTTTATATGTTTTCTAGAACTAACTTATTAACAAGTTGCCACAGTGCCAGTTGTCTATTTTCTTCTGTTTTTGGTTCCAGAAAGGCAGAAAATCAATATTCTCGGAATTGGACGGGACAAAAGCCAAAGTCAATATTTTACCGTGGGCGACACAAAGTCCAGAGGAGATATGAAGGGGCAGCACAGGGTGGCCACCCCCCCAGGCGCGGCCAAGCCTGGCCCGCGCCTGGGCAGGGTGTGGGCCCCCTGGACACCCCCTGCCTTGCCTCTTCGCCTATAAGAAGCCCAGATGCAAAAACCCTAGGCACCCGATCAAAACTCCACGAAACCGTCTGTAGCCGCCGCCACCATCGTCCCTATATCGGGGGGGTCTGAAGTTCTTCCCAGCACCCTGCCGGAGGGGAGATCATGCCGGAGGCCTTCTTCTCCAGTATGATGCGTGAGTAGTTCCACCTTGGACTACGGGCCCATGTAGTAGCTAGATGGTTGTATGTCCTCCTTGTGCTTTCATGTATAGATCTTGTGAGCTCCATTCATGATCAAGATCTAATCTATTTGTAATCATGCATGTTGTGTTTGCGGGGATCCGATGGATATTGAGATTACTATGTCAGATTGATTAATAGATTTTGTCTATATGATTCTATCATGTCTGTGTTGTTTGTGATCTTGCATGCTCTCCGTTGTTAGTAGCTATCTTGGCCAAGTAGTTGCTAGTGACTCCAAGAGGGGGTATTTATGCTCGATAGTGGGTTCATGCCTCTAGTTTCCAAGTGAAGTGATAGAAATCTCTTCGGTTGTAGATGTGTTGTTGCCACTAGGGAGAAAACAACGGTCTTGTTCATGGCGCAAGTGGATTGTTTACCTTACACACTTTGCTTAAATAAGTTGTCTGTTGCTTGCAACTTAATACTGGAGGGGGTTCAGATGATAACCTGAAGGTGGACTTTTAGCCATAGATGCAGTTGGAAGGATGTCTATGTATATTGTTGTATTGCCCAATCTAATCTCATAGGATCTTTTTGTCTATTATTGCATTGTTATGCCTTGCTTAGTTCCTGTCAATTGCCCTGCTGTAATTTGTTTACCCTTCATGCCATGTTGTTTATCTAAGGAGAGCACCTCTAGTGAACTATGGACCCCGGTCCAATCTTTACCATTGATACATCTTCCACTGTTTACTTGCTGCAAACCATCATCACCTTCCACACCATACAGTTAATCCTTTGTTACAGCAAACCGGTGGGCTTGACAACCTCACTGATTCGTTGGGGCAAAGTCTTCATTTTGTGTTGTGCAGGTTTCCACGTTGCTTGCAACACCTTTGAGACGTTTCCTTCCTCCTACTAGTTCGATAACCTTGGTTTCTTACTGAGGGAAAACTTGCTATTGTGCTCATCATACCTTGCTCTTGGGGTTTCCAATGAAGTGTCCCATGACAAGTACTGGGCGCCATCAAGCCTTTTTCTGGCACCATTGTCGGGGAGGCTAAGGACGTCTTCACAAGGGGAGTCCTCCACTTCCTTACTCTTTACTTTATTTTTAGTTTGCTTAGTTTCTTTTGCTTGGTTTTGTTTGCCTCTTGTTTTCAAAAACTCCAAAAAAAATTAGTCTAGTTTGGTTTGATTTCCTTATTCAAAAACACAAAAAAATTAGCTCCTACTCTAGATGCCACCTTGCACTAGCTTACCATGTTGGTATCCAAGTTCGCTCTGAAGGACCTTGCAATAGGTAGTGGCTCCATAATTGGGAAAGATAATATTGAAGAATTTTTTAATCATGGTAGCAAGCATGAGGATATTGAGGATAGATCTATAGCAGAACTTACTCCTAATTATGAGATTGCTGAAGCTTCTTTAGTTCATATGTTGGAGGCTAGGTTTGTTAGCCTTAACCCCATGATACAAATTTTGTTCCTAAAACTAAAAGAAGAAAATAATGCTGAAAAGAGAGAATTCATTCTTGAAACCTTATTAAAAGAGTTCCATGATGTAGCTAGGGAATCCAAAAAGGTCTTTGAGTGTTTCAATATGCTTGGCTCATGTGTAGATGTTGTGGGTACTTCAGATAAAACCAAACCTAGAGAAGAATTCAAGATACCAATACCCTTTAAACTTGTTGGAATGCATGAAGTCTTTGAAAAGAATTTTGATTGGATTGCTCCTGAAAATATTTTTGATGAAAGTAGTAAACCAAAGAGAAATGAGAATGGATCCTCCAAAACTCATTTGGATGAGATACATTTCATAGTTGAAGAATTTGCAAGTATTGATGTTAATGTTTCCTCATTTGAAAATACTTGATTTTCTTGCTTCTTGTGCCTAACTTAAAGGCGTTAAAGAAAAGTATATGTTGGGAGATAACCCAAGAGTTTGATTGAGTCTTGGAAGTTATTACTTCAGTAATGACCTCTCCTTATCCTTTTTATTTGCTTTTTGTGCCAAGAATGACCTCTAATGAGAGGGAAGTAAGATTTGGGGAGTTGCTGCCCCGAAACAGATTTCTGTCCTCCACTATAAAAATTTGTGAGGAGTCTCTATAACTCGAATTGAGCTGAAAATTTTCGAATAAATCACCCAGTATGTTAGCTAACTTTCGTTAGTTCAACACTTTTTTATTTCAGCAACAGAAGATTTTCTAAAAAATCGGTTTCTACCTGCTGTTCTGTTTTGACAGATTTCTGCCATTATTTGCATTAGCTTCTTATCGATTTCTTTTTGAGTTATATTTTAAGGAATTGAGCTTTTCAAAGGAAGTTGCTTCAGTATCTTTCGTTTTTAGTGAAAGTTTTACTGTTACAAAGCTAAACCCAAAGGTCTATTATCTTTTGAATACACTAATGTTGCTAATGAAGATTGTGTGAAGTTTTGTATGAAGGAAAATTTCAGGTGTAGAGAGAGAATGATGTAATGACATGAATAATGGACAAAAGCTCAAGCTTGGGGATGCCACCAAGGTGTCACCCCAATAAATATCCAAGAGGTACAAGCGTCAAATCTTGGGGATGCCCAAGGCATCCCCTTCTTCATCAATAAAAAGCTCAGGTCTGTCTAGACACTTCGTTTTTATTATTTCATGCACAGTTGTGTTGTTCTTGGAGCGTCTTAGTTTTCGTTTGCTTTGATTAGTTTGTTTATTTTGCTTGAATAAAGTAGTTTGGACCCCCGTTCTCGCTATATTGTTTCAAATAAGTCGATTGGTGTTGGAAAGGAGTAGAAAGTTCTTGCTTGGAAGTGCAAGAGGAGCTTGCATTGACTGTGACTTAGACTTTAGCATGACATGCTATGTGTTGTTTGACCTTATGCTTAGTAATTATTTTTGTAGCATGTCTTGATCCAAACAATTAGGATTGATTAGTGTGCCTTGAAGAAATTATGTGTTGTTTTAGCATACAAAAGCATAGTATTGTGGTATTCTCCTTTTTATGTTTTGTTTGGGTTGACTTTGCACATGCTCACACTACGTTATGACTATGAACAAGTCACCATAGCCTATATGATCATTTAGTCATTGACTTGTAGTACCACTCTATGCTTTGATTAGTAATGTTTTGTCGCTCTGCATGATTATGGCCATTATTGCTCTCTTAGTTGGTTGCTCCCAGTCTTTTGCTAGCCTCCACTTTTATGAGTAATCTCTACTCATGCTTCCAACTCCAAAGAAACCAAGTCATTCCAAAGTGTACACTATAAACTCCTATGCATGGTGTGTTAGACCATTCCAAGTATATTCTTGTTTTCAGCTATCTTCCAATTAAAAAATATTTTGTTATGTGAAAACTTAGTGATTAAAGCCCTCACGAACTTGATGGCGCACTTTATATTCTTTGCCCCTAATAAACTTGAACCATTGTGTCGTCTATGTTGTATGTGCTTGCACTTATACGTTGGAATTAGCAGACCATGCTGTCATGGGGAACGTTTTCAACATTGCACTTGTACTTTGTACTTAGTTGATATCATGCTCTTTTGTCTGTGGATGTCACCGGTGTGAAATAAAAAGGGATCTTGTAAGTCCATGGAGTTATGTATTTTGTCTTAGAAAAACGCCTAGGCCGCTAGCCTAAGCCATGCCTAGTCATGGTGGAAACTTGCAGCATCACCATATTGAGCTATCTGTGAAGCATCCTCAATAAAAAAACCTATGCATATAGTAAATAAAAAGATCGCTGAGATGTTCATTGTCTTCTTGCCTTGTCATTTTGATTATGGGAAAGCTCCTGTACCATGTGCAAGGGGTACCCCGTTGGCGGTTCTCTATGATACGCATGTACTTACAATGACAAGAAATTACAGGTGACTGGAGTTGAGTAGCATGAGGTGTGGCCCTCGTATTCAAGGGACATGAGATTGCCCACTTATACTTTGTCAAGCATATACTCCATAGTTTGTTCACTTTAACCTTAATCACTTCAAGATGCTTATGATAGGGGCAATGAGGGCTAAAAGCTAACAGGTACCATAATTTTTGGAAGCTCTTTTTAAAACTTGAAATCCCTACTTCCCTTGTGAAGGGCCTTTCTTCAACTACTATATTGAGTCCCCACCTTCTACCTTTAGGCACCATTAAGAGAGCATAGTTGCCATTCTTAGTTCTATGTGCAGTGTCCCAAGACTTATTGATTGATGCATATTGTGATATTACTTGTTCTTGTGCTATTTGTATCTAGTCACTCTTATGAACTTTGAAGGTGTCCTATGCATCTATTTGCCACTCTATGAGGGACAAGCTGATTTCCACTATGCCATGTTTTCTGTATGTGAAACAAACAAACATTTTTCAATGCATGTTATTCATGATCTTTGTTTGTAGCATTTCATGTTGCATGCATAGTTACTTTATCTTATTGTTAGAACTCCATATTTCATGTATATGTTTAGAGTTCTTTGATCCCAACTTTCAACCCTTGCAAATGGTTTGATCTTGGTTTTAACGGTGCATGTCACCTCAAAAATTATTCTTTTATCACTTACCTACTCGAGGATGAGAAGGAGTTAAGCTTGGGGATTCTTGATACATCGGAAACGTATCTATAATTTTTGATGTTTCATGCTTGTTTAGTATCTACTTTGCTTTGCTTTGTCTACACTTTGAGGTGTTTTTATATGTTTTCTGGAACTAACCTATTAACAAGTTGCCACAGTGTCAGTTGCATGTTTTCTTCTGTTTTTGATTCCAGAAAGGCAGAAAATCAATATTCTCAGAATTGGACGGGACAAAAGCCAAAGTCAATATTTTACCGTGGGCGACACGAAGTCTAGAGGAGAGATGGAGGGGCGGCACAAGGTGGCCACACACCCCCACCCCCAGGCGCAGCCAAGCCTGGCCCGTGCCTAGGCAGGGTGTGGGCCCCCTGGGAACCCCCCTTCCTCGCCTCTTCGCCTATAAGAAGCCCATGATGCAGAAACCCTAGGCACCCGATCAAAACTCCACGAAACCGTCTGTAGCCCCCGCCACCATCACCCCTAGATCGGGGGGATCTGAAGTTCTTCCTGGCACCCTGCCGGAGGGGAGATCATCCCGGAGGCCTTCTTCTCCGGTATGATGTGTGAGTAGTTCCACCTTGGACTACGGGTCCATGTAGTAGCTAGATGGTTGTATCTCCTCCTTGTGCTTTCATGTATAGATCTTGTGAGCTCCGTTCATGATCAAGATCTAATCTATTTGTAATCATGCATGTTGTGTTTGCAGGGATCCGATGGATATTGAGATTACTATGTCAGATTGATTAATGGTTTTGTCTATATGATTCTATCATGTCTGTGTTGTTTGTGATCTTGCATGCTCTCTGTTGTTAGTAGATATCTTGGCCAAGTAGTTGCTAGTGACTCCAAGAGGGGGTATTTATGCTCTGTAGTGGGTTCATGCCTCTAGTTTCCAAGGGAAGTGACAGAAATCTCTTCGGTTGTAGATGTGTTGTTGCCACTAGGGAGAAAACAATGGTCTCTTGTTTATGGAGCAAGTGGATTGTTTACCTTACACACTTTGCTTAAAGCAGTTGTCTGTTTCTTGCAACTTAATACTGGAGGGGGTTCAGATGATAACCTAAAGGTGGACTTCTAGTCATAGATGCAGTTGGATGGAGGTCTATATATATTGTTGTATTTCCCAATCGAATCTCATAGGATCTTTTTGTCTAGTATTGCATTGTTATGCCTTGCTCAGTTCCTGTCAATTTCCCTGCTGTAATTTGTTTACCCTTCATGCCATGTTGTTTATCTAAGGAGAGCACCTCTAGTGAACTATGGACCCCGGTCCAATCTTTACCATTGATACATCTTCCTCTGTTTACTTGCTGCAAACCATCATCACCTTCCACACCATATAGTTAATCCTTTGTTACAGCAAACCGGTGAGCTTGATAACCTCACTGATTCGTTGGGGCAAAGTCTTGAGTTTGTGTTGTGCAGGTTTCCACGTTGCTTGCAACACCTTTGAGACATTTCCTTCCTCCGACTGGTTCGATAACCTCGGTTTATTACTGAGGGAAAACTTGTTGCTATGCTCATCATACATTGTTCTTTGGGTTTCCAACGAAGCATCCCGTGACAAGTAATGGGCGCCATCAGGCTTCATCTTCATCTCGTACTCTGGCTCTGTGGATCTTTTGGTGAAATAGGATTTTTTGCATATTTTCCTGGATTTTTCCTGATAGCTGATTTTCTGCACAAAAACTAGACACCAAGGTAATTCTGCTGAAAACAACGTTAGTCCGTGTTAGTTGTATCCAAATCACACAAGTTTAGAGGAGAAACAATAGCAAAAGTGTTTGGGAAATTAGATACGTTTTGGACGTATCAACTCCCCCCAAGCTTAGCTTATTGCTTGTCCTCAAGCAATTCAGTTGAAAACTGAGTGCGATAAAAGAACTTTCCGAACACATTTGTTTCATATGATGTATATATTCTCAGCACAGGAGTAGATGCTTAAACCATTCATAATAAAGAGTATGCAACTAAGTCTACTCAATAGTCATTGCAAGCTATGAAGAGATTCCAACTCAATAATAATAAGTAGCATGAAACATAAATATAAGCAACATTGCAATGCTCATAAGAAGGTATGATGGAGTGGTATCTCGCTTGGCTTTGTTTGTAGAGCACAATATAAATGCCAAGGCACCTCTTAAGTTCAAGTGAAGACTAGAAGTAAAGATATCAGAGATGCAAGCATCAAAGTCATGACATAATTAACCAAGTTTTGGAACAAGCACAAGAATGACAACTATGCTCTCAAGAAGGTGCTCATAGAATAAGTGGTTACTCAACAAGGAAGTGAAAAGGTTTTTAAAAGTTTGAAAGGCTTCCAAATGCTAAAAGTAAGGTACTCATTAGCTTGGAGCTCTCATTGCCCCTATCATAGGCATCTTTATATGATTAAGGTGAAAGTGAGGTCCAATCTGAGTTATATGCTTGACAGACCATAAACTAGAAATTCCATGTCCCTTGAGTACGAGGGCCACTCCGCATGCTACTCAACTTTAGTTACCTGTAAGTTCTTGACATTTTAAATACATGCATATCATAGAGAACCGCCAACGGGGTACCCCTTGCACATGATACAGGAGCTATCCCATAATCAAAATGACAAGGCAAGCAGACAATGAGCATCTCAGCGATCTTTTTATTTACTATTTGCATAGATTTTTATTGAGGATACTTCATAGGTTGCTCATTATGATTTTCTGCAAGTTTCCACCATGATTAGGCATGGCTTAGGCTAGCGGCCCAGGCGTTTCTCTAACACAATGTATATAACTCCATGGACTTACAAGCTCCCCTTTCATTTCACACCGGCAACATTCGCAAACAAAAGAGCATGATATCAACTGGATAAATATCCAAAAAGTGTTTAAAGTGTTCCCCGTGACAGCATGGTTCTGCTAACTCCCAGCATATAATTTGCAAGCATATAACTTTCATGGACAGGTCACAATGGTTCAGGACTATTAAGTGCAAGAAATAAAGTGTGCCATCAAGTCGTGAGAGATTTACTAACTAAATTTCTCAAAACAGTCAAACATTTTATTTGGAAGAAAACAAGGCATATTAGATATGCACTGAAATAGCAGATGATGCTAATAGGTAGGTATGGTGGAGACTGTTGGCAATATTGGTTTTGGGGAGTTGGAAA
Source organism: Avena sativa (assembly GCA_916181665.1). Classification (NCBI taxonomy): domain Eukaryota; kingdom Viridiplantae; phylum Streptophyta; class Magnoliopsida; order Poales; family Poaceae; genus Avena; species Avena sativa. The sequence goes on from OV702295.1 coordinate 59,480,254, forward strand.
CACGAGTAGTGCTCATACTCAATGCAAGTGAAGGCTAGCAATAGAGAGGGAGCGACAAACGAGAGAGCAATAACTATCAAAATCATGCTTGCAACAAAACAGGACTAATTATGGCATGAAAGTGATACAAGAACTCTGAGGCAAAATAAATCATCGAGTCTTACTGACTATTGTTTAGTCATATGCATGCGTGAGCATGTGCCAAGTCGATTCACATCAAACTCTCAAAGGAGGATGCCACAATATCATACCAAAATATGAATAGAACAATGCAAGCAAACATTCATATGACATGCTACAAACTATTAGCAAGCTGGAGCTAATCACAAGCAGGAAAGAAGTATTAAGCATCCATAACAACATACACCTCACATGAACGGACTAAGCATGCTCACAATGATGAGTATATGTACAAAAATGAAAACAAATAGAGTTCGTTACCAGCCTCTTACCAATCCTCAAGTTGTCTTAATCTTTATTATTGCCCTTCACTTGTGTGACTTGAATAATAACATGAAACCAAACTCCACTCGGGACGGCTGAACCCTGCAAAGAACTCACAAAACCAAAGAAGAAGAACAAATATTTTTGGTGTTTTCAATTTTTAAAAGCAAAACCAAACAAAGCAAAAGCAAACCAAACAAAGCAAAATATTTTTGGATTTTTCTTTTAAGTCAAACCAAAGCTAAAAAGCAAAGAAACAAACCAAGAGAAACAACGAAAATATTTTTGTTATTTTTGTGTTTTGAGAAAGCAGAAACAAAAACCAAAAATAAAGAGTTTCTCCCAAACATTATAGACAACACCTTTGAACTTTGTGACCAAGATGCAAGAGTTTCTCCCAAGGATTCCATGATATTATTCATGGTGTAACAACTAAGAAGAATGGAATGATCTCAAGTGAACCTCATAGTTGGACCACCACACTAGTGTTTAGTTTAAATCGATTTATTGATCACACCAACTTATGTGGTGTAGAAAAAATATTTTGTTGCCTAAAATATGCTTGAATCTTGTTGTTTGAGTGGAATGCATGATTGTGATTGCTTGCACATTGCTTTGTGTGAATTGTTGTGTGTGAGTAGAATTCTTCCTCTAGAATCTTTTGTCTATTCTAATTCCAACCCAACCCAAACAGATGACTTCTCCAAGAGACCACAACTCCAACATCAAGGATGGTAACAACAACCAAGAGATGCACATGATAGAACAACTGCTAGCAACCCAATCCCATTTGAATCAAGTGACAACTTAGTTTAGTCAACAACATTGAGTTAGACCCAGCCATGCTAAAGTTCTTGGAAACCCAATCTCAATTGTTGCAAAGGATGACCAATCAGATGATCAGCATGAGAAGCAACCTTTCCCAGAGTGATTGTGACAAAAATGATATCAAGGATGATATTATAGAAGGAACTCAAGCCTGCAAAATCTGTGGAGACATAGGACACACTTATAAAGAACATATTGGTTAATGCCCTAATTGTGAAGAGAAACATCCAGCTAGACAATGTCCCACATCTCAAGTTACTTGTTTCCTATGTGAAGGAAATGATCATGTCCCTGTCCAATGCCATATCTATCCTATAGTTCAACAGATGAAACAAGATGGAATGCATCAAGTCTTTGGAAACCTCCATGAAGGTACAACTTCCACCAAGAATGATGAAGACAAAGTCAAATCTCAGTATGCACCTCCATACATTGTAACTCACTATGGTGGACAAAAGAGGAAACGTGAACGTTATCCTAGGAACCGTTCTAAGAACCGAGGAAGTTTTCCCACCTTTATGGTTAAGTATGAAGATCATGAACTAAGAGAACTCCTAGCTTTGGAGAAACCCAAGAACAAGAAGAAATGCACCAACCCTAGCAAGCAAGACTTTAGCCAAGTGCATTGTTACAATTGCAAAGAGATGGGACACTATGCTAATGAATGTCCAGAAAATAAGAAAGGCCAAGAAAACAAACAAGAGGTAGTGATACCAAAGATAAAAGAAGACATTATCCAAGTGATTTGCAACAAATGCAAAAAGCTAGGCCATTATGCATCAGATTGTCCAGAAAAGGAGAAGAACAAGACAAGAAAGCCTGTGAAGGATCTCAACCTTGTCACATGTTTCAAGTGTGAAAATAAGGGACACTATGCAAACAACTGTCCAGAGAAGTTACATCAAGACACCAAATAAGCCAAGATGTAATCTAGTTGAAAACCTTTTAAGGGTGGTAGTACCCTAGTTGTCTTGCAGCCAACTTGTAACCTCTAGCTTTCCCGAATCTCGGGACGAAATTCCTTTTAAGGGTGGTAGTCTGCCACATCCCAAAATTTTCCAAATTTTGTAATGTGAAAAATAAACAATTGTTGAAATTTAGGGTGAAAAGAAACTTTTTGCTTCTAAATGGGAACATCAAAACCTTACTTGAACAAAATTTGAATAAGAAAGCAACAAAAAAATATTCCAAAGATCAAATGCATTCATGCATGGAAAGAATCTTGAATTTAAACACTTGGAAAAGTTAAACCAAAACCCTAAATCTTAATGAAAGAAATCATCATTCAATATCACCCCAAGACTATGGCTTTGATCCATATAAAAATTCAGCAACAAATATTTCGAAATGATCAAACATGGTAAACAAAAATATTATAACACCATGAGAATTGATTTCACTCAATTTGGAGCCATGGATAAAAACTTATGATTTTAATAAGATAAAAGAAAGAATTCCCAAGGCTGATGAAGCTCCTAACTAAAATTAACACAAAATTGTGAGAAAAGTAATCCTAAAAGTATTTAAAAAGATAAATAAATATTAAATAAAATTATACAAATTGGAATCACCAGTTTTGGAGCTATAAATAAAAAGATATGAATTTTATAAGACAAAGAAAGAATTAAATAAATAAGAAGTATTTAAAAGACAATTTAAATCTTGGCCAAACCCATAAGCAAATGGAATAAAATTAATTCAAATAAAAATAAAAGAATAAAGGATTATTGAATAAAATTATATGGACTTGAACCATATTCAATTTATTTAAATAAAGACAAAATGCCACACTTAAATGGTTATTAAAAATCATGAGAAAAATAATTTAAATTCTAATGTGGGCCAACTAATCAACTCACAAAAGATTTAAGACCTACTGAAAAGGTTTGGTAAAAATTTGAAATCATATTGAAGCTTGAATCATTTGATTCAAATGAAAACAAAAATTAGAAATGGAAAAAAGAAAACGAATCAGAGAAGAAAAATAATAGAAAAGAAACGACCCAACTAACCCTAGCCAACACCCAGCCCAACCTAGCCCAGTAATAAGCCCACCCAGGAAAACCTCTCTTCCTTCTGCCTCTTTCTCACCCGTACCCGTACCCTCACCCTCGCTGACATCCTGGCCCCATGCCAGGTCAACGTCGTCGTCTTCACCCGCGCGACCTGTTCTACCCTCCTCCCCGACCGTTTCCTGCTGAATTTCCTTGGTGTTAATTCGCGTAAACGCCGCAGTAACTCGTCCCATGACCACGCTCGATTAATTCCCTCCCTCTCCTCTTTCTTTCCCCTCACACGCTGCACCCAGTGAGCCACCAGGCTGCCCTCAATTCGAGTCGAACCACCGCTGCCTCCGACGAGTTCCGGATTCAATTCCGGTGAGCCTGGCTCACACGAGCTTGATCACCAACCTCGTGCACACCTTCCAGTAGCCTCCGCTTGCTCGTGCGCACCCTAGAGGCTCGGCAACGACCACGCCTACTCGCCACCGTCGTCTGCCTCAATTCTAGCGACTTCTCCTGGTGATCCCTGACCGCCCCTCTCCCTCTCGTTGAAGCTCTCTCACTCACCTCTCTCTTACGCATCTAACGCCATCTTCCTTTTGTCTTCTCGTGCCTCGTAGCTTTGCCTTCGATGACGCATGTGCGTGCCCGACGCCGACGCCAGCTCCGGCGAGAAATCCCCAGTGACCTCGTGCGTCCCTTGGCCAACAAAGACCACCTCGAGCATCCCCTCGCCATGGAGACTCCGGTAATGCTTGGTACCCCCTTACTTGCTTCCTAGAACTGCCGGACCGCCGCTGACAGAGCGCCGCCGCCACGGGTCGCCATCCAGCATCGCCCCTCTGTGGTCAAAGCGCTCTAGACCATTAGATGTTGATCTGGTGGATAGGATTAGATCTTTAATTGAAGCAGTATCGTGTGTTCTGATCTGTGTGATGCAACTTAAATCCTACGGTCCGCGTTGATCGATCCACACGAAACGGCATCAGCCAGTTAGAATCAGACACGTGGCCAGGATTTCGATTTAAAACCATAATTTGTTCTATTGAATGTTTAGATTGAAAAAATCATAACTTTTGATCCGTATGTCCAAAATTTGAAAATTTTATATCAATGGATTCAGAAAAATGAAACCTTTGAAAATATGGCCCTGGTTTGGTCATTTAATTCTCAAAAATTAGGTGTTTTTACAGAAACATTATTAGGACTATTTTGAGTATAAAAATCGTTTTAAAAATGATTTTTGAGTGAAACCTTTTGAAAATGGTTTGTTTTGAACTCTCTATCCCTAAACACTAACATTTGGGATTTAAAAATAAATTTGGTTAACACTAGGAATTATTACTTTGAATAAAATCATTTCTAGTAAAACAAAAATGATTTAAAAGGGCTATTTTCACTGACTTGTTTTCAAATGATTTTCCACATTTTATAAATGACCAGTAGGTGTTTTGAAATGTTAGAACCTTGATAGAAACCACTTTTTCAATAAAACAAACCTTTTGCATGCTTTCATGCATTTCCTTGTTTTTATTACTTTGTGTTGTGAATTGTTTTGAGTGCTAGTTTTGAATATGTGCTTTGCTTGATTGAAATTGTAGTGAACTTTGAGTAGTGTGACAATTGCAAGATCAAGGAGTGTACCTAGATTTTCTACAAAAAGGCAAGTGATACTTTGGTCATCAAAAGTCCTATCTTTTCAATATTGCATTAGTAATATTTTTGTAGTATGCATGATAGGTCTATCTTTTATATATTGCTATGCTTTTGTAGAACATATAGAATATATATTGGTAGGAATCTCCCTAAGATAAGAGAGAAGTTATGCTAGTATGCTTAGCCTAGCTATTAGATTACAAGGGTGGACTATTCATGCTATGATGTTATGCAAAGTCTATGACTAAGTTTTGATTAATAAAACAACTAAGTGAATGAAACACCTGGGTGGAATGGTAATTGCTTGGATGGATTTGTGTTGAGTGGTTACACAAGGCCCATTTATATGGTTACCTTGTGTATCACACTTGTGGATGGACACCCAGGAACAAAGAGATTTGAGATGTTTTGTGTTGAGAAGCTTCCAGTGCAGCCACATGGCATATGGGCTCTGCCTTGACTACATAGGTTGCAAGAACTCAGACATGCAGACAAAAGGTGGTAGTGATGTTAGGTTGGAATGCGTCTGTGCTGATCTGAGTGATGGGGGAATACCAATCGGAGTATACCCACGAAGCGGATCCGCCAACTGGATTGAGCCGACTGAAGCCAAGCTTGGAGCGGGTCGACTCGCCCAATACGGCGACTGGCGCGTGCTGGACCCAGACGACTGGTGCCGACTGGAGGCCCAAGACGGCGACTCCAATAGAAAGCCCACTAGCACTTGTAAACCCTAACTGGCTGCATATATAAAGCCACCAGGGGCACCCCCACGGGGACATCTCTCATTAGATCTAATCTCCCACCGCCTCCGGCGGCTCCATTGTAAACCAATCTATGATCATATACTGTATTGACAGCAGGACGTAGCGATCCTCCACCGAGGGGACGTGAACCTGGGTACATCGTGTGCCAATCTCGCTCCCGGATTCTCCTACGTCACCTTGCTCCCTCTACGTAAGCTACCCCCAGTAGCATCTGTCGTGCAATACCACGACAGTTGGCGCCCACCGTGGGGCTAGCGGTGCATGGAGGGTGATAATCCGGGCGGGATCCCTCACTATCACCACCGACCAGATCGCATCCAACAGGTTTCGACCGCTCGCCGCCCAACGCGAGTTCGCCCTAATGAAGCTCAGTCATCCGATCGCGTGTGGCCTGCCGGTTCTTTACAACAGCTAAGTTTTAATTAAGCCCCTTCTCTCACAACTCGCCATGCTAGTTGATAATTTTATTCATATCTATGTATGCGTATTGGTGCGATTGATTTGATCAGTGCCTGGCAAGGCCAGCACAACCGGTCAGTCCTGCAGCGATCAAGAGTTTGGATCGGAGAAACAGGAGGCTCGTGGAGCTATATGATCCATACAAGGATAGAATAATAATTCTTCATGATACCTTCTCCTGTTTATTCTCCTGTTTATTCTGTTTTTTTTCCTATCTACTACCGATCTCTTTGTGTGCGCAAGTATGAGAAGGACCAAGTTGGCATCTGGGATCCGTGGAATTGCAGCCGCCGACGTGAGTGCAGTTGACTCGCGTTCTCTACGCAGAATGCCCTGCCGAATCCGTCCTCCCACGCAAGTCAAGGAATAGAAGGATCTCGATCTCGATCTCAGTGCCGCTCCTCACAGCGCACTAAAGCACCAGTGCGTCCAAAAATAGATCAGTCCGAAAATAGATCAGACTTCATCCAAGCAAAAACAGCAAAGAGCTGATGGGTTTCTTTTATTCTTTTAGATGCAATCGCTTGTCCTCTCTTATTGATTATCTTGTTTGGACTGACTCATCACACATGTGTGTATTTATTTGCTATGCATGTCTCGAGCAATCGGCGAGTCTAATATTTAATTGGAGTCGATGATGGCAAAATTCAGGCCACAGGCCGACGCCATACCTATCAAGGCCTAACAAGTTAGTTGGTTTACCCCCCTCATGGATTCGCCTGCTGCTTTCGGCGACTTCCCTATCGCGGACTCGACTAGCGCGGACTCGCCATGCTGCGGAACTCGCCTAAACGCGGACACGCTTAAACGCGGACTCGCTAGGCTCGGGGACTCGCCATCGCGACTACGCCATAGCGCGACCTCCTCCCGCCGTGACCATGCCATCGCGGCCTCGCCATCGCGACCTCGCCCTTGGGGACTCGCCATGCTAACAGCTAAGTTTTTATACACTCGTATATACTATGAGTCCAAAACATATATGCATCTCCATTCATTCTTCAAAGCCGACCACACGGTCGCATATGATCCTTTTCAGGGACCAAAATCATACTTGAAATCGGTTTCGCCTTCACCAAATACGGTCTCGGGGACTCACGACCCGCCCCTTGCGACCTCGTCACCCTCGCGGACTCTCTCAGCTCAGGAGACTCGCCTCGTCTCTCGTGGACTCGCCACGCTCGTGGATCCTACCGCCGCGGACTCGCCACGTCCGACGACTTGTCCATTGCGGACTCGCCATGCTCCGGAATTCGCCTAAACGCGGACATGCTTAAACGCGGACTCGCTAGGCTCGGGGACCTGCCATCGCGACTTCGCCATAGCGCGACCTCCATCCGTCGCGTCGACCCCGTGTCCTTCTCGTCGACTTTGCCATAGCGTGACTCCCGTCCGCCGCGTCGACCCCGTGTCCGCCGCGTCGACTTCGCCATAGCGCGACCTCCGTCCGCCGCGTCGACTCCGAGTCCGCCGCGTCGACTTTTTCCGGCTGAACGCCGTGCGACCCTGTCCGCTACGACAAATGCGTATGCCGCGCCTGCTAAGGGACCTTCATCGTCCGAGTCGCCAGAGAGGGTCGCATGCCACGCTGCACGGACTCACCACTAGGCGTCTCTTCCCCCCGGGAAAAATCAATTCACCTTTGTCAATCTTTGAAAGAGCGACTCGCAATGGCCAAGTAGTGCGGACGAGGACTCGCAAACCGAGCCTCGGATCGTCCATGAAAAACGCTAACCGAGAGCCATCATTGGAGTCGCCTTGCTCGACTGGCCTTCCAGGCCAAGACAAATGGTAGTGCTACACAAACAGCACCACATCCTCCTCAACCTTAGACAGTGCGACTCGCATGGCCAAGTACTGCGGACGAGGACTCGCAAACCAAGCCTCGGATCGTCCAGGAAAAACGCCAAGTCGAGAGCCATCTTTGGAGTCGCCATGCGACTGGCCCCCCGGGCCAAGACGAGAGACTCGCTAACAGAAATAGCGCAATCAACATCATCGCGGACTCGCCACGCTCAGGGACTCTCCCCTCGCGGACTCGCAATCATCGCGGACTCGCCACGCTCGGGGACTCTCCCCTCGCGGACTCGCAATCATCGCGGACTCGCCACGCTCGAGGACTCTCCCCTCGCGTACTCGCAATCATCGCGGACTCGCCGCGCTCGGGGACTCGGCGCTCGCCGGTCGTTCGACCTCGCCACTCGCCATGCTCGGCAGCAACCACTACTATTTTCATAATATGCATCTCTAAAGAGCCTCGAGTCGCCTCTACAAGCCAACTCGAGCCTTGGGGACTACTCCTAGGCATGCTGCGTGTGCGTGTGGTTCCACGATCGCGGCTCGCCCTCGTCGGCTCGCCACCGCGGACTCTCCACTCGCGTACTCTCCACGCTCGGGGACTCGCCGCCGCGGACACTCGCCCTCACGTGGTTCCACAACCGCGGCTCGCCCTCGTCGACTCTCCACCGTGGACTCGCCCTCGCGTACTCAACACGCTCGGGGACTCGCCGCCGTGGACTCGCCATTGCGTACTCGACACGCTCAGGGACTCACCACCGCGGACTCGCCCTCGCGTACTCGACACACTCGAGGACTCGCCGCCGTGGACTCGCCCTCGCGTACTCAACACGCTCGGGGACCCGCCCTCGCGTACTCAACGCGCTTTGGGACTTGGCGCGCCACAGACAGCGCCACTCGCCGGTCGCTCGACCTCACCACTCATCGCGCTCGGGGACTCGGCACTCGCCGGTCGCTTGACCTCGCCACTCGCTGCGCTCGGGGACTCGGCACGCTCCATTTTCGAGGACTCGCCGCAACTGGCGGCTTCACCGACACCCTGCGTCTTTCGCCAACTGGCCATCACCGACTGGCTCACGCCGACCGCCTCCCGCTTCACGTTCTTTTCTCTATTCAGGAGCTCGTCGCCGATTCGCCACGACCCATCGTCAAGACTCTCTATGCCCTGCCTCAAGCCCGCGTCGAATCGACAACGCGCTCGGGGACTACTGATGGGGGAATACCAATCGGGGTATACCCACGAAGCGGATCCGCCAACTGGATTGAGCCGACTGAAGCCAAGCTTGGAGCGGGTCGACTCGCCCAATACGGCGACTGGCGCGTGATGGACCCAGACGACTGGCGCCGACTGGAGGCCCAAGACGGCGACTCCAATAGAAAGCCCACTAGCACTTGTAAACCCTAACTGGCTACATATATAAAGCCACCAGGGGCACCCCCACGGGGACATCTCTCATTAGATCTAATCTCCCACCGCCTCCGGCGGCTCCATTGTAAACCAATCTATGATCATATACTGTATTGACAGCAGGACGTAGCGATCCTCCACCGAGGGGACGTGAACCTGGGTACATCGTGTGCCAATCTCGCTCCCGGATTCTCCTACGTCACCTTGCTCCCTCTACGTAAGCTACCCCCAGTAGCATCTGTCGTGCAATACCACGACAGTTGGCGCCCACCGTGGGGCTAGCGGTGCATGGAGGGTGATAATCCGGGCGGGATCCCTCACTATCACCACCGACCAGATCGCATCCAACAGGTTTCGACCGCTCGCCGCCCAACGCGAGTTCGCCCTAATGAAGCTCAGTCATCCGATCGCGTGTGGCCTGCCGGTTCTTTACAACAGCTAAGTTTTAATTAAGCCCCTTCTCTCACAACTCGCCATGCTAGTTGATAATTTTATTCATATCTATGTATGCGTATTGGTGCGATTGATTTGATCAGTGCCTGGCAAGGCCAGCACAGCCGGTCAGTCCTGCAGCGATCAAGAGTTTGGATCGGAGAAACAGGAGGCTCGTGGAGCTATATGATCCATACAAGGATAGAATAATAATTCTTCATGATACCTTCTCCTGTTTATTCTCCTGTTTATTCTGTTTTTTTTCCTATCTACTACCGATCTCTTTGTGTGCGCAAGTATGAGAAGGACCAAGTTGGCATCTGGGATCCGTGGAATTGCAGCCGCCGACGTGAGTGCAGTTGACTCGCGTTCTCTACGCAGAATGCCCTGCCGAATCCGTCCTCCCACGCAAGTCAAGGAATAGAAGGATCTCGATCTCGATCTCAGTGCCGCTCCTCACAGCGCACTAAAGCACCAGTGCGTCCAAAAATAGATCAGTCCGAAAATAGATCAGACTTCATCCAAGCAAAAACAGCAAAGAGCTGATGGGTTTCTTTTATTCTTTTAGATGCAATCGCTTGTCCTCTCTTATTGATTATCTTGTTTGGACTGACTCATCACACATGTGTGTATTTATTTGCTATGCATGTCTCGAGCAATCGGCGAGTCTAATATTTAATTGGAGTCGATGATGGCAAAATTCAGGCCACAGGCCGACGCCATACCTATCAAGGCCTAACAAGTTAGTTGGTTTACCCCCCTCATGGATTCGCCTGCTGCTTTCGGCGACTTCCCTATCGCGGACTCGACTAGCGCGGACTCGCCATGCCGCGGAACTCGCCTAAACGCGGACACGCTTAAACGCGGACTCGCTAGGCTCGGGGACTCGCCATCGCGACTACGCCATAGCGCGACCTCCTCCCGCCGTGACCATGCCATCGCGGCCTCGCCATCGCGACCTCGCCCTTGGGGACTCGCCATGCTAACAGCTAAGTTTTTATACACTCGTATATACTATGAGTCCAAAACATATATGCATCTCCATTCATTCTTCAAAGCCGACCACACGGTCGCATATGATCCTTTTCAGGGACCAAAATCATACTTGAAATCGGTTTCGCCTTCACCAAATACGGTCTCGGGGACTCACGACCCGCCCCTTGCGACCTCGTCACCCTCGCGGACTCTCTCAGCTCAGGAGACTCGCCTCGTCTCTCGCGGACTCGCCACGCTCGTGGATCCTACCGTCGCGGACTCGCCACGTCCGACGACTTGTCCATTGCGGACTCGCCATGCTCCGGAATTCGCCTAAACGCGGACATGCTTAAACGCGGACTCGCTAGGCTCGGGGACCTGCCATCGCGACTTCGCCATAGCGCGACCTCCATCCGTCGCGTCGACCCCGTGTCCTTCTCGTCGACTTTGCCATAGCGTGACTCCCGTCCGCCGCGTCGACCCCGTGTCCGCCGCGTCGACTTCGCCATAGCGCGACCTCCGTCCGCCGCGTCGACTCCGAGTCCGCCGCGTCGACTTTTTCCGGCTGAACGCCGTGCGACCCTGTCCGCTACGACAAATGCGTATGCCGCGCCTGCTAAGGGACCTTCATCGTCCGAGTCGCCAGAGAGGGTCGCATGCCACGCTGCACGGACTCACCACTGGGCGTCTCTTCCCCCCGGGAAAAATCAATTCACCTTTGTCAATCTTTGAAAGAGCGACTCGCAATGGCCAAGTAGTGCGGACGAGGACTCGCAAACCGAGCCTCGGATCGTCCATGAAAAACGCTAACCGAGAGCCATCATTGGAGTCGCCTTGCTCGACTGGCCTTCCAGGCCAAGACAAATGGTAGTGCTACACAAACAGCACCACATCCTCCTCAACCTTAGACAGTGCGACTCGCATGGCCAAGTACTGCGGACGAGGACTCGCAAACCAAGCCTCGGATCGTCCAGGAAAAACGCCAAGTCGAGAGCCATCTTTGGAGTCGCCATGCGACTGGCCCCCCGGGCCAAGACGAGAGACTCGCTAACAGAAATAGCGCAATCAACATCATCGCGGACTCGCCACGCTCAGGGACTCTCCCCTCGCGGACTCGCAATCATCGCGGACTCGCCACGCTCGGGGACTCTCCCCTCGCGGACTCGCAATCATCGCGGACTCGCCACGCTCGAGGACTCTCCCCTCGCGTACTCGCAATCATCGCGGACTCGCCGCGCTCGGGGACTCGGCGCTCGCCGGTCGTTCGACCTCGCCACTCGCCATGCTCGGCAGCAACCACTACTATTTTCATAATATGCATCTCTAAAGAGCCTCGAGTCGCCTCTACAAGCCAACTCGAGCCTTGGGGACTACTCCTAGGCATGCTGCGTGTGCGTGTGGTTCCACGATCGCGGCTCGCCCTCGTCGGCTCGCCACCGCGGACTCTCCACTCGCGTACTCTCCACGCTCGGGGACTCGCCGCCGCGGACACTCGCCCTCACGTGGTTCCACAACCGCGGCTCGCCCTCGTCGACTCTCCACCGTGGACTCGCCCTCGCGTACTCAACACGCTCGGGGACTCGCCGCCGTGGACTCGCCATTGCGTACTCGACACGCTCAGGGACTCACCACCGCGGACTCGCCCTCGCGTACTCGACACACTCGAGGACTCGCCGCCGTGGACTCGCCCTCGCGTACTCAACACGCTCGGGGACCCGCCCTCGCGTACTCAACGCGCTTTGGGACTTGGCGCGCCACAGACAGCGCCACTCGCCGGTCGCTCGACCTCACCACTCATCGCGCTCGGGGACTCGGCACTCGCCGGTCGCTTGACCTCGCCACTCGCTGCGCTCGGGGACTCGGCACGCTCCATTTTCGAGGACTCGCCGCAACTGGCGGCTTCACCGACACCCTGCGTCTTTCGCCAACTGGCCATCACCGACTGGCTCACGCCGACCGCCTCCCGCTTCACGTTCTTTTCTCTATTCAGGAGCTCGTCGCCGATTCGCCACGACCCATCGTCAAGACTCTCTATGCCCTGCCTCAAGCCCGCGTCGAATCGACAACGCGCTCGGGGACTACTGATGGGGGAATACCAATCGGGGTATACCCACGAAGCGGATCCGCCAACTGGATTGAGCCGACTGAAGCCAAGCTTGGAGCGGGTCGACTCGCCCAATACGGCGACTGGCGCGTGATGGACCCAGACGACTGGCGCCGACTGGAGGCCCAAGACGGCGACTCCAATAGAAAGCCCACTAGCACTTGTAAACCCTAACTGGCTACATATATAAAGCCACCAGGGGCACCCCCACGGGGACATCTCTCATTAGATCTAATCTCCCACCGCCTCCGGCGGCTCCATTGTAAACCAATCTATGATCATATACTGTATTGACAGCAGGACGTAGCGATCCTCCACCGAGGGGACGTGAACCTGGGTACATCGTGTGCCAATCTCGCTCCCGGATTCTCCTACGTCACCTTGCTCCCTCTACGTAAGCTACCCCCAGTAGCATCTGTCGTGCAATACCACGACAGTTGGCGCCCACCGTGGGGCTAGCGGTGCATGGAGGGTGATAATCCGGGCGGGATCCCTCACTATCACCACCGACCAGATCGCATCCAACAGGTTTCGACCGCTCGCCGCCCAACGCGAGTTCGCCCTAATGAAGCTCAGTCATCCGATCGCGTGTGGCCTGCCGGTTCTTTACAACAGCTAAGTTTTAATTAAGCCCCTTCTCTCACAACTCGCCATGCTAGTTGATAATTTTATTCATATCTATGTATGCGTATTGGTGCGATTGATTTGATCAGTGCCTGGCAAGGCCAGCACAGCCGGTCAGTCCTGCAGCGATCAAGAGTTTGGATCGGAGAAACAGGAGGCTCGTGGAGCTATATGATCCATACAAGGATAGAATAATAATTCTTCATGATACCTTCTCCTGTTTATTCTCCTGTTTATTCTGTTTTTTTTCCTATCTACTACCGATCTCTTTGTGTGCGCAAGTATGAGAAGGACCAAGTTGGCATCTGGGATCCGTGGAATTGCAGCCGCCGACGTGAGTGCAGTTGACTCGCGTTCTCTACGCAGAATGCCCTGCCGAATCCGTCCTCCCACGCAAGTCAAGGAATAGAAGGATCTCGATCTCGATCTCAGTGCCGCTCCTCACAGCGCACTAAAGCACCAGTGCGTCCAAAAATAGATCAGTCCGAAAATAGATCAGACTTCATCCAAGCAAAAACAGCAAAGAGCTGATGGGTTTCTTTTATTCTTTTAGATGCAATCGCTTGTCCTCTCTTATTGATTATCTTGTTTGGACTGACTCATCACACATGTGTGTATTTATTTGCTATGCATGTCTCGAGCAATCGGCGAGTCTAATATTTAATTGGAGTCGATGATGGCAAAATTCAGGCCACAGGCCGACGCCATACCTATCAAGGCCTAACAAGTTAGTTGGTTTACCCCCCTCATGGATTCGCCTGCTGCTTTCGGCGACTTCCCTATCGCGGACTCGACTAGCGCGGACTCGCCATGCCGCGGAACTCGCCTAAACGCGGACACGCTTAAACGCGGACTCGCTAGGCTCGGGGACTCGCCATCGCGACTACGCCATAGCGCGACCTCCTCCCGCCGTGACCATGCCATCGCGGCCTCGCCATCGCGACCTCGCCCTTGGGGACTCGCCATGCTAACAGCTAAGTTTTTATACACTCGTATATACTATGAGTCCAAAACATATATGCATCTCCATTCATTCTTCAAAGCCGACCACACGGTCGCATATGATCCTTTTCAGGGACCAAAATCATACTTGAAATCGGTTTCGCCTTCACCAAATACGGTCTCGGGGACTCACGACCCGCCCCTTGCGACCTCGTCACCCTCGCGGACTCTCTCAGCTCAGGAGACTCGCCTCGTCTCTCGCGGACTCGCCACGCTCGTGGATCCTACCGTCGCGGACTCGCCACGTCCGACGACTTGTCCATTGCGGACTCGCCATGCTCCGGAATTCGCCTAAACGCGGACATGCTTAAACGCGGACTCGCTAGGCTCGGGGACCTGCCATCGCGACTTCGCCATAGCGCGACCTCCATCCGTCGCGTCGACCCCGTGTCCTTCTCGTCGACTTTGCCATAGCGTGACTCCCGTCCGCCGCGTCGACCCCGTGTCCGCCGCGTCGACTTCGCCATAGCGCGACCTCCGTCCGCCGCGTCGACTCCGAGTCCGCCGCGTCGACTTTTTCCGGCTGAACGCCGTGCGACCCTGTCCGCTACGACAAATGCGTATGCCGCGCCTGCTAAGGGACCTTCATCGTCCGAGTCGCCAGAGAGGGTCGCATGCCACGCTGCACGGACTCACCACTGGGCGTCTCTTCCCCCCGGGAAAAATCAATTCACCTTTGTCAATCTTTGAAAGAGCGACTCGCAATGGCCAAGTAGTGCGGACGAGGACTCGCAAACCGAGCCTCGGATCGTCCATGAAAAACGCTAACCGAGAGCCATCATTGGAGTCGCCTTGCTCGACTGGCCTTCCAGGCCAAGACAAATGGTAGTGCTACACAAACAGCACCACATCCTCCTCAACCTTAGACAGTGCGACTCGCATGGCCAAGTACTGCGGACGAGGACTCGCAAACCAAGCCTCGGATCGTCCAGGAAAAACGCCAAGTCGAGAGCCATCTTTGGAGTCGCCATGCGACTGGCCCCCCGGGCCAAGACGAGAGACTCGCTAACAGAAATAGCGCAATCAACATCATCGCGGACTCGCCACGCTCAGGGACTCTCCCCTCGCGGACTCGCAATCATCGCGGACTCGCCACGCTCGGGGACTCTCCCCTCGCGGACTCGCAATCATCGCGGACTCGCCACGCTCGAGGACTCTCCCCTCGCGTACTCGCAATCATCGCGGACTCGCCGCGCTCGGGGACTCGGCGCTCGCCGGTCGTTCGACCTCGCCACTCGCCATGCTCGGCAGCAACCACTACTATTTTCATAATATGCATCTCTAAAGAGCCTCGAGTCGCCTCTACAAGCCAACTCGAGCCTTGGGGACTACTCCTAGGCATGCTGCGTGTGCGTGTGGTTCCACGATCGCGGCTCGCCCTCGTCGGCTCGCCACCGCGGACTCTCCACTCGCGTACTCTCCACGCTCGGGGACTCGCCGCCGCGGACACTCGCCCTCACGTGGTTCCACAACCGCGGCTCGCCCTCGTCGACTCTCCACCGTGGACTCGCCCTCGCGTACTCAACACGCTCGGGGACTCGCCGCCGTGGACTCGCCATTGCGTACTCGACACGCTCAGGGACTCACCACCGCGGACTCGCCCTCGCGTACTCGACACACTCGAGGACTCGCCGCCGTGGACTCGCCCTCGCGTACTCAACACGCTCGGGGACCCGCCCTCGCGTACTCAACGCGCTTTGGGACTTGGCGCGCCACAGACAGCGCCACTCGCCGGTCGCTCGACCTCACCACTCATCGCGCTCGGGGACTCGGCACTCGCCGGTCGCTTGACCTCGCCACTCGCTGCGCTCGGGGACTCGGCACGCTCCATTTTCGAGGACTCGCCGCAACTGGCGGCTTCACCGACACCCTGCGTCTTTCGCCAACTGGCCATCACCGACTGGCTCACGCCGACCGCCTCCCGCTTCACGTTCTTTTCTCTATTCAGGAGCTCGTCGCCGATTCGCCACGACCCATCGTCAAGACTCTCTATGCCCTGCCTCAAGCCCGCGTCGAATCGACAACGCGCTCGGGGACTACTGATGGGGGAATACCAATCGGGGTATACCCACGAAGCGGATCCGCCAACTGGATTGAGCCGACTGAAGCCAAGCTTGGAGCGGGTCGACTCGCCCAATACGGCGACTGGCGCGTGCTGGACCCAGACGACTGGCGCCGACTGGAGGCCCAAGACGGCGACTCCAATAGAAAGCCCACTAGCACTTGTAAACCCTAACTGGCTACATATATAAAGCCACCAGGGGCACCCCCACGGGGACATCTCTCATTAGATCTAATCTCCCACCGCCTCCGGCGGCTCCATTGTAAACCAATCTATGATCATATACTAGATTGATAGCAGGACGTAGCGATCCTCCACCGAGGGGACGTGAACCTGGGTACATCGTGTGCCAATCTCGCTCCCGGATTCTCCTACGTCGCCTTGCTCCCTCTACGTAAGCTACCCCAGTAGCATCTGTCGTGCAATACCACGACACTGAGGGATTGTTTTTGAAAAGTCTCGTCTCGATGCATGTCGATTCTTGTGGGAAAAGTGCACCACCTCTCGAGAGGATAAAACCTAAGTACTTAGTTGTGTCCCCGGCAACGGACAATTTTAGCATCAAATACATTGAAGCAATCAAGGATCTCCTCATACCAATTTCTCTCAGTTAAAACTTGTTGGGTAAACAAGGGTGCCATTGTGTGATGAAATGTTTTGAAAAGAGAAAAACTATTTTCAAAGGATATGGAAAACTTGTTTTATGCAAAGGCAAGCCAAAACTCCACTTAGCCAAAATATTCATGTAGATGTTAGATTCTCCATATCAATATGATATCACTTGCCAATACAATTCAAATGTATTGACCCTTGTGGCTATAACTTATTATGTTGCAGGTTTGTTTGATGTTAGTGAAGTTTGTTGAGTAGGGATTACAAGTCTACAACCAACATGATTGCCTGTGGCATTTAAAGATGAAGGATTCCATGCTATATAGTTATATCTGTTGCATTGTAATGAGATAGCCATATGAGCTATGTAAGATGTAATGAATTATTTTATTCCTGGTTATCAGTTGTAATATGACCTTTGTTTCTTGATATTACATCTTAACTGTGGGTGCTAGCTATTCGATCCAGGGACTAGCACTGTAAACACAGGGATCTCTACCTTATCAGGTTGGGACCTCTACAGATGGTATCAGAGAACTGTGTTGCCTATAGGATTGTAACCCTAGGAATGGACAAAGCCCCTTAGAAAAATAAGAGTGTTATTTGTTCAAACTTATTTACAAACAATCTTGTAAACTCTTTCCTCAACATTTTGTTTTGATTCTACATCTCTCACCTTTTCTACTTGATGGGCAAAACCTCCAACATGAGCAAGGACTTCACCATCACCAATTACTTCAACTTCAATTTCACCAAGGACTCCAACTTGGACATCACTAAGGACTTAAAGTGAGACAAGAATAATGCTCAAGAGTTGGAGACTAAGGAAACTCAACTCATGAGGAAACATTATAGACATCACCTTTGAACTTTGTGACCAAGATGCAAGAGTTTCTCCTAGGGATACCATGATCTTATTCATGGTGTAACAACTAAGAAGAATGGAATGATCTCAAGTGAACCCCATAGTTGGACCACCACACTAGTGTTTAGTTTAAATCGATTTATTGATCACACCAACTTATGTGGTGTAGAAAAAATATTTTGTTGCCTAAAATATGCTTGAATCTTGTTGTTTGAGTGGAACGCATGATTGTGATTGCTTGCACATTGCTTTGTGTGAATTGTTGTGTGTGAGTAGAATTCTTCCTCTAGAATCTTTTGTCTATTCTAATTTCAACCCAACCCAAAAACAGACGACTTCTCCAAGAGACCACAACTCCAACATCAAGGATGGTAACAACAACCAAGAGATGCACATGACAGAACAACTACTAGCAACCCAAGCCCAGTTGAATCAAGTGACAACTCAGTTTTTAGACAACAACATTGAGTTAGACCCAGCCATGCTAAATTTCTTGGAAACCCAATTTCAATTGTTGCAAAGGATGACCAATCAGATCATCAACATGAGAAGCAACTTTTCCCAAAGTGATTGTGACAACAATGATATCAAGGATGATATTATAGAAGGAACTCAAGCATGCAAAATCTATGGAGACATAGGACACACTTATAAAGAACACATTGATCAATGCCCTAATTATGAAGAGAAACATCCATCTAGACAATGCCCCACATCTCGAGTTACTTGTTTCCTATGTGAAGGAAATGATCATGTCCCTGTCCAATGCCATATCTATCCTATAGTTCAACAGATGAAACAAGATGGAATGCATCAAGTCTTTGGAAACCTCCATGAAGGTACAACTTCCACCAAGAATGATGATGATAAAGTCAAATCTCAGTATGCACCTCCATACATTGTAACTCACTATGGTGGAGAAAAGAGGAAACGTGGACGTTATCCTAGGAACCGTTCTAAGAACCGATGAAGTTTTCCCACCTTTATGGTTAAGTATGAAGAGCATGAACTAAGAGAACTCCTAGCTTTGGAGAAACCCAAGAACAAGAAGAAATGTCCCAACCCCAGCAAGCAAGACTTTAGCCAAGTGCAATGTTACAATTGCAAAGAGATGGGACACTATGCTAATGAATGTCCAGAAAAGAAGAAAGTCCAAGAAAACAAACAAGAGGTAGTGATACCAAAGATAAAAGAAGACATTAGCCAAGTGATGTGCAACAAATGCAAAAAGCTAGGCCATTATGCATCACATTATCCTGAAAAGGAGAAGAACAAGACAAGCAAGCCTGTGAAGGATCTCAACCTTGTCACATGTTTCAAGTGTGAAAATAAGGGACACTATGCAAACAACTGTCCAGAGAAGTTACATCAAGACACCAAGTAAGCCAAGATGTAATCTAGTTGAAAACCTTTTAAGGGTGGTAGTACCCTAGTTGTCTTGAATCCAACTTGTAACCTCTAGCCTTCCCGAGTCTCGGGACGAGATTCCTTTTAAGGGTGGTAGTCTGTCACATACCAGACCTTTTAAGGGACTAGCACTGTAAACACAGGGATCTCTTCCTTATGAGGTTGGGACCTCTACAAGGACTCCCCTGTGTAGTGCACAGAGGGGTCGTATGAGGGCGCGTCCCCCTGATAGTGCCCATGGAAGCCAAGAATGTGCAGCTTATCATCCATCTCCTCCTTGGAGCGTGACAAAGGTCCCTGACAAATACTGAACAAAGTGGTTTGGGGTAGAGGGATCTCTCTCTCCTCCCCACCAGTAAACAGTATTCTATAAACCAGGCTCTCAAGGGTAGAGCCAGCAGTGTCAAAGTGATGCGCTTTCATAGCAACAAGATCAAGCCTCTAAGGAGCCAAAACTGTATCATTTGGATCAACAGAAAGGCCCAAGGCAACAACAACACGTGCGGCAATAATTCCCCCATAAATGGGTCCCTTAGCAGCTAAGCGATGAGCAATGAGAGAACCAAGATTGTACCTAGTTTCATTGTTGAGCGCAGCAGCTATGAAGGCCAAATGATAGTTGGAAATATTACTAGTGTTCTCCCTACCAAGAACACTAGTGGCAAGATAGTAAGCAAAGTACCTGATAGCCGGGAGTTGAATATTTCTTATCTTTCCCCGCTGAGCTCTACGGTCATCATCATTGGTTATCCCGCGGTAGAGCTCCAACAAATCAGCCGGTTGAGCTAGAATCTTCTTCACCGACCCAGTTGTACCAAGGCCTAGGATCTCACAAAATTTCTTCAATGTCATGGTGTAAGGCCTGCCATAAATTTTGAAAGACACATCTGGTTTGAACATGCTGTTAGCAAAAGAGAAGCTCTGCACAAATGTTTTAGTGAGCGTAGCATATTGCACGCTCTCATCCTACGTATAACTTGTTAGACCAACCCTCTGAACCAAGGTTAGGAAATCATTGAGAATTCCAGCATCCTGCAAAAAGGTAGGGCAAGGAAAAGTATAAGGGTGTGCATGCCCCTCATCTCCCTCGTCGCCAAATCGCGGAGTAATGAGATACTCATTGTATGAAGGCCTGGCTTGGGAGGATGATCTTGAAGGACTTGTCCTTCTAGGTGCATCACTCTCAAATATTTCACCAAAGGTGCGGTTGTCCATGACCACTTTTTCTGAAATTTTTAGAGAAACATCAAACCAAGTGATTTCCATGTTGATAAATGATGAGCAACTACTATAGGAACTTGCTAGAGGGCTACACATGCATCAAAATGAAATTTCTAAGCATAGAACAAGTATGCAAGCTCACACAAACTGACACCTATATCAGCAAAATACTCAAGATACAATCTACCAATCACAATTCTAATTGGACAAGTGGAGGAGGCACATACCAAGGAGCAATCCCTCCAAAAATCAGCAGCAAAGATGGGTTGAGCAAGGAGATCGAAAATCGGGAGCAAGAACAACAAGAATTCGAGCTTGAGAAAGTTTTCTGGTGTTTTTCGGGAGAGAGAAAGACGATGGCTGAGAGGAGGCACCTTGGAGGGGCCCAGGTGGGCCACACCCTAGCCAGGCGCCACCTGGGGGCTGGTCGTGCCCACCAGGGGTTGCTGGCCTGGGATGGCCCCCTGGGTCACTTCAGGTGTCCCTCTGCCCCTTTTTCGAGGAAATATTTATTTTGAATTTTCTGGGATTTTTCGGGAAACTTTATTTTTGGCCAATTTTCAGGGTATGAAAATTGATTTTCTCGTAGAAAAGATTTTTTAGAAGAAGCAAAAGGCAAACAAAAACCAGACTACAGAAGTTCTAAAACACTCTAACAAGCAAACAAATAGCAAAACTAAGGCTAACAAGAGAAAGAACAAAGACTAGGAAGGAGAAAAGGTAAGAGGGAGCAAGTATAACCACAGTGAAAAAATTATTTTGTTCATTAAAATCCTTTTGTTAACAAGGTTGATCAAGGATTGTTACCAAAACAATCTTAAATGAAACAAAACTTTGTATTCCACAAGGTGATTATGTTACCTCAAGCTTGATAGCAATGGTACCAGTCATAATAGTTTCAAAATTTTCTTGTGGAATGAGAAAATATATTTCTCCAACCTTCATGCTCTCAATATTTTCAATGGAGTTCAGGCAATAACTTTTAGCAACCTTCTTGGGTAAATAGACAGTATTCTCTTTGTCATTAATATTAAAAGTTACTTTTCCTTGATTACAATTGATGACAGCACCTGCAATATTAAGAAAAGTTCTCCCAAGAATAATAGACATATTACCATCTTCAGGCATTTCAAGCACCACAAAATCAGTTAAAATAAAGCAATTATGAGCCACTTGAACAGGAACATCCTCACATATACCAACAGGAATAGTAGTTTACTTATCAGCCATTTGCAAAGATATATCAGTTGGTATCAAATTTTCTAGCTGGAGTCTCTTGTAGAGAGAAAAAGGCATAACACTAACTCCAGCTCCCAAATCACATAAAGCAGTTCTAACATAATTATTATTAATAGAGAAAGGAATAGTTGGTATACCTAGATCACCAAGTTTCTTTGGAACCTTACCATTGAAGGAATAATTAGCAAGCAAAGTAGAAATTTCCTCATTATCTTCCTTTTATTAGAGACAATATCCTTCATATACTTTGAATAAAAAAGGTCTCTGCAAAGCAGCATGTCTAGCACTAGGAGGAAAATATTTCTGGAAGAAAGAAGCAATTAAACAATCAGGGCTATCAATGGAACCAGGAGGTAATCTATTAAACCAAGCCCTAGCTTATCCTTTTAGTGAAAAAGGTAAGATCTTAGTAACAAAGTACTTGCGCATCTTAAAATCACCAGAGAACAAAGCACTCATAGTAGAAAGCTCATTCATATGAGCCACATCACTCTCATTTTCAGTCCCACAAAAAGGTTCTTTCTCAACAATGTATAAATAGGATAAATCTAGAGAGAAATCATAATCTCTATCTTTAATATCTATGGGAGAGGTGGAAAACTTAGGATCAGAGGACAACTTGGGAATAACGGTATGTCGCGCAAGGAGACTCTTAATAGCACTAGTACCATGTGTGTTTTGGCACTCTTCAATAAATTCATCAGTAAACTCAATGTAACCATCATTAATATCATAACTCTCTCTAGACTCAGGTGAGCTTACAGTGTAACAGTGTCTTCACTAGGAGTTTGGTATTTCCTAAACTAGCCATAGTAGCATCTAGGAAAGGACCTAATGAACCACTCGCATCAAGCACAGTAGAAGTAATATCATGAGTATCAAAAGCAGTTTCAGACTCAGCAGTAGTAGTAGTGTGTGTGTAGCATGTGTATGTGGTGGTGGAGTAACAAGCTTACTTATAACAGACGGTGAATCAAGAGCAGCAGAGGTTTTTAGGACTGTACCTCTTCTTGTAGTGGATGGTAAAATAGGAAACTTTCCATCACGATACTTCCCCATGATGAAAGTAGTAGCAGTGAACAATAATAGATCCAAGTGAACTCACAAATAAAGCTATGCTCCCCGGAAACGGCGCCAGAAAATAGTCTTGATGATCCACAAGTATAGGGGATCGCAATAGTCTTCATGGGTAGTATTACCCAATTTATTGATTCGACACAAGGGAAGACAAAGAATATTTGCAAGCCTTAACAACTGAGTTGTCAATTCAGCTTCACCTGGAAATAGTTCTTGCTCACAGAAATTTATCAGTAGCAACAGTTTGTTGTAACAAAAGCAAAGCAACAGCAGCAGTAAAACAAGAGCAATAGTAACAATAGTAGCAACCGGTAGGATTCGAGTGCAGTAGGCATAGGGATGGATGGACCGGCATTGCATGTACAAGTCTAAGCATGTAACTTCGAGATCTAGGGCATTGCAAATAAATAAGAATAATCATCCAAGTACTAAACAATCCTAGGCATGTGCTCCATATATAGTCATACGTGCTCGCAATGAGAACTTGCACAACATCTTCTGTCTAGCCAGCCCGTTGCAGTGGGGCCTCAAGGGAACTACTGGCAATTAAGGTGCTCCTTTTAATAGAGCACCGGAGAAAAGCATTAACACTCTGTGAACACATGTGATCCTCACATCACAGCCATCCCCTCCGGTTGTCCCGATTTCTGTCACTTCGGGGCCTTTGGATCCGGACAATGATATGCAAGATAAGATCACAAACAATACTATCATAATGATTCAATAATAAGTTCAGATCTGAGATCATGGCACTCAGGCACTAGTGACAAGCATTAAGCACAACAAGTTGCAACAAAGTCAAATAGCACTAATAGAGATACTAGGCACTATGCCCTAACAATCTTATTTGATTACATGATAGAACTCATTCCATCCCTACCATCCCTAAAGCGAACTGCAGGGGATTACTCACTCATGGATGAGGGAAACATGGATGGTTGATGGAGAGGCATTGGTGACGACGATGGCGACGATCCTATCCAAATTTCCCGTCCCGGCAGGGTACCAGAATGGAGTTTCTAGATCCGAATCGTGGCTTCTTGTGGTGGCGGTGCAGCGGAACTCTTTCTGGAAAAATGTCGAACCCCCCAGGGTTTTTAGGTCAAGAGGCTTCTTATAGACGAAGAGGGAGGCCGAGGGGGTACCTGAGGTGGCTGCAGCCCCCCCAGCCGCGGCCAGGCCTGGCCCGCGCCTGGCAGGGGTGTGGCCCTCTCAGGCCTCCTCTCTGTCTCGTACTCTGGCTTCGTGGATCTTTTGGTGAAATAGGATTTTTTGCATATTTTTCCGGATTTTTCCTGATAGTTGATTTTCTGGAAAAAAAACCTAGACACCAAGGTAATTCTGCTGAAAACAGCGTCAGTCCGTGTTAGTTGTATCCAAATCACACAAGTTTAGAGGAGAAATAATAGCAGAAGTGTTCGGGAAAGTAGATACGTTTTATACGTATCACCACGCATCCCCCTCTTTTTTCAAGTATTTCAAGTAATATCATCCCAAACTCATGTTTTAGTTTTACCTTCATGTTTTTGTTTGTATGTTTGTGGAAAGCATGTTTGAATTACCTTTTTGTTTTCTTTGGATCTTATTTTCCATATTATTTATAAAACAAAATACTAAAAATATTTTATTTGGTTCTTTTTGCTTCTTATTTTCCCTTTCTAGAAAAACAAAAACTACAAAAAGATTTGCTTTTTACTTTGCTTTTTCTTGTTTCTTGTTTCTTGTTTGATTATTTCTTGGTTCTTTTTTATTATGTTAGGTTTTTGGAAATTTTTTATTTGTTAAGATAAAATCTTTATCTTTTCTTTAATATTTACAAAAATAAAGTACCAAGTTTTAACCATTTTGGATGTTAAAAGTTGAAACATATATTTGGAGTGGAAAATTTCTGCACGCTGCTGTTTACCAAATGATTTTTTCTGTAACTCCGATGAGATAAATTTTCTATTGAAGTTGCAACTTTTCATCCTCTATATTCACAAAAAATGTATGAAATTCCTGACATGTTTAAGTGGGCGAAATAAATACGTTATGCATCTGCTATTTTTCTGAACAGAATATGCCTTTTGTTGCAAGAGTGGCCTTTTTGAGTTTTGATTTGATTCTTTTTGAGTCTTTCGATATTTTATAGACATTTTCCACTTAAGTAACTCTCTGTACATTTAAAACCAAATTTTATTTGGGGCTTTTATCACATCTAGCACTATATATTTGTACCACAAATGTCACCCCATAGAAAATAAATGGGAGAAAGTTTTATGTTGAAGTTTTTTGATAGGAAATGGAGGAACACCACATTAAGAGTTATCCAAGAATGGTGAATACCATAAGCTTGGGGATTCCCAAGGCACCCCACTATACCTATCAAATTCTTGGTTTGCAAACCTTTAAAGTTTGTTTTTTGAGCAACATAGAATGATTGTAAAAACTTGGAGCGTCTTTGTCTAGTTTTATCTCTAGTTTGCATGTTGCCTTGAGAATAAATGAAACCACAATGATAGATGTTTTGCATGCTTAGGAAATATCTACTGAAACAATCTATCCCATGATTAAATTTCTTTATGAGAATGAGTTGTGTGCTATCAAAAGAAAAGGGAATGAAAGCAAAAAAGCTTAAATTCAAAGTCATGCTTAGTGTTGCTAGCTCAAATACTTTAATGAATGACAATTTGATAGTGCCTTATTTAGTGATACCTTTTTATCATATACATTTATGTTTAATACTAAGGATCATTGTGTGATTATAAATGTTGGGAACTATGGATCCAATGACATACTTGTAGATCTTTTTGCTAGACCAAAAAATTCCTATACAAGAAAAGCTTGTTTATCCAAATACCCTTAAATCCAATTCCCACTGCGTACACCATACATACCTATATAGCATCAATGATATTCCAAGTATATTTCTCATGTGCCTTGTTTTATTTAGCTTCCAAATAATATTGCTCTTATGGTTATGGTTGTCATAGAAAAGTTAGTTGTGGGGTGAACACGAACTCATTGGACATAGAGTACCCCTTCCCAAAAAGCAATAAGAGGATGCATACATTAAAATATGAGTATAATAACCCTCCATAGAAGGGGTACCACCGCTAAGATGAGGGCAAAAATCCTCCATATAATTATAATATCAAAAGTGAGAAGAGAGAGTATGCAGAGGCTAGGCCTTCCCAAAAAGCAAATAAGAAAAAAGAGAAATATAAAGAAAAAACAAAGAGAGGAAAGAAGCAAAAAAGTGCCAAAAACAAAAACAAGTGAGAAGAGAGAGTATGTAGAGGCTAGCCCTTCCCAAAAAATAAATAAGAAAAAAGAGAAATATAAAGAAAAAACAGAGAGTGGAAAGAAGCAAAAAAGTGCCAAAACAAGAATGCCAAAAAAATAAGGTAATGAGGGGCAGTGGAACCAAACACTAATGATGAACCATGCTTCGAGCATAAACTTAATGAAATAGAGTTTGGAAGCTAAATAGGCCTTTGCACATGTTTAATCCATGCTTACTTTTGGTACGAGATATAAAAATATCTTAAAGGAAGACATAAAACTAAGAAGTGAGTCTTGCAGGTCAAGGGCATGAAACTAAAAAGTATCCCAAAGTAGAAAGGAAAAAAAACCATGCCAAAGATAGGAAATAGTCTTCCAACAATTCTATAGGTTAATCTAAGTATACTTGAAGGTTTGTTTTACCTCTCATTTGTTTGAATACAAGTCTACTTATTATTAAACATGTTTGTAGAGTGCGAAAGATATCACTTTATAGCTCACTTACTTATTGTTATTCCTTAAAGATTGAACCTAGTGAAATTTGTGTGGCAATGAAAAAGAAGCAAAACAATAAACTCCAAAGTCAATGTTTAGTTTTATCACCTTCATACTCGAGGACGAGCATGGGTTAAGCGTGATGTTGATGCATGTAAAATATATACATGAAGTTTGTAGTTTATTATGCTAAAATTCTTATTATTTTACAACCTTATTATATTTATTAGGACTAACCTACTTTATAGTTGCAAAAGTGCACAAGTTCTTGTTTTACATTTTGTTGTGTAGGAAAAAGATGAATATGGAAGAAAATTGCTCAATATGGCAATATTTGGAGTTTTCTGAAATCTGTCCTGCTGAACTTTTTTCAAAGATTGACTCAGAATAGCTTGAAGATGGTGTCAAATTAAAGTGATAAACATGAAAGTTGTTGGTAATTTCAATATGTATGACTTAGAGTAAAAAATTGTCCAAAACGGAGTCCTGACACTCCGGGAAAGCCCTGATTACTGAACGGTACATAAGCAGTTTTGGGATTCTAAAAGTTGGTGACTTGGTTGACTCAAACTCTCTTCATGTGAGATCAGTTCGGCCAAGCCAAGAATTTGGAGACTTGTGGACCTTTCTTATTCAGCAAGCCCTGTGAATCTTCATCGGGTTCTACATATTTTCTGGCCGTCTCTATCATCTATCCCATGTCAGTAACCTTGTCGTGCTTGAACTAGTGTCGCAGTAATCTGACCGATAGTCCTGTAATAAAAGCTTTAATTACAGTTTGTTCATTGAATCCCTCACATAATTTTTTCATGTCGATCTATCAACCGAGGCCATGTCCCAGGAAGCCAGTGCCTACGCCACGCTACGCACAAGGTTCTCACCGCCGGAGTACGACAACGACCAGCTAGGCATGGTACATGGCCGAGCGCAATGCCATCCCGAGCGGCCTACCGACGTCGTCCACCACAGCGCCAATGCCGACGCCAAGCTCTACCCCAACCTCCTCTATTGCATCTCAGTCGAGCTCCACGCCTGAGACATCGCCGAGTCCTGCATCCTCCGTTGAGGAGCCTATGGCCACCGTCGAGGAACCTGCTGTCTGATCCCCCGCTTCTATATGTAGTTTGATCGCCGTAGTTTGATCGCCGAACTCTGTTTTGCTAGTGGGAAGAACAAATTCAAAAAAGTCGCTATTTTCTAATCTTTGGAAGCCAGTCCTTAAAAGGGTGACTAGGAGTTGGCGGTCTCCAGAGCAAACGTTAACCAACGAAAAAAGTGCAGGAATTTGGCGTGTATCTCCAACTAGTGGAGATGCTCCGAGTGGGTATGTTTGTGGACCTCGTCCGGACGACCGCTTCTAGAGTGCTACTTTATTTGTGCCATAGAGCGGAAAACAAGGGTAATGAAAACATCATAGCCAAATCGCAGAGCACCTCCACTCGTTTTGCGTTCCTGAGCCAAAATCCGGCGCTATTTAGCGCCAGACGAAGCTAGTTTTGGGCCTGGGAACGACCAGTTTTCCACTCGCGTTCTCAGGCCGAGTTCCCAGGCGACGCAAAAACGGTGACATATTCGATTTTTTTCGTTCCCGTCAAAATCTCGGCCAAAGGTGTTCGATAGAAGTACACCCAAAAATATTCTGCGTTCAAATTATTACAAAACAAGATAAAATGGTTCGGCGATCAGTCATCGATGGGGATGGCCTCCTTCGGCGTGTCCAATGCGACGGAGATGGGTTCATTGGCGGTGTGACAGGCCGACAGATTAGAGGAGGTGGAAGCAGAGCTCGGCGAAGGCATGGCGGCGGAGACGATCAGCTCAAATCTTCGTGTGCTGGCGGCGATGTCCTCCTGGAGGATGGCGTTGCGACGCGCCATGTACCAGGCCTTGACCGTGCGTGCTCATCATCGAGGTGTCTTCTCCGCCCATGAGGAACTAGAGATCTGTGTTCCTCTTCTTGGCGGCAAAGTTCACCTTGAGGAGGTCGAGCTTTCGGTCTTGGTTCTGGAGAAGTTGCGTCCACTTCTCGTCAGCCTTCTCCTCCCTCTTCTCGACATGGGACTTGGAGTCGGAGATACACTTCTCAATGACGCGTGGAGACTCTCGGCGGGAGGTCTTGTTGCTTTGAGCATCTTCTCCTTCTTCTGGACGACCTCCAGCCTTCCTTCGCCAGCAGCAGGGGGAGGAGTCCCCAGGTTGTACACGACATACTTGGTCTTGGTGAGGCTCACCCAAGTGTCCACCCATTTCTGGCATTTCTGTATCACGGCAAACACATGGTGGAATTTGAACTCCGTCTTGGTGTCGTCCTGGTACATGCCGAGTGCATGGACAAGCTACAAATAAAAGGCGAAGTGTGTCAGGATAGGCATGAACTTGGCATACCTTCGGCTAGTATTTGGCGAAGTACCTTTCTATCCATGCTTTCACCGTTGACGGGTGTGCGGTCGACCTCCTCGAGAATGTTGTGCCACTTGCTGCACGCCTGCTGGATGCCTAATGGTTGATCATGGCTTTCTTGCCACGCTCCTGTTAGAATTATGCCCTATAGGCAATAGTAAAGATGTTATTATTATAATTCTTGTTCATGATAAAGTTTATATTCCATGCTAGAATTGTATTAAGCGGAAACTTTAATACTTGTGTGGTTTGTAAACAACACCGTGTCCCTAGTATGCCTCTATGGACTAGCTCATTGATTAATGATGGTTAAGGTTTCCTAACCATAGACATGAGTTGTCGATTAATAATGAGATCATATCATTGGGAGAATGATATGATGGACATACCCAAACTAAGCGAAGCAATTAGATCGTGTCATCGTGTTCATCTTTGCGAAGCTTTTCTTATGTCAAATATTGTATTCCTTAGACCATGAGATAATACAACTCCCTGGTATCGTAAGAAAGCTTTGAGGTCATCAAACGTCATCCTATCAGAGGGTGATCATAAAGGTGTCTCTCAGGTGATCGAAAAGTACCTGTTGGGTTATATGTATCGAGATGGGATTTGTCCCTCCCAAGTCGGAGAGATATACTTCGGGTCCACTCGGTAATCGATATCAACACCGCTTGCAAGCATGTGGTTAAGGAGTTAATCACAAAGTGATATCGGATTACGGAACGAGTAAAGTACTTGCTGTGAACGAGATTGAACTAGGTATGATGGTACCGACGATCAAATCTCGGGCAAGTAAAATATCGCGAGAGGGAATATATATATGGGATTGATTGAATCCTGGCATCGTGGTTCATCTGATATGATCATCGATGAATGTGTGGGAGTCAATATGGGTTTCCAGACCCCGCTGTTGATTATTGATAGAAGATCATGTCTGCATATTCTCGAACCCGAAGGGTCACACACTTAACGTGTCTCGACGCTAGGATAGATTGGATAATTGGTTTATGAGTTTTTGTTCGGAGTCTCGGATGGGATCCAGGACATTACGAGAGGTTCCGGAATGGTCCGGAGAATAAGATTCATATAAGGCAATGCAGTTTTTGGACTTCGGAATTGTTTCGGGTTAATCGGTATTGTACCGGAAGCTTCTAGAACCTTCCGGAGGGGGACCAACGTGGCCCACCTGTCGGGAGGGGGTATGGGCCTATGAGGGAGTGCCCTGGCCGCATTGGGCCAGGGGAACAAGGCCCCATAGGGCCCAGCCGGCCAAACCTAGGGGAAACCCTAGGGGAGCTTCTAGAAGGAGGGGGAACTTGCCCCCCACTCTTCCCTCCTTGGCCGCCGGCCTAGGCTTGGGGGAGGGGCTAGGGTTGGAGCCCACCCCTCTATATAAATAGGGCTGGGGGCGCACCACCCCCCCCCCACACACACACCTTCCCCTCAAGCCCTAGCCGCCCTGCTGCCCTCCTCTCTCTCCCTCCCGACTGCACGTAGGCGAAGCCCTGCTGCAGAAACTCTCCACCACTTGCACCGCGCCGTCGCGTTGTAGATCCAATCCGTCTCTCCACCATACTTGCTGGACCGAGGAAGGAGGAGACGTCGAGGTGCCACACGTGTGCATCTCTTGGAGGCATCGCCACTTGCGGTGTTAGATCGGAGCGGATCGCGAGGAGGAGAAGCGAGTACGACTACATCACCCACGTTTCGACGAACGTTCCGCTGTGTGAATCTTCAAGGGTATGAAGATCTCATCTAATCTCTCTCGTTGTTTGCATCTCCTAGATTAGATCTTGGCTTTCCTGTTCGCATCCGTAGAAATTTTTTGATTTACTATGCTGCGAAACCCTTCAGTGGTATCAGAGCTAGATCTATGCGTAGATGTGTTTCACGAGTAGAACGCAATATGGTTGTTGCGGGCGTTGTTGTTTTCTGTTGCAAGCCTCTTGTTTGTGTTCTTCTTATGACGCAGGATAGTGAGATTGAAGCGGTCCAGGCCAACCTTACGCGACGCCGTTCGCGAGACCGGCTCCGCACTTGACGTGTGGCTTGTTCCACACATGCGGCTGGTGGATGTCAGTTTCTCTCACTATAGTTGTCATGGGATTTACACCGGATTTTGGCAACCATAATATCACCGTTGTGGCTTTCCGTAGGTAAGAATCGTTCTTAGCTTGCTACTCCCATAAGCCACGTAAAACATGCAACAACAAAGTAGAGGCGTCTAACTTGTTTTTGCAGGGAGTGTTTTCTGTGATATGGTATGGCCCAAGATGTGATGTGTATATTGTATGCGATGATCATGTTTTGTAATGTTTCACGACTTGCATGTTGATGAGTACACAACCGGCAGGAGCCATATGGTTGTCTTTATAATTGTGTATGACCTGTGTGTCAACTTCTTATACGCCATGTAATAGTTTCACTTTATCGCTAAGTAGTTAGCAATAGTTGTAGTTGCTATTCGTGGTGGAGGCAATCATGGTGGAGTGATGGAGATCATGCCAGCATGCACAAGATGGAGATCATTGCGCGAAGATTGGCTATACCATGTCACATAAAGTTATATGCATGTGATGTTTATCCTTTTATGTATCTTATTATGCTTAGATCGCGACAGTAGCATTATAAGATGATTCCTCACTTAAAGATCAAGATAAAACTGTGTTCTCCCCATGTATGCACCGTTGCGAAAGTTCATCGTGTCCAAGCATCATGTGATGATCGGGTGCTATAGACTACGTTCACATACAACGGGTGCAAGCCAGTTTTGCACACGCGGAAATACTTGGGTTTGACTTGACGAGCCTATCATGTACAGACATGGCCTCTCGGAACACATGAACCGAAAGGTTAAGCATGAGTCATATGAATGATATGATCAACACTTCGTTGTCCACCATTGAAGCCACATCTCTTCTCGTGAAGATCGGATTAGGTGTGGTGAATTTGGATCGTGTTCACTAAACAACTTG
This sequence comes from Avena sativa, assembly GCA_916181665.1. Taxonomy (NCBI): domain Eukaryota; kingdom Viridiplantae; phylum Streptophyta; class Magnoliopsida; order Poales; family Poaceae; genus Avena; species Avena sativa. Next base: position 59,512,367 of record OV702295.1, read on the forward strand.
AGGGATGTTGAATTTAGTGGGAGTTCATCTAGTAATTTGATTAAAAGTTGAACTAGTTATCATGAACATAGTCTAATTTGTACTTGCAAATATTGTAGATCAAATGGCTAAGTCCAACTTCAACTTCAACGTTTTTGCTGAGAAGGAAAAGCTTAGAAACAATGGGTCTAACTTCACCAACTGGTTCCGCAATCTGAGAATCATTCTCTCTGGCGGTCAAAAGGACTATGTCCTTGAAAATGCGCTAGGTGACGCCCCTGCTATAGATGCGCCGGCTGATGAGAAAGCTGTCTATCAGTCGCGCAAAGATGATTATGGTGTGATTAAGAGCACCATGTTGTTTGCTATGGAATCGGACCTTCAAAATCGTTTTGAAGACTATCCCGGGCCCTTTGAGATTCTTGAGGAGCTGAAAACTATGTTTCAGACTCAGGCCCGTTCTGAGAGATATGAGATCTCTGAGAAATTCTTTAACTACAAGATGGAGGAAGGGAGTTCCGTTAGTGAGCACGCCATAAAGATGTCGGGCTACACTCAAAGCCTTGAGCAACTGGACTGCAAGATTCCAGAGGAGCTCAAGATTGACAGGGTTCTGCAATCACTCCCTCCCAGCTACAAAAGTTTTGTAGTGACTCATAATCAGATTGGTTCCACTGATACGATCACCGAGCTCTTCGCAAAGCTGAAGGCTGTGGAGGTGGACATCAAAAAGGATAATCATGTGTTGATGGTTAACAAGCCCCCCACCTTCAAGAAAGGTAAGGGTGCAAAGAAGCCTTTCAAGAAAGGCGGCGGCAAGCGCGTTGCCCCTATTGAGAAGAAGCTCAAGTATGGACCCAAGTCGGATACTGAGTGCTTCTATTGCAAGGACAAGGGTCACTAGAAGCGCAACTGTCCGAAGTACTTAGCGGACAAGAAGGCTGGCACCATCAAAGGTATATTTGATATACATGTTATTGATGTTTTCCTTACTAGCCCTCGTTGTAGTGCCTGGGTATTTGATACTGGTTCAGTTGCTAATATTTGTAACTCGAAACAGGAGCTACGGAATAGACGGCGGCTTGCGAGGGATGAGGTGACGATGCGCGTTGGCAACGGATCAAGAGTTGATGTGATGGCCGTCGGCACGCTCTCCTTAGTTTTACCTTCGGGATTTGTTTTAAACCTTAATAAGTGTTATTATGTGCTTGCGTTGAGCATGAACATTATTTCTGGATCGTGTTTATTGCAAGACGGTTATTCATTTAAATCGGAGAATAATGGTTGTTCTATTTATATGAGTAACATCTTTTATGGTCATGCACCTGTTGTGAATGGTTTATTTCTTCTGAATCTCGAAAGGGATGTGTAACACCACGGTTCTGAAAAGACCGTGGCTTCTATGTGACATGCCAATCCCTGGATCGATTCATTGGCCCACAATAGAATAAGATGAATAACATAGCAAAATATCCGTGTATCATAAATAACGAAGATCCAGAGTACCACTATTACTATAAAAGCTTAGCTCAAGGCTAGCTCAAATTATTCATGTAGCAACATAAATAAAGCAAATCCTCCATTCTTCAAATTGCCCACAAGTGAACAAGTGCCGAGTGGAGTACCGTGGCCTATATCGATTACTCGGAATCGGAATATCCTGCAACATGAAACGTAGCAGCCCCGAAGGGTCAATACATGGAATGTATGGCAAGTGGAGCTAGTAAAGGAGACGATAGTGCTAACATCTACATGCATTTGCAAATACCTTTGTCCTACTTTCATAAACAGTTTTTAATTTTCTTTGAAAAGATCCCAATTAAGTTAACCCAACAACATTAAAGCAATTATGAAATTAGAATGAACGAGAAACATGTCATGGAATCAATATCAAGCAACTCAGACGTCCATAACCGGGAACACGGCTAATCGATTAGATTATACACCCTGCAGGGGTTAGTACACTTTACCCATGTGACTTGGCCAGCCCAGCTCGTACCATCACTCTCATTTTGGGTGATGATAGGGAGAAGTCCAAGAAGAGACCGTTCGGGAAGTAGCTCCCCAATCCCGACGCGCACCGGTCCAACCTACCAAAATTCTACATCTCTGGATACGCGGGTTCGAGTTACCACAACCTACTAAGTCCAACCAACCGCCCATTTCATTATTGGCACATGGTTGCACACGTAAGCTACAAAATAAAGAAGCCAATCATTTTCTCTTGATACCTGGGTGCCTTTCCGCAATGATACCACCAAAAATTATCAATCCCATCACACCTAGGAGATTCATTGATTAAGTTGTTTTAGTTTTCGCAAACCAACATATTTAGAAACAACTTTCAGTGATGTAACCCAGCCCTCGTTCATCATAGCATGGCTAAGCACATCTACCAACGGTGGTTCATCTACAAGGAAAGCCCTACCACATAATAGGACATAGCATTACGATAGTATCATCCTACACATGCATATACAAAATACACGACAATGCATTGAAAATAGTAGGACAACATCATGAACAAGGTAGCATCTACTTGCCTTGGTTGTAGTGGTCGGAAGAACAATCCACACACGAGCAAGCGTTGCACTCATCACAATCTACGCGATACAATTGCAATCATAAACACACCATCCACAAGCATATGCAAACAAAGATGATGCAAGATGCATGCATGACAAGTGGATTGACGCTACAACAGCACCACATAATCTTATTCAGTAAAGCTACTGAATGCATGCATGGAAAATATTTTTAGCGCAAGAAAAACTAGTGTGCAATTTATAATGCTCAATACTAGAGCTAGAACCCAAATAATTCACTACTGCTAACATATTGTTTGTAAAATCTTGGAAAACTTCTACTGTGTAGGCATTGCTAATTAGGAACAATACCAATTGGAATTTCTCAAAAAGAATTTATATAACTCCCTGAGTAATTAAAATACTGCATAAAGCCATTAAATAGTTTCTGTAAAATTTATTACTGTACGCCTAACCTTTTAATTCACTTTGAGATTCCCCTTGTTCTACTGATTCCAGGGACATATTATTTGTAATTTTTGGAGTTACAGATCTTTTTCTACGAATTAATTACTCCAGAAAGGACATTAACTCATTTAATTATTCTGTACAAAATCTTGCTGTAAAAGTGTAAAACAATGGTACAGCAAGATTCTACTCGACTTACTGAATCTACACATATTTTATTTGCAATTTTTGGCCTAGCAAATTAATTTCTATGATTTTTACAAGATTCAACTAATTTCTGCAAATTCTAAATAAATTTTAATTCGAAAGGGAATATTCCAGGAATATTCCTGGCTGACTCAGCGCTGACTCAGCGCGCGTTGACTGGTCAACCAGTCAACCACGCGGTCTTCACGCGATCTGGGCCGCACATCTCAGATCCAACGGCCGAGAAGAGGTGGCGGCGCGAGCTCACCTGAGCGGCGGCAGCGACGGTGGCATGGTCAGGCGGCGGCGGCACGGGGTCTCCGGCGGCGGCGGGTGGCACGACGGTGTCGGTGGCGGCGAGGCGGACCCCTTCGCAGTGGTGGCGCGGGTCGGCGAGGCGTGGGGCGACGGTGATCGGCGACCGGAGGCGTGCGGCGGCGTCGGCTCCGGCGAGCAATTCGCGGCGGCGTCGGCTCCTGCGGATGGGGAGAAAGGCACGACGAGTGTCAGCGGGTGGCGGTGAAGCTCGCGAGCGAGCGAGCGAGGCGAGGGGCGGCGACGTCGGCGACTTACCGATGGCGGCGGCGGCGAAAACGGCGGCGGCGGGTGGGCTCGCGCGGGTGGAGTTCGAGAGGGGGGGTAGGCCGAGCATAGGAGGGTCTTTAGGGGGGCTCGGGCGGAGTCCCTCGCAGAACGGTCGCGCGAAAACAGCGGTGAGCGCAGTCCGTGTCGAACACGGCGGCTGCGGCGCCGACAGGTGGGCCCCACCTGTCGGTGGCTGGCGGGTGGCTGGCACGGGCGCGGGCGGCGGATAGTTTCTGCCACGCGGGCGGCGGCGGCGGCGCATGTGCGTGCGCTGGCTGGCGCGGGCGGCGGATAGTTTCGGCCGCGCGGGCGGAGGCGGCTACGGCGCGCGCGTGCGCTGGCTGGCGCGGCTGGGCCGGCTCGGCCCAGCGGGCTGTGCTGCTTTTTTTTGTTCTTTTCTTTTCTATTTCTGTTTTAGTTTTTTCTTCGTATCTTTTTCATACGAACTCCGAATCGAGTGATTCTTGTTCCTAAATTTTTGTAAAAACTAGAGGGTCATCATAGGATCATTTGTATCAATACCACTAGCTTCCAAAAAGGGTGGAAAAACAAACCTAGCATGATCCCTTGTAGGAGCATTTTAGCAATTCAAACTAGGGCTTTGAAAGTTGTGTTTTACTAGAATCATTTCAAATCGAAATTTTGCATGGAAGATTATGATGCAATGACATGAATGATATGCATAACCAAATCTAAAATTTGGGATGTGACAGGATGAAACACACATCCATAACATTGAGGCTAAGAGATGCAAAGTAGATAGTGATAATACTACTTATTTGTGGCACTATCGTCTAGGTCATATTGGTGTAAAGCGCATGAAGAAACTCTATTCTGATGGACTTTTGGAGTCTCTTGATTTTGAATCATTTGACACATGCTAACCATGCCTCATGGGCAAGATGATCAAAACCCCGTTCTCCGGAATGATGGAGCGGGCAACGGACTTGCTGGAAATCATACATACCGATGTATGCGGACCGATGAATGTTTCAACGCGCGGTGGATATCGCTATTTTCTCACTTTTACCGATGACTTAAGTAGATATCGGTATATCTATTTGATGAAACATAAATATGAAACATTTAAAAAGTTCAAGGAATTTTAGAATAAAGTGGAGAACCATCGTAACAGAAAGATTAAGTTTCTACGATCCGATCGTGGAGGTGAATATTTGAGTTATGATTTTCTCACGCATCTTAAAGCTAGCGGAATCGTTTCGCAACTCACGCCACCTGGAACACCACAACGCAATGGTGTGTCTGAACGCCGGAATCGAACCCTATTAGATATGGTCCGATCGATGATGTCTCTTACTTATTTGCCGTTATCATTTTGGGGTTATGCATTAGAAACTGTTGCATTCACTTTAAATAGGGCACCATCTAAATCCGTTGAGACGACACCTTATGAACTGTGGTGCGCTAAACCTAAGTTGTCGTTTCTTAAAGTTTGGAGATGCGAAGCTTACGTCAAGAAGTTGATGCCGGACAAGCTCGAACCCAAAGCGGAGAAATGCGTCTTCATAGGATACCCTAAGGAAACTATTGGGTATACATTCTATCACAGATCCGAAGGAAAAGTGTTTGTCGCAAAGAACGGTTCCTTTTTTGAGAAGGAGTTTCTCTCGAAAGAAGTGAGTGGGAGGAAAGTAGAGCTAGACGAGGTTGTTGAACCTTCTCTTGAATTGGAGAGTAGTGCAGCACCTGAAATTGTTCCAGTGCCGCCTGCACCAAAAATAGAGGAAGCTAATGACAAGGATCATGAAGCTTCGGACGATGCTGCTACTGAATGTCGCAGGCCGACAAGGTCGTGTGCCCCTCCTAAGTGGTATGGCAACCCTGTCTTGACTGTCTGGTTGGTAGAAGACAGTGAACCTACGAACTATGAGGAAGCGATGATGATCCCAGACTCTGAGAAATGGCTAGAGGCCATGAAATCCGAATTGGGATCCATGAGCGAAAACCAAGTATGGACTTTGGTGGACCCTCCTAGCGACCGAAAGGCCGTTGAGTGCAAATGGATCTTCAAGAAGAAAACGGACGCGGATGGTAATGTTACCGTCTATAAAGCACGACTTGTCGCAAAAGGTTTTCGACAAGTTCAAGGTGTTGACTACGATGAGACTTTCTCTCCCGTAGCGATTTTTAAGTCCATTCGGATTTTGTTAGCAATTGCTGCGTTTCATGATTATGAAATATGGCAGATGGATGTCAAGACTGCGTTCCTCAATGGCAACATTGATGAAGAGTTGTATATAATGCAACCCGAAGGTTTTGTCGATCCTAAGGATGCTGATAAAGTGTGCAAACTTCAGCGTTCCATTTATGGACTGAAGCAAGCATCTCGGAGTTGGAACCTTCGTTTTGATCAAGTGATCAAGAGCTTTGGATTTGTTCCAAATTGCTACGAAGCTTGTATCTACAAGAAAGTGAGTGGGAGCTCGGTGACATTTCTGGTACTATATGTGGATGACATATTGATTATTGGAAATGACATTAACATGCTTAACGATGTGAAGAGTTATTTGAACAAGTGTTTTTCAATGAAAGACCTAGGTGAAGCTGCTTATATATTGGGCATCAAAATCTATAGAGATAGACAAAGACGCCTGATAGCTTTAAGCCAAAGTACATACCTAGACAAAGTTCTGAAAAGGTTCAGAATGGATAAGGCAAAGAAAGGTTTAGTGCCTATGTTGTCAGGTAAGATATTAAGCAAGGCTCAGTGTCCAGCTACGGTAAATGATAGAGAAGCTATGAGCAAAGTGCCTTATGCCTCGGCCATAGGTTCTATCATGTATGCCATGCTGTGTACTAGACCGGATGTGTCCAATGCTCTTAGTTTGACGAGCAGATATCAAAGTGATCCAGGAGTGGAACACTGGACAGCCGTGAAGAACATCCTAAAGTACCTAAATAGGACTAAAGAAATGTTCTTAGTCTATGGAGGTGATGAACAGCTCGTCGTAAAGGGTTACGTCGATGCTAGTTTCGACACCGACAAGGATGATTCTAAGTCTCAGACAGGATACGTTTATATTTTGAATGGAGGAGCTGTGAGCTGGAGAAGCTGCAAGCAAAGCGTGATCGCGGGATCTACAATAGAAGCGGAATACATGGCTGCTGCAGAAGCGTCAAGTGAAGGAGTTTGGATCAGGAACTTCATCACTCAGCTTGGTGTGGTTCCAAGTGCATTGGACCCACTGGAGATATTGTGTGACAACACTGGCGCCATAGCACTCGCTAAGGAACCAAGATATCATCCAAAGACCAAGCATATCAACCGCAAGTTTCATATAATCCGAGATTATATAGAAGATGGAGATCTGAAGATTAGCAAAGTACATATAGATCTGAATGTCGCAGATCCATTGACTAAACCCCTTCCACGTGTAAACATGATCAACACCTTAGTGCCATGGGTGTGAGATTGTTGCCAAATGTAAACTAGATTATTGACTCTAGTGCAATTGGGAGACTGTTGGAATTATGCCCTAGAGGCAATAATAAAGATGTTATTATTATAATTCTTGTTCATGATAAAGTTTATATTCCATGCTAGAATTGTATTAAGCGGAAACTTTAATACTTGTGTGGTTTGTAAACAACACCGTGTCCCTAGTATGCCTCTATGGACTAGCTCATTGATTAATGATGGTTAAGGTTTCCTAACCATAGACATGAGTTGTCGATTAATAATGAGATCATATCATTGGGAGAATGATATGATGGACAGACCCAAACTAAGCGAAGCAATTAGATCGTGTCATCGTGTTCATATTTGCGAAGCTTTTCTTATGTCAAATATTGTATTCCTTAGACCATGAGATAATACAACTCCCTGGTATCGGAAGAAAGCTTTGAGGTCATCAGACGTCATCCTATCAGAGGGTGATCATAAAGGTGTCTGTCAGGTGATCGGAAAGTACCTGTTGGGTTGTATGTATTGAGATGGGATTTGTCCCTCCCAAGTCGGAGAGATATACTTCGGGCCCACTCGATAATCGATATCAACACCGCTTGCAAGCATGTGGTTAAGGAGTTAATCACAAAGTGATATCGGATTACGGAACGATTAAAGTACTTGTTGTGAACGAGATTGAACTAGGTATGACGGTACCGACGATCAAATCTCGGGCAAGTAAAATATCGCGAGACGAAGGGAATATATATGGGATTGATTGAATCCTGGCATCGTGGTTCATCCGATATGATCATCGATGAATGTGTGGGAGTCAATATGGGTTTCCAGACCCCGCTGTTGATTATTGATAGAAGATCATGTCTGCATATTCTTGAACCCAAAGGGTCACACACTTAACATGTCTCGACGCTAGGATAGATTGGATAATTGGTTTATGAGTTTTTGTTCGGAGTCTCGGATGGGATCCGGGACATCACGAGAGGTTCCGGAATGGTCCGGAGAATACGATTCATATAAGGCAATGCAGTTTTTGGAGTTCGGAATTGTTTCGGGTTAATCGATATTGTACCGGAAGCTTCTAGAACCTTCCGGAGGGGGACCAACGTGGCCCCACCTGTCGGGAGGGGGCATGGGCCTATGAGGGAGTGCCCTGGCCGCATTGGGCCAGGGGTACAAGGCCCCATAGGGCCCAGCCGGCCAAACCTAGGGGAAACCCTAGGGGAGCTTCTAGAAGGAGGAGGGAAACTTGCCCCCCCACTCTTCCCTCCTTGGCCCCTGGCCTAGGCTTGGGAGAGGGGCTAGGGTTGGCGCCTACCCCTCTATATAAAGAGGGCTGGGGGCGCACCCCCGCCCCCCACACCTTCCCCTCAAGCCCTAGCCGCCCTGCTGACCTCCTCTCTCTCCCTCCCGACTGCACGTAGGCGAAGCCCTGCTACAGAAACTCTCCACCACTTGCACCGCGCTGTCGCATTGTAGATCCAATCCGTCTCTCCACCATACTTGCTGGACCGAGGAAGGAAGAGACGTCGAGGTGCCGCACGTGTGCATCTCTCGGAGGCATCGCCACTTGCGGTGTTAGATCTGAGCGGATCGCGAGGAGGAGAAGCGAGTACGACTACATCACCCATGTTCCGACGAACGTTCCGCTGTGCGAATCTTCAAGGGTATGAAGATCTCATCTAATCTCTCTCGTTGTTTGCATCTCCTAGATTAGATCTTGGCATTCTCGTTCGCATCCGTAGAATTTTTTTGATTTACTATGCTGCGAAACCCTTCAGCTCCATGTGAATCTTGGTGTACTTGGGGTCATAAAGGTTGCGCTCGTCGGACGCTAGCTTCACGCGCTTTCAGTAATTGTTCGAGTTTTGGTTGGCGCCGGTGATGGGATCCATGCTCACCGCTTTCCAGGCTCGACGAGGAAAAGGTCCTCAAGCGTCATCCACTTGACCCAGGCGAACGTTGCGGGCGAGGAGCTACCGACAAACGAGAGAGGACCACGACGCATGGACGACGAAGTGCCGGCGTACGACGGAGAGCTGGCGTAGGGGACGCTGATGTCGACGTTGAAGGCCGGAGGAGGGCAAGGTGCGAGGAAGGGGAAGAGCACATTCAGGTTGAACCCGCCGTCGAACTCGGGGGAGGAGGAGTATTTCTGTCGTAGGTTCGCCTAGGTCTCCTAGAACATGGTTGGCGAGATCAGCGAGAAACCGGCCTGTGATCTGACGCTTGGCTGGCTCCCCTAGTGCGCGTCGTACTAGGGGGTGGGGATCGGCGTCGGACGCGACATTGCCGCACGCGCCGATGCCGCCTGAGTTTCCCTCATCGTCTGGACCTGGGCGAGCGCATTCGCCTCCTTGGACCTCGCCGTCATGTCCCCGCGGCTGTCCATTTCGACCTTCCTCTTCCGGACTAGGGCCAGCCACTCGGCATCATTCAAGCCATCCAGCCTCGACGCTCTCGGTTTCCTCGCCTTTTCTCCTTTGGTTCGCCGACGGTGGATCGGGGTTTGACGAAACCCTTGGGCGCCATGGTGGTCGGGAGCTCGACGAACTAGCGGGAGATGTGGGGAAATGGAGAGAAAGGCGGGAGGAAAGAAGAACATGGCGGGAGCTCGACCTCCAATCGCCGACAGGGTTGGCCCACCCGCTTTCGTTTTGTCCGACATTCTCAAAGGTGTTTTCAATGCCTCAAGATCGAACTGGAAACACCGGATAAAAGTTAAGTAAAATCTGAATAAATCAGCGTTGTGGAAGGGGGAAAAAATCACTCGTGGAAGCCGAGTGGAGATGCTCTCGGTCGGCGACTCCGAGTGGCAAATTAATCCCCCCTTTCCCTCCAGGCCTCCACCTACCAGATCTAGGTCCCTCATCCATCAGGCGCCGAGAGCAAGAAGTAGCGCCATGGCAGCGGCGGAAAGGGATTGGACGCTCCTCCCCGACGACATCACACGGGACATTTTCGCCCGTCTCCGACCGAGCGACCCACTGTACCTCTTCCGGGTGAGTTACCTCTGCAAGGTCTGGCGACGCGCCCTCACTGATCCCCACTTCCTCCACCTCCTCCACGAGCGCCACGTGGCACCGCTGCCGCTGGGCTTCCTCCACGACGAACGGGACGCCCCTACGTTCGTCCCTACCATCAACTGGCCCTTCTCCCCCGCCGATGTCCCGGAACGCCGACACTGGAAGGTACTCGATTACAGGCACGGACGTGCCCTGTTTCTCTCCATGGCCGTGGCTGAGCACGGAGGGTTTGACCTCCTTGTGTGGGATCCCATCTCCGGTGACCGGCGCCGCGTGCCGGTGCCCCCGGAGGCGAGCAGGGGCGAGTACCCAGGCGCGGCCCTGGTCTGCGCGGCGCCCGGGTGCAACCACCGGCCCACATGTAACGGGGGCCACTTCCAAGTCGCCTTCGTCGCCAACCCCCCGTTGTTATTCGATGTCGACGACCCAGATGTGGAAGAAATGGTGACGAGAGGCTTTATCTACTCGTCGGAGATGGACTCATGGATCGAGGTCAACTCGATCCCTGACTTGTCTGAGGCGTTCGGTAGGCGAACCAGTGTGCTCGTCGGTCACTCGGTATACCTCATGTCCGATGATCTGATTATACTCAAGTTCGATTTGGCGGGTAGTACACTTTCTGTGATCCCCTCACCAGACATCGGTGAGTCGCCGGATGAGGATAGAATTATACTCATGGTGACAGAGGATGGTGGACTCGGAGTGGCTGAAGCACTCGATGGTTTTCTATATTTGTGGTCAAGGGAGACCACCGCTGGCAACGTTGGAACATGGGAAAGGACCAGGTCACTGGCCCCTTGTGATCTATGTCTCTCAGCTAGTGGTTTTGATCTTATTGGTTTTGCTGAAGGAGCAAATACAATCTTCATGAAACTGTCAGATGGTGGCATCTTTACCTTTGAACTCTCATCAGAGCAGGGAAGGACAGTTCTCAAGGATGCCGAGGACTTTTACTGTGTGTTTCCTGTCGTCAGCTTCTATGCCACACATAATGTGCTCCAAGGGCCTCGTGGTGTGCAGCATAACCTGCCAAATGCTAACGTGGATGATGGCGATGAGGGGATTGTGGGTGAGGAGAAAGCTCTTGAGCTAGCTCAGCAGCAGTTTAACACAGGATCCAATTACATTGAGCAGATGGACGTCATCAACACAGTCCATTGTCTCAGACAATCCCTTTGATATCAGGTTAGAGCTCTTTGTTGGACGACAACTTTGCTATTCGTTCAGTGTTCTTTTGGGCTAGCCTGTATCCTTAGTGTTGGAAATGAGTTTATTGAGATTTCAGATGTTGTAGGGTGAGTTGGTTACCAACCACTGTGAAATCGGAGTGCAGTTACTTTAGGTATAGGTGTTAGCAGAATGGCATTGGCTAGTATAAATTGTTGCACAATTTCATAATCTGTTGAATCATTTGTCGATTGTTACAAAAGGTAGACAACAGACCATTGTTACCATCTGTTGGAAACACTTGTCAGCTCTTGTAGGTAGTTACCACCATTTTTTTCATCAAATTGGCTGATAGAACAATTAAAGCTTTGCTATTTAACTTCTGTACCTTCAATTTCATGGCTTTGTTTCATAAACTTAACAATGATACCTTGACAAATTTAAGCTTCTGTTGTCAGCTAGGGTTGGCCATTATGGAAAACTTGCTACAGAGTGCGCTACAGATCAAATGAAGAATCAGTCGAAGAGCAAATACCATAATGAAAACTCAAAGGACAGCGGTACCAATGCTGAGGATGCTCCTTCTTTGGAGAAGGTTAATTCTAATGATGTAGTGATATCCCTCCCCTCAGACTCTCCTATACAAGTAGATGCCTACTGAAGAGTGTACCTGGAACACATCTCTGGTGCCATAGGCTATACTCTGGAAGAAATTATTCTCATCTGTATCTCTATAGTCGATGGCCTCATACAATCCCTTTATCTTCCTTTGTTCATGCCTACTGAAGAGTGTACCTAACAAGCTGCTAATTAGTAATGCACTACTAGTTCCTCTCCGCACGCAAAGTGGTAGTCCTATTTGAAAGTCGGAACTGCTTGTTTCATGATCGTTATGTAATCTAAGGGAGACCATTTAGTCAGCGCTGCTTCCCTAAATGTTATCGATTTGCCATTACATTTTGTTGTATAGTGTATAAATAGTGGTTGTGTGGCAGAAAACAGAAAAAAGCTTTTGATGCTCATATAAAGCTTGTGTACAGATTGATCATATTTTGAACACATCTCTGGTGCCATATGTCAGAACACATCTCTGGTGCCATATGTCAGATATGTGCCTTCTAGATCTATGTGTGTGTGTACAAATATATGAACTATGGATTGTGAGCTGAACTACAAATTCTGAATTTATCTGTCTAACCAATGCACACCCAGAATTGCAGTGCCATATTAATATAAATTGTTATTGCGTAAGCACTGGATTCATTCTTCTTCATTTTTCTATTATCTCTCTAACCATTGTACTTGCAAATGATAGCTTTTAGCTTTTACTACATAAAAGATCCTTTTGTTAGCAATCATGTGATGCAGAAGTTACTGCCTGATGTAAATAGTAGGTGTCTTACATTTCAATAAGAATCTTAACTTTTTTTCCTTTTAGAATTTAGGTGCAAATGCAGCAATGTATTATAATATTATGCTATATTGAGCAATTCAAATAGGCTACCCCTTTGTATGCATGTCATTTTTTTCTGTTGTATTTTCCTTTTCGTGAATGATCCATACTTATGGTTGTGTTCAATATGATGGTACTTCCTGCATAGTAAATAATGATGTAGTTTGTTGATTAGGGAGCAAAGACCAGGGGCTTGGGATGATGGCAGGTGATCAAGATGATTCTGATTTGGAACTGTCATGGGAAATGCTGGATATTGCAAGAAAAATAGTGGAGAGAAGAGCCTTGACAACACTGCCGATATAGTTGATATCCTTTCTGCTCTGGATGAAGTCACCAAAGAAAGAGGTAATATCAGTTTTCTTGGTTTACCTTCTGTCAGTGCATTCACCTGGTGAATGGTCTCTGTACTTAGGTGCCCTACAATTGATCTTCACTGCTGCGGGGAAGAAAGAGTCAAACAGTGAGCATAATGTTAGCAATCCTGATACTGACCCAGAGGCTGCTGAGAGAGGCACCAAGCGTGCTACTTATGAGTTATGAGCCATTTTCTCGTGAGCCCTCTCGAAAGAGGCATGCAGAAGATCAATAGATCGTCAAACATCTGTGCATGTTTTTTATCAATGTCATGAATGTTTCTCAATGCCAACACTAAAATTGGAATTGTCCGTAGTTATTGTGACCATGAACATACAAATACCTGCTTTATATGTACTTCCTGTCTTCAAGGTGGATGACAGAGAGCTGTAGTAGAGGTGTCGTGTAAGGGCATCTCCATCGGGCCGACCCATCCGGTCCGAGCGTGTCTGGCACGGGCATGCGCGGCGGTCCAGCAGGGCGACCCACTCGGAGAAAGGTCCATCTATGCATCTAATCTGCGGTTCGGTTGTATCGGTCCGGACACACGCGAACAGTGCGGACGTCGTTTTCGCTCGTGCTACTGGCCCATCCGTCAGCCACCTTGACCCGTGGCATTGATTTTACACGCACTTAGCGACACCAATTCAGACACAACCGCGACACCGATCTAGAGACGCTGGCGGAAGACTGATCGGCAACGGCCTGCGTCATTAACGGCGACGCTGATTTCAGTCAGGGCATGGCATCTGAAGTCTGAACATGCAGCAGGACAAGGCTCGAATGCAGCAGGACAGAGAGCTGCAGTAGATGTGTCATGTAAGTACTTTATCGGTCTTGCTTAGCGTCATTCGTACGGGTTGGATAGGGCGGTGCTGCCTCCGGATTGTTAGTGGGACGCAGCGATCTTGCGGTATCACGGGCGAACCTCCGGCTCCGGCCCGTGGTTCATGCCACCCCTTTTTCTGGGAGATGGAACATGGAACTCCAACTTTCTTGGCATAAGAGCATTGTTGGGCGAATCCAGACAGAAATCCGGACCAAACTTTGACTGGGCGAAATAAGTTTTTGGTCTGGGTATGTTGAGTTTCCCACTCGCGTACCCGGCCGGACGCCCGTTTCCACTTAAATTTAGCTTAAATTCGGCTCAAGTTTGTCCAGATTTCGGCATAGTTCGGCATACAATGAATACAGAACATTCTACGGCCAAAGTTCGGCAAAATTTTAAACATAGTTCGGCCTGCAGTGAAAATACAACATATTTCGGCCAAGTTCGAATAGTTTGGCCAGTTCATGCTCGACATCTACGTGTTGCTCCTGGGTATTCATAGGTGCTCAACAAGATTATTCTGCAGCTGTTGATGCACCGCCGGATCTCGGATCTCCTGACGCATGGCGATGAATGCAGCCCAGGTTGAAGACACCTGATGATCAAGCTCGGCAAGAGTACCCTGTCTGTAGTATGACTCGTTCTCCTCGAGAAAACTTAGTGGATCCTTCCTCTCATTCTTAATGATCATGTTGTGCAAGACCACACAACAGTTTATCACTTCCCACATCTGACCTTTCGATCAGGTCATAGCAGGGAACCGAACAACTGCAAACCTCTGCTGGAGCACACCGAATGCCCGCTCCATGTCCTTCCTGCAAGCTTCATGTTCCTTGGAAAAGTGAGAATGCTTGGAGAGCATTGGGTTTGAGATAGTCTTTACAAATGTTGGCCATCTTGGATAATGTCATCTGCTAGATAGTATCCCTTGTTGTAGTGGCGTCCACTGATCTCAAATTCCAAAGGGGGGGCATGACCCTCAACAAGCTTGGAAAAGACAGTTGAGGACGTTGATGTCGTTGTTCGATCCTGCCATGCCAAAGGAGTGCCAGATCCAAAGATCATGTGTAGCAACTACCTCAAGTATCACAGTGCAACCTCCTTTGTGGCCTTTTGTACATTCCTTGCCATGCAAATGGACAGTTCTTCCACTCTCAATGCATGCAATCTATGCTTCCAAGCATACCAGGAAATCCTCTACTTTCATTGACTGCGAGGATCCGAGCAGTGTCTTCAGCAGTGGGTGATCTCAAGTATTGTTCCCCGAACACTGCAATCACTGCCTGCAGAACCTGTACAAGCAATCGATGGCGGTGGACTCGGCGATGCGGAGATAGTCATCGACACTGTGAGCTGGCGCTCCATATGCAAGCAACCTCATCGCCACGGTGCACTTTTGAAGTGAGGAAACCCAACCAAGCCGGTGCAGTCCTTCTTGCAAACGAAATAGGGGTCGAACTCCCAGATGGCATGCACGATCTTGAGGAAGAGCTTCCGGCTCATCCTGAAACGGCGGCGAAACATGTCCTCTCCATGGAGTGGCTGGTCGGCGTACAACAAGCAGTATCCCTCTATCCTTTGCCTCGCCTTGCACTTCCGGCGACCCGGCGCCGAACCACCGCGCTTCGGCTTCGCCATCTGCAGGTACAGCTGGACGAGCGAGGTGAGGATCTCCATGTGTTCTTCACCTTCGGCGACCTCGGCGCTCTCCTCCTCCAGCAGTACGGCGAGTATCTCCTTGTCGTCGGAGTCCATGGCGAGTATCTCCTCGTCGTCGGAGTTCATGGCCGAATCGGCCAAATGCCGAACACTTGGCGAGCGTGGTGGTGGGAGCACGCAGCGAAGCAGAGCTACGGCGAAGTTCGGTTAGCGAAGGCGGCGGCGGAACGGGCGGCGAAGTGGACGACAACTATGGTAAGCATATCTAGAGGCGTGGGCATGTCTTCGCGTGGAGGAGCTTCGCCGACGAAGTCATGGCGACAGAGGCGCTGGGAGCTCTTCGCCGCAGTCTGGGCGAGTGGAGTGGGTGAGAATGTGACTGTCTCGCCGACAAAACTGGTCCATGCACCCTAAACCCTAAATTCTAAACCCATTTTCACTATGTCAGGCGTCCCTAGGGCGTACCCGAAAACCTGGGTTCGGCCTGAGAAGGCTGGACCAAAATTCGTCTAAATCCGAACAAAAACAGGTTCCTAGGTACGCGACTGGGTCAATTTTCGGCGTCCGGACCTAAATTCGAATCGATCCGTTCTGTGTAAACGAGTGGAGGTACTTTAACTGGCGTCGGCATCTTTTTCTCAACTTATATTGTTTAGGCAGTTCAATTATCTTGATTCCTGCCTCTCTCTTTCTAATTCCTGCTAGGCCCAGACAAGAAAGCGTATGTTCGATCAGACGGCCTGTCGGAAGTCAACGTGTCCACCGGAGAGGTTACGAAAGTCCTTTTTCTTCTTCGTAAGTACGATCGATCGATTAATCTGCCGCAACAGCAAAAGCGGTGAGCAGTAGTAGCGCACGCCTCGTGCATGCATGTGACGGACGAACGAACGGATCGCGAATGATTAGGCGGCCGTTTGAGCTACTACTACGTACTAGTAGGTAGCACGTGCTTTGCACGTAACGACATATAATATTTTAAATACATTTTCATGTTTTATTTATTGATTTTTACTTAAGTTATAGTACCAAATTAATATATTTGCATCAACCTCGTTTCGTTTTTGCCGAATGATTGATGGACCAATGAATTGTGTATCTTAGATCTTGAAGATGGAACATCTTCTTGTTCTTGTAACAGAGTGCCTGCTGTTTGTTTCCATGGAACATAAATATATACTCATTGATAACAGAGTTGACCTATGTGATGATTTTGATTTGCAATGTTGACAAGTAGGAACAATGTTAGTTGATTATGTCTAGTAAAAAAATGAAACCAAATCGAGAGATATGCTATATTTTTCTTTTGATGAAAATAAAAAATATATCACTATGGAAGTTAAAAGGGTAGCTGCACTCATATATTATGGCAAAAAGATTGATGTGATTAGTATTTAGGCAGTAAATTTAAAAAATACTGAACAATCACTTTTTGTCAACAGGTAAAAGTACGATCACCACTCCGGTTAAATATCAAGAGGTCACAAAGATGAACAATAATTAATTAATTATACATCCTTTTATAAAATAAATAGATAATATCAACAAATCAGCCAAGAGAAGAATCAAACCGCTTGCCATGACACAATTATCCCAATAATGTGTATTTTTTAAGTTCACCTCAAGGATATGTAATTGACACTGTACTGGACAAAAAGCCAAACAGTCAAAATGATGACCAACTAATTTTATAGTGAGGATTAACAATAAAATTCATATACGTAGCACTATAACATAAATGAATTGAGCAAACTTGTAACCATCATAAGAAAAAGTAACAAAGAGCAGGAGACTCACGTGTGACCCTCCTGTGGTGTTGGCTTTTCACACCAGTAATTTGTCTTGTACAGGGTGTTCTTGACTGTGTACGGATCGTATACGTATATATATGGGACCGCGTATATACACGTGAGAGCCAAGAGGCGCCAATCTAGATATGCAAGACAGATGATGCAGCCTAAAGGATGACACTTCAGTTCAGGCAAGACCTATGACCTAGCAAGCAAGACCGTTGAAGAACTTCTCATTTTTAAAAAGTGAAATACTATAGCACAGCGGGATGTGGAGCTATCGTGAAGGGCCTAGTAGGTTCCAAAACAAGTGGCAGGGGAAGAGCGAAACATGTACGCGGAAGAGCGCGTGGGAAAGAAGTAGTGACGAATTCAGCTGATTATAGCCGTCTGATATGACACAACATCCTTAAATCAATGGTCAAAAACGGTTCTTTGTTGTTTCGCGGGAACACGGACTGGATTGAAAGTTTAAATTCAAAACACGCGCATTGTAGTAGTAGAGATACTAGTACTATATATAGCTAAGCGTGGTGATGATGATGATCATTGCCTTGCCTGGAAGGACTTTGCTGGCTGGCTGCCGTTGTCGGGCGCTGGCCTTAGCCTGGCTGTATGTATGAGCGTCGTGATTCGTGCCCGGTGATCAGGGACCGTTTGTTGCGCACGCCTACCTAATGATGAGCTGCCGATTCTTGGTCGATCCATGGGTGTTCTATATACATGTTGATCGGTCTATAGTCAAAAGGTTTTTCTTTTCTCGTGTTTGTGGTGTAGGAATGTGTTTGGTCCAGCACGGCGCTGGTCTGCCCCATTCCCAACAACATGGCATGGATGTGCTCAAATTTCGACCATTTGCTCTCTGGTGGTTGCTAATCCCTTTTCCGCCCAATAAACCCTGCGGTTTGGCTGGGAATTAATACTAGTAGTAGAATGGAGGGAGAGGCTCTACTACTAGAAGGTACATCAACACATGTATACCAAGCACATGCATTGCCACTTGTATTGTTTTTCTCTTCATTATTTCAATACTTATAGTTCTATTGGTGGAGCCTATTTAATTTCTTAAGAGTGCGGGCCATCTTCTTCTGTTTTCCATTCTCATCATAAAAAAACTCTTTGCAAGTTATTCATAGTCATAGTCATATAGGAGTATAACTTCAAATTATAACATAGCCTTCTAAAACATGAAACAATTCTCAAGATGGTATTGAGACCATCAATTTCTGTACGAACATGTTAGCTCGCATAAAATAAATTTATAAAATTTAATTTATATATAGTCAATTTGAAGTTCAGGATGCTAATAATTCTTTCTTTATAAATAGTTAAATTTGGAAATGTTTAAATGAAAAAATTCTATAGATACTTATATTTTAGATCGGAGTTACTCTAGTGGCTTTTTTTGGAGAAATTTATCGGCTATTTTTTACATCATTGGAGTGTTTGGTTTTAGAATTCGATATAATTTATGTCTCCGCTTACATTAGCTAATCTTAAACACATTGAGTGTTGGTGTTCTTCCCGCACGGTGATGCTGATACGTTAGTATGAGAATAGTTTATGTATGGCATGGATCTCCTGCTACCCGATGTACTCTTCTTTTATATATAAAAGGACGCAGATTTGGTGCCTACGGTGATACGTGCGCACGCGCTCTGTGTCGTTGGATGTAGCCTTGTGATTCGTGTTTCCGTTTGGCTCAATTCACGTCCATTTACCATGAGTGGTATTTTTTTGCAAGAACTCCTTCCATCCATGGGTCATTATCTTAACGCAAACAAAATAACTGCCATGTTTAAAAAAAGGGGCTAGGGTCGCCGTCTTATTTTTCCTATCTCACACAACCAAAAACCATCACTCTTTTTGGTTGACAAAAAATGGCACGACCCCTTTTTTGTTAATTAGCTATGGACACAACTATTCTTCATTGATGTATTTGTGTATATTTTCATGGAAGTGAACGAATCATGCATGAAACTAAACAACTGTTTCTCTTTTTTGCTAGACAAAGAACCGTAAATGTTAATTAAAGACGGACCATGCTATATTTCGTTGATGGATTTTTGTATTTTTGCTTGGTAGTGAACGAATTGTGCAAGAAACTAAACAACTATTGCTCTTTTTTCGTTGACAAAGAATGGTACAACTCTTTTTTCGTTATTTAGGGACAAACAATCCTACTTTTCGTTGATGATAATAGTTACACTAACGTCGTTAACTGAAATTTACGGTTAGAAATACCCTATAGGAAGATCGCTAAATAGAGGTGCACACTTGTCCCCCATGGCACCCTAATCACATGGAATATTTCTTGTCTATGTAAAACATGGACATATACACATGTTACTAATTAGAAAAAAGTCAATTATGAACCCTAAACTATGGTACGGAGACTTAAGCAAAATCATTACTACCCCCTCTGTTGCATAATATAAGATCTTATTACAACCAACATATGAGTTAAATTTGGAAATGTTTAAATGAATAAATTCTACAAATACTTATATTTTAGATCGGAGTTACTCTATTGCCTTTTTGTTTTGGAGAAATCTATTGGCTAATTTTGATATCATTGGAGTGTTTGCTTTTTCTATGTCTCAGCTTACATTAGCTAATCTTAAACGCATTGAGTGTTGGTGTTCTTCCCTCACGGTGATGCTAATATGTTAGGATGAGAATAGTTTATGTATGGCATGGTTCTCCCGCTACCCAATGTACTCTTCCTGTACACTTATATATGGAATATCTCTTGTCTGTGTAAAACATGAACATATACACATGTTACTAATTAGAAAAAAAGTCAATTATGAACCCTAAACTATGGTACAAAGACTTAAGCAAAATCATTACTACCCCCTCTGTTGCATAATATAAGATCTTATTACAACCAACATATGAGTATATTCGTTGTAATAACTTCTTATATTATGGGATGTATGTTGTATAATAGAAATCCACTTACTCTACACCCTCAACATTAAAGACATGTTACAGTAAACCCTAATGCAGGCTTGAGTGTTCCATGCTAATGTGGCACATTAAATAGATGTTTTTGTACTATGGTGTGCATACATATGGAGTTTTCATGCTAAATCTCGAAAATTTTGAAACACTAGTATATACAAATGATTATGAGTTATAAAATATATATTCCAATAAATCTTGTATAGAGTATTGAGTTGGTGTTTACTATGCCAATACTGCTTTCTTTATAATCAGTCAAAGTTGGAAATATTTGAATGATTAAATTCGAAGAATACTTAACATTCTAGGTTGGAGATACTGTGTTAGCTATTTTTGAGTTACATCCGGCCTTTGCTTAACAAACATACACATACCCCAAACAAAATAATAAATGTCCAACATAAACTCTTAAACATGTGGCAAACAAAAAAACAGCCTAAGGCGATAGAGTACCTATACAAAAAATATGCCGTCATCCGTGTTAGGTAAAAACCAGGCTGTATTTTCCACCTAAAGCGTGTTGTCATGAAGAGCTACTTATGCTCCGGACGTTGCAAGTGCGAAGTAAGTGTGCACACGAGTATATAATAACTTGTGCGTAGAATGAGTTTTTTAACAAAAACACAACATCATTCCCGTATAACCACAATGCCCAACATAAGGCTGCCGCATACACATGGATATGTTTTTTAAAATATGATGGGATACCTTGTAGCCAATTACTAAACATGTTTGCAAAAGACCGAAGCAAATACGAATTGGATGCAACCTGAATAATGGTACATAGAGTATGCCTTGTCTAGCAAAAACATGGACTTATAGACATGTTAGAAATTAGGGGGAAGTCAATTCTAAACCTTGAACTCTGGTACAAAGATTTGAATCGAGCTCCTAATTATGATGCACATCTAGTTACTCCGAACCTCAGCTTTAGGACCAAGTTACTTTGAACCCCAACGAGGTTTTGAGTGTTGCTATGTTGATGTGGCTCATGAGTTGGATGTTTTTCCACCGTGGCATGCATACTTATGATGTGTTCGTTCCTCAGTTCAAATTGTAAAGAACACCTAGAAATTTATACATTAGGAAATCAGATTTTTCTAGAGTTTGGAAATATTGATAATTCTACTATCCTCAAATAATGAGTTCTTATTTTTTCATTGCTTTTGTTTGGGAATGTTTTGGATATTTTGTAAAGATTTGCATCATAAGTGGAGGCTATGGGCCCGCGCCTGGGCAGGGTGTGGCCCCCCGGGCACCCCCTACCTCGCCTCCTCGCCTATAAGAAGCCCCCGATGGAGAAACCCTAGGCACCCGATAAAAACTCCACGAAACCTTCTATAGCCGCCACCACCATCGTCCCTAGATCGGGGGATCTAAAGTTCTTCCCGGCACCCTGCCGGAGGGGAAATCATCCTGGAGGCCTTCTTCTTCGGTATGATGCGTGAGTAGTTCCACCTTGCACTATGGGTCCATGTAGTAGCTAGATGGTTGTATCTCCTTCTTGTGCTTTCATGTATATATCGTGTGAGCTCCGTTCATGATCAAGATCTAATCTATTTGTAATCATGCATGTTGTGTTTGCGGGGATCCGATGGATATTGAGATTACTATGTCAAATTGATTAATGGTTTTGTCTTTATGATTCTATCATGTCTGTGTTGTTTGTGATCTTGCATGCTCTCCGTTGTTAGTAGCTATCTTGGCCAAGTAGTTGCTAGTGACTCCAAGAGGGGGTATTTATGCTTGATAGTGGGTTCATGCCTCTAGTTTCCAAGGGAAGTGATAGAAATCTCTTCGGTTGTAGATGTGTTGTTGCTACTAGGGAGAAAACAACGGTCTCTTGTTTATAGAACAAGTGGATTGTTTATCTTACACACTTTGCTTAAAGCAGTTGTCTGTTGCTTGCAACTTAATACTGGAGGGGGTTCAGATGATAACCCAAAGGTAGACTACTAGTCATAGATGCAGTTGGATGGCGGTCTATGTATCTTGTTGTATTGCCCAATCGAATCTCATAGGATCTTTTTGTCTGCTATTGCATTGTTATGCCTTTCTTAATTCCTGTCAATTGCCCTGCTGTAATTTGTTTACCCTTCATGCCATGTTGTTTATCTAAAGAGAGCACCTCTAGTGAACTATGGACCCCAGTCCAATATTTACCATTGATACCTCTTCCACTGTTACTGCTTACTTGCTGCAAACCATCATCACCTTCCACACCATACGTTTAATTCTTTGTTACAACAAACCGGTGAGCTTGACAACCTCACTGATTCGTTGGGGCAAAGTCTTGAGTTTGTGTTGTGCAGGTTTCCGCGTTGCTTGCAACACCTGTGTGACGTTTTCTTCCTCCTACTGGTTCGATAACCTCGGTTTCTTACTGAGGGAAGGCTTGCTTCTATACTGCTTCACACCTTTCTCTTGAGGTTACCAACAGGCTCTACACGTAGCCATCAGCGACACGGATGGCCAAGCATGGTGGTTTGTGGTGACAATGGTGGGGGTCTGGTTGTGGCTATCTTGTCTGCTTTATGGTTGTGCCTGGACGTGGCAGGACACGCCTAAAACAGGCGACCAGCGTTGCGCCTGTCTCTGTGACCGCGATAAACCATGCTCTGAGCCACCTGATAGCACAACTGACAAGCGACCAGGTATCTGACCATGACCCCCGAGTGCAGGTTGAGCTAGTTCACGGCCTTCCTGAACAAGCATTACCTCTGAGCAGCGGACTGAGTTGTTCGAGGAGTTTCTAGTAGCAGTGTTGATAATGATGGGCGTGATATGTATTTTAGAGTATCTAGGATGATGAACTATGGTTGCAGTGACCCTTGAACTTTGTCTGTATATTTTGGGAGGTGGTATTCAATTATAACCCCTCTGTATGTGTTGAACTAGTGTTGTATCATGGACAGTAGCTCGTGAACTCGTGCTGTAGCACACACTCCATGCCTGATTATGTAGAATTAGTGTTAATATAATCTAGTAGTATCTGAATTACAATATCTGAACTATGTTTCTGCCTTGCTAATGTTGGGTAAGCTCACCTTACCAGCTAGAAGGTAAGACTATCAGGAACAATGCAGCTAGCCAAACAAGTACCAATTTGCTAAAAACCTAAAATGCATGAAACTAAACGACGGGGACTTGACTTCTCAACCCCTAAGAAAATGAGTATACAAAGAAACAAATAAATGACCATTTTGGCACCAGAGATTGTATTGTCACGCGCAGCTTCTATTGAGATATGATCTCCAGATACGACTAAAGGGCACGAGGAACCAAACACGCCCCTATAAGACATAGAGATCCAAAATTACACCGAAGTGCATGTGGACGGGAAGCCTATATATGAGATGAATCCCAACGCACGGGAGGTACGTAGCGACTAGCGAGCATCGCTGGCGGTCTCCCGGATATCGTGCGGCCGGCCGAGGCCGCTGTCTGATCGCTCTGCAGATGTTGTCGATGCACATGCATATATATCGTCGCGATGGGGCAGGAGGGCTCACGAGCGTGTGCGTGCGCGTCCATGTAGATAGCTGCTAGCAGAGCAGATATGGACATGCAAATGGTATAGTGGAACATGCACGCACCCATGGCATGGGCGTTGAAACTTGAAAGGGTGCTCCTCCTCCGACATGGCACGTTGAGCGCACAGTAGACGCCACTCTGCTACCGACAAAGCCTGCTGGAGCTTTCCTTTCCTCGGTAGTGTGTAATAGCTGTATATACGTATTCCATGCTCCAACCTTTGTGGGATCCGTCGTCCCGTCGTCTCTCAGTACACCTATGTTATCTAGTTGGAGTACCGTGTGTTACTTGTACGTACGATTCATATACGCAGAAAAGTTAGGGTCTCTCTAACGCTCAGCTGATTGAGAATTAAGCTAATTCTCAGTCAGCTGACGTCACAGGCGTGGATTTGAGCTGGTCCGTCTGCTCCGATCGTTAGGTTCGCTGTTTCCAGATGATCGCTTTGTCCCCTATTGGTAGGAGGCTGTGACTTTAGTCTGTTGGGCTAGCTAGGCCGTGAGCTTATTTTACTTTCCATATGCTACACTGACTGTTCTAAAAAATGTAAGTACTACTAGTACACTACTAATACTAAGAGGGAGAGCGTACAACCACGCATGGTTGATGTTTTGTATTTTCTTTGTTTTATACCGGGGCAAATGGAAACACGCTAGTTAGTTTTCTCCTTTTCATATTTGGTAAAATAAAAATTATGCAAACGAAAAATATTCTCTATTGCATCGATGCGCAACCATAAAACAACTCTCAATTGCAACCCTACTTATTTCTCGAAAATATCTAGGATTGCAACTAGTACAAATCTCAGTTGCAACCCGACATGCAACTAGAAAAATATTTCAGTTACAGCCACACTTGCAACTGGAAATAATCTTAGTTGCAATTCCGTTTGCAGCTGAAAAAATATCTCAATTGCAATTCCACATGAGATAGTTGCAGCCCCGCTTGCAACTAAGAAAATCTCAGTTGCAAAGCCACCTGGAACTTTAAAGTCTTAGTTGCAACCCGAGTTGCAATCAAAAAAATCCGAGTTACAACACCACTTGCAACAGAAAAAACTCAAGCAACTAAAAAAAATAGTTACAAACCCATTGCAATTGAAAAAATAGTTATAATCTCACTCCTAATAGAATTTTTTTAGTTGCGATCAGACATGCAACTCTCGTGGTATCACAAATCACGATGTAATCTAAGGATCTAGGCCAATTGCGTGTCGAGATGCAACTCGAAGGTAAACAAGAAAATACGAGAGCCATTCAACATGGTACTCAGTTGCAACCGTAGTTGCAAGTCTCTCTTTATACAGGGTAGAAGACCAGTTGCGTGTCGAGATGCAACTCAAAGGTAAACAAGAAAAGGCGAGAGCCATTCAACACGGGTACTCAGTTGTAACCATAGTTGCAAATCCCTCTTTATACAGGGTAGAAGGCCAGTTGCGTGTCGAGATGCATCTCGAGGCTAAAAAGACAAGAAACATGGAACACAGTCCTTAGTTGTAATCCTAGTTGCAAACACCCTTTCTATACCATTAGGGGACGAGTCCAGTTGCGATGTCGAGATGAAACTCGAGGCCAATTCTCAGTTGCAACTCTAGTTGCAACTCCTCGCTATACTATGAGGGGAGAATACCAATTGCGTATCAAACTGAAACTCGAGACTCATAGTCCAGTTGCAACCCTAATTGCAACTCCCTCTCTATACCATCAAGGGAGAAAGTCGTTAGTGTGTCGAGATGCAACTCAAGGCTAGTCCTCAGTTGCAACCCTAGTTGCAACTCACTCCCTATACCATCAGGGGAGAAGGCCGGTTGCGTGTCAAGTTGCAACTCGAGACTCATAGTCCAATTTTGCAACTACCTCACTATACCATCAAGGGAGGAGATTGGTTTCATGTCGATATGCAACTCGAGGCTAGAGCTCAGTTGCAACCCTAGTTGCAACTCCCTCTCCATACCATCAGAGGAGAAGGCCGTTTGCGTGTCAAGTTGAAACTCGAGACACAACTCCCTCTCTATACCATCAAGGGAGAAGGCCGTTAGTGTGTTGATATGCAACTCAAGGCTAGTCATCACTTGCAACCCTATTTGCAACTCGCTCTCTATACCATTAGGGGAGAAGGCCGGTTGCGTGTCAAGTTGCAACTCAAGACTCATAGTCCAGTTGCAACCCTAGTTGCAACTCCCTCTCCATATCATCCGGGGAGAAGGTTGTTTGCGTGTCAAGTTGCAACTAAAGACTCATAGTCTAGTTGCAACTCCCTCTCTATACCATCAAGGGAGAAGGTCGTTAGTGTGTCGAGATGCAACTCAAGGCCAGTCCTTAGTTGCAACCCTAGTTGCAACTCCCTCTCCATACCATCAGGGGAGAAGGCCGGTTGCGTGTCAAGTTACAACTCGAGACTCATAGTCCAGTTGCAAGCTTAGTTGCAACTCTCTCTCTCTCTATACATATATACCATCAAGGGAGAATGCCAGTAGCGTGTCGAGATGTAACTCAAGGCTAGTCCTTAGTTGCAACCCTAGTGCAACTCGCTCTTTATACCATCAGGGGAGAAGGCTGGTTGCGTGTCAAGTTGCAACTCAAGACTCATAGTCCAGTTGTAACCAAGGTTGCAACTCCCTCTCTATACCATCAAGGGAAAAGGCCGGTTGATGCAACTCAAGGATAGTCCTTAGTTGCAACCTTAGTTGCAACTCGCTCTCTATAATATCAGGGAGAAGGCTGGTTGAGTGTCAAGTTATAGCTCGAAACTCATAGTCCAGTTACAACCCTAGTTGCAACTCCCCGAGAAAAGCCAGTTGCATGACTAGTTACAACTCATATTAAATAAAGGGACCATGAAAACAGGCCACAGACCAGTCAACACGACATACATGAGCACAAAAACAGCCCAAAACGAAAGAAGGTCGGACCACCCAACCTTCGCGGGCCAAACAACTCAAACCGAGGCAAAACACGGATCTTGACGCACAAGAATGGTTCCACACATGTTATTTTTCTAGGAACAACATTCAAAAAAGAATATCACTAAAAGTACCGTCATAGGAAAAACTATGCTGAAAAATCGAAAAAGTCATAAACACACTATTTTTGAACAACCTATACATGGCGGCCATTGATTGCCGCTCAAAACAAAAAATTAGAAAAAACCACAATTACAATATATTTGCAACTGAAAAACACAGAAAAATAGCTAATTCCCGTGATATCACAATAAATTATTAGAAAAAAAAGTCCTAGCCAACCCCACAAAGGTCAATAGGGGATGCTCAACGCAGACCAGTACAAGACTAGATGTTCATGCGTCCAAAAATAAAACAACAACGAACAAAGAAAGACCATGAGTCGCTTGACGCTCCTAGATCAGACCACCGGTATATGACTAGGCGCTACACTCAAAAGGAAAATAAGATAAAACTTGGTCCAAAAAATAGTAGGAAAACAAGGAAAAAACAAGAAAATAAAAACCAAATTTGAAGCAATGAGTTTGGTAAAAAAATAAACAAAGGAAGACCTGATCCACTAGCACGAAGCAACAAATACACGGGTACACACACCCCATTTTCCTGTACCCAAAAGCCCACTTACACACAAAGGCCCGTGGTGGGAAAACATAAGAAAAGCCTGTTCGGAAAAATGAGGGACAATGTTTACGGAAACAACACGAACAGTCATGCAAATCTCAATGCCACTAGATCGGATGGTCATCGGATTGACTGGGCGCTAAGCTAATTCTCAGCTAGCTTGAATCCCGAAAAGTTAACATAAAATAGAAGGTAACTTGAATAGTACCGTAAGAATCTTAGGATCGTATATGTAATCGAGCAATTTTTTGAACAAGGTTGCGGTGAGTAAAAGGGAAACCCGTGTACTTGGCTAGTACTAAATCCCGTATGTATCTGAAAGTTGATTCATTTCATTTACACCATCTTGTAGGTACGTGCTCGGTGCTACATAAAGACGAGTTCAACATCGCTATCAGACGGCTACGGTGAGCATCAAAATGCCGTGGATGCTCCTAGCCTGGTGAATTTTACTGTTTGTTAACGTTCATATATCAGGATCGGCTGCCGATATTTATTAGGATCAACTTGACAAATTGGCCGCTGGATTGATCATGATTTAGCCAAATTTGTCTTATGGTGAACCCATGAGCCCATGCATGACGTGGTCACGGACCATACACATGTGAGTTAACATATATACGTATATTAATACTAACATGCCGCTAGCATGTTGGCTCCATGGTGTATCTGCTCCTGAGACAAAAAAGAACCAAAAGCAGTAAAAATATAAAAAAGTTCGATAAAATGTACCCAATCAATTTTGAATTACTTATCACATCTAGATACGAGGTGTGTATCTAAACAATACGTCTCGGCTCGTCGCCTTGAACCGTTTGATTGGCTCCACACATCTGTTCTAGCTTATAGAACCGGCCCGTGTGATTCAGCTCTAAGGAAATGAAGTTTTTTTTGAGCGGGGAATACTTTATTACTTATCAAGGACCAAGGTTACATCAGCTAGTAGCATTGCATGAATGAAATCAGATGGATCATCTAGCCACACCTGCGCACATGAACCTCTAGCAACTTTGGCTAACTCATAAGCCACTGAATTGGCCTCACTATGACAATGTTCAAAGATAGCCTTCGGGAACTCGGTAGCGAGATGGTAGCAGACATCAAGAATGGCTGCAGCATGACCCGCCGTCCTACCCTCTCTCATAGCATTCACCACTTCTAGGCTATCTGAATTAAGAATATACTTATCTGTTACAGCCTATAGTCTGAGCTAGCTTCCAGGCCTTCCTTCACCGCATAAGCTTCAGCTGAGAATGCATCCATAGACACTTCTATCTTTGTATTTGCTGCAGCAATGAAAGCACCTTTATAGTCTCTGATCACCACTCATGTGGATCCTCGTAGTGAATCACTGTCAAACGAAGCATCGACATTGATTTTCAGATGGTCCTGTAGTGGGCGTACCTAGCCTTCACGCTTAGGCCTCACTCTTGGAGAGTTGGCCACATAGAAATTTGCACAAATGGCCTCAATCGCCCGTACCAGTTTCTTTGGTTCCTGTACCTTCTCGCCCTCAGTAGTTTGGCGTCTCGCCCACCAAAGGTACCAACAGGTGACAGCAGTGAGCTCTGGTATTGCATGTGAAAAATTGTCTACCTTGAGCTCACTGCATAACAAGTACTTGATCACCACTTGTCCCGCTTTATCCAGAGTACATGCAGTATCAATCACATGTTCCAGCCCTAACTCCCTCCAGACAGCCACGGCGCAGGGGGCATTGGAACAAAAGGTGCATCACATCCTCGGCCCCCTCATGGCATAAGGGACATTGGGCACTGACCTTGACGTGCCTATTTGCTAAGACCGCCCAACATGGTAGTGTTTCTTGCATGACATGCCACAAATAAATTTTGACTTTGCTCGGTACTCTCAGACTCCAGATTTTCGACCACATATGGTGGTCCTTCATCGGTCCATCATGGCTTCTATCCACCTTATGCCCAAATTGGCTTTCCCATTCCACAAAATAATCAGAACGAACTGAGAACGTTCCAGATTTAGTAAGATTCCATCCCACAAAATCTTCCATGTTGTGAGATGACAGAGGTATAGCAAGGATCCTTTGCACATCGATCGGCCAAAATGTTTGCCTGAGCAGATCCTCGTTCCATGTGTTAGTGGATGGATCAATGAGTTCACTGACTCGTGTAATGATGTTTTGTCCTTTGGGTGTGACCACTTTCCTCATCGAACCCTTAGGAATCCACTCATCTTCCCATATATGAATTGAGTTGCCTTGGCCAACTCTCCAGATGTGTCCCTTCTTGAATGTTGGTAAGCCTGCCCAGATGCTCTGCCACATGAAAGAACTCCCTTGTTTTATTTTAGAATTCAGTAAATCACCTGAGGGAAAATACTTTGCTCTCAGGACTTTAGCACATAAAGAGTGTGGGTCTTCAATCAATCTTCAGGCCTATTTGGCTAGTAAAGCATGATTAAAGCAATGGATATCACGAAATCACATGCCTCCTTTCTTTTTTGGAACACACATCTTCCACCATGCCACCCAGTGTATTTTCTTTTGATTAGCATTGTCTCCCCACCAATATTTTGACATCGCTGAAATGATTTCTTTACAGAAATTTTGTGGAATCTTAAAGACCGACATCGCATATGATGGTATATATCTTGTGCTATTGCCTTCATCAAAATCTCTCTTCCTCCTGCTGATAGTAGCTTTTCTTTCCAGCCACTAATCCTCTTGATAACCCTTTCCACTAGGAACATGAAACAGTCACTTCTATCCATGCCAACAGTCGCCGGAAGACCCAAGTACTTATCAGTAAGGGCCTCAGTCATAATATTCAGAATATTGCAAATAGCTTCCTTTTCCTCCACACGAGTATTTGGGCTGAAGAAAATAATCGATTTTTTGTCACTCACCAGCTGTCACGATGCTCTGCTGTAGTCATCAAGTATGCGCTTGAGGCAAGCAGCATTTGCTTCATCATCTTGCATCAGGATTAGAGAGTCATCCGCGAATATCAGGTTAGTAATATCCGGTGCTTCACGACATACCCTAACCCCCACCAGCTCCTCTTGATGCTCCGCCTTAGCCAGTAAACCAGTAAGACCCTGTGCACACAAGAGAAAGAGATATGGTGATAGGGGGTCTCCTTGACAAAGTCCCCTCGTTGGCAAGAAACTTTCAATCTCCTCCGAGTTTAAGCGAACTCGGTAACGGACAGAAGAGACACATGTCATAATGAGATTCACCCATGATTGGTCAAAACCCATCTTTAGCGTGATCGTTTCCAAGTAACCCCACTCCACACGATCATATGCCTTGTGCATGTCCAGTTTCACTGCACAAAAGCCTTTCTTCCCTTGCCTCCTCCTTTTGATACCATGGAAACACTCATAGACCACCCACACATTATCTGTAATTAGACGCCTACGAACAAAGGCACTTTGTGTTGGGCCAATGATTTTAGGTAGAATACATCTAAGTATCGCAGCAAGCATCTTAGATATCACCTTATAGATCACATTACAAAGGCTAATGGGTCTGAACTGGGTTACCTTCTCAGGTGTCTTAATTTTTGGTATCATAACAATAGTAGTGTCATTCCAACCCTCCGGAATCTTGCAGTTGGTCACTGCTGTTGCGTGCAGCAGCACTTCATTGGGAGACCCCAAGCAGAAGGTATGATGCAGTATAGCAGGAAGTTTGCCCTCAGTAAGAAACCAAGGTTATCGAACCTGTAGGAGGAATGAAACACCCCAAAGGTGTTGCAAGCAACGTGGAAACCTGCACAACACAAACTCAAGACTTTGCCCCAACTAAGAGTGAGATTGCCAATCTCACCGGTTGCTGTAACAAAGGATTAACTGTATGGTGTGGAAGGTGATGATGGTTTGCAGCAAGTAAATAGTAACAGTGGAAGATGTATTAATGGTAAAGATTGGATCGAGGTCCATAGTTCACTAGTGGTGTTCTTCTTAGATAAACAAACATGGCATGCTGGGTAAACAAATTACAGCAGGGCAATTGACAGGACTGAGCAAGGCATAACAATGCAATACTAGACAAAAAGATCCTATGAGATTCGATTGGGCAATACAACAATATACAAAGACCGCCATCCAACCGCATCTATGACTAGAAGTCCACCTTTGGGTTATCATCCGAACCCCTTCCAGTATTAAATTGCAAGCAACAAACAACTGCTTTAAGCAAAGTGTGTAAGGTAAACAATCCACTTGTTCCATGAACAAGAGACCGTTGTTTTCTCCCTAGTGGCAACAACACATCTACAACCGTAGAGATTTCTGTCACTTCGCTTGATTAAGTAGAGGCATGAACCCACTATCGAGCATAAATACCCCCTCTTGGAGTCACTAGCAACTACTTGGCCAAGATAGCTACTAACAACAGAGAGCATGCAAGATCACAAACAACACAAACATGATAGAATCAATAAGACAAAACCATTAATGAATCTGACATAGTAATCTCAATATCCATAGGATCCCCGCAAACACAACATGCATGATTACAAATAGATGAGATCTTGATCATGAATGGAGCTCACAAGATCTAGACATGAAAGCACAAGGAGGAGATACAACCATCTAGATACTACATGGACCCATAGTCCAAGGTGGAACTACTCATGCTTCATACCGGAGGCTGGCATGATGAAGAAGAAGCCCTCCGGGATGATCTTCCCTCCGGCAGGGTGCCGGGAAGAGCTTCAGATCCCCTGGATCTAGGTACGATGGTGGCGGCGGCTACAGACGGTTTCGTGGAATTTTGATCGGGTGCCTAGGGTTTCTGCACCGAGGGATTCTTATAGGCAAAGAGGCGAGGCTGGGAGGCGGCCAGGGTGCCCACACCTTGCCCAGGCGCGGGCCCACCCTAGGCGGCGCCTGGGGGGTGTGGACACCCTGTGGCGCCCCTCCGTCTCCTCTGGACTCCATGTTCTCCTCGATGAAATATTGATTTTGCCTTTTGTCCCGTCCAATTCCGAGAATATTTCGTCACTAGATTTTCTCGAACCAAAAACAGCAGAAAACAGGCAACTGACACTGTGGCAACTTGTTAATAGGTTAGTACCAAAAAAATATATGAAAATCACCTCAAAGTGTGGACAAAGCAAAGCAAAGTAGATACTAAAAAAGCATGGAACATCAAAAATTATAGATACGTTTCCGACGTATCAAGCATCCCCAAGCTTAACTCCTGCTCGTCCTCGAGTAGGTAAGTGATAAAAGAATAATTTTTGAGGTGACATGTGTAGCACCCCGGATAAAACCACTACTAGAATCGCTTGTTGTTTTATCTTCGTGCATCATCATGACATCATCATGCATTTATCTGCCAAAAACTATTTTACTAAAAGCCTGTTTTTGTTTTCTAAAATATTCCCTCTCTATTTCAAATGTAAAACCCTTGGTCCGCCTGGATCTTTTGTTTGGCTAAAGTATTTTACCTAAAAAATATTTTAAAACTAATTAAAATAATAAAACTATTTTTGACCGACGAGGCTGTCTAGCCGGTCAGGCCAAAGTCCCAACTAGACCAGACCACCTACCACTCGACCCATCTAAACCAAACCCAGACCCACCCCTGGACAAACCCTAGCTAAACCCTAGCCCTAGCTCACCCCAACTCTCCCACCCTGCCGCCACCAGGTACCCTATTCACCCAGATCCCAACACCCGCATGCAGCCGCAGCGTGCAACGCACCCACTACCCCGCGCTGAACCCACCCCACGTTGCTGCCCAGCGCATGAAGCGGTACACCCTGCGTTAACTACACCACCCAGCCCCACTCACTGACCCCACCTCCGCGTCTCCTCCTCGCAAACCACCCCCACCTCGCGTTCGATCCCCACTCCTTTGACCGCATCGGCGCCCCATCTCTCTCTCCCTCCTCTCTCTGAAGCCCACCGCTGCCGGAATCTGAGCCGCCGCTCGCGGGCCCGTCGTTCGACCGCGTCGCTGCTTGCAGGGGCCCCTGCCCCAGCGACCGTCTGTCGTCCTCGCCCATGGGACCCCTCGCCGCGGCACTCCGTAGTGCCGCCGTGCTACCCTCCGTCGGCCTTTACTCTTTGGCCACCACTCCGCGCTCGTCCCGGCACCCTCCGGCCAGCGCCGCCACAGCAGGCCCCTCCGTCCGATATCCTCTGCACCCCGCGCCTCAAGCCTCCGACACCCCTCGCCGGTCCCATCCACCTCCCCTCCGGTGCGCGATGTTTCCAGGTGCCTGTCACCCGGGCATCGCCAACGATGCCCTCTCTCTCGACCCGATGGTACCCTGTAGCACGTGGCCTCGGTGGCGTCCTCCCTGGACCTCGCCCCTACACCTCGCCATGGCCGCGCCTCCCTATTCCTCTCCCTTGCCGTCCCAGGCTTGCTGCTTCCGTTCAGGTCCCTGCTACTCCCTTTTCTACTGCCATGTGGTTCTGCTAGTGCGGTTACAAAAGAGGTATATATGTGGTGCTATGATGTTGCAACAGTGAAGGCCGTATGTAGATGGATGTGAGGGTATGGTGGTGGACTATGAAGATGGCGATGCCACCCAAATAATATCGAAGGCCGCAAGATCTCTAATCCCTTGTCTCGTCAAGATCTTCCGAAGAGGAATCGACAAGAGTCCGGTGCGACAAGATCTTCGCATTGACAAGGCCACCGGCACGAAAGAAGTTCGCCTTTGACAATCGAAGCCGGGGAACCCCAAGATCTTCTTCATGAATCCAATGACCCGAAGACCGATCCCGCGAACCCTCAGCGAACCCCATGATCGTCGATACCCAAAGTGTGACCCCTACCTAACTCGGCTTGATTTTATAAATTGCCATATATAAGTTGTTGCATATTAAATTGTCATGATTGCATTCTTAACATGGTTTTGGGGGCATTATGCCGATTCACCTTATAATTAAATATGGAGACCATATGCAGGAAAATCTAACCTAATATTGACTCCATTTAAATTTGTGCATCGAACCGGTGATATATTTTGCCATGTTAAGACAACATTTAAATTGCGGGATATATAAATAACTTGAAACACATAATTAATTGTCGGGACCTCGGTTTCGCTTAATATGGCCTAATTGCATCGCACCTTTGCCATGTCGTACATCATACATGCATCATGCCCGATCTTTTGTCGTAGTATCAAATAGTGCATCCGATGTTTCTTCTAGTGCTTTGCTTCTTTACAGATTAGGCCAATGAATTGATGCGAGTGTCGACCGATCTTTGGATGAATCTTGGGCAATGTTTTCAGGCGAGCATTCTACCCCTTTCTACCTATCTTACTTTTGTAGTCTTTATTTCCTCCTATTGATCTATTGCTATCTGTGTTGCGATGCTATAGATTCCGTACCCCTTTGTACTTCCCTACAGCCTCTATATTGCCATGAACACTTCCTATTATCTGTTGTTTGGTAGACAGTTGGCCTTGCGAGTCGTAGTTGCTTGCTCAGGTGCTGCTTCGTGTCGTCGAGGTTCCATCGTTGTTGGGTGGTTGGGACATGCTTAATGGTGGATATGATCATGGATTTAATTACTGTTTAATAACTAAAATTAAAAGTAGGTAAATAATACAGAGACACCGGTGGGTCATAGACAATATTTGGTTTTTACCCGCTCACTGGTGTCCCGTAGGACCTCGAGTTCTTGACACCTGTTCCGAGATCGAGCGCGCTAACCACAGGTGGGGTGTGTGGGCACCCCCATCGATTTAGTACCTGATTTCAAAGTAATATACTAGGGGCCACAAAGTAGTTTGGAGATTTATTACTATCCTATACTTATGCCATGCTTTACTGCTTTATTTACGATTGCGCGTGGAGCGCCTGTACTGTTTAGGAACAAATGTGGAATGTTTCCGCGGTATCGACAAGCCCAGTCACACTTTCGGGTTCCCAGTCGTTTACAACCATTGACACAAACCCTGGATCCGTCTCGGAGACCGGCCGACTCGTTGTGGGTAGCTTAGTGGGGTGCCCCCCGTGCTTGCTTTGGGTCTAGGAAACATCGTGTCCGAAACCCCGTCAACATACCGTTGGGTGTATGTTTTGTGATCTTGTACCTACCTGATCTGACAACAAGTGTGTAGGTGCGTGTGAAAACTTTGGTGCACCCCTACGGGGTTAAATATTTTTGAGAAGCCGTGTCTGCGGCTATGGTGACTTGGAGCACAGTTCTCGATCAACTATAACTAAAGTTTACTATTATAATATGACTTGTATCTGATATGACTAGTAAGTTGGATAACCATCATGGATTGAATGAATAAAATTGCCAACTGTGTGAGTTTCCTCAGCTTGACTTTCTCGTTTGGTCTCGAGGGGGAAATACCAAGATGGGTATGTTTGGTGGTAGCATCAGCTTGGTTCCGAATAGGTGTTTCTCATCTCTCTTAGATAGTCGACAAATGTATTGAGTCTCTATAGATTGTTTAGCGCAGGCTCCGCTGCCGCTTCAGTCCACCATACCTATGTAGGCGAGGACCGTCGAATTCTAGTCTCGCCGAGTAATGGCCTCAGTACTGACCGTTCTCTTTTTCTTTTGCCCTTTGTCGGCACCCCTTTTATTTGAGCAGGTTTTTGAGAACGACATCGTTATCAGGGCTACCCTTCCGGCTTGGCCTGGGCAGGGTTATGGACGCCATTGGTTATTCTTCAGGGCTCTTAGCTCAATTTGTATCTTGTCCGTACTCGGACGTTGTATCGTTTTCAAGGTGATTTGGATCTTTGTATTGTATATTTGTATTCTTGACTCATTGAGTAGTTGTTATATATATATATATATATGTTCTGTGGGTTTCATCATGGACTATTGTCTAATGATATTACTTTGTTTTCCATCCGCACGCAAGTGCCTGGTGGGCACCTTTGAATCGTTTATATGCGGGTTTCGCAGGAATCGCTCAAACTTTGAAATCACGCAAGTGCCCCAGTACAGTACTTTGAAACCAGGTGCTAAATCGATGGGGGTGCCCACACACCCCACCTGTGGTTAGCGCGCTTGATCTCGGAAAAGGTGTCAAGAACTCGGGGTCCTACGGGACACCAGTGAGCGGTTAAAAACTAAATATTGTCTATTACCCACCGGTGCCTCTGTATTATTTACCTACTTTAAATTTTAGTTATTAAACGGTAATTAAATCCATGATCATCTCCACCATTAAGCATGTGCCAACCGCCCAACAACGGTGGAACCTCGACGACGTGAAGCAGCACCTGAGCAAGCATCTATGACTCACAAGGCCAACTGTCTACCAAACACCAGGTAATAGGAAGTGTTCATGGCAATATAGAGGCTGCAAGGAAGTATAAAGGGGTACAGAATCTATAGCATCGCAACACAGATAGCAATAGATCAACATGAGGAAATAAAGACTACAAAAGTAAGATAGGTAGAAAGGGGGAGAATGCTCGCCTGAAAACATTGCCGAAGATTCATCCAAAGATCGGGTCGACACTCGCATCAACTCATCGACCTAATCCGTGAAGAAGCAAAGCACTAGAAGAAACATCAGATGCACTATTTAATACTACGACAAACGATCGGTCATGATGCATGTATGATGTATGACATGGCAAATGTGCGATGAAATTAGGCCATATTAAGCGAAACCGAGGTCCCGACAATTAATTATGTGGTTCAAGTTATTTAGATATCCCGCAATTTAAATGTTGTCTTAACATGGCAAAATATATCACCGGTTCGATGCACAAATTTAAATGGAGTCAATATTAGGTTAGATTTTCCCGCATATGGTCTCCATATTTAATTATAAGGTGAATCGGCATAATTCCCCCAAAACCATGTTAAGAATGCAATCATGGCAATTTAATATGCAACAATTTATATATGGCAATTTATAAAATCAGGCCGGGTTAGGTAGGGTCACACTTTGGGTATCAGCGATCATGGGATTCGCTGAGGGTTCGCGGGATCGGTCTTCGGGTCATTGGATCCATGAATAAGATCTTGGGGTTCCCCGGCTTCGATTGTCAAAGGCGAACTTCTTTCGTGCCGATGGCCCTGTCAATGCGAAGATCTTATCGCACCGGACTCTTGTCGATTTCTCTTTGGAAGATCTTGACGAGACAAGGGATTAGAGATCTTGCGGCCTTCGATATTATTTGGGTGGCATCGCCATCTTCATAGTCCACCACCATACCCTCACATCCATATACATACGGCCTTCACTGTTGCAACATCATAGCACCACATATGTACCTCTTTTGTAACCGCACTAGCAGAACCACTTGGCAGTACAAAAGGGAGCAACAGGGACCTAAACGGAAGCAGCACATGCGATGGGGCAGAGGCGGATGCACGGGTCGACAAGCTCGTCCCTAAAAGGAACTGACGGCAGCGAGCCTGGGACGGCAAGGGAGAGGAACGGGGAGGCGCGGCCATGGCGAGGTTTAGGGGCGAGGTCCAGGGAGGACGCCGCCGAGGCCACGTGCTGCAGGGGACTGTTGGGCCACGCAGAAATAAAACAAAAATTTTCCTCTAACGTGGTGATCCGAACTAGCTGAGGTAGAAGGCCACGAGGTTTACCACTAGATGCGCAGTTGCGGATTACCGATGAAGCGCGTCAGTTGATGCAGTGCCGTCCTCACGATCCGACCGTCCTGGTGCTGATCGCACAGCACCTCTGCTGGTATCCACATGTATAAGGAGGAGCGCCGGCGGCGAACTGCTAGGTTCGTTATGGCGGCAGGACTGCTGTGGAGCTAGGGTTTCCAACACATGGAATGACCTAACCGAACAACGATTAACCTTTTTGGGTTAAGGTGCTCCACTATATATAGGGAGTGAACGTGGGCTCTGCTCGCGCGACCCA
Organism: Avena sativa; assembly: GCA_916181665.1. Taxonomy (NCBI): domain Eukaryota; kingdom Viridiplantae; phylum Streptophyta; class Magnoliopsida; order Poales; family Poaceae; genus Avena; species Avena sativa. Next base: position 59,550,716 of record OV702295.1, read on the forward strand.
TTCACTAAAGCCCATATAACACTAGTCACCATGAGTCCAACTCACTAACTCAGTCCTAAACAAGTTAAGGTCCAACCCAACCAGATTACATGTTCAGATCCAATCCGACGTTTCTCCCGCTCTTAAGTGTGTGACCCCGCAGGCTCATGGCTACTTGGACACGATAGGAGTTCGACTCTCAATTGATCAGTCGGTAGCGGCTCCTAGCAGAACGTGCCGACTCCCAAGTACCAAAGAGTCATGACGACTTGACTTTCCAATGCGACTTACGTCCGAGTCCCTTTTGCCTCACGATATACCTTGTCAGACTATAGGAGAATATATGTCATCCCTTAAATAGTCCGACTCTCTTCTCGATCCGAGATAAGTGATTCACCCGACTAACTCTTAGTCGATCGCCTCAGTTAACACTTAACCGAGTTGTGCATGGCCATGCTTTCCAAATCATATCTCACAAGAGGGCCCAGAGAATATCTCTCCGAGTGGAGGGGCAAAATCCCATCTTGGTTATTCACATCACGCAACTTGATTCTCAGTCGACCTGAACCCTGCCTTTATAACTGCCCAGTTATGGATCAGCGTTTGACAGAACCTAAGTCGGTGATCCTCAACTCGGACTATGCAACAACCTCAGGTCTAAGGATTACATTGATTGAGATATACAAATGACAACTTGTTCGTTGTACCTCAATATGGGTCAATCCGACTCTCTAAACTCTTTAGTCGAATCTGTGTAATTTGGAATAGCATCTCCATGCCCATGACAAGTGGAACCGAGTCATCAAGCCAACTTTCACATTGGTCTAAGTTGTGTGTCCAGCACAACCTCAATGACCAAGGATATTTAGTACAAACAACATGAATGCATAGTTCCACAACCGAATCACATATTCAATGATACACATCAGATGTTTATACAAGGACTACTTAATATCCTTATGAATACAATGGGAAAACTCATCATACATGATTGCCTCTAGGGCATATTCCCAACAGTCTCCTACTTGCACTAGAGTCAATCTTTCGACATCACATGTCTAAGCATATAATGCCCATGGCTCTCAGGTGCGCCTCATGCTTCGGCTGGGGTAACGGCTTTGTCAATGTATCCGCAATATTTGCATCCGTGTGTACCTTGCATAACTTGATATCACCCTGATCCACGAACTGGCGAATCAGGTGGTACAACATGAGTATGTGCTTGTTCTTCTGGTGCTGTCTAGGTTCCTTGGCTTGTGCAATAGCACCATTGTTGTCACAATACACGTCCAACGGATTGGACGAGCCCTGAACCACACCAAGATCCATGAAGAAATTCCTCATCCAAACAACTTCCTTTGCTGCCTCCGAGGCGGCAATATACTCGGCCTCTGTTGTAGACGCAAACACAGTCTCTTGCTTGGAACTCTTCCAGCTCACAGCACCTCCGTTTATAATAAACACATATCCGGATTGCGAACGAGAATCATCAGAGTCAGTAAGATAACTCGCATCCGTGTAACCCTTTACACTGAGTTCATCTTCACCACCATAAACCAAGAACATATCCTTAGTCCTTCTCAAGTACTTTAGGATATTTTTAGCCGCTGTCCAGTGGATCTCTCTAGGATCAGCCTGGTATCTGCTCACAACACTTAGAGCATAGGAAACATCCGTCCTAGTACAAATCATGGCGTACATGATGGATCCAACTGCAGAAGCATATGGAATCGCACTCATCCGACTTCGCTCATCAGTTATCGAAGGACACTGAGTCTTGCTAAGTTTTACACCATGGGACATCGGTAAGAACCCCTTCTTAGACGATTCCATGTTGAACTTCTTCAACACTTTGTCCAAATAAGTACTCTGACTCGATCCAATGAGCCTCCTTGATCTATCTCTATAGATCCGGATTTCGAGGATGTATGTTGCCTCACCCAAGTCTTTCATTGAGAAACTCCTTTCCAATGATTCCTTGGTTTCTTGCAACATCTGGACATCATTTCGAATCAGTAATATGTCATCCACATATAAGATTAGAAAATTTACTTTGTTCCCACTAAACTTCTTGTACAAACAAGAATCATGATCACTCTTGATGAAGCCAAACGATTTGACTACTTCATCAAAGCGAATATTCCAACTCCGAGATGCTTGCTTCAACCCATAAATGGATTTCTGAAGTTTGCATACCTTGTCAGCATTAGCCGGATCGACAAAACCCTCGGGTTGTATCATATACACGTCCTCGGTTAAATTTCCGTTAAGGAAAGCCGTTTTGACATCCATCTGCCATATCTCATAGTCGAAATAGGCCGCTATAGCTAACATGATCCGAACTGATTTAAGCATCGCTACGGGCGAGAAAGTCTCGTCATAATCAACTCCTTGAACTTGTCGGAACCCCTTCGCGACAAGGCGTGCTTTATAGACGGAAATATTTCCATCCATATCAGTTTTCTTCTTAAAGACCCATTTGCACTCGACGGGTCTTGCACCGTCTGGCAGATCAACCAAGTTCCAAACTTGATTTTCATCCATGGACTTTAACTCGGATCTCATGGCTCCAAGCCATGACTCGGAATCAGATCCCACCATCGCTTCCGAATAATTTGCCGGCTCATCACTGTCTAACAGTAACACATCACGAACACTTCATAATCTCGCCGATCTTCGCAGTACAGGTGCTGCTGCCGGCTCAGCTACCACGATCGTCTCAACCTCCAAGGTTTTTGCCGACTCGCCACTAGCCGGTTCCTCTCGAATTTCTTCGAGCTGCACCGTGCTCCCACTTACTCCCCGACTGAGAAACTCTTTCTCAAGGAAGACACTGTTCTGAGCGACAAACACTTTGCCCTCTTCTCGGTTGTAGAAGTAGTAACCCAAGGTTTCCCTCGGATACCCCACGAAAATACATTTATCCGACTTGGCCGTAAGCTTGTCCGACTGAAGTTACTTGACATATGCTTCACAACCCCAAATCTTAAGAAAAGACAAACTCGGCTTTTTTCCTGTCCACATCTCATGCGGTGTCTTCTCTACCGATTTTGATGGTACTCTGTTTAGTGTGAATGCCGCTGTTTCTAGACAATAACCCCAAAATGATAAAGGCAGATCTGTCCGACTCATCATTGATCGTACCATGTCCAACAAGGTCTGATTCCGCCTTTCCGAAAGACCATTCCTTTGTGGCGTTCCTGGCGGAGTAAGTTGAGGAACTATTCCACAACTTTTCAGATGGTCATCAAACTCATGGCTCATGTACTCGCCTCCTTGGTCCGACCGAAGAAACTTTATTTTCTTGCCGAGTTGATTCTGTGCTTCATTCTAGAATTCTTTGAACTTTTCAAAGGCTTCCGACTTATGTTTCATCAAGTAGATATATCCATACCTACTCAAATCATCAGTGAAGGTAATGAAGTACTCATAACCACCCCTGGCTGTCGTGCTCATTGGTCCACATACATCACTATGTACTAGTCCCAACAAGTTGGACGCCCTTTCGCAACTCTTTGCAAAAGATGTCTTGGTCATTTTGCCGAGTAGGCAAGATTCGCATGTCTCGAACGACTCCAAGTCGAACGAAGTTAGGAGTCCATCATCATGGAGCTTCTTCATGCGTTTCCAACTTATATGACTAAGCCGACAGTGCCAAAAGTAAGTCATATTCAGATCATTTGGTTTCAACCTTTTAACATTTATGTTATAAACCGACTCACCATCAAGATTCAAAATAAATAACCCGTCCTGGACGGGTGCAAAGCCGTGAAACATATCATTCAAATACAAAGAACAACCATTATTCTTGATATTCGACTCATAGCCTTGCCTCATCAAACATGAAGCAGAAATAATGTTTCGACTGAGCACTGGAACATAATAACAATTATTCAGTTCCATAATGAATCCGGAAGGTAAATGAAGTTGCATCGTGCCGACTTCCAACGCAGCAACTCTTGCTTTGTTGCCGACTCGAATATCAACCTCACCTCTTGCTACGCTCCTAGTTCTTACCAGTCCCTGCAACGAGTTGTAGATGTGAATAACTGATCCGATATAATATACCCAAGAACTATTAGGTGCATCAGCAAGATATATGTCTATAACATTGCAAACAAGTGTACCTGAGTCAGAAGTCATACCTCCACTCTTGGATTTATCGGCCAAGTACTTGCTGCAGTTCCTCTTCCAGTGGCCATCCGCCTTGTAGTAGAAGCAAGTGGATCCGGTTGAAGGAGATGGCTTAGTCCCTGAGGAAGCGCTTGGGACCGGGTCCGGAGCCTGCTTTCCTCCTGACTTAGCCTTCTTCTTAGTCCAAGAACTCTTCTTGAACTTAGCCTTATTCTGCACCATCAACACTTGACTGGTGCCCTTCTTGAGATCCGCCTCTGCCTGCTTGAGCATCCATGCAATTCAGTGAGCTTCTTATCCATACCATGCATGTGGTAGTTCGAAATGAACTGCCCATATGCACTAGGAAGAGAGTTCAGAATTATATCTGTAGCAAACTCTTCGCTAATGGGGGTAGCCAAGCCTCTCCAAAGACTGCACGTAACCAACCATTTTGATCACATGCGGACTCAGTGGATCACCATCCTTAAGCTTGCAACTCAGCAAATCTTGAGAGACTTGATACCTCTCAGTCTTCGCTTGAGCCTGGAACATACTTTTGAGGCTTTCGATCATATCGTAGGCCTCAACATGCTCGAACTGCTTTTGCAAGTCCGGTTCCATGTGAGCAAGCATAAGACAGCTAATATCCGTGGACTCATCCTTAGCCCGACGGTAGGCATTGGTGGCTGCGACAGTCGCATTCTCATTCGGCTCATCTGGAAGTGGGTTGTCTAGGACATGGTCCTTCTTTTCTTGTTTGAGAACAATTCTCAGATTTCGATACCAGTTGGTAAAATTAGTGTCGTTCAGTTTATCTTTCTCAAGGATAGTTCTCAACGCAAAACCGGATATCTGAGAGTGACTGCTACTTGGTGGCATGATCTACAACAGAAAATATGCAAAACACTTAAGACATGTATTCATAAAAGAGCAAGCATATTAAACATTTTAATATTTTATGCTCCCACTAGAACCAACACCCCTCCGATGGTTACTTAGTGATTCAGGATCCTAAATAAGCAAGTCGGCTAGTGAGCTTTAGCATCACCACTAGCCGCCAAGTGATCTAGGTAGACAACTCCTTGTCAATCGCATCTCATGCGACTCCTGTTGGATGGGTGGCATCACATGCCCCGGCTCCCATCCGACTTTTCCCCGAGTCCCACAACCGTTGTGATAGACCCGTCTAGCTTACCGAGTGTTTCTGCAGTAAGAGTCCGACTCGAACCCACCTAGTCGGAAAGAATTGGCAGCACCTCAATTTTATGAGCCCACTACCAAAAATGTCTGACTTGTGATGGTGCAAACACTGGCGGGAAAACCGACTAGACCTTCTTTGAGGGATTAAATTTTACCAACTATCTAATAGAGGTAAAACAGAGACATAACAATAACACAAAATAAAGCAATTATAATGTGAAATGGTATGGATCTCTTCATGGCGATCTCCATCTCCACAAAGCCTGTAATCCGACCCGTGCCAACTCTTGCCACTTGCCATCTTACTCCATGTCGCCGACATGTACAATGCCTTGCATGCCTTCCGGGTTCTCCAAACAGCTACACTAGCTTAGTAAAGTATTACATAGAGAATCCGACACGCAGGTCGTTATACAATAAAATGACAGCACCTAGGCTCCAGCCGGCTGACATAAACCGTGATTCGCAGATCAAGTATGGATTACACACATACATCACATGCACATGAACCATACCATTCACAACTTCCTGCAAAAACAAGTTATGCATAGATACAATATCTACCGGCGTTATGAAACCCGCAACGACATCTAAGGCGCTACGACAGGGCGAAGCCAGCGGTCCCGCTAGCTGGATAGCGGGCGGGGATCGAAGGGGCAGCGCCCGACGATTTTTTCGAAAACGTAGATCTCATCTACGATCCGGACATGGATTCTGACCATCGTTCCGATTCGATCAAACTCTTTGATCTTCGATCACCGCTTCTGGATTTACGTGTCACAGTCTACCCCGATGGCGGAAGCCGACCGGTAGGGGTATGTCGTTCCACGACCTCAGCAGTATGATCACGGAAATCAGATCTACCATTCCCCGAGTACAGATGATCCAATCAACTTCGTACAAAACCGATCTATCTCATAGATCGACCACCAAACAGCATATAGATCTCATCTACATCCTACCGCATATCACATATGCGAGATCTCGATCCTAAAACCAAAAGCTATCGCTCTGATACGCAGAAATAAAACAAAAAATTTCCTCTAACATGGTGATCCCAAGAACTAGCTGAGGTAGAAGGCCACGAGGTTTACCACTAGACGCGCAGTTGCGGATTACTGATGAAGCGCGTCAGTTGATGCAGTGCAGTCCTCATAATCCGATCGTCCTGGTGCTGATCGCACAGCACCTCTGCTGGTATCCACACGTACAAGGAGGAGCGCCGGCGGCGAACTGCTAGGTTCGTTACGCCGGCAGGACTGCTGTGGAGCTAGGGTTTCCAACACATGGAATGACCTAACCGAACAACGATTAACCTTTTTGGGTTAAGGTGCTCCACTATATATAGGGAGTGAACGTGGGCTCTGCTCGCGCGACCCATTCACTAAAGCCCATATAACACTAGTCACCGTGAGTCCAACTCACTAACTCAGTCCTAATCAGGTTAAGGTCCAACCCAACCAGATTGCATGTTCAGATCCAATCCGAACTTTCTCTCGCTCTTAAGTGTGTGACCCCGCAGGCTCATGGCTACTTGGACATGATAGGAGTCCGACTCTCAATCGATCAGTCGGTAGCGGCTCCTAGCAGAACGTGCTGACTCCCAAGTACCAAAGAGTCATGACGACTTGCCTTTCCAATGCGACTTACGTCCGAGTCCCTTGTGCCTCACGATATACCTTGTCAGACTATAGGCGATTATATGTCATCCCTTAAATAGTCCGACTCTCTTATCGATCCGAGATAAGTGATTCACCCGACTAACTCTTAGTCGATCGCCTCGGTTAACACTTAACCGAGTCGTGCATGGCCATGCTTTCCGAATCATATCTCACAAGAGGGCCCAGAGAATATCTCTCCGAGTGGAGGGGCAAATTCCCATCTTGGTTATTCACATCACGCATCTTGATTCTCAGTCGACCCGAACCCTGCCTTTATAACTGCCCAGTTACGGATCATCGTTTGACAGAACCTAAGTCGGTGATCCTCAACTTGGACTATGCAACAACCTCAGGTCTAAGGATTACATTGATTGAGATATACAAATGACAACTTGTTCGTTGTACCTCAATATGGGTCAATCCGACTCGCTAAACTCTTTAGTCGAATCTGTGTAAGTTGGAATAGCATCTCCATGCCCATGACAAGTGGAACCGAGTCATCAAGCCAACTTTCACATTGATCTAAGTTGTGTGTCCAGCACAACCTCAATGACCAAGGATATTTAGTACAAACAACATGAATGCATAGTTCCACAACCGAATCACATATTCAATGATACACATCAGATGTTTATACAAGGACTGCTTAATATCCTTATGAATACAATGGGAAAACTCATCATACATGATTGCCTCTAGGGCATATTCCCAACAGGGACTACCGGGTCGAGAGAGAGGGTGTCATTGGCGATGCCCGGGCGACAGGCACCTGGCAATAGCGCGCGCCAGAGGGGAGGAGGACGGGGCCAGCGAGGGTTGCCAGAGGCTTGAGGAGCAGGGTGCAAAGGAGATCAGATGGAGGGGCCCGCGGTGGCGGCGCTGGCTAGAGGGCGCCGGGACGAGCGCGGGGTGGTGGCCGAAGAGGAGAGGACGACGACGGGTAGCATGGCGGCGCTACAGGGTGCCGCGCCGAGGGGGCCCAGGGGCGAGGACGATGGCCGGTCGCTGGAGCAGGGGCCCCTGCAAGCGGCGCCGCGGTCGAGCGACGGGCCCACAAGCGGCGGCTCGCATTCCGGCAGCGGTGGGCTTCAGGGAGAGGAGGGAGAGAGAGACGGGGCACCGGTTGCGGTCAAAGGAGAGGGGATCGAACGCGAGGTGGTGGTGGTTTGCATGGAGGAGACGCGGCGGTTGGGCCAGCGGGTGGGGCTGGGTGGTGTAGTTGACGTAGGGTGTACTGCTGCGTGCGCTGGGCAGCAACACGGGGTGGGTTCAGCACGGGGTAGTGGGTGCGTTGCATGCTGCGGCTACGTGCGGGTGTTTGGATCTAGGTGAATCGGTGCGGTGACCCAACATACCACTGCATGATGTAGTACACTATAGTCATTGACATAATACCAATGAAACACGTGTTCACTAGTATTACATCCCTCAGAGTGGTACAACAAAAACATAGCGGGTCCAAGAGATGTCTAAAGGTTACAACTCAACTATTTACATAAGATCCAAAGAACACTCTAGGTTTAAGAGAGAGAAAGAACTTTTTACAAAGAAGAATCAAAGATAAACAACTTTAAAACCATTATACTATTAAGACTAGTATTTTAACTAATGGTATAACATTGCTGCTAATGCAATACACTATGGAAATAGGTTCTTTGGTTAGAGATTCTGTTCCTATCTAATCAGTAACTTCGTCTTCATTTGAGTTGATGTATATGTTGAATTCCTTGTCTTCATCGAAGAGCTTTAGCTTTTGATGAAGATTCCTGGAGCATAACTGGATGTAAATGTCGTCTTGATGGATTCAGAATCTAGCAAGGGTTAAGAAGATATGTTGAGTACGAGCGTACTCAGCAACTTCACTAGAAAAGGAGTGTTTGATGCACTATATCTACAGCCACAGACCATAGGTCGTAGGAAATGCAAGTTTTCATAAACATTTCTTCAAAAATTGCTTTTATTCTGAAAAGCTATGTCCATCAGCCTTCATGGGTTTACTAGAACTTTCATGGAGTTCCTTTCCCGCCGCGTTCGCAGCTCCTTCCCGGAATAGGGAGTAATAAGTTACAGTTCTTACACTCTACAGAGGTGTGTTACTTTACCCATGAGAGACCTTAGCCTTGTTGCACAACCAAGTCATGACCTTGTCCATACTTCCTTGGTATGGGGCCCAGTCTAAGATCCAAGCCAATCACTGCCCTCTCCGCGACCTCATATGTCTGCAAGATCTTTCGGGGCCGGCTCACCTCCGTTAAGCCCCCTTTCTGGCAGGCTAAAACCCTGATGAGTTCCCGAAGACTCTATGACCTGGTGATGCCTAGGCAAGTACCCTTTTAATGGACTATACCCCTAAACACCATTCATAGATAATCTAGACACCAAAAGTGTGGCGCGTAAGGGTGCCCACCCATTTGTTGGATCCGCACATGGAATCACAACATCACGTTAAGGTCCTCTTGCCTCCATACGAGAGGACAAGGATACAGCTAACTTCTCTGTCCCATTCCAAATCTCATGGTTAACGCGTTATATACGGCGCAAGAATCACTGGCGACATTGGTTGTTAAGTCCAAGATAATATGTTCCTTTACCATCGGAACTTTCATAGTAGGTTATTACCTCTTGGTAAATAACCTATAATCATATTATTTGGAAAAAAGTGTTTTCTGAACTTTTCAAATGCAGGTGATGACAACACTTGCTTTGCAAAATTCTTTATAAAAAATAATCAAAGGACACGAGCAAGTGTGAACTTGCCTTTTGTGATTGCAAGATTATGCACTCACGGTCTTCCAAACAATATAAGATCCAATATCTGAAATCAGCATAATTGATCCGGTAAGGACTAATGTTTAAATAAGCAGGATGATTTTATGTATAAGTAATGTAATGCATTTTATAAACGTGAATCCCGTAAATAACGTTGATCTAGAGTTTGGAAATTGGAATTAGTTTCTTTAGAATATGTTGTCCTTTTAGATAAGCTTAATACTCGTGATTTTTATTATGGCTCGTGAGTGTGTGTGAAATAACATGTAATTATAATGGTATACAACAATAAGATATACGAAAGTGGAATGCTATTCAAAGACTACTTATATAAGAATCGCCTTATCTCAAAACCTTTACTTTACAAGTATTGACATATATAAGTAACCTAAGTGTTAATAATTCTAAGTTATACAAGTAAAGTATAAAGTAATGTGATTACGATTATTTGTCATCTCTTGACTGAAGTGGCAAAACGAATAACTTTTGAAGAAAAGATTTCTTATTAAGATTTAACAATCCTGGTAGTTTTTAGAGTATGGTTGATAGAATGTGATTGATGTTTTCTTATGTTTGCTTGGATAGTTTGGATTTGAGATGCTTTATAACTTAATTATAATATACCAAAGTTAACTATAAAATACTTACAAAATCTTTAGCATAGTATTTGGGAATATTGTAGACTAAAGTTAACTTTAAAGACATAGATGGTTTTAAGGTATATTGCTTATGTTAATTGTACCTTGTGTACTTTGTAATGTTTCCTTGAAGTTACTTAAGAATGGTTATTTGTCAACACCCGGATTTTTAATCACAGATGCTTGTTATGCCATACATCGCAATCCCAGGATTACCATTTTTGCGAGACATAACAGATTTGGATACCACAGTACATCATCCATTACAAACCATACATAAGGTCTTACACAAATAAGGATCTAATGATCCAGTTCTTAATACAACTCAAGCAGCAAAAATACGTAATAATAACGGTAGCGTAGGCGAAGCTCCATCCCCGGGGTCACAGGCAATGCTGACGATGGGAGATCATCCTAGTTGTCGTAAGCTTCCTGGGGTCCATCATCCTGGTACTCCTCTTCATAGTCTGGCCACGAGAATAGCCAGGGACAAAGCCATGAGTACTCTTTAAGTACTCGCAAACTAATACTAACAAGTGAAGGGGGGTTTTTGTAGTAGGACGCTAAGCTGTAGGGTTGTTTTGCAAAAAGCCAGATTTACATCTACTAAGTTCAGAAGCAAGAGAAAGCTAGTCAAATTTTATAACACCTAAGTGGGAATTTTTATCTCACGCCACAACTCTGTTGTGGTCAAGTCAAAATCTCAATTCATTTCACAAGTCATTTTGAAAACATCTGATGGGGGAATAGTATGGCCACTCCAACTGTCCATAACCACGGACACGGCTATTCGAATAGTTTGACACTCTACAGAGATTGTACACTTTCACCACAACATTCGGTACATCCGTCAGGAACAAATCCTGAAGTCACCGTACTCAGTATGCGGATAATCAATCCTAACCTTTCAATTACACGCCCTAGTATAAGCACCTCTCCTGTGAGTTTGGCCTCCCAACCATGACCAACTGTCATCTTGGGTACTGCACAGGTGGACAATCTTCACAAGGTAGCCTCAGCTCAGACCTTGGTCGTGAGGGAACCAATACTAAGGTATATAAGTTTCCAGTCAAGCCCTACCCAATTCTCGGGTATTGTGGTTGTATGGTAAAATTGGAATGGTATCGCATCCAGAAAACCATCAGTTTTATAAAGGGCTAAGGCTCATGCCTCAACATTTTCATCATCCAAATCATCTAGTGTTCGGAAACACATGTCAAAACATCTCAATAGAATGATCCATCATTCCAAGGTTTTCATAACCATTTTTACCAAGTATTCCCATCTAAAGTTGATCAAGTTTTATGCTTAGCACTAGCATCTAAAAGTGGGGGTAAGTACTAATGAGGGGTGGTAAACTAGTGGAGTTCAACTAAGTTTAATCTCATGCCTTAGGATGACATAAAGATTATCTAGCTTAGGCCAAATTTTATGCTCTTTATGCAACCTTAAATTATCTTTCTAGAATCTACAATTCACTTAAGTAAGCTCTAAGTACTAGCTTTGATAAAGAAATAAAGTATAAAACTTGCAAGTAAAATTAGGATGGGATTATCAAGTGGGTATAACCACATATGCTTAAGGCATATGGTTGGCATGGTAAGGCTTGCTAAAGTATAATATCTTGCAAGTGTTAGCTTGCACATTCAACTAGTAGTATTAGGCTTGCATCATTATCAGTATAAGCTTGCTAAATTGCAAGTGTTAGCTTGCCTTGTGCAGAGCAGTGGTTGAAGTTTTCCTCGGCTTCTTCTTCGTAGTATCCTCCTTCCTCCTCGTATCCTTGGTCGATACTAGCGTCTATGAATAAATATGAGGTACACAATCACCAAACAATACTTTACTACTTTCAATCATCACACACAAGGGTTCTATAGATGATCTAGCATCATCACTAACATCACAAGAATAAAGCATTTGTCTTATTTATTTTATTTTTAGAAAAGTAATTTCTACTCATTGAAAAACTACTTAAGATTTAATATTCTCCAAACCAAACATGGGATCATGTTGACACATGTCATCACCACATATTTCAGTTCATGGGAATGTGATTTAAAGTGGTGTCACAATTTAATAAGGTTTAACCTTTTAATTCTAAATAAAATAAGTGACTAGAAATGCCTATATGGCATTCTTTTATTACTTGAACATTATTTCTGTAAGTAAACCCATATATTTTTATATATTCTGAAAGGTATGATCAATTGTGAATTTTGAGAGTTGGAATCAACTCAAAAGCTATTATGGTTTAAATTTGAAAATGTTTGAATGCAGAAAAGCTTCTGCCTTGTTATTTTTACCAAGGGTGATCTACAGATCCAAATGATTTGAATCCAACGGGCTTGGATTCAGAATTTCCAGACCTTTCTAACAAAATTGGTTTCATTCAATTTGGTTCAGTGAATCGAGCTGGGTTGATTTTTGAAACTAGCTACATAACTGTGTTTGAATGAAAATGGAAAAATCCAAATTCAAACGAGTGGGCTGCGCGGGAAGAGAAAATGGGCCGGCCTACTACGCACAACGTTTACACGGGCTGGATAAGTTGTTGTCCCCACGCGTCAGTGAGACGGGGGGTGCGAAGCGGTACGGGGCAACGTGGTGCGTTGGATCTAGTTCTAATCCAACAGCTCTGGTTCATCGTCCACGTCGGGCAGCGCCGGCGAGACAGAACCCTAACGCGGAAGGTGGGGGTCGTGGGAGGCTTACCGGGGCTCAGGCGAGGGTCGGCGAGGCGGGCGAATGACGAAGTCGATGACGGCGAACCTCTTGGTACCGGCAGCTTCTCCTGGGGTGGCTCCAATCGCTGGCTTCCTTCTTCTCCAGCAGCGACGGGCTCCAGCCAAATTCCGGCGGTACGCTGCTCGCCTTGCTTCGGGGATGAGGTGGAACGATCATTGAGGTGAGGGGAGTGAGATGGTGTGATCAATTCGGCTAGGGGTCGTCTCCTTTTATAGGCTCGACGGTGAGACCGAATGGGATGGGCAGGCGACGGTGGCAACATGGCTACAGGCTGCTAGAGGCATGGTCGAGGGTGGCGATCGACCGGTGGTCTCCTAGCGATGCTCTATGGATTTAATGCGTGTGTAGGGGCGGTGGAAAACGGTCTGGAACGCTTGATGTTCTGCGCGGCAGAGGCGGCGCCTTCGACGACGAGCGGTGGCTACAGGATACAGGCGGTGAAATTGGCATGTCTGGCGGTCTCCTGGGACGGTGGGGAGCATGTTGGCAGGCGGCGAGGGCTCGAGGTGGTCTGGCTTGAATGGGAACGGCGCGTGCTCTGCGGCGCGGGTCGGCATGGTCGATAGCGGCACGGGCGCGGCGTTCCTGGCAGTTCTGGCTGCTGTCTGCGAGGCAGGGCTGGTCGAGAGGGGGCGGTGAGGCATGGGCTACCTCCCAGACAAGGTTGGCACGACTAGTTCTTCCTCTAGCCTGCTATCCACACTGGGGTGACATGGGTGCTCTCGGCCTGTTCACCATTGATGACATTGGCGAGCTCACAGTGGTGCTAGTGATTAGTTAAGTTTGTTAGATGATCTACTAAGGCTAGTGGTGTCCAGAGAGGGAACAAGTTAGGCCCAAAACACTGCACACTATAGTGTTTTGATTTTGTTTGATTTGAATCAGCAAGGTGTTTGATGAAATGGCCGCATGAATTCAAGTTTTGAATTTTGAAAAGATTTTTGGTGGGTGTGCTAGGAATGTGCTGGTGAGTCTGTGGATGCTTGGGTTTTGAAAGTTGAGCTTGTTAGTGGTTTTTGCAAAAGTGGGATCTTCCCATATGATATAGATTCAATTTTGAACTGTCATTTAAACTATGCACTTGAATGTTCCTGGATGATCACAAGGTGGGCCTTGGTACTTTGTTATGAGTACTATCAAGGGGTGTAAAGATCCAAACAAGTTTCTGTTAAGTTTTGAAAGTTAGAGACAGCCAAAGTAGGTATGGGAGTTAAATTGGCCAAAGTGACCATTCCCTTATTTTGTTTGTTTTCATTTTTTTTGTCTATGGGAAAAGTGTGGGGATTGTTTAGATGATGTTTATTTCACCTAAGAATCCTTTTACAAGCAAAGAAACACACAAGCAAGGTAATTCAAAAGAATCCAAATTGGAATGCATACACACATGCATGCTTTCATATTTTTATTTAGAAAAGTTTTTGTTAATCCTAAATTTTGATGATTAGAGTTTGATGATCCAAGTTTCATATTTTTGGGATGTTATATTATTCTTCTATTTAAGTAGTGATTTCTTAATTTTATAATGGAACATGATCAGTTATTTCCTTATAAAGGTGTGATTATGGTTTGTGGATAAGTAAATAGTTTTAATGACTACTTATGAATTATATTTGGATTTAATCCATTATAAAGTTGTGAGTGAAACAATGGTAAAAGGTTTTATTTGGTTAAAATATCATTCTTGAAGATTTTATAATTGTTAAAGATCTTTTTAGAAAATAAACTACACATATGGTTGAAGGATAATTCAATAAAATTGTATTTAAATTGTGTTGGACCAATTGATTTTATATTACCAACATTTAAGACTAATACTATTTATTAGACTCAATTGGCTAATTTCTAGAATTATTAGAAATTTTTATTTACCCTTATATGAAATATTCATTAAGGAAATAAGTTTAAATTCAAGTTATTAAGTTTTAAATGTTTATTTACCTAAAAAATGGAATATTATATTTTTAGCATGTAGGTATTATTTTTGTGATCATTTTGGTATATTATAATTATTTTTGTGATTTATAAATAATAAGATATGATTTTTATAAGATTTACTACTTTATAAATACTTAATAAATAATAAATATTTAAGTAAGTGAAATAATAATGTATGATTATAGTTTTAAAGTATTGTTTTTATTTTTCTAAGCTTTTTGGTATTTTATTTATATTTTTTAATATTTACCAATATTAAAATATGGATTATCTAAGTTTTATTACTTATAACACGTTTATTAAATAATATTTATTTAAATAATTATCATAATAATATTCGATAATAATTTTAAGTTGTAGATTTTATTTTTCTGAAAATTTTCATATATTAAACATGTTTTTCTGAATTATAAAGAAAAGTTATTAAATTTCTAAGATTTAATCATTTCATTCAATTTCTGGAATTTATTTGTGTTTGAATGTATATTGGTTTATTTAATTTCTAAACAGTAAATACTTTTTATACCAAACTAAACCTAGACAGAGTCACTGACTGGTGGGGCTCTAGCCATGTTAGATTCCACGTTGGCGTGGACGAGTCAAATGGTGGACTAGGTCAAAGCTGGCGCATGCAAGGCGTCATGCTGACGAAAACACGGCCGCCACCGCTAGGGTATGGTCGCCCGCGGCGAACCTGTGCACGCCGGTGAACGAGAGGGTGTTTGTTCTAACCGCATGGACAAGAGGCATACCCCAGTACTCGCACCACCACCAAATGGTCACCAGAGCTAGCGGAACTACGACGACTGACGGCGGCGCACAACGGTGTTACCGCACGAGCACGCTAGGGAGCGCATTGGGAAGAAAAGAACGATGCTTGATCATCAGTGACTCACCCTAGTTGCAGTGGTGGTGTCGGCGAAGACTGGTGTGGTCGGAGACGAGCTCTCCGACGAGGATTCCGACAAACTGCCGAAGAAAGGGACGGCAAAATTCGCCCTCTCTGGTGCTCCCCTTGATGCAAGACTCCACCCAGAGGATCTACGGAGCATGGGGCATCTCCATGGCTACTTGGAAGAGAGTGGGGAGGTGCGGCACGACGACGAGGTGAGCTAGGGTTTCGGCTCTGAGGAAGAAATCGAGAGAGAGATTCAGAGGAAGAGAGAGTGGATGAGGACAAGCAGACATCGTCGTGGCACTCTTATCCCCTCCTCTAGGAGCGGCGACACGCATCGCAGCGCGGCGGTCGATCAACGCCATTGCCTCGGCCAGCGAGCTGCTTCCAGTAGGCGAGGAAGACGACGATGCGACATTTGCGGATAACCCCTGGAACGTTTCCTCTCTTGACCCGCAGTCCTCTCGCTGGCCCATTCGTCAGTCACTGAGTGAGACGAGCCAGGCTGGTTCTTGGGTTGAGGTGGCTGCTACGGGCTGCTCGTGAGCAGTGGATAAGGAGAAGGAAGTTGGGCCATCGGCCAGATTTGATCACCTTCTATTTTTTTCCTGATTCTTTCCTTTTTTCTATATTCTGTTTTGTTTACAGATTTGAATTTGCATATTTGATTTGAATTTTCTTTATGGGCTTTATTTGCTAAATAATTGTAACTATATTAGAAGGTATTTACTAGCATTTTGTGAGATTTTATTCATTAATGTTTTGTTTCTTTATTTTCTATCCAGAATAAACCATGGATTTATATAATAATATTTCTTTCTTTTTAGTATTTGTAAGATCTTTTGTTATGAATTTTAATTTATCTTATATTCATAGGCTTATTAAAGAATGCATTACTTTTAACTAATGGGATTTGATTCTCATTGACTTATATTATTAAAGGAGTTTTTATGTGGTGATCTTTCATTTTTGTATGATAAATAGAGTTCTAGGGAATTAATATGGTTAATATTATTCCCATAATTTTAGAAAATAGCCATGTATACATTTAATTATAACTCATACATGAGCTAAGTTTTGAATTGAAAATGCTTACCCTAGGGTTTAGGGTTCTTACTATACTTATATTCTTTTGTTGGTATGGGTAAATATTAATAACTAAACATATTGTCTCTATGTTTGTGATCTTTAATGATATCACCTTTTAAAGTAGAAAGTTATTATCTGGAATGTCTTATGGAAAAGAATTGATAAAAACATTTCCTAGTCACATATGGTTATAATAATTGGAAATGACAAAGATGTGCTTAAGTGATTTGCTACAGGAAATATTTCTATAAAGCCTTGTAGAAATAAAATGATTTATCCAACAGATGAAATGGATGTTAAGCTTGATTATGGATATAGGGTTTAGTGTTTACCAAGAATTCATATCTTCGATAATTCAGAATTCTTGACTTCTACTTAAAGAATTCCTTTCCTAGATATACTACTCCTTCATATCCATCATCATGTGCTAACATGATCAGCTTTACTTCACAATAATATTCTTATCCATATTTTATTCTTCTAAATCCATTTATAAATCCAATAAGCTTGACACTAAAAACCTTTCCTAATCCTATCATATCTATACTTGGTTATACCATCTACTCTATTGCTGATAACCTCCAATCCAACAAATATTTCCTTCTAACTCCATACATACCCTTCCTTAATCCTCCACCACCAACAGTACTCTTATAGATTCATCTATAATTAGATATACATCAAACCCTACTTCACCTCAAATGTTTACTATTTTTCCAAGAGGAAAATACTAACTCTATAATTCAATGCTACTCTAACAGCATCCTAATCATACTATCCCATCTCTACTTAACTCCAATATCTTATCCTAGAGTTCAATCATGTTTTACCCACCAATGTCACTTATACAGGATATAAGCATTCTATCTTGGTGACTTAAGCATGATCATTATAATCCTTTAGTCCTTTATGGTTCATGTTTCCAATTAGCTAATCAAGGCTTCATCAATGCAACATTATAGTTGTTTTGAAATTATCTTCTTAATTTCCCTAGTGGATTAAGGAATGTTTTTCATGGACTATACCTACTTAATCCCATAGGATTACTCTTTGGTCTCTATCCTCAATGTTCACCCTTATAATCCTATTTGTTACCATACAATTAGATCTTCCATATAACTCTTCTATTTATTCAGTAGTGAGTTAACTCCTTCAATTACTATATTAATTACAATCATTAATCTATGTGTAAATGGTTTAGTTTCATTGTATTTGATCTACCCTTAGATCAAATTATGTTTACCCAAATTGAGGTTTTAGCAAAGGTCATATTGAAACTTATCGCAATCAACTTGATGATCTACTTCAATTCCATCAAGTTAAGAGAAGCTTCAGTCACCTTGACAAGTTCTGTTAAAAAGCGCGAAAATTATTCGAATTTTCTATGCATGAATGCAATGCACACATCTGGGTTTAGCTTAATTCTAAGCTCTAATGCTGGGGTGTTACAGACTCTCCCCCTTAAAATAAAATTTGTCCCCGAAGTTCATAAACTCTCACATTTCAGAGTAAGGAATTGATTTGTAGTGGTTACTGCATTTCTCCACTACATAGTAACCTTAATGGGAATAATTGTAGCATTCCATATCCAAATAGTTTTCTTATTCCGATTAGATATCCTAATCCAATTTATTTACTTAATCATTGAACTTTCTTACTATATTATATAAGGTCTAGGAAGTCTCACTAAAACAGGTTTTAAATTTCTATTTGCCAACAGTTGTGGTCAAGAGACTATATTTTTGTTTTTTCATAGTATGGTGGATACTGGTATTCCTTTCAAAATTGGATTTGAACTCATTTAGTTCATACCCACTGGAATTTCTTGTTCCTCAACACCTATCCAATTGGATGTGCTTTATTCTCTCTTATGAATCACTTAAGAGTTGTTTTCTCTAAAATAGTCTATTAAGATTAATCTATTTTATCACCTTCAAGTTTTTTACCTTATCAAGCTTTATATAATCTTTTGTTGTTACCTTAAGTACTTCTTCTACTTACTTATATTGATTGCCTTAAGATTTGAGTCCTACTATCTTGGTTTACTTCAATCTTCCATCCAGACATACTTTTGAAAGTACTTCTATATTAGTCGCTTCTTTTAACCTTGGGAAAATAAGGCTTAATTTTGTCGTAGTCTAGTACTTCTTTCCCGACATTTACTCTAGAATTCAGATAACAGTACTTCTATTTACTGTTTACTCTCCCCCTTGGGGTTTACTAATAATCTTTACTGTCTATATAGTATTTATCGGCTTTATAATTAGAATATGGGTCTCTATGCATATTATACTCTACATAGATAAGGTTTTATGAAAGATTGTATGATGTATCCACACGATTTTGGATTTCTGAAATGAATCTTTCAACATTATTTGCCTTACTTGCTATTGGGACATTTTATCTTTGATAGGTCTGACCTCGCGAAGCGTCTTGAAAGATGGTTGCTTTAATATTTATACTCCTTCATGCCTTCCTTGACTTAGGCCAAATTTTATGCTCTTTATGCAACTTTTAACATGATCTGGTTAACTATTTTAACCGATACCTGCTGCGGTCAAGTTACCGACTGCGGACCATCCTAGGGTGTATGGATTATCCTACGGTTCCCGACATACTACTAGCATTCTCTCTGTATTGTCAGAGCTTGAATACCATTATGTTCCAAAGCTTCTTCTTGGTACTAATTCATGATGCTTCCATGAACTAGATACTATTACTTCATTAATATTTTAGCAACATCCCCCATTTCTTATGAACTTAATTTTACTGCTTCTTGTTGCTTTCTTCTTCATGTAAACCTCCTTGGTATACGAAATTCATCACTCCCTTACACGGATTCCCATTACTATCCAGGTCTATAACATCAAGTAATAACTGGGTGTTACATCATGCATTTGCACACCAAGTCAAACTTCATGTACAGATCTAGTCAATCAAGAAAATTCAAGAAAATCCAAGAGTCGATAAACAACAAAACATGTACCATGTATTATACATAGGTTTTAAATAATTTATAGATGAACTGACCGTTCCAACGGTTTGCCTCACATATACATCACACAACTATCTTACAAGAACTTCTTGTTCTTGTGAGTATATCCTCACTTATTTCAGCAAACCTTTCAAACTACAATACGCATTACCCTCTATGTACATTATTCAAGCACTCATCCCTTGGGATTTCGTTCCTTTCTTACTTTTATCTTCCTCTAGTGCTTCATGGAGTTCCGTCCATGATGACGTGAAGTCCTACGACTTCCTTCTGGAGAGTAAGAGCATCCAGGAGGTGCCTATTCTTGATTAGAAGTACCGAGACTGAGATTAGTCATTGAAAAATGACTAGAGTTGGCATAGTCTTCTACAGGATATACCTGTGTTTCCAGCAATGCTTCCTCAAAGTAAGAGGGTTCTTTTGCCTTTTCTTGGATCCATTCGTACATATTGGTATAGTAACTACCGGAAGACTCTTCTAAGTCGATTGGGTTGGTATCACCCCCATATGGTCCATAAGGCTGTATATGATTATAACTGGTATCTTATCCGATACCTGTATCACAAGGTATAGGATTTCCTATGGTTCCACCTTGATATTCTACTCCCCATTCATACTGGTTTTGCTCGGAATTACTTGGAATAGCTCCCGCCCATTCCTTTTGTTCGGAGTTATACTTGGTCCATAGATCTTCAGATGGCTGGGGTTTATTTTGGTAGTAGGCATAGTTTTCTGAGTGTGGATCATCAAACTCAGTTTCCTCATACACTTCTCCTAAAGGTATGTATTTGGGATGCCTAGCTTCTTTATCTAATTTCTTCCAACGCGCCATTGCTTTGTCAGGATCAGTAAAATCCTCAATGACCGTATCCAGTTCCTGAACTAAGACCTAATGAGTGTTATGGTAAGTGTTTAGCAAAGACCGATAACGATCCATATACTCTACTGCTCGAGTGGGTTCAGTTTGGACTAGAGTAGAGTGATCTAACTCATGCTCCGGGTTTGATGTTTCATGGGGTATAATGGTGTGGGTACTACCTTCTAGAGCTTGGGATTTCTGTCCTCGGATCATTGTTATGGCTGCTGCTATGGCAATCTGATATGCTGATGCCATGCACCTTGCCTCACCTGATGGCATTTCTCCCTTAAGTCCTAACTTCTTGGGTAACATGATCATGACACGGTATTTAGCTAATACCTGCCCATCATAGTAACTGTAAATCTTGACCAAAAGTCTCGATTCACATTCCAAACTCCATAGAAGTTGTCGGAGATTATTCGTCCAATCCCCTCCGTAGTCATTTAGTGTCATGTTCATCACTTGAACATTCCGGGGTGGATATTGAGGTGCCATGTGGAACTGTAGATAAGAAATTATCATCAGTCACAAGAGTTAAAACTCGTGGTATTGTTCGGATTTGCAATTCTACTAAAGAATTATCGAACTAACAACATGATAGGATTACTCTCAATTGAATATCCCTCATATCACTAGAGAACTCTTTATTATTGTAGGTATGTGTCCTACAGGTTGTACCCATTTACTAGGTTTCCAACCTAAGGTCAAAGCATATGCTCTGATACCAACTATGGTGACCCAGCATACCACTGCATGATGTACTACACTATATCGTTGACATAATACCAATGAAACACCTGTTCACTAGTATTACATCCCTCAGAGTGGTACAACAGAAACACAGCGGGTCCAAGACATGACTAAAGGTTACAACTCAACTATTTACATAAGATCCAAAGAACACTCTAGGTTTAAGAGAGAGAAAGAACTTCTTACAAAGAAGAATCAAAGATAAACAACTTTAAAACCATTATACTATTAAGACTAGTATTATAACTAATGGTCTGGCATTGCTGCTAATGCAATACACTACGGAAATAGGTTCTTTGGTTAGAGATTCTGTTCCTATCTAATCATCAACTTCGTCTTCATTTGAGTTGATGTATATGTTGACTTCCTTGTCTTTGTCGAAGAGCTTTAACCTTTGATGAAGATTCCTGGAGAATAACTGGATGTAAATGTCGTCTTGATGGCTTCAGAATCTAGTAAGGGTTAAGAAGATACGTTGAGTACGAGTGTACTCAGCAAGTTCACTAGAAAAGGAGTGTTTGATGCACTATATCTACAGCCACAGACCATAGGTCATAGGTAATGCAAGTTTTCATAAACATTTCTTAAAAAATTGATTTTATTCTAAAAAGCTATGTCCGTCAGCCTTCACGGGTTTACCAGAACTTTCATGGAGTTCCTTTCCCACCGTGTTCACAGCTCCTTCCCGGAACAGGGAGTAACAAGTTATAGTTCTTACACTCGGCAGAGGTGTGTTACTTTACCCATGAGAGACATTAGCCTTGTTGCACAACCAAGTCATGACCGTGTCCATACTTCCTTGGTATGGGGCCCAGTCTAAGATCCAAGCCAATCACTTCCCTCTCCGCGACCTTATATGTCTGCACGATCCTTCGGGGCTGGCTCACCTCCGTTAAGCCCCTTTTGGCCAGGCTAAAACCCTGATGAGTTCCCGAAGACTCTTTGACCTGGTGATGCCGGGGCAAGTACCCTTTTAATGGACTATACCCCTAAACACCACTCATAGATAATCTAGACACCAAAAGTGTGGATCGTAAGGGTGCCCACCCATATGTTGGATCCGCACAAGGAATCACAACGTCACGTTAAGGTCGTCTTGCCTCCATACGAGAGGAAAAGGATACATCTGACTTCTCCGTCCCATTCCAAATCTCATGGTTAACGCGTTATATACGGTGCAAGAATCACTGGCGACATTGGTTGTTAAGTCCTAGATAATATGTTCCTTTACCACCAGAACTTTCATAGTAGGTTATTACCTCTTGGTAAATAACCTATAATCATATTATTAGGAAAATGATGTTTTCTGACCTTTTCAAATGCAGGTGATGACAACACTTGATTTGCAAAATACTTCACAGAAAATAATCAAAGGACATGAGCAAGTGTGAACTTGCCTTCTGTGATTGCAAGATTATGCACTCACGGTCTTCCAGACAATATAAGATCCAATATCTGAAATCAGCATCATTGGTCCGGTAAGGACTAATGTTTAAAGAAGCAGGATGCTTTTATGCATAAGTAATGTAATGCATTTTATAAACGCGAATCCCAGAAATAACGTTGATCTAGAGTTTGGAAATTGGAATTGTTTTCTTTAGAATGTGTTGTCCCTTTTGAAAAGCTTCATACTCGTGCTTTTGATTATGGCTTGTGAGTGTGTGTGAAATAATATGTAATTATAATGGTATACAACAATAAGATATACGAAAGTGGAATGCTATTCAAAGACTACTTATATAAGAACTGCCTTATCTCAAAACCTTTACTTTACAAGTATTGACATCTATAAGTAACTTAAGTGTTAATAATTCTAAGTTATACAAGTAAAGTATAAAGTAATGTGATTACGATTATTTGTCATCTGTTGACTGAAGTGGCAAAACGAATAACTTCTGAAGAAAATATTTCTTATTAAGATTTAACAATCGTGGTAGTTTTTAGAGTATGGTTGATAGAATGTGATTGATGTTTGCTTGAATAGTTTGGATTTGAGATGCTTTATAACTTAATTATAACAGACCAAAGTTAACTATAAAATAGTTACAAAATCTTTAGCATAGTATTTGGGAATATTGTAGACTAAAGTTAACTTTAAAGACATAGATGGTTTCAAGGTATATTGCTTATGTTAATTGTACCTTCTGTACTTTGTAATGTTTCCTTGAAGTTACTTAAGAATGGTTTTTCTTCTATTTAAGTAGTGATTTCTTAATTTTATAATGGAACAGGATCACTTATTTCCTTATAAAGGTGTGATTATGGTTTGTGGATAAGTAAATAGTTTTAGTGACTACTTATGAATTATCTTTGGATTTAGTCCGTTATAAGGTTGTGAGTGAAACAATAGTAAAAGGTTTTATTTGGTTAAAATATCATTCTTGAAGATTTTATAATTGTTAAAGATCTTTTTATAAAATAAACAACACATAGGGTTGAAGGATAATTCAATAAAATTGTATTTAAAATGTATTGGACCAATTGATTTTATATTATCAACATTTAAGACTAATACTATTTATTAGACTCAATTGGCTAATTTCTAGAATTATTAGCAATTTTATTTACCCTTATATGAAATATTCATTAAGGAAATAAGTTTAAATTCATGTTATTAAGTTTTAAATTTTTATTTACCTCAAAAATGGAATATTATATTTTTAACATGTAGGTATTATTTTTGCTATCATTTTGGTATATTACAATTATTTTTGTGATTTATAAATAATAAGATATGATTTTTATAAGATTTACTACTTTATAAGTACTTAATAAATAATAAATATTTAAGTAAGTGAAATAATAATGTATGATTATAGTTTTAAATTATTGTTTTTATTTTTCTAATCTTTTTGGTATTTTATTTATATTTTTTAATATTTACCAATATTAAAATATGGATTATCTAAGTTTTATTACTCATAACACCTTTATTAAATAATATTTATTTAAATAATTATCATAATAATATTTGATAATAGTTTTAAGTTGCAGATTTTATTTTTCTGAAAATTTTCATATATTAAACATGTTTTTCTGAATTATAAAACAAAAGTTATTAAATTTCTAAGATTTAATCATTTCATTCAATTTCTGGAATTTATTTGTGTTTGAATGTATATTGGTTTATTTAATTTCTAAACTGGAAATACTTTTTATACCAAACTAAACCTAGACATAGTCACTGACTGGTGGGGTTCTAGCCACGTTGGATGCCACGCTGGCGTGGACGAGTCAAATGGTGGACTAGGTGAAAGTTGGCGCATGGAGGGCGTCATGCTGACAACAGCACGGTTGCCACCGCTAGGGTATGGTCGCCGGCGGCGAACCTGTGCACGCCGGTGAACGCGAGGGTGTTTGTTCTAACTACACGGACAAGAGGCATACACCAGTACTCGCACCACCACCAAATGGTCACATGAGCTAGGGGAACTACGACGACTAACGGCGGTGTTACAGCGCGAGCACGCTAGGGAGCGCGTTGGGAAGAAAAGAACGATGCTTGAGCATCAGTGACTCACCCTGGTTGCAGTGGTGGTGTCGGTGAAGATTGGTGTGGTCGGAGACGAGCTCTCCGACGAGGATTCCGATGAACTGCCGAAGAAAGGGATGACAAAATTCGCCCTCTCCAATGCTCCCCTTAATGCAAGACTTCACCCAGAGGATCTACGGAGCACGGGGCATCTCCATGGCTACTTGGAAGAGAGTGGGGAGGTGCGGCATGACAGCGAGGTGAGGTAGGGTTTCGGCTCTGAGGAAGAAATTGAGAGAGAGATTCAGAGGAAGAGAGAGTGGATGAGGACGAGCAGACGGCGTCGTGGCGTTCTTATCCCCTCCTCTAGGAGCGGCGGCACGCATCGCAGCGCGGCGGTCGATCGACGACGGAGCTCCGGCCAGCGAGCTGCTTCCAGTAGGAGAGGAATACGACGATACGACATTTGCGGATAACCCCCTGGAACGTTTCCTCTCTCAACCCGTAGTCCTCTGACTGGCCCACTCGTCAGTCACTGAGTGAGACAAGTCGGGCTGGTTCTTGGGCTGAGGTGGCTGCTACGGGCTGCTCGTGAGCAATGGATAAGGAGAAGGAAGTTGGGCCATGGGCCAGATTTGATCTCCTTCTATTTTTTTCCTGGTTCTTTCCTTTTTCTATATTCTGTTTTGTTTATAGATTTGAATTTGCATCTTTGATTTGAATTTTGTTTATGGGTTTTATTTGATAAATAATTGTAACTATATTAAGGGGGAACAGTATGGCCACTCCAACTGTCCATAACCGCGGACGCGGCTATTCGAATAGTTTGACACTCTACAGAGATTGTACACTTTCACCACAACATTCGATACATCCGTCAGGAACAAATCCTGAATTCACCATACTCAGTATGCAGATAATCAATCCTAACCTTTCAATTACACGCCCTAGTATAAGCACCTCTCCTGTGAGTTTAGCCTCCCAACCATGACCAACTGTCATCTTGGGTACTGCACAGGTGGAAAATCTTCACAAGGTAGCCTCAGCTCAGACCTTGGCCATGAGGGAACCAATACTAAGGTATATAATTTTCCAGTCAAGCCCTACCCAATTCTCGGGTATTGTGGTTGTACGGTAAAATTGGAATGGTATCGCATCCAGACAACCATCAGTTTTATAAAGGGCTAAGGCTCATGCCTCAACATTTTCATCACCATAATTCATCTGGTGTTCGGAAACACATGTCCAAAACATTTCAATAGAATGATCCATCATTCCAAGGTTTTCATAATCATTTTTCCACCAAGTATTCCCATCTAAGTTGATCAGGTTTTATGCTTAGCACTAACATCTACAAGTGGGGGTAAGTACTAATGAGGGGTGGTAAACTCGTGGAGTTTAACTAATTTCAATCTCATGCCTTAGGAGGACATAAATATTATCTAGCTTAGGCCAAATTTTATGCTCTTTATGCAACCTTCAATTATCTTTGTAGTATCTACAATTTACTTAAGTAAGCTCTAAGTACTAGCTTTGATAAAGAAATAAAGTATAAAGCTTGTAGGTAAAACTAGGATTGGTTTATCAAGTGGTTATGATCATATATGCTTAAGGCATATAGTTGGCATGGTAACAAGCAAGTATTGGCTTGCATCAATATCAGTATAAGCTTGCTAAATTGCAAGTGTTAGCTTGCAAGTTTGGCTTGCTAAGTTAATAGCTTGCACATTCAACTAGTAGTATCAAGCTTGCCTTGTGCAGAGCAGTGGTTGAAGTTCTCCTCGGCTTCTTCTTCGTAGTATCCTCCTTCTTCCTTGTATCCTTGGTCGGTACTAGAGTCTTAAAATAAATACGAGGTATACAATCACCAAACAATACTTAACTACTTGCAATCATGACACACAAGGGTCCTATAGATGATCTAGCATCATCTCTAACATTACAAGATTAAAGCTTGGTTTAATTCCTTTTATTTTTAGAAAAGTAATTTCTACTCATTGAAAAACTACTTAAGATTTAATATTCTCCAAACCAAACATGGGATCATGTTGACACATGTCATCACCACATATTTCAGTACATGGGAATGTGATTTAAAGTGGTGTCACAATTTAATAAGGTTTAACCTTTTATTTTAATTAAATAAAGTGACTAGAAATGCCTATGTGGCATCCTTTTATTACTTGAACATTATTTCGGTAAGTAAACCTATATATTTTTATATATTCTGAAAGGTATGGTTAAATGTTATTTTTGAGAGTTGGAATCAACTCAAAAGCTATTATGGTTTTAATTTGAAAAATGTTTGAATGCAGAAAAGCTTCTGCCTTGTTATTTTTACCAAGGTTGATCTACAGATTCAAATGATTTGAATCCAACGGGTTTGGATTAAGCATTTCAATATCTTTCTAACAAAATTGGTTTCATTCCATTTGGTTCAATTAATCTATCTGGGTTGATTTTTGAATCTAGGTGCAGAAGTGTGTTTGAAATAAAATGGAAAAGGTTTATTTCAAACAACTCGGCTGCGCGGGAAACGATACTGGGCCGGCCTGCTAAGCACAGCTCTTACGCGGGCTAGTTAAGTTGCTGTCCCCATGCGTCAGTGAGACGAGGGGGTGCGAAGCGGTATGGGGTGATGTGAGCCGTGGGATCTGGTTCTAATCTAACGGTTGAGGTTCATCATCGACGTTGGACAACGCCGGCGAGACAGAAACCTAACGCGGCGGGTGAGGGTCGTTGGGGGCTCACCGGGGCTCAGGCGAGGGTCGGCGAGGCGGGCGAACGACGAAGTCGACGACGGCGAACCTCCTAGTACCGGCAGCTCCTCCTGGGACGGCTCCAATCGCTGGCTCCCTTCTTCTCCAGAGGCGGCGGGCTCCGGTGAAATTTCGGCAAAGTGCTGCTCGCCTTGTTTCAGGAACGGGGTGGAACGATAAGTGAGGAGAGGGGAGTGAGATGGTGTGCTCAATTCGGCTGGGGGTGGCCTCTATTTATAGTCGCGACGACGAGACATAACGGGATGGGCAGGCGACAGTGGCGACATGGCTACGGGCTGCTAGAGGCATGGCCGGCGGTGGCGATCGCTTGGTGGTCTCCTGGCGATGCTCTACAGCTTTAATGCGCATGTAGGGGCGGTGGCAAATGGTCTGGAACGTGCGATGCTCTGCATGGCCGAGGCGGCGTCTTCGACGGCGAGCGGTGGCTACAGGGCATGGGGCGGCGAACGGGGATGTCTGGCGGTCTCCTGGGTCGGTGGTGATCACGTATGCACGCGGCGAGGGTGGCGCGCAGTCTGTGGGCTTCGGTCGGGGGTGGCGCTCTGGCGCATGCTCGGAATGGTTGACAGAGGCACGGGCGCGGCGTTCCTGGGTGCTCTGGTCGATGTCTTCGAGGCAGGGCTGGTCGAGA
The DNA here is from genome assembly GCA_916181665.1 of Avena sativa. Classification (NCBI taxonomy): domain Eukaryota; kingdom Viridiplantae; phylum Streptophyta; class Magnoliopsida; order Poales; family Poaceae; genus Avena; species Avena sativa. The sequence goes on from OV702295.1 coordinate 59,579,230, forward strand.
GGGGGCGGTGGCGCATGGATGATCTCCCAGACAAGGTTGGCACGGCTAGTTTCTCTCCTAGCTTGCTGTCCACATTGGGGTGACATGGTGAGCTTCGGCTGTTCACCATTGATGGCATTGCCAAGCTTATAGTGGGGTAGTGCTTGGTTTAGTTAGCTAGATGATCTACTGAGGTTGCTGTGAGCTAGAGAGGGAACAAGTTAGGCTCAATTCACTGCTCAAAACAGTGTTTTGATTTTGTTAGATTTGTATCTGCAATGTGTTTGATGAAATGGCCGCAAGAATTCAAGTTTCGAATTTTGAAAAGATTTTTGGTGGGTGTGCTAGGTTGGTGCTGGTGAGTCTGCAGATGCTTGGGTTTTGAAAGTTGAGCTTGTTTGACTGGTTTTTGAAAAAGTGGGATCTTCCCATATGATAAAGATTCAATTTTGAATTGTCATTTAAACTATGCATTTGAAAGTTTCTGGATGATCACAAAGTGGGCCTTGATACTTTGTTATGAGTACTATCAAGGGGTGTAAAGATCCAATTAAGTTTCTGTTAAGTTCTGAAAGTTTGAGACAGCCAAAGTAGGCATGGGAGTTAAATTGGTCGAAATGACCATTCACTTATTTTGTTTGTTTTTGATTTATTTGTCTTTGGGAAAAGTTTGGGAATTTTTTAGATGATGTTTAAATCACCTAAGAATCCATTTACAAGCAAAGAAACACATAAACAAGGCAAATCAAAAGAATTCAAAATGGGATGCATACACACATGCATGCTTTCATATTTTTATTTAGAAAAGTTTTTGTTAACCCTAATTTTGATGATTAGAGTTTGATGATCCAAGTTTAGTATTTTTGGGATGTTACAAACCTTCCCCCCTTAAACAAAATCTCGTCCCGATATTTGAAAAAGGACGAAAAGATTACCTAGGATTTGAAGAGATCGGGAAACTCCGTCCTGATGTGATCTTAGCGCTCCCAGGTAGCTTCCTCTTCTGTGTGGTTGCTCCACTAAATCTTGAGAAACTTGATGCTTCGGCTTCTGGTGGTTCAGAAAGCTTCTTCCAAAATACGGATGGGTACTTCGGGATAGGTCAGGTCATCGTTGATCTCTATGGTCTGGTGATCGATATTCTTGAACACTTCGGTCTTCTCTGGAACTTCGAGACACTTGCGAAGTAATGAGATATGGAACACATTGTGCACGGCTGACATCTCTTCGGGTAGTTCCAATTGATACGACACTTCTCCTCGATGGTTCAGAATTTTGAAAGGTTCGATACGACATAGGCAAAGTACCTGTACCAATACGACGCTTGATTCCGTCAATACTAACATTTGCTTTCTGCGCCTCTTTGATCCGACTGATCAAAGTGGGTTGAAGTTCGATGCTAGCCAAAAATCCTTCACTCACTAATTATATTCTAAAATCTTCCATCTCTTTGTGCAAACTTGGTTGCTCCTTAAAAATCATGGAGTTCAAGCGGCACGGCAATCTGCTAAGGGCATCTGCTACCACATTTGTTGGGGAGGTGACCCCGGATAGGGTCAAGACGGGGGAAGACAAAAGGAGTTTCCCCAGTCTTATGCCGAGTTACTGTTTATATCGGCCAAATCATGTAATGGTCGGCCAAGATAAGCACGACCATGACATTTATAGGAGGAGTTGTACATTACCCGGCCGACGTACGAGTTAAGTCGGCCGGATAAGTCCGAATAACCTAAATGCAGGTGAAGGCCAAGCCGAGTTAAGCGAGGCAGGGCCGAATGACATGAAGCTTGTAGGACAAGGAGGTTCCTATAGTCAAACCCTAGCCACGGGCTAGGAGGAATCTGAACAGAGCCAGGCACAAAGGACAATGCAAAGATTAGCAGAAGGGCAGAAGGAGGTCACGGAGGTGGCAGTCCTGGAGCCCGAGGCGTGCAGGTGGGATTCTCTGGAACTTTGCCGTCATTAGAAGGGGGACACGGAAAGGAGGTCGCCGAGTTACTATATTAGGACAAGCATATTCTTCGAATATGCTTGCCACGTCATCCCTAGAGGAGCCAAGGCACCCCTTTATAAGGAGAGGCTTGGATCCCTGAGAGGGGGATCGGCTCATTCTATACCATTAGGCTGGTAAAGGTTCATCTTCTCTTCCTGCATACAACTCAAGGAGCACTTGTAGCCCAAGTGAGGAGTAATAAAGATCGGTATGTTAGTCATTCGTGTGTGGAATTAACTACATCTTCCCTCCCCAGATCCCTCTAGCATCCATTGGCCCCATACTTTAGCCTACCCATGGTATCTGCCGTGCCACCACCACGACAGTTGGCGCCCACCGTGGGGCCAGCAGCGGTGCTAGCTGGAGTCAAGATCCGGACGGGAAACTTCATCCACACTGGCGAGCGCGTTGTCTCTGGCTTAGTCCGGAGATTTGATCTATGTGACTATGTCAGCGATAACGCAGGCAGCTTCAGGAGAAATACTCCTCCGTGCAAAGGCGTCTTCATCAACCTGGGCATGCACCAGATCTACGTCGGCGTCGACACCTCCGACGTTTATCCTCACCAAGTTATTGTTGCAGGAGAGCCCCCCCTCAGCGCCGCGAACGGTCCGCGTGGAGGACGCCCCGTCAGCAGCGTCGAGGTGATGGTCGCGGCCGGCGTGCAAGCGGGAGCAGCAGGCGCCATCAAGCAAGGATCCGACGATGGGAGTACAGGTGACCACAAAGCAAGCAGCTCCGCAGCCCACTAAGGTAGATCCTTCGGCAGCCAAGCCAGCCGAGGTGCAGGAGACAACCCCGAAGGCACCAAGGGTAAGATGGCCGCGTCTAGAAAGACCAGAGAATATTCTCCAGACAACTATAGATAATTGACAACGCCTGTAGCACCGATACTTGATCCGGCTAATGCTCAGGCAGAGTTAGAAGTGACCAGGCAAAAGGTGCTGGTAGAGGCAAAAAAGGTGTCGGCATTGCGGGAATCCTTAAACAGGACCCTGCGAGAATATGCTAAGGCAAATAAGCTAGATGTCTCCCCCGAGCGGGTCGACGAATTAAGATTGAGAGGGAAAAACCTCATGGATGTTATCAATAAAGAGCATGAGACTCATAAGGCAGATTCGGTCAACCTAGGTTTGCCGAGGTATAGCACCCCAGAAAAGAACCTAAGGGTGGCAAATGCCGCTGCACTAGAATTAGAAGGACTAACCAACGAAGCTCGGCAGAAACAACAAGAAAGAGTGAATGAGCTGGTGCACATTGCAAACCAGCAGAATGAAGAAATTCTTAGGGCTGACCCGGCAAGACCTGGTGCCTCATGTATGGTTCATTCGGCTGGTGCAGCACCCGCCCTATCTGTGGCAGCAGCATCTTCACCCGGAAACAATGCGCGAAAAGATAGAGTTGTAACTTCAGGAAAAAGAAACAAGCAGATTGTACCGTATGATCCGACGGTAGCTGAAAAGATCAATGAAAACAGAGGCAATGGAAGCCGAGGTAACAGTGGTGAAAGAAACCCCCACCGTGCCAACAAAGGCAACGAAAGCCGAGGTAATGGAGACCTCGGAAGAGAAAATCATGAGAACAATATCCCGACAGAAGGAAGGATGGATCCGCCGCCCAATCCACAGCCGAGGTACGAACCTCAGCAGGAAAGGGAAGTGAGACCAGCTCGCCATAATCAGGCAAATGAGAGGTACAATGATGGTTACTCAGATATGGAGTATGCAAGACATGGTGGAAATGACCATTATGGAATACAGGAAAGAATCATTTACAGAAACTTGCCGTCGAATGACGCGAGATCAAATTTGGACAGGTTGTACCGATCCGAGTTGTTAGAGGAGCAAGGTCCGCCGGGTCCAGCATGTTTCGAACCCCGGATCATGGGCGAGCCGCCTGTGCCGAATTTTCAGCTGGCAAGGGGCACGAAAACATACAATGGGAGTACCAAACCACAAGATTGGTTAACCGACTATGCCACTGCCGTAAAAATAGCTAGCGGAAACTTGCGATGGGCAGTAAGATATGTCCCGCAAATGCTGGAAGGACCGGCCAGAGTATGGCTGAATAATCTGCCAGCAGGCAGTATCAACTGCTGGCTAGATTTTGAAGAGATGTTTGTTAGCAACTTCACCAGTACTTACAAGAGACCAAACAGGCCACAACAGCTGGCAATGTGCAAGCAAAGGCCGAATGAGACAGACATAGAATTCTTGACTCGGTGGTGTAACCTCAGGAATTCATGCGAGGGAGTTATAGAATCGCAAGCGATAGCATGGTTCGCTCAGGGATGCAGATATGCCAGTGTCTTGTGGCAGCGACTGCAAAGAGATATGCCAACCACTTTGGCAGAAACTATCAGGATAGCGGATTCGTATGCATTGGGAGATCCGACACAACCAGAGCTAATGTCGGCGGATCATCGTGAGCATCAAGATCAATATGCAAGAGATGTGGCCAGATCATCGAGGCGCAACGAGTTCAAAGGTAGAAGAAGAGAGGAAAGACCGGATTACAGATATGCCTCCAATTAGGTGGCATCAGTAGTGCAAGATCAGCCGAGTCACGGAAACAGTCAGCGGCAGAAGAATGGTCCTCTGCAATGGACACCAAGAAATGAAGGGAAGAGACAGTGGACACCAGAACAGAAGAAGCAGTGGCGGGAAAGGCCGAAGTATACGTTTGAATCCATGTTGGATGAACCGTGTAAGTTTCACACTCCAAACCCGGCCAAGCCCACCAATCATACTACTCAGCAATGCGCCTGGATGAAAAGCGCAATGGGGAACCCGGCTTGTGTGCATGCACCTCCTCATCAGGCACATCAGCAGCAATAGCCACAGTTGACTGGAGCAAATGCACAACAGTTAATGTTACCCCCTCCTCCCCCGAGGTATGATAACTCGGACCGGAGAGATGCAATGCATCAAGTGATAAATCAGGGTCAAGATGGAAGGATAAACCCCAGAAATAACGGACGCAATGATTACAGGGAACATCATCAATCATATTGCATGTTCACAACAGAACAACAAGACATGCAAAGTGTACAGCGCCGGCATATGGAAGTGAATGCAGTTATGCCGGCAGTACCAAAATATGTGCCTTGGTCAGATCAAGAAGTAACTTGGAGCATAAAGGATCATCCCAAAATAATGCCGAATCGGGGGTCATACGCACTCGTGCTAGACCCGACATTTGTCGGGCCCAGCATTAATGTGAAATTTTCAAAAGTACTCATTGAGAATGGGAGCAGTATCAATATCATGTACAAAGATACAATGCATAAACTCGGAATATCGCAGAATATGCTGCAATCCACGAGAACCACTTTCCATGGAATAGTGCCGGGACTTTCATGCGAACCCATTGGGAAGGTTCGAGTGGATGTATTATTCGGCACAAGGGAAAACTGCAGAGCGGAAAATCTGGAGTTTGAGGTGGTAGATCTGAAAAGTTGCTATCATGCTTTACTCGGGCGGCCAGCATTGGCCAAATTCATGAGCAGCTGCCACATAACTTACCTGAAAATGAAGCTACCTGGACCACAAGGGGTGATAACAGTAGCATGAGATTACAGGAAGTCTATGGAATGTGCTTTGGCCGGATCAAACCTGGCCGAGTCATTGGTGATCGCAAGAGAAAAAAGAAGGATTCAAGATGTAGCGACTCTCGCTCAGTCGGCACAACTGAATATGCCGGCATTGGCCAACCCGCATGGAAGTGTCTCTTTCCAGCCGACTAAAGAAACGAAAAAGGTTCAGATAGATGAGCAGTTCCCAGAACGCACCATCACCATTGGTGTCGGCCTAGATGCCAAATAGGAAGGCGAGATCACCAACTTCCACCGTGAGAATCGGGACATCTTTGCATGGTCAACTCAAGACCTGCAAGGTGTGCCGAGGGAGTTGGCTGAGCACTCTCTGCATGTAAGGCCAGGAGCAAGGCCGGTGAAGCAACCTCTTCGCCGCTTCGCCGAAGATAAGAGAAAGATAATAGGGGATGAGATAGCTCGGCTCCTTGCGGCCGGGTTCATCATGGAAGTGCTTTATCCAGATTGGCTATCAAACCCGGTGTTAGTAGAAAAGAAAAAGGATGATCCAAATGTAGCCGTCGTATGGCGAATGTGTATTGATTACACGAACCTGAACAAGGCGTGTCCCAAAGATCCTTTTCCTTTACCTAGAATAGATCAAGTCATTGATTCGGCCGCTGGTTGTGAGCTGTTATCATTTGTAGACGCGTATTCTGGTTCCACCAAATATCGTTAAATCCGGCTGATCAAATAAAGACTGCGTTTATTACCCCGTATGGGCTTATTGCTATAGCACCATGCCATTCGGTCTACGTAATGCAGGGGCAACATACCAGAGATGTATGCAAAAATGTCTACATGACCAGATAGGGAAAAATGTACAAGTATATGTAGACGATGTGGTTATCAAAACCAAGGAGAGCAAAATGCTACTGGATGATATTTGACAGACATTCGCGAACTTGAGAAGGTTCCGAATGAAGCTTAACCCGGAGAAATGCACCTTCAGTGTACCAGCTGGGAAACTACTCGGTTTTCTCGTATCCAGCCGAGGTATAGAGTCCAATCCAACTAAGATAAGAGCGGTAGAAAGGATGGAATTGCCGAGATGTCTAAACGACGTACATAAGTTCACGGGTTGCCTGGCCTTGCTTAGCCGATTTATATGTCGGCTGGGAGAGAAGGCATTACCACTATATCAACTGATGAAAAAATCTGATAAGTTCATTTGGACACCACAAGCAGATAATGCATTTCATGAACTGAAAAAGATGTTGGTCACAGCACCAATCCTGGCCTCTCCATTTTGTCAAAAGAGCCTATGTTACTTTACATAGCCGCCACAAACAGAGTGGTAAGTGCGGTGATCATTGTGGAACGAATTGAAGATGATAAATCAGTACAAAGGCCGGTATATTACCTAAGCGAGGTACTATCAGCCTCGAAACAAAATTACCCACATTACCAGAAGATGGCATATGGAGTATACATGTCGGCGAAGAAACTTAAACATTACTTCGAAGAACACCCGATCAAAGTGATCTGTGAAGCGCCCATAGCCGACATATTGAGCAACAAAGATGCAAGCGGCCGAATAGAAAAATGGGCAATTGAATTGTCACCTTGTGCTCCGTAATTCGATAGGCGAGATGCAATCAAATCTTAGGCTGTGGCCGACTTCTTTGTGGATTGGGCCGAGGTACAATATGAGCCACCATTGCCGGATCCAAATTATTGGACAATGCACTTTGATGACTCCAAGATGAGGAATGGCTTGGGGGCAGGGATAGTGTTAACCTCGCCAAAAAGAGATCAGCTGAAATATGTGTTGCAAATACATTTTGCCGCGTCAAACAATGTAGCCGAGTACGAAGCACTCGTCCATGGGTTAAAGGTGGCAAAAGAGATTGGCATACGTCGGATTCTATGTTATGGGGATTCAGACCTCGTAGTACAGCAAGTATCAGGCAATTGGGACGCGCTAGATGCGAATATGGCCCTATATAGGTTCCATGTGCAAAAAATCAGCGGATACTTTGATGGATCTTTGTATACCTCGAGCAGAAAATGACGCTGCTGACACGCTGTCAAAATTCGGATCAACCAGGCAATCCATTCCCCCGGGTATCGCCCTAGAGCACCTGAGAAAACCATCAATAACACCATCACCAGAGTCCAAGTCCATTTATATCTCGGCAGAATCAAGAGAAGACGATATGCCAATGGAAATCTACAAAGGATGTAACCCAGAATTGCCAAAAATAAACCCGTCAATTGCACGAATGGATGTGGGAAAGTCCGAGGCTGTTATGTCGGCGGAAAACATGGAAATAGATAGTGAAATTATCCCAGAGAAAGTCATGCCAACATGGGCGCAACCCATATTTTCCTTCCTTAAGGATGCAATTTTGCCGAGTAATGAGTTACTGGCTAGACAGACAGTGAGAAGAGCAAAAGCTTATATAATCATAAACAATGAGTTGTATAAAAGGAGCGTCACAAGCGTGCTGCAAAGATGTGTTGACTCGGCGGAGGGCCAGGAAATCCTCCTAGATATACATCAAGGATAATGCGGGCATCATGCCTCGTCCAGAGCTCTAGTGGCCAAAGCATTCAGGCATGGATTTTATTGGCAAACGGCATTGAAAGAGGCCAAAGAGTTGGTAGAAAAATGTAATGGTTGCCAGAGATATGCCATCAAGATACATATGCCATCGTCCGAATTAAAGACAATACCGATTACTTGGCCATTTTCTGTATGGTGCTTGGATATGGTGGGACCATTCAAGCCGGCCTGGGGCGGGATGACCCACATTTTAGTCATGGTGGATAAATTCACAAAGTGGATTGAAGTAAAACCGATAAAAAAGTGTGATGGACAAACAGTAGTAAAATTCCTCAAACATATTATCTTGAGATATGGTTATCCACATAGCGTTATTACAGACAATGGCACAAACTTCGGTGAAGGGGCTTTTGCTAGATTCTGCCAAGAAAAGCACATAAGATTAGATGTCGCCTCGGTGGCTCACCCAGCATCCAATGGGCAAGTGGAAAGATCTAATGGACTAGTATTGTCCGGAATAAAACCCCGGCTCGTCGAACCTCTGCAAAGGTCGGCAGGATGCTAGATCGAGGAACTACCAGCAGTACTATGGTGCCTCAGAACTACCCCAAACAGGTCAACATGGTATACGCCATTTTTTCTGGTATATGGAGCAGAAGCCGTGCTTCCAGCAGACATAATACATGATTCGCCGAGAGTAACCCAGTATACAACCGCTGAGGTAAATGAGATAGCTCGGCAAGATGATGTCGATTTGCTAGAAGAAGCCAGGGAGTTGGCACTATCAAGGTCAGCTATTTATCAGCAAGACTTACGATGATATCACAACAAGAAAGTCAGTCCAAGTGTATTTAAAGAAGGAGATTTGGTTCTTCGGCTAGTGCAACGCACAGCCGGCATGCACAAACTATCACCCCCATGGGAGGGACCATTCATCGTAAGCAAATCATTGCACAATGATGCGGATTATCTGATCGATGCTCAGTCACCAGAAAAGAACAAGGCAAACAAAGCCGACAAAGAATCGAAAAGACCATGGAATATAGCTTTACTTCGTCCATTTTACTCGTAGGAGCCATCTATGATACGTTGTAATGTGACACTTCAAGTCGAAGTATCGATTATGTACTAAACCTCGGCACCTTGAGCAGTGACTCGGGGACTACCCTATATTATTTCTCATTTCGAATTATGTATTAGACCTCGGCAACTTGAGCAGTGACTCGGGGACTGCCCTATATTATTTCTCATTTGGAATTATGTATTAGACCTCGGCACCTTGAGAAGTGACTCGGGGACTGCCTTATGTATTTCCACATTTAGAGTTATGTATTAAACTTCGGTACCTTGAGCAGTGACTCGGGGACTGCCACACGTTATTTCTTATTCCTGAATGATGTGTTAAGTTTCAGGACGTCGAGAAGGGAACTCGGGGACTATGCCGTATTATCCCTTATCTCGGATTATGCGTTAAAACCTCGATTCCTAGAGCATTGACTAGGGAATTGCCCCATAATTGTCTCCTATTCCAAAAATGGGTATTAAACTTCGGCACACCGAACTATAGGTCGGGCTTTATAGCTCGGATAGAGATCAAGAACACAATGGTTAAGCCGTCGAATTTATAAAGGCCAGGCAATATTAACGCCGAACTAAGGTCAGTCAAATGAAAACACACAATCCGAACTTATGAGATTGAAGACCACCAAAGCAAAGATTTAAAGTAACAAGATCTGTTTAGATGAACTAATAATGATCATCATCATCCATGCCTCAGCGGCAAAAGGCAAAAAGGGTTCATACCACACAGAAAGTCGGACAATTGTTTCACGTACATCATACGCCCGGCATACCGGGGATAAGAAATAACTTAAGAAGTTTTTTGAACCTAAGGGGCAGCGGCTTGGTCAGGCACTGGGTGCTCCGAGGTAGTCGGCACCTCGGCCGAAGTTACTTCACCCTCCATAGAAGCAATAATGACTTCGGGGGAAGCCCTGGGCTATTGAGAGACATTAGTTTGAGCTTGAGAGTGCCCAGTCCCTTCGGAAGATGATCGTGCATCGCCGTCCCCATCCAAGCTTGCGCTGGAGTCACCAGAAGTGTCCGAGTCGCCCTCACCCTCGTCCTGGTCGGCCTAACTATTATCAGAGGCATCTTCAACTTCAACTTCATCCGCTGGGTTGGGAAGAAAACTTGGTCCTTCAATCCAGTTATGCACATCAGCGTACTCAACAAGCTGGAAGGCACGAGCTTGACGGTGAGCGACGAACTCTGGATCCTCAACCCAACGGGAGCCAGTGCGCAAGTTTATCAAGGTATCGAGCGAAATGTCCTCGTACCAAGACATAATGACTGTGAGCTCCATATCAGCGCCAGCCCGTCCAGCGGATTCCCTCCAAAGGTTTAACTGGTTCTGGGATGCCATTAATCTTTCCACCAGTATCTTGATCTCGCCAATATCAGGAGTTCCAGAAGTATTCGGCCAGAGAACATGGTAGGCCCGAATGGCTGCTTGCACCAAATCCCTGCCCATAATCTTCATCGGACCAATGGCAGCGCCAACGGCAACCAAGAAATCTTCCATTGAATATTCTGGGCTCGCATCTGCGGGGACACCTCGGTGCACCCGAGCATTAATCACCGCTCTAGGGGTCACGGGCCTAGCTTCTGGAAAATGATATACGCAAAATAAAAGTATATCAGTCAAAAGTAAGAAAGAGAAGAAGATAACTCGGCCACGGTCAGAGACTTATGATGAATATAGCTCAACATTTTCTGGAGATCCTGAGTCCAGTCAACCTTAGTCTTCTCAAAGCGAATGATTTCCTTGCTCACTGTCCGATTCTTAAGTTCGGTAGCCTCGAGGAGTTCTTTATCCTTCTGCAGTTGCAGACTTAGCCGGTTCTTTTCTTCGTAGAACTCCTGGTCAACTTCATCTAACTTGGATTTCTGAGACAGCTTGAGGGACTCCACCTCGGCACGCAACTGGGTTATCTCGTCATCTTTCTATTTCAACTACGCCGAATGAGTGGCGGCTTGCTCTAAAAAATGCAGCATCATATCAGGCATGGGTATGCATTCTTGATGCGACGCTGCAAGGGTTTGTAACTCGGCTATACCAAAGACAAAAGTATATAAGAAACTCAGAATAAGCCTCGAACAAAAATCAATAAAGAGAAAGGACAACTAACCTTCTAGAGCTTTGACTTTCTTCTCAAGACGGATATTAAGATTATTGATATTACCTGTTTACCAGCAAAAGGGGTTAGCACCTCAAGTCAAAAATATTAAGAACTTAAGGGACAATACAAAGATTTGTTAAGCTACCAGCTTTCTTCACCACAGGAAGAACTTTTTCATACTTCTCTTGCAATTTCTTGTGTGAAAAAAGCAGCCTTTGGAATTCAGTTGTCCGCCGATCATGGGCAACCTAAGCGAAAAAATAAATTATATTCAGATATTCAAAGATAAGACATATCCGAATCAAGCAAAGATTAACTCGGATCTAGGCGGCTGGATATTCGAAGCTAGGACAGATCCGAATCAAGCAAAGCTTAACTTGGATCTAGGCGGATGGATATTCGAAGCTAAGACAGATCTGAATCAAGCAAAGCTTAACTCAGATCTAGGCGGCTAGATATTCGAAGCTAAGACAGATCCGAATCAAGCAAAGATTAACTCGGACCTAGGTGGCCGGATATTCGAAGTTAAGACAGATACGAGTCAAGCAAATCTTATTTTGGACCTAAAATAGATGGGTAATCAAAGCTAAAACAGGATACGGATTCAGCAAACACTTAATGTGGAATACAAATGAACCATGAGGAGTCAAAGTCATACAGAAGATTCACTTGGCGAATAATGGACTTTAAGCCTAATAAAGCTTCCAAACGAATAACAAATTATTCGGTTGCAAGCTTCGGGGACTATAGTATGTATACTATCATTCGAATAATTAACCAAATGTCAACAAAAGCAATTACCTCATTCATTTTATCGCTGTCAAGCACGATCTTGGAAGCCATGTGCAAGCGACTACTGATATCGGAGAGTTGAAATGGCTGATTGCTCGGATTGCCCTCAAGCTGATCAGCAGCGTTCCAATTATTGGCATACTCAACCAAGGAGCCGAGGCTGTTCCCACTCTCAGTACGAGTCAGGACTTTACCTCGGACGCGTTGTGTAACCACTGCCGCTGCAGGCTCTTGTGGAGAGTAAGCTGACTATCGGCGGCCAGGGTGACAACAGTCTTCGCAGAGGAAACCCCCTTGCGGAGCGCATCAGCAATGGTGGGTTGAGAAGAGCCAGCAAGTCCTTTCTGAGATGAGGGAGGTTTGGTGACAACGACCTCCTTAGCCTTAGAAGTTGCGTCGGTAGGAGCTATAACCTCGGCACTAGGGGTGGCATCCTTAGAAACTGGAGGAACTATGTTTTTCGAGGGCGCCGACATGGTGATGTCCTCGGCCGGAGTTGGAGTTGTGATTGGAATTGTGGGGGTCAAAGGAATCTCGGGGAAAACTCCGGGGTTCACCACGGAGGTAATAGGTTCAGTAGAAGGATCTACTGGCCGAGTTATGTTGGCATAAATGATGGAAGCCACGGGTGCATCTTGCCGAGGTGATGTCTGAGTCGGAGCGGGAGGAGAGTCAACGCGAGCAGGACTAGGAACTCTAGTATCTTTGGGAGGTGAAGGAGAAGGCAGCCGAGTTGTATGACTTGTCATACTCGGACCACTGGGCTTAACAGAAATAGGAGCGCTGCAAAAGCACAGAAAGTTGAATCAAAAGATAGAAAAAGAGAAACAAGAAATACAAATGAAAATAAACTCACCCAGTAACTCTGGGCATAGTTTTATGCTTCGGAGGGTGTTGGGCTGACTTCTTTGTTCGTTTCTTGGGAGCGGCGTCAGAGACACCTGCTGGAGCAGTACGCTTCCTCGAGGTAGCAGGAGGTTGGGAGGCGAGAGGCTCGGCATCATGCACCTGACCGGCCTGATTAGCTGAGAACGTAGAAGCCGGAAATGGGTAAGAGATAGGCATTACGGCGACTACCTCAAGAATTTGGACGTCGTCCGAATCACCTTCCTCCCCGTGAGCCGAGGTCTTTCCACGGGCGCGAGCCGGAGCGATGTCTGACTTGGGGATAAACTCCTCCGAATCAGGCTCCCCGCTGTCCGGGGTGTTCCGATCTGTGGTCCACGGGAGGGCCAGGACCTCGGCATCCTCGATATTTTGCTCCACAAATCTCTGCAAGAAAAGATACAAAGAGAATTTAGCAAAAGGAATCACAAACACAATTAGGGGCAAAACATAACTGCGTGAACTTACCTCGGGAGGGGGATTCCCGCGGGTGAACGGCTTCAGTCTCCAGGTCCAGTCCTCCGGCATATCCGTCTTGAAGATAGCTCGGACACGCTTGAAAATAAGATAATTATCGAGCTCGACCGTTGAGACTCGGTTGAGATCGAGGGGACCGCTCATGTAGCAAATCTTGTGCGCGCGATGCTGGAAAGGGCAGATTTGGCTGCTGACGAAGGTGGTCATCAGATCCTTGCCGCGTAGACCGGCCGGATCAACTCCTTCAGCCGAATCTCAAAGGCCTCGGCCAGAGCATGGCTCTTCCTGGGGTTGTAGGTCCAGTTCCTCTTGGAAGGGGGCTGATGGAGAAAGCAGGGAGCCGAATCCTGTCTTCCTTTCTAGTATTCTTGACATAGAAAAACGATCTATGCCACTTCTTGCAAGATTCGAGACCAGGAACGCGAGGGAACTCGGATTTTCTCCGAGGATTGACGGACGTGGCCCCACACCGAGTAAGAAACTTCTCAGAGGGGTGAAGGGATTTGTCTGGAACGACGTTAGATTGGATCTGGAAGAATTTAGACCATACATGCACGGACGGCCAGAGGCCGAAGTATCCTTCCGAGGCCGAGATAAAGGCAGATAAGGAGGCGATGGCATTAGCCGGAATATGATGCGGCTGAAGGCCAAAGTAATCAAGAAATTCCCTAGCGAAATCTCTAAGGGGAAGACCGAAACCCCGAGCAAAGTGAGACATAAAAACGACATATTCGCCGTCATTGAGTATGGGGGAAGACTCGCTGCTGGGTAAGCGACAACCTACCTCGGCAGGAACTGGAGAGTCCTGATTAGCCACTCGATCTCACGACGAGTGACGGACGAACCCTGCCAGGATCCCCGCTCTGGACCAGACGCTACGTCGTCATCCTCAACTAATGCGCCCCTAACTGAACTCGACATAGGGTCGCCGGAGGAACCTACGGAAGAGGAACTAACGGCGGAGCAGGGCTTAGAGGCGTAGGGCCCCGTCGTGATTCTAAGCGGAGGCGGTGGCGGAGCGGAAAAGAGCCGCCCAGGAAATCTGGAAAACAATGGAAGCGTCTAGGAGGGAGCCTAGCAAGGGGACCGTAGGAAAACTCACCTGCGATGGTGCCGGAGCAAGCGTGCGGCGATGAGGACGACGGAGTAGGGGAACTGTGGCTTCACCGTCGAAGAGGTCGACAATGGCGCGGCCGCAAGAACACGAGCAGACGCACGGGCGTAAGGAGGAAGAAGGGCAATGGCGAGCGAAGGGGGAAAGTGAACCATCTAGCCCCGTGCCCCTCTTTATAACCTGGCGGCCTTGGCGGTAGTGGGATCGTGCATGCGGCGGAACCGCTCGTGGCTAAGTGGAGCCACACCGACGAACACACTACGCAGGAGAGGATCAGGCCTCCTGACCGATGCTGTGCGTGAGGCGTCGCAGTGCCGACACGACAGGCGTAGTAATCATTGTAGCGTTGTCAGTGGGAACTGTAGAGGAACAAAAAACTAGAGAAATAATGATGAGTGTTACATGTAGGATGAGGCGTACACGAGAAGCTACACGGATACCTCGGATAGGAGAAAGTAACTCGGAAATGAGGAGAAATGAATATTGGGAAACTGATGTGGCCCGGCCGAGGTTACGGACGGGACCACACCAGCTTCGGGGACTAATGTTGGGGAGGTGACCCCGTATAGGGTCAAGACGGGGGAAGACAAAAGGAGTTTCCCCAGTCTTATGCCGAGTTACTGTTTATATCGGCCGAATCATGTAAAGGTCGGCCGAGATAAGCACGACCATGACATTTATAGGAGGAGCTGTACATTACCCGACCGACGTACGAGTTAAGTCGGCCGGATAAGTCCGAATAACCTAAATGCAGGTGAAGTCCAAGCCGAGTTAAGCGAGGCAGGGCCGAATGACATGAAGCTTGCAGGAGAAGGAGGTTCCTATAGTCAAACCCTAGCCACGGGCTAGGAGGAATCTGAACAGAGCCAAGCACAAAGGACAAGGCGCAGAGCAGCAGAAGGGCAGAAGGAGGTCACAGAGGTGACAGTCCTGGAGCCCGAGGCGTGCAGGTGGGGTTCTCTGGAACTTTGCCGTCATTAGAAGGGGTACACGGAAAGGAGGTCGCCGAGATACTATATTAGGACAAGCATATTCTTCGAATATGCTTGCCACGTCATCCCTAGAGGAGCCAAGGAACCCCTTTATAAGGAGAGGCTTGGATCCCTAAGAGGAGGATCGGCTCATTCTATACCGTTAGGCTGGTAAAGGTTCATCTTCTCTTCCTGCATACAGCTCAAGGAGCAGTTGTAGCCCAAGTGAGGAGTAATAAAGATCGGTATGTTAGTCATTCATGTGTGGAATTAACTACATCTTCCCTCCCCAGATCCCTCTAGCATCCATTGGCCCCATACTTTAGCCTACCCATGGCATCTGCCGTGCCACCACCATGACAACATTGGCTTTACCGGGGTGATAGTGAATGTCCAGATCGTAATACTTGATTGTCTCAATCCATCTTCTCTGTCTCATATTCATCTCCTTCTGAGTGAATATATACTTCAGGCTCTTGTGATCCGAATAAATCTCACAATGTTTTCCCATCAGGTAATGCCTCCATCTCTTCAGGGCTAGAACTACGGCTGCGAGTTCGAGGTCATGGGTTGGGTAATTTTGATCATGTTGTTTCAGTTGTCGAGATAGATAAGATATAACTTTGTCTTCTTGCATTAGCACACATCCGAGACCGATCTTGGATGCGTCACAATACACATCGAAGGGCTTCGTGATATCTGGCATGATTAAGATTGGGGCTGAAATCAATCTCCTCTTGAGTTCTTGAAAACTCGCTTCACATTTGTCCGTCCATTCAAACTTCTTGTCTTTCTTCAGCAATTGGGTCATGGGTCTGGCGATACTCGAGAATCCTTCTACGAACTTGCAGTAGTATCTCGCCAATCCGAAAAATGCATGAACTTGGGTTTGAGTGGTTGGGGCTTGCCAATCTTCGACATCCTTCACCTTTGCAGGGTCAACGGCAATTCCTCCGGCTGATACAATGTGACCGAGGAATCCTATTTCTTGTAACCAGAATTCACATTTGCTAAACTTGGCATACAACTGATGCTCTCTAAGGGTTCCAAGAATGGTCCTTAGGTGTAGCTCATGTTCTTCTTCCGATTTGGAATAAATCAGAATGTCATCGATGAAAACAACGACAAACTTATCCAGGAAGTCCATAAAAATCTTATTCATGAGATTCGTGAAATAAGCGGGGGCATTGGTTAATCCAAAGGACATAACGGTATACTCGTATAATCCATATCTAGTGGTAAAGGCAGTCTTTGGAATATCCTCTGCATGAATCTTGAGTTGATGATAGCCAGTCCTAAGATCAATCTTATAAAACACTTTGGCATCGGTCAACTGATCAAACAAATCTTCTATCTTGGGCAAGGGATACTTGTTCTTGATGGTGACATCATTTAACTTCCGATAATCCGTACACAAACGGTTACCTCCATCCTTCTTGTCCACAAACAAAACAGGTGATATCCATGGTGACGCACTTGGTTGAATTAATCCAATTTCCAACATGGAATCCAGTTGCTTTTTCAGTTCTGCTAGTTCAGACGGGTTCATACTATATGGTCTCTGTGCTATGGGTCTTGTTCCGGGGATTAGTTTAATGATAAACTCGATATCCCGATCTGGGGGCATACCAGGCACAACATCTGGAAATACATCGGGGTATTCACAGACTATCCGGACTTGGTCAATGGTAGGTTGGGCTATACTCTTGTTGCACTTGAATTGGCGAGGTAAGGTTTCAGATATATGTTCGACTGATATTCTGGCGGTACTGGTCATGGTGATGGCTTTCTTGGCACAGTCAATCAATCCTTTATGTTTGGACATCCAATCCATTCCTAGTACTACTTCCAAACCTTTAGTTCCGAGTACCATCAGATTAGCATAGAATTCTTCGGTGACAAATGAATGCGATGCACCAGAATCAAACAACACTCTTGCAAGTACTGAATTAACAGAAAACATACCCAACACGACGTCTGGCGCTTGCTGAGCTTCTTCAGCATGCATGAGGAAAAGACGGCCGTTGCGGTTGAGTGAATTCCCTGGGGCAAACCTTCTTCCTGGCTGAACACGACGCTGCTGCTGAGCTGGGGCATTGGTATTGGGGGCTGCGGTATTCTTCTTGTTGGGGCACTCGTTGGAATAGTGGCCCTTATTTCCATAGTCATAACAAGTCACTTGCGACTTGTCCTTTGCTGCAACTGGCACAGCATTGCTTCTAGTCCTCGGGGCAGTGTTGGGGTTGGCAGTAGCATTGTTGTTGAACCTGAGTGGGGCACGGTTGAAATTGTTAGAGTTGCCGGGGTTGTTGTGATTTCCTCCGGGCCTAGGGTTTCCACGGTTGGGATAGGTCGGACGGTTCATCGGGGGTCTGTTGGTTCTCGGGGCAAATCCTGGAGATGGGTTAGGGCAATACTTTGGGGTCTGATGGGTTCCTGGCTGATGCATCATGCGACGCTTACGGTTCTCATTGGATTGGTTGATCTTTCCTTCCATCTGGATGGCAGAGTCGACTAGGGCTTCGATATCAGCAAAGGGGATATTGAGTAACATTGTCTGCATCTCATCGTGCAGACCATTCAGGAATCTTTATTTCTTCTTGTCTTCAGTGTCAATCTCATCCGGGGCATACCTAGATAATGACAAAAAATTGTCACGGTATGCCACTACAGTCATCCGTCCTTGCTTCAGTTCTCTAAACTCATCTCTCATTCTCTTGATCAAACCCGGTGGCACATGGGTTCTGCTGAACTTGACCTTGAATTCCTCCCAGGTCATCATATGCCCTCCGGTCATTGCGCGAACACTGTTCCACCATGCCCTGGCATCTCTGGCTAGATAGTGGGTGGCGAACAGAACTTTCTCGTTAGCTTCCACTCCGGCTACTTCTAGGTTATTTTCCATGGTTTGCAGCCAATCATCGGCATCTAGGGGCTCTTCCGACTTAGTGAAAACCGGCGGGTTGGTATTTTGGAAATTCTTGAGCTTAGATCCATGGTTGTCCTGGTTTCCGTGGCCTTCGTTGTTGTGGGCTAGCTGGGCTATCTGATGAAGGGTGGCTAGGTTGGCTTGACGTTCGTCTCTTTCAGCTTCACGGTCAGAAGTCAACATTTGCAGGATCTGCAACATCGGGTCCGGGGATGAACCACTTCCTCCACGTGGCATCTGAAGATTGAGATAGATCATGAGAAAAGAGGGAAATTTATAAGGTTTTGGGACTTGGAAAGGTTTTTAAAGTTTGACTCAGATTTTCTAGCAACTTGCTTTTCATTCATTCATAGCACATGGTACAACACACACCACAACAAAGGGAAACATATGGTTTTAAGAACCACTCTGGAAACTACGATACAGTGGGACCGAATACTACTCACTATGCTAGTGCTCCAGTGCTACTACTCCTCGGAGTCGGTGTAGTCGTCATCCTCGTCGTCATCGATGAAGGCGTAATCATCCTCATCGGTGAAGAAATCCATAGCCCGATCCTCTAGAAAATCATCATCATCGCTGAGATAGGAGTAGGGGTCTCCACGAAGATCCTCTCCAGCATTCTCCCTTTCCTCCAACTGCATGTCTCTCTCGTGGATGGTCTCCTCCAAAGACGAGATACGGTGGCAAAGACGGGAAATGATGTGTTCCTTCTTGTCGAGCTGACGACAGCGAGACTTGCGATCCTTTGCTAGCATAGCGATGGTCTGATCCTTCGTCTTGATGATGGCGGACTTGTGGTTGGAGTAGTCATGGTAGTTATCCAACTCCTGCTGACGATCGTACATCATGAAGCTAAGATGGTCCAATTGAGTCTTCAGTTCAGGGTGGTATGGGGCTTCCAGGGGTTGTCCATTAGCATCACGCATTGGGCAAAACTCAAAGCGAGTACCCTTGATCTGGTTGATACTCTGCCCACACAGACGGGCAAGAGCTTCCTGCATGGCTCTGGCAAGTCCATCGAGCCAATTGTTCTCTCTTAAGGTAAATTGAATTCCTTCCACAGTGGGAGGTTCAATCTTCCCTCGGAGACTTGCAACAATTAGCGACTGCAGATCTTCTCCTCCTTGATCATTGAGCTGAGCTCCGAAGAACTCGGGGTGCGGATGCTCCAGAAGTTCCGAAAGCTAGTCCAAATCCCTCTCAAAGATAAGGTCTCCTCCATTTCCCAACTGGTAAAACTTGCTGTACTTCACGTCCATCTAAAAGAATATAAGATGAGTAAGTTAGTAGAGTGATCAAGTGTGTCAAATTTTTATGTATTTTGTAAGAGTTTTTGAGGAACATGATTTTTCATGAAAGAAGTAGGTGATAAGAATGGGAATAAGTTTTTGTAAATATTTGCTTTCTTTGGTTTTTAAACTAAGTTTTTTATTCCAACGTCCAGTCTAACTCGGGTCTCCTATGGTCAGGATGGCTCTGATACCAACTTGTCAACACCCGGATTTTTAATCCCAGATGCCTGCTATGCCATACATCGCTATCCCAGGATTACCATTTTTGCGAGACATAACAGAATTGGATACCACAGTACATCATCCATTACAAACCATACATAAGGTCTTACACAAATAAGGATCTCATGATCCAGTTCTTAATACATCTCAAGCAGTGGAATACGTAATAATAACGGTAGCGTAGGCGAAGCTCCATCTTCAGGGTCACAGGCAATGCTGACGATGGGATATGATCCTAGTTGTCGTAACCTTCCTGGGGTCCATCTTCCAGGTACTCCTCTTCATAGTCTGGCCATGGGAATAGACAGGGACAAAGCCATGAGTACTCTTTAAGTACTCGCAAACTAATACTAACAAGTGAAGGGGGTTTTTGTAGTAGGACACTAAGCTCTAGGGTTGTTTTGCAAAAAGCCAGATTTGCCTCTACTAAGTTTAGAAGCAACGAATGCTAGTTGAAGTTTTATAACACCTAAGTGGGGAACTTGTATTTCATATCGCAACTCTATTATGGTCAAGTCAAAGTCTCAAATCATTTCACAAGTCATTTTGAAAACATCTGACGGGGGAACAGTATGGCCACTCCAACTATCCATAACCGCGGGCGTGGCTATTCGAATAGTTTGACACTCTGCAGAGATTGTACACTTTCACCACAACATTTGATACATCCGTCAGGAACAAATCCTGAATTCACCATACTCAGTATGCGGATAATCAATCCTAACCTTTCAATTACATGCCCTAGTATAAGCACCTCTCCTGTGAGTTTGGCCTCCCAACCATGACCAACTGTCATCTTGGGTACTGCACAGGTGTTAAATCTTCACAAGGTAGCCTCAGCTCAGACCTTGGCCATGAGGGAACCAATACTAAGGTATATATGTTTCCAGTCAAGCCCTACCCAATTCTCGGGTATTGTGGTTGTACGGTAAAATTAGAATGGTATTGCATCCAGACAACCATCAGTTTTATAAAGGGCTAAGGCTCATGCCTCAACATTTTCATCACCATAATTCATCTGGTGTTCGGAAACACATGTCCAAAACATTTCAATAGAATGATCCATCGTTCCAAGGTTTTCATAATCATTTTTCCACCAAGTATTCCCATCTAAGTTGATCAGGTTTTATGCTTAGCACTAGCATCTACAAGTGGGGGTAAGTACTAATGAGGGGTGGTAAACTAGTGGATTTTAACTAATTTCAATCTCATGTCTTAGGAGGACATAAATATTATCTAGCTTAGGCCAAATTTTATGCTCTTTATGCAACCTTCAATTATCTTTGTAGTATCTACAATTTACTTAAGTAAGCCCTAAATACTAGCTTTGATAAAGAAATAAAGTATAAAGCTTGTAGGTAAAACTAGGATTGGTTTATCAAGTGGTTATGATCATATATGCTTAAGGCATATAGTTGGCATGGTAACAAGCAAGTATTGGCATCCCCACGCATATAGCTGGTTTAAGTTGCTGTCCCCACGTGTCAGTGAGACGAGGGGGTGCGAAGCGGTATGGGGCGATGTGAGATGTGGGATCTGGTTCTAATCTAACAGCTGAGGGTCATCGTCGATGTTGGACAACGCCGGCGAGACAGAAACCTAACGCGGCGGGTGAGGGTCGTTGGGGGCTCACCGGGGCTCAGGCGAGGGTCGGCGAGGCGGGCTTACAACGAAGTCGACGACGGCGAACCTCCTGGTACCGGCAGCTTCTCCTGGGGCGGCTCCAATCGCTAGCTCCCTTCTTCTCCAGAGGCGGCGAGCTCCGGTGAAATTCTGGCGAAGTGCTGCTCGCCTTGCTTCGGGAACGGGGTGGAACAATCAGTGAGGAGAGGGGAGTTAGATGGTGTGCTCAATTCGGCTGGGGGTGGCCTCTATTTATTGTCGCGACGACGAGACCGAACAGGATGGGAAGGTGACGGTGGCGACATGGCTACGGGCTGCTAGAGGCATGGCCGGCGGTGGCGATCGCTTGGTGGTCTCCTGGCGATGCCCTACGGCTTTAATGCGCATGTAGGGGAGGTGGCAAATGGTCTGGAACGTGCGATGCTCTGTGCGGCCGAGGCGGTCTCTTCGACGACGAGCGGTGGCTACAGGTCATGGGGCGGCGAACGGGGATGTCTGGCGGTCTCCTGGGTCGGTGGTGATCACATATGCACGCGGCGAGGGCGGCGCGCGGTCTATGGGCTTCGGTCGGGGGTGGCGCTCTGGCGCATGCTCGGCATGGTTGACAGAGGCACGGGCGCGGTGTTCCTGGGTGATCTGGTCGATGTCTTCGAGGCAGGGCTGGTCGAGAGGGGGCGGTGAGGCATGGGTGATCTCCCAGACAAGGTTGGCACGGCTAGTTTCTCTCCTAGCTTGCTGTCCACACTGGGGTGACATGGTGAGCTTCGGATGTTCACCATTGATGGCATTGCCAAGCTTACAGTGGAGCTAGTGCTTGGTTTAGTTAGCTAGATGATCTACTGGTTGCTGTGAGCTAGAGAGGGAACAAGTTAGGCTCAATTCACTGCTCAAAACAGTGTTTTGATTTTGTTAGATTTGTATCTGCAAGGTGTTTGATGAAATGGCCGCAAGAATTCAAGTTTTGAATTTTGAAAAGATTTTTGGTGGGTGTTCTAGGTTGGTGCTGGTGAGTCTGCAGATTGAGCTTGTTTGAGTGGTTTTTGAAAAAGTGGGATGTTCCCATATGATAAAGATTCAATTTTGAATTGTCATTTAAACTATGCATTTGAAAGTTTCTGGATGATCACAAAGTGGGCCTTGATACTTTGTTATGAGTACTATCAAGGGGTCTAAAGATCCAATTAAGTTTCTGTTAAGTTTTGAAAGTTTGAGACAGCCAAAGTAGGCATGGGAGTTAAATTGGTCAAAATGACCATTCACTTATTTTGTTTGTTTTTGATTTATTTGTCTTTGGGAAAAGTTTGGGAATTGTTTAGATGATGTTTAAATCACCTAAGAATCCATTTACAAGCAAAGAAACACATAAACAAGGAAAATCAAAAGAATTCAAAATGGGATGCATACACACATGCATGCTTTCATATTTTTATTTAGAAAAGTTTTTGTTAACCCTAATTTTGATGATTAGAGTTTGATGATCCAAGTTTAGTATTTTTGGGATGTTACAATTTTATTTGGAAAAGTGGTTTCTAATAGGTTATAAACATTTTAAAACAAATATTGGTCATTTATAAATGTGGCAAAACCATTTGATATTAAGTTAATAAAAAAATGGCCACTTTAAATCTTTTTTGTTTTGTTAGAAATGATTTAAATCAAAGCAATACTTTCTAGTGTTTGACAAATATATTTTTAAACACAAATGTTATTGTTTTATGGTCAAGTATTTATTATTAAAACCATTTGCAAAAGGTTTTACTTATAAACCATTTTTATACCAAAGCAATATTTTATTTGTTAGAAATGCTTGTAAACAAAGTAATAATTTTTCTAGGGTTCACCAAATATATTTTAAACCATAAAAACTGGTGTTTAGGGTCAGAGAGTTTTAATTTCCAACCATTTTCAAAAGGTTTTACTCAAAAATCATTTTTAAAACATAAACAATATTTTTATTTAACTAGAAATGCTTCTATTCAAAGATTTATTTTTTAGCTCCAAAAAATACAATTTTAAATCCATAAGTTGGTAGGTTCAAAACAATCCATTTACAAAAGATTTTATCCTAAAATCATTTTCTAGAATAAATTTTATACCCAAAACATGCCTACACAAGTTTCTGCAAAAACAACTAGTTTTCCTGAAGCAAATCACTAAACAAAGTACATTGTTGGAAAGTACTCCTTTTGCTGATTCCATTGATATAAAATTTGTAAAATTTGGACGTGTAGATTTAAAGTTATGCAATTTACAAATTTAAACATCTAATAGACATATTTATGTTTTTAAAACAAACTATAGGCCACGCGTATGTTTCTGATTGGACAAAAATGTTTTGCACGGATCAATCAGTACAAACCGTTGGATTTAATTGGGATCGCACGGATCAGATCAACCCATATTGCTTTGTTTAAGATTCTACCGTATCCACTGGATCATCATCCAACAGTTCACAGCACACCAACCATACATTGGCGGTGCTGGCGGCGTCAGACGCGGACGGAGCTGGCGATTCAGGAAGCGAGAGGAGGTGTGGAGGGGCTCACCGGGTTCGCAAGGTGGTGGTGATGCTCAAGGTACTTGCCGTTTGTTGAGAGGCGCACGAGGTCGACGCTGATTGCTTGACGGAGATCGAGACGGCGTCGGGTGCTCTCTGTTGAAGATGGTGGCGAGGCTATGATGCACGCCAGAGAAAAAGGAGGGTACTGTTAGATGCGGAGTCGTGGCGAGTATGCGCATGAGAAAGAGGAGGAGAGGGGAGGTCAGATGATACCGGAAGTGTTCGTCGGAGCAGAGGTAGACGGCAGCGCTCCTCGGTTGAAGACAGAGTCGATGATACAAGGCACGCGCGGCTGAATGGGCGGCACTGGGAGATGCGCTAGAGGCTAGAGAGTAAGCTTGTATGCTCTAGGGAGCAAGGGGAGGCTGGGAGCGGCCAGAATATTCGCCGGAGTGCGTCGGATGGAGCGACGGTGCAATCGGAAATGGGGACGGCCTGGGGGCTCTCTTGCGGCGGTGTCTGAGGGGAAAGGGAGAGAAGAGGGAGGGGATTTAGTACCCGTGGTCGGGGAAGGAATTACTGGCATCATCAACGCGTATTGAAGGGGATTGATCATCGGAAGAAACAGCCGGCGTGGTCTTCGCGCGGGTGAAGACGAAGGGCTGACAGCATGGGGTCGCTTCGTCAGCGAGGTGCGGGGTTAGGAGTGGGGTCACCTCGCCACTAGTAGCGCGGGTTTACTTTTTGGTACGAATCGTTTTTCTACGGGGGAGGAAGAGATGGGCTTGCTGGGCTGGGCTTGGTTTCTTTTTTTTTCTTTTTCCTATTTCTTTTTATTTTTCCATTTTGATTTTCTGTTTTCAAATTCAAACTCTTATTTGAATCAGATTTATTTATCAAATCTTTTCAAAACTTTTCAGTAGTTTCTATACTGTTTTATATGTGTTTTAAGGTTCATTTTAGAATAATTAATTTTATTCCTTCATGGTTTATTAATTATTCAATTTAGCCATTTGTCTTTAAACAAATGAGTTTTGAATATAATTTAAATCCTTATTTGAATTCTAATTTTCAACAAACCTTTTTCAGTAGGTTTATTTATTTATAGTGCAAATAATTCACTTGGATTATTAAAAAATATATTTTAAATAGGATTTATTAATCCTTCAAATTGGGCATTTGTCTTTTATTTAATAAAATCAAATATGGTTTTAATTTTATTTCAACGATTCTTTTATTCCATTTAAGTTAACTAAATAACTTTTACTCCACTTGGGCAAATTCCATTTATTATTGATGGATGCATTTCACTTGATTTGAATTTTGTTGGATTCACTTTTCATTCAAAGTTTGTTCAAGTTGGGTTTTGATGTTTCCATTTAATAACAAAAAGTTTCTTTTCACCCTAAATTTCAACAATTATTTATTTTTTTTATTTATTTTTCACATTACAAAATTTGGAAAATTTTGGGATGTGACACATATGCTTTGACCTTAGGATTAAAACCCTTTTAGGAAGATCTGTAGGTTGGATAGTGACTGTAGGAAGCCATCTTATCTAAACCAAATATTCTTATGAATTGTGATAAGTACCCACTTGAGGATAAGCCTTGTCACACCTAAGTCAGATGCTTAAGTCATTCTTTCTTAGGATTAAATTTTTTATCTTTTCTCAGTATAGTGCTATGTAGTGTCTTCCGAAGGAGACATAACCCATCAAGATACTATAGGAAAGTCAATTGGCAGCAGCAGATTAGGATTAAGTTTAAGACATTAATTGAAGTAGTTCTAATAGTATAGCTTAACCCTAGAATTTAAGTAAGAGCAGTGGAATCTTAGTTTATAATCAAAGACAACATGATGAATATGATTAGGATAAATATTGAGGTAATAACTAGTAATCATGTGGAATTCACTTGGGAATTCTACGTGATGAAGTGAGATTATGTTAAGACTGAATGATAGAGTAATGTGAAACAAAGTTATCATGGTTAGATTAGCCCTTAAATCATAATGAATAGGTAAAATATAACAAGAGCATGGTGAGATTATCTCCGAAACCATGATAAGAGTATAATATGAAAGGTAATTACTAAATTATCATGAGGTAGAAGTAAGAAAATAACATGGAAGAACTATGATAGAAGTCGTAGGTGCTAGAAATTTCCAATAATCTTTGGTTTAAGTAGCAAATAGAATTTGATTAGTCATTTGGAGTGATCATGTGAGGTTAGTTTGCTAATAAAGAAAGGATGGTTATAGCTAGTCATTCCAAAGGTGAGACAAAAGTTTAGTCAAAACCAAATTTGAGACCACTTTGCTTAAGATTATCCTATTGCAATTGAGCAATTTGGGTAAATTAAGAAACAAACAATAGTTTGACCCTATGTGCTAAGTATCACAATGAAAACCTATACGAGGAGGTGTCATATACTACACAACTAAGCCTGAATTCTAGAGGTACTATACTCAACTACTATATTCTGGGCTTAGAATATTGTGTGTTATATATACCACATTTGGATTTATTTGTTTCTCTTGGATCTTCTTGATTGACTAGATCTGTACATGAAGTTTGACTTGATGTGCAAATGCATGTTGCAACATCCAGTTACTACTTAATGTTATAGACCTAGATAGGAATGGGAATTCGTGTAAGGGAGTGACGAGTTCCGAAGACCAATATTAAGACTTACTTGAAGGGTAAAGCCAAATATAAGGAGTATCAATGCAATTTGAAGGATGGATAAAGCTCAGATCATTACTAATCAGCAATAAGAAGGAAGATTAGTGTATAAGATGTATGGAGCAACAAGAAGTAATGAACTTAAAGTTCATTTAAAGTAGGTAAGTTTCTAAGAAGTTAATAAAGTAGTTGTACCAAGTTCATGGAAGCATCATGAATAAGTGCAAAGAAGAAGTTTTGGAACCAAAATAATATTCAAGCTCTAACAATTCAGAGAGAATTCCATAAGGATGTTGGAAGCCGTAGGGTAATACCTACCACTTAGAATGATCCGCAGCTGGTATTTGATCCATGGTGGTAATTAATCCACAGTTGGTATCTTGTCCGTAGCTGGTAATTGGTTGACATAGTTAACCAGATCATCTTAATGGTTGCATAAAGAGCATAAAACTTGGCCTAAGCTAAGTAAGACCTAAAGGAGTATAAAAATATTAAGCGACAGATTTCTAAAACGCTTCGCGAAGTCAGACCTATCAAAGCGAAAGTGTCCAAATAGTAAGTTAGACAAATAATGCTGAAAGATTCACTTAGGAGATCCACAATTGTGTGGATACACCATACAATCTTTCGTGAGACCCTAACTAGGTAGAGAATAAGCTAGTCAAAGCCCTACATTCTAGTTATAAAGCCAATGGTTACTCTATAGGCAGTTTATAGACCATTAGTAAACCCTAAGGGGGAGAGTAAACAGTAAACAGAAGTACTGTTATCCGAATTCCAAGTAAAGGTTGAAGAATAAATACTAACTTATGATAACATTAAGCTTATTTTCATAAGGTTAAAATATAATCATTAGAAAGGTACTCTCTGAAGTATGTCTGGATGAAAGATCGGAGTTTATTTCAAGGTAGTAGTACTCAAACCTTGAGGTAACTAATAAATGGAAGTTGAAGTACTTAAGGTAATAATGAAAACATTATCTAAAGCTTGCTAAGACAAAAGCTCAGGGGTGATGAAAATAGATTAATCTTAATAGACTAAGTCTAGAGGAAATAACTCTTAAGTGACCCTTTAAAAGGGAATAAAACATATCCAATTGGACATGTGTAGAGGAACAAGAAATTCCAATGGGTATGGACTAAATGTGTGCAAAATCAATATTTGGAAGAATTACCAGTACAACTCATACAATGACAAATCAAAGATTAGTCTTTTGACCATACTATTTACTAATAAAATTTAAAACCTGTTTTAGTGAGACTTCCTAGACCTTACTTAGTATAATAAGGAAGATTGATGATCAAGTTAAGGAGTTCGATTAGGATATCTAATAAGAATAATAAACTAAATAAGAGACCCCAATTTAAGAAGTTCATAATAAGGACATATCCCTAAGGGAGTAAAGTAAAAGGAACTTTGGAATATTGGAGACAACCAGTTGGAGATTGCCAAGTACGGTCAGAATTCAAGGAAAGGATATGGATATGGAATAATATAATTATTCCCATTAAGGTTACCATGGAGTTGAGAAATGTCGTAATCAACACAAGTCAATTCCTCATTCCGAAATGAAAGTGTGCGAACTTCGAGGACGAAGTTTAT
This sequence comes from Avena sativa, assembly GCA_916181665.1. Lineage (NCBI taxonomy): Eukaryota > Viridiplantae > Streptophyta > Magnoliopsida > Poales > Poaceae > Avena > Avena sativa. The sequence continues at coordinate 59,607,581 of OV702295.1, forward strand.
TTTAAGGGGGAGAGTCTGTAGCATCCCAGCATTAGAGCTTAGAAATAAGCCGAACACAGATGTGTGCATTGCATTCATGCATAGAAAATCTGAATAATTTTCGTGCTTTTAAATAAAAACTTGTCAAAGTGATTGAAGCTTCTCTTAACTTGATGGAAATGAAGTAGATCATCAAGTTGACTGGGATAAGTTTCAATATGACCTTTGCTAAAATCTTATTTTGGGTAAACATGATTTGATCAAAGGGTAGATCAAATGTAATAAAATTAAACCCAAATACATTACTTAGTGATTTATATTTGATCCTTAGGTGATCATATCATAGTATTCATTATAATCACTCATGAGTACCAAGTTAAGGATATAACCCAAATAATAAGAATGTAACAACTATGTCTTAATCTCATCTAATTATACCATGAGTATCATGGGAATACCTAACTTTAACTCTCTAGTGAGATTGAGTAGGAAAGAAACCAAAGTCAAGATCATTCACCATATATCTTTCTTTCCATATCAATCCTTCTCATCTCTATTAAATCCTATCCTTATATTTGTTGTTCATCAATATTGAGAAATCAATTATTGATTCACCAATTTTAACCTATCAACTCTTGTCCTTATTATAGCATTCACTTAAGGCTTATAAAGAAAGAAGTAAGAAGATGTAAATAGTGATGCTAGTTTTAGATATCATCTATAGGATGGGAGTGATTGGAGGAAATCAAATCAATATGGTAACAAAGAAGATTACAAGGATGAAGTCTGAAGATAGTTACCAGAAGTAGTCCTATTGGATCAAGTAGGTATAGTCAATGAATTATATCTCTTAATCCAATATATCTAAACAAAAGATAATTATAATACAATTGTAATGTTGTATGGATGGAAGCCTTGTTTAGCCAACTGGAAACCTGAACCATAAAGGATCAAAGGACTATAATGATCATGCCTTACTCACCAATATTGAATGCTTATACCATGTATAAGTGACATTGGTGGATAAAACATGATTGAACCATAGTATAGATATATTATCCTAGATTAGTCATTACAAGTCACATTAATATAATGTGAGGTTGGAATGTTAGATAGTGGAGTTAAGAAGAGACAAGATAGTATGAATAAGATGATGCTAGAGTAACATTGGATTATAGAAGTAGTAGTTTTCTCTTGGGAAATACTAAACACTTAAGGAGAGTAGAATTTGATATATACATCTACTGGAGTAGTATTAGTGGTGGGTGATTAAGGAAGAGTATGAATGTAGTTAGAGGTAACCATTTGTTGGATTGAAAGTTATCAGCAGTAGAATAGTTGATATACCCAAGTATAGATATGAAAAGATCATGAAATTCTTTAGTATCAAACTCATTGGATTCATCAATGAGTTCAGAAGAATAAAAGGTGGATAAGAATATTCTTGTGAAGTAAAGCTCATCATGTTAGCACATGATGATGGATATGAAGTAGAAGAATATCTAGGAAAGGAATTACTTAGTTAGAAGTCCACGATTGTGAATTATAGAAGATAGGAATTCTAGATAAAACACTAAACCCTAAATATTTAACTAAAAATAAAATCCATTTCATCTGATTGATCTATCATCTTGTTTCCACAATGGTTTATAGGAATATTTTCTTATAGCAAATCATTTAAGCACATCTCTGTCATTTCCAATTATCAAAACCATATGTGCTTAGGATTTATCTTTATCAATTCTTTCCCATAAAATATTCTAGAAAACAACTTTCTATTTTAAATGGTGATATCATTAAAAATCACAAACATAAAGACAATATGTCTAGCCATTAATATTTATTCACATCAACAAAAGTATATAAGTAAATTAAGAACCCTACACCCTAGAGTAAGCATTTACAATTCAAACCCTAACTCTTTTGTTAGTTATAATAAAATTTATATACCTTGTTATTCCCTAGATTCATAGGAATAATATTAATCCTATTAGTACTTAGAACTTTATTTATCAAATACTTATGAAGGATCACTAAATATAAAAGTTGCCTTAATATTATGTGTTAATGAGAATAAAATCTCATTAGTTAATAGTAATGCATTCTATAATAAGTTTGTGGATATTATCCCAATTAAATTCATATCAAGGCCCTCACAAATAATAATAGGAAAAGTATATATATATAAAGAAAATATAACAATATATAATAAAAGTTCACAAATTGATCCTTAATAACTTTATTGTTGTTGCAAGTATTCAGAAAATACAACTCCATAAAGAAAAGTTCAAATCAAATATAAAAATACAAACCTAGAAACAAAATAGAAAACAAAAAATATAAAAGGAAAAGACTAATCGAGCAGTGCTAGGCCGTGGCCCATTCTTTCCTTCACTATCTGCTACTCACGTGTAGTGTTCAATAGCCCACATGGCCCAACACCAGCCCACCACGAGCCCGCATACCTCTTCGCTTCTTTTCCCTTTCTTCTTCCTTGTGACAGAAAGCATCGCCGGGGAAGCAGCTCGGTGGAGCTCCGACAACCGCCCGATCGTCCGCCTTCATCTAGATTCACGCCGCCACTGATCAACGCCTATAAAAGCTTCAATGCCGCCGTTAAGAAAACCCTAGACCCCAATTCCCCTTCTTCCTCCTAAATTTCCTCTCTGACTGAAAACCTAGCTCGCCGGAGCTGCACATCACCGTTGATCCCGAGCTCCCTTGTCCTTCCTGAGAGCACCGTTAGCCTCGCCCTGTTGTCCTTGTTCTCCCAATCCAAGCCATGGAGGCCGAAGGTTCCCCTATCGTCTCAATCGACACATCACTGCCGCTGCCAGTCATCGACGTTCGTCGTCGATTTCGACCTCGCCTCGCCCTATCAACCGCACCATCGTGTTCTGGGTGAGTCACTGAATCTCCTCGTATGCTTAAAAGCTTCGTTTGCTTCCTAAACTGAGCCACCACCGCGAGTGGTTGTGCACCGCCGCCAGTCGCCGTCGTGCACTACACTCCGATGACAAAAACTAGCCGTTCCGCCACTATTAGGTTCGCCGTCGCCGCCTCTTTCTAGCAAGCCCAGCCTCGGTCACGCGCATGCACCCAATCGCTCGATCGAGCTTCGATCTGAGAGGATCAACCTCCTGTGACGTCATGGTGACATCATCCCCTGTCTAGTCAGCCAATTTGACCAAGTCCTTTGCTAGCGTGGCAGATGACGTGGCCAATGGCCCACGGTTCAGTGTCTAGGGTAGATTCAGTATTGGTATGAAAAGGTATTCTCTGTTTAGTAAATTGGTAAAAACAATATAAATTCAAATATCAATATTCTAGAAATGTAATAAAATAATTAAATCGTGTAAGTTTAATATCTTTTGTTTTATAATTCATAAAATTATGTGTAATATATGAAATATTTTAGAAAAACAAAATCTACAACTTAAAACCATTATCAAATATTATTATGATAATTATTTAAATAAATATTATTTAATAAAAGTTTTATAAATAATAAAACTTTGATAATCCATATTTTAATAGTGGTAATTGATAAAAATATAAATAAAATACCAAAAAGCTTAAAAATAAGAACTATAATTTAAAACTATAATCATGCATTGTTATTTCACTCAACTAAATATTTATTATTTATTAAGTATTTATAAAGTAATAAACATTATAAAAATCATATCTTATTATTTATAAATCATAAAAATAAATGTAATATACCAAAATGATCACAAAAATAATACCTACATGTTAAAAATATAATATTCTAATTTTGGGGTAAATAAAAATTTAAACACTTTAACAATTTGAATTTAAACCTATTTCCTTAAGCAATTATTCATATTAAGGTAAATAAAAAAATTGCTAATTTTCTAAAAATAGCCAATTAAGACTATTGGAATAGTATTAGTCTTAAATACTAACATTATGAAGTCAAAATGGTTTAAGACCATTTAAATACAATTTTATTGAATTAACCTTCAACTATATATATGTAGTTTATTTTATAAAAATATCTTTGTTAAGTATAAAATCTTCAAGAATAATTGGGATTAAATAAAACCTCTTAACTTACTTCAACCACAAGTTTGTAAACAAATTAAAACAATATAGTGAGTCCATAAATAGTTAAGTGATGTTACTACCTTGATTACAAATCATAACCACACCTTTATAAAGAGATAAAAGTTTCTATTCCATTATAAAATTAAGGAACCACTACCAAATAAAAGTATAACCATTCTTATGTGACTTTAAGGAAACATTATAAAGTACACCTGGTACAAATAACATAAGTAATATGCCTTAAGCCCATATATGACTTTAAAGTTAACTTTAGTCTATAATACTTTAAATATTATTCTAAAAGACTTTGTTATGTGTTTTATAGTTAACTATGGTCTGTTATAATTAAGCCATAAAGCATCTCAAGTCCAAACTATTCAAGCAAGCACAAACAACATTAACCACATTTGATTAACCACAAAAATTGATTAGACCTTAGAAAAGAAATCCTTTCTTCAAATGTTATTCTTTTTGCCACTTCAAACATCAAGTGACAATCAATAATAATCACATTACATTAAGCTTTACTTATATTACTAGGATTGTTAACACTTAAGTTCCTTATAAATGCCATTATTTGCAAAGTAAAACTTGAAGATAAGATAATTCTCATATAAGTAGTCCTTGAGTAGCACATCTCATTAGTATATCTTATTGTTGTATGCCATTATGTGTACATATTGTTTCACACATACTCACAAGCCTTAATAAGAAGCACAAGTGTGAAACTTAATCTAAAAGGGCAACACATTCTAACAGGAACCATTTCCACTTTCCAAACCCTAGATCAACGTTTATCCCGGGATTCGAGTTTACAAAATTGTATTACATTACTTATGCATAATAGCATCTTGCTTCTTTAAACATTAGTCTTTACCGGACCAATGATGCTGATTTCAGATATTGGATCTTATATTGTATTGAAGACCGTGAGTGCATAATCTTGCATTCACAAAAGGCAAGTTCACACTTGCTCATGTCCTTTGATTATTTTTTGTAAAGTATTTTACAAATACAGTGTTGTCATCACCTGCATTAGAAAAAGGTCAGAAAACACTATTTTCATAATAATGTGATTATAGGTTATTTACCATGAGGTAATAACCTACTATAAGAGTTCCGGTGGTAAAGGAACATATTATCTAGGACTTAACAACCAATGTAGCCAGTGATTCTTGCGCCGTATATCACGCGTTGACCATGAGATTTGGAATGGGACGGAGAAGTCAGTTGTATCTTTTCCCTCTCGCATGGAGCCGGATGTGCGGGTCATGGCTGTTATCACTCGTAGCGTGCATATTAAATGGTAATTCGTAGAGGATATGCAGCATATGGGTGGGAGCCCTCAACGACCCACGATAGTTTCGGCATCTGAACGGTTTGTACTGCCAATTGCCGTAATTCAATAGGTGGGCTGGCGTACACCAAGGAGACATGCGGGGTCGCGGAGAAGGCAGTGATTGGCTTGGATCTTAGTCTCGGCCTCACACCAAGGAAGTGTGAACGAACCTGCAATTCGGATGTGCAACAAAGCTAAGATATATCATGGGTAAAGTAACGCACCTCTACAGAGTGTAAGAATTGTAACTTGTTACTCCCTGTTCCGGGAAGGAGCTGCGAACATGGGGGGAAAGGAACTCCATCAAAGTTCTGGTAAACCCGTGAAGGCTGACGGACATAGATTTTCAGAATAAAAGCAACCTTTGAAGAAATGTTTACAAAAATTTGCATTGCCTACAACCTATGGTCTGTGGCTGTAGATATAGTGCATCAAACACTCCTTTTCTAGTGAACTTGCTGCTCAAAGTATCTTCTTAACCCTTGCTAGGTTCTAAAGCCAGTAAGACGACGTCTACATCAAGTTATGCTCCAGGAATTATCATCAAAAGCTAAAGATCTTCATAAAGTCAAGAAGGTCAACATATACACCAACTCAAGTGAAGGCGAAGTTACTGATTAGATAGGAATATAATCACTAACCATAGAACCTATTTTTGTAGTGTATTGCGATAGCAGCAATGCCAGACCATTAGTTAAGATACTAGTCTTGGTAGTATTATAGTTTTTGAGTTATTTATTTCTGATTCTTCATTGTAAGAAGTTTCTTTTTCTCTCTTTAACCTAGAGTGTTCTCTGGATCTTGTGTAAAGAGTTGAGTTGTAACCTATAATCATGTCTTAGACCTGCTGTGTTTCTGTTGTACCACTCTGAGGGATGTAATACTAGTGAACGGTGTTTCATTGGTGTTACGTCAACGACTATAGTGTACTACATCATGCAGTGGTATGCTGGGTCACCGCATTTTCCCTGACGAGGATTTCTTCCCCGACATCGGGACCCTCTTCCTCGAGGACATGGCTAACAACGGTGCCAACCCAAACGCCGGCGGTTCCTCTGCTGCTACTGCCATGTATATTTTCTTCCTCAACCTTGTTCTGATCGCATCTCAAGTTTTACGCCTTGAAGTCTGTTTGTTTATCTGCCTTAATATGTATTCGCTATTTCACATGATTAGTATATTGTCTATTATTCTAATCATGTTTTATCTAGCGTTTATTATGGGTAATTCACATGGTAAATTGCTCTTTTACTCAACAATCCAAAAACCTTATTTCAGGCAATTTTCCCCAAGTGTCTTTGTTGCTTCTATGAAGCCACCTGTGTTCGAAGGTGTGAATTACAAACGATGGCATGCGAGAGCAGTGCTCTGGTTTCAGACCATGAGCTGCTATAATTCCATCTATGGCGCACCTGAGGGAGATCTTAATCCCGCTCAGGAAGAGGTTTTCCAAAAACTTGATACCACTATCAAGGCTGCCTTGATTAGCATTCTTGGCGATAATATTGTCTATTCATATCTTTCATTTAGCAATGGCAAAGATATGTGGGGTGCGCTCGAGAGAAAATTTGGAGTCTCCGATGCTGGCAGTGAACTGTATGTCAGTAGTTCCCTAGAGGCCCCGCTGCCACGGGCTTGCTGGACAGAAGATATTGTGTAAGTTCTCATTGCGAGCACGTATGACTATATTTGGAGCACATGCCTAGGATTGTTTAGTACTTGGATGCTTGTTATTATTTATCTGCAATGCCCTAGGTCTTGAAGTTACATGTTTAGACTCGTCCATGCAACGCCCGTCCATCCATCCCTATGCCTACCGCACTTGAATCCTACTGTTACCGTTACTGTTACTATTGCTCCTGTTTCACTGTTGCTGTTGCTACTACCAAATTATTGCTACTGATAAACTTCTGTGAGCAAGAACTATTTCCAGGTGCAGCTGAACTGACAACTCAGTTGTTAAGGCTTGCAAGTATTCTTTGGCTCCCCTTGTTTCGAATCAATAAATTGGGTAATACTACCCGCGAAGACTGTTGCGATCCCCTATACTTGTGGGTCATCAAGACTATTTTCTAGCGTCATTGCCGGGGAGCATAGCTTTATTTGTAAGTTCACTTGGATCTATTATTGTTCACTGCTACTCCTTTCATCATGGCGAAGTCTCGTGATGGAAAGTTCCCTATTTTACCATCCACTACAAGAAGAGGTACAGTCATAAACACCTTTGCTGCTCTTGATTCACCGTCTGTTATAAGTAAGCTTGTCACACCACCACCACATACTCATGCTACACACACTGCTACTACTGCTGAGTCTGAAACTGCTTTTGATGCTCATGATGTTACTTCTACTGTGCTTGATGTGAGTGGTTCATTAGGTCCTTTCCTAGATGCTATTATGGCTAGTCTAGGAAATACCGAAACTCCTAGTGAAGACACTATTACACCTGTTAACTCACCTGAGGCTAGTGAGAGTTATGATATTAATGATGGTTACATTGAGTTCACTGATGATTTTGTTGAAGAGTGTCGAATCACACATGGTACTAGTGGTATTAAGAGTCTCCTTGCTAGACGTACTATTATTCCTAAGTTGTCCTATGATCCTAAGTTTGCCACTTCTCCCATAGATATTAAAGATGAAGATTATGATTTCTCTCTTGATTTATCTTATTTAGATATTATTGAGAAAGAACCTTTTTGTCCATTACCTAAGAATGAGCTTCTTGATATTTATTATAATGGACTAACTGATGATTCTAGGACCTACCTAGATAGCTTTGCTGATTGTGTTTTTAGGAAAAGGACTCCTATAGATGCTGAAGAATTAATGGCTAAAATAAGCAAGAATTATGATGATTGGACTTCAACTGAGCTGAATGCACCTGAGCCTATTACTCCTAAACCAGTTGTTCATGAACCAATTCCAGCACCAACAACAAAGAAGAGGGGAGTTATTGCATTAAATGATGAAGTGGTGAAGGAATCTAAGAAGTGTGTAAAGGAGAAAGGTATTAGAGCCTAAGATGTGAAGAATCTACCTCCTATAGAAGAATTATGTAAGCCAATTCCCCACTCATCTACTATTGAGGTACACTCTCTCCAACACTTTGATGAAGGTGATATTCCTTATGGTCATCCTCCTGATCAATGCTTAGAGGAACTTGACACTTTTATTGTTAAGCAAGGGTATTTTAATAAACAAGTTCAGAATAATTTATTGGAAAACTCTAGAGCTATCCATGAGTTGAAAGATATTGTGGAAAGAACTTCTAATGATATTAAAATGCTTTGTAAACACTTTCAAATGGTTCAAACCCAACTTGATCAACTTGCTAGGGTACAAAAGGATATGCTAGTTAATGCTTCAAGAGATAAACATGCTTATGGAATTATAACTAGGAGTGGTATAGCTACTCAAGATCCTTTATATCCTGAAGGACACCCTAAAAGAATGGAGCAGGATTGCCAACAAGGTGAAGATAGTGGTCGTCCTATTAAGAGGAAGAAAAAGAAACATAAGATAGTTGAGGAACCACTTGAACCTGCTGTAGATCCTAATAGTATATCTGTCTCTGATGCTGAAACTGAGAGTGGTAATGATAAAAATGAGTCTCCTGATAAGGAGGAAGGTGAGGAAGAACCTGAGAAGAACACTAAGAACACTAGGTACACAAAGGAAGATTTTATTGCTAATAAACATGGTAAAGAGAGAGAACCTTGGGTGCAGAAACCTGTGCCTTTTCTAGGTAAGAAACACAAGTCAAAGGAGGAGGAACACTACAACAAGTTTTGTGAGTGGATGTAACCTTTATTCTTGCAAATTCCTTTGACTGATTCTATTAAGTTGCCTCCTTATTTAAAGTATATGAAGGACATTGTCTCTAATAAAAGGAAGAAACCTAATGAGGAGATTTCTACTCTACTTGCTAATTATTCCTTCAATGGTAAGGTTCCAAAGAAACTTGGTGATCCAGGTATACCAACTATTCCTTGCTCTATTAAGAATAATTATGTTAGAAGTGCTTTATGTGATTTGGGAGATGGAGTTATTGTTATGCCTTTTTCTCTCTACAAGAGACTCCATCTCGAAAAGTTGATACCAACTGATATTTCTTTGCAAATGGCTGATAAGTCAACTACTATTCCTTTTGGTATATGTGAGGATGTTCCTGTTCAAGTTGCTCATAATTGCATGGTTCTAACTAATTTTGTTGTGCTTGAAATGCCTGAAGATGATAATATGGCTATTATTCTTGGGAGACCTTTTCTTAATACTGCAGGTTCTATCATCAATTGCAATCAAGGAAAAGTAACATTCAATATTAATGGCAAATAGCACATTGTCTATTTCCCCAAGAAGGTTGTTAAGAGCTATTGCCTGAATTAGATTGAAAATATTGAGGGCATCAAGGTTGGAGAAATATATTGTCCCATTCCACAAGAAAATTTTGAAACTATTATGATTGGGACCATCGCTATCAAGTATGAGGTAACATAATCACCTTGTGGAATGCAAAGTTTTGTTTTATATAAGATTGTTTCGGTAACAAGACTTGATCAACCTTGTTAACAAAAGGATTTTAATGAACAAAATAATGTTTCCACTATGGTTATACTTGCTTTCCTTTTCTTTTCTCCTTCCTAGTCTTTGATTTAGCTTTAGTTTTGCTAGTTGTTTGCTTGTTTGAGTTTCTTAGAGCTCCTGTAGTTTGGCTTTTGGTTTGCTTTTGCTTCTTCTGAAAAAACTATTTCTGTGAGAAAATCAATTTTCATACCCTAAAAATTGGCCAAAATAAAGTTTCCCGAAAAACCCAAGAAAATTCAAAATAAATTTTTCCTCGAAAAAAGGGGCAGAGTGGCACCTGAGGTGACCCAGGGGCACCCCAGGCCACCAGACCCCTGGTAGGCGCGGCCTACCAGGTGGCGGCGCCTGGGGGGTCTAGCCCACATGGGCCCCTCCAGGCTGCCTCCTCAAAGCCACCTCTTTCTCTCTCCCTAAAAACACCATAAAACTTGCTCAAGCTCGAGTTGTTGCTGTTCTTGCTCGCGATTTTCGATCTCCTTGTTCATCCCATCTCAAGTGCTGATTTTTGGAGGGATTGCTCCTTGGTATGTGCCTCCTCCACTTGTCCAATTAGATTTGTTATTGGTAGATTGTATCTTGAATATTTTGCTGCTATAGGTGACATGTTGTTTGAGCTTGCATGCTTGTTCTTTGCTTAGAAACTTTTTTTTGATGCATGTGTAGCCCTCTAGCAAGTTCCTATAGTAGTTGCTCATCATTTATCAACTTAGAAATCACTTGGTTTGATGGTTGTCTAAAAATTTCAGCAAGGAAGATGAGTTCTTATCCACTGAACCAATATGACTTGATGGTGCATGAGCCAATGAAGGTTCACCATGAGGAGGCATTTTTTCCTTCCATATATCCATGCAGTGAATTTATGAGAGCTGCAGGGATCCTCCAAGATTTCCAAACTATGGTTACAAATGCAGGGTTGGAACACTTTGTGAAGGTGAACCATTCCAATATGTTAAGCTAACCATGGCTTTTGTGCAGGATTTCCGGTTCACTTGGTCAACTTATAATCCCATGGTCCATTACAAAATATATAATATACCTGTCGACCTGCCTTTTGCTGATTTCTGTGCAGCAATTAGAGTACCTTAGTGGGAATCTTGTGAGAAGATCAAGGAGAGGCCCAAGTCACTTGTGGATTTATATGCTGATATTTGCCAAGGTTTCGACTTCTCAAAGGAAAGTGGTAAAATTTGGAACATTTAGCTCCCAGCTATTAGATACTTTTCCTATTTCATTACCAAGTGTGTTCTTGCTAGAAATATTGCGAGGAAGTTATCTTCTTTTGATCTAGCTTTTATCGTAGCTGCTCTGAATAGGAATACTTCTTATAGTATGGGTGCTTTGATAGCTCACCGTCTCACCACCAACCGTGAGAAGGGTGGAATTTGTGGAGGTCTCATTGCTTCTAGGTTGCTAGCTTTCCATGGTTTAGGGCCTCATTATTCAGATTTTCAGTTCCCCATAGAGAGGTTTGATATTGAATCCATGATTCAGCATGGTTTTGTTTCCTTGGGGGCTAATGTGAGAAGTTTACCATATGAATTATCTTTTGCCCAGCAAGGTCAGAGGAAGGGTAGGACTGAGAAAATAGTTTATTTGCCTGCACCTGCTTTGTTTATTTTTTTAATAACAGGCAAGGATAGTCGCTTATGGAGGAGGAGGTTGACACTTATGTGGGGGAACTCTCCCAGCAAGAGGAGAATGTTGAAGAGGATGCCGAAGACAATTCGGTTCAACCCTCCAACTTGGGAGAGTCTTCATACCAGCAACCCTCATTTGATTGGGGCGTGTCTTCTTCTTCATCGGAGGTGCCTGACTATGATCATTCCTATAATGACCCACTAGCATGGGGGTACTATCCGCGTTATAGAGCCTCAATTAGGCCAACATCCTAAGCTTGGGGGGAGGTATACCGACATCACACACTCATATATATATTATGTTCGGTCGGTTCTTTGTATATCCATTGTTTTTGCTTTCTTTTTGGTTTTTGTTGCTTCTTTCTAAAAACCCAAAAATACCAAAAATATTTTCGTTGTTTCTCTTGGTTTGTTTCTTTGTTTCTTTGCTTTCGTTTGTCTTAAAAGAAAAATCCAAAATGATTTTACTTTGTTTGGTTTGCTTTGTTTTTGTTTGGTTTTTCTTTGTTTGATTGTTTCTAAAAAAATTGAAAACACCAAAAATATTTGTTGTTATTCTTTGGTTTTGTGAGTTCTTTGCAGGGTTCAGCCGTCCTCAGTGGATTTTGGTTTCATGTTAATTATTCAAGTCACACAAGTGAAGGGCAATAATGAAGATTAAGATAACTCGAGGTGTGGTAAGAGGCTGGTAACGAACTCTATTTTTTTCATTCTTGTACATATACTCTTCATTGTGAGCATGCTTAGCCTGTTTGTGTAAGGTGTATGTCATTATGGATGCTTAGTAGTTCTTGCTTGTCTATGATTAGCTCCAGCTTGATAATAGTTTGTAGCATGTCATATGAATATTTGCTTGCATTGTTTTATTCATACTTTGGTATGATATTGTGGTATCCTCCTCTGACTGTTCATGTGAATCAACTTGGCACATGCTCACGCATGCATATGACTAATAAATAGTCAGTAAGCCTCGATGATTTATTTTGCCTCAGAGTTCTTGTATCACTTTCATGCCATAATTAGTCCTGTTTTGTTGCAAGCATGATTATGAAAGCTATTGCTCTCTTGTTTGTCGCTCCCTCTCTATTGCTAGCCTTCACTTGCACTGAGTACGTGCTCTACCTGTGCTTCCAACTCCCAAAAACCAATATTTCCAGCTGTGTCCACCATACCTACCTATTAGCATCATTTGCTATTTCAGTGCATATTCTATATGCCGTGTTTTCTTCCAAAATAAAATGTTTGTCTGTTTTGAGAAAGTTAGTTAGTAAAGCTCTCATGAACATGATGGCACACTTTGTTCCTTGCGCTTAATAATGCTGAACCATTGTGACTAGTCCATGAAAGTGACATGCTTGCTAATTATATACTAGGAGTCAGTAGAACCGTGCTGCCACGAGGAACGCTTTCAACACTTTTTGGATATCTCATCCAGTTGATTCCTTGCTCTTTTGTTTACGAATGTCGATGATGTGAAATAAAAGGGGAGGTTGTTAGTTCATGGAGTTTATACATTGTGTTAGAGAAACGCCTAGGCCGCTAGCCTAAGCCATGCTTAATCATAGTGGAAACTTGCAACATCACCATAATGAGCATCTATGAAGCGTCCTCAATAAAAAGCTATGCATATGGTAAATAAAAAGATTGCTGAGATGCTCATTGTCTGCTTGCCTTGTCATTTTGGTTATGGGAAAGCTCTTGTACCATGTGCAAGGGGTACCCCGTTGGCGGTTCTCGATGATATGCATGTATTTACAATGACAAGAACTTTCAAGTGACCAAAGTTGAGTAGCATGCGGAGCGACCCTCGTACTCAAGGGACTTGGGATTTCCAGTCTATGGTCTATCAAGCATATGATTCAGAGTGGACCTCACTTTCACCTTAACCACATGAAGATGCCTATGATAGGGGCAATGAGAGCTCAAAGCTAATGAGTACCTTCCTTTCAACATTGGGAAGCCTTTAAAACCTTCACAAAACCATTTTCACAACCTTGTTGAGTCACCACTTATTCTATGAGCACCTTCTTGAGAGTATAGTTGTCATTCTTGTGTTTGTTCCAAAACATGGTTAATTATGTCATGACTTTGATGCTTGTATCTCTGATATCTTTACTTCTAGTCTTCATGTGAACTCCAGAGGTGCCTTGGCATTTATTGTGCTCTCCAAACAAAGGCAAGCGAGATACCACTCTATAATACCTTATTATGAGCATTGCAATGTTGCTTATGTTTATGTTTCATGCTAATTATTATTATTGAGTTGGTTTCTCTTCATACCTTGCAATGACTATTGAGTAGACTTAGTTGCATAATTCTTATTATGAATTGTCTAAGCATCTACTCCTGTGCTGAGAATATATACATCATGTGAAGAAAAGTGTTCGTGAAAGTTCTTTTATCGCACTCAGTTTTCAACTGAATTGCTTGAGGACAAGAAATAAGCTAAGCATGGGGGAGTTGATACGTCCAAAACATATCTACTTTCTTGAACACTTTGCTATTGTTTCTCCTCTAAACTTGTGTGATTTGTATACAACTAACACGGACTGACGTTGTTTTCAGCAGAATTACCTTGGTGTCTTGTTTTTGTGCAGAAAATGAACTATCATGAAAAATCCCGGAAAATATGCCAAAAATTATATTTCACCAGAATATCCACGAAGCCAGAGGAAGAGACGGAGGGGAGGCCTGGGGGGCCCAGACCCACCCCAGGCGCGGGCCCACCACTGGCCGCGCCTGGAGGGGGTGCAGCCTCCCCAGGCACCTCCTCGGCCTCCCTCTGCGCCTATAAGTTGCCTTTTGACCTAAAAAACGAGGGGGGTTCGATAGTTTTCCAGAAAGAGTTCTGCTCCGCCGCCACCAGAAACCAAGATTCAGATCTAGCAACTCCGTTCTGGCACCCTGCCGGGATGGGGAATTTGGAGAGGATCATCGCCATTTTCATCATCAACGCATCTCCATCAACTACCTATGTTTCCCTTATCCATGAGTGAGTATTCCCCCGTTGTAGGCTTGGGGATGGTAGGGATTGGATGAGTTCTATCATGTAATCGAATAAGATCTGTTAGGGCATAGTTCCTAGTATCTATATTAGTGCTATTTGACTTTGTTGCAACTTGTTGTGCTTAATGCTTGTCACTAGGGACCGAGTGCCATGATCTCAGATCTGAACTTATTATTGAATCATTATGATAGTATTGTTTGTGATCTTATCTACAAGTTGTGTACACATATCATTGCCCGGATCCAAAGGCCCCAAAGTGACAATAATTGGGACAACCAGAGGGGATGGCTATGGTGTGAGGATCACATGTGTTCATGGAGTGTTAATGCTTTGCTCCGGTGCTCTATTAAAAGGAGCACCTTAATTGCCAGTAGTTCCCTAGAGGCCCCGCTGCCACGAGCTGGCTGGACAGAAGATGTTGTGCAAGTTCTCATTGCGAGCACGTATGACTATATTTGGAGCACATGCCTAGGATTGTTTAGTACTTGGATGCTTGTTATTATTTATCTGCAATGCCCTAGGTCTTGAATTTACATGTTTAGACTCGTCCATGCAACGCTCGTCCATCCATCCCTATGCCTACCGCACTCGAATCCTACTGTTACCGTCACTGTTACTATTGCTCCTGTTTCACTATTGTTGTTGTTGTTGCTGTTGCTTTGATGTTGCTACTACCAAACTGTTGCTACTGATAAACTTCTGTGAGCAAGAACTATTTCCAGGTGCAGCTAAACTGATAACTCAGTTATTAAGGCTTGCAAGTATTCTTTGGATCCCCTTGTGTCGAATCAATAAATTGGGTAATACTACCCGCGAAGACTGTTGCGATCCCCTATACTTGTGGGTCATCAGGTGGAAAGAAATATTTCATGACTTTGATCGATGACCCTACGAGATATTGTCATGTGTATCTTCTGAAATCAAAAGATGAGGCTTTGAGTTTCTTCAAAATCTATAAATCCGAGGTAGAAAATCAACTTGATCGAAATATTAAGAGCTTAGGTCTAATCATCGTGGAGAGTATTTTTCAAACGAGTTTGATTTCTTTTGTGCGGAACATGGCATAATTCATGAGAGGACGCCTCCCTAATCACCCTAGTCAAATGGAGTAGCCGAAAGAAAGAACCGTACTCTAACAGATTTGGTTAACTCCATGTTGGACACATCGGGTCTCTCGAAGGAATGGTGGGGGGAGGCACTATTGACTGCATGTCATGTCCTAAACCGAGTTCCCACCCAGAACAAATAAATTACTCCATTCGAAGAATGGGAGAAGAAAATATTAAAACTCTCTTACTTACGTACTTGGGGTTGTTTGGCAAAGGTTAATGTACCAATCCCCAAGAAGCGCAAGCTTGGACCAAAAACCATTGATTGTGTTTTTCTAGGCTATGCTTTCCATAGCATTGGTTATAGATTCTTGATAGTAAAATCTGATGCGACTGATGCGACTTTCTTTGAGGATATCTTTACTATGAAGGATAAACCTAACTCATCAAATCCGGAGATACCTAGTTCATCTAATCAGGAATTTGCTACATTTTCTGAACCTACCATTCCAATTGAACACTCTGAAAGTCCTAAGGAGGATGATAATGAAATTCCTAAAAGGAGCAAGAGACATAGGACTGCAAAATCATTTGGTGATGATTTTATTGTGTACCTTGTGGATGACACTCCCACTTCCATTTCAGAAGCATATGCATCTCCTAATGCTGACTACTGGAAGGAAGCCGTCCATAGTGAGATGAATTCCATCTTAGCTAATGGAACATGGGAGATCACTGATCGCCCTTATGGGTGCAAACCTGTAGGGTGCAAGTGGGTGTTTAAGAAAAAACTTATACCTGATGGTACTATTGAGAAGTATAAGGCACGACTTGTGGCCAAGGGATATACTCAAAAAGAAGGTGAAGACTTCTTTGACACTTACTCACCCATTTCCAGATTGACCACCATTCGAGTATTACTCTCATTGGCTTCCTCTCATGGTCTTCTCGTTCATCAAATGGACGTTAAGACAGCTTTCCTTAATGGAGAGTTGTATGAGGAAATTTACATGGATCGGCCAGATGGTTTTGTGGTAAATGGTCAAGAAGGAAAGGTGTGCAAGTTGTTGAAATCTTTATATGGCCTAAAACAAGCCCCTAAGCAGTGGCATGAGAAGTTTGAAAGAACTTTAACTGTTGTAGGCTTTATTGTAAATGAAGCTGATAAATGTGTGTACCATCGCCATGGTGGGGGTGAGGGAGTCATCCTTTGTTTGTATGTTAATGACATACTGATTTTCGGAACCAACCTTAATGCAATTAAGGAGGTCAAAGATTTCTTATCTCGTTCCTTTGAGATGAAGGATCTGGGAGTAGCTGATGTCATCCTGAACATCAAGCTATTGAGAGATGATGACGGTGGGATTACATTGCTTCAGTCCCACTATGTGGAAAAGGTCTTGAGTCGTTTCGGGTATAGCGACTTCAAGTTTTCTCCTACACTGTATGATCCTAGTGTGTTGCTTCGAAAGAATCGAGGAAATGCTAGAGACCAACTGAGATACTCTCAAATTATTGGCTCACTTATGTATTTAGCTAGTGACACGAGGCCTGACATCGCTTTTGCTGTAAGAAAACTGAATCGATTTTTTTCAAATCCAGGAGATGATCATTAGCATGCTCTTAAGAGAGTTACGCGTTATCTAAAAGGCACTGCGAGCTATGGCATTCACTATACCGGGTATCTAAGGGAACTAGAGGGTTATAGTGATTCAAATTGGATATTTGATGCTCACGAGATAAAGGCCAGGAGTGTGAAAGAACATTTCTTAATCCCTGGTGTTTTGTGTGTTAGATAACAATATCAAGGATTATTTGATGCGTGTTGAAGTGTTGCAGCTCTCTCTGAGAAAAAGGGAAAAGGATTCTGCCTTTGGGGGCGGATAATCCGCCCCCGCCAGGGGTGGATAATCCGCCCCTCCCTCTTCCCTAGCAGGCGCAAGCCCTAGAAGGGGGCGGAGTTTTGGATGGATTTTCCGGCCCTGCCAGATAATCCGCCCCTCAGGGGGGCCGGATTGTCCGCCCCCCTTGCTCACCGCCAAGGCGCAAGCCCCAGAGAGGGGGAGGATTGTTGTCCGGATTATCCGCCCCCCCCCCCCCCAATATCTTCACCAAGTCACGCAGGCGCCATCCCCAGAGAGGGGGCGGAGTTTTCCCCGGAAAATCCGCCCTTGGGGCGGAGTTTCCCCACGGGGGCGAATAATCCGCCCCCAAAGTTGCTCAACGGCCAGATCTGGGGAGGGGGTATTTAAGCCAGCCTTCCCCCTCCTGCCAGACCCCTTGATTCATTCGAAAAAGACGAGATCTGATCTGCAACCTTCATCCAAGAGAGCTCCATCTAGATCCACCCAAAGGCCCCGTCCCTTGGGGAATAGAAGGAGGAGAACTCGATCTTCATCATCAGCAATCAAGCGCTTCATCTCCTCTCCATTCATTTGGGGAACCACCGATCTAGTATTTCTTGCAAATACCTAGATCCTTGTTTTTGTTTATATTGATAAACCTTGTTCTTGTGGCAGCTTGTTGTCACCTCGGGATCCCCCAATTCGGTTGTGGGTGTGTGCCCTGATAGTGTTGTAAAAGGCACCGGTTCCCGCCTCGAAGGGATCCAATAGTGGAGAAGGTGGATCAGGCCTCTCGTGGAGAGATCCATCGGAGAATAGGGTGAGGCCTATTGTGGCGTGGTGGTCTTAGAACCGCCCACCCCTCTAACGCAGATGTACTTCCATTAACAAGGAAGGAACTGCGGTAAAACAAATCCCTATGTCTCCGCGTGCTCCACTACGATTTCCTCGCTCCTCTCTTTACGTGCTTAGTAGTTAGGGTTGCATATAGGGAAATTCTCGTAGTTGCATATCTAGAGAATGTACTTTGTGTCAAGCCTAAAATTGAAAAAGTATTAAAAATTGGTTAGCACCTATTCACCCCCCCCCTCTAGGTGTCCATACGATCCATTTCAATTGGTATCAGAGCCCCGGCTCTTATTTCGGGCTTAACCACCTAAGAGAAGTATGGGTTCCAAGGTAGATGGGAGTGATGATCCGTAGGTAGTCACCATGAACGATCTCAAGACGTTGGAAACAACCTTGGTGAGTTTAATGGAGGATAAAATGGAAGAGATGCGTCAATTAATAATGCGTCTCTCCACATCCGCAGCATCACCTCCATCTAACTCTGAGGATACCACTCCGCAATCCAAGGAAACGGGTAAAACTATTTCCAAAGATAACGAAGTGGTTGGTGATGACATTAGTAAGAGCTCCTCATCAAAAAAGGATAGCGGTAAGGATGGATACAATGAGGTTTCTCATGTGTATTCCCCTGATCCACCTATCCCTCACCCACATATACATAATAGGGGTGATCCACCCAAACTTTCTGCATCTATTTTTACTAAATGGCAATTTTTGATGAAATCTCATGTGTGCAGTTCCTCCATAGAGTTGTGAAACATCATCGAAAATGGTCTTCATGTTGGAAATCCCAACAATCTTACAAGAAGAGAAGTTGTCGATAGCCAACTCAACGCTACAACTCTACACATGATACAGCTTGGTGTGGGTGACAAAGATATGCCACACATTCAGCATCCTAGTACAGCTAAGGAAGCTTGGGATGCTCTCACCGATCTCTTCATCGGAAATGAAAGTATGAAAAGGAATAGATATGATGCATTGAGCAATGAAGCTGAAGGATTCTATATGTTGGATGGAGAAGACCATGAAGACATATATAGGAGGCTTAAGGCAATAGCCACAAATTTCAGAAACCATGGTGCCGCTCATGTTGATGATGCATGGATCAAGCGCAAGTATGTCAGTTCTCTTATGCCATTTGGGCCCACATATTTGAAAAGTCTCCAAGGTAGGCATAACTATCACCTCATGGCATCCAATGAGGTAATGCAATAAATGGTCGCTTTCAAAGTGGCTGCCAAGAATTCCGAAGATGCTCGTGCTCGAGCTATGGGGATGCAAAAGGGGGTCAACGTGGCCTTGAAGACTAGTGTGATTGATCATGATGAATATGCCATAGAAGGTCTAGACTGTCCCGAGGATATAAAAAGGATCCACGGACAATACTTGGCCCTTTATGCTAGAAACTTTTGGAAAGATCCAGCCAAGGCTAAAGCTGAACTAGAACGCAAGAGTGGAGCCTATGGAAGAAAAGAAAATGGTCCCAAGCTGAGAACATGTTTCAACTATGGTGATCGGTTGCACTTTGTAGCTGAGTGTCCATATCAAAGTAGGGAAGATAATGGAGGAAGACTTATTTTCAAGGACAAGTCAAAGGCTCCACGTAAGAAACAGTTTGTAAAGAAGAATGCTCCCTTCAAGAAGCAACCAAAGATTGTTCTAGTGGCTCAAGAAGAATATTCATCAGGAAGTGAAGATGAGGACGAAGACGATAGCTCTCGAGAGGTGGCTGCTATAGCCACCATGTCTCCTTCAACATCTCTCTTCGACTCTCCGAACGAAAACATCATCAACAAGAATGCTACTTGTCTCATGGCAAGAAGCTCTGAGGTAACTTCTTCTAACTCTTCTTTTCCTAAGGCTATGATTGACATGGATGATCCTACTAGTCTTAAGGTTAAAGAAGAGATTATTTCTTTGGATTATTTCTATACTAACTTGCAAGGTGAGCACAAAGTTCGTTTTGAAGCTCTTATGGATCTGCTGGCCCAAAACGAAGCTCTCCTCGAAGAAAAGGGCAGAATTGAAAGGGAGGATGCAATGGAAATTGCATCCTTAAAAAATGCTCTTGAAGAAGAAGAGGCTCGGGTCTCTCTTGAAGAGAGGCTTGAGTCTATTGAAGAGTCACAAGAAGAAATTGTGACTAAACTTGTTAAGGAACGTGACAATGCAGTCACCAAAGCAAAGAAGTTAAAGAAGGAAAAGATTGACTTTGGGGCTTCTCATGATAGACTATCCAAGGAATTGGAGAAACTTGACAATGCTCACAAGGCGTTGAAAAATGATTTCTCCATTCTCAATGAGTCACATGATCAGCTTCAAAGTCGATTGGCCAAATATGATGCTCCTAGCTCATCCAACTTAACATATAGTCACAAGGAAAATGCTAGTGTGAAAAAATAAGTGATCAAGGACATCAATCCCAAGGATAAAGGTGTGCTTGATGAAGTCCTTGGCAAGCAAAGGTCAAATCATGGTAAAGAGGGACTTGGGTATGTCACCAAGTCCAAGAAAAAGAAAACCAAGAAGAAAAAGTCCAAGAATGTGCAATCAAAGACAAGCACCACTAAGAAGAATGTCACAAAAGACAAGACTAACAATATTGGTTTTGCAGGGTCTCACAATCCAAATTATGAACTCTTTTGTGATGATTATGGCGACGTTTATGCTTATTATGTCGGTCCCTTTGATGAATATATTGCTTGGTCTATTTGGGTCCCAAAGACCCTTGTTACTAACATGAAAGGACCCATTGAAAAATGGGTACCTAAAACCAAGAAGTAATTCTCTTGCGGGGCTATCCTTCCGGTGGGTCGAAATGGGTGCTGGATAGTGGCTGCACTAGTCATATGACCGGAAGCAAGGAGATCATCACGGAGATGCGTCCAAATCATGATAATATCACAGTCTCCTATGGTGATAAGTCTAAATCTCAGGTATTGGGTCTTGGCAAGGTTGTGGTTGCCCGCGATATCTCTCTCGTGGCCGTCATGCTTGTTGAGACCCTCGGTTACAACCTTCTTTCTGTTCGTGCCCTTGGCAAGATGGGTTTTGCTGTTTTTATCGATGATGATTTGGTGGTACTCTTGTGGAGCAAGTCTCTAAAGGTCGCTTTCGTTGGATACGTCGAAAATGACCTGTATGTGGTGGACTTCTCGGGGAAAACCACTTCGGGTCCGATGTGTCTATTCGGAAAGGCCGACGTGGGATGGCTATGGCATCGCCATTTAGCCCATGTCAACATGAGAACTTTGCAAAGTCTCCATAAGGGTGGCCACATCCTTGAACTAAAAGACAATGTCTCTTTTGCCAAAGATCGTGTTTGCAGGGCTTGTGTAGAAGGAAAAATGCATGACTCTCCCCACAAGAGCAAGACTATTGTGTCATCAAAGAGGATCTTGGAATTACTTCATGTGGATTTATTTGGTCCTCCCTCTCATGCAAGTCTTGGTGGGAAGAAATATTGCTTGGTAATTGTCGATGATTACTCAAGATATACATGGGTCTATTTCTTCAAGCTGAAAAGTGAGACTCAACAAACTGTCATTGACTTTGCCAATGAAGTTCAACGTCAACACAATGTTCCTATCTTGGCAATAAGAAGTGACAACGGCTCCGAATTCAAGAACTACACTTTGAATGAGTTTCTAAGCGAAGAGGGGATTAGACATCAATATTCCACTGCGTACACCCCTCAACAAAATGGTGTAGCCGAGAGGAAGAACCGGACTTTGATGGATATGGCAAGATCAATGTTGGCTGAAGTCAAGTCTTCTTATAATTTTTGGGCTGAAGCCATATCCGCTGCTTGTCACTCATCGAACCGGCTCTACCTCCGAAAGATTTTGGACAAGACTCCATATGAAATACTTACCGGTAACAAGCCCAACATCTCATACTTCAGGGTATTCGGGTGTAAGTGTTTCTTTCTTATTAAAGGTGTCCGTTTATCAAAATTTGAGTCCAAGGTTTTAGAAGGTATTTTTGTTGGTTACGGTGCCGAATCCCACACTTATAGAGTCTACAACAAGGTCACTGGGATTGTTGTAGAATCTTGTAGTGTGGAGTTCGATGAAAATAACGGCTCCTTTGTAGGGCAAGTTGATGTTTGTGATGCATATGTTGAAATACCCCAAGATGCCATAAGAAGAATGGGTGTTGGATTTTTCTGCCCCATTGAGGAACCCCTTGTGGCGGATTGGGAAGGACAATGCTCCACTCATGTGGAGCCCTCATCTACACAAGATCAACTAGCTCCTACTGTTGGAGAAAACTCTGCACCAACACCACAACCTGCTGAAGATCATCTGTCTCCTGGACAAGTTGGCAGTCTCAGGCCGAACTATCCGCCCCCTACAAGGGGCGGACAATCCGCCCCTGGCACTCCAAATCATTCCAGGGGATCCGGAGGAGAAGACAACTGCCAAGAATCTCCCAGGCCGGATTCTCCGGCCCCCCAGGGAGGATTATCCGGCTCTGATTCTCCAAGTCCTGTCAGGCATGCTCAGGAAGAAGCCACTGGTGTTTCATCTCCCAGGCCGGATAGTCCGGCCCCTCCCAGGGGCGTATTATCCGGCCCTGAAGAACAAGCTCTGCAGCAACCTCCTAGTGTTAACTCCGGTCAAGATCAAGGGCAAGGCAGTGGTCAAGACAAGGATACAAATACTAAATCAACTCCTTCTAGAAATAATAAGGACATTGAGGCTCGTCTCAAGGCATGTGCTAATCGGAACCTTGAACTAAGGGGTCACACCCTTGACAAGGTTGTTGGTGATCTATGAATAAGGGTGTCTACTAGAAGAGAACTTGCAAGCTTCTGTGATCATCAAGCTCACATTTCCATGGTTGAACCGAAGAAAGTCTTTGATGCTTTTGAAGATCCCGATTGGGTGGTTTCTATGCATGAAGAATTAAATAACTTCGAACGCAACAAAGTTTGGAAGCTCGTAGAGAAACCCAAGGATTGCCGCAATGTTATCGGCACCAAGTGGATCTTCAAGAACAAACAAGATGAAAATGGCATTGTTGTAAGGAATAAAGCAAGACTCGTGGCTCAAGGATTCTCTCAAGTGGAAGGAATTGATTTTGGAGAGACTTATACTCCTGTGGATCGTCTTGAGTCCATCCGTATCCTTCTTGCATATGCAGCCCATTATAATTTTAAATTACAACAAATGGATGTTAAGAGTGCATTCCTTAATGGTCCTCTACATGAGTTAGTATACGTCAAACAACCCCCGGGTTTTGAGAACCCAAAATTTCCGAACCATGTCTACAAACTCGATAAGGCGCTCTATGGCCTTAAACAAGCCCCACGTGCGTGGTATGAGCACCTTAAAGAGCTTTTGCTAGACCGTGGATTCGAAGTTGGGCAAATCGATCCCACTCTTTTTACTAAGAAGGTTAATGGGGAGCTTTTTGTATGCCAACTTTATGTAGATGACATTATTTTTGGCTCTACTAACCAAGCTTTTAACGATGAATTTTCAAAGCTTATGACTGACAGGTTTGAGGTGTCCATGATGGGTGAGCTGAGGTTCTTTCTTGGATTTGAGATCAAACAACTTAGAGAGGGAACCTTTATTAATCAAGCTAAGTACATCCAAGACATGCTCAAAAGGTTCAAGATGACGGATCTCAATGGCGTTGCTACTCCAATGCAAACAAAGTGTCATCTTGAGCTCAATCCCAAGGGTAAAGACATGGATCAAAAGGTATACCGATCCATGATCGGCTCTCTCCTTTACCTTTGCGCATCTTGGCCCGATATCGTGTTAAGTGTAGGAGTGTGTGCAAGGTACCAAGCCGCTCCTAAAGAAAGCCACTTAGTGGCGGTCAAACGAATCTTCCGATATTTGGTTCATTCCCCAAATTTTGGGTTATGGTATCCCAAGGGTTCAATTTTCTCTCTATGTGGTTACATTGATTCAGATTGGGCTGTTGACAAAGATGATAGGAAATCAACCTCTGGTGCATGTCAATTCTTGGGCAGGTCTCTAGTGTGTTGGTCTTCAAAGAAAGAGAATTGTATTTCACTCTCAACCGCCGAAGCTGAATATGTTGCTGCTACAAGTGCTTGTACACAATTGCTATGGATGAGGCAAACTTTAAAGGAATATGGTGTCAATTGTGATAAAGTGCCTCTATTATGCGACAATGAAAGTTCTATCAAAATTGCTTACAATCCCGTGCACCATACAAGAACAAAACATATAGAGATGCGCAACCACTTTATTCGGGATCATGTTGCTCGTGGTGATATTGCCCTATCCTTTGTGAGCACGAAGAACCAACTTGCTGATATTTTCACGAAGCCTCTTGATGAAGCAAGATTTTGTTATTTGAGGAATGAGCTAAATATCATAGATTCAAGGAGCTTGGCTTGACTACCCTTGCACACTCACTTTCTCTTATTCATGTATTTGGTTTAGATGTGGGCATAGACATAGGGGGAGTGTGGTCCTAATTGATTGGGCCAACCCTCCCCCATAATGCTGAAAGCAAGTAAAATCATTTCCCTTAATATCATTTTGTGATATGTGGGTCATCGATGAGCATTGGTTTTGAACTCAAGATACATCTTCGCGGTGTCATGCCATGCGCTCCAACATGGTGGCTTCGGCCACCACCCTCTTCCTAGAGAAGAGTTGGTTTCTCATGGGTCTCGTTGGATTTTCTTGCATATCTCTTGTTCTAATGGAAAACACACCCAATTTTGGCTTTTGTTTGATTTGAATCTTGCAAATTTGGGTGTGTAGTACCATCTCGGTTTGATGCTCTCAACCCAAGCCTTTCTTTCCCTCCTTAAACCATCTATTATTGCACACAAGTCCTCTAAAACACCATCGAGGGGTTTTGCTAGGTTGCTCCAGCCTGAATCTGTAATTTACAGAATTTTCAGAGGAGGGGCGGACTTTCTGCCCTAAGTGGGGGGCGGATTATCCGCCCCGGGCAAAATCTGCCTGTTAAAGGCAGGGTCTGGGAGGGCAGGCTCAAACAGAGCAGTCAGTCCTCCCCCAACCCTCCCTCAGCCCCCAGCCGCCGCCGGAGCATCCGCCCCTCTCGGAGTCGATTTGACCTCTGGATTCTCCGGGCTCTCCCCAGATCTTCTTCACCTTGCCTCCGGGTATCTTCTCCTCCATGATTTTCTTCCAATGAGTGAGGGTAACTCCCTCATCTCTCTCCTTTTGTATGGGATGCATTTTATTTGGTGGAAATCTTGTTGTAGAAGATCCTTGGTGTTGTTCCTTCCATGCTAGAATCAGTAGAATTGCAACCCTAATACCCGATCTGTTTTGCCATGGTAGATCTGGGCCAATCTAGAAAATTTCTGCGGGGGGCGGATTATCCGCCCCTGCCAGGGCCTGATAATCCAGCCTGGAGATTGAACTCTGGTCTGTTTTGGTCCTGCTCCTGCAATACACATCATTGGTTATGGGTTTCTTTGCTACTCTTTCTCCTTGTTTTCTCCTGGACTTGTGTGTATGCTTATCTCCATGTTATCCCTCTAATGCTTTTCACAGGTGGTTCCAAGCCGACCAAGACCTTCTCCCGTCGTTCCCGTGCCCGTTATCTCAAGCCTACTGTAGAAGGGAAGTTCATTGACGAAACCGAGGTCAGCAGAACAGCAAGAGAGGCTGAACGGATGGCAGAGGCAAGTAAGAAAACTAAGAGGACCACATCTCGCAAGGGAAAACAGTCTCGGCCCAATTACAAGACTATGGACAGTATTCAGTATGCCACCATTCGCTAGACGGATTACTATGATGAGGCTGACAGTGATGGTCCCCCCGAGGAATCCATGTTTTGGAATGCCCACTTTCGGGCTATTCGTGATGATGTGTATGCCACCCTCAGGATTCGCCCCATGCACCCCATCAACTTGACTGAGGCTCAATCCAAGGCAAGGCTCCTTGAGGCATTGGATGTGACCAACAAGATGGGGTTCCACCACCTTATGACTATTCAATGCAACTATGACTCATCTGTGGTGCGGCAGTTTTTCTCCACACTTGTGATCTGCGGTGATGAGCGCCGCACTATGAAGTGGATGACTGGGACTACAATGATTCAGTCGGACTTTCGGACCTTTGGGCAGGTTCTTGGTTATGCATTCCATGGTCGTGACACTCTCTCTGGCCACCGCATCATTTCTCCACTGAAGCCATCCAAGGACACTGTGCTTGCCCCTTGCCTTTCTTTTAATGGTATTGTTGGTACTTTCGCTGGTCTCTCTCCCTTGTATGCCTCCCTTGTTGGCATATTTAGGGACTGCATCGCTCCTAGTGGTGGCAACAATGACAAGATCCCTGGCCACCTGGTTCCTCTCCTAGCTTTTGCTCACGAGTGTGCCACTAACTCTGGATCAGCCACAGGTTACAAACTGGATGTCATGGACTACATATATCATGAAATGACGGATGCTATGATCAACAGGCTATCTATTCCTTATGCTCCTTTCATTATGATGCTCGTCAAACATATGTTGCCCCATGAGGATTTTGGCACTCCTTTGGATGGGGTTCACAAGCCCAAGAAAATCTACAACAAGTCTCATAAGACCCATCACCCTTTAACTGCCCCGGAGTCCTTCATGCGTGATGCTTGGGATAGTGGTCGTCGTTCCACGGTGTCCCCAATGGCACGCGAGGTTAAGCAGCTCACTTGGTTCCAGCGGCACATTCTTTGCATGGGCATTGACACTCACAAGGGCCAATATGAGGCGTACCGCAGGGATCATGAGAGGGATCACACGCAGCAGCTTATTCTCCACCATGTCTTAGGTGCCACTGGCCATCCACCTCCTCCCACTGCTCCGGAACCGTATGCTCAGTGGAACACTTCAGGGATCAACTATGGCGAGCTCGAGAGTTGCCTCTTTCCTCCACCACCGAGGGCACCCACTCCTCTAGCTGATGAGGTTGATGATGAGTATGATGAAGAGGAAGGGGACGGGAATGACTATGACGAGGATGAGGAGGAGTGATCATCAGGGGCGTTAGCATCGCTCTTCTTCTTTTTGGTGTTTTGATGCCAAAGGGGGAGAAGTAGTTCTATTAGGTATCGTGGATTTGCAAGGGGCGGGCGCAAGCATCTTTCTTTCAGTCATTTTATTTGCTTGCTTGTGCCTTTTTAGCGTGAACTTATTTTCTATTTGTGTTTGATTATGTAAGACTATGTCGTGCTTCACTATGTTTGGTACTATGTGTGGTATTCATGGAATTCTGGATTTATCTATTATGGATCTCATGGAATTCTGGATTTATCAATGGAGCATATTTGATGGCATATGAAATCATGGGCCTATCTAATGTATGCATCAATATTGTTGGTATTTTTGGGATGTGCTTGGAGGCTATCAAGCTAATTATATTCTTTGGCTATAATCACATCCCGGTGGTATGACCTTGTTTCCCAACCCACCTTGTTTCAATTATCTTTGCTATGGAAGTTGTGTCCTCTCTAGTGTGTGTATTTGTATTCAAATGCAAATTTTTAGTATGCACACATCTAGGGGGGACGCCTTTCATTTTAAGGTGGCGTTAGCCGGTTTCATTGCAAATCCTAGTATTGCCATCTAACACCAAAAAGGGGGAGATTGAAAGAACATTTCTTAATCCCTAGTGTTTTGTGTGTTAGATAACAATATCAAGGATTATTTGATGTGTGTTGAAGTGTTGCAGCTCTCTCTGAGAAAAAGGGAAAAGGATTCTGCCTTTGGGGGCGGATAATCCGCCCCACCCTCTTCCCTAGCAGGCGCAAGCCCCAGAAGGGGGGCGGAGTTTTGGCCAGATTTTCCGGCCCCGCCGGAAAATCCGCCCCACAGGGGGGCCGGATTGTCCGCCCCCCTTGCTCACCTCCAAGGCGCAAGCCCCAGAGAGGGGGCGGAGTGTTGGCCGGACTTTCTGTCCTGGCTGGATAATCCTCCCCAGGAGGGGCCGGATTATCCGCCCCCCGCCCCCCCAAGATCTTCACCAAGTCACGTAGGCGCCAGCCCTAGAGAGGGGGCGGAGTTTCCCCCGGAAAATCCACCCTTGGGGCAGAGTTTCCCCATGGGGGCGGATAATCCGCCCCTAGTGGGGGGCGGATAATCCGCCCCCAAAGTTACTCAACGGCCAGATCTGGAGAGGGGGTATTTAAGCCAGCCTTCCCCCTCCTGCCAGACCCCTTGATTCATTCGAAAAAGACGAGATCTGATCTTCAACCTTCATCCAAGAGAGCTCCATCTAGATCCACCCAAAGGCCCCGTCCCTTGGGGAATCGAAGGAGGAGAACTCGATCTTCATCATCAGCAATCAAGCGCTTCATCTCCTCTCCATTCATTTCGAGAACTACCGATCTAGTATTTCTTGCAAATACCTAGATCCTTGTTTTTGTTTATATTGATAAACCTTGTTCTTGTGGCAGCTTGTTGTCATCTCGGGAGCCCCCAATTCGGTTGTGGTTGTGTGCCCCGATAGTGTTGTAAAAGGCACCGGTTCCCGCCTCGAAGGGATCCAATAGTGGAGAAGGTGGATCAGGCCTCTCGTGGCGAGATCCATCGGAGAATAGGGTGAGGCCTATTGTGGAGTGGTGGTCTTAGAACCGCCCACCCCTCCAACGCAGATGTACTTCCATTAACAAGGAAGGAACTACAGTAAAACAAATCCCTGTGTCTCCGCGTGCTCCAGTACGGTTTCCTCGCTCCTCTCTTTACGTGCTTAGTAGTTAGGGTTGCATATAGGGAAATTCTCGTAGTTGAATATCTAGAGAATTTACTTTGTGTCAAGCCTAAAATTGAAAATGTATTAAAAATTGGTTAGGACCTATTCACCCCCCCCCCCTCTAGGTGCCCATACGATCCATTTCAATTGGTATCAGAGCCCCGGCTCTTATTTCGGGCTTAACCGCCTAAGAGAAGTATGGGTTCCAAGGTAAATGGGAGTGATGCTCCAGAGGTAGTCACCATGAACGATCTCAAGACGTTGGAAACAACCTTGGTGAGTTCAATGGAGCCTAAAATGGAAGAGATGCGTCAATTAATAATGCGTATCTCCACATCCGCAACATCACCTCCATCTAACTCTGAGGATACCACTCCGCAATCCAAGGAAACGGGTAAAACTGTTTCCAAAGATAACGAAGTGGTTGGTGATGACATTAGTAAGAGCTCCTCATCGAAAAAGGATAGCGGTAAGGATGGATATAATGAGGTTTCTCATGTGTATTCCCCTGATCCACCTATCCCTCACCCACATATACATAATAGGCGTGATCCACCCAAACTTTTTGCATCTACTTTTACTCAATGGCAATTTTTTATGAAATCTCATGTGTGTAGTTCCTCCATAGAGTTGTGGAAGATCATCGAAAATGGTCTTCATGTTGGAAATCCCAACAATCTTACAAGAAGAGAAGTTGTCGATAGCCAACTCAACGCTACAGCTCTACACATGATACAGCTTGGTGTGGGTGACAAAGATATGCCACACATTCATCATCTTAGTACAGCTAAGGAAGCTTGGGATGCTCTCACCGAGCTCTTTATCGGAAATGAAAGTATGAAAAGGAATAGATATGATGCATTGAGCAATGAAGCTGAAGGATTCTATATGTTGGATGGAGAAGACCATGAAGACATATATAGGAGGCTTAAGGCAATAGCCACAAATTTTCAGAAACCATGGTGCCGCTCATGTTGATGATGCATGGATCAAGCGCAAGTATGTCAGTGCTCTTATGCCATTTGAGCCCACAGATTTGAAAAGTCTCCAAGGTAGGCATAACTATCACCTCATGACATCCAATGAGGTAATGCAAGAAATGGCCGCTTTCAAAGTGGCTTACAAGAATGCCGAAGATGCTCGTGCTCGAGCTATGGGGATGCAAAAGGGGGTGAATGTGGCCTTGAAGACTAGTGTGATTGATCATGATGAATATGCCATAAGGTCTGGACTGTCCCGAGGATATAAAAAGGCACCGGTTCCCGCCTCGAAGGGATCCAATAGTGGAGAAGGTGGATCAGGCCTCTCGTGGCGAGATCCATCGGAGAATAGGGTGAGGCCTATTGTGGCGTGGTGTCCTTATAACCACCCACCCCTCCATCGCAGATGTACTTCCCTTAACAAGGAAGGAACTGCGGTAAAACAAATCCCTGTGTCTCCACGTGCTCCACTACGGTTTCCTCGCTCCTCTCTTTACGTGCTTAGTAGTTAGGGTAGCATATAGGGAAATTCTCGTAGTTGCATATCTAGAGAATTTACTTTGTGTCAAGCCTAAAATTGAAAAAGTATTAAAAATTGGTTAGCACCTATTCACCCCCCCCTCTAGGTGCCCATACGATCCATTTCAGAGTGGATATGTATTCACACTTGCTGGTGGTGCTGTTTCTTGGAAGTCTTGCAAGCAGACCATCTTAACGAGGTCAACTATGGAAGCAGAACTCAGAGCATTAGACACAGCCACTGTTGAAGCAGAGTGGCTTCATGAACTCTTGATAAACTTACCTGTGGTTGAAAAACCAATACCCGCAATCCTTATGAACTGCGATAATCAAAATGTGATTTTCAAGGTAAATAGTTGTAAGGATAATATGAAGTCATCAAGACATGTGAAGAGAAGACTGAAATCTGTCAGGAAAATGAGAAACTCCAGAGTTATTGCATTGGATTATATCCAAACATCTAAAAACTTGGCAGATCCCTTCACAAAGGGTATATCACGCAATGTGATAGAAAATGCATCAAAGGAGATGGGTATGAGACCCAAAATTTGAGCTTTCCACAGTGGTAAACCACTCTATGTGATCGGAGATACCGTGAATTAGAATTGGGAGACAAGATGTTGATTAGCTGAGAGGAAAGTATCACTACTTTAATGAACAATTACTCCATAAAGATGCAATACTTTCCTATTCTTCACGGCAGGTTGATTTATTATCTTAATGTGTTCTAAGTGGCTTATCCTAAGCAAATATGTTTTCATGTAGAACATCTTTTGAAGAACACACCTATATGAGTCTGACTGTTTAATCGTCGCAGTCTATGAGAGTAGGGTGCTCTCTAATAAACTCATGAAAGGTCATGGAGTATGACGCATAATATCCACCCGTGGGGAAGTCCCACGGTAGCCTAGTATCGGTCAAGACTTTTTGTGAAGCTAGGTTCGCAGCAAACTTGCAGTTCAAGGCATATTCCACTGTACAAGTTGCAACCTAGTATAACATAAAGCTCTAGGTGGAAGTTCAACTTAACAGTCTCCACTACAATACGGGTATATAAACAATGTTTTAGAACCAAAGGCAAACTTCATGTGCCTCTGGGATCTGGTGGGGGATTTTTGGAATTTTTGCCTAAATAGGCCCAGCCCATTTATTATATGCCAATAAATTCCTGAAATCCTAGAGGCTCATTTGTACCATTCATCCAAGGCAAGAGCTGGGAAAAATGTTTAGTCCCACATTGCTAGTTGAGTGGAAGTTGGACCAGCTTATAAGGAGAGCTCTTCCACCACTTGCACGAGCTTGAGAAGATAAGACATATACACGCTCGCTCCTCCTCCTCCTCGCTCGCCTCGCCACGCCACGCCTCTCCTCGCCGCGTCACATCACGCGCGCGTCGTGGGTTGCGGGAATCTCGCTGAGCCGAGCTTTCTTTTGCCATGCATGAATGGTATATGAACAGTTGTACAGAAACGTTTTGCTCGAGTGGATTTTTAATACGATCTAAATGAATACGAACTGAGTGGAGGCTGTCCGATGGGCTGCCGCATGTCCGCTTCAACTTCTGTCTATTCGTTTCATCTCCTGGGCAGCCTGTCTGCCTTCCCCTCTGTGCCTATATAAGAGAGAGGTCGCGCCTCCTCTCAGACACACTATCACACATCCTTTGCGCCTCTAGTTACAGAGCACTACGCTACCTAGTCTTCCCCATCCCGTCTTGCGGCGTGCACCGCGAGCCGGGACAGTAGGCCTCCGAGACCCTGCTGCTTCGAGTCCTGTACGGGAGAAGGGCGATAAGGTTTTTGGGGAGCGCTATTGGCGCGACTACTAGCTTCATCACGGACTCCCTCACGGATAGCGATTGCGGTGACGTTTTCCCCGACGAGGATTTCTTCCCCGACATCATCACCCTCTTCCTTGACGACATGGCTAACGACGGTGCTAACCCGAACGCCGGTGGTTCCTCTGCTGCTACTGCCATGTATATTTTCTTTCTCAACCTTGTTCTGATCGCATCTCAAGTTTTACGCCTTGTAGTCTGTTTGGTTATCTGCCTTAATATGTATTCTCTATTTCACATGATTAGTATATTGTCTATTATTCTAATCATGTTTTATCTAGTGTTTATTATGGGTAATTCTCTTGGTAAATTGCTCTTTTACTCAACAGATAAGGCCTATAATTGTTGTTGCTACGAAAATTATTCCTATAGGCATTGTTTGTTGTTTCTAATGAAGTTCACATCAACTTGCTCTTCTTGAGCAACCAAAGAGGCTAAGGGAACATTATTTGGATCTAAAAGAGCTTTCCCATTAACAAGCATAGCCATAATAACATCAATCTTATCACTCAAAGAGGAGGTTTCTTCAACAGAATTTACCTTCTTACCATGTGGAGCTCTCTCAGTGTGCCATTCAAAGTAGTTGACCATCATATTATCAAGGAGTTTTGTTGCAGAACCCAAAGTGATGCTCATAAAGGTACCTCCAGCAGCTGAATCCAACAGGTTTCTTGAAGAGAAGTTCAAACCTGCATAAAAAGTCTGGATAATCATCCAAGCAGTGAGTCCATGAGTGGGACAATTCTTAACCAAAGATTTCAATCTTTCCCAAGCTTGAGCAACATGTTCATTATCAAGTTGTTTAAATTTCATAATATCACTTCTCATAGATATAATCTTATCAGGAGGGTAGTAATTTCCAATAAAAGCATCCTTGCACTTAATCCAAGAATAAATACTATTTCTAGGCAAGGATAGCAACCATTCTTTAGCTTTTCCTCTCAAGGAGAAAGGAAACAGCTTGAGCTTAATAATATCTCCATCTACATCCTTATACTTTTGCATCTCACAAAGTTCAACAGAGCTATTGAGATGGCAGCAACATCATCAGAACTAGCACCAGAAAATTGCTCTCTTATCACAAGATTCAACAAAGCAGGCTTAATTTAATAAAAGGTAGCATCAGGAGCAGGTGGAGCAATAGGAGTGCTAAGGAAATCATTGTTGTTTGTGCTAGTGAAATCACACAACTTGGTGTTCTCAGCAGAGTTCATTTTGGCAAAAGTGGAGCAAGCCAAAAACAGCAGCAGCAGCTAGAGCAGCTAAAGATTGGATCGGGGTCCACAGTTCACTAGTGGTCTTATCCTTAGATAAACAAACATGGCATGTTGGGTAAACAAATTATAGTAGGACAATTGACAGGACTAAGCAAGGCATAACAATGCAATAGTAGACAAAAAGATCCTATGAGATTTGATTGGGCAATACAATAATATACATAGACCGCCATCCAACTGCATCTATGACTAGAAGTCCACCTTCAGGTTATCATCCGAACCCCCTTCAGTATTAAGTTGCAAGAAACATACAACTGCTTTAATCAAAGTGTGTAAGGTAAACAATCCACTTGTTCCATGAACAAGAGACCGTTGTTTTCTCCCTAGTGGCAATAGCACATCTACAGCCATAGAGATTTTTGTCACTTCCCTTGATTAAGTAGAGGCATGAACCCACTATCGAGCATAAATACCCCTCTTGGAGTCACTAGCAACTACTTGGCCAAGATAGCTACTAACAACAGAGAGCATGCAAGATTACAAACAACACATACATGATAGAATCAATAAGAAAAAACCATTAATCAATTTGACATAGTAATCTCAATATCCATTGGATCCCCGCAAACACAACATGCATGATTATAAATAGATGAGATCTTGATCATGAACGGAGCTCACAAGATCTAGACATGAAAGCACAAGGAGCAGATACAACCATCTAGCTACTACATGTACCCGTAGTCCAAGGTGGAACTACTCACGCTTCATACCAGATGCTGGCATGATGAAGAAGAAGGCCTTCGGGATGATCTCCACTCCGGCAGGGTGCCGGGAAGAGCTTCAGATCCCCCCCGATCTAGGGACGATGGTGGCAACATCTACAGAAGGTTTTGTGGAATATTGGTCGGGTGTCTAGGGTTTCTGCATCGGGGGCTTCTTATAGGCGAAGAGGCGAGGCTGGGAGGTGGCCAGGGGGCCCACACCCTGCCCAGGCGCGATATAGGCGAAGAGGCGAGGCTGAGCGGCCAGGAGGCCCACACCCTACCCAGGCATGGGCCCACCCTAGTCCGTGCCTGGAGGAGTGTGGCCACCCTGTGGAGGCCCTCCATCTCTCCTCTGGACTCCGTGTTCTCCTCCATAAAATATTGACTTTGGCTTTTGTCCCGTCCAATTCCGAGAATATTTCCTTACTAGCTTTTCTGAAACCAAAAACTGCAAAAAACAGGCAACTGGCACTGTGGCAACTTGTTAATAGGTTAGTACCAGAAAACATATGAAAAGCATCTTAAATTGTGGACAAAGAAAAGTAAAGTAGATACTAAACAAGCATGGAACATCAAAAATTATAGATACATTTCCGACGTATCAACTGCCTCCAGAACTTCATGGACTAGATCATCACCGAGCAGGTGCCCGAACCCCTTATAGAACACCGCGTTGAGACCGTCTGGACAAGGGGCCTTTAGGTCACCGATGTTGAAAAGAGCCTTCCTAACCTCCTCAGCCGTGAACGGAGCGGTCAAAGTCTCATTCATCGTTGCAGTAACTCTAGTATGGACTGAATCAATAACTCCGTCATATTTCTGAGTGTCCTCAAAAGTGAATAAGTTAGAGAAATACTCAGTCACGTGTGGTTGCAACTTGGCACCCTCCTTCCAAACCCCGGTGTCATCCAATAAGCGGTGGATGCAGTTTCTCTTCTTCTGAGACGTCGCCGCGTTATGAAAAACACGGCGTTGCGATCACCATGCAACAATCAGTTCGCCCGTCCCTGTTGAATCTAGTAGATTTCTTCTTGTTCTAACAAGTTTTCTATCGGGACTTGAATCTCTTTCTGCCTTCCTATTGATTCTATGGATAAAGGGCCACACTTCAAAACCTCCAGTTCCTTCTACAATTTAGAGATCCTTTTCTTTGGACCTCGTAGAGTTGTCCGATCCCACTCATGTAGGTCATTGTGGACTGCCCTGGCGACTCGCTAGGGAAGGTGCAATACCCAGTACCTTGGCCTTCTCCCATGTTGTTTTAACAATCTCATTCACAGATTCTTCCGCCAGCCATCTCGCTTCAAATTTCCTACCTCCTCTTCGAAGAATCGTTTGCGAATCATAGTACTCAGTGTTGATGAGAATCGGCCTATGGTCCGATCGATGGTGCTTCTCATTGGTGACTGCCGCCATGGGAAACAACAGTCCCCATTCGGAATTACAGACTGCTCTATTAAGGCACTCCCGAAGCGCGCCTCGACGCCAGGTGAATTTATCGCCGAGATATCCCATATCATGCAAACTGCAATCGTCCAAACAGTCTCAAAAACCTCGCATCATATGATCAGGATGCGGGTTCCCCCCTTCCTTTTCATCCGAGAACAATATCTCATTGAAATCACCAAGGACAATCCACGGTAGCCCCTACCTATTGTTCAGGTTGTGTAAGCACTCTCAGGACAGGTTCCTATCTTCCCACTTCGGCTCGCCATAAAAACCTGTGAATCTCCACTTCGTGCCATTGCACGTTTCAAAAATCACATCAATATTGTTAGGCGACACATACACAGAAATATTTTTATTATCATTGTTCCAAAACAACGTCAAACCCCTAGATCTTCCATCACTTTCATCTAGACACATGAACTCAAAGCCTAGTTTACCCTAAGCTCCTCCGCATTGTCTTTATTAAGGTGAGACTCAGACCGAAAGAGTATGTCCAGTCTCGACTGCTCTCGAAGATCCAAGAGCGAGCGAACTACCAGTGGAGAGATAGCCGCCTGGCAGTTCCATCCACAGTGTATCATTTCTCCCGGCGCTACCCTCCACAAGGGTCCGCCGATATCATAATTGGTGTCTGTCCCACGTTCTCTTCCTCGCCCTTCTTCGTCCATTTCTTGTCATGTGGCTTGATCGGGGACTCAACAGTAGACCCCGCGCCACCCCCATCTGCCCCCATGTCCATCGCCGTTGGACTCAGAGAAGTTGTTGAATCCACAATGGCGAGTTGGTTTTTATCTAGCTCCAGTGTGCGCCAATATCTGCATCTTCAGGCTTCTCCTCGGGATAGATCTCCCGATCATGGCCATATGCACGACCGCCTATTGCACCTCTTCCACCACGGCTAGTAAAGCCACCGCAACGGCCAGAGAAGCCTCGGCCACGACCACGACCACGCCGGCTTGTCTCAGCAATCATCCGGTCTCCATACACATGATCTTACGGCTTATGGAACCCATTGCCACACTCCTCAAATTCATGACCTAGGAATCCACAGATCTCACAAAATTTGGGCACTTTTCCGTACTTCTCCAGGAACACCTCCCTCGCTCCCTTACGGATCACCGAAGTAAAGCGCTCAAGGGCCTTGTTAACAGGGGCGGAGCCAAGGGGGGGCTAGCAGGGGCTAGACCCCCCCTAACCATTGGCCCCCTTCAATACATAGGTGCTGATTTTAGTACTAAACTAATGGCCTCATAGTCTTAATTAACACTAAGCCCAAATTAATTGATTTGTCGTGCTTCTCTATATCAAAAGCCAAATGTATCCCATGAATTCGTTTTATTAGTCAACCATAGTAACATGTTTCAACATTTTTTGTTTGTGTAACTAGACCTAATAGCTAGCACCATATGCAATCGTTCAGATCAACTGAACCATCGCTCGCTCCTACTTAGTAGTCAGATGCCACGTGATGCCGCGGCCGTGGAGCCATGCTAGCTAGCCATGTTGTTTGCCAGTTTCTACCTTTGTTAATCATGCTGTAACGCCAGCAACAAGCATGTTGTGTCATCGAGTATAGGAATCAATCTTCCTCGCTCTGATTGAAGGTACCAAATCGTTATTATTTTGTCGATAGATTGCATAATAGTCTAATTGATTAATATACAAAAAAATATTCGTCTTTTGTTTGATATTTGCTCGGTGATGACGACAACTTATTGCATAATAATTGGGAAATAATAATAGGAAGGTCACCTGCAATGGAATTATTAGGCTTTATACTCATAGAGATAAAGTTGATCCAATATAAACTATTTTTTTGTTTTGTATTGTCTAAGATTTGGTGCTACATATTATTATCAGTTCTATGCCGATATTTTGATATACTGTTATGTTTTTTATCCAAACAATTCTTCCAACACAAAATGATAGATAGTTGTTGTCTTTATAAAAAAAATCTTATATATGATCATCAGTATCTTCGCCCCCCTCAATGTCAAATCCTGGCTCCGCTCCTGCTTGTTAACATCAATCTCCACCCTAAGCCGCACAAAATTGCCACCACTCGGGCCTCCCGGGTCAGTTTTAACAAATTTTCCAATGCGTCCTGTTAGGTTTTTGAGAATCTCCTTATTCTTCACATATGCTTCTGGTATATCATGGATCTGAATCTAGATCAGGAGCCTGTCCAGGATCAGGAAAATCACTTTTACATGTCACGTTGGAGTAGATTGGTTGTTTCATTGTCTGCTCGAGTTAGTGAGCCAGGTCCAAGTCATCAGTTTGGACCCGCATTTGGTTGGGTGTGTTGCATAAAAGGTTGCACTACCTAGACCGAAAATACGTGATGGAGCATTACCTTCTTTTGAAAAATCGAAAATCATATTAATTGAAGTAAAATAATTGAAAAAAATATTTCAGCATGTATGTATGTGCGTGATTTTTTGCGTACCGGAACTCGAATCTATATAGGTTAGACAAAAATGACAGTTCTAAATCTTTACTATTAAATGGGAGTTGGTGATCGTAGGTCGTCCTCAAACATCAAACATTGGAAACATCTGGACTGTCCAATCTATATCTAACTGTACATTAGCTCCTCGGTTAGTTAATTACACTGTTTTGCCACCTATAAGTGGGAAATACGGCTTCATCGAAATAAAAAAAAGGTAATAGCCTTGTGCCTCGACCCACGTCAAAAAAGAAGCACGTAAAAAACAGCCTCCACCCATCATCCCCGACCTCCTCACATGAAACCTAGCGCAAAGTCCCGCCGCCGCCGTCCCTTCCGTCTCCCTCACTCGCCCCGCCCCAACCGCCCTCCCGCCACGACTAGCAGCCCGAGAACCTTCAATCCAGATCCCCTTCTCCCTCCGAAGCGCCTCCAGCCTGCCGGGGTCTGAGATTGTTGCGGCCGTGTCCGACGATGCGACGATGATGAACGCCAGCGTGGGCGGCAGATGCTGGCCAATATCTTTGGGATTGTGTCCTGGCTGCTCCTGCAGCGGCGGCTCGCGCAGGTACATGGCGGCTGGTGTACTCGGCGATGACGCACATGTTTGCTCAGATCTTGGTGTGGAGATCCATCCGTGATTGGTTTCTTTTCTTGGTAAGCGCCTAACTTTCTCTAATGGAGATCGTCTCCAACTTCCATCAGTTAATTGGACGGGATTTGGCGAGGGAAATTTGTTTGATCCTCTTGATGGTCAAGATGTGATATTTAAGTAGTACTATATTTTTGCTGCAACTTTGTATGGGGTTCTTGCGTCAGGGATCCGGCACCGATCTCCTTGTCCTCCATGAACCCTCTAACTGGGAAGGTTGGTCAGCCATTAATTTTCCTCTCTCAACTCCCCAGCCGCCCTCCCGCCTCCACTAGAAGCTCGATCACCTTCAAGCAGGATCATCTCCTCTTTCCTGAGCGCCTCCAGCTGCCTGTTGTGATCTTTCGCCGCCGACCTTCCCATCCCGTCGAGGAGGATTTGTCGCAGTAGAAACGCGAAGCCGCTGCCCTGGACGGCCCTGTACTCGGAGGTAGGGCGCCCTTCACACCGGAACACCAACACCGCGCCGCCCCGCACACAACTTGATGTCTTCCCTGAAACCCTACAATTCGACCATTGGTTGCCACACTTTCTTCAGGTTTGGCCGTGATAACCTGCATTGAACAGAGACCTGTTGCAGCACGTCTAACTTGCAATCAGAAAAGGGCAGCACCAACTGAATTGCATCCACATGTCTGAACTAACAATATTTTTTCTTGAAGTTCACTCCAGGTTACAGTCGGCCTTGACGAATCAGGACTTCCGTGTCAATGTAAGATCGAGGTGTTTCTCCAATGCTTCCTTGCGTCCATCTCTATGAACAACTGCAGCTTTTCCTATTAATCGTCTCAACCGTTAAATTATGATATAATCATACACTCAGTGTTTCTGTTTGTGTGTGTATATATATATATATATATATATATATATATATATAGAAACCCTATTCAGCATCCAGGGTGCAGAATAGTTATTTTGCATCCCACATATTTTTATGTTCTCACATACATAAATTTATGTTTTGTATACTAATAATTTTCCCCGATATTTATTTATTTCGTAGAACTGAAAAGATG
Organism: Avena sativa; assembly: GCA_916181665.1. Taxonomy (NCBI): domain Eukaryota; kingdom Viridiplantae; phylum Streptophyta; class Magnoliopsida; order Poales; family Poaceae; genus Avena; species Avena sativa. The sequence continues at coordinate 59,647,535 of OV702295.1, forward strand.
TATGTGTGGTTTTGTTTTCTTCCATTGATATGAAGCCTTTTGCAACGAGAAACATTGTGTTCTTCCTTTGTCTTGATGAATTTCTGTTGCATTTAACTTGAGAAACACTACATAAAATGCATCAGCTTGTAATTTCCAAAATATTGTTATGATGTCTAATGATAATGATCCTATATGTAGTTACTGCTTTTATCTTAACGCCATGGTTGGGATAATATTGTTTCCTATTTTAGTAGATTTTCTCCATTTTCCATTGATATACACACATGTGTCTAGCCTGAATGGTAGACTTTGTTTCAGGTCTGGCAAAGGATTTTGGTGGAGGGATATAACTTGCTTCGAGTTACGAGGATTTTGGAGTTAGCGTCAAATTTTTGTTGGACCGATGCAACTTGAAAAGGAGCGTGATGTTGCTTTGGTACCTTAGAAGATGTCCTGAAGGGCTATTTAGATGTCCTGTCACCCTTTCTATGATATACATATGTTTTATCTAATCAATTACTCCTGCAATTCTGTAGGCTTTAGAAATTCCTCTTTCTTCATAGTCCAGGCTTAAGCTGGAACATGTTTTTACCTTATATGTATATGTATTTCCATACAAGTAAATCATATTGATTAATCTGAACCCTGCACTTTATTAGTACCACCATTCTGGTTAATTTACGTTCTCATTCATGACAAAATGGACAGTTGTCTACCTGAACAACAGGTTTGATGACACAGATGCAGAAGCTGAAAAGAACGAATGTGTAGAGTATAAACCATATTCAGGAAATAGTCCAATGCATGAGATGGTAGCCCTTCAACGTTTCGTATACAAGTGATTGTTTCCAAGCTTTATATGATCATGCAGTTGAGTTAATACAGAAAGGCTTTCCTGATGCCGGATTCACCCCGGAGGTCGACGAGGCGGCGGCCTACGGGTAGGAGGAGGACTACGAGCGGGAGGGGCTTCACGGAACCGGCGATGACGACCCCATGAACACTTCGCAAAAGGTGTCCCCTGCTTGTGCCCAGCCCAACATGCATGCCTCCATCACACGTCCAAAGACCTTCTGCTATCTCTGAATCTCTAATGACTATGAATTATTTTACAATTGGTAAAGCTCACAGTACACTCTCATAATTCTATACATAGCATGAATGTTCTCTATACCATAGATCAAAAAATCCAATAGGTCATATGGTTTGTTTCTTAGTAGGAGTAATTATAACAATGGCTGTTCTGAAAGTTACCAATAATTGGGGATTTTTCTAATAGCTTCAATTAGAAAATTATTGATTTTCGAGGGTTATGATATTTTCTACCAAGTTTACTGTTTCATGTAGGACTAACTAACAGCATGGTATCTGAACAAGAACAATGCATGTAGAGTGGTCACTTGATGCCAACGGAGAGAGCTCATTCTTTCCCTTCCTTCCTCTCTCCTAGCTACAGTACCTGAGAGCACCTCCGTCAGCACCGGGCCTATCTGAAGTCCCTCTCGCTGGCGTTGCCGGTCGAGATGGGTGGAGGAGAGGCGCCGGAGTAGGTAGAGTAGGTAGTAGTAGTATAGCTTTGGTAGTGGGCTATATGCCTGGTAGTCGGAGCGGAGCGACGGATCTATCCACCTGGATCCAGGTCGCGGTAGGGTTCTTCCGACTCGATCTTCTTCTTCAATGGTTAGAGGGGAGAAGGAGTGGGAGAATCGACGTCTCCTTAAATAAATCTCTGGCGGTGTACTTCCTGCTGATGCTTGAGCAAGGCGAGCGCGATCTCTTCCCGGCCGGCCTCGGAGGCGAGGGGGGAGGCTCGGGCTTGCTGATGGGCGTTCTCTCGGTAGATCTCCTGGTCGGCCGTGGTGGCGAGATGGAGTTCTACTGCTTCGTTGCGAGCTCAACATCGGCGTGGTGGTCTTATCTGCTCCCGCACCATGGTGGACTGCTGCCTCTGTTTTTTTTCTCGGCCAGCCTCGGTGGCGAGGGAGAAGAGAGCGGAGGTGCAGTTTCTACTGCGGTCTGCGGGTGTCAGCGGTGGTCGACTGAGGCTGGAAGCCTTGCCACACATCTGCTGCAATCTGGATCTCATCATGTGGTCGACAGGTTCGTCGTCACGATCTGTGGCCAAGAAGGCCACCCATGTCGCTGCCTCGTCAGCGCTTCATCAACCTCCAAGACGGAGGGCCTTTCTCGAGATCCTTGCTGGCGATTGGCTTCTCCCTGCAGCCAAGTGGTTCATCAACCTCCAAGACGGAGGCCCTTAGACACTATTTTGTTGGAATGCTTCTGTAATGTATGACATGGGGAGGTTAATTGTTGTGTAGACATGGAGTTTTGGTTTTCTCTGGAAAGGGATAGGGAAGGTGCATGACGGGAAGAAAGGATATTGAATGGGGGTAGTTGTGGTTTATGAAGAAATGAAGTAAATTATCATGACATGGACGTAACATAATACGTGCAACACCCAGAAAGCTAGCTTTTATACCGAAATGAATTGGAATTTTGATCCATTTGTCTATGTTCTTTTCATCTTGTAGCGACACATGGGTACCTTGCTACTATATGAAATGATTTAGTCTTAATTGGCCGGGCATCCTTCAGAACGTATCACATCTTTGAATTACTTAGCAAATATTTGTGTCGGTAAGAAGTCTTAGTTCGCTAACAAGGCTGATGGTCACTAAGAACTACCAAGCGTCAATGTAAAGTTTCAGAACTCTATGAGTGGTAGTAGTACACTCTCCAAACTTCTACGTTTATTTATGCAATGCTGTTGTTTTAGTCTTTGCCCTGAGAAATTTTATGCCTTTGTCATACGTACTCTTAGGAAATCTGAATGTATAATCAAGTCTAAATGATTTTTTGGGAGAACTTAGTCCACAAAATGGTATGCGTTGCAGTATAATAAATTTTCTCATGAATGAAGAATTTCAGTGCATAATTCAGAACTTAAAGCTGACGGCTGTGCTTCATGTTTGTAAGTTGTGATAGAATCATGATTACATGGGTGCTTCATGTTGGCTAGTTAAGTTGTGATAGCAAAAATGATTACATGGGTATCTGATCAACAAAATGGGGTCGTGGCAACGCACGGGCATTCAACTAGTAAATAGTAACAATGAACTACACAGTTATAAACTTTAATGTAACTTAATGCCCAAATAACTATTAAATAGTATGGTAAAATACAGTCAGTTTCAGGAGTCCCCATGTCACAAAAATCAGGGCCGCAACCTAGACAGCATACTTATCTCATATTTTTGTCAATAACATCATATTAACAAATTATTCATGGCATTGTGATTCAAAATGTTGAGGCAAATATAAGCTTACGAAGAGAGACCGACGAAGATACTTGAAGCAAAAAAAGTACCCTCTTTATGTGAAAATTGAATTTGTCTAGATTCACATAATTTTATACACTAAAACACGTATAGATATATGTGAATTTAGATAAATACTCTCTCTGTTTTAAAATATAAGATGTTTTAACTTTGTAAAGCAAATGTATCTAGACTACTTTTAGTATATAGGTTTACTCAAATTTAGAGCGAATCTACACATAAAACAAGTCTAGATACGTTTTTTTTACAAATTTAAAACATCTTATATTTTAAAACGGAGGGAGTAGAAGTTAATTATTTCTAGACTATGGGAGTAGCATGCACGTGCAACGCCAATCCATTTTAATTCACAAAAGACAAAAAGGTATATTAAGTTATTTTGTTTACAATTTAACTCTAATTTCGAAACAAATAAAAATTATCTACTAAGCAACATTATCCACCATATTCTCCGACGAAGGTCCACTTCTTCACGCGATCTAGATTATCTTGTTCAATTGCAGGGATTTTGTATTTAGCTATGTTGTCATCATACTTCAAAATATGCACCAAAAATAGCTTCTCCATTCGTTACCATCCTACATATGCATTGTACAACATTGTCATAAGCGTTCATGTGTAAAGTTTGTAAAAATGAGGAAAAATCCCGTACTTGACATGATTTGTACAAAATGAAAACAAGTTTTAACCAATCATTGTCGGGCCCATTCGATTCATCGTCAGGTGGGTTATGTTGGACTTGCTGATGGTTGTCATGAACAAACTGGTCCCAACCTCTCCTGAGCGACTGTGTGCCACCAGTCCTCGTCAAGTTGAAGCCTTGCTCCTCCTGCTGCCAGAAATTAGGAGTGTCAGTCTACTTTCCAGCTGGTGGAACTTGGCAGCATACTCCTTGTTGATAGCCTAGTTCTAGATGAAAACAAATTAGCTGAAATGTTTCTTCTCATGAACGATAACTAAATCTGACAAATCAACTAAAACAAACAAATTAGATGAAATGTTACGATCATCTGATTAATCCTTAAACATGTTGTATACTTTTATTTTCCCATGTTTTGCATTAGTTGTACAGAGTAAGTCCAGACTGATGTACGATTTTGCTTTATTTCCCCGGAAAACAAGGGGTTTACCTTTTAAAAAAATTGAAAGGGTATGGAGGAACTATGTAATCATCAGAGCCACGGATCCTAGTATGCTCTAAGCGATTGAGCTTTTAGAATTTTTTCACAACTGCATTTGTTTTACAACTAACCAAAAACTTCATAAAGTTCGAGGGCTAGAGCCTAGATGCTACAATGTACAATGTATCTTTAATATTCAGAAATAGAATCATCTCATTTTACTTTAGTGGAATATGGTTATAATCTGAAAAACAGCTTTTCTTTGTGTTCCTCTAGTAGAGATGAAATCCTATAATTGGTCCTCATTTCTTGGTGTAAACTATTGAAAATCTGATAAAAAAGGCATAGTTACCGGGTACTTCAGAGATGATGTCGCCACCTGAATGGTGATGTAAACTACAAATAACCTTCATAAGGTACTATGGAATTTCCATTAGTTGATTACATTTTGCAAATACTCAAGTCTCACGACTACTATTGCCAAGAGGCATAAAATCATTAAAGTTTATTGGAATTCTCCAGAATCTTCTGAACTAAGGGAAATAAACGCAAACGAATTATCAATGATCATGGTCATCCATCTGATTGCCACTCGACATTGCATAAAAGACACTCCATCAACTATAATGTCAAACACATTATGCAAAGACATGCTTGACTGATGAAACAAGTGCATGGGCTAGTAGTCCCACGGTGGGAAACGGCGCCCTCGTTTCCTTTTCCGTTTCTGTTTGAAATATTTTTTTCCGTTCCTTTTTCGTAAAATGCCATTTCTGTTTTATTTTTACCTCTCCGTTTCCTTTTCCTTCAGAATCGGACAGAAAGTTTTCTTGCCATTTTCAACCCTAGTCCCACCCATTACCAACATCATTGTCTTAAATGTCTTTATCACTTGACCATCATAGACTAAGCTAAATTTTCAATATGAGGTGCAGCTGTAGAACTTTGCAATGAATTCCTTATTCCTTTTTTTAGGGATTGAATTGTTGAAGTGTATAAGTGGATTGCACTAGCCCTTTCCATCAGTTTGGACTTTTGGTTGCGTGGCTAATGCATGAAGCTTGACATGGTATCAGACCCTAAGGTCTCGAGTTCGAGTCCTGGCTTTCACAATTTATCCTAAAATTGTTGTTGACCCCTCATTGTCCACGTACAGGCCTCTTGAGTCATACGTGAGTTTCGCGCGCCGTCGCTCTCTTCCGGTTGCACGTGCTGACTTCTCCCCGTCACACGTGAGAGGGGGTGTTGAAATGTATAAGTGGATTGCACTAGCCCTTTCCATCAGTTCGGACTTTTGATTACGTTGGCTAGTGCATGAAGCTTGACATGAATTAGGTTAGGATGACGTTATTTTTCCATGCCATTTCAATTGCGTATTCTTATTATCTCTCTATTTTTCACCTTTCACTGCCATAATATTTTAATGATATTAACATGCCTATAAGTGATTGTCATGTTCTCGTGGGTTTGCTAAATCCGTAGAAGCTAAGTACCTTTTCTCTAGTTGTTAATTAAGCACCCAATATATTTCGCAAAAAAAACTAACACTAGCCAATACAAAAGTTTAAACTATATGAAATTCTAACCTGTCATATCTAACCGAGTCAACATGGTGTGTATAACTTATTTAAGGAAAATCTAGAAACTTGGATTGGATATAATTTCATAGATGCAATATGTTATATCATATTGCTAGTACCAAACAGGGCGAGAAGGAAGGCAAGGTCCTGAATCGGACCAAATATATTCAGCAATTCCTGTACGGAAGTAAATGGCTGCAAATGTATCACTTTACATGACAAAAGACATAGCAGATACTTCAAAAGATACCTTATGAAAATTGCCATTGTTCATTTAGTGAATAAGAGCATGTTTTGAATACGAAAAGAATATAAGAAATTCTGAAGCTATAAAATAAGTGTAGATAACTATCAGCCTCTATTTTCTTTCACGGGAATGTTCTAAGTCAAAAGAGAAAAAATGAAACAGAATATTACACAGATGTAGATGATACGTCCAAAACGTATTTACTTTCCTGAACACTTTTGCTATTGTTTCTTCTCTAAACTTGTTGATTTGGATACAACTAACACGAACTGATGTTGTTTTCAGCAGAATTACCTTGGTGTCTAGTTTTTGTGCAGAAAATCAACTATCAGTAAAAATTCCGAAAAATATGCCAAAAATACTATTTCACCAGAAGGTCCACGGAGCCAGAGTACGAGACGGAGGGGAGCCCTGAGGGGCCCACACACCCCCTGCCGCGCGGGTGGGCCCACCCCGCGCCTGGGGGGTGCGGCCGCCTCAGGCACCCCCTCGGCCTCCCTCTTCGCCTATAAGAAGCCTCTTGACCTAAAAACTGAGGGGCGTTCAACGTTTTTCTAAAAAGAGTTCCGCTGCGCCGCCGCCACCAGAAGCCGCGATTTGGAACCAGAAACTCCATTCTGGCACCCTGCTGGGACGGGGAATTTGGGGAGGATCATCGTCATCGTCATCACCAACGCCTCTCCATCAACCATTAATGTTTCCCTCATCCATGAGTGAGTAATCCTCTGATGTAAGCTATGGGGATGGTAGGGATTGGGTGAGTTCTATCATGTAATCAAATAAGATTGTTAGGGCATGGTGCATATTATCTCTATTAGTGCTATTTGACTTTGTTGCAACTTGTTATGCTTAATGCTTGTCACTAGGGCCTGAGTGCCATGATCTCAGATCTGAACTTATTATTGAATCATTATGATAGTATTGTTTGTGATTTTATCTGCAAGTTGTCTATACATATCATTGTCCGGATCCAAAGGCCCCAAAGTGACAGAAATTGGGACAACCGGAGGGGATGGCTGTGATGTGAGGATCACATGTGTTTACGGAGTGTTAATGTTTTGCTCCGGTGCTCTATTAAAAGGAGCACCTTAATTACCAGTAGTTCCCTTGAGCACGCATGACTATATATGGAGCACATGCCTATGATTGTTTAGTACTTGGATGCTTATTCTTATTTATCTGTAGTTGCCCTAGATCTTGAAGTTACATGTTTAGACTCGTCCATGCAACGCCCGTCCATCCATACCGCGCTCATATCCTACTGTTTGCTGCTACTGTTACTATTGCTCTTGTTCTACTGTTGTTGTTGCTTTGATGTTGCTACTACCAAACTGTTGCTACTGATAAACTTATGTGTGCAAGAATTATTTTCAGGTGCAGCTGAATTGACAACTCAGTTGTTAAGGCTTGCAAGTATTCTTTGGCTCCCCCTGTGTCAAATCAATAAATTGGGTAATACTACCCTCGAAGACTGTTGCAATCCCCTATACTTGTCGGTCATCAGTAGATTGTGCAACAAATAGAAGAATGCAATATAGTGATCAAAGCTTGTAATGCATATGTCCAGGCTCTAGGTTTTAGTAGCCGTAAATCAGCTAAACACTAACCTTTACTATTCATTTTACAGTTTTGAACCGTAAGCATAAATCTTGTAGCCCATAGACTTGGAGATAAACAAACCTGCCAAATCCCACATTATCTTTCTCAATGTCATCGTCAAGTGTGTCGTCCAGCAAAGTAAGTGCGTGAACCTTCAATAGCACAATCAAGGTCGACTGGGATAAACCTAAGAAAAATTATCAGTAAAATATAGACTAGGGATGGCATGCAAGTTAATTGAACAATGAAGAAACATTACTTTCCATTGAGCACATGGTAGCTAGTTGCAAGAAGCAATGATGTCTCCATACTCTTGTTAAACACTCAACATGATTACCGTGCCACCACTCTAGGCTGCAACTGAAGAAAAATAACACTATCCTCGGTATAAGAAGTTGGAGAAAACCATAATCTCGACTCTCACGTTAGTTCTTGTGAAAGTAGGAAGGCACAGACCTCTCACTCCTGTATATTACTCATAACAAGTTCTTCCGCTCGCCACTCTAGACGCAACAATTCTTCGTCCTACTGCATTTGGCCACCCGTGATGCTGGAAGCGTTGTCCCTTAGCAGACCGAGAATCTACATTAATCATAAACCAAATATTCATTGTCAAACGCAAGGAAGAGTTCTCTGAAGAAACAATATATGATAATCAGTGTCGAAAGAGATAATGATCCTTAGATAGAGAGGGATAAAACCAAAGAGACGGAGAGAGTGGCGGCAGTGACAATCAGCTAGTCCAGGTGCTTGAGGTCATCCAGCAACCAAGGGCCTTCGTCGTCCGGCCATCATGCTCCATAGCATGATGTTGATAGCGTGCAGACGTATGTCTTCCGGGTAATCAGCGCGCCTCTCCTTCCATCCCGGCTGCACCTCTGATACGTTGCAAACATGTTTATAATTTGTTATGCTCCATGCTTGTTTTACACCAATTGCTTTATGTTTTGCTTGCACAGTGCCACAGTGTCAGTTCCTGTTTTCTGCTGTTTTTCTATTCCAGGTTTTTACCAAAGGAAATATTCTCGAAATTGGATGAAACAAAAGCCAAACCTCCTATTTTCCCAGACATGAAGAAGGAGTCCAAAGCAGAGACGGAGGAGGGCACCGAGGCGGTGATGACCCACAAGTATAGGGGGTGTATCGTAGTACTTTTGATAAATAGGAGTGTCGATCCCAACGAGGAGCAGAAGGTGTTGAACAATGGTATGTAGCAGGAAATCCCTGTGAATACTTAGCAAACGGATTTTTAGTGGTTTCTGACAAGGCAACAAAACAAAGAGCAAGTAACAGAAGTAACAAACAAACGGAGCAAGTGGCCCAATCCTTTCTTAGCAAAGTACAAGCCGGTGGAAATACTAATAAGGACCAAACGTTCTCGAGGACACATGGGAATTCTGTTAAGTGCTTTCGCTTCAAATAGCTGAGTACTCTTCTATGGTGTTTGTAAGTGCTGTGTGGGTGAACCTGTGCTAACATACCGCCCTTCTTAGGACTAATACATACTTGTGATTAAACCCTCTACAAACATCCGTAACTATAGGAAAGTAATTAAGATATAAATCTAACCACAACCTTAAAATATAAGATCCTACGCTCCCTTGTGTAAAGGTGTCCTAACGGGGGTTCATGTTTCTGTCACTCCGGCAACCCCGCGATTAGTATCCAAATACACAATGCATTCCCCTAGGCCCATAAATGGTGAAGTATCATGTAGTCGACGTTCACATTACACCACTAGAAGAATAGCACCACAACTTAAATACTAAACCATTGAATAATAACTCATCACAGATTCACTACTAACAACATGAATTCTCCCATGTCCTCAAGAACTAAACGAGCTACTCACAAGACATCATATGGATCAAGATCAAAGATGATATGGTAATGGATAACAATCTGAACATAAACAATAATCCAATGGTTCCACTCACAAGCATCAACTACAATAGTAATCAACACCGGGAAAGTTTCCCCTAATGAACTAAGCAATATCCAACACAGTTGTTACAGCAAGACGGAGTGGTGATGCTGGTGCTGGTGGAGATGATGATGTGGATGATAATGATCCCGATTAAGCCTAGCTTGATGATGGTGTTGATGGCGATGGTCTCCCCTCTCCGGGAAAGAATTCCCTCGGCAGAAATTTGTCTGCCGGAGAGATCTTTCTCTCTCGTTGTTTCCCCCCCCCCCCCCAGAGGCGGCGGAAATCTATCTTTGATCGCCCCCCCCTAGTATTAGGGTTCCGTGGGGAAGATATAGGCAAAGGGGCGGAGTCGGAGGCCGGGCAGGTGGGACACACCTGCCCTAGGCGCGGGGTCAGGTGGGCCGCGCCTAGGGGGTATGGGCCCCCTGAGGCCCATCTCCGTCCCTCCTTCTGGCTTCCTTCGTCTTCTGGTAAAATAATATGTTTCCATATTTTTCTGGTATTTTTCTGATCTTCGCGAAATTGCACCAAAACGCCTTTTTTCCATCAGAATCCTGACTCCGGTAGTCCATCCTCCAGGAATCATCCAACATGCATAAACAGATGAAAATCCATAAGTAATACCTCATAATAAGACAAATATCAATGAATATAGGTAAATTATGATATAGAATGGTGATGCAAATTGGGCGTATTAGGCAGCCACACCATAGGGTGGCGCGGGTCACCCCCTGGCCACGCATGGCCATGGTGTGGGCCCCTCGAGCCTCCACCGACCTCGCCTCTTCGCCTATATAAACCCCCGAGAAGAAAACCCTAAACATCAGATCAGAAATCCACTAAATGTTTCGCAGCACCGCCGCCACCGAAGACGAGATTCGAGAGACAGAAGTCTCTGTTCTGGCACCCTGCCAGGACGGGGAATTGCCCCCGGAGCCATCTCCATCGACTCCACCGCCATCTTCATCGTCGTTGCTGACTCCCATGATGAGGAGGGAGTAGTTCTTCCTCGAGGCTAAGGGCTCTACCAGTAGGTATGTGTTTATCTCTCTCTCCATGGTGTGATCTTATTGTGATCATGAGCTTTGTAATCTAGTTGAATAAGTAGATGCTACTCTTTGTCTATTATGCTACTCAAGTTCTTTTATTAATGTGATCTCCAGAGACACCTTGTCCCACGTGTGTGAAGGTGACAGTGTGCGCACCGTGTGTGGCTCTTAGGCTAAAGATTACAGAAATACTTATCATGACTTATAATTTGAGTTGGATGTCTCTATGAAATTGTGGTGTTTGTCTGGAACCATCTAGCGCTCAAGGTGACAGTGTGGGGTTACCTAGATGGGGAATGCGAATTTAAGGTGTGCTTTTATAGCCCTACGCGGTGAACTGGTGTTCGTTATCCAACCGGAGAGTAGTTCAGGGTAGCATAGTGAGAGAAGATATTTATGTGTTCAATTATATTATGATTGTTGAGAGTGTCCACTAGTGAAAGTACGATCCCTATGCCTTATTTCTAAGCATTAAAACACCATTTACAACTAGTCCTGCTACATGTTTGCTTGCTGCCATTTTTATTTCAGATTGCAATTACCACTTGTAATCATCCATATTACTTGTATTTTACTATCTCTTCGCTAAACTAATGCACCTATACACCTGACAAGTGTATTGGGTGTGTTGGGGACACAAGAGACTTCTTGTATCTTAATTGCAGGGTTGCTTGAGAGGGATATCTTTGACCTCTTCCTCCCTAAGTTCAATAAACCTCAGGTGATCCATTTAAGGGAAACTTGCTGTTGTTATACAAACCTCTGCACTTGGAGGCCCAACAATGTCTACAAGAATAGAAGCGTGCGTAGACATCAAGCTCTTTTCTAGCGCCGTTTCCATGGAGGTAAGGTAAAAGGTACTCACATCCTTTGGCTACTAAGATATCTTCTAGTACTGTTGCTGGTGTGTGAGTGCTCGAAGTTATTTCCTTTATATTCTGCAATTATATCTTTTTGTTTCGTGTTTTTATTTTCACTAGTTAGGCTTAATGGAAAACAAAAAAAATAGAGAGCTTTATAGTATTTTTCCTGAGTTAGGACATGAAGAGTTTGAAGATAAAATTAAAAAACCTATGGAACTTTCTTTGCATGCTAATAGCAATGTTATTAGTATGAATTTTTTGAACACCATTGTTGCCAATACTATGGAAACATCTAAGCTTGGGGAAGCTAGTTTTTATGAAAATGATCTTTTTAGTTCCCCAGCTTTAGAGGAGAAAATTTGCTCTGGTGATACTTTATCTCCCATATGTGGTAATTCTAATGATGCTTGTGATATTTTAAATCCACATACTAAACGTGTCCCTTCTAAAATACCTATGAAAATTGTTGAACGTGTTATGAATAACTGCTATTTTGGAGATGGAACTATCCATCCTGGTGATCATTTACTCTTTATACATGAATTATGCGAGTTGTTCAAGTGTGCAGGTATTTCAATGGACAAAGTTAAGGGGAAGCTATTCTCTTTATCACTTAAGGACAAAGCAAGGGAGTGTTATGAGCTACTAGATGATCCTCATCATTCGGAGTGGAAGGAACTTGAATCTCTCTTTTACTCTAAATTTTATCCTCCTCATGAAATTCATAAAGATGGGAATTATTTTTATAATTTTCATCCTCATGATGGAGAAAGTATTGTTGAAAGGACATTTATTGTCATAATCACTTTTGGTGTTCGTTAACAACAAGTAGATCATTTTACAGTTTGTCACTGTCCACAGGTTGGTATTATGATAAGTGAAAAGTACCCTCACACTTGGGAAAGATTCCTGCAAGAGTGACAGAGTTTTGGAAATTCCAAACCGGAGTCTCCGGTCTCCCTAGACCGGAGTCTACGGTGTGGTCCGGAGTTTCCGGATTTGTCCCTGGTGGAGGCTTCAGAATCTTGGCTGGGACATTCTGTATGGGGGTGTGGAGCAAGGTCCGGAGGCTTCTCCGGAATCTCCGGTCTTGTTTCTGAACGGAGTCTCCGGTGCTGGAGGTCCGGAGTTTCCGGCCCTGTTGGGTAGTATCTGGCCCTGGTCATTCAGAAGGGTGGTTCGGAGGCTAGTCCGGAGATAGGCCGGAATCTTCGGTGTAGACCCGAGCCTCCGGTGTACAGACCGGAGTCTCCGGTCTGACTTTTCTCCAACAGTCAGAAAACGATTCGTGGAGGGGGCTGCCTATAAAAAGGGACCCTTATCTTCTTCCTCCAGTTGCTCGAGCTGCTCAAGAACACAAACTCCATTAGAGCCACCAAATCTACAAGGTCTCTCCATCCAACCATCCAAAGTCAATGATCTTTGGAGAATCGAAGTAGGAGGCCTTGATCTACAGCTTCACCAAGAGAGATCTTCATTTCCCCCTCATTCACTTGAGGGCCACCAAGCTCTATTGTTTCTTTGAAAACCCTAACTTTGATTGGTTCTTACAAGCTTGTCTTTGATTGTCTTGACAGCTTGCTTGTATTTGGGATCCTCCAATTAAGTTGTGGATGTGTGTCCCAAACTTGTAAAGGTGTCGGCTTCCACCTTGAAGGTCGCCGATATAGTGGAACGTGGATCGATCCCGTTGGGGTGAGATTCATTGGAGAACAAGGGAGGCCTCTCGTGGCGTTGGTGGTTTGAAACCACCCCCTCTCCAAACTTAGACGTACTTCCCCTCAAAAGGAAGGAACTACGAGAAACAAATCCGTGTGTCTCCGCGTCCACTCCTTTGGTTACTTCTATCCTTTACCGCACTTTACTTACTTGTTCTTGCTTAGTATTGTGTTAGCTAGTGCTTGTTTGTCATATAGGTAAATTCACCTTAGTTGCATTATCTAGAGAATTTACCTTATTGTCAAACCCTAATTTGAAAAAGAAGAAAATTTGAAGTAGCACCTATTCACCCCCCCCCCCTCTAGGTGCCCATACGATCCTTTCAATTGGTATCAGAGCCTCGGCTCTTTATTTGGGCTTTACCGCCTAAGAGAATATGGGTAGCCGCAAAGATGATGGTGATGGTGAGCCCACCACGGTGACCATGGAAGATCTCAAAAACTTGGAAACAAGATTGAGATCTTCCTTGGTCAACAAAGTCAAGAAGATGCTTGAGCAACTTCTTAAAGACAAATATGGCTCATCATCCCCTCTCCTCAAGAGGATCCTCCATCTGTTTTACCTAAAGGGAATGCTTCGGTATCCCCCGAGGGTATGATGGTGGGGGGTAAACAAGACAACCCTAATTCCTCCACACAAAATGATGGTGGGAAGGGTGAGCACCGTGATTCATGGTACTCTCCCGACCCTCCAATCCCTCACCCTCATGTATACAATAGAGGTGACCCACCTAAGCTTGAAGAATCTGCTACTTTTGCTCAATGGCAATCTCTAATGAGAACTCATATGCGCAGTTCTTGCATTGAACTATGGAACATCATCGAGAATGGACTCTTTATTGGGGATCCAAACAACTTGACAAGAAGAGAAGTTGTCAATAGTCAACTCAATGCCACTACCTTGCACATGATTCAACAAGGATTGGGTACAAAGGATTACCCACACATTGAGCACTTTAGCATTGCCAAGGAAGCTCGGGATGCTCTCACGGTATTGTTTGTTGGAAATGATAGCATGAGGAGGAACCGGTATGATGCACTAAGCAATGAAGCCGAAGGCTTCTACATGATGGAAGGTGAAAATCATGAAGACATGTACCGTAGGCTCAAGACTACCGCCACCGCTTTTATAAATGTGGGTGCCTCACATGTGGATGATGCATGGATAAAAAGGAAATATGTGAGTGCACTCATGCCCTTTGGGTTTCTTGCCGCCAAGAATGCCAAAGATGCCCGTGCTCGTGCCCTTGGTATGAGCAATGTTGTCAACGCTGCTTTGAAGTAAAAAGTTGTGGACCATGGGGATGAAGATGATAGTGATGAAGGCATCTCCATGGACCACCCCGATGAAGTCAAGATTGCTCATAGTCAATATATGGCCTTTTATGCAAAGAACTTTTGGAAGAACCCCGCCAAGGCCAAGATGGAAATGCAACGAAGAAGCAACCCAAATGGGAAAAGAGAAAATACCACTAGATTGAGAACTTGCTTCAATTGTGGTGACCCCTATCACTTTGTGGCGAGTTGCCCCTATGAGAAGAGTGAAGATCATGGGGGTAATATTGTGTTGAAGAAGACTCTCAAAGCACCTTACAAGAAACCCTTCATCAAGAAGAATCCCATTAACAAGAAGTCAGGAGAAATTGTTTTGATCACTCATGAAGAATACTCCTCCGACAATAAAGATGATGATGAGGAGGAAGAGGAAACCTCTAATGGTGTGGCGGCTCTAGCCACTACTTCTACTCCGACATTCTCACTCTTCGATTCTCCAAATGAGAATTCCCCCATCAAGAACTTCACTTGCCTTATGGCAAGAGGAACAGAGGTATCCTCATCATCCCACTCCACTCACTTAGCTAATGATGAAATTGATGACGAGATGTCTCTTGATGTTAAAAGGGAATTAATTGCTTTTGATGAGTTTATGACTAACCCACAAGGGGATGCTAAGATACATTTTGGAAACATCTTAGATCAACTTTCCCACACACAAGAGCTCCTAGATGTAAGATGTAAACTTGGGCATGAACACATGGTTGAGCTAGAGGCTTTAAACAATGCTCTAGAAGAAGAAGAAGAAGAGACGAGGATGTCACTTCAATTAAAACTTGAAGGGCTTGATGAGGCCAATGACATTATTGTTAATAAGCTCATCAAAGAACGTGATCATGCTATTGCTAAATGCAAAAGGGCTAAAAAGGACAAGATTGAGTTTGGTGTGGTTCATGAAAAACTTGTCGAGGACTTTAGTTTGCTTGACAAGGCTCACAAGGCTTTGGAAAGTGAATTCTTTTCACTCACAAAGTCCCATGAAACGCTTCAAACTCAATTGGCCAATATTCCTTCACCTAGTAACTTCATTCAATCTAGTAATACAACTATTCTTGAAGAAAATGCTAGGTTAAAGGGGGAGCTAGCCAAGGCCACATTTCCACAAGGCAACAAGTCCATTGATGATCTTTTGAGTAAGCAAAGGCCTAGTGGTGAAAAAGGGGGCATTGGTTTTGTCTCCAAAACTAAGAAGAAGAAGAACAAGAAGAAGAAGGCCAAGCCCGCACAAGAGACCAACAAGGCCATTGTGGATATTAAGACCACAAGTGGTAAAACTATGTCTCATGATGACTTTGCGGGAAGTGCTAACCCTCACTATGTTCTAATGCGTGATTATTATGGTGATGTGTATGCACAATATGTTGGACCATATGATGGTTATATTGCTTGATCTATTTGGGTTCCCAAGACCCTTGTTGCTAACAAAAGAGGACCCATTGAAAAATGGGTACCTAAAAACTAGCTTGATCTTTTGTAGACATATGCTTCTGGAGGGTCAAAGTGGGTGCTTGATAGTGGTTGCACGAGTCATATGACCGGAAGCTTGTCTATTGTTAAGGACTTAAAGCCAAATGATGATCAAATCACCGTGACATATGCCGATAAGTCAAAGTCTAAGGTAATGGGTTTCGGCAAGGTAGTGGTTGCTCACGACATTACACTCATGAATGTCATGCTTCTTGAGACCCTTGGATACAATTTACTTTCAGTTCGTGCTCTTGGAAAGATGGTCTTTGCCGTCTTTATTGATGTTGATATTGTGGTCCTCTTGTGGAGCAAGTCTCTCAAGTTCGCTTTCGTTGGGTACGTCGAGCATGACTTGTACGTGATGGAATTTTCGGGGCAAGCCACTACAAGTGCGATGTGCTTATTCGGAAAGGCCGATGTGGGTTGGTTATGGCATCACCGACTAGCCCATGTCAATATGAGAACTTCGCAAAGTCTCCACAAGGAGGTCCATATTGTTGGACTAAAATAAAATGTTCCCTTTGCCAAAGATCATGTTTGCAGGGCATGTGTTCTAGGGAAGATGCATGATGCTCCTCACAAGCATAAGAACCGCATCAAGTCTACCAAGATCTTAGAGCTCCTCCATGTGGACCTCTTTGGTCCTCCATCTCATGCAAGTCTTGGTGGGAAGAAATATTATTTGGTGATTGTTGATGACTTTTCAAGATACTCGTGGGTATATTACTTCAAGTTGAAGAGTGAGACCCAAAAGACCTTCATCGACTTCATCAACATGGTCCAACATCAATACAATCTTCCAGTGTTGATTATAAGAAGTGACAACGGCACCGAGTTCAAGAACTACACCTTGAATGATTTCCTTAGTGATGAGGGTATAAAACATCAATATTCTGCTGCATACACCCCTCAACAAAATGGTGTGGCCGAAAGGAAGAACCGGACTCTTATTGAGATGGCTAGGACCATGTTGGCGGAGTTTAAATCTCCATACAACTTTTGGGCCGAAGCCATCTCCACCGCTTTCCATGCTTCAAACTGGATCTACCTCCGCAAAGAAATCAACAAGTGATGGGGATGTGCCTACCGGGGTATACCCAGCAGGACGTTTTCGACTGGCCCAGGAACTGGCGAGTGGGCCTGCAAGACGGCGACTGGATCAAGGCCCAGTGTGGATCCAAGCGACTGGAAGCTGAAGGCCCAGGCGAGTAGATAGGCCCAGTCGGATTAGGTTAAACGAGTATCGAAGCCTTAACTGATTCGGTTGAGATATGTAAACCCTAGGGGAGGTGAGTCTATATAAACCTCCCTATAGGGCGTGTAGAGATACGTTCCATCATACACCCAAGCGACTCGCCGCCTAGCCGCCGAGCTCGCCCATTGTACCACCTTCATAATACAATCTAGCAGGAGTAGGTCTTTACCCTCCGGGGGGCCTAACCTGGGTAAAACCCTGTGTCTCCGCACTCATCTCGCACCGCAGATGGCTGGCCGCCCTTGCCCCTCGTTCTACTACTCACTGCCGATTGCAGCATCTGCCGTGACCATTCCCACGACAGTGGCGCCTACCGTGGGGCCTGGCCGGTCTGGCCGGTGTTCTGCGGCGAGATCCAATCTTCCCATCAACGAGACGGTCGCCACCGGCCGCATCATAGCGATCGGAGAGATGCTCCAAATCTTGCCGAGTAGCTACGTCCCGGCGGCGCGACCCGTCACGCACAGCGTGATCCTGCCGATCGGCACGATTAGCCTCTTCGTCGGCCTCACCGACGTCATCGTCTCGGAGTACTCGGCTTGCATCCGCGAGTCGCCGCCATGTGATCGGCTCTCCGAGAGCCAGATCCGCACGATCCATCGCCTCGCCTCCGAGTACAACTCGGCCCACAGCAACGTGGCCGAAAACTCAGCGGCCGCAGAAGACGCGACCCTCAACGACGACGCCGACTCGGCGACCCCGGCGTCACTCGCCGGATCCATCACCGCGGCTTCACCCGCGGGCTCCATCACCCAGGTCTCCAACATGGGAGACTTTGAGGACCCCTCCATCCTTGGGATCTTCGACTTCGACTCCGGGTCGAAAAATTCTGCCGACCTCCGCGACGGGACCGGTCGCCACGCCGCGACCTACATGGCGACCGGCATCGATCCGCCAGAGGATCCTTTCTTCACCCCGATCCCTCCTAACGCCACGGCAACGGAGGTCGAGGAACTCCGCCTGAAACTGGCGGAGGCAGTGCGCAAGGAGCAAGCCGAGCGCGAAAAATTTCGCCTCGAGCAGGTGACGACGCAGGAGCTATCGCGCTACCACCAGCAGCGAATCAGGCCGCGCCTGAACCCCACCGTCCAGGGGCGCGCCCTGAACTTCGACGACGAAAACGACCCGGCCCGCATGGCCGAGCGCGCGATCTGCGAGAACGGGCCACCAGGAGGAAGCGCCCGGCCCCCGCCAGGGTCGACGGCGATGGGCGCCCCACCTCCACCCAACCGCACACCCCCAGGGACCAGCCGCGGATAGTAGTCTCCTCACGGGAGCGAGACGCAAACGGCCTCCCACTGTTCTCCACCCCGATGGACAACCTCGTGGCGAGCCGAGCAGCAGCCGACAAAATCACGGCCACCAGCGACGACGCCCTACAGATCCAGTACGTCAGGGCCCTGCTCGCAAAGGCCGTCGAGCAGCAAAACGCAGGCGCCGACTCGCAGGGTCGAGTGTACTCGCGTCCTTCGGGAAGCAGAGCGGCCTCGAGCGGCCGCCCAATGGCGGCAAACACCCTCAACTGCCCGCCACCAGAGCCACTGCAGCTCCAACACCGACCCGCGAACGCGGCACTCTCCACCAACGACCCCAGGCCAGCGACCAACTTCGTCGCCGCCAACGGCCAACCCATCAACGCCCGCACCCACATCATCAACAACCAAAGTTGGCGCGCACGCCAGCCCGATGACCTGCGACACACCCTAACCAATCGCCGCGACGGCGAGCCAATGGGGTCGCTAAGTCGACTCGGCCCCAAGTGCTTCGGACCGATGATCCGAGGCGAGAAGTACCCGCCGAACTTCAAGGCGCCGAAGGAGATAGAAAAGTACGACCCCTCGTATGACCCCGCCGTCTGGCTCGATACATACCTCATGGTGATGGGGATCGCAGGCCACACCGACCTGCTAGCCGCCCGTTACCTCCCCCTGATGATGGAGGGGACGTGCAGGCAGTGGATCAACACCCTCCCCCAGGATAGTATCGACTCCTGGGAGGAGATGCGCGACGCCTTTGTCAGGCACTTCGAGTGCTCCTACACCCGCGCCACCACCATCGAGGACCTGGAGCGATGCGTCCAGGGACCTCGCGAGTCGACCCGCAACTGGGTGCAGCGGTGGCAAGAACTCTGGTACAACGCGGTCGGCATCCACCCGGACACCGCGATCCATTTCTTCAAGACCTCGTGCTGCTACGAGCCTTTGGTCGCCAAGCTCAAGCGACACTCTCGCACACTCGACAACATACCGGACCTCCTCGAGATCGCCAAACGGTACGCGGAGGAAGATCCAAACCAGGAAACCGACGACGAGTCGGGAGGTCAACGCCGCACGAGCGGCAACGACAGCGAACGATGGTCCGACCTATGCTACAGCAACACTTGCCTCACCGGCAAACGCCGCAGTGACGGGCGAGTCGACTTCGTCGCCAACGCCGGGCACGCACAACGTGAGCCCAAAAGCTTCCGCCGCGACGGAGGACAACGCCGCGACGGCGGCAACTACAAAGCCAAGCCAAGGTTCGACCCTGCGGCCCTCCTTAACCAACCTTGTGCGTTTCATAGCAGGGAATGGAAGCCCGCAACACACACAACCGCCGACTGCCACACCCTCAGGGAGATCGAGAATGCACGGCGAGCACGGGAGGACCCCGAAAACGACCCGCAAAATGGCGGAAAGTTCGGCAAAGTGGCCGGCTCGCTCCATACCTTCACAGGATTCAATATGAAGCACGAGAAGAAGGTCATCACCCGCGCCATCGCCGTCAACACGGTGGCTCAGGTGGACGTTCCCTAGTTCCTCAACTGGTCGGAGCAGCCCATCACCTGGAACCGCCAAGACCACTCGCCACGCATCGAGTACCCAGGCCGAGTCGCCCTGGTGGTCAAGCCTAAGGTCGGCGACTACTGGCTCCCCAAGACATTGATGGACGGCGGCAGCTCCATCAACATCCTTTACCTGGACACCTTCAGGCGGCTGCGGCTCCCGCAGTCGATGATCGAGACAAGCCACACCACGTTCCATGGCATCGTCCCCGGTCGAAAGGCATACCCAATTGGCAAGGTCATGCTGCCAGTCACCTTCGGCACACCAGCAAACTTCCGCACCAAGCGGATCATCTTCGAGCTGGTGCCCTTCGACAGCCCCTACCACTGCGTCCTGGGGCGCCGGGCATTCGCCAAGTTCATAGTGGCGCCACACTACGCGTACAACGCGATGAAGCTCCTCGGGCCGTGCGGCGTCATCACCATCAACGGCGACCCCGACATGGCCGCCGAGTGCGAGGCCAAAGGAGCCGAACTCGCCGATGCCGTCATCGCGGCAGAAACCAACCACGCTGACGAGCTCGCCAAGTACGCGAGCGGGGTCAACAACGACGACCCTACCATACTCAAGAAGCCCAACTCGGAGGGCGCAAAGACCTCAACCTTCGAGGCAACGACGCACACCCACACCGTCGAGCTGGTCCTAGGCGACTCCAGCCAGATGGTGACGATCGGGACGGGCATGAGCCCAGCCTAGGAAGGCGCACTCATCGAGTTCCTCCGTGAGAACAGGGACATCTTCGCATGGAAGCCCTCCGACATGCCTGGTGTCCCTAGGGAGCTCGCTGAGAACAAGCTAAACGCCGACCCCAAAGTGCGACCCGTCAAACAGTCGCTGCGGCCCTTCAATGAAGAGCGCTGCCGAGCCATCGCCGAGGCGGTGCAGCGTCTACTCGCTGTAGGCTTCATCTGGCCAATCAAGTACTCAAAGTGGCTAGCAAACCCAGTCCTGGTCGAGAAGAAGAACGGGACCTGGAGGATGTGTATCGACTACACAAACTTGAACAGCGCCTGCCCAAAGGAGCAGTTCGTCCTCCCGCGGATCGACCAAATAATCAATTCCATCGCGGGCTTGGAGTCACTATGTTTCCTCGACGCCTACTCTGGGTACAACCAGATCAAAATGGATGTTGAGGACGAGGAGAAGACGGCGTTCATCACGCCATTCGGAGCCTTCTGCTACACCGCCATGACCTTCGGCCTCAAGAACGCCGGGGCGACCTACCAGCGGTGCATGCAAGAGTGCCTCGCGAGCCAAATTGGCCGCAACATACACGTCTACATCGATGACGTGGTCGTAAAGTCCGCTCGCCAGGGTGACCTACTCGCCGACCTGGCGGAAACGTTCGCCAACTTGCGAAAATACAAGATAAAGCTTAACCCAGGCAAATGCACCTTCGGTGTACCAACAGGACAACTACTGGGGTACATCGTCTCCAAGCGAGGGATCGAGGCGAATCCCACCAAGATCGACACGATCGCCCGACTCGGCAAACCCGAGTGCCTGCGCGACGTTCAGAAGCTGGCCGGGCGAGTAGCGGCTCTCAGTCGCTTCATCCCCCGCCTGGGTGAAAAGGCGATGCCCCTATACCGCCTGATGCGCAAGAACCCCACCTTCCAGTGGGACAAGGAGGCGGATGACGCGCTTCGCGACCTCAAGAAGGTGCTACTCGCCGCCCCCGTCGACAAAGAACCCATGCTGGTTTACGTCACGGCTTCCGAGCGCGTCGTCAGCGCCATCATGGTCGTCGAGCGATCGGAGGAAGGAAAGGAGCGCCCAGTACAGCGACCGGTGTACTACATCAGCGAGGTCCTCACCGAGTCGCGCCAGCGATACCCGCAGTACCAGAAGCTGGTATACGCGGTCTTCAGAGCACAGCGGCGCCTGCCGCACTACTTCCAGGAGCACCCGATCACGGTCGTCTCCTCAGCACCGTTGCAGGACATCATCCGCAACCGCGAGGCGACCGGGCGGGTCGCCAAGTGGGCCGTCGAGATCGGCGTCCACAACATCAAATACGAGCCACGAAAAGCGATCAAGTCGCAGGCCCTAGCAGACTTCATCGCCGACTGGGAAGAGGCCCAGCAGCCAGAGAAGCTGCCATACCTCCATTACTGGAGCCTGCACTTCGATGGCTCCAAGAACGCGGACGGTGCAGGCGCAGGGATCGTGCTAACTTCACCGAAGGGCGACAAGCTCCGCTACGTCCTCTGCCTCGACTTCACACCCTGCACCAACAACATGGCCGAGTACGAGGCCTTACTCCATGGCATGCGAGCTGCCAGGGAGATGAACGTCAACCGCCTACGCTGCTACGGAGACTCCGACCTCGTCGCTGGGCAAGTCGCTGGCACCTGCGACGCCGTCTCCCCACCATGGCAGCGTACCGCCAAGCAGTGGACAAGCTGGGCGGACACTTCGCAGGCTACTCCATCGAGTGGATTGACAGGCGGAAGAACGAGGAGGCCGACGCACTCTCTCGCATTGGGTCGGCTCGACTCGCACCACCCGCCGGCGTCTTCCTCGACACAATCACCAAGCCATCAGTCTCTCCCCCGAGGGAGATCGACATCGGAGTCCCGTTACAACCGGAGGCAGCCCTGGTCGCACTCGCCACCGAGCCAGACGACTGGACCAAGCCCTACGTCGCCTTCCTGGAGGCCGGCACCTTGTCGGCAGACGAGACGGACGCTCGGATGATCGCACGCCGATGCAAGTCCTACACCATCATCGACGGCGAGCTCCACAAGCGCAGCGTCACCGGCGTGTTCCAACGCTGCGTCCAACCCGCCGAAGGACGCAAGATCCTCCACGACATCCACTCCGGCGACTGCAGCCACCACGCCGGCGCCCGCTCTCTGGTCGCCAAGGCTATGCGGCATGGCTTTTACTGGCCCACCGCACACGCCGATGCCATCGACATTGTCCAGCAGTGCGACGGGTGCCAGAAGTACACCAACCAGACGCATGTGCCGAGCTCAGCGCTCGAGACAATCCCCATCACCTGGCCATTCGCCGTATGGGGCATGGACATAGTAGGCCCCTTCAAGAAGGCTCCCTCCGGCTACACCCACCTCCTGGTCACGATCGACAAATTCACAAAGTGGGTGGAGGCCAAGCCAGTCCGGAAATGCGACGGGAAGACCGCCACCAATTTCCTACGCGAGCTCATATATCGCTACGGGTTCCCGAACAACATCATCACGGACAACGGCACCAACTTCGCCAAAGGTGCCATGGCCGAATTCTGCGAAGAACACCACATCCGGCTCGACCTCGCGTCAGTCGCCCACCCAGAATCCAACGGCTAGGCGGAACGGGCCAATCAAAGCATCCTCCACGGCCTGAAGCCACGACTCCAAGTACCACTCGAGCGCACCGCCGGGTGCTGGGTCGAGGAGCTACCCTCCGTCATCTGGGGCATCCGCACCTCGGTCAACAGGTCGACAGGATTCACCCCCTTCTTCATGGTGTAAGGCGCCGAGGCAGTCATGCCCACCGAC
The DNA here is from genome assembly GCA_916181665.1 of Avena sativa. Classification (NCBI taxonomy): domain Eukaryota; kingdom Viridiplantae; phylum Streptophyta; class Magnoliopsida; order Poales; family Poaceae; genus Avena; species Avena sativa. The sequence goes on from OV702295.1 coordinate 59,671,350, forward strand.
CTAGAGCACGACTCGCGGCGGGTCGTCCATTACACGGAGGCTGCAAACGAACTCGCCCGCCAGGATGGAGTCGATCAACTCGACGAGGCACGTGACCTCGCTCGGTCACGCACCGCCATCTACCAGCAGGGACTCCGCCGCTACCACAGCCGGCGGGTGAAAACTCGCACCTTCCAAGAAGGCGACCTGGTGTTGCGCCTCATCCAGGACAAGAAGGGCATGCACAAGCTTTCCCCTCCGTGGGAGGGACCATTCGCCATCGGGCGAGTACTCGGAAACGACGCCTACTACCTCGTCGACGTCCGCGGGGACGGCAAACTCGACGTCAAGCGACCATGGAATGTAAACCTCCTATGGAAGTTCTACTCCTAGAACCCCGCATATGTACTCTCCAGTCGCTATGAAATAAAAATAATTGGATACCGCAAATTGCGCCTACTCTCCGTGTCTTGTGCCATTCGCACTCGTAATAACAGCGTCAAGCTAACCGCAGAAGTCAACCTCTGGTACAGCGATCGGCACGGCTAAGTAGTGCGATGCAAGAGCACTGGGTCACCTCAGGTCTTGCATCATCCACGAACAACGCCTAGCCGGAGCCCCATTGGAGTCGCCCAGCCCGACTAGCTCTACGAGCCAAATCAACTGCCTTCGCTTCTTACAGCGACCATGATCCTCCGCATCCTCGACATAGCGAATCGAACGGCCAAGTACCACGCTCGGGGACTGACGACCAGTTCAGCGCGAGCGGCTCGGGAAAACGCCAAGTATGAGAGCATGCCCAGGACTCGCCATGCGACTGACCCAACGGGCCAGGCAGGAGTGATGCGCTCGAAACAACGCGCCAAGTCCTCACCCACCCTCGAGTCGCGCCTAGAACAACCAAGTACCACGCTCGGGGACTCGGCCACCCGACCTCGTTCGCGCAAGGGAAAACGGTGAAGTACAGAGCGTTCAAGGGAGTCGCCTTGCGACTGGCTCTTTGAGTCCGGGCGAGTCGACCACAATAACAAAACATTCAAAAACCACAAACACATCACACACGAGGTAAACCCCACAAAAGGGCGGACGCGCTCAGGGACTCGTTCAACCCTCAATCACAAAACACATGAAAAATCACAAAACAGACACGATATCTCATTCAATAGCATGTCGCATTGTCTCAAATTACAAAATATGCCCAAACGGCAGACCTGCTACTAACGCCCCAGGGCAAACTATCCTATTTCGCAGGCTTCGACGACGACTCGCCAGCACCCTGGCGATTGCGGATGAACGGCGTGTACGGGTTTGACGGGTACGTCGTCAGCTCACCCGCCATCGCCGCGCGGAAGGGCTGCTCGACCTTGAAATCCTGGTGCTGCGGCTCGGGGTCGTTAGGTGCGACGACCGTCTCCTGGTACGGAAGGAGGTCTCCCATTGCCCAGACACGCTCGGAGAACATCGTGGCGCGGTCCGTCAACTTGAGCACCTCGGAGAGCTCCACCGCGCCAGTCGACGACGGGTAGCCACTCGTCACGTCATCGAGGTCGAAGTCCTCCGGGAAGTGAGCAAGCCCAAGGCTAAGCGTCGTCGCCGCTCCGCGCCGGAACGCCGATCGCGTCATGAACTCAACGACCGAGGGCGCTTTCTCCAAGTACTTCCACACCTCGACGAGGTCGCTAGGAATTACTTCCGTGGGCGATATCTCCAGGAGGTAGGCTCGGATGCATGTCGCCGAAAACGTCGCCGAGTCGACGAGCGTGGCAACACATTGCCGCGCGTCGAACGAGCTCGCCTCTTCCGCGCTATCAAGGATGCGACCTGCGAATAGAAGATAACAGTGAGTAAGTCGGATATCGCAAAAAGGCACATGCAGGGGCAGATACACTTACCAATCAAGGGGCGGGAGAGATCCGTGATGAAGCGTTGAAGCGAAGTATAGTCGTCCTGAAGCCCAGCAACAAGGGCGTCGGACACTTTATGTTCCTCTGTGGCGGCCGTAACGGCGGCCTTGGCTCGCCCATCCGCCGAGCTCGCCTCCTCCTTCGCCTCCCTCAGCTCGCGCTCGAGATCGGCGATCCGCTTCTCAGCCGAGCTCAACGCCGATTGCGCCGTCACCAACTCACCCGCGGGGACAAGTCCCTGGCGAGCCTCCTCTGCCTTCGCGGCAACTGCCTAAAGCCCCTTATTCGCCTCTTGGACGGCGGCCAGTTCTTTCTCCGCGCGGTGTTTCGCTGCCAATCGGTCAGCTGACTCACGTTGCCGACCCTGCACACAATTCAAACAGTTAACCAAGGCAAAATCCTAAGTGCCCACCCGCTGAAATTCAGCGAGTGCGCACTCGGGGACTGGCAATCAAGAAATCCTAAGTGCCCACCCGCTAAAATTCAGCGAGTGCACACTCGGGGACTGGCAATCAAGAAATCCTAAGTGCCCACTCGTTGAAATTCAGCGAGTGCGCACTCGGGGACTGGCAATCAAGAAATCCTAAGTGCCCACCCGCTGAAATTCAGCGAGTGCGCACTCGGGGACTCGACGCGAAAAATAACAACAAGACACTAAAAGAATCAGACCGCTGCAACTCACCGGCCTGATCCTCGGGGACTGGACATACCTGGATGGCTGCGCCAAGCATGCCGTGAAGTTGTATCGCATCCACGGATGCGAGGAGAGCCGGCGTGTGCCCACGACGCTGCTCGACCTCCGCGTCGGCGACCCCAGGTGCACGGCTCGAGGGCGAGGTCCCACTCGCTGTAGCCGATCTGGCCATGAAGCGCGGGAACGTGGCGATGGAGGCACCGGCACCAAAGGAGGCCGGCTCGGTCACCCCAGGCGAGGGAGCACCCTCCTTCGTGGGCACGGCCGCCTCCATTGCGGGTTCATTCGGCGTGACCGCCGTGTCGTCGGAGATCATGACGACATCGTCACCCTTGGCCTTCTTGGTGCCATCGCCAAGGACGACGACTTCGTCCGCCTTCCTCTTCCGGGAGGGATCCTCTTCGCTGACGACGGGTGGCACCTTAGCCACGGTCGGATGGCCTATCTTCTTCGCTCCAGTCCTGTAAATCGATCGTGTGAGCAAAGTAATTCAAGCTGCTATGAAAAACAAGGGTAGGTGAGTGAACTCACTTGGCGACTGGAATGAAGTGTAGCCCCGTGCGGATGCCGGCCGGCTTCTCCAGTTCGGGGCCCAGTCGGCGGTTGAGGCCCATCTCCAGGATGTCGCGTGCCCAAGACACGGACGGCTTCTTCGTCGTCGAGGCTGCAACGGGAGCTTCTGGGACGTCTTCAGCAAGAGCTTCCTTGCGAGGTGAAGCCGCCGTGGCCGGAGCGGCCCCTAGCCCAGAGACTGGGGCGAATGGTGGAGGCATCGAGGCCAGTGGCACCTCGACAGTGGCCGTGTCCAGCGCGGCTGTCGTCGGCGGCGCCTCGTCCTTGGCCGGGCTGGGGGCGTCGGAGCTGCTCGCTGAGTGCGGTGGCGAGGCCGGCCTCATCGGCTTCGTCTTCCTCTTCGGAGGGGCCTTCGCCTCCTTCTCCTTCTTCTTCTTCTTCTTCTTCTTCGACGGAGTGGCTTGGCGGCACGAGGTGGTCTCCGGGAGTTCGTCATCGTCATCGTGACGCTCGAGGCTTTTACTCGCCTCAAGCTCACGCTGACGCTGCACGCGCGTCTTGCGGACCAGCGGGGCGACCTCCTCTTCGGATTCATCGTCGTCGTTGCTCTCGTTGCTTTCGGTGTCTCCCTTGGCGGGAGGCGACTCGCCCATGTCCCGGACGTACGAGCTCGAGTTCTTGTCGTCTGAAGGCTGGAGCCATCCTTCCACCACTTGGAATAGCTGCAATGAACACAAAATGAAATTAGAATGACCGCGATTGCAAAAAACTGCGACTGCGAATGATGCGAGGTGACTTACCGTTGGGGCTGGATGCTTTGCGGTGTAGGGGGCGACCCCAGCCTTTGCGTCCAGGTACACCGCCTGGGTGATTTTCTTCAGTGTTGGGGTGTAGTCCTCGAGCTTCCACTCGGCGAGGCAGGACTTCGTCGAGTCCTCCCGGCCCGTGTACTGGTACATGTAGTGGTCGCGCCGGGCCAGAGGGACGAGCCGCCGCCTGAGCCAGCAGTTGTATAAGTTGATCGTCTGGAGGCCCTTCTTCTTCAGACCGCGGATGGTCTGAAGCATTTTGTCCACTTGAAGTGGGAGCTTGCCGACTTGAAGTCGGCGCGGTTCGGACCGGTTGGCGGAGTATCGTGGGATCGCCGTCTCGCCCTCCGGGGTCGCCTCGGCAACGTAGAACCAAGACTTCTTCCAGTCGCTCGCCGCCTTGGCGAGCAGCATCAAGTCAAAGAACGAAGCCTTCGACTTCAGCTAGAATGTTAGGCCGCCCGCGGCAAGCATTGGGCCGCCCGCTTCCTCGCGGCTGATCCGTCCGTGGAACAGATCTTGCCATAGAGGGAAGTAGGGCCGGCAGCCCAAGTAGCACTCACAGAACGCCACGAAGATGGCGAGCTGCTTGATGCTGTGTGGACCCAGGTCCGACGGTTGGATCCCGTAGTAGGCGCAGAAGCGCCGGAAAAACAGGGACGTGGGGAATCCTAGCCCCCGTTCTAGGTGGCTGGTGAAGCAGATGAATTCCCCCTCGCGCGGGTTCGGGGTCACCTCTCCGGCCATGAGGATGCGCCAACAGCCGGCGCGCAGGATCCCGGCCTCCTCGAAGGACGCCAGTTGCACCCTCGTACACTTAGATCTGCCCCAAGGCTCGGTGGAGAGGGCCATGGCGGAAGGATTTGGGGGGGGGGTCGGAGGATTTCGGGTCGGCTGGATCGCGATGCGAAGGAAGACAAAAGTGCGCGCAATCGGAGGAAATGGCGAGAAGATGGTTCTCTGATCGCCTGCCATTCCCCTTATATAGCGGTTGTTACCCGCCAAATCAGGGAGCCGTTACTACGCGGTGATTACGCCAAAAGTTACCGTTGGATTACCCCAACGGCTAGTTTGACCACGTTTAACGGTCCAACTTCAGCCACTCGGCTCGCCGACCCGATTACTACGACAGTGTTTCGCCGACTCGACTCGCCAAAGCTACGATCAGGATGACTAGTTTTCTCCTTTATACAGGAGCCCGCCGACGATTCGACTGGATGTCTGCTCTGAAGCCGTATACTCCGACTGCCAGCAGCCACCTACGCCCAATCGACGACGGCCTCGGGGACTACTGATGGGGATGTGCCTACCGGGGTATACCCAGCAGGACGTTTCCGACTGGCCCAGGAACTGGCGAGTGGGCCTGCAATACGGCGACTGGATCAAGGCCCGGTGTGGATCCAAGCGACTGGAAGCTGAAGGCCTAGGCGAGTAGATAGGCCCAGTCGGATTAGGTTAAACGAGTACCGAAGCCTTAACTGATTCGGTTGAGATATGTAAACCCTAGGGGAGGTGAGTCTATATAAACCTCCCTATAGGGCGTGTAGAGATACGTTCCATCATACACCCAAGCGACTCGCCGCCTAGCCGCCGAGCTCGCCCATTGTACCACCTTCATAATACAATCTAGGAGGAGTAGGTCTTTACCCTCCGGGGGGCCGAACCTGGGTAAAACCCTATGTCTCCGCCCTCATCTCGCACCGCAGATGGCTGGCCGCCCTTGCCCCTCGTTCTACTACTCGCTGCCGATTGCAGCATCTGCCGTGACCATTCCCACGACAACAAGACTCCATATGAAATACTTACTGGTAACAAGCCCAACATATCTTACTTCCGGGTGTTCGGTTGTAAGTGTTTTTATCTCATAAAAGGTGTTTGTTTGTCCAAATTTGAGTCTAAAGCATTAGAGGGTATTTTTGTTGGCTATGGTCTCGAATCTCACACTTATAGAATCTATGATAAGCTCTCCGGAGCCGTCATAGAATCTTGTAGTGTGACCTTTGAAGAATATGATGGTCCCCAAGGGGGCGTGTTGATGCTTGTGATGCAGATGATGAAATTCCTCAACATTCCATAGGAAGAATGGGTGTGGGATATATTCGCCCCGTTGAGGAACCCCTTATGGCGGATCGAGAAGAAATGCTCCACTCAAGTGGAGCCCTCATCTTCACAACCTCAACATTCTCCATCCACCGAGGAGGGAAATGAAACAAGCCAAAGACAAGATTTGGACCCTCAACATGTTGATCATTGTGATGACTCTAGTCAAGAGGAGCTTGATTCATTCTCCAGGATGTCAAGTGGTGCCAATTCAATTGTTCAAGGAAGATCCATACAAACTGCCTTGAGACAAGCTCAAATTTATGCTAGAAGAGCGCTTGATCAAGACCAAGGTCAATCTTTGCCTCTCAATGAAGAGAATGATTCCGGTGATGATCAAGGTCAAGTTGATGGTCAAGACGAGGACCAAAATGATGAAGAGGGTCCCCCAAGAAACAACACGGAGATCCACGCTCGTCGCGAAGCTAGAAAGGAGAGAATGTTGGAATTAAGAGACCACTCTCTACAAAATGTGGTTGGTGACCTAAGGAAAGGCATTTCCATAAGAGCACAATTGAAGAGGTTCAGTGAACACCAAGCACATATCTCCATGATTGAACCAAAAAAAGTGTGGGAAGCTCTTGAAGATTCGGATTGGTTGGAAGCTATTCACAAAGAGCTCAATAACTTTGAGAGAAACAAAGTATGGAAGTTAGTTGAGAAGCCAAAGGATTGACGCAATGTTATTGGAACGAAGTGGATATTCAAGAACAAGCAAGATGAGCATGGAATTATAGTAAGGAACAAGGCTAGATTGGTTGCACAAGGGTTCTCTCAAATTGAAGGCATTGACTATGGAGAGACTTATGCACCTGTGGCTCACCTTGAGTCCATCCGTATCCTTCTTGCTTATGCGGCACATCATAACTTTAAGTTGCAACAAATGGATGTAGAAAGTGCATTTCTTTATGGTCCATTAAATGAGTTGGTATACGTTAAGCAACCCCCGAGATTTGAGGATCCCAACTTCCCAAACCATGTCTACAAAATTGATAAGGCGCTCTATGGGCTCAAGCAAGCCCCACACACGTGGTATGAGCACCTTAGAGAGTTGTTGTTTGACCGTGGATTTGAGGTTGGGAAAATCGATCCTACTCTTTTTACTAAGAAGGTCAATGGGGAGCTTTTGTATGCCAAATATATGTTGATGATATTATCTTTGGCTCATCTAAAAAAGCTTTTAATGATAAATTCTCAAAGCTTATGACTAGTAGGTTCCGGATGTCTTTGATGGGAGAGTTGAGGGTATTTCTTGGTTTTGAGATCAAGCAAGTTAGAGGAGGGACATTCTTCAACCAAGCCAAGTATACTCAAGATATGCTCAAGAGATTCAAAATTCAAGATTTAAATGGAGCACCTACTCCCATGGCTACAAAGACTCGTCTAGAACAAAATCCAAATGGTAAAGATGTGGATCAAAAGGTATATCGGTCTATGATTGGTTCTTTGCTTTACCTTTGTGCATCTAGACCCGATATTGTGTTGAGTGTAGGTGTGTGTGCAAGATATCAAGCGGCTCCTAAAGAAAGCCATTTAATGGCGGTCAAGAGAATCTTTCGATATTTAGTTCATACCCCATTTTATGGTCTTTGGTATCCTCGAGGCTCAATATTTGCTCTTTGTGGATACACGGATTCAGATTGGGCGGGTGATAAGGATGATATAAAATCAACATCCGAGGATTGCCAATTCCTTGGTAGGTCCTTGGTATGTTGGTCTTCTAAGAAGCAAAATTATATATCTCTCTCCACCGCCGAAGCTGAATATGTGGCAGCTGCTAGTGCTTGCACCCAATTGCTATGGATGAGGCAAACTTTAAAGGAATACGGTGTCCATTGTGACAAAGTGCCCCTTCTATGTGACAATGAAAGTGCTATCAAGATTTCCTACAACCTGGTGGATCACATAAGGACAAAGCATACTGAGATTCGCCATCACTTCATTAGAGATCATGTTGCTCGAGGTGATATTGATCTATCATATGTGTCAACCGAAGATCAACTTGCCGACATTTTCACGAAGCCACTTGATGAAGCAAGGTTTTGCTATTTGAGGAATGAACTAAATATATCGTAGATTCAAGGATCTTGACTTGATTATCTTGCATTCTCACCTATGTTTGGACCCATATTTGGTTTAGGTGTAGGCATGGATATAGGGGGAGTGCGGTCCTAATTGATTGGACTATCCCTCCTCCCATTATGCCCAAAGCAATCAAAATCATTCCTCTTAATATCATTTTGTGATATGTGAGCTTAAATGATGAGTTTCGGTAATGGACCCAAGATATATCTTCGTGGTGCCAAGCCGAGTATACTCAAATATGGTGGCCTAGGCCAGCACCCTCTCAAACTAGAGAGGTTGGCGCTTACTCATGTTTGTCATTTGCTTGATTTTAGTCTCTTGGAGCTTTTTCTAAATGTTTTTGTGAATTCCTATGGCTCTTGTTGGTTCTTCACAGTTTGATGTCTCAACCCAAGCCCTTTCCCTATCTTAAACTGTATATCTCTCATATATGTCCCCAAACACCTATCCTGGAGCTTTTGGTCGAGGAGGACCGAAGTCTCCGGTGTACATGCACCGGAGTCTCCGGTGTAGACCGGAGTCTCCGGTCCAGACGATTTCTGCCACTTATAGTAAGGGGGCGGGGTGAACTGGTACATCAGTTCCTCATTCTTCACCCCGTCCCCCTCCTCCTAACCCGTTGCCTCCCCTTCCAAAACTCTTCCCCGGAGGTTAAGAAGCCCCCGGGATCTGCCGTGCCGCCGGCCAACCTTCTCCTCTCCTCCATTGGGTCATTCCCACCAAAGGAATTGATCCCATGGACAGATCTGGTACCTCTCCTCTTCTTTTTCTCCTAGGGTTCATCTCTAGATGTGTTTTTGAGGATTGGTGTTGATTTGTCCATTGGTATCACTTGTTTGCATGCACTCTAGTACTTTAGCCTTGTTGCATTGCTCGATCTACTAGATTCACCCCCACCAGCATCTCCTCATCTCATGCCCGAGCCTCCTGACCAGAGATTCCGGACTTAGGTCCGGAGACTCCGGTCTAGGCCGGAGACTCTGGTCTGAGCCGAAGACTCCGATATGAGGTGCGGAGACTCCGGTGTTGGGTGAATCAAAACAGTCCAGAAATGCATCAAAGCTCTTGTACTGCATTATTGGGATATATATACTCATCTCCATGCTATCTCCCTCATTGCTGCTCACAGGTGATGGTTCTAATCGTCCTCGTCGTACCAAGGCCAAGTCACAAAGGGGCGCTCCTCGCTATGATGAAGCTCAGGGTCAGTTTGTCGTGCCTCCTTCCAACCGTAGACAGTAGGCACGTGATGCAGCCTATTTGAAGAGGGATCAGGAGAGGGCTGAACGAGAGGACCGTGCCAAGAAGGCCAATATGACAACCTTCAGTCCTTGGCCAAAATGCCAAAAGAGGAGTACCATGAACTGAGAAAGACTGATTTTTATGAGCTGCCTCATACCAGCGAGGACCCTCATTTCTGGAGGAAGGAACATGCTGTGTTCATGAAGGATGTATATGGTGTGCTCACCAAATCACCTGTCTGCCCTCAGAAGTTCATGAGTGTTGAGCAGATGTGCCTCAACCCCTACTTCAATGATGCTTTGTGGATCTGTGAGAAGCTGGGGCTGTATAACTTGATGGAGATGCATGAAGACTATAATGTCTACCTTGTACAACAGTTATATGCCACCGTTGTGTTTGGGTCTGATCAAGACAGGACCATGATTTGGGTGTCTGGCACCACTCGCTGCACAGCTACATTCCATGACTTTGCCAACGTCATCTTTGAGACCTTTCATGGCGTATCCACTCCCGTTGGGCTGCGTATGCACTCTGCAGCTCTGGGTGAGAACAAGATGAAGCTGGCACCTCTGTATGGAAGCGAGGGTGTTGTAGGAGGGTCCAAGGGACTCAAGACTCTCTACAACCTAATGTTGAGGATATTTTGTCATACCATCGCACCAAGTGTTGGGAATGACGATGCTATTAGGGGTGGGCTTATCAACCTTCTGTACCACACCCACCGGATCTACAATGCTGGACCAGAAGCAGATGCCGAACCCATTGACGTGATGGCTTTTATTTTGAGGAGATGTTCCATGCTATTCTTTATAAGAAATCTCCTCCATATGCACCTTTGGTTATGAGGCTCATCAACTCCAAGGAGCACAATTCTCCACTTGGCACTGCCCCACATCTCACTGAGCACACTTTGGTCTCACTGCAGCAGAAGGGGCATATGGGGCCTGCTCCTAGGCGTCACTATGGCGATGATGATGAGGATATTGAGGCTGAGAGGGCACCCTCTCCGCCTAGAGTTTGGAGGAAGAATGCCTCCAATGCACCTATGCCTTCCATGACCAGGGACTATGTTCATGAGAGGGTCAAGAAGGCCACTTTCTAGGAAAGGAGTCTGTGCTGCATGAATGTTGACATCCGTAATCAGCAGGATGCATCCTACCAAAGAAATCGTCACATTGAGAAGCTCCTCAAGGAGATCAAGGAACAAGGTGAAGGGGATAATGAGGAAGGTGAGGATGAATACAATGATGAGCATGGTGCTCAGCAGTCCATAGAGTCTGACCACACACTCTCATTTGGGGCATGGAATGCCAACAGGATAGCCTGGTGGATTGGAAGACCTTTGCTAATGTCACCTCTGATTTCGGGTACCAGGGTACCTCCTCTTCTCTCCCTCACGGCAAAGGGCCTGCAGTCCCTGAGGATGATGATGATGATGATGATGATGATGATTATGATGAGGGTGGTGATGACCAGGATGAGGAGGAGGAGGAGGAGGAGGATGATGAGGACTATTGAGTTGCTGGGGTGCTAGCTTAGGTCTTTTTCCTTTTTCGGTGTTCCGATGCCAAAGGGGGAGAAGAAATTCTCATCGATTTGCATGGGTTTGGGCTTTGGATTTGCTACTATCTGCTTTCATTTGCCATATTCGAACTTTGAACTTCATGTGTGTTATTTGTCGTTCATGTGTGTGACTATGTGCTTGTGTGCACTATCTATTGTAACTCATGTGAGATTTATGTGTGCTATCGTTGATACTATCTACCTTGCATGATTTACTTATTTACCTAATTGCACATAGTCAGGGGGAGCCCCATATATTTATTCCATGCAAAATCACTTGTTGTCATCGAACACCAAAAAGGGGGAGATTGAAAGGACATTTATTGTCATAATCACTTTTGGTGTTCGTTAACAATAAGTAGATCATTTTACAGTTTGTCACTGTCCACAGGTTGGTATTATGATAAGTGAAAAGTACCCTCACACTTGGGAAAGATTCCTGCAAGAGTGACAGAGTTTTGGAAATTCCAGACCGGAGTCTCTGGTGTGGTCCGGAGTTTCCGGATTTGTCCCCGGTGGAGGCTTCATAATCTTTGCTGGGACATTCTGTATGGGGGTGTGGAGCAAGGTCCGGAGGCTTCTCCGGAATCTCCGGTCTTTTTTCTGACCGGAGTCTCCGGTGCTAGAGGTACGAAGTCTCCGGCCCTGTTGGGTAGAATCTAGCCCTGGTCATTCAGAAGGGTGGTCCGGAGGCAAGTCCGGAGATAGGCCGGAATCTCCGGTGTACAGACCGGAGTCTCCGGTCTGACTTTTCTCCAACGGTTAGAGAACGGTTCGTGGAGGGGGCTGCCTATAAAAAGGGACCCTTATCTTCTTCCTCCAGTTGCTCGAGCTGCTCAAGAACACAAACTCCATTAGAGCCACCAAATCTACAAGATCTCTCCATCCAACCATCCAAAGTCATTGATCTTTGGAGAATCGAAGGGGGAGGCCTTGATCTACAGCTTCACCAAGAGAGATCTTCATTTCCCCCTCATTCACTTGAGGGCCCCCAAGCTCTAGTGTTTCTTTGGAAACCCTAACTTTTATTTGGTTCTTACAAGATTGTCTTTGATTGTCTTGACAGCTTGCTTGTATTTGGGAGCCTCCAATTAAGTTGTGGATGTGTGCCCCAAACTTGTAAAGGTGTCGGCTTCCACCTTGAAGGTCACCGATATAGTGGAAGGTGGATCGATCCCATTGGGGTGAGATTCATCAAAGAACAAGGGAGGCCTCTCGTGGCGTTGGTGGTCTGAAACCACCCCCTCTCCAAACGTAGACGTACTTCCCCTCAAAAGGAAGGAACTACGGGAAATAAATCCTTGTGTCTCCGCGTCCACTCCTTTAGTTACTTCTATCCTTTACCGCACTTTACTTACTTGTTCTTGCTTAGTATTGTGTTATATAGTGCTTGTTTGTCATATAGGTAAATTCACCTTAGTTGCATTATCTCGAGAATTTACCTTATTGTCAAACCCTAATTTGAAAAAGAAGAAAATTTGAAGTAGCACCTATTCACCCCCCCCTCTAGGTGCCCATACGATCCTTTCAATTGTCCAAGCATGGGGGAGACTGAAGTCACTAATTCTCAAATGTCCCATTCATGAGCTCCCCAGTAATATTGTTATTAATAATTTTTATGCAAGGCTTTCAGGACATTACAAGGACTATCTAGATGCCTGTTTAGAGGGATCCTTCACAAGTAAGGAGGTCAAAGCTAAGTGGGATCTTCTTGAAACAATTCAAAGCAATACTGAATGTTGGGATAACGACAAAGGTAAAGAACTAGGTATAAACTATGAGTATGATTGCATTAATTTTTTGCTGAAACTGCTGATTTTCAAGAGCTTAGTGCTAAATATGGTCTTGATCTTCAAATTCTTGTTGATTATTGTAGAGACTTTGCTTCTCATATTAATGCTCCTAAAGAAAATTGGGACATGTATCATGAACCTTTTAAAGACACTTGCATGAAAAATGAAATTGTTATTAATGATTGCAATAAACATGCTCAAACCTTTGAAAGTAATATTTATTATAAGCATGTTAATTTTTGTGGAGTACTTAGACCTTGTGAAAAGAATCAAATCGAAGAAGAATATTGTATCCACCACAGGAATAAAAAACTAGAACGTGGGATAGGGCTCTAAATGATCTTGGTGAAAAAGTTTATGCCCTCTATCCTTTTATTTGTGAACTTTGCCATAAAGTGGATCATTTCAATTTTCAATGCTCAAGCTATGATAATAGCCTTTCTAATCTAATGAGTACTGCAACTTTGTATTGTGATGACATGATCACTCCTAATTAGCATGATGAACTTACATTATTTTGGGGGGTATGAAGAATTATCAAGAAATTCTTTGGTAGATATGAGTGCTTTTGATATGAATAACGTCCTGCATGGTTGTCATCTTTACTGTTTTGATAATTGTCACGCAAATACTTACATAAAAAATATTATAAAAGATGAGATTTTACCAAAATATGACAGGACTAATATGTGTTTTTCTCTTATTAATATAAAGGAGGAATCCCCCAAAGTTTCTTCTATTGTCTCTAACAATAAACCAGGGTATGTGGAGAAGCTTCTTTTCAAGTGTAACACCCTCAGAATCGACCCTATGCAAGTTTCAGCGATTTCCGCCAAACCCGCATAGAAACGATTCAAAGGTGCCCACCAGGCACTTTCGTGCGGGTGGAAAATGAAGTAATACCATTACACAATAGTCCACGATGGAACCCACAGAACAAATATATACAACAATGACTCAAAGAGTCAAGAATACAGATTTACAATACAAAGATCCAAATCACCTTGAAAACGATACAACGTCCGACTACGGACAAGATGCAAATGGGACTAAGAGCCCTGAAGAATAACCAATGGCGTCCATAACCCAGCCCAGGACAAGCCGGAAGGGTAACCCTGCTAACAACGTCGATCTCAAAACCTGCTTAAACAAAAGGGGTGCCGACAAAGGGCAAAGGAAAAAGAGGAGCGGTCAGTACTGAGGCCAGTACACGGCGAGACTAGAATTCGGCGGCTCTCGCCTACATAGGTATGGTGGACTGAAGCGGCAGCGCAGCATGCACTAAACAACCTATAGAGACTCGATACAACTGGCGGCTATCAGAGAGGGGCAAGAAAGACCTATCCGGAACCAACCTGATACTACCACCAAACAAACCCATCCTGGTATTTCCCCCTCGAGACCAAACAAGGAAGTCAACCGAGGAAACTCACACAGTTGGCAGTTTTATTTATTCAGTTATCGTTGCAGCAATTACTAGTCAGGTATAGATAGTCATCCTGATATAATAAGCAGTGGGCACTTTTAGTTAACCATTCCGTTGTAGTTGCAACACTTACTAGTGAGATACAATTAGCATGAGATATCCCAAACCCAGTATTTGTTGGTACTTTTATTTAGCCATTCCGTTGTAGTGAAGCTGATTACTAGTCATACCGGATACAAGTCAAATTATAATAGTAAACTTTAGTTGTAGTTGTCTATGATCGAGAATTGTGCTCCAAGTCGTCCATAACCGCGGACACGGCTTCTCGAAAAGATTTAACCCTGCAGGGGTGCACCAAAGTTTCCACACGCACCTACACCCTTGTTGTCAGATCAGGTAGGTACAAGATCACAAAACATACACCCAACGGTATATCGACGGGGTTTCGGACACGACGTTTCCTAGACCCAAAGCAAGCACATGGGGGCCACCCCACTAAGCTACCCGTAACAAAGTCGGCCGGTCTCCGAGACGGACCCAGAGGTTTGTGACAATGGTTGTAAACGACTGGGAACCCGAAAGTGTGACTGGGCTTGTCGATACCGCGAAAACATTCCACATTGGTTCCAAAACAGTACAGGCGCTCCACGCGCAATCGTAAACAAAGCAGTAAAGCATGGCATAAGTACAGGATAGTAATAAAGCCCCAAACTACTTTGTGGCCCCCAGTACAGTACTTGAAATCAGGTACTAAATCGATGGGGGTGCCCACACACCCCACCTGTGGTTAGCGCGCTCGATCTCGGAACAGGTGTCAAGAACTCGGGGTCCTACGGGACACCAGTGAGCGGTTAAAATCCAAATATTGTCTATTACCCACCGGTGCCTCTGCATTTACCTACTTTCAATTTTAGTTATTAAACGGTAATTAAATCCATGATCATCTCCAACATTAAACATGCGGCATTACTCCAACAACTGGGGTACTTGACGACACGCAATAGCAGTTGAGCAAGCGACTACGACGCGCAAGTCCAACTATCTACCAACCAACAGGTAATAGGATGTGTCCAAGGCAATATAAGGCTACAAGGGATATCACGGGTACGAAAACTAGAGCATCGCAACACAGATAGCAATAGATCAACAGGAGTGAATAAATACTATAAAAGTAAGATAGGTAGAAAGGGGGAGATTGCTCGCCTGAAAAACATTGCCGAAGTTTCATCCGAAGATCGGTTCGACTCTCGCATCAACTCATCGGCCTAATCCGTGAAGAAGCAAAACGCTAGAAGAAACAACGGATGCACCATTTAATACTACGGCAAAAGATCGAGCATGATGCATGTATAATGTATGGCATGGAAAAAAATGCGATGCAATTATGCAATATTAAGCGGAACCGGGGTCCCGACGATTAATTATTAAGTTCATGTTGTTTAGATACCTCCAATTTAAATGTTGCATTAACAAGACAAAAGATAGCACCGATTCGCTACACAAATTTAAATGGGACCAATATAAGACTAGATTTGCCCGCATGTGGACTCTATATTTAATTATGAGGTGAATCGGCATAAGGCCCCCAACCCATCCAATATGTATGCGACATGAACATTTTATATGCAACAAGTATACATTATATAGTATAAAAATATTGGTCTCAGGAAAAGGGGTCACACATTTATGAGCGAAGGTCTTGGGGGTCCGAGGGTTCGGGGGATTGATCTCGATCTTCGGACTCCGGGATCGGTCTTCGGAATCCGGAAAGATCTTGGAGTTCGGTACCCACGGTCTTTTGTGGTGCTTCGGGGTCTCGCCTCGTGTCGGTCTCGGTTCCAACGGGGCCGAAGATCTTGGACTTGTGTAGCGTATCAAGGCTTTTCGACTCGATTTTGGAGCATCACTAGGAATCCACAGTTGAGACACTTGAGGTTGCACAAGGGCCAGGGCATCGGTTAGCAACATAAACTCACATCCACACATATGCCAACATCCGGCATGCACACATTCAGCAGAGAATGTGCGACAGAGGCATGTCGGCGGGGATCGACAACAAGTACAACGCAGTTGGCATCTGCTCAACGAGGTAGGGAGGGACCCCTGGCAGCGGGCAGAGGAGGCTCGGCGCAGGGAGTCGCGAGGACGCGTAGGCCGGTGGTGCTGGGCATGGTGCTGCAGAGGCAGCAGGCACGAACGCGGCCAAGGCGGAGAAGAGGGCGGCATGGCCCCTGTGGTGGTGGCCAAGCACGACAGCGGAACAACGTCAGGTGGAGGCGACGCAGAGGCGGCGCGAGGAGGGTCCTGGCGCCGGCGGCTCGATGGTTGGCGGAGGAGGGTCGCGGAGGCGGTGGTTGGCGACGGACGGAGGTCCTGGCATGAGGGCGTGTCCGTGCCGAGAGAGAAAGGTCGGCCAAGCATGGAGGAGAAAGGACGCAGGACGACGACGTGGTCGCGAGCTCGTGGGCGGAGGCGGGCCGGGGCTGACGAGGAGAGACTCGGCGGAGGCGGTCGGTGACGTTGGGGAAGGCGAGAGGCGGCGGCGGTCTCCAACGATAGGTGACCAGAGGAGGCGGCAGAGGAGGTCGATGGGGCGACCGCGGAGGGAGAGGGAGGCGCGGCCTACTCAGCATCTTGGCGGCGGAAGGGAAGGTGAGCCCTGGCGACGGCGACTGTTCTCTATGGGAGGAGGAGGCAAGCGGGGGTCGGGCGCGGTGGTTCCAGGGGAGCGAGAGGAGCGTGTTGGGGAGCGTGTACCGCGTGGGGTGGGTGTCACGTGCGTGCGTGTGTGTGGGTGGGTAGATTTGGTGGTTGGCGGCGGCAGGGAGTTGGGTGGTTTGGGGATTAGGGTTTAGAAAGGGTAGGTCTGGGTTTAGGTTTTATATGGGGTAGGAGGTGGACTCTGGTTGGGCCGATTGGGCCTGACCGGTGTCTGCCTCCCCCGGGGATAAAATAGGTCTTTATTATACTATATTTATTTTATTTTGTTTAGAACAAAAAAGTTGCAAATATATTTAGACAAATAAAGATCTGAACGGACCGGGGTTTGAATTTTGAAATAGAAAGGGGGATATTTAGAAAACAAAATATGGCTTTTCGGAAATAGTTTTAGACAGATAGATGCATGATGATGTCATTATGATGCACAAAGTATAAACAACAGCGATTTTCTAGTAGTGGTTTTATCCGGGGTGCTACATCAAGCCTCTCCCTTCTAAATAGGGGAAGAATAAGAAGAGGAGGAGGAGTGAAAGGAGAGAGGAAACGGTATTTTCCCCTAAGCATGTTGCTCCTATTATAGTTTTTGCTGATGAGTCTGAACTCGATGATGAACCTATGCCTGTTACCTATAGTAGTGATCATGATTGGAAAAAGCACACTACTTTTGATATTCAAAATCTCGTAGGTACCAATTCTGAAAATGATGATGTTAATAATTTCTATACTATTAGTACTATCCATGTCCCTTCCAATGATGATATGTTTACAAATGAACACACTTTGGAAGATAACTATTCTATTGCTTATAATGATACTATACCTCCAATGTATGATGATTACAATGATGAATATGATATTTTCAGTCCACCTACTATTGAGGAGAAAATTAATTATGATTACAATATGCCTCCTATATTTGATGACTATGGTGATGAGAATAATAATGATAGCTATTGTTGAATTTTCTCCTACTACGATTAATAAGAATGACTATGCTTATATGGAGAGTAATAATTATTTTATGCATGTGGGTCATGATAAGAATGTTTTATGTGATATTTATATTGTTAATTTTATTCATAATGCTACTAAAAGTTATTATGAGAGACGGAAACATGGTTTTATGCATCTCAATAATATTAAGTTTCCCTTCTTTATGTTGAAGGTTTTGATGTTGCACTTGTTTTGCCTTCCTATGCTAGTAGCCTCTTGTTTCAATAATTTGTTTTCTATATGTTGGATATTTCCTTCTTGATGCATTGTTATATGTTCAATTTATACATATGAGAGCGTCATAGAAATTATCATGCCTATCTTAATGGCTATAAAGAAAGAGCTTTTGGGAGACAACCCATTATATTTTTGCTTTCAGATTATTTTTGTTTATTTGAGTATTGGAAGTTTTTACCTCTGTAGCAACCTCTTCTTATCCTTTTTGTTTAGTTTTTGTGCCAGGAATAGCCTCTAATGAGAGGGAAATAAGATTTGGGGAAGTTGCTGTCCTGAAACTGATTTCTGTACTTCGCTGTAAAAAATCGTGAAAAATCACATAACATAGTATTGATCTGAAATCTGTTGTGCGCATGACCCTGGTATTTACCCAACTTTCATTAGTTTTGAACTTTTAGATTTGAGCAACAGAAGATTTTCGAAAAAATCGATCTTTACCTGATATTCTGTTTTGACAGATTTCTGCCACTATTTGCATTTGCCTCTTAAATCGATTTCTTTTGAGTTCTTTTGATCACTTGAGATTTTAAAAGGAATTGCTACAGTAGTTTATGTTTTAATGCATGATTTACTTAAGTTGAAACTGAACCCAAAGGTTTATTATCTTGCATACACTAATGTTGCTAATGAAGATTGTGTGAAGTTTTGTATGAAGGAAGTTTTCAAGTGTAGGGAGAGAATGATGTGATGAGATGAAGTATGGACAAAAGCTCAAGATTGGGGATGCCACCTGTGTCACCCCAAGAAATATTCAAGAGGTACAAGCGTCAAATCTTGGGGATGCCCAAGGCATCCCCTTCTTCATCAACCAAAAATCTCAGGTCTTCTTTCAAGATACTATTTTTTTGCTTCATGCACTTTGTGTTGTTCTTGGAGCGTCTTTGTTTTTGTTTTTATTTTTCTTTTGTTTTGTTTGCTGGAATAAGTTGGTTGGATCCCAGCACACTTCTTTTGGAGAAGTCACACCCCGTTCTTCATTGCCTAGAACACTCTAGTTTTCACCCTTATTGTACTGTGAGTGTTCTCTTTTGCTAGCACTGCATTTAGCTTTAGTTTTCTTATTCTTTTTGTTTATAACTTTATAGTTCTTCTTTGTAGTTAGGTGAGACATGCTCTCTGGTCTTTATTGATTATTATCTTTATGGGTTGTTTCAAATAAGTTGATTGGTGTTGGAAAAGAGTAGAATGTTTCATGATCATGGTGGTACAAAAATAAGCTTGTTTTGACCGTGACTTAGAATTTATCATGTCATGTTAGATGTTGCTTTGACCATATGCTTAGTGATTATTGTTGTAGCATGACTTGTTTCAAACAGTTGAGATTGCTTAATGTGCCATGAAAGAATCATGTGTTGTTTTACCATACAAAAGCATAATATTATGGTATTCTCCTTTGATGCTTTATTTGGGTTGACTTGGCACATGCTTACACCATGCTATGACTATGAACTAGTCACCTTAGCCTCTATGATCATTTAGTTTTTGACTTGTGATATCACTTTATGCTTTGATTAATAATGTTTTTTTGCTCTGCATGATTATGGATATTATTGCTCTTTTAGTTGGTCGCTCCCAGTCTTTTGCTAGCCTCCACGTATACTGAGTATGAGATCTACTCGTGCATCCAACTCCCAAGAAACCAAGTTATTCCAAAGAGTCCACTATAAATTCCTATGCATGGTGTGTTACACCATTCTAAGTATATTCATGTTTTTATATATCTTCCAAATCAAATTTTTGTTACGTGAAAATTAGTGATTAAAGTTCTCACGAACTTGAAGGCACACTTTATTTTTTTGCACTTAATAAACCTGAATCATTTTGACTATCTATGATGCTTATATGCTTGCAAATTATAAGTTGGGAGTTAGCAAAACCATGTTGTCATGGGGCACACTTTCAATATTGCACTTATTCTATTTAGTTGATATCATGTTCTTTTGTTTATGGATGCCATCGGTGTGAAATAAGATGGGAGCTTGCAGGTCCATGGAGTTTGTATATATGTTAGAGAAACGCTTGGGCGGCTAGCCTAAGCCATGCCTAATCATGGTGGAAACTTGCAGCAAAACCATAGTGGCATTCTATGAAGCATCCTCAATAAAAAACTATGAAAATATCAAATAAAAAGATCGCTGAGATGCTCACTATCTGTTGCCTTGTCATTTTGATATGGGATAGCTCCTGCGTCATGGGGCAAGGGGTACCCTGTTGGCGGTTCTCTATGATACACATATAGTTACAATGACAAGAACATGCCTGGGACCAAAGTTGAGTAGCATGAGGTCTCGGTACTCGTACTCAAGGGGCATGAGATTTTCAAAATGTGATTTGTCAAGCATATAACTCATATTTTCCCTCACTTTAACCTTAATCACTTCAAGATGCTTATGATATGGGCAATTAGATCTCAAAGCTAATAATTACCATAATTTTTGGAAGCTTTATGAAACCATTTAATCCCTACTTCGCTCTGCGAAGGGCCTTTCTTTTTTGATTCTCCATCTTCTATCTTTATACACCAGTTAAGAGAGCATAGTTGTCATTCTGAGTTCAATGTGCATTTTTCCAAAACTTGTTGATTGATTCATAATTATGGTATTGCTTGTTCTTAAATTATTTATATCTAGTCACCCTTATGAACTTTGAAGGTGTCCTATGCATTTATGTTTTGCTATTCCATGAAGGACAAGCTAAATATCACTCTTGCTATGTTTTCTATATGTGAAACTAACAAATCTCTTTCAAAGCATTATTCATAATCTTTTGTTTGTGTAGCCTTTCATGTTGCAACATAGTTGCTATGTATTATTGTTAGAAATATATCTTTCATGCTTATGTTTAGAGTACTTTGATTCCAGCTATCAATGCTTTGCAATACCTTGATCAATATTGTGATGGTGCATGTCACCTCAAAAATTATTCTTGTTATCACTTACCTACTCAAGGACGAGCAGGAGTTAAGCTTGGGGATGCTGATACGTTACAAACGTATCTATAATTTTTTATGCTCCATGCTTGTTTTACACCAATTGCTTTATGTTTTGCTTGCACTTCATGGCATTTTTATGCATTTTCTGGAACTAACCCATTAACAAGATGCCATAGTGCCAGTTCCTGTTTTCTGCTGTTTTTCTATTCCAGGTTTTTACCAAAGGAAATATTCTCGGAATTGGACGAAACAAAAGCTAAACCTCCTATTTTTTCCGACACGGAGATGGAGTCCAAAGCAGAGACGGAGGAGGGCACTGAGGTGGCCACACCATAGGGTGGCTCGGGTCAGCCCCTAGCCGCACCTGTCCATTGTGTGGGCCCCTCGATCCTCCACCGATCTCGTCCCTTCGCCTATGTAAACCCCTCGAGACGAAAACCCTAAACATCAGATCAGAAATCCATGAGAAGTTCTGCAACATCGCCGCCACCGAAGACGAGATTCGGGGGACAGAAGTCTCTGTTCCGGCACCCTGCCGGGATGGGGAATTTCCCCGAAGCCATCTCCATCGACTCCACCGCCATCTTCATCATTGTTGCTTACTCCCATGATGAGGAGGGAGTAGTTATCTCCCGAGGCTAAGGACTCTACCGGTAGCTATGTGTTTATCTCTCTCTCTCCATGGTGTGATCTTATTGCGATAATGAGCTTTGTAATCTAGTTGAATAAATAGATGCTACTCTTTGTCTATTATGCTACTCAAGTGCTTTTATTAATGTGATCTCCGGAGACACCTTGTCCCACGTGTGTGAAGGTGATAGTGTGCGCATCGTGTGTGTCTCTTAGGCTAAAGATTACAGAAATACTTATCTACTTATCATGATTTATAATTTGAGTTGGATGTCTCTATGAAATTGTGGTGTTTGTCTGGAACCATCTAGCGCTCAAGGTGACATTGTGGGGTTACCTAGATGGGGAAAGCAAACTTTAAGGTGTGCTTTTATAGCCCTACGCGGTGAATTGGCGTTCGTTATCCAACCGGAGAGTAGTTCAGGATAGCATGGTGAAGAGAAGATATTTATGTGTTCAATTATGTTATCATTGTTGAGAGTGTCCACTAGTGAAAGTATGATCCTTAATCCTTGTTTCTAAGCATTAAAACACCATTTACAACCAGTCCTACTACATGTTTGCTTGCTGCCATTTTTATTTCAGATTGCAATTACCACTTGTAATCATTCATATTACTTGTATTTCACTATCTCTTCGCCGAACTAGTGCACCTATACACCTGACAAGTGTATTGGGTGTGTTGGGGACACAAGAGACTCCTTGTATCTTAATTGCATGGTTGCTTGAGAGGGGTATCTTTGACCTCTTCCTCCCTGAGTTCGATAAACCTTGGGTGATCCACTTAAGGGAAACTTGCTGATGTTCTATAAACCTCTGCACTTGTAGGCCCAACACTATCTACAAGAATAGAAACGTGCGTAGACATCAACCTCCTATGCCCCAACCGGAGAGCCCTCGGGCCACCATATCCATGCCTATTGCGACCCTCTCCTGTCCCCACCCGATCTCTGAAACCCTAGAGAGGAGGCCATGGCCCTCTCATCCATACGGCTCATCGGTCGGTGCTCGATGCAGCAGGATGGCGGGGGCGCGGGTCTAGCGGCATCACCTGGGGAGGCGATGGCGTGGGAAACAAAGTCGCGTGAAGAGGAGGAGGCGGGGCAGTGCAGGGTTGTGTGGGTTCTATGAAAGAAAAACTTGAGGCGATCTGATCTGGCGTGCGAGGATATGTCATTTCTATTTTGTTTTTCTGGAACCAACGGGATGAGGAAGCGGGGGATCCTTCTTTTGTGCGGGGATAAGTTTTCCATCTGACGTCCTAATTTGCTAAGTGCACACGGGAATATGATTAGACTAAACTCATTCGTTAGATTATCTGTAGTGGGCCTAATAGTGTGGTTTTAGTCAGTCCACGTATGGATCACGGGGTACACCTAGTAAAGTTCTTGTTTTCTATTTTTTAAGTAGCAGAGATAGAGATATAAAAAGAGAGGTAGAGAGAGATAAATCAGTTCATCTTCTCATGAAAAACTCATAACCACTTAGACAATGACCCTAAAAAAATACTATGAGATGTGCTTCTGTCCCCTCTCAAACTTAATTTTGCATGGGCTGTTTTTCTTTTGACCCATCGAAACCTATATCCAAGCATGTATACCTCCGTTTAGGTATACTCGATCAAGCTGGATATACTCCATGTTTTCACTGACTGATTTCACCTCCCGTTATCTCGATCTATGTATTTGTATGTCATGTTTTGAAATTTTGTTGTTACTGCTATATACCTTCTGATTTCCGCCTCTCGCGGGTATATAGTATACATGTACGGTGAGTATATATGTAAGAAGACCATATCGGTTTCTGTTCAAAACGAATCGGTTTCGAGTTTTTGTTGTCAAAATTTGAGCGGTTACACCGAAGTAAAAGTGAAATACTATATGCAACACGATAGTTGTGGGTAATGACAAGACGAAGCTACGTACATCTCAAAAGAATTTTGAAAAGGTAGATCCGTATGCGACTGAGTTTCGCACAATCGATGTTGAGGAATGTTTCCAGATCGGTTATACAGCGGAAAGGCCGTGCGTATGGCCGAAGTATCTGTCTGCAACAACTGATCAAGGAAATCCTCTGGATTTCCTCTCAGGGGCAGATTCTAGTTCTTGTGAAACATTTCCCTGAATCACTCGATCAAACTCGCATTCTGCAGATGCCGAAAACATTTCCTGTCCTCCATGAAATTTCCGGTGGTATCGAGAGAAAAAAAGGGAGAGGAAAACACGACGGTGACGACGACGACGCGGATCGCTGTCGCCCCTGGAGCTTCTTTCTTCCGCAGAGAACATTTTCACGTGCATAAATGCAGGCCAGAAATTTCTCGCAGAAAGGGCCAGTCCTGCACCTGCGTAGCAGTAAACATATTTCTGGCAGCAGACGCTGAAGATAAAAAAAGTTGACCACACGGATCAGGAAACACCAGCGTCAGACAGACCGGTCTGCGCCGAGAGCAGACGGAATCTTTCTGCCCACGCGGTTGTCTGATCTACTCCAGTTTAGTTTAAGCGCGACGGTTTGTATTGTACTAGTACTGTACCAGGTTTGTGCGCGATATTTCTGCGATCGAGGCACTTGCAAATCCACTCATCACTTTCTCTGTCTCTCTTTTGTTCAATTTCCTGTTCTTCTTCTTCTTCTCAAGCAGAGCAGAGATTGCTTCTCTCGAGTTGAGACGATTTGTTGTCGAGATCTGTCAAGAAATGATTTGCAATCCTGTCGAATTCAGCTCCATTATAAGTGATGAGACTAAAGGAGCTGGAATTGCCCCTTGCATGATTAAACCCTACAACTCCTAATGCTAATTCCAATTGACACAGCGAAATCATCAAAGCATAAGAGACAGACACACACAGGAATCCCCCGTCTTGTTTCTTTCAGCAGGAAGAAGAACATTTCAAGAACAGAAGAGAGGAGCAGAGCAGCATTACTTATACAAGTAGTAACAAGAATTTACAAATCAGCAGCAGCAATCACAATTTACCACCGTCCTGGACTGGACTGGAATCCCAGACCCTCCCTCAGTCCCTCGCACTAATAATCCGTCCATCCATTAATTAATCGCCCTTATTTTTCCCGAGCCCAAGGCCGTCATCAATCATTCACACCTCGGACGGTCAGGTCATCCCCTCACCTCTCCATCTCGGCCTCATCGTCGTCGCCGGCGGCGTCCGTCTGAGGATTCGAGGACAGCTGTGCCGCCGCGAGCGCGTCGGCGAGCGCGCGCATGGCCTTGACCTGCATCTCCAGCGCGGCCACGTAGTCGGCCGCCTCCTCGAGCAGGTCCGGGGCCTGCAGCTTCCGGCAGCCCGGTACGAGCCGGCCCAGCACGCGCAGGCGGTCCTTCACCTTCCTCTCCTTGAGCATGGGCGGCTCGCTGGCGGACGCGGCCGCCGCCGCCTTGGCCGCCGCGGCCGCGGCGCGCGCCTGCGGGCGCGGGTGGCGCCGGATCTTTCCCCCGGCCTTGACGAGCACGACGCGGCGGCGGCAGGACGCGGCGCCCGCCAGCAGGATGGCGCGGCTCCAGCGCGACTGCCCGCGCGCCGTTAGCGCCAGCGCCGAGTCGGCCGCCTCCTTCACGGCGCGTGGCTGCGGGTGCTGCGGCGCGCCCGACCGCGTGGCCCGCAGCGCGTCCAGCAGGCGACGCCCGTAGATCCTCTCCTGCGTGCCGCTCCGCCACTTGGTCTGCGACGGCCCCGCGGCCGCCCCCGCCCCAGCAGAGGCCCCGCCCGGCTTCCCCCGCCTCTTCGCCCCTCCCATCCTCACCCCCGACGACGACGAGGAGGAAGAAGAAGATGATGATCCGCCTATAGAGATCATGGCCGCCCACCACCTCGATCAAAGAAGATGGCGTGAGGAATTGGGGCGGCTGAAAAGAAGGTGGGTGGGAGAAAGAAGAAGGGGTAGTGGTGGTGGTGGTGGTGGAGATGGTGGGGAGGATGAAGGAAGAAAAAGGAAGAGAAGAGAAGAAAGAAAAGAGATTAGCTTTCCGTCGCGGGGTTGGGTCTACTTATTTGCTGGTGGTGGTGATTAGGGAGTGGATTAGACATTGGAATTGGAGGAGTAGTGCGGTGAGGCGAGGTGAGGTGTTGGCTGCTCCTTCCTTCCTTCCTTCGTCGCCGCGCTTTTGTTTGGTTGGTTGGTGTGGAATTTGGCGCTGTAGCGTCGTGGCTGCCCGCGCTCGGTAGGCACGCACGCAGGCGTCGTTATTGAGTGCGCGCTTTCTTATTCCGATTTTCCATCGCTTTGTTTTATGCCATGGTATTTGTGTTTGGGAAAGTTGTGGTTACCACCCTTTCCTTCCTGCAAATTCTGGAAAAACACCTCTATATTTTCACAATGCTACAATGTTTGTATTTGTAGTAGGTATATTTGTATCGAGCAGCTTGTTAAAACCATGGTCATATCCATGGTAACTAGGTGTCCATGTCGAAATCAAAGCCGTCGGGGCCTAGCGGATTGGCGATAACGATGGCGTTTAGTTTGTGAGTGTATCCCTACATGAGGGTTTAAAAAGTGCCTGCTCAATCAAGATTACTGTAAGGCACGATGGATCAAGCTTTCCCACTAAATTTACATTACGGTCCTTCTTTATACTAAGCTTAAATTTCGTAATTCATTTGCCCCTTGCTTACGCAGTATAGATCCAAGACTTTCGCCTTTGTTGCTGATTCGCTTTCACGCTAGTTTGCTCAATATATTGCTTGTTTCATACGAGGGTACGCAAAATGTTAAACTCGTTTAAAATAAAAAGGTTAATGAAAAGCAAAGGACATAAAATGTACAAGACAGCTAAAATCTACTAGAAGAATAGAAAATACGGCCAATTCGCTGATGCCTAACCATACCCATTTAAAACATGTCAGTTGGATGGATTCGTCGAATTTAGTTTGTCTAATGAGCATAAAAACATTTTGGAACAAGAAATATTGGTCTTGGGAACTCTAAGATGAAGCTATTAATATTTAAGCTGTGCTTTTTTTAAGTTAACTATAAACTAGTTTTGAAGATTTTTTTTGCATTTGGACCTTGCAAAAATATGAAAAAAACATAGACATAGAGAGTGCTAAATGATGATGATTCGCAAAAAGTTGTGTGGATGTGATTTTTTTGCATTCTATGCAAAAAATGACAACAAATATATCCATGGTGGTTCTACGCATTCAAAGTTTTATGAAGGGTAAGAAATCATGAAAATGTGGACGCTAAGATATTAATATTTGAGTTGAGCTTTTTTTTAAGTTAACCATAAACTGGTTTTGAAGATTTTTGCATTTGGATCTTGCAAAAATATAAAACAAAAATCCATCTATATTTTTGTGCTCTCTATATGAGGCAATATTGATCATAGCTGTTGATGATATTTGTTTCTCATTTTCATCATCCTACACACATTGGAATTGCTTTTGACTTTTCTAGAACCTTTAAAGGTGAAATCTACCATACCCTTCATATTTTAATATGGATATTTATGGTGGTTCTACACATTTACTGTTCTATGAAGGATAAGAAATCATGAATGGATGCTACGAAATGTTGTGCAAGAAAATTCATCCAAAGGTATGATGTTTTGTCTTATGTATGAAAATGACATATCTTTTTATGTAGTGCTTTTCTAAGAAGTGAGCCTAGCTCACTTGATTAGAGAAGTGGATGTATATCCCAGCCACCCAGGTTCAAGTCCTCGTGAACGCATATATGTGTTCTTATTATTTCAAAAAACAAAATCGTTGTAGGGTTCCCCTACCGCATTTATTTTAAAAAAATCTAGTGATTTTCTGTGGATGATCATTTTTTATAATTCTTTCCATTTTCTAACATCCTAGAGTTTCGTATATCAAGGAGTTTCACATTACAAAACCTCCTAAAGACAACCACTATCTATGGGTAAGGTGTCATGAGTTCGGTAATTTTAGGAGACTTGAAATCTGGTTAGGTTCAAAATAGGGTCCATTCGATTAGATACTATTATTATGGAAAGCATGGATTTTAGAGCACAAAGGTAACTCGTTTGAACTGTTTTTAGGTCAAACTCTCTACGAACAGTTGATAGAGTGCAAACATTTTGCTGATAAACCATGCATTATCCATCATTTCTCGTTCTTCATATATGCAGAGGACAACAGCGGCATCAAGTGATCTGAAAATATGTCAACAATACTACTGCAAAATAGCCCAAGGCTATGTCACGCTTGATCAACTTCAATCTGTATTTTTTTCATATTTGTTATTTATTCTTGGGATTAATGTTTGGAGTCTAGGAAACACTAGCATATCTTGTGGAATCCTATACCTGCATGTGCAAATCTCTAAATTTACATGGGTGCTTATAAAAAAGAAAGAGTTTCCATCTCCATATAACTTTATTATCTCAATTATGAGGGAGGTGAGTGGAACAGACTAACATTTGATTTCATACTAGTTGTTTAGTGGTGTGAGACGTAGACATGTGAACAGGTCCATCATCCGAAAGGGTTTACATCTATAGGTCTCTTAATTATCTTGTGTTTTCAATAGTTTAAGAGTACCGCTGTGCTAAACACACTACTAGCTTAGTTCCCTAAAAAAACACACACACTAGCTTAGTTTATTAGCCGTTGCAAGATTGCTTTCTCCTAATTTTGTGTGGCTTCCATGTGCACCCTCTCTCTTTTGACGAATGAGCATGTTTCAAAAGCTTTCTAGAGAAGACTCGTGACCATATTAGTTGTCATGTCTTCTTTTCAGCCGCTGGTTGCTAATAAAAATAATAATTCCACTAATGTATTAAAAATAGTAATGGTCCAGTACCAGCGCAAGCTAGTTAGCCATGTGCGCAATCATGAGACTTATCGCCAGATAGTTTTCATATCTTGTTTAGATGGGAATCAAATAAATAGGGAACGGGTTACATGCATACTACTTTCACCGGTCAGCTCTGTAAAAAAATCTACTCCAGAAGAGTCGATGTCCATGTGTGAGTGGAAAATTCCCCTCCTCATAATTAACGAGGAAACAAAGCAAGGTTTCCTTATGAAGGGGTGATGGCATCATCATATACAGGCTTGCAAAAATCTTTAAAGAGTTGATGTCCATCATTTCTAGCCTCATCTAATCTAATAATAACAACTTCAAAGTCGGTAGCCTAACATCATGAGTGGGCAGACAAGTTTACTAAGTTTTGTTAACTTTATTCTTTGTGTTCACGTCAAGAAACAAGGAAAAGGGAATAAAATACTAGTGAACTAGCTCACTCTTTTCTTCCCCTAATAGAACACCAATCAAAAGGAGTCTAATTAGTATCTTGCTAATCCCCCTTATCTACTTTTCAGTACTTCTTCGCCATAGATATTTGATTTTGTATTTACTTGCAAAAAGGTATACCAGCACCAAATTTAACGTGACGTGTGATATGGATTTTAGGGCTTGTTTGATTCACAGGAAAGGAAAAACGCAGGAATAGGAAAAGTTTAGGATTAGATTGTTCTATCTAGTTGAATCCTATAAGATTTGGAGCCTACATAAATTTTTCGGGTTTGTTTGATTCATAGGATATAAAAAGTATAGGAATAGGAAAAACATAGGATTGGGATGTCATGACAACTTGAATCCTATAGAAAAAGGAATTCTGTCTCATGTAGCAATTTTTTTTTTCATGAGGTCCGATCTAATGTTTCTTTCCTATAGGAATTGCACTACAAGATTTCTATAGGATGTGTTCCTATGAATCGAACAATAACATAGGAAAAATTCCCATAGGATTCAAATCCTACATAATTTCTATACAATTCCTATGAATCAAACAAGGCATTCTTGAATGAGTGTTTGAATCGAAGGAAAGGCAAAGAAATTGTAACATGAGGTTTGGATGGATAGAAATTTTCCTCCAAAATATAGTGCAATAAAATCCTATATAGAAAAGGCTCTAATCATATGAATCAAGCGATGCATAAAAGAAAAAAAATCCTAAGGATCAAAATCCTCCAAGTTTCCTACCAAATTTCTTTAAATCAAACAAGTCCTTAACTCTCTCAAAAAAAAAACAAGTCCTTAACATTTCAGTTCATACACCAAATGTCCTCACAAATCAGTAGTAGTACGAGCGATAGAGTAGCATGTCCACTTCCATATAATTAGTAGCTGGAGTAGCAGTAGTAATTATGCAGTAAGCTCTCGGTCTGCACGGGCAGTGTCCTTGTCGCCGTGCAATTGTCGTTCATGAGACGTTGATGAGGAGATGTAGGCAGCGCACGTTGGAGTTGGATCCGGCCGGCCGGCAGGCCACATGTCGTGCCTTCCGACCCATCGAAATCCAGAAAAGGCGAAAAGGAAGAGGCTTTGCGCGCCTTTCCCTTTCCTCCCCCGTTGTTATCGTTCCACTATAGAGGATTCGTGTCTGTTGTCACATGGTCTTCACATTGCAGAGCAGAGTTGAAAGGAATTAAAACAATGGGTGCTGAGATATACTTATATAGATACGTTACAATATACTTTATTGTTACATACTAGATAACCAGAGTGAGTTTTATGAAAAAATTATGTGTGTCTATATATCATATATTATTTGTATATGTATAGTTTTTTAATAAGTAAAAATTATACTCCCTCTAATCCATATTACTTATCGCAGAAATGGATGTATCTAGATATGTTTTACTGCTACTCCTATATCCAATTCAGTGACAATTAATATGGATCAGATGGAGTATATTAAAATATACGAGATCTATATCTTACTTGAAGTTGATATGCGATGTTCATATGTATTTGCGGATCAGTCTCCCCGACAACTCAAACCTTGGAGTGAGAATTTTTTTTCGAGTAAGAGAATGAGATTATTTTTTCGAGTAAGCAAGTGAGTATATTTAGTAAAAATAGCGCGCTATAGCATACTTGTAGAGATCTCACTAATTTTTTATTTATGTAATTTGGCTCGCCATGATACTATTTGTAAAATAGTATGCTATATCGCGTTAAAACAACATAGAGCTGGTGCTATTTCAAATATAGCATGACTATTTATATTTCTTGGTGGGTGCAGAGTAAGTGAGCATACGATGAAGGTGTGGAATAAGCGAGTATATGATGCAAATCTTGACTGTTGACACAACAGATCGGGCTACAAGATCTATTTATTTCACTATGTCCTTTATTCTTGTTGAAATCTTTTATTTTCAGGTTATTTTTAAAACGATATTTTTAAATATGGCATGCTCATATAGTCTAGAGAAGGATCACGCTAAGAAAATGGCATGCTATCTTTTCATTGATATTTGTGCATGCATCACTTTTAGATTAAATATATGATCAGTGTAATCTAAGATGGAATAGACATTGTTAACCACGTTCTGGCATGGTGAAGCTATAAGTGAAGAGTGAGGTGGTGTTTAGGCTCGAGGGTGCAAATGAAATTATTATGAAAAAATATATATAAATAAATATTAAAAAGAATTGAAGGAAAATTTCGCGTGTACGTTCTGTTTGCGCACAAGTTTCCGGAGAAGAGCATTTTTTGTGACTAGTGTAAAAAGACAAAAATAAGTCTAACAATAATAATGTTGGAAAGCATCCGGATTTGAATTTTTTACACAGGACTCAAAAATATTCCCTTTCCCTAAAATTTGAGTGCCAACATAGAATGCCTGGATGTGCATGCGAATATCTTTTTTATATACTTTTTGTCATTTCAAAAAATATGTTTTCAAGCAATGGGTTTATCTGCACTCATGAGCCGAGAATTGGATTTTCGGTTGTAGTACAAGCTCATTGCTCATCTTTTCTCTCGAGTTTGAACATATCAGAAGAAACGATCAATTGCATAGTATATAACTTGCAATCAACAAGTTATTAAAACTGAAAAATCGATTAACAAAATGGATAATGACAGTCTGTCGGCCTGCTTACCTCAATCATCTCTAAACAAATATAGACGTCATCGATTGGTCGAATTTAGCGAGCAAGCAGTAGTAGCCTATTTGGTTGGTAAAATGGCGATCTAGATCGATCTAGTGGTGTATAATGAATAAATAAGTAGTGTGCATTTTTTCAAGGGTATCGTCTCTATTTCGAGAAAAACCATACAGACAGACGACAGCAGTGAGGGTGGCGATGCGTGGACTTGGATGGCGTAGAGTGGCTGGCTAGATGGAGTTAGTGGAACAATACACGTCGACCCGCTTAATTAGGCTACACATGTCCTCTAAATGAGCATATATAGTCGTGAGCTCAATTGAGGTTATGGTGTCTGGTTCAAGAATTTGTAACGTAATTTGATTATGGTGATAATAGATACCTTTAAAACGTGTTTGGTTTAGTTTACACGCAATCAATTTTCCTGTAAACCAATTCCATCGCTGCACAATTCTGATACCAGTCATACCCCTTCGATAACAAATCGTTACCGAGCGAGTTTCCCCTCGTCTTCTCTAGCCTCATCTTCCCCAACAAGTCTCGCCTCCACCTACCACTGATTCCAGCCGCTGCCGCCGTCGCCACCGTCCCCACCGCCACCGCCGCCGGAAGCGCTACAGAACCGTGACCCATCCCTCGGCCTCCTCTATTTTACTAGCAAAGGCGGCAGGCGAGGAGGCGTTCCGTCCATCGATCCCAAGCTTTGAGCTATGTCTTCTCTAGATCGCTACTCCTCTTTCCAGCCATATTGGAGGCCTTCAGCCAGACCTTGGGGTTTGTTTTCTTGGGGTTAAAGATCGGAACTTCCAAACATTGGTAGAAAGAGAGAAAATGCACTCTTTCCATCAATGCCATTACCTGTGCGTGAACCATACAGGTTTGGAAAATTCCCATTCCCTTACCATTACCGCTCGTCAATTGATTCCAATGCCGTTTACATTTACGGAGTACATAGCTGAAGCAAACACGTTCTAATTATTAGCGTAGTGTATTTGCAGGGTTGGTGAGCGCGTTCTATAGAGTGGCGGCCGGATCGGAGTCGATCGACCGACTAAGCTAGTGGTAGTGGCGGCGGCGGCGAGGTAGTGATGCGTGGCCTAGTATGGCGTAGAGTGGCTAGGTAGAGTGGGTGGAGCACTACCCATGGTATGGATGACTAGGTAGCTGTGCGCAGGGTGCGCGATTGATCGATCGATGGTGGATGCATGGATTGGTGCAGAGCTACGGAGGTGGGGCTAATATGGGAGCTAGCAGCATGTTAGTTAGTATTAGAAAGATGATATACGTATGTTAACGCACATGTGTCTGGTCCGTGACCACGTCGATCATGGCCTCATGGGGTCACCACAAGACAAATTTGGCTAAATCATGATCAATCCAGTGCCCAATTTGTCAAGTTGGTCCTAATGAATATCGGCAGTGTACGTACTCTCCGTTTTAAAATATAAAATGTTTTATGTTTGTGAAAAAGGTATATCTAGATTTTTTTTAATGTTTAGATTCTAAATGGACTTATAATTAAAAGGGGTCTAGATATACTATAAGAAACACACGTTACACCAATAGCTTGTAAACCAAATTGCCGTCGGCGTAGATCTATGCTGACGGCAGCCGTTGGCGTTGCACAACGTCAGCCTAAACTTATTTGCCGTTGGCATATCATCTACTCCAACGCCTAAGCCGTCAGTATACACTACTAGAAAAAGGCTATAGATAATCCGCACATTCGTGGCTCACACGGTTCAAGTGCTCCACGGGTAAAACGGACTTGGTTCACCCGTGGACATTGTCCTACTAGTAACTAGAACAATTGTGGCGCACATGGGGATAGCGCGCCACGGATACATGTGGGCCAGGGGCCTGCCGGCCGCATTCCACATACCCGTACGTGCGCTACGGTTGTGAGGTGTAACCATGACGCACTTGCTGCCCGTGCGCTACGACTAACCCACAATAGGTCTGCTGCCTAACTGGGCAAACACATCCGTGGCGCACGTGTACACAGTGTGCCACGGTTGTGGTAAGTTCTGTGGCACACTAGGTCATGTGCGCCACGAATGTGTCGACCACTTTTTGGCAGCTTCATTTTGCACATGTGACTATCCACTACCACTACCACACCCACATTTCACTTTCCCCTCCTTCTTTCTCCCTAGATATAGTCGTGATCCTCCTTCTTCCCACCTCAATTTCTCCACTTATTCACCATTTTTGGCATGTAGAACTTACCTTAGATGCTACATACATAATAGAGGAAGCTCTCCTTCCGGACACGCCATCCTCCCGGTCTTGCACCTCTCCTTCCATCTTCTCGATCGGTCTCTCATCTCGGTAAGTATCCATGTAAAGATGTGTTCATGTGTATATGGATGATATGCTCATATGTATGTAGAGGATCGATGCTCATGTGTGTATGGAGAGGATCGATGCTCATGTGTGTATGGAGTGGATCGACGCTCATGTGTGTGTATATGGAGAGGATCGATGCTCATGTGTGTATGGAGAGGATGATGTGTTCTTGTGTATGGATCGGTCTCTCTCTTGTGTTTGTGTGTGAATGAGTTGCCATTTGTTTTGCCAAAATGTTGATTCATTTCCATTTTGGCAAGACTTTGGCATTTCGCAAAGGTCCTTATTTTAGGATAGGTCATGCCAAAATTTTCAATCGACCATTGCATGCATGCATTGGTTATGTGGTTCTAATAAACCTCTAATTCTACCATGTAAACCACGCAGGAAACCATGGTCCGCATAATGAGCAAAGACATTATGGCTAGATTTTTCAAATGCGCGATAGCCGACATGATACGAAATAACAAGACGGAGATAAGATGTTCGTGCAGAAGATACAAACTCAACTGGTTGATCGACCCAGATTTCGGGCATCTGCAAGCGCACCTGCTCTGCCATGGTTTCATAGATGGATACACTTGTTAGATAAGCGATGACGAAGACGATGGAGACGGTGAAGGTGGGCAACATGATGATGATCATCACGACAAGGACGGGCGAGATGATGAAGAGTCTCTTGGAGATGGTGAAGGTGCGGAAGAAGACCGGGATGATGATGATCTAGATGCCGGAGGAGCAGACGACGATGGAACAACGTCAAGCTGGGTGCGGGACCCTTATGTGCAAGAGCTGCTTCTCAAGCAGACGAGTAACGCTAGGGCTGCCGCTAGAGAGAAAGCCAAGCTTGCGCAACTTGAGAAAGACGCGGTTACTCCATTGTATGAAGGATACAGGCCCGATGATACCCGGTTGAATGTAACGCTCAAGGCTATGGAGATGAAGGCAAAACACAAATTGACCGACGCAAGCTTCGACGATATGATGGCATTCTGGCGCGATCGTCTCTCGGAGGGGAACATGTGTCCAACTAGTATCGAGGACGCCAAGAAAATCGTTTGTCCTCTCGATCTACCTCATGTTATATACCACGTATGCATCAACGATTGCATCATTTATCGGGGCGAGGACGCGGAGAAAACCACATGTCCGGTGTGTGACGTGAGTCGATACAAGGCAAGAAAGCACCTTGAAAAGTGGTATGGTACTTTCCTATCACTCCTCATATATAGCGCTATTTCATGGACCCTAAGGAAGCGAAGCTTATGCGATGGCATGCGGAAAGGAAGAAGCCAGGAGATGACAATGACCCCGAAAAGGACGAGCTGCTGACGCACCCTTCAGATTCTAGCCAGTGGTAAGCATTGGACCTTGAATTCCTAGAATTCGGTGGAGATTCGAGGAACATCAGGCTTGGTGCGAGCACCGATGGACTCAATCTGTTCGGTGGCCAGAGCAGCACGCACAACACTTGGCCCGTGTTTGTATGGAGATGGGCATCCGGAAGAAGCTTCACGGAGGACACACTACTCCTGATGATCAGGAAGATGACGATGATCATGAGTCAGAGGCGACACAAGGTCGTCGGAAGGGTAAAAAGGTCAAGAAGAACGAATATTACTGCCCTCCTTCTTGCTTCACCCTAAGCCAGGATGAGATCAAACAGTTTTTCAAGTGCCTTCTAGGAGTCAAATTTCCTTACGGCTACGCGGACAAGATAAGTAGATACCTAGACGAGGCAAAGCAGAGGTTCAGTGGCATGAAGTCTCACGACTGTGCCGTGCTAATGACGCAGGTACTTCCGATTGCACTAAGAGGGATAATGAGAGAGCACGTCTTGAAACGTTGTTTGGTCTCTTCAAGTTTTTCGACGTCATCTCTCGAAAGTCGATTGGCATGAATCGGCTTGGGAGGCTACAGGAGGAGATCGTGGTGATACTATGCAAGCTTGAGGTCTACTTCCCGCTTGCATTCTTCGAGATTATGGTGCATATGCTGGTCCATGTCGTGGAGGACATCATCTAACTCGGGCCGATGTTCCTCAACAGCATGATGGAGTTCGAAAGGATGAACAAACACATCAAAGGATACGTTCGCAACAAGTCCCATCCGGATGGAATCATAGCCAAGGACTTTCTGGCCGAAGAGTGCATCTCTTTCTGCACGAATTATCTAGACATCAGGAACCCTGTCGGTCTTTCCATCAACATGCACCTTGGCATGCTCGACAGATCTGGTCACCGAGAGGGTTGTCGTATACTGCATGCAGACTACGATTGTCGACGCGTAGACTTTGATCGAGCAAACCTCGTCGCGCTACGGCATTTAGAACTGGTCGATCCTTGGGTACAGAAGCACAAAAGGTTATTCGAGAAGAAGTATAGTGACCGTGGCATACAGAGGATGCATGGAGAAATAATCAAAGAGCATAACTCAGATTTCACGCATTGGTTTAGGAAGATGCTCCTTGATAATCCCTCGCGATCGCATTCTTCTAACACAGAAAAGATCATATTCACCTTGTCGCAGGGACCCATGCAAAACCTGGTGACCTATCAGACATATGATATCAACGGCTACACATTCTACATAGAGGAAACGGACAACAAGTGTGATTATCAGAACTCAGGCATAACATCGGAATTCTACACCGATGACAACGTGAAGGAAAGATTCTACGGAAGGATCGAGGAGATCTGGGAGCTCGACTACTGTGGAGAAAAGGGATGTTTCGTGTCAGATGGGCCAAGAGCGTCGAAATAGAAGACCGGTGACGAGGTTTGATCTCGTCAATGCCCATTGTTATGAGCTTGGGTTTTGGAGAAGATGGGGATGCTGTAGATCGCGGAACGGTTAACAGACAAGCAACACGGGGACACGATATTTACCCAGGTTCAGGCCCTCGGAGGGAAAACCCTACTCCTGCTTGTCTGCTCTTAATTACGGCGGAACTGAAAAGTACAGGGGTGCGCAGATGCAATCTGGCGTGGAGGTGTGTATGCAGTGAGAGGATGCCCTCCTCGTCGCCCTCCTAGCCTTTATATAGATAGGCAGGTCCCGGGCATCAGGTTGAGTCGGTTACAAATTAGGGTTTACCCCTTCGAATATTCTATCTATTCTAGTCTTGCTCTCCAAGGATCCGAAGATGTCATGGGCTTGGGCCACCCGAAAATCTCCACAAGCCGCATATGTTCTTATGCGCCTTCCTTGGGCTGGACCAGGTATAGTAATATCGTGCACCCATAGGGTATAACCATGTTAGTATCCCCCGAGTGTTCAGTCGAATCATAGATTCGGCTAAGGACTCTTCAATCTTTTGGGTGCATCTGTTTCTGTTTGTAGGAGAAAGAAATGAATTTAGTTTGTAGGGATTGTTGATGTGTGTGCCTGACTCTCAGGGTCAGTTTACTGTCTTAGGACAAAACAACACGATCTTCTTCAGACTCGAGTCCCTAGACTCGAATCTGGAACAGATGCTGGCGTAATTCGACTCAAGCCACTAAGGTCTTACAGGAGTCGAATCTCAGTAGTTTTAGAGTGATGTACCCAACGCGTCCGTCAGGATTTTCATCGTGCCTGTTGACACAGCTTTTTACTGGCAGAGCGCAGTCAGGTGCGTTACCAGGCCATCAGATGATATCTGCAGGTCTTATCTTTGCGTCGCAGACACAAAATTCGAAATGTTTATCACCGCGGAGGTGATTCGGGTGGCCAAGGAGGAAGCTTCTCACTTAGCGTTGAGTTGGGCAAAGTTGCCATAAATATTTTGTCGTGTTTGATCCAAAGGATCTCAGTCGAATAATTCATAGTGTGCGCGACCAGTGCTCCCTATGGGAGTAGCCCCCGAGTGTCTGTTCGAGCCGTAGACTCGAGCAGAGACTTTAGTTCAGTTATTTGAGCTTCAGGTCCGTAGGACACAATTTTTTCAGATGCTTGACCAGTCTTCCCTATGGGAGTAGCCCCGAGTCCTTAATGGAGTCGTAGACTCAACGTAGGACTCGAAGGTAGCTTGCGAGTTGTTTTGCTTCAATCGTCCTTCGGGTGCACGGCCAGCGCTCCTGATAGGAGTAGCCCCCGAGTAATTTTTCGATTCGTAGATTCGAGGAAGTACTTGTTTGATTAGTCGAAAAAGTTCTAGCCGTTACTAGGCTACTTGATGACGTTAGTGCTGACGATTGATGACCTCAACCGTCTGCGGCGCCAAAGGTGACGTAATAGGATGAACGTGGGTCCCACATTCTGACTTGAAGTTGACTAGTCATGCGCGACGTGGCGAGAATCACGGTGTCTCCTCGATTTCCGTGCGTAGTAGATGGCGTGCGGGCGACGGTTCGCTGTTGTGTTGACACGTGGACGGTTGGATTTGTCCCTGGTGTTAGGGCTTCTGGATGAACGGCTCCTGGTCATCGTCTCTATCCTTATAACCGTGGTGAAAATGGTGATTTGTTTTCACCCTTTGCCATTTGCATTCTCCGCTGCTTCCATTTTCACAAGCTCTTTCTCGCGCACTGGACATTCTCTGATCTTTCCCCTCCTCCTTTCTCCGTGCACACCACCATCATCGATGCTTCGCCATGGTGAAGTCAAAGAAAACATCCGTCGGAGCAGGATCGAGTGCCGCAGGCGGCGGCAAGAAAGGTGCCACCGCCGCTCATATCACTGATGGTGGGTGGAGGCGCACGGAGACGCGCGAGGGTGACCTGCGCAAGCTGCACGATGCGGGTTTAATCCCGAAGGGCAAGGAGGCTGTCAAGATCCCCGGTGATGAGGTAATTCCTCGTCCACCCATAGGGTTTCGGGTGATTTTTGTCGCCTTCGTTCTTCTCGGCCTCTCGCTCCCAGTCCATGATTTTCTTCGTGGACTTTTGTTTTTCTATGGCATCCAACTCCACCATCTTTCTCCCAATTCTTTTCTCCACATCGCCTGCTTCATTACTTTTTGCGAGTGCTGGCTCGGTATCGAGCTGCACTTTGTCCTCTTCTGGAAGCTCTATTCCGTGAAGAGGTAGTCTGGCACCGGCGGGGTCTACCCGCTCGGTGGCTGCATTATTTCCCTTCGATCTTCTATTCTCTTCTTTTCCTTTTCCATGTCTGAGTCCGTCCAATACTGGCGGAAGAAGTGGTTTTATATCCGCAACTCCATAGTGGACGGGCAAGAATTTGGCCTTGCTCCCTTCGACTCCGCCCAGGAGATCCTTCCGAAGATATCCTGGAAGAACCATATCCTGGAGGGCAAGGTGGCAAAGGTAGAGGAGCTCTACCATCGGGTTTAGGCGCTCCAGATGGAGCCTGGGAAGGAGGTTAATGGTGTGGATATAATACACACCTTCCTCAAATGTCGGGTGCAGCCGCTCCAAGCGAGGGCGCATCCGATGTTTCTGTATGCTGGCCGCAATGACCCAACGAGGGTCTCAGCCGACTAGTTATCCCGAGGCGACCTCGACAGAGTTCTTTTGCCACTGCTGAAGTATAAGTCCGAGGAGGATCTTTCGGGGAAGTTGTTGATGCCCCCCTTTAGTTCCACGAAACCAGTTCCGCAGGTGTAGATTTGTGACATGCGCGTTGCGCCTTTTTCGAGTGATTTTCCTTATGATTGCTTGTGCTGATCTTCGATGCCTTCATTATGCAGGAGTTCAAGGTGGCTGGCATGGTGCCCCCACTGCCCGAAAATTTTCCGGTTGCGCCGGACAACGAAGTTGTGGAGTCCGAGTCCGAGCTTCCGCTGGCGCAGTCGCCAACTCATGAAGCCCGCGAAGCGAGCGAGGGGCAGACCCGAAAGCGGGCATGGATCTCAAGCGAATCTTCGGAAGCCTCAACTCCGCCAACGCCTAGGGACCCATCCTTCCTCATGCGCCACGACGAGGATGATGGTGCTTCTTCCACGCCGTTCCCGGCTGTGCCTCTGCAGGCAGTGGCGCCACAGCCGTCAGTGAAGAAGAAGAAGAAGGAGAAGGCGCCGCCCGTCTTCAATTTGAGTGACATTGACTCGTAGTAGTTTTCGGGTGCTTTCGCTTTGGTTTTTGTGTGTGTACCTTTCTTCTTGCCTTGATGAATATTTTCTTTGTAGCCACTCCTCGGAGGTTTCTCCTAGTGAGAGCGCCCAACAGAACGTAGGGGAGTCAAAGCCGACGACCCCTCCCTCTCAGACGGTGGCCAACTCTAGGGGCGATGCTCCAAACCCCTCTCCACAGGAGGCTCGAGTAATCGTCTCCCAGAAGACTTCACCTGGACCTTCGGAGTCCCCGTCTGAGCATGTAAGTTGTTTTCCTCTTGTCCTAGGGGGAGCCGCCGAGCCCTATTGTCGGATGACCTGCTGGTCTTGTTTTCGATCTTGTGGGGCGTAGCCCCCGAGCATTTTTCCTGGTGATTTATTGATTGTTGGATTTTTATTATTTTCGAAGTCCTTTGTGCGTGGCGCAAACCTTCTCATTCAGCAGCATATGGCTTTGGAGGCCAGCATGCAGCAACTTCGAGGTATGTGTTTTGTCCACACTTGTCTTTTTTGTCTGTTGATTGAGTAATGCTTGTGTTACTCACATGTGCTCTTGGTGCTTTGCAGATGAAAACAATGCGGCCCTTCGCTAGCTTGACGCTCTCAAAAAGAGCCTCGGGCGAGTGGAAAAGAAGGCTGAAGATGCTATGGAGGCGAAGCAGCGCCTGCAGAAGGAGTTGGCCGATGCTGCTGAGGCCAAGGAGAGCTTGCAGCGGGAGGCTTCAGATCGCGAGGAGCAGCTCGCCACTGTTGCGGTCGCACACGAAAAGAAGGTGGCCAAGAAGCTGATGGCTGCGGCCAAGGCTTTCTCCAGTAAGTGTTATTGCATGAAAATTGGTCTTTTTGGGTTTTCGACTACTCTTTCTTCATGTCCTTATTTGACTCCTGCATGTTCTTCTTTGCGCCAGATGCTTCGGGCATTGCGTTTGATCGCAATGTCCTGGAGCATGGGAGCGCTCTGGATGATGCCACCGCAGAGGTCGAAGATCACCGCGTCACTGCTGCTGGTTCCCTTGCTAAGGCCAAGGAGGTCCTTCTGCGTTTCTACAGGGAGATCGTTCCCAAGGGTGCTGCCCTTGAGGATGTTGATTCTCTGGCGGATGCGCTATCAGAGGATGCTCCTGCGGACTACAAGCGCAAGCAGAAGGGCATCAGTGCCTCCATGGGTCTAGCCATGGCCATGGTGTCCGGAGCGGAGTTGGATCTTCAGCACGTCACCTCCCAGATGCCGACAACGCCAAACGGCTCAGAGGTAGCATTCGCTCTCTATGCCTCCCACTGTAAGCGCTATGGGACGAAGCTTATTGAACTGTTGGCTAAGTACGCGGTGAAGCCGTAGGAGGACATTAGGAGCAGGCAGTCTATCTCTGAGGCTACCCCGGATGCGGGCGCCTGAATCTGATGTAGCTAGGATAGCTTTTATTCTTCTGTTGCTGTAATGTTTTTGTTGAACAATTACTCATTGTGCCACGCAGTGGATTTTTGATGTATATAAAGGATGTTTCAAGCTATTATCAGAGATGTTTGTGATTTTTATCTCCTTGCCTATTTTTGCCTTCTAGGGTCCTTCGGGTGGTGAACCCGTTGGTACTTCGGCTGCGCCAGATCCACGACCATCGTTGGATGATGCATCACAGCTTATTTTCCTTCGCGATCACGTCCGTAGCTTGGAGAAGGAGATCCTTGGCATCCGAGGCCATGCAGACATATGGAAGTCGAAGACTGAGCATCGTGGATCTCTTTGAGCATTGGGCGCGCGTGATCCTTCAGAATAGGTAGTCCCTGTAAAAAGATAGATGTAAACCTTGTATATATTTCGAGTGGGCTTGTTGTGCACTTTGTTGTAAATATTAGTTGTGTTAGCACGTGGTGCTTCGTTGTATGCATGTCCTTTTCGTTAGCCTGACGCGGTCAGGTACTCAGGTTTACATGCGTTATTCTTAGTCGACAAAGTCGTGAGGTGAGGCGGAGCTCCAGAGTGTGTTGTAATAGAAAGTATATGCAAAGTAAAAGAGTTTTTTCGGACTAGGGACTTAGCTTTTATTCATATCGTAACGAGGAGGTACATTGTTTGGCTGAGTAGCCTTATTGAAAGTAAAGAGATAGCTAGGGGTAGAAGCGTCGCAGTTGTGCGACGTTCCATGGGTTGGAGTATGTGACTCCTGACTTGACATCCTTGAGGCGGTAGGCGTCGCTTGGGATGACTTCGGTGACGATGTAAGGTCCCTCCCAGGGCGACTCGAGCTTCTTCGGCCGCTCTTGCTTGAGTCGCAGGACGAGGTATCCTTCGACGAAGGACCTTGGGCGCAGCCGGCGGCTGTGGTAGTTGCGGAGGCTGTGCTGGTAGACCACTGAGCGAGCCGCGGTGATGTTGTGTGCCTCGTCGAGTGTGTCGACGACATCTTCGAGTGCGGCCGTTGATTCGGCTATGCTGTAGGCG
The DNA here is from genome assembly GCA_916181665.1 of Avena sativa. Taxonomy (NCBI): domain Eukaryota; kingdom Viridiplantae; phylum Streptophyta; class Magnoliopsida; order Poales; family Poaceae; genus Avena; species Avena sativa. Next base: position 59,713,637 of record OV702295.1, read on the forward strand.
ACGACCTGTGGGGCCTTGTGGCGTACTTCTGCAGGTAGCACGGCCTCGGCCCCATGCACCATGAAGAATGGCGTGTATCCAGTTGAGCTGTTTGGCATTGTATGCAGGCTCCAGAGGACGGAGGGTAGCTCTTCTGCCCAAGGTCCCGCGAGTCGTTCGAGTGGGCTGAGTAGGCGTTTCTTGATGCCACCGCCTACGAGACCGTTGGCCTTTTCGACCTGCCCATTGGTCTGTGGGTACGCCATGGAGGTGTATGATATGTTGATGCCAAGGCCTTCGCAGAAGTCCTGGAATTCTTTGGAGATGAAGTTCAACCTGTTGTCCGTGATGATGCTGTGCGGCACGCCGAACCTGTAGACTATGGACTCGAAGAATTTGACAGCTGTTTTGCCCCTCTGGTTGGTGACATGCATGGCCTCGATCCACTTGGTGAACTTGTCGAGTGCGACTAGGAGGTATACGTGGCCTCCTTTCGAAGATTTGGGCAGTTTGACAATCATGTCGAGGCCCCATTGGGCGAAGGGCCAAGCCAAGTGTATGGGACTGAGCTCCGATCCTGGTGCGTGTGGTTTTCCGCAAACCTCTGGCAGCCGTTGCACCTCTGGACGATGTCCTTGGCATCGTTCATGGCTGTTGGCCAATAGAATCCAGCTCATAAAGCTTTGGCAACAAGGGCGCGGCTGCCCGCAAATTCCCTCATGGATTTCTTGGAGGATGTTTTTGCCGTCACCGGTGGTGACGCACCATTGGAGTTCACCCGAAATGCTGCGCTTGTATAGCTCGCCATTGATTATGGTGAAGGCCTTGGACCGGCGAGATATACGCCGGGCATTTGTCGGGTCATCAGGCAGTTCCCTGTTTATTAGGTACCGAAGGTACGGCTGCGTCCATGTTTCTTCGATTGCCATGACCTGCATCAGGCTGACCAACTCGACCTCTGTGTCGAGCTTTTTGGGTCCTTCTTGTCCTTAGGGCAGCATAGTCCCTGAGTGCTATGCTTCTTCGGGTGATCCCTTGGGGAATTTTCTTTTGATATAAGGTACGCAGATTTGTTCGAGGAACACACCTGGTGGCACCTGTGCGCAGGTGGAACCGATGTTGGCGAGTCTATCAGCCTCCTCGTTGCTTTTCCTTCCAACATGGTGAAGCTCGCAGCCATCAAAGTCTCCCTCGAGTGAGTTGTAGAGTGCGCGGTACGCAATCATGTTGGCGGCGTGTGCGTCGCACTCGTTCATCGTCTGCTGGGCGACGAGGTTCGAGTCACCGTAGATGACGAGGCGCGTTGCGCCGCAGATCTTGGCCATCCTCATGCCATGGATGAGGGCCTCGTATTCGGCCTCGTTGTTGGAGGCTCGAAATTTCATCTGAAGGACGTATTTCATCTTGTCGCCTTGCGGGGACGTTAGTATGACTCCCGCTCCTGCTCCGGCCTCGCGCTTGGAGCCATCGAAGTGCATCGTCCATGACTATGTCATGTCCGGTGTGTCCGGCAGCTGGAGCTCCATCCAGTGAACTAGGAAGTTAGGGAGGACCTGAGATTTGATCGCCTTGCACCGCTCATAGACTAAGTCTAGAGGGGATAGCTCGATGCCCCACAGGGCCACGCGTCCCATGTCTTTGGGGTTGTTCAGGATGTTGGAGAGTGGCGCCTCGTTGACGACCATTATATGATGCTCCTGGAAGTAGTGGCTCGGCCATCGAGCCGTCATGAACAAGGCATAGGCGAGCTTCTAGTAGTGAGGGTACCTCTGTTTTGTTGGCGTTAGTACCTCGCTGAGGTAGTAAATTGGGCGTTGGACCCCGTGGTTCTTTCCTTCTTCGGGTCGTTCGATCACGAGTACGATGCTTACCACCTGATGCGTGGCTGCTATGTATAGCAGTAGAGGCTCGCGCTCTTTTGGCGTGACCAGGACGGGCGAGGTGGAGAGCAGTCGCTTCAGATCTTCGAATGCGTCGTCTGCTTCGGGTGTCCACTCGAATTTGTCTTCTTTGCGTAGAAGCTGGTAGAAAGGCAGGGCCTTCTCGCCCATGCGGCTGATGAATCTGATCAGCACCGCGATGCGCCTATCTAGCTGCTGGACACCCTTGATGTTCTTCGGCTTTTCCATGGTCAGTATGGCCCGGATTTTCTTTGGGTTCGCCTTGATCCCTCGCTGGGAGATGAAGTAGTCGAGTAATTGACCAGATGGGATGCCGAAGGCGCACTTTTATGGATTCAACTTGATCTTATAGTGATCGAGGTTGTAGAACGTCTCGCGGAGATCGCCGATTAATGTCTTGGCCTCCCTTGTCTTGATGAATATGTCGTCGACATAGACCTGTATGTTGGGCCGATCTGGCTTTTCAGGCACGCCTAAATGCACCGCTGGTACGTGGCACCTGTGTTTTTCAGCCCGAAGGTCATGGTGTTGTAGCAGAACACTCCGAACGGCGTGATGAACGCCGTTTTCTCCTGATCTTCGACCTTCAGCCGAATTTGATTGTACCCTGAGTAGGCATCAAGGAAGGAGAGTTTCTCGCATCCTGCAGTCGAATCGATGATCTGATCGATCTGAGGGAGAGGGAAGTGGTCCTTTGGGCAGTGCTTGTTGAGCGACATGAATTGACTTCAATTCCGATAGCTTCATCTCGTGGCTCGGACAATCGTCCGATGGATTGTTTGACGGGCTTGACGTCCGGAAACACATTGAGTGCGTGCTCGGCGAATTCCCTGGGAACTCCTGGCATGTCCGCAGGACACCATGCGAAGATTTCCCAGCGCTCACGGAGGAATTCAACAAGCGCGCTTTCCTATGTGGGGCTGAGGTTGTTGGCAATCAACGCAGTCTTAGAGGCGTCTGTCGGGTGGACCTGCACCTTTTTCGTGTTGACTGTGGAGTCGAACGACATGTCGGGTGCGTTTTGCCTGGATACTGGGGGTGCCCTTTTGTTTGTCACCTCTCGAAGCCTCATGAGGTCCTCCTGCATACCGAACGACTGGGAGATTCTGTTGAAGTCTTTGTCGCAGTGGTCGGATCGGGTGAAGCTGTCGTGGACCGTGATGATGCCCCTAGGCCCTGGCATCTTGAGTAGCATGTAAGCATAGTGCGGTACTGCCAGGAACCTTGCGAATTCCACACGCCCGAGGATGGCGTGGTATTACGATGGCCAATCCACCACTTCGAACTCGATCCGCTCACACCGAAAGTTTTCAGGTTTGCTAAAGATGACGTCGAGCCATATCTTTCCCATGGGATATATGCCCTTCCCTGGAACTATGTCGTGGAACGTTGTATCGGATTGTTCCAGGCTGCACAGCGGGATCCGCATCACGGCGAGGGTGTTGGCGATCATCAGATTGATGCCGCTACCGCCGTCCATGAAAACGCGACTCATCTCGAATCCTCCGATCTGCGCGTCGAGCACCAGGGCAGCATGACCTGGGCGAGGGATCTGGCGTGGATGGTCCGAACAATCGAACGTGATGCAGGACTCCGAGCCGCTGAGGTACTCAGGGATGGATGGCGGAGCGGTTATAGCAAGGCTGACCTGTCGAGTGATCTTCTTTTGCACCCTATTGGTAGGGCGTCCCTTCTGGATCATGAGAGACCCTTTTGGTGGCGGGTATCCGCCTTTGCTGTTGTTTGGCGCAGGTGTGATTGCGAGATTCAACGGTCCCACGGGTGGTGGTGGAGGAGCTCCGTGTGCGATGTCACCTGGTGGAGGTGCGGGTCCGAACCCAGGGTTCACGATCTGGCGTCGCATTTGGGTGAGGCTCTCGCTGAGTTTATGGAACTCGCGGCAATCCTTGAGCATGTGGCTGGCCTTCTTTTTGCCATCCTGCTTGTCGATGTAGAAGTGGATGGTATAGGGACCTGCCAACTTGTCGTATGCTGAGGGTTCGTCGTCATGACCGCGACACTGCCATGTTTGTGTTGGGCGTCCTCCGTCGTGAAAGTTGCCTCCACGGTATCCTCCGTTGTTGCAGTTGTTGTCGTTGTGCCGTTCGGCGTAGCCAGCCGCAACCATGTCGGGTCCATCACGATCGTTGTAGACGCGCGATCTTCGCTTACTACGGCATTCGCGTCTACGGCCATACTCATCCTCCTCATCCGAATGTGCCCGATGGAGGGAATCCTCGCCATCTGCCCACCTGTTGGCGATATCCATGAGGTGGTCGAGTGTCTTGGGCTTGACGCGCCCAAATTCTTCCTTGAAGTCCGGGCGCTTGACACCATACTTGAAGGCGTCAATCGTTCTCTCCTCGGAGATGTGCGCCGTGGAGTTCTTGTTGTTGGACCAACGTAGTATGTACGAGCGAATGGATTCGCCCGTTCATTGGGTGCAGGCCCGTAGCTCCTCGATCGAGGCTGGCTTCTTGCTGTGCCCTTGAAGTTTCGGATGAAACTGTATGACAGTTCCTCCCAGTTTTGGATTGAGCCTAAAGACGGGTTGCTGAGCCAGATTTGAGCTACACCTATCAGCTGCAGCTGAAGGCATTGTAGGGCGGTGTTCTTGTTTCCGCCGTGCATCTTGATGGATGACAGGTGGTCGCTGAGCCAGTCTTTCGGGTCCTGCGTCCCGTCGAACTTCAGAGTGTCCGAAGGAACCTTGAAATTTCTCGGCATCCGCGTGCGCCGAACAGATCTGCTAAAGCATCGAGCTCCGCAAAGTTCTCCATCGTCATCCTCTTAGGATTCGATTGAGCACGCGCGTTTGGCGCGTGGCTTGTTGACCTTGCACTAAGCGAGGTTGCTTCGAGCATCGTAGTCACAACTGTGACGTCTTGGGCTTTTGTGTCATCGAGGTAGATCGTGCTCGTCTTCCTCCTCGTCGAATGAGGGCGTGGGACTGCGGTTGAATCTGACCGAAACTTTATTTTTTGGTTCCGCAGGAGCCTCATCGTGGAGCGCAGCTCCGACTAGTCCGAGTCTGGCTAGCGCGGACTTGTGCATAGCCCTTTTTTGGGTCCCCCACCGGAGGTGGATGGGACGCGAGATACGTGGTGGCTGCCATGATCGCAGCCTGTGGCGTCTTTGGTATGACGTTGCCGTTGACGTCCATCTCCATGAAGGACGCGTTGAGGGTTTTGGTGATCTCATGGCGTGCGGCGGGGTCCATGTGCTATGTGCGAGAGCGATGCTTGTTGGCATTGTTCCCATGCGAGCTGGAGCCGCCAGCGGCGGAGAGCGCAGCTCGCTGCATGCTGGACTCCAAGGTCGCTTGCTTGTGCTTGTCGAGGTCCTCCTGCATCTTCACCTGCCGGTTATGCTCTCCTATGAGGAGCAGGTGGTATGCCATCAACAGATCCTGTGAAGCATTCACATGCAGGATCTGGTTGCCCGCCACGGCTTCGCGTGCCTGGCTCCATCCATCCTCGTTGAGGTTGATCTTCTGATATGCGTTGGCATCGCCTTCGTTGGGCGGGAGGGACGGTTGCCTCCCGTTTCCCACGTTTCCACCCTGTGGGTTGGGTGGTGGTACGTGGGCTCTCGAACCTAGTGGTTGTTGTTCCACGTCCCTTTGGATGACCACAGTGCACTAATAGTGCCCACGGATTGGATCGCTGCTGCCGTAGCTTTCGGATCCGGAACCATAGGTTCCTTCGTCTGACGGAGGGCCGCACAGATCTGAGATGCAGCTGCTGCTGTCATATGACTCGTCTATCAGGGCCGTTGTGCGTAGCATGCTAGGATGCGGGGCCCACGAAGTGGGCCTGATGGATGGCAGTGGCACCTGCTCTAGGAGGCGGAGGGTGCCGGTCTGTCCCACCTGGAAGCAGTAGCTTCCGAACAGAATCTCGAGCCCATCTCCTACAGGCTCGAAATCCTTCATGGTGGCTGGCGAGTGGGCGGTGAAGTCGAAAGCGCCATAGAGGAGGTGGCTCTCCATCGCCGAGGAGTTGTAGATCGCTTTGGTTGGGACCGTCATGATCACATAATCAGCGCCCCCAATTCCCACAGACGACGCCAATTGACGAGGTTCGATCTCGTCAATGCCCATTGTTATGAGCTTGGGTTTTGGAGAAGATGGGGATGTTGGAGATCGCGGAACGGTTAACACACAAGCAACATGGGGACACGAGATTTACCCAGGTTCAGGCCCTTGGAGGGAAAATCCTACTCCTGCTTGTCTGCTCTTGATTACGGCGGAACCGAAAAGTACATGGGTGCGCAGATGCAATCTGGCGTGGAGAAGTGTATGCGATGAGAGGATACCCTCCTCGCCATGCCCTCCTAGACTTTATATAGATAGGTCCCGGGCATCAGGTCGAGTCGGTTACAAATTAGGGTTTACCCCTTTGAATATTCTATCTATTCTAGTCTTGCTCTCCAAGGATCCGAAGATGTCATGGGCTTGGGCCACCCGAAAATCTCCACAGGCCGCATATGTTCTTGTGGGCCTTCCTTGGGCTGGACCAGGTATACTAATATCGTGCACCCTTAGGGTATAACCATGTCAACCGGTATTTCACAACCATGGTTATACCCGAAGCAGCCAAATCCAAGGCCGTCGGTGCAAACGTGGACGCGAAAAATGAACTGTGGGTACTGGCTAGCAAAGTGGACTGATACGTCCAAAACGTATCTACTTTTTCGAACACTTTTCTATTGTTTTTCGTCTAAAATTGTGTGATTTGGATACAACTAACACGGACTGACGCTGTTTTCAGCAAAATTACCTTGGTGTCTTCTTTTTGTGTAGAAAATGAACTATCATGAAAAATCCCGAAAAAATATGCCAAAAACTATTTATCACCAGAAGATCCACAGAGCCATAAGGGGAGACAGAGAGGAGGCCTAGGGGGCCAGACCCACCCCAGGCGCGGGCCAACTAACCCCGCGCCTGGAGGGGGGTTGGCCACCCTAGGCAGCTCCTCGGCCTTCCTCCATGCCTATAAGTTGCCTTCTAACCTAAAAACTCATGGGGGTTCGATAGTTTTCCAGAAAGAGTTCCGCTCCTCCTCCGCCACTAGAAACCGAGATTCGGATCCAGAAACTCCGTTCTAGCACCCTGCCGGGACGGGGAATTTGGAGAGGATCATCGCCATCGTCATCACCAACGCATCTCCATCAACCACCGATGTTTCCCTCATCCATGAGTGAGTAATCCCCCGCTGTAGGCTTGGGGATGGTAGGATTGGATGAGTTCTATCATGTAATCAAATAAGATTGTTAGGGCATAGTGCCTAGTATCTCTATTAGTGCTATTTGACTTTGTTTGAACTTGTTGTGCTTAATGCTTGTCACTAGGGCCCGAGTGCCATGATCTCAGATCTGAACTTATTATTGAATCATTATGATAGTATTGTTTGTGATCTTATCTTCAAGTTGTGTACACATATCATTGTCCGGATCCATAGGCCCCAAAGTGACAATAATTGGGACAACTGGAGGGGATGGATGTGGTGTGAGGATCACATGTGTTCACGGAGTGTTAATGCTTTTCTCCGGTGCTCTATTAAAAGGAACACCTTAATTTCCAGTAGTTCCCTAGAGGCCTCACTGCCACGGGCTGGCTGGACAGAAGATGTTGTGCAAGTTCTCACTGCGAGCACGTATGACTATATTTGGAGCACATGCCTAGGATTGTTTAGTACTTAGATGCTTATTATTATTTATCTGCAATTCCCTATGTCTTGAAGTTACATGTTTAGACTCGTCCATGAAACGCCCGTCATCCATCCCTATGCCTACCGCACTCGAATCCTACTACTACCGTTACTGTTACTATTGCTCCTGTTTCACTGTTGTTGTTGTTGTTGTTGTTGTTGTTGTTGTTGCTATTGCTACTACCAAACCGTTGGTACTGATAAATTTCTACGAGCAAGAACTATTTCCAGGTGCAGCTAAACTGACAACTCAGTTGTTAAGCTGAACTAACAACTCAGCTGAACTGACAACTTAGTTGTTAAGGAACCACTTGAACCTGCTGTAGATCCTAATAGTATATATGTCTCTGATGCTGAAAGTGAGAGTGGTAATGATAATAATGAATCTCCTGATAAGGAGGAAGGTGATGAAGAACCTAAAAAGCACACTAAGAACACTAGGTACACAAAGGAAGATTTTATTGCTAATAAACATGGTAAAGAGAGAGAATCTTGGGTGCAGAAACCTATGCCTTTTCCAGGTAAGAAATACAAGTCAAAGGAGGAAGAACACTACAACAAGTTTTGTGAGTGGATGAAACATTTATTCTTGCAAATTCCTTTGACTGATGCTATTAAGTTGCCTCCTTATTCAAAGTATATGAAGAATATTGTCTCTAATAAAAGGAAGATTCATAATGAGGAGATTTCTACTTTGCTTGCTAATTATTCGTTCAATGGTAAGGTTCCAAAGAAACTTAGTGATCCAGGTATACCAACTATTCCTTGCTCCATTAAGAATAATTATGTTAGAACTACTTTATGTGATTTGGGAGCTGGAGTTAGTGTTATGCCTTTTTCTCTCTATAAGAGACTGTAGCTAGAAAAGTTGATACCAACTGATATTTCTTTGCAAATGGCTGATAAGTCAACCACTATTCCTTATGGTATATGTGAGGATGTTCCTGTTCAAGTTGCTCATAATTGCATGGTCTTAACTGATTTTGTTGTGCTTGAAATGCCTGAAGATGATAATATGTCTATTATTCTTGGGAGACCTTTTCTTAATACTGCAGGTGCTGTCATCAATTGCAATCAAGGAAAAGTAACATTCAATATTAATGACAAAGAGCACACTGTCTATTTCCCCAAGAAGGTTGTTAGAAGCTATTGCCTGAATTCCATTGAAAATATTGAGAGCATCAAGGTTGGATAAATATATTGTCCCATTCCACAAGAAAATTTTGAAACTATTATGATTGGGACCATTGCTATCAAGTATGAGGTAACATAATCACCTTATGGAATGCAAAGTTTTGTTTCATATAAGATTGTTTTGGTAACAAGACTTGATCAACCTTGTTAACAAAAGGATTTTAATGAACAAAATAATGTTTCCACTATGGTTATACTTGCTTTCTTTTTCCTTTCTCCTTCTTTTCTCCTTCCTAGTCTTTGCCTTAGTTTTAGTTTTGCTAGTTGTTTACTTGTTTGAGTTTCTTAGAGCTCCTGTAGTTTGGCTTTTGGTTTGCTTTTGTTTCTTCTGAAAAAATGTTTCTACGAGAAAATCAATTTTCATACCCTGAAAATTGGCCAAAAATAAAGTTTCCTAAAAAATCCGAGAAAATTCAAAATTATTTTTTCCTCGAAAAAAGGGACAGAGAGGTACCAGAGGTGACCCAGGGGCCACCCCAGGCCACCACACCTATGGTAGGCGCGGGCCCACCACTGGTGGCGCCTAGGGGGGTCTGGCCCACCTGGGGCCCTCTAGGCTGCCTCCTCAAAGCCACCTTCTTTCTCTCTCCCGAAAAACACCGGAAAACTTGCTCAAGCTCGAGTTCTTTCTATTCTTACTCGCGATTTTCGATCTCCTTGTTCGGCCTATCTCAAGTGCTGATTTTTGGAGGGTTTGCTCCTTGGTATATGCCTCCTCCACTTGTCCAATTAGATTTGTGTTTGGTAGATTGTATTTTGAGTATTTTGCTGCTATAGGTGACAGGTTGTTTGAGCTTGCATGCTTGTTCTATGCTTAGAAACTTTGTTTTGATGCATGTGTAGTCCTCTAGCAAGTTCCTATAGTAGTTGCTCATCATTTATCAACTTAGAAATCACTTGGTTTGATGGTTGTTTAAAAATTTCAGAATAGGGAAGTCATGGACCACCACACCTTTGGTGACATTTTTGAGAGTGATGCACCTAGAAGGGCAAGGCTTCCAAGGTCATCTACCAGTTCTAGACCCTCATACAATGAGGATCTCATTACTCCACGATTTGGTGACGAGGGAGATGAAGGGGATGCGCACCCCTCCACCTTTCCTTGCCAAGCTTTCTTGCGAGCTGCTGGGATTCTTAACAATTTCATGACTTTGATTGGGAGGGCTAGTCTAACAAGTTTCATGCAAGATGAGAGTGCACAACATGCTTTGCTTACTAAAACATTTGTGGAGAGTTTCTCCTTTACCAATAGTATGTTCAATCCTTATGTGTCTTTTAGAATATATGGCAGGGCTCATTCTATGACATTGAAGAAATTTTGCAAGGCCCTGGGACTTGGTACAACTAGGTCATCAAAGAAGATTGCAGCTCTACCTGCTGATCTGTTAGAACTTTACCGAGGAATAACCAACGATGATGACCGTAGATCTCAATGAGGGAAGATAAAGAATATTCAACTTCCAGCCATCGGGTATTTTGCCTACTATCTTACCACCAGTGTTCTTGGTAGGGAGAAGACTAGTAATATCTCCAACTATCAATTGGCCTTCTTAGCTGCTGCGCTCTACGGTGAGGATAAGTATAATCTTGGTTCCCTCATTGCACGTCGTTTAGCTGCTAAGGGACCCATTTATGGGGGAATTATTGCTACTCGTATTGCTGCTACCTTGGACATTGTTGTTGATCCACATGATACAGTTTTGGATCCTCTAAGGCTTGATCTTGCTGCCATGAAGGCGCACCACTTTGTCACCACTAGCTCTACTCTTGAGAACTTGGTTTATAGAATGTTGTTTACTGACGAGGAAGAGAGAGAGATCCCTCTACCCCAAACCACTTTGTTCGGTATTTCTCAGGGACCTTGGTCACGCTCGAAGGCAGATATGGATGACAACCTGCGTTCTCTCAACTTCCACGTGCACTATCAGGGGGAAGCACCCTCATATGACCCTACCTATTACACAGGGGAGGCTTCGAGCTCGTACCAGGACAAGGGAGCTTCCTCGGCATACTACGGAGACGCATCTGCTTGGATACCATGGTATTGAGCCCCACTTAGGCCAAAACCTAACCTTGGGGGGAGGTACACCTACATCACACTCATCTATATATCATGTTCGGTCGGTTCTTTGTATATCCATCGTTTCACTTTCTTTTTGGTTCTTGTTGCTTATTTCTCAAAAACCCAAAAATACCAAAAATATTTTCGTTGTTTCTGTTGGTTTGTTTCTTTGCTTTGGTTTGCCTTAAAAGAAAAATCCAAAAAGATTTTGCTTTGTTTGGTTTGCTTTGTTTTTGTTTGGTTTTTCTTTGTTTGCTTGTTTCTAAAAAATCGAAAACACCGAAAATATTTGTTGTTCTTCTTTGGTTTTGTGAGTTCTTCGCAGGGTTTAGCCGTCCTCAGTGGATATTGGTTTTCATGTTAATTGTTCGAGTCACATAAGTGAAGGGCAATAATGAAGATTAAGACAACTCGAGGTGTGGTAAGAGGCTGGTAACAAACCCTATTTGTTTCATTTTTGTACATATACTCATAATTGTGAGCATGCTTAGCCTGTTTGAGTAAGGTGTATGTCATTATGGATGCTTAGTAGTTCTTGCTTGTCTATGATTAGCTCCAGCTTGCTAATAGTTTGTAGCATGTCATATGAATATTTTCTTGCATTGTTTTATTCATACTTCGGTATGACTTTGTGGTATCCTCCTCTGACTGTTCATGTGAATCGAATTGGCACATGCTCATGCATGCATATGACTAATCAATAGTCAGTAAGCCTCGATGATTTATTTTGCCTCAGAGTTCTTGTATCACTTTGATGCCATAATTAGTCCTATTTTGTTGCAAGCATGATTATGTCAGTTATTGCTCTCTCGTTTGTCGCTCCCTCTCTATTTGCTAGACTTCACTTGCACTAAGTACATGCTCTGCATGTGCTTCCAACTCCCCAAAACCAATATTGTCAGCTGTGTCCACCATACCTACCTATTAGCATTATTTTCTATTTCAGTGCATATTACATATGCCGTGTTTTCTTCCAAAATAAAATGTTTGTCTATTTTGAGAAAGTTAGTTACTAAAGCTCTCACGAACTTGATGGCACACTTTATTCCTTGCGCTTAATAATCTTGAACCATTGTGATTAGTCCATGAAAGTTATATGCTTGCTAATTACATACTGGGAGTCAGCAGAACCGTGCTGTCACGGGGAACACTTTTAACACTTTTTGGATATCTCATCCAGTTGATTCCTTGCTCTTTCATTTATGGATGTCGACGATGTGAAATACAAGGGGAGGTTGTGAGTTCATGGAGTTTATATATTGTGTTAGATAAATGCCTAGGCCGCTAGCCTAAGCCATGCTTAATCATGGTGGAAACTTACAACATCACCATAATGATCATCTATGAAGCGTCATCAATAAAAAAACTATGCATGTGGAAAATAAAAAGATTGCTGAGATGCTCATTGTCTTCTTGCCTTGTCATTTTGGTTATGGGAAAGCTCCTGTACCATGTGCAAGGGGTACCCTGTTGGTGGTTCTCGATGATATGCATGTATTTACAATGACAAGAACTTTCAGGTGACCAAAGTTGAGTAGCATGCGGAGCGACCCTCATACTCAAGGGACTTGGGATTTCCAGTCTATGGTCTGTCAAGCATATGATTCAGAGTGGACCTCACTTTCACCTTAACCACATGAAGATGCCTATGATAGGGGCAATGAAAGCTCAAAGCTAATGAGTACCTTCCTTTTAGCATTGGGAAGCCTTTCAAACCTTCACAAAACCATTTTCACAACTTTGTTGAGTCACCACTTATTCTATGAGCACCTTCTTGAGAGCATAGTTGTCATTCTTGTGTTTGTTCCAAAACTTGGTTAATTATGTCATGACTTTGATACTTGTATCTCTGATATCTTTATCTCTAGTCTTCATGTGAACTTCAGAGGTGCCTTGGCATTTATATTGTGCTCTTCAAACAAAGGCAAGCGAGATACCCCTCTATCATACCTTATTATGAGCATTGCAATGTTGCTTATGTTTATGTTTCATGCTACTTATTATTATTGAGTTGGTTTCTCTTCATAGCTTGCAATGAATATTGAGTAGAATTAGTTGCATACTCATTATTAATTGTCTAAGCATCTACTCCTGTGCTGAGAATATATACATCATATGGAGCAAAGTGTTCGTGAAAGTTCTTTTATCACACTCAGTTTTCAACTGAATTGCTTTAGGGCAAGCAATAAGCTAAGCTTGGGGGAGTTGATACGTCCAAAATGTATCTACTTTCTCGAACACTTTGCTATTGTTTTTCCTCTAAACTTGTGTGATTTGGATACAACTAACATGGACTGACGCTATTTTCAGCAGAATTACCTTGGTGTTTTGTTTTTGTGCAGAAAATGAACTATCAGGAAAAATCCCGGAAAATATGCCAAAAACTATTTCTCACCAGAAGATCCACGGAGCCAGAAGGGGAGACAGAGAGGAGGCGTTGAAGGGAATATGCCCTGAGTGGCAATAATAAAGTGTTTATTATGTGTATTCCAAGTATATGATAGATGTTTATTTTGCATGCTATAATTGTATTAATATGGAAACGTTAATACATGTGTGTTTAATAAACAAAACAGAAAGTTCGTAGTTATGCCTCTCTCATAAACTAGCTCATTGATTAACAAGATGATCAAGGTTTCCTGATCATGGACATTGGATGTTGTTAATAACGGGATCACAACATTAGTGTATTGGTGTGATCAACATTCATCCGAAGTATAGCATTATGATCAAAGTCATTGATTTTATATTTCTATAAAAACTTACGAAGTAATCCTAATCCTTAGACCATGAGATCATGTCAATCACTAACATCGGAAAAGCTTCTTGATAACATCAAACGTCACACCGTAACAGGGAGATTATAAAGATGGGTTCAGAACTAATAAAGTGTTATGTTGAGGCCCATGGATCGAGAGTGGAATTTTTTCATCCCGATGACGGATAGATATACTCTGGGCCCTCTCGATGATATCACATTGGCTAGCTTGCAAGCAAGTGATTTGATCACTAGAATGTTATATCACGGGAACAAGAAAAGAGTGCATGTCAGTAACGAGATCAAACTAGGTATGGAGATACTAATGATCGAATCTCGGACATGTAATATATGGCGAAACAAAGGGATTAAGATACTAGCGTAAAAGGTTCCGACGATCATGTGGGAGTCAGTATGGGTCTCCAGATCCCACTTCTGATTATTGATCCGAGAGGGGTCTCGATCATGTCTGCATTATTCGCGAACCATAGGGTGACACACTTAAGAGACAGCGACATCCAATTGGAGCAAAAGTTTCATGCCGGAAAGAATAACAAGCGCAAGAATTTATTTCACTAGATACCGAAACAGGTTTTTGGGTGAAATTGCAGAAAGTGTTTTTGCATGTGAAATATAATTCTAGCAAGGGGTTATATGTGAATGTTTGTCATTAAAGTAATTGACAAAATTCTTAATAAATAAAAGAGTTTTATTTAATGAGAGTTTGCATTAAATTTGGTGGAAATTTAATAGCAATTTTGAGTGTGATTTTGAGTGGAGGGAATTTAATGGAATTTTGTGAGTGGAGTGTCCACCCACATGAATGAGGGGAGGGCAAGGGGCAGACCCATGCTCTAGCCACTCCCTTGGGGTACCCCCCTCTCCTATAAAAGGCACACCCCTCCTCACTTCTCACTCACACCTCCTCGTGAAGGATCTCTCTCCCCCTCTAGAATTTATCCCCCATGGTCTCGGACTAGCGAGATACATGTTCCCAGTGGCTATTCGGCAAGAAAGAGTTGTGCTTCCGCTGCATCGCTGGAGCGAGGAGGCGGAGGTTTCTTGGAGGCTCGAACGTGTGTGCGAGCACGAATGCGCTACTGATTTGCGGCGCTAGGACTTCCTCTCGATCTTGAGATCGGCAAGAGATCGTCTACATCAACCATGAGTTTAACTCATTAAGCTTTGTCGGTCTTCAAGGGTATGTTCTCTACGGTTATACATCTGCCCGTTGTTTGTATCTAGTAGATAGATCTTGGTACATAGTTGTTCCCATCATAGGAAATTTTTTGTTTTCTATGCTGCGAACCCTACAGTGGTATCAGAGCCGGATCTATGCGTAGATGCTTTACACGGGTAGTACACATATGAGTATGTGGGCGATGATGATCAATTTGTTGCTTCTTAGTTGTAATTTTGGATATTGGTGGCATAGTGGGATGAAGCGGCCCGGACAAACTTTACATGTCCTCCCACATGAGACATGTTCCACGCTTGACATGCAACTAGTTTGCATAAGTGGCTAGCGGGTGTCTGTCTCTCCTACTATAGTCAATATCTAATTTGCAATGAGTTGTCAACAATTTGGTTATCCTCGTTGTGGTTCATGTTCGTAGGTATGAACGGTTCTATCTTCGAAAGCCCTAAGCCACGTAAAACTTGCAATGGATAAATTAGAGGCGTCTAGTTTAGATTGTTGCTGGGCTAGTGTTATGATATGGTGATATTGTAAGTAGAAGTATGAGATGATACTCTTACAACACACATAACATGTAAGTTCCATAGACCTTGGCCTTACACATAAAGGTATGATAGTGATCATACCACGGTGCACATGATAGAGATCATATGCGGGAACCATATAATTCCACTAATAAACATGTGCTGTTTGATATCATCTTCTATTGCTTGTTTGGCGTTTTATCAGCATAATAAGATGATCCCTCATTTGAATATCAAGATAAGAATGTGTTCTTCCTTTAGTATGCACCAATTATGTTTTCGTCGCTCCAAGACATCACGTGATGATCGGGTGTTCTTGGATCCACGACCATATTTCAGGTGTAAGACAGTTACACACGCAAATACTAAGGTTCTTACTTGGCGAGCCTAGCATGTACAGGCATGGCCTCGGAACACAGACCGAAAGGTTAAGCATGAGTCATATAGTAGATATGATGCCCATTTGATGCTCGCCTTTGAAGCTACACCGACTCACGTGATGATCGGACTTGGTGTAGTGGATTTGGTTCATTGTAATCACCAAAAAGACATGAGTGATGTCGTTTTTGAGTGGGAGTTCATTCGTAATGTGGATTAGTTGAACTCAATCTATCATAAACTTAGTCTAAACTTTACAAATTCTATTGTAGATGGCACCACCTGTTTTTAATTTCAATGTGTTCATGGAGAAAGAGAAACTTGCAACGAACGGTAGCAACTTTACCGAATGGGCCATGAATTTGAGGATTCTCCTCTCTGCTGCACAAAAGCAATATGTTTTAGAAGCGCCTTTAGGCCCCCCACCTTTTGAGGATGCCCCTGACGAGGAGAAGAATGTCTACCAGACTCGTCAGGAGGACCACAACTTAGTTCATTGTGGCATATTGTATGGGCAATAGACAGAACTTCGAAAGCGTTTCAAAAACGGCAATGCATTTGATACAATGGGTGAGTTGAAAATGATTTTCGACACACATGCTGCTATAGAGAGCTACAATGCTTTAGAAAAGTTCTTTAGCTGCATGATGGAAGAGCACAGCTCCATAAGTGAGCATGTACTCAAGATGTCGGGTTACACTGATAAGCTTGTGTCCTTGGGAATATCAATTCCCATTGACTTAGGCATCCATCATGTTCTGCAGTCTCTGCCACCTAGCTATAAGAGCTTTGTGATGAACTATAATATGCAAGGCATGAAGAAGTCTCTCCCCGAGCTTCTGTCAATGCTTAAAACTGCAGAAGTGGAGATCAAGAAGGAACATCAAGTGTTGATGATCAATAAGAACACTGGTTTCAAGAAAGACAAGAAAAGGAAACAGAAGGGAAGTAAGGGCGACAAGCCAGTTGCCGTGCCTGAAAAGAAACCCTGAGTTGGCCCTAAGTCTGATACCGAGTGCTACTATTGTAAGGGGACTGGCCACTAGAAGCGCAACTGCCCCAAGTATTTGGCAGACAAGAAGGCTGGCAAGGAAAACAAAGGTATATATGATATACATGTTATTGATGTGTACTTGACTAGTGCTCGCAGTAGCACCTAGATATTTGATACTGGTTCAGTTGCTAATATTTGTAACTCGAATCAGGGGCTGCGGAACAAGCGACCGCTAGCAAGGGGTGAGGTCAAGATGCGTGTCGGCAATGGATCAAGTGTTGATGTGATCATCGTTGAAACGCTACCTCTCCACTTGCCGTCGGGATTAGTAATAAACTTGAATAATTGTTATCCGGTGCCAGCACTAAGCATGAACATTGTATCTGGATCGTGTTTGATGCGAAGTGGTTATTCATTTAAATCCGAGAACAATGGTTGTTCTATTTATATGAATGAAATCTTTTATGGTCATGCACCGATGATGAATGGTTTATTTCTATTGGATCTCGATAATAATATTACACATATTCATAATGTTGATGCTAAAAGGATTAAACTTAATGATGATATATCCGCATATATGTGGCACTGCCGTCTAGGTCATATTGGCGTTAAACGCATGAAGAAGCTCCATTCGGATGGACTTTTGGAATCACTTGATTTTGAATCATTTGATACATGAGAGCCATGCCTTATGGGTAAGATGACTAGAACGCCGTTTTTCGGTACAATGGAACGGGCGACAGATTTATTGGAAATCATACATTCTGATGTATGTGGTCCAATGAGTGTGTCGGCGCGAGGTGGATATCGTTATTTTGTTACTTTCACGGATGATTTGAGTAGCGGTTATATCTACTTGATGAAACACAAGTTTGAAACCTTTGAAAAGTTCCAGGAATTTCAGAATGAAGTGGAAAATCATCATAATAGAAAGATCAAATTTCTACGGTCCAACCATGGAGGTGAGTATCTAAGTTACGAGTTTAGCACTCACATGAAAGAGTGTGGAATTGTTTCAAAACTCACACCTGCCGAAACACCACAGCGAAATGGTGTGTCGGAACGTCGTAATCGTACTTTATTTGATATGGTTCGATCTATGATGTATCTGACGGACTTGCCGTTGTCATTTTGGGGTTATGCACTAGAAACTGCTGCATTCACTTTAAATTGGGCACCATCTAAATCCGTTGAAAAGACACCGTATGAATTGTGGTTTGGAAACAAACCTAAGCTATCATTTCTTAAAGTTTTGGGATGCGATGTTTATGTGAAGAAACTTCAACCGGATAAACTCGAACCCAAAGCGGAAAAATGCGTCTTCATAGGATACCCTAAGGAAACTATTGGTTATTCCTTCTATCACAGATCCGAGGGCAAGGTTTTTGTTGCCAAGAATGGATCCTTTTTAGAGAAAGAGTTTCTCGCGAAAGGTGTGAGTAGTCGGAAGGTAGAACTCGAAGAGGTTATTGAACCTTCTCTTCAAAGTATCACGAGTAGCACAGCGCCGGAAGTTGTTCTGGAGTTGGCTTCACCCGTTGAAGAGGGAACTAATGATAATGATCATGAAACTCCGAAAGAGAGTACTACCAAACCTCGCAGGTCTAGCAGGACGCGTGCAGCTCCCGAGCTGTTCGTAAACCCTGTTGTGAATTTCATGGTTGATGAAATTGATGACCCTACGACGTATGAAGAAACAATGATGAGACCGGATTCCAATAAATGGTTAGAAGCCATGAAATGCGGGATGGAATCCATGTATGAAATTCAAGTTTGGAACTTGGTGGACTTACCTCATGACCGAAAGGCCGTGGAGAACAAATGGATTTTCAAAAGGAAAACTAATGTTGATGGTAATGTGACCGTCTATAAAGCTTGACTTGTCACAAAGGGGTTTCGACAAATTCAAGGATTTGACCACGATGAGACATTCTCTCCCGTAGAGATTCTCAAGTCAGTTAGGATTATGTTAGAAATTGTTGCATATTTCGATTATGAGATATGGCAGATGGATGTCCAAACCGCGTTTCTCAATGGTAATATTGAAGAAGAGTTGTATATGATACAACCAAAGGGTTTTGTCGATCCTAAGGAGTCTAACAAGGTGTGCAAACTTCAATGATCCATCTATGGATTGAAGCAGGCATCACGAAGTTGGAATCTCCGCTTTGATGAGGTGATCAAAGAGTTTGGATTTGTCCAAACATATGGATAAGCTTGTATTTACAAGAAAGTTAGTGGGAGCAATGTGGCATTTCTGATATTATATGTGGATGACATATTATTGATCGGAAATGATATAGATCTTTTAAACATTGTTAAAAGTTATCTAAACAGCAAATTTTCAATGAAGGACCTAGGTGAAGCGTCATACATATTAGGCATAAATATCTATAGAGATAGATCTAGGCGCCTAATAGGGCTATCGCAAAGTACGTACCTTGATAAGATTTTAAAGATGTTTAAAATGGATGGAAGTAAGAAGGGGTTCTTACCCATGTTGCAAGGCAAGACATTGAGTAAGACTCAAAGTCCGGCTACGACGGAAGAAAGAGAGATAATGGACAAAGTCCCCTATGCTTCAGCCATAGGCTCTATAATGTACGCCATGCTATGTATAAGACCGGATGTGGAACATGCTATTAGTTTGAATAGTAGGTACCAGTCGGATCCAGGTTTGGAACCCTGGATAGCGGTCAAGAATATCCTTAAGTACTTACGAAGAACGATGGATATGTTTCTTGTGTACGGAGGTGAAGAAGAGCTCGTCGCTAAGTGTTATGTCGACGCAAGCTTTGACAGCGACCCGGATGACTCTAAGTCTCAATCCGGATACGTATTTCTCATGAATGGCGGAGAGGTTAGTTGGAGGAGTTCCAAACAACCTATGGTGGCGGGATCAACAACGGAGGCTGAATATGTTGCTGCTTCGGAAGCGGCTCAGGAAGCGGTTTGGATGAAGGAGTTCATATCCGAACTAGGTGTGGTTGCAAGCGCGTTGTACCCAATGGTGATCTATTGTGACAACAATGGTGCCATTGCCAATGCCAAAGAACCAAGGTCTCACAAGAATTCCAAGCATATTAAGCGCCGGTTTCACTCCATCCACGAGCATGTCAAGGATGGAGATATAAAGATTTGTAAAGTACACACGGATCTCAATGTAGCAGAACCACTGACTAAAACTCTCCCTAGAGCAAAACATGATCAACACCAGAACTCCATGGGTGTTAGATTCATCACTGTGTAACTAGATTATTTTCTCTAGTGCAAGTGGGAGACTGAAGGGAATATGCCCTGAGAGGCAATAATAAAGTGTTTATTATGTGTATTCCAAGTATATGATAGATGTTTATTTTGCATGCTATAATTGTATTAATATGGAAACGTTAATACATGTCTGTTTAATAAACAAACATAAAGTTCCTAGTTATGCCTCTCTCATAAACTAGCTCATTGATTAACAAGATGATCAAGTGTCAACACCCAGATTTTTAATCCCAGATGCCAGTTATGCCATACATCACAATCCCAGGATTACCATTTTTGCGAGACATAACAGATTTGGATATCACAGTACATCATCCATTACAACCATACATAAGGTCTTACACAAATAAGGATCTCATGATCCAGTTCTTAATACAGTTCAAGCAGCAGAAATACGTAATAATAAAGGTAGAGTAGGCGAAGCTCCATATTCGGGGTCACAGGCAATGCTGACGATGGGAGATGATCCTAGTTGTCGTAACCTTCCTAGGGTCCATCTTCCTGGTACTCCTCTTCATAGTCTGGCCACGGGAATAGCCAGGGACAACGCCATGAGTACTCTTTAAGTACTCGCAAACTAATACTAACAAGTGAAGGGGGTTTTTGTAGTAGGACACTAAGCTCTAGGGTTGTTTTGCAAAGAAGCCAGATTTACCTCTACTAAGTTCAGAAACGAGAAAAGCTAGTTGAAATTTTATAACACCTAAGTGGGAACTTGAATTTCATATCACAACTCTGTTGTGGTCAAGTCAAAGTCTCAATTCATTTCACAAGTCATTTTGAAAACATCTGACGGGGGAACAATATGGCCACTCCAACTGTCCATAACCGCGGACGCGGCTATTCGAATAGTTTGACACTCTGCAGAGATTATACACTTTCACCACAACATTCGATACATCCGTCAGGAACAAATCCTGAATTCACCGTACTCAGTATGCAGATAATCAATCCTAACCTTTCAATTACACGCCCTAGTATAGGCACCTCTCCTGTGAGTTTGGCCTCCCAACCATGACCAACTGTCATCTTGGGTACTACACAGGTGGACAATCTTCACAAGGTAGCCTCAGCTCAGACCTTGGCCGTGAGGGAACCCATACTAAGGTACATAAGTTTCCAGTCAATCCCTACCCAATTTTTGGGTATTGTGGTTGTACGGTAAAATTGGAATGGTATCGCATCCAGACAACCATCAGTTTTGTAAAGGGCTAAGGCTCATGCCTCAACATTTTCATCATCCAAATCATCTGGTGTTCGGAAACACATGTCAAAACATTTCAGTAGAATGACTCATCATTCCAAGGTTTTCATAACCATTTTCACCAAGTATTCCCATCTAAAGTTGATCAAGTTTTATGCTTAGCACTAGCTTCTACAAGTGGGGTAAGTACTAATGAGGGGTGGTAAACAAGTGGGGATTAATTGAGTTCAATCTCATGCCTTAGGATGACATAAAGATTATCTAGCTTAGGCCAAATTTTATGCTCTTTATGCAACCTTCAATTATCTGCCTAGAATCTATAAGTCACTTAAGTAAACTCTAAGAGAAAACTTTGATAAAGAAATAAAGTATAAATCTTGCAAGTAAAACTAGGATTGGGTATCATCAAATGTGTCCAACCAAGCATGCTTAGTGCATGGCATAGGTTATCTAACTTCCATAATTGCCTTGTGCAGAGCAGTGGTTGAAGTTCTCCTCGGCTTCTTCTTCGTAGTATCCTCCTTCCTCCTCGTATCCTTGGTCGGTACTAGCGTCTATGAATAAATACGAGGTACACAATCACCAAACAATACTTAACTACTTTCAATCATCACAACAAGGTGTTCTATAGATTATCTAGCATCATCACTAATATCACAAGAATAAAGCATTTGTCTTATTTATTTATTTTTAGAAAAGTAATTTCTACTCATTGAAAAACTACTTAATATTTAATATTCTCCAACTCAAACATGGGATCATGTTGACACATGTCATCACCACATATTTCAGTACATGGGAATGTGATTTAAAGTGGTGTCACAATTTAATAAGAATTAACCTTTTATTTCAATTAAATAAAGTGACTAGAAATGCCTATGTGGAATTCTTTTATTACTTGAACGTTACTTTTGTAAGTAAACCCATATGTTTTTATATATTCTGAATGGTATGATCAAATGTGATTTTTGAGAGTTGGAATCAACTCAAAAGCTATTATGGTTGAAATTTCAAAAATGTTTGAATGTAGAAAAGCTTCTGACTTGTTATTTTTACCAAGGTTGATCTATAGATCCAAATGATTTAAATCCAACGGGCTTGGATTAAGCATTTCAATACCTTTCTAACAAAATTGGTTTCATGCAATTTGGTTCACTGAATCGAGCTGGGTTGATTTTTGAAACTAGGTACAGAATTATGTTTGAATTAAAATGGAAAAAGCTAAATTCAAACGACTGGGCTGCGCAGGAACTGCTAATGGGCCGTCCCAGTGTCACTCCACAGCGCGGGGCGCAACTGACAGGGGGATCTACTGGTCAGTGGCTCATTAAACGCGAAGCGGTACGGAGCGATGTGGTGCGTTGGATTAGAATGAAGATCGACGGCTGAGGGTCGTCGTCGACGATGAACAGTTCACCGGCGAGCTCGAACCCTAGCGGCTCAGTGGGGGTGCATAGGGGGCATACCGTGGCTCCAGTGACCACGGCGAGGCGGGCAAACGACAAAGTCGATGACGGCGAACTCAGGAATGGTCGCGGCTGCTCTGGGGGTGGTCAAAATCAACGGCTCCCTTCTTCTCCAGAGGCGGCCTGCTCCGGCGCAATTCCGGCGAGATGCTGCTCCTCGTGCTCCGGCTAAGGGATGGAAGGATCAGTGAGGTGAGGGGAGTGAGATGGTGTGAAGAAATCGAGCGGGGGTCATCTCCTTTTATAGGCTCGACAGCGAGATCGAGAGGGATGGGCAGACGACGGTGGAGACACGGCTACGGGCGGCTAGAGGCATGGCCGAAGCTGGCGATCGACGGACGGTCTCCTGGCGATGCTCTATGGTTTAAATGCGCGTGTAGGGGCGGTGGCAAACGGTTGGGAACGTGCGGTGCTCTGCGAGGCAGAGGCGGCGTCTTCGACGGCGAGCGGTGGCTATGAGGCATGGGGCGGCGAACGGGGGTGTTCGCGGGGTTGCTGGGACGGTGGTGATCACGCGTGCACGCGGCGAGGGCGGCGCGTGGTCTGTGAGCGTGTGTCGAGGGTGGCGCTCTGGCGCGCTCTCGGCATGCTTGCAGAGCAGCTTGGCATGGTTTGGGCGTGTGGTCCAGTGGCTGGCAGGGTTCGAGCGCTGGACAGGGGGTGGCGGTGGACGGTGGCTTGTGTCCTAGACATGGTGTTTAGGCTTGGTGCTTGCTCTGTCTAGCTAGCCATGGTCGGCTGGCAAGGGTTCCTTCGGGTTGGCATGGCATGGTGCAAGGGGTAGGGGCTAGGGGTGGTCAAGGCACTGGTTGGCACTAGGGGAGACAAGGGTGATCAATGGTGAACATTGCTTAGCCAAATTACAGCTCAAAACAGTGAAGTTTGGCCAGTTCGATTTGTTGTCTCCAAGTGTTTGATGAAATGGCCGCAAGAACTTGAGTTTTGAATTTTGAAAAGATTTTTGGTGGGTGTGCTAGACATGTGTTGAAGATTCTATGGATACTTGGTTTTTAATAATTGAGCTTGTTTGAGTGGTTTTTGAAATAGTGGGATCTTCCCATATGAAATAGATTCAATTTTAAACAGTCATTTAAACTATGCATTCAAATGTTTTTGGATGATCACAAGGTGGGCCTTGATACCTTGTTATGAGTACTACCAAGGGGTGCAAAGATCCATACATGTTTCTGTTAAGTTCTGAAAGTTAGAGATAGCCAAAGTAGGCATGGGAGTTAAATTGGCCAAAGTGACCATTCACTTAATTTGTTTGTTTTGACTTGTTTGTCTTTGGGAAAAGTTTGGGGATTGTTTAGATGATGTTTATTTCACCTAAGAATCATTTTACAAGCAAAGAAACACATAATCATGGCAATTCAAAAGAATCCAAATTTTAATACACACACATATGAATGCTTTCATATTTTTAATTGGAAAAGTTTTTGGTAACCCTAATTTTGTTGATTAGAGTTTGATGATCCATGCTTAGTATTTTTGGGATGTTACATCAAGGTTTCCCGATTATGGACATTGGATGTTGTTAATAACGGGATCACAACATTAGTGTAATGGTGTGATGAACATTCATCCGAAATATAGCATTACGATCAAAGTCATTGAGTTTATATTTCTATAACAACTTACGAAGTAATCCTAATCCTTAGACCATGAGATCATGTCAATCACTAACACTGGAAGAGCTTCTTGATAACATCAAACGTCACACCGTAACAGGGTGATTATAAAGATGGGTTCAGAACTAATAAAGTGTTATGTTGAGGCCATGGATCGAGAGTGGAATTTGTTCATCCCGATGACGGATAGATATACTCTGGGCCCTCTCGGTGATATCACATTGGTTAGCTTGCAAGCAAGTGATTTGATCACTAGAATGTTATATCACGGGAACGAGAAAAGAGTGCATGTCAGTAACGAGATCAAACTAGGTATGGAGATACTAATGATCGAATCTCGGACATGTAATATATCGCGAAACAAAGGGATTAAGATACTAGCGTAAAAGGTTCCGACGATCACAAGAAAGTCATCATTGAATATGTGGCAGTCAGTATGGGTCTCCAGATCCCGCTTCTGATTATTGATCCGAGAGGGGTATCGATCATGTCCGCATTATTCGTGAACCGTAGGGTGACACACTTAAGAGAAACCGACATCCAATTGTAGCAAAAGTTTCATGCCGGAAAGAATAACAAGTGCAGGAATTTATTTAACTAGATACCAAAACAGGTTTTTGGGTGAAATTGCAGAAAGTGTTTTTGCATGTGCAATAGAATTCTAGCAAGGGGTTATATGTGAATGTTTGTCATTAAAGTAATTGACAAAATTATGAATAAATAAAAGAGTTTTATTTAATGATAGTTTGCATTAAATTTGGTAGAAATTTAATAGCAATTTTGAGTGGGATTTTGAGTGGAGGGAATTTAAAGGAATTTTGTGAGTGGAGTGTCTACCCACATGAATGAGGGGAGGGCAAGGGGCAGCCCCATGCTCCGGCCACCCCCTTGGGGTCCCCCCTCTCCTATAAAAGGCACCCCCTCCTCACTTCTCACTCACACCTCCTCGTGAAGGATCTCTCTCCCCCTCTAGAATTTATCCCCCATGGTCTCAGACTAGCGAAATACATGTTCCCGTGGCTATTCGGCAAGAAAGAGTTGTGCTTCCGCTGCATCGCTAGAGCGAGGAGGCAGAGGTTGCTCGGTGCCTCGGACGTGTGTGTGAGCACGGATGCGCTGCTGTTTTGTGGCGCTAGGACTTCCTCTCGATCTTGAGATCGGCAAGAGATCGTCTACATCAACCACGAGTTTAACTCGTTAAGCTTTGTCGGTCTTCAAAGGTATATTCTCTACGGATATACTTCCGCCCGTTGTTTGTATCTAGTAGATAGATCTTGGTACATAGTTGTTCCCATCGTAGGAATATTTTTGTTTTCTATGTTGCGAACCCTTCTTGCGTGGGGGGCCAGACCCACCCCAGGCGTGGGACCACTGACCCCGCGCCTGGAGGGGGTTTGGCCACCCCATGCAGCTCCTTGGCCTCCCTCTGCTCCTATAAGTTGCCTTCTGACCTAAAAACTCAGGGGGGGTCGATAGTTTTCTAGAAAGAGTTCCGCTCCGCCGCCGCCACCAGAAACCGAGATTCGAATCCAGAAACTCCGTTCTGGCACCCTGCCGGGACGGGGAATTTGCAGAGGATCATCGCCATCGTCATCACCAACGCATCTCCATCAACCACCGATGTTTCCCTCATCCATGAGTGAGTAATCCCTCGTTGTAGGCTTGGGGATGGTAGGATTGGATGAGTTCTATCATGTAATCGAATAAGATTGTTAGGGCATAGTGCCTAGTATCTCTATTAGTGCTATTTGACTTTGTTGCAACTTGTTGTGCTTAATGCTTGTCACTAGGGCCCGAGTGCCATGATCTCAGATCTGAACTTATTATTGAATCATTATGATAGTATTGTTTGTGATCTTATCTGCAAGTTGTGTACACATATCATTGTCCGGATCCAAAGGCCCCAAAGTGACAATAATTGGGACAACCGAAGGGGATGGCTGTGGTGTGAGGATCACATGTGTTCATGGAGTGTTAATGCTTTGATCCGGTGCTCTATTAAAAGGAGCACCTTAGTTGCTAGTAGTTCCCTAGAGGCCCCGCTGCCATGGGCTGGCTGGACAGAAGATGTTGTGCAAGTTCTCATTGCGAGCACGTATGACTATATTTGGAGCACATGCCTAGGATTGTTTAGTACTTGGATGCTTATTATTATTTATTTGCAATGCCCTATGTCTTGAAGTTACATGTTTAGACTCGTCCATGCAACGCCCGTCATCCATCCCTATGCCTACCGCACTCAAATCCTACTGTTATCGTTACTGTTACTATTGCTCCTATTTCACTATTGCTGTTGATGTTGCTGTTGCTTTGCTGTTTCTACTACCAAACGGTTGCTACTGATAAATTTCTGTGAGCAAGAACTATTTCCAGGTGCAGCTGAACTGACAACTCGGTTGTTAAGGCTTGCAAGTATTCTTTTATTCCCCTTGTGTCGAATCAATAAACTGGGTAATACTACCCGCGAAGACTGTTGCGATCCCCTATACTTGTGGGTCATCATGGACCAATGTTTTTTCATTACCGACCCGACAAAGCCTAGTCGTGTTGTCCTGAGGAGAGGAAAATGAAACATCATCGGAATGGATGGGGTCGCCAACGAGCAAGACTTTGACCAGTACGGCGATCCAAATATTGAAGATGATGACGACTACGATGCAGCAACATACATCACAAGAAGAAAAAAGGACAACCCTACCCAAAAAAGGTAGCCCATTCGAAAGAAGAAACATTAAAGTGCTGGGGCTAAATTATTCAACCACGACAAAGAAGGGAAAAGGATTGTAAAACGCTAGCTCAAAAAATATTGTAAAATGCGTGGTCAAAAAAGATTGTAATATTCATGGACAAATTATTATTTAATTTAGTTATACTTTGAATCATATTTGTACCACTTTTATGACATATATTATCACTTTTGGGCATTTTTGGAATATTTAAAATCAAAACAAAACTTGTATGGCATATATCACCACTTCTGGGCATTTTTTGGAACATTAAAAGTATTTTTGAAATAAAAACAAAAAAGGTGGGCACCACGATTCGAACCTAGGTGCTCACAAGTTGAAATAGAGTAGTGGACGGAACCAGTGAGACAGGGTAGAGTATATGTTAGAGAGTGGGGATGCTGTAATCTTATACAATTGTTAGAAGCCGATATGCATAGCGCACTAGCCCGGAGTGCGCTACAGATATTCGTAGCGCACTGATGATGGCTCAGTTGATTACAGAGCTTCGTTGGGAGACCCCAAGAGGAAATTGTGATAAGCACAGTAGCAAGTTTTCCCTCAGTAAGAAACCAAGGTTATCGAACTATTTTTTGCTGGCAACTTGGAAACCTACACAACACAAACTCAAGAATTTTCCCCCACAAATAGTGAGGTTGTCAATCTCACCAGTTTGCTGAAAACAAAGGATTAACTGTATGTTGTGGAAGGTAATAGTGGTTTGCAGAAAGTAAACAGTAATAGTGGAAGATGTATCAATGGTAAAGATTGGACTGGGGTCCATAGTTCACTAGTGGTGTTCTCCTTAAGATAAACAAACATGGCATGCTGGGTAAAAAAATTACAGCAGGGAAATTGATAGGACTGAGCTAGACATAACAATGCAATACTAGACATTCATGATCCTATGAGATTCGATTGGGCAATACAACAAGATACATAGACCGCCATCCAACTGCATCTATGACTAGTAATCCATCTTCAGGTTATCATTCGAACCCCCTCCAGTATTAAGTTGCATGCAACGGATAACTGTTTTATGCAAAGTGTGTAAGGTAAACAATCCACTTGTTCCATGAACAAGAGACCATTATTTTCTCCCTAGTAGCAACAACACATCTACAACCTTAGAGATTTCTGTCACTTTCCTTAGATTAAATCGAGGCATGAACCCACTATCGAGCATAAATACCCCCTCTTGGAGTCACTAGCATCTACTTGGCCAAGATAGCTACTAGAAACGGAGAGCATGCAAGATCTCAAACAACACAGACATGATAGAATCAATAAGACAAATCCATTAATAAATTTGACATAGTAATCTCAATATCCATCGGATCCCCGCAAACCCAACATGCATGATTACAAATAGATGATCTTGATCATGAACGGAGCTCACATGATCTAAACATGGTAGCACAAAGGAGGATATACAACCATCTAGATACTACATGGACCCGTAGTCCAATGTGGAACTACTCACACTTCATACCGGAGGCTGGCATGATGAAGAAGAAGGCCTCCGGGATGATCTCCTCCTCCGGGAAGAGATTTCAGATCCCCTCCCCCAATCTAGGGATGATGGTGTCAGTGGCTATAGATGGTTTCGTGGAATATTGATCGGGTCCTTAGGGTTTTGGTATCGGGGGTCTTTATAGGTGAAGAGGCGAGGCAGGGGCAGCCAGGGCGGCCGCACCCCCCAGGCGTGGGCTGGGCCCAGCCGCGCGGCCAGGGGGTGTGGGCCCCTGGTGGCTCCCCTTCGTCTTGTATTCTGGCTCCGTGTCCCCCACGTTAAAATATTGACTTTGGCTTTTGTCCCGTCCAATTCCGAGAATATTAATTTTCTGCCCTTTTTAGAACCAAAAACAGAAGAAAACAGGCAACTGGCACTGTGGCATCTTGTTAATAGGTTAGTCCAGAAAAACATATAAAAACATCTCAAAGTGTAGAAAAAGCAAAGCAAAGTAGATACTAAACAAGCATGTAACATAAAAAATTATTGATATGTTTCCGACGTATTAAGCATCCCCAAGCTTAACTCCTGCTCGTCCTCGAGTAGGTAAGTGATAAAAAATAATAATTTTTCAGGTGACATGCACCATCAAAATCAAGATCAAACCATTTGCAAGCATTGAAAGCTGGGATCAAAGAACTCTAAACATGAACATGAAAGATGGAGTTCTAACAGTTAGACAAAGTAACTATGCATGGAACATGAAAGGTTACAAACAAAGATCATGAATAACATGCATTAAAAATCGTTTATTTGTTTCACATATACAAAACATAGCATAGTGGCATTCAGCTTGTCCCTCATGGAGTAGCAAATAGATGCATATGGCGCCTTCAAAGTTCATAAGAGTGACTAGATACAAATAGCACAAGAACAAGTAATATCAACAATATGAATCAATCGATAAGTTTTGGGACAATGCACATAGAACTAACAATGGAAACTATGCTCTCTTAATTGGTGCCTAAGGATAGAAGGTGAAGACTCAATATAATGGTGAAAGAAAGGCCCTTCATAAAGGGAAGCAGGGATTTCAGATATCTAAAAGAGCTTCCAAAAATTATGGTACTTATTAGCTTTCAGCTCTCATTGCCCGTATTATAAGCATCTTGAAGTGATTAAGGTTAAAGTGAACAAACTATGGAGTATATGCTTAACAAAGTATAAGTTGGCAATCTCATGTCCCTTGAATACGAGGGTCGCTCCTCATGCTACTCAAGTTTAGTTACTTGTAAGTTCTTGTCATAGTAAGTACATGTGTATCATATAGAACCGCCAACGGGGTACCCCTTGCACATGATACAGGAGTTGTCCCATAATCAAAATGACAAGGCAAGCAGACAATGAGCATCTTAGCTATCTTCTTATTTACCATGGGAAAATGGTGCTTTTTTCTCTCTTTCCTCTTTTCTCATATTTTTTTTCTTTTTCTCAATCTCTTTTTCTATCTCTTTTTTATAAGAAGAATGCTTCATAGATTGCTCACTATGGTGATGCTGCAAGTTTCCACCATGATTAGGCATGGCTTAGGCTGGTGGCCCAGGCATTTCTCTAACACACATACATAACTCCATGGACTTACAAGTTCCCTTTTCATTTCACACCGACGACATCCATAAACAAAAGAGCATGATATCAACTGTGTACAATGTACAGTGCAATGTTGAAAGCGATCCCCATGACAACATGGTTCTGCTAATTCCAATGCATAAGTGCAAGCATATACAACATAGATGACACAATGGTCCAAGTTTATTAGGGGCAATAAAAATAAAGTGTGCCATCAAGTTCGTGAGAACTTTAATCACTAAGTTTTCACATAACAAAATACTTTTTAATTGGAAGATATATGAAAACAAGAATATATTTGGAATGGTGTAACACACCATGCCTAGGAATTTATAGTGGACACTTTGGAATAACTTGGTTTCTTGGGAGTTGGATGCATGAGTAGAGCTTACTCATACAAGTGGAGGCTATCAAAAGACTGGGAGCGACCAACTAAGAGAGCAATGATGGCCATAATCATGCAGTGCGACAAAACATTACTACTCAAAGCATAAAGTGGTACCACAAGTCTGTAGGGTTCGCAGCATAGAAAACAAAAAATTTCCTACGATGGGAACAACTATGTACTAAGATCTATCTACTAGATACAAACAACGGGCGGATGTATATCCGTAGAGAAAACATACCCTTGAAGACCGACAAAGCTTAACGAGTTAAACTTGTGGTTGATGTAGACGATCTCTTGTCGATCTCAAGATCAAGAGGAAGTCCTAGCGCCGCAAATCAGCAGCGCATCCGTGCTCGCACACACGTCCGAGGCACCGAGCAACCTCTGCCTCCTCGCTCCAGCGATGCAGCGGAAGCACAGATCTTTCTTTCCGAATAGCCACCGGGAACATGTATCTCGCTAGTCCGAGACCATGGGGGATAAATTCTAGAGGTGAAGAGAGATCCTTCACGAGGAGGTGTGAGTGAGAAGTGAGGAGGGGGTGCCTTTTATAAGAGAGGGGGGACCCCAAGGGGGTGGCCGGCGCATGGGGGCTGACCCCTTGCCCTCCCCTCATTCATGTGGGTGGACACTCCACTCACAAAATTCCTTTAAATTCTCTCCACTCAAAATCCCACTCAAAATTGCTATTAAATTTCCACCAAATTTAATGCAAACTCTCATTAAATAAAACTCTTTTATTTATTAAGAATTTTGTCAATTACTTTAATGACAAACATTCACATATAACCCCTTGCTAGAATTCTATTTCACTTGCAAAAACACTTTCTGCAATTTCACCCGAAAACCTGTTTCGGTATCTAGTGAAATAAATTCCTGCACTTGTTATTCTTTCCAGCATGAAAATTTTGCTCCAATTGGATGTCGGTGTCTCTTAAGTGTGTCACCCTACGGTTCGCGAATAATGCGGACATGATCGAGACCCCTCTCAGATCAATAATCAGAAGCGGGATCTAGAGACCCATACTGACTCCCACATATTCAACGATAACTTTCTTGTGATCGTCAGAACCTTTTTCGCTAGTATCTTAATCCCTTTGTTTCGTGATATATTACATGTACGAGATTCGATCATGGGTATATCCATACCTAGTTTGATCTTGTTATTGACATGCACTCTTTTCTTGTTCCCGTGATATAACATTCTAGTGATCAAATCACTTGCTTGCAAGCTAACCAATTTGATATCACCGAGAGGGCGCAGAGTATATCTATCCGTCATCGGGATGAACAAATTCCACTCTCGATCCATGGGACTCAACATAACACTTTATTAGTTCTAAACCCATCTTTATAATCACCCTGTTACAGTGTGACGTTTGATGTTATCAAGAAACTCTTCCGGTGTTAGTGATTGACATGATCTCACGGTCTAAGGATTAGGATTACTTCGTAAGTTGTTATAGCAATATAAACTCAATGACTTTGATCGTAATGCTATACTTCGGATGAATGTTCATCACACCATTACACTAATGTTGTGATCCCTTTATTAACAACATCCAATGTCCATGATCAGGAAACCTTGATCATCTTGTTAATCGACGAGCTAGTTTATGAGAGAGGCATAACTAGGAACTTTCTGTTTGTTTATTAAACACACATGTATTAGTGTTTCCATATTAATACAATTATAGCATGCAAAGTAAACATCTATCATATATTTGGAATACACATAATAAACACTTTATTATTGCCTCTCAGGGCATATTCCCTTCAAAGTCAAGGAATACACATAACAACATGGTGTGAGCATGTGCCAAGTCAACCCAAACAAAGCATCAAAGGAGAATACCACAATACTATGCTTTTGTATGCTAAAACAACACATGATTCCTTCAAGGCACATTAAGAAATCCTAATTGTTTAGAACAAGTCATGCTACAACAATAATCACTAAGCATAAGGTCAAAACAACATCTAGCATGACATGCTAAAGTCTAAGTCACAGTCAAAGCAATCTCCTCTTGTACTACTTAAGCAAGAACTTTCTACTCCTCTCCAACACCAATCAACTTATTTGAAACAACACAGCGAAAACGGTGGTCCAAACTACTTTATTCAAGCAAACTAAGCAAACAAAATGAAAACTAAGACGCTCCAAGAACAACACAATAGTGCATGAAACAATAAAAACAAAGTGTCTAGAAAGACCTGAGATTTTTATTGTCACATCCCAAGATTTTCCAAATCTTGTAATGTGAAAAATAAATGAATAAAATAAAACTTTGTTGATTTTCAGGGTGAGAAGAAACTTTTGATTCCAATTGGAAACCTCCAAACTTATTTTGATCAAATAAAATCCTAAAGGGATTTAAAAAGATAAATAAACAATAAAGTTAAAAATATTTGGTTTTACTATTTTGGATCTTTTAATAAAAAGATTTGGATTTCAAATGAAAAGGAAGAAATATGAATAAGGATTATTTTATAAGCCAAATTAAAACTTGGCCAAGCCTTTGAAAAAAAATATTTCTATTTGATAAATTAGTAAAGGTTTATCTAAATAAAATAATAAGGATTTAATATCCAAGTTTATTAAAAATAAAGCTTTTACTATTTTAATTAAATATCAAAACTTATTTATTTATTTTAAACAAGTTTTCCAAGTATTCTTTATTTTCAAATAAAACCTACTGATTTGGTTTTGGAAATATTTAGATTTCAAATGGAGATTTTAAATAAATTAAAACCCATTTGATTTAATAACTAAGGTCCATTTTATTTAATTGTAAATGGACCCTAAAATAAAAATATTATTTTGTTTTTGGACTTTGGTTTATGTTGTTAAACAGAACCAAAACTCAAGGCAAAATTTGGAGGAGTTTTGAATTGAATTGAATGTTCGATTTGTTGTTTGAATTTCAAAACAGAAAATAGAAATAGAAAAAGATAAAGCATTTGAAAGAAAAAAATAGAGTCAGACTCGACCCAACTAAACCTGGCCCAGAAGCCCACTACCAGCCCAGCTATTCCCCCACGCGCGAAGCGTTTTTCACCTGAACCCGCACCCGCAGAGGGACTGACTGGTGGACCCTCTCCCTATCTCTCTCCCTCGCTGACGCCCAGACCCCACCGCCAGCTCACTCTCTTCTTCCTCGCGCAGACGACGCCCTGCCGTTGCAGCCAGTAACGCCGGCGATCAATTCGTGTTAATGTCCGCATTACTCCACCCCGCGACCACCCTCATTTAACCGCACGCGTCTTACCTCTCTTTTCCCCCAGACCCCGCACCACCGGAGCCACCAGGCTGCCTCCGATTCCATTTACCTTGCCGCTGTCTCCGACGAGTCTCACCGAGCGATTCCGGCCGAACCCTGTCGCACCTTGCCTCCCTGAGCACACGGCCGTGAACCCCAGCCCCTGGCGCTTCTCCCTGTGCTGTCCGTTCACCTGCGGGCGCCCTAGAACGTCGACTTCGACAACCTCCGAGCGCCGCCGCGTCTGCTTCCTTCTCCGGCGACCTCCCCTGGTAAGTATCGACCGCCCCAACACTCCTCGATGATGCTCCCATCTTCTCCAGAACGGCATGCTTCTAACCGTACCACCCGTTCGTCTTAGGGTGATCTGCAACGTCGTCCCTGACGACCACCAGGACCGCCTGACGCCGCCATCGTCTCCGGCGAGCAATTACTTCCACTCCAGTGCGCCCCTTCGCCAGCCAGTACCACCTCGAGCTTCAGCAAGCCTCTACGAGTCTGGTAAGCCTCGCCAACCTCTTCCTTGCTTCCTGTAACCGCCGCTAGCACATTGTCCGACCGTGCGCCGCCGCCAGCCGCCGTCAGCGCCGCTCGAGTTTGGTCAATCGGATTTGCACCGTTAGATCTCAATCCTAGGGCTAATATTAGAACCTGAGCGAAAGGGTACGAGCCTGTCTGAGCCATGCGATCTGTTTAGATCCAACGCCCCGCAGAGCGCAATCCGCGCGAACCGGTACCGCCCAATGAGAACACGCCGCGTGGCACTGGATGATTTAAAACAGAATTTTGAAATCAGATTTAGATGCAAACTTGTAAACCTTGTAACTTTTGATCCACACGTCCAAATTTTGCAAATTTTATATCAATGGAATCAGTGGAACAAGCCCTAGCCAACCATGCAATTTTTTTAGTAAAAAGTTTCTGGTAAAATGTTTGTTTTTGCAGAAACATTTGTATGCTTGTTTAGGTTATAAAAATTATTCAAAAATGATTTTGGGGTTAAAATCTTTGCAAATTGGTTTGTTGTGAACCTACTGACCCTAGGAACCAACCCATGGTTTTAAAAATGGATTTTGTGAAGATTAGGAATAAAAACTTGAATTAGCCTATTTCTAGTCAAATAAAAATATTGATTTTGTTATGAAAATGATTTTGGAGTAAAAACTTTGGGAAAATGATTTGAATCAAACCTACTGACCCTAAACACCAAGTTTTGAGAATTAACATCTTATTTGGTGAACAACATAAAGTTTTTGCTTTGATAAAAACATTTTCCACCACATAAAATAATGATTGGATTTAAAAATGGTTTATAGATAAAACCCTTTTGCAAATGACTTTGCCACTTTAGAAAATGACCACTTTGGACCTTACAATGTTTAGAGCCTAGTAGAAACCACCTTTGCAAATAAAACTATCTTTTGCATGCTTTCATGCATGACTTAGTTTCTATTATGAATGCTAGTTGATATTGTGTTTGCTTGATTGATTTGTAGTGAAGTTAGAAAAGTGTGAAACTAGCAAGATCAAGAAGTGAACCAACATTCCCTACCAAAAAGGCAAGTGACACTATCATCTAAAGTCCTACTATTTTCATTATACTTAGTGGATTTTGAAACATGCATGAAAAGAATTTCTATAATTATACTATGCTAAATCCTAATAGGATACCTTATATATTCCTTAGTGAAAACAATGTAGTTGTAAAATGCTTAGTCATGCTAGATATTTTGAGAAGAGATACATGTTGAGATTTTTATGAAGTTGAGAAAAGGACTTATGTTTTATATAATAAAACAAGTACTCAATGAACCACCTGGGTGGACAAGGATACTCAAGTTTTGGACAAGGTGGCAACAAAAGTAACCATGTCGATGGCAATCTCTTTGTGTTGTGCACCAAAAGAAAACCACCCAGGGACTTAGAGATTGAACATGTTTCTCCAACAGTGGCTTTTGTGTACATCCACATGCTAATATGGCTCTGGCTTAGTCAACTACATTGGTCAGACCCATGCATTGTCTTCAGGTTTACTGGAAATGAGGGAACTAGGAACCCTACATTGGTGCCTGAAGACAAGCTAGCAATGGTGTATGGGAGGACCCTTTGGAAAGACTTCGTCACATTCTCAATCTGCCAGTACTCCATCTTGGTGAGTACTTATCCAGCGGCCACTGGTGGCAACAAGATGAGATTGTGTCATGTGGGTAAAGTGTACAACTTCTGCAGAAGATAAAAATCTAAGTACTTAGCCGTGTCCCCGGTTATGGACAATACTGAGCAACTAAAGCTTGAAGCTATGGGAAATCTCAACATTCCAATTTCTAAAAGAAAAACTTTAAAGTGACAACAAAAGACTTGAAGCACTTGGGGGTACCAAGGAGCTCAAGAGATTTGGATAAAAACTTGAAGCACTTGGGGATTTACCAAGGAGCTCAAGATATTTTGATAAAAACATAAAGCACTTGGGGATTTACCAAGGAGCTCAAGAGGTTTTGATAAAGACTTGAAACACTTGGGATTTACTAAGGAGTTCAGAAAACATTTGATAAAAGACCAAAACCATTTTGAAAAGATAGGATAACATTATTGCTTTCTGCAAATGAGCCTAAAACCATACTTAGCCAAATATGCATGTAATGGAATCCACTTATTTTCTGCATAGTAGTGAAACTTGCCAATACAATTCAAATGTATTGACCCTTGTGGCTGTAACTTGTTATGTTGCAGGTTTTGTTTGATATTAGTGAAGTTGATTGATTAGGATTACAAGTCTACAACCAACATGTTTGCTTGTGGCACTTTGAAGATGAAGGACCCCATGCTTATAGATTCTGCTGCAATGTAATGTAATAGCCAAAAGAGCTATGTAAGATGTAATAAAATTATGTTATTCCTGGTTATAAAGTTATATTATGACCTTTGTTTCTTGATATTACATCTTAACTGTGGATGCTAGCTAATGATCCAGGGACTAGCATTGTAAACACAGGGATCTCCGCCTTATTAAAGGTTGGGACCTCTACAGATGGTATCAGAGCACTGTGTTGCCTGTAGGATTTGTAAACCTAGGATTGGACAAAACCCTTAGAAAAATAGGAGTTGTATTTGTTCCAAAACTTACTTACAAATAATCTTGTAAACTCTTTCCTCAAACCATTTTGGTTTCAATTCTACATCTCTTCTATTTCAACTTGATGGACAAAGCCTACCCCATGACCAAAGACTTCACCATGTGCAAAGGACTCCATCAACTCTAATGACTTCAACATCTTCAACTCTAATGACTTCAACATCTTCAGCATATTCACCAAGGACTTCAACCTTAGATACCACTAAGGACAAGTGAGACAAGAAATCTTGCTCAAGATTTGGAGACTAAGGAAACACAATTTAGAAGGAGCCATCCTCACATTTGAATTTTTTGTGACCAAAATTTTTCCCAAGGAAACCATGACCTCATGCAAAAAGAATCAACCAAGAAGGATGGAAAGATCACAAGTGAACCATATAGATGGACCACCATATTAAGTATAGATCAAACACACCAACTTATGTGGTGTAACAAAAATATTTTGTTGCCTAAGTATGTGCTTGAACTTTGTTGTTTGAGTGAAAAGTTGTTTGTGATTGATTGCACATTGCTTGAGTGAATTGTGATGTGTGTGATTAGAATTATTTCCTTAGAAATATCTTTCCTATTCTAATCTCAATTCCAACCCAAACAGATGACTACTCCAAGAAACTCTAACATCAATGTTGATGACACCAACACCAACCAAGAGTACAACATGAGAGAACTCATATCAACCCAAAACCAGTTGAACCAAATGACAGCTCAATTCATAGCCAACACCAGTGGGGAAGATCCAACCCTGCAAAAGTTTTTGGAAAACCAAGCCCAAATGTTGCATAAGGTGACAGACCAAATGCTCAACATGGAAAGAAACTTTTCCAAAGGAGACAAGGATGTTATTCTAAAAGGAACCAAGGCTTGCAACATTTGTGGAGACAAGGATCACACTTCCAAGGAGCATGGAGATCAATGCCCTAACTGTGAAGAGAAACATCCAGTTGGCCAATGTCCCACATCTAAAGCTACTTGTTACCTGTGTGAAGGAAACAACCATGTCCCTATCCAATGCCCCATCTATTCCATTGTTGAACAAAGGAAACAAGGTGGAGTGCAACAAATGATTGCAAACTATCAAGAGGGATCCAAGTCTACCAAGAAGAATGAGGACAAAGGAAAAGCTCCACTTATACCTCCATGCAATACAACCCAATTCAAAGGACCAAAGAAGAGGCATATGAATTTTCCAAAGAGCAATAGAAGGTCCAAGAAACAAGTAGACATTCCTACCTACCAGATAACATATGAACAACATGAACTAGATGCACTCCTAGCTTTGGAGAAACCCAAGAAAAAAAGGACAAAAGTCATGTGCAATGTCACCATTGTAAGGAAATGGGACACTATTCCAGTGAATGTCCAGAGAAACAGAAGTATAAAGAGATTGGTCAAGTATGGTGTAACAACTGCAAAGAGCTAGGCCACTATGCAGCAACTTGTCCACAAGAGACACGTGCAGAACTCAAACTTATCACATGTTTCAATTGCAAAAACCCAGGACATTATGCAAGCAATTGTCCAGAAAAGATGAAGAACAAGATAAACAAGCCTACGAAGGATCTCAGCCTTGTCACATGTGTCAAGTGTGGAAACAAAGGACACTATGCAAATGTTTGCCCAGAGAAGTTTCCCCAAGATCCCAAGCAAGCCAATATGTAATTTAGTTGGAAAATTTTAAGGGTGGTAGTACCCTAGATGCTTTGAGCCTACTTGTAACCCTACCCTTCCCAAATCTCGGGACGAGATTTATTTTAAGGGTGGTAGCCTGTCACATCCCAAGATTTTCCAAATCTTGTAATGTGAAAAATAAATGAATAAAATAAAACTTTGTTGATTTTCAGGGTGAGAAGAAACTTTTGATTCCAATTGGAAACCTCCAAACCTATTTTGATCAAATAAAATCCTAAAGGGATTTAAAAAGATAAATAAACAATAAAGTTAAAAATATTTGGTTTTACTATTTTGGATCTTTTAATAAAAAGATTTGGATTTCAAATGAAAAGGAAGAAATATGAATAAGGATTATTTTATAAGCCAAATTAAAACTTGGCCAAGCCTTTGAAAAAAAAAATTCTATTTGATAAATTAGTAAAGGTTTATCTAAATAAAATAATAAGGATTTAATATCCAAGTTTATTAAAAATAAAGCTTTTACTATTTTAATTAAATATCAAAACTTATTTATTTATTTTAAACAAGTTTTCCAAGTATTCTTTATTTTCAAATAAAACCTACTGATTTGGTTTTGGAAATATTAAGATTTCAAATGGAGATTTTAAATAAATTAAAACCCATTTGATTTAATAACTAAGGTCCATTTTATTTAATTGTAAATGGACCCTAAAATAAAAATATTATTTTGTTTTTGGACTTTGGTTTATGTTGTTAAACAGAACCAAAACTCAAGGCAAAATTTGGAGTAGTTTTGAATTGAATTGAATGTTCGATTTGTTGTTTGAATTTCAAAACATAAAATAGAAATAGAAAAAGATAAAGCATTTGAAAGAAAAAAAATAGAGTCAGACTCGACCCAACTAAACCTGGCCCAGAAGCCCACTACCAGCCCAGCTATTCCCCCCACGCGCGAAGCGTTTTTCACCTGAACCCGCACCCGCAGAGGGACTGACTGGTGGACCCTCTCCCTATCTCTCTCCCTCGCTGACGCCCAGACCCCACCGCCAGCTCACTCTCTTCTTCCTCGCGCAGACGACGCCCTGCCGTTGCAGCCAGTAACGCCGGCGATCAATTCGTGTTAATGTCCGCATTACTCCACCCCGCGACCACACTCATTTAACCGCACGCGTCTTACCTCTCTTTTCCCCCAGACCCCGCACCACCGGAGCCACCAGGCTGCCCCCGATTCCATTTACCTTGCCGCTGTCTCCGACGAGTCTCACCGAGCGATTCCGGCCGAACCCTGTCGCACCTTGCCTCCCTGAGCACACGGCCGTGAACCCCAGCCCCTGGCGCTTCTCCCTGTGCTGTCCGTTCACCCGCGGGCGCCCCAGAACATCGACTTCGACAACCTCCGAGCGCCGCCGCGTCTGCTTCCTTCTCCGGCGACCTCCCCTGGTAAGTATCGACCGCCCCAGCACTCCTCGATGATGCTCCCATCTTCTCCAGAACGGCACGCTTCTAACCGTACCACCCGTTCGTCTTAGGGTGATCTGCAACGTCGTCCCCGACGACCACCAGAACCGCCTGACGCCGCCATCGTCTCCGGCAAGCAATTACTTCCACTCCAGTGCGCCCCTTCGCCAGCCAGTACCACCTCGAGCTTCAGCAAGCCTCTACGAGTTTGGTAAGCCTCGCCAACCTCTTCCTTTCTTCCTGTAACCGCCGCTAGCACATCGTCCGACCGTGCGCCGCCGCCAGCCGCCGTCAGCGTCGCTCGAGTTTGGTCAATCGGATTTGCACCGTTAGATCTCAATCCTAGGGCTAATATTAGAACCTGAGCGAAAGGGAACGAGCCCGTCTGAGCCGTGCTATCTGTTTAGATCCAACGCCCCGCATAGCACAATCCGCGCGAACCGGTACCGCCCAATGAGAACACGCCGCGTGGCACTGGATGCATTAAAATAGAATTTTGAAATCAGATTTAGATGCAAACTTGTAAACCTTGTAACTTTTGATCCACACGTCCAAATTTTGCAAATTTTATATCAATGGAATCAGTGGAACAAGCCCTAGCCAACAATGCAATTTTTTTAGTAAAAAGTTTCTGGTAAAATGTTTGTTTTTGCAGAAACATTTGTATGCTTGTTTAGGTTATAAAAATTATTCAAAAATGATTTTGGGGTTAAAATCTTTGCAAATTGGTTTGTTGTGAACCTACTGACCCTAGGAACCAACCCATGGTTTTAAAAATGGATTTTGTGAAGATTAGGAATAAAAACTTGAATTAGCCTATTTCTAGTCAAATAAAAATATTGATTTTGTTATGAAAATGATTTTGGAGTAAAAACTTTGGGAAAATGATTTGAATCAAACCTACTGACCCTAAACACCAAGTTTTGAGAATTAACATCTTATTTGGTGAACAACATAAAGTTTTTGCTTTGATAAAAACATTTTCCACCACATAAAATAATGATTGGATTTAAAAATGGTTTATAGATAAAACCCTTTTGCAAATGACTTTGCCACTTTAGAAAATGACCACTTTGGACCTTACAATGTTTAGAGCCTAGTAGAAACCACCTTTGCAAATAAAACTATCTTTTGCATGCTTTCATGCATGACTTAGTTTCTATTATGAATGCTAGTTGATATTGTGTTTGCTTGATTGATTTGTAGTGAAGTTAGAAAAGTGTGAAACTAGCAAGATCAAGAAGTGAACCAACATTCCCTACCAAAAAGGCAAGTGACACTATCATCTAAAGTCCTACTATTTTCATTATACTTAGTGGATTTTGAAACATGCATGAAAAGAATTTCTATAATTATACTATGCTAAATCCTAATAGGATACCTTATATATTCCTTAGTGAAAACAATGTAGTTGTAAAATGCTTAGTCATGCTAGATATTTTGAGAAGAGATACATGTTGAGATTTTTATGAAGTTGAGAAAAGAACTTATGTTTTATATAATAAAACAAGTACTCAATGAACCACCTGGGTGGACAAGGATACTCAAGTTTTGGACAAGGTGGCAACAAAAGGAACCATGTCGATGGCAATCTCTTTGTGTTGTGCACCAAAAGAAAACCACCCAGGGACTTAGAGATTGAACATGTTTCTCCAACAGTGGCTTTTGTGTACAGCCACATGCTAATATGGCTCTGGCTTAGTCAACTACATTGGGAAGACCCATGCATTGTCTTCAGGTTTACTGGAAATGAGGGAACTAGGAACCCTACATTGGTGCCTAAAGACAAGCTAGCAATGGTGTATGGGAGGACCCTTTGGAAAGACTTCGTCACATTCTCAATCTGCCAGTACTCCATCTTGGTGAGTACTTATCCAGCGGCCACTGGTGGCAACAAGATGAGATTGTGTCATGTGGGTAAAGTGTACAACTTCTGCAGAAGATAAAAATCTAAGTACTTAGCCGTGTCCCCGGTTATGGACAATACTGAGCAACTAAAGCTTGAAGCTATGGGAAATCTCAACATTCCAATTTCTAAAAGAAAAACTTTAAAGTGACAACAAAAGACTTGAAGCACTTGGGGGTACCAAGGAGCTCAAGAGATTTGGATAAAAACTTGAAGCACTTGGGTTTTACCAAGGAGCTCAAGATATTTTGATAAAAACATAAAGCACTTGGGGATTTACCAAGGAGCTCAAGAGGTTTTGATAAAGACTTGAACCACTTGGGGATTTACCAAGGAGTTCAGAAAAGATTTGACAAAAGACCAAAACCATTTTGAAAAGATAGGATAACATTATTGCTTTCTGCAAATGAGCCTAAAACCCTACTTAGCCAAATATGCATGTAATGATAGGATCCACTTATTTTCTGCATAGTAGTGAAACTTGCCAATACAATTCAAATGTATTGACCCTTGTGGATGTAACTTGTTATGTTGCAGGTTTTGTTTGATATTAGTGAAGTTGATTGATTA
Source organism: Avena sativa (assembly GCA_916181665.1). NCBI lineage: Eukaryota > Viridiplantae > Streptophyta > Magnoliopsida > Poales > Poaceae > Avena > Avena sativa. Next base: position 59,756,065 of record OV702295.1, read on the forward strand.
GGATTACAAGTCTACAACCAACATGTTTGCCTGTGGCACTTTGAAGATGAAGGACCCCATGCTTATAGATTCTGCTGCAATGTAATGTAATAGCCAAAAGAGCTATGTAAGATGTAATAAAATTATGTTATTCCTGGTTATAAAGTTATATTATGACCTTTGTTTCTTGATATTACATCTTAACTGTGGATGCTAGCTAATGATCCAGGGACTAGCATTGTAAACACAAGGATCTCCGCCTTATTAAAGGTTGGGACCTCTACGTTTATTGATGAAGAAGGGGATGCCTTGGGCATCCCCAAGCTTTGACGCTTGTACCTCTTGAATATTTCTTGGGGTGACATGGTGTGGAATCCCCAAGCTTGAGCTTTTGTCCATTCTTCATCTCATTACATCATTCTTTCTCTACACCTGAAAATTTTCCTTTATACAAAACTTCACACAATCTTCATTAGCAACATTAGTGTATTCAAAAGATAATAGACACTTCGGGTTTAGTTTTAGAACAGAAAAACTGTCACTAAAAACACAATTTATTATAGCAATTCCCTCAAAAATCTCAATTTCCCAAAAAGAATCCAAAAGGGAATCAATAAGAAGCAAATGCAAATAATGGCATAAATCTGTCAAAATAGACGAGCAGGTAGAAATCGATTTTGTATAAGACCTTCTGTTGATCAAATAAAAAAGTATTGAACTAACAAAAATTAGCTAACATACTGGGGGATTTATTCAGAAAATATCAGCTCAATCTGACTTACAGAGATTTTACATGAATTTTTACGGTGGAGCACAAAAATTTGTTTCGAGACAGCAACTCCCCAAATCTTACTTCCCTCTGAATAGAGGTTATTCTTGGCATAAAAAGAAAATAAAAAGGATAAGGAGAGGTTATTACAAAGGTAATAACTTCCAAGACTCAATAAAACTTTTGGGTTATCTCCTAATATGTACTTTTCTTTAACGCCTTTAAGTTAGGCACAAGAAGCAAGAATCAAGTATTTTCAAATGAAGAAGCATTAACACCAACTTTCTTGCTCCTACCTTTCTTACCTATCTTATTCTCTTTAGGGAATATATGATTGCTTATTGGAGAAGCAAAATGCATAATGCATTTTCCCACATCTATTATTGCTCCAAGGTGTTTCAGCAGGGATATTCCAAGTGTAATTTGTCCTTTTCCTACACATTCAATAACAAGGTAATCAGTAGACACCATTTTCCCTGAGAATTTTGTAAACACACCTTCAGCTATTCCAATGGGTAAGAGATATTTCTTCTCCTTCTTCAGAAAGTCCCCAAAGATTTAAAGACTCATAGATATCTTTAGGAATTTATTAGAACATAATCATGGTTCTCTCTAACCATGTTATAGCAATCTTTCAAAGCAATTGCACGGGTCTCAAGAGTATTCAACCTAGCATAGATGTTTACAAAGGAAGAATTAGACTTGATAGGAATATTATAAATTATAATCAACTTCTTATGGCATCCAAAGCTTCATCCTCGGTACATCAAAAAACATCTTTCTCAGCTATAGCATCCGAAGAATATCTATAACAAAGAGCAAGACCATGGTAGAAACTATTAATAACCAAGCTAATACTCATCTTGTGCTCAGTTTTCCTTTGTAAAACAGAGATTCTAGACCAAGCTTATTTGAAACTTTCTTCACTTTCTTGCTTGAAAGTAAAGATCCTTTCCATAGGTGACACGGGGACTGGACCAAAACCAGACATGGTAGCAACTAGAGTAGGAATTAATTTTCTTTTCTTTTTGATAAGAAAAGCAAACCAAACTAAACTAATTTTTTGGAGTTTTTGATAAAAAGAGGAAAACAAAACCAAGCAAAAAGAAACTAAGAAAAACAAAAAAAAAGTAAAGAGAAAGGTTGTGAAGGACTCCCCTTATGAAGATGTCCTTAGCCTCCCCGGCAACGACGCCAGAAAAGTCTTTGATGATGGCTCAGTTGATTACAGAGCTTCGTTGGGAGACCCCAAGAGGAAGGTGGGATGAGCACAACAATAACTTTTCCCTCAGTAAGGAACCAAGGTTATCGAACCAGTAGGAGGAAGGAAACGACTCAAAGGTGTTGCTAGCAATTTGGAAACCTGCACAACACAAACTCAAGACTTTGCCCCAATGAATAGTGAGGTTGTCAATCTCACCGGTTTGCTGAAAACAAAGTGTTAACTATATGGTGTGGAAGGTAATAGTGGTTTGCAGAAAGTAAACAGTAACAGTGGAAGATGTATCAATGGTAAAGATTGGACCAGGGTCCATAGTTCACTAGAGGTGTTCTCCTTAAGATAAACAAACATGGCATGCTGGGTAAAAAATTATAGCAGGGCAATTGACAGGACTGAGCTAGGCATAACAATGCAATACTAGGCATTCATGATCCTATGAGATTCGATTGGGCAATACAACAAGATACATAAACCGCCATCCACTTGTTAATCCATGACTATTAATCCACCTTTAGGTTATCATTCGAATCCCCTCCAGTATTAAGTTGCAAGCAATGGATAACTGCTTTAAGAAAAATGTGAAGGTCTACAATCTACTTGTTCCATGAACAAGAGACCATTGTTTTCTCCCTAGTAGCAACAACACATCTACAACCTTAGAGATTCCTGCCACTTCCCTTAGATTAAATAGAGGAATGAACTCACTATCGAGCATAAATACCCCCTCTTGGAGTCACTAGCATCTACTTGGCCAAGATAGCTACTGGAAACGGAGAGCATGTTGTAGGGTTCGTAGCATAGAAAACAAAAAAATTCCTACGATGGGAACAACTATGTACCAAGATCTATCTATTAGATACAATCAATGAGCATATATACATCCATAGAGAACATACCCTTGAAGACCGACAAATCTTAAGGAGTTTGAACTCGTGGTAGATGTAGACGATCTCTTGCCGATCTCAAGATTGAGAGGAAGTCCTAGCGCCACAAATTAGCGGCGCATCCGTGCTCGCACACACGTCCGAGGCACCGAGAAACCTCCGCCTCCTCGCTCCAGCGATGCAGAGGAAGCACAATTCTTTCTTGCCAAAAATCCACCGGGAACATGTATCTCGCTAGTCTGAGACCATGGGGGATAAATACTAGAGGGGAAGAGAGATCCTTCACGAGGAGGTGTGAGTGAGAAGTGAGGAGGGGGCTACTTTTATAGTAGGAGGGGGGCACCAAGGGGGTGGCTGCCGGCCATGGTGTCTGCCCCTTCCCCTCCTTCATTCTTGTGGGTGGAAGCTCCACTCACAAAATTCCTTTCAATTTTCCACTCAAAAAATCCCACTCAAATTCCCATTAAATTTCCACCAAAATTAATGCAAACTCTCTCTTAAATAAAACTCCTTTTATTTATTCAGATTTTTGTCAATTACTTTAATGAAAAACATTCATATATAACCCCTTGATAGTATTTCATTTCACATGTAGAAACACTTTCTGCAAATTCACCTGAAACCAGTTTAGGTATCTAGTGAAATAAATTCCTGCGCTTTGTTATTCTTTTCAGCATGAAACTATTTGCTCCAAATGGTGTCGGTGTCTCTTAAGTGTGTCACCCTACGGTTCGCGAATAATGCGGACATGATCGAGACCCTTCTCAGATCAATAATCAGAAGCGGGACCTGGAGATCCATACTGACTCCCACATATTCAATGATGACTTTCTTGTGATCATGAGAACCTTTTACGCTAGTATCTTAATGCCTTTGTCTCGCGATATATTACATGTCTGAGATTCGATCATCGATATCTCCATACCTAGTTTGATCTCGTTACTGACATGTACTCTTTTCTCATTCCCGTGATATAACATTCTAGTGATCAAATCACTTGCTTGCAAGCTAATCAATGTGATATCACCGAGAGGGCCCAGAGCATATCTATCCATCCTCAGGATGAACAAATTCCACTCTCGATCCGTGGACCTCATTTAAACATAACACTTTAGTAGTACTGAACTCATCTTTATAATCACCCTGTTACGGTGTGACATTTGATGTTATCAACATACTCTTCTAGTGTTAGTGATTGACATGATCTCATGGTCTAAGGATTAGGATTATTTCGTATGATGTTATAGCAATATAAACTCAATGAATTTGATCATAATGCTATACTTCGGATGAAAGTTCATCACACCATTCCAATAATATTGTGACCTCGTTATTAACAACATCCAATGTCCATGATCAGGAAACCTTGATCATCTTGTTAGTCAACGAGCTAGTTTATAAGGGAGAGGCATAACTAGGAACTTTCTGTTTATTTATTAAACACACATGTATTAACGTTTCTGTATTAATACAATTATAACATGCAAAATAAACATCTATCATATACTTGGAATATACATAATAACCACTTTATTATTGCCTCTCAGGGCATATTCCCTTCACATGCAAGATCTCAAACAACGCAGACATGATAGAATCAATAAGACAAAACAATTAATCAATCTGACATAGTAATCTCAATATCCATCGGATCCCCGCAAACACAACATGCATGATTACAAATAGATGATCTTGATCATGAACGGAGCTCACAAGTTCTAAACATGGTAGAACAAAGGAGGAGATATAACCATCTAGCTACTACATGGACCCGTAGTCCAAGGTGGAACTACTCACACTTCATACCGGAGGCTGGCATGATGAAGAAGGCCTCCGGGATGATCTCCCCTCCGTTAGGGTGCCGGGAAGAGCTTCAGATCCCCCCGATCTAGGGACGATGGTGGCGGCGGCTACAGACGGTTTCGTGGAATATTGATCGGGTCCTTAGGGTTTTGGTATCGAGGGGTCTTTATAGGCGAAGAGGCAAGGCAGGGGTCAGGCAGGGCGGCCGCACCCCCCTAGGCGTGGGCTGGGCTCAGCCACGCGGCTAGGGGGTGTGGCCCCCTGGTGGCTCCCCTCCGTCTCGTATTCTGGCTCCGTGTTCCCCACGGTAAAATATTGACTTTGGCTTTTGTCCCGTCCAATTCCGAGAATATTGATTTTCTGCCTTTTCTGGAACTAAAAACAGAAGAAAACATGCAACTGGCACTGTGGCATCTTGTTAATAGGTTAGTCCAGAAAAACATATTAAAATACCTCAAAGTGTAGACAAAGCAAAGGAAAGTAGATACTAAACAACCATGGAACATAAAAAATTATAGATACGTTTCCGACGTATCACGCACTATGCCTAAGTGCGCTACGCCTATCTGGGCTTTATCCACACGTGCGCACGGGCACGTCCCTCTCTCATCCCCATCTCATCCCCTTCTCAGCCCGAGCCCGAGCCCCCCACCCACCGCTGTTGATCCACCGCCTCGCCAGCCGCCACTCGAGGATGAGGCCCGCGCGCTTCCAAGGCGGAGGCCGCCGTCGTCCGCCTGTCGTCATCTACCCGCCATCTTCGTTCGTCTTAGAGGTTAGCTAGCGTCGCCCCTCTCCTCTCTCCCTCTCTCTCCCTCTCTCCCTCTCTCCCCCTCTCCCTCTCTCCCTCTCTCTGACTACCGCTGCCCTAGGTGAGCAAGCTACTGCTAAATTCATTGTAGTTGATTTAGGCTGCTAAATTTGTTTAGGCTGCTAAATTTAGTTAGGAAAATTTAGCTAGGGTTCAGTATGCAGTAGGTTCAGTATGCATATACCGATTTAGGCTACCAAATTCATTGTAGTTGATTTGTTTAGGCTACAGTAGGTTAGCTTGTAGGTTTTATTTGTTCTTCTTGTAGTTAGCAGTATCTTGCAGTATACTTGGCAGTAGGTTAGCTTGTAGTTAGTAGTAGGTTAGCTTGTAGTTGCTTTAGTAGGTTAGTAGTAGTAGGTTAGAAGTAGGTTAGTAAGAAATATAGTTTGAGGTTCAGAGTTGTAGCATGACAGGTTCAGAGCAGTAGGTTAGCTTGTACAACCTTGCTATACTTCTGATATTTGCATCAAGTTCAGAGTTGTAGAATGAGGATCCATTGTAGTCTTGTTTAGAGTAGGTAAATGGTTCAGTTTTGCTCCCTCATATCCTTGCAAATATGCATCAGGTTCAGAGTTGTAGTATGACAGTTTGTACATTTTAGTTCTGTTATCACCTTATAATAATGTTGTATTTAGTTCTATTATCCACAGAAAACACTCCCTATTCATCCAAGCACAAGGTTCTTCAGTGCTTCAGTTCCAGTAGGGCCACAGTTAAGTTAGCATATGCTAGCCTTCTCCAGTGCAGCATGTCCTTGATCACCCCATATCATGTACTTCATGTTCACAACACCTTGTAGTTTTCAATATATGTATATGTTTATCTATAGATTTGTAGGCATAACTTAAGCAGATAATAAAAAACATATATCATAAGACATTTATTTATTGGAAAAAATAAATAGATTCGTAGGTGTAACTTAAGCATATTTGTAGGTCATACAAGCATGTGGTTCAGATTAAATTTTTATAATAAAGATTGAACTAATCAACACATTTAATTATTTGGTTTGCACTAATAAATGTGGTTCAGATTATGTGGTCATACAAGAATGTGGTTCAGATTATGTTGTCATACAAGGTCTGAAGGTCATAACAAACATTTATTTATTTGGTTTGCACTAATCAGCGCCTAAGATTTCTAACAGGAAATGTAGTTGATATCCTGATATTTTATCAGATATGCATTTCCACATGGAATATTAACACACAATCTGTTTAGCTATTTATCAGCAGTTATTTACATTGCCAAATCATCATTTGAACTTAACACACAATCTGTTTTCATTGAATATTAATCATTGAACATTAATAATATTCAACCAATACTGTCCTAATGGCATAGGCTTTCTGTTTTCTCTGTTTTCCTATAGAACCAGGATGGATGTCTCTGTTTTCTATCTTGGGATAGATTTTTGAGATAGTGTACTGATTTTTGAGAAAGTGTACTGATTTTGAGAATGTATAGCTTTCTGTTTTCCATATATATTCTGGTAATGTGCTGTGCTGGCTGTGTTGGCTATTTATTGTGTGCTGGCTGTGCTGGCCATTTATTGTGTGTTGGCTGTGTCGGCTATGCTGGCCATATATATATGTAGGTTGTTGTATGAAATGCATCCTGATTTTTGCCGGAATGTTGATTAACTTCCGTTTCGGCGGAAATCGGGCACTCCTAGTTTAAGAAAACTAGCAAAGGTCATGCCGGATTTTTCCGGGCACTTTATTACTAACCATTATTTTCTTTTTATTAGTACAAACATGTATGATAATGACGAGGTTGTCTGTTCTAAGCGCATCAGCGCTGAAGGAGAAGTTAGAACTCCGAATAGACAATTGTCATTTTGGGAGGAGGCCCAGCGGCTAGAAGAAGATGAACAATACTATCCTTCGGAGAGCGAGGACGATGAGATGGAAGACGCGGAGGAATAAGAAGCCGAAGGAACGGCGAATGATGAAACCACTGATGGCGACGAGGGCACAGCGAGTGGTAGAAATCCTCCTAAGAAGAAGAAGCCGAAGGAACGGCGCCCGAACACGGTCGGCACCGTCAGAGAGGAACTTACCGAAGTGAGCCCAACAAGGGTTCCTTTGGCGCCCAACCTTGTCGTCAGAGGGTACGGTGGGCAAGTGGCGGCTATCACCCGGACCACCATCTCGATCAACACCGAGAATCTCCGGCATAAAGATAATGGCCATGTGCGCACACTCCTCTTCGAGAAGCTGCACGCAAGATACAAGTTCCCCACTAAGTATCGGAACACAAATTATCATGGGAATGAAGTAAACAAATCAGCCCTCACAAAGATGAGAACCGCCTTGGCCAGCTACAGAACCCGGATAAAGAAGAAGATCTATAAATAAGGAAAAAGTCTCGAGGCGATCCAGAATATTGACCCGCAGATCACCGAAGATCGGTACCGGGAGTTCAAGGAGAGGTGTGTCTCGGAAAGAGTCAGGGCCTCGAGTAATCGGGGAAAGGTGTTGCAAGTGATGAATATAGGTCACCACCATCTCGGATCTGGTGGATATAGAACCGCGGAGGCCAAATGGGATAAGGAGGATGACGAGTATAGAGCTAAGGGGATAGCTAACCCCTTTGCGAAATTCGAAAAGGAGCAGTGATGACCCACAAGTGTAGGGGATCGCAACAGTATTCGCGGGTAGTATTGCCCAATTTATTTATTTGACACAAGGGGAGCCAAAGAATACTTGCAAGCCTTAACAACTGAGTTGTCAATTCAGCTGCACCTGGAAATAGTTCTTGCTCACAGAAGTTTATCAGTACCAACAGTTTGTAGTAGCAATAGCAAAGCAACAGTAACAGTAGAACAAGAGCAATAGTAACAGTAACACTAAACAGTGGAATTCGAGTGTGGTAGGCATAGGGATGGATCGACGGGCGTTGCATGGACGAGTCTAAACATGTAACTTCAAGATCTAGGGCATTGCAGATAAATAATAACAAGCATCCAAGTACTAAACAATCCTAGGAATGTGCTCTATATATAGTCATACGTGCTCGTAATGAGAACTTGCACAACATCTTTTGTCCAGCCAGCCCGTAGCAGCGGGGCCTCTAGGGAACTACTGGCAATTAAGGTGCTCCTTTTAATAGAGCACCGGAGCAAAGCATTAACACTCCGTGAACACATGTGATCCTCACACCATAACCATCCCCTCCGGTTGTCCCAATTTCTGTCACTTCGGGGCCTTTGGATTCGGACAATGATATGTGTACACAACTTGCAGACAAGATCACAAACAATACTATCATGATGATTCAATAATAAGTTCAGATCTGAGATCATGGCACTCAGGCCCTAGTGACAAGCATTAAGCACAACAAGTTACAGAGTCAAATAGCACTAATAGAGATAATAGGCACTATGCACTAACAATCTTATTCGATTACATGATAGAACTCATCCAATCCCTGCCATCCACATAGCCTAATGTGTGGGATTACTCACTCATGGATGAGGGAAACATCGATGGTTGATGGAGAGGCGTTGGTGATGACGATGTCGATGATCCTCCCCAAATTCCCCGTCCTGGGAGGGTGCCAGATCGGGATTTCTAGTTCCGAATCTTGTCTCTGGTGGTGGCGATGCAGCGAAACTCTTTTCTGGAAAACTTTGAACCCCCTCTATTTTTAGGTTAAGGGGTAACTTATAGGCGCAGAGGGAGCCCGAGGGGGTGCCTAGGGTGGCCACACCCCCTAGGCGCGGGCAGGGCCCACTCGCGCCTGGCAGGGGTGTGGCCCCCCTAGGCATCCGCTCCGTTTCGTCTTCTGGCTCCGTGGATCTTCTGGTGAAATATAATTTTTGGCATATTTTCCGGGATTTTTCCTGATAGTTGATTTTCTCCACAAAAACCAGACACCAAGGTAATTTTGCTGAAAACAGCGTTAGTCCTTGTTAGTTGTATCCAAATCACACAAGTTTAGAGGAAAAACAATAGCAAAAGTGTTCGGGAAAGTAGATAAGTTTTGGACGTATCAACTCCCCCCAAGCTTAGCTTATTGCTTGTCCTCAAGCAATTCAGTTGAAAAATGACTACGATAAAAGAACTTTCACGAACACATTTTCTTCATATGATGTATATATTCTCAGCACAGGAGTAGATGCTTAAACCATTCATAAAAAAGAGTATGCAACTAAGTCTACTCAATAGTCATTGCAAGCTATGAAGAGAAACCAACTCAATAATAATAAGTAGCATGAAACATAAACATAAGCAACATTGCAATGCTCATAATAAGGTAAGATAGAGTGGTATATTGCTTGCCTTTGTTTGAAGAGCACAATATAAATGCCAAGGCACCTCTAAATTTCAACTGAAGACTAGAGATAAAGATATCATAGATACAAGCATCAAAGTCATGACATAATTAACCAAGTTTTGAAACAAACACAAGAATGACAACTATGCTCTCAAGAAAGTGCTCATAGAATAAGTGGTGACTCGACAAGGAAGTGAAAAGGTTTTGAAAAGTTTGAAAGGCTTCCAAATGCTGAAAGTAAGGTACTCATTAGCTTTGAGATCTCATTGCCCCTATCATAGGCATCTTCATATGATTAAGGTGAAAGTGAGGTCGAATATGCATTATATGCTTGACAGACCATAAACTGGAAATCCCAAGTCCCTTGAGTATGAGGGCCGCTCCGCGTGCTACTCAACTTTGGTTACCTGTAAGTTCTTGTCATTGTAAATACATGCATATCATAGAGAACCGCCAACGGGGTACCCCTTGCACATGATACAGGAGCTATCTCGTGATCAAAATGACAAGGCAAGCAGACAATGAGCATCTCAGCGATCTTTTTATTTACTATGTGCATAGATTTTTATTGAGGATGCTTCATAAATGATCATTATGGTGATGCTGCAAGTTTCCACCATGATTAGGCATGGCTTAGGCTAGCGGACCAGGCATTTATCTAACACAATGTATAGACTCCATGAACTCATAAGCTCCCCTTTCATTTCACATTGACGACATCCGCAAACAAAAGAGCAAGGTATCAACTGGATAAGTATCCTAAAAGTGTTGAAAGTGTTCCCCATGACAGCACGGATCTGCTGACTCCCAGCATATAATTTGCAAGCATATAAATTTCATGGACAGGTCACAATGGTTCAGGATTATTAAGTGCAAGGAATAAAGTGTGCCATCAAGTTCGTTAGAGCTTTACTAACTTTCTCAAAGAAGTCAAACATTTTATTTGGAAGAAGACAAGGCATATAGAATACGCACTGAAGTAGCAAATGATGCTAATAGGTAGGTATGGTGGACACAGTTGGCAATATTGGTTTTTGGGAGTTGGATGCACAAGTAGAGCTCATACTCAGTGCAAGTGAAGGCTAGCAATAGAGAGGGAGCGACAAACGAGAGAGCAACAACTGTCATAAACATGCTTGCAACAAAAGAGAACTAATTATGGCATGAAAGTGATACAAGAACTCTGAGGCAAAATAAATCATCGAAGCTTACTGACTATTGTTTAGTCATATGCATGCGTGAGCATGTGTCAAATCGATTCACATGAAACTTTCAGAGGAGGACACCACAATATCATACCAAAGTATGAATAAAACAATGCAAGCAAACATTCATATGACATGCTACAAACTATTAGCAAGCTGGAGCTAATCATAAGAAAGCAATAACTACTAAGCATCCATAATAACATACACCTTACATGAACAGGCTAAGCATGCTCACAATGATGAGTATATGTACAAAAATGAAAACAAACTAGAGTTCGTTACCAGCCTCTTACCACACCTCAAGTTGTCTTAATATTCATTATTGCCCTTCACTTGTGTGACTTGAATAATAACATGAAACCAGACTCCACTGAGGACGGCTGAACCCTACAAAGAACTCACAAAACCAAAGAAGAACAACAAATATTTTTGGTGTTTTCGATTTTTAAAGCAAGCAAACAAAGCAAAAACAAACCGAAAGAAACAAATAAAACAAAATCTTTTTGGATTTTTATTTTAAGGCAAACCAAAGCTAAAAAGCAAAGAAACAAACCAAGAGAAACAACAAAAATATTTTTGGTATTTTGTGTTTTTGAGAAAGCAGCAACAAGAACCAAAAAGAAAGTGAAACAATGGATATACAAAGAACCGACGAAACATGATAGATGAGTGTGATGTCGGTATACCTCTCCCCAAGCTTAGGCTTTTGTCCTAAGTGGGGCTCAATAGCGCGGGTAGTAACCCCAAGCTGGTGGGTCATCATAGGAATGATCATAGTCAGGCGCTTGCGATAAAGAAGAAGACGCGCCCCAATCATAAGGCTGCTGGTACGAAGACTCTCCCAAGTTGGAGGGCTGAACCGAAGCATCTTCGGCATCCACTCCAACATTTTCCTGCTGGGAGACCTCTGCCACGTATGTGTCAAACTCCTCCTTCGCGAGCGACCATCCTTGCTTGTTATCAAAATTAAACAAAGCAGGTGCAGACAAATAAACTACTTTCTCAGTCCTACCCCCTATCCAACCTCGCTGAGCAAAATAAAGTTCAAACGGTAAACTTCTCACATTAGCCCCCAAGGAAACAAAACCATGCTGAATCATAGATTCAAGATCAAGTATCTCAATGGGGAACTGATAATCTGAATGGTGAGGCTCTAAACCATGAAAAGCTAGCAACCTAGAGGCAATGAGACCTCCACAAATTCCACCCTTCTCGCGGTTAGTGGTGAGACGGTAAGCTATCAAATCACCCAGGTTATAAGATCTATTCCTATTCAAAGCAGCTGCGACAAAAGCTAGATCAAAACAAGATAACTTCCTAGCAATCTTTCTAGCAAGAACACACTTGGTAATGAAATAGGCAAAATATTTAATGGCTGGGAACTGAATGTTCCAAATTTTACCACTTTATTTTGAGAAGTCAAAACCTTGGCAAATCTCAGCATATAAATCCATAAGAGACTTGGGCCTCTCCTTGATCTTCTCACAAGATCCCCACTGAGGTACTCTAATTGCTGCACAGAAATTAGCAAAAGGCATGTCGACAGGTATATTGTATATTTTGTAATGGACCATGGGATTAGATGTAGACCAAGTAAACCGGAAGTCCTGCACAAAAGCCATGGTTAGCTTAAAAAATTGAAATGGTTCACCTTCAACAAAGTGTTCCAACCCTGCATTGGCAATCAAAGTTTGGAAATGCTGGAAGATTCCCGCAGTTCTCATAAATTCCTGGCATGGATATATGGAAGGGAAAACTCCTTCCTCACGATGAAATTTCATTAGCTCAGGTACCATCAAGTCATATTGATTCAGTGGATATGCATTCATCTTCCTTGCTGAAATTTTTAGACAAACATCAAACTAAGTGATTTACAAGTTGATAATGAAGGGTTTCGCAGCATAGTAAATCAAAAAATTCTACGGATGCGAACAGGAAAGCCAAGATCTAATCTAGGAGATGCAATCAACGAGAGGGATGGATGAGACCTTCATACCCTTGAAGAAATCGCACAGCAGAAACGTTCAACAGAACATGGTTGGTGTAGTCGTACTCGCCGTCTTCTCCTCGTGATCCGATCCGATCGTACGCCGCAAGTGGCGGCGCCTTCGAGAGATGCACACGTACGGTTCCGCGACGTCTCCTCCTTCCTTGGTCCAGCAAGTGCAGTGGAGAGATAGATTGGATCTACAACACGACGGCGTGGTGCTATGATGGAGAGTTTCTGCAGCAGGACTTCGCCTACACGCAGTCGGGAGAGAGAGAGAGAGAGGTAGGGCAGCAGCTGGCGGCTAGGGTCTTGGGGTGAGGGTAGGGTGCGCCCCCTGCCCACCTTATATAGGGGGCTGGCCGAACCCCTTGCCCCCTCCTCCAAGCCCTAGGGCGGTGGCCCCAAGGGTGGAGTGGGGGGCTAGTCTTCCCCCCCCTTCTAGAAGGTTTCCTAGGGTTTCCCCTAGGGTTTTGGCCGGCTGGGCCTATGGGGCCTTGTGCCCCTAGCCCAAAGCGGCCAGGGCACTCCCTCGTAGGCCCACGCACCCCTCCGACAAGTGGGGCCACGTTGGTCCCACTCCAGAAGCTTCTAGAACCTTCCGGTACAATACCGAACATTCCAAAACGATTTCGAAATCCAAAAACTTCTTTCCTTTATATGAATATTATTCTCTGGACCATTCCAGAACCTCTCGTGATGTCCTGGATCTCATCCGAGACTCCGAACAAAAACTCATAAACCATTTATCCATTCTATCCTAGCTTCAAGACACGTTAAGTGTGTGACCCTACGGGTTTGAGAATATGCAAACATGATCTTCTATCAATAATCAACAGCGGGATCTGGAAACCCATATTGACTCCCACATATTCATCGATGATCATATCGGATGAACCACGATGCCAGGATTCAATTAATCCCATATATATATTCCCTTCGTCACGCGATATTTTACTTGCCCGAGATTCGATCGTTGGTATCGCATACCTAGTTCAATCTCGTTCACGGCAAGTACTTTACTCGTTCCGTAAGCCGATATCACTTTGTGATAAACTCCTTAACCACGTGCTTGCAAGCGGTGTTGATATCGATTACCGAGTGGGCCCGAAGTATATGTCTCCGACTTGGGAGGGACAAATTCCATCTAGATACATACAACCCAACAAGTACTTTCTGATCACCTGAGAGACACCTTTATTATCACCCTCACATAGGATGATGTTTGATGACCTCAAAGCTTTCTTACGATACCAGGGAGTTGCATTATCTCATGGTCTAAGGAATACAATATTTGACATAAGAAAAAGCTTCGCAAACATGAACACGATGACACGATCTAATTGCTCTGCTTGATTTGGGTCTGTCCATCATATCATTCTCCTAATGACATGATCTCATTATTAATCGACAACTCATGTCTATGGTTAGGAAACCTTAATCATCATTAATCAATGAGCTAGTCCATAAAGGCGTACTAGGGACACGGTGTTGTTCATAAACCACACAAGTATCAAAGTTTCCGCTTAATACAATTCTAGCATGGAATATAAACTTTATCATGAACAAGAATTATAACAATAACATCTTTATTATTGCCTCTAGGGCATAATTCCAACAGTCTCCCACTTGAACTAGAGTCAATAATCTAGTTTACATCTGGCAACAATCTAACACCCATGGCATTAAGGTGCTGATCATGTTTTGCACGTGGAAGAGGTTTAGTCAACGGATCTGCGACATTCAGATCTGTATGTACTTTGCTAATCTTCAGATCTCCATCTGTTATATAATCTCGAATTATATGAAATCGGCGGTGGATGTGCTTGGTCTTTGGATGATATCTTGGTTCCTTAGCCAATGCTATGGCGCCAGTGTTGTCGCACAATATCTCCAGTGGGTCCAAGGCACTTGGAACCACACCAAGCTCAGTGATGAAGTTCCTGATCCAAACTCCTTCACTTGAAGCTTCTGCAGCAGCCATGTATTCCGATTCTACTGTAGATCCCGCGATCACGCTTTGCTTGCAGCTTCTCCAGCTCACAGCTCCTCCATTCAAAATATAAACATATCCTGTCTGAGATTTAGAATCATCCGGGTCGGTGTCAAAACTAGCGTCGACGTAACCTTTTACGACAAGCTGCTCATCACCTCCATAGACCAAGAACATTTCTTTAGTCCTATTTAAATACTTTAGGATGTTCTTTACGGCTGTCCAGTGTTTCACTCCTGGATCACTTTGGTATCTGCTCGTCAAACTAAGAGCATTGGACACATCCGGTCTAGTACACAGAATGGCATACATGATAGAACCTATGGCTGAGGCATATGACACTTTGCTCATAGTTTCTCTATCGTTTACCGTAGCTGGACACTGGGCCTTGCTCAATATCTTACCTGACAACATGTGCACTAAACCTTTCTTTGCCTTATCCATTCTGAACCTTTTTAGAAATTTGTCTAGGTATGTACTTTGGCTTAAAGCTATTAGGCGTCTTTGTCTATCTCTATAGATTTTGATGCCTAATATATAAGCAGCTTCTCCTAGGTCTTTCATTGAAAAACATTTATCCAAATAACTCTTCACTTAGTTAAGCATACCAATGTCATTTCCAATAATCAATATGTCATCCACATATAGTACTAAAAATGTCACTGAGCTCCCACTCACATTCTTGTAGATACAAGCTTCATAGAAATTTGGAACAAATCCAAAGCTCTTGATCACTTGATCAAAACGAAGGTTCCAACTCCGAGATGCTTGCTTCAGTCCATAAATGGAACGCTGAAGTTTGCACACCTTATCAGCATCCTTAGGATCGACAAAACCTTCGGGTTGCATCATATACAACTCTTCATCAATGTTGCCATTGATGAACGCAGTCTTGACATCCATCTGCCATATTTCATAATCATGAAATGCAGCAATTGCTAATAAAATCCGAATGGACTTAAACATCGCTACGGGAGAGAAAGTCTCATCGTAGTCAACACCTTGAACTTGTCGAAAACCTTTTGCAACAAGCCGAGCTTTATAGACAGTAACATTACCATCTGCGTCAGTTTTCTTCTTGAAAATCCATTTGCACTCAACGGCCTTACGGTCGCTAGGAGGGTCCACCAAAGTCCATACTTGGTTTTCTCTCATGGATCCCAATTCGGATTTCATGGCCTCTATCCATTTCTCAGAGTCTGGTCTCATCATTGCTTCCTCATAGTTCGCAGGTTCACTGTTGTCTACCAACAAGACAGTTAAGACAGGGTTGTCATACCATTCAGGAGTGGCATGCGACCTTGTCGACCTGCGACATTCAGCAGTAGCATCGTTCGAAGTTTCATGATCCTCTTCATTAGCTTCCTCTTTTGTTGGTGCAGACGGCACTGGAACAATTTTAGGTGCTGTGCTACTCTCCAACTCGAGAGAAGGTTCAATAACCTCGTCTAGCTCTACCTTCCTCCCACTCACTTCTTTCGAGAGAAACTCCTTCTCAAGAAAGGATCCGTTCTTTGCGACAAACACTTTGCCTTTGGATCTGTGGTAGAAGGTATACCCAATCGTTTACTTAGGGTATCCTATGAAGACGCATTTCTCCTCTTTGGGTTCGAGCTTGTCCGGCATCAACTTCTTGACGTAAGCTTCGCATCCCCAAACTTTAAGAAACGGCAACTTAGGTTTAGCACCAAACCATAGTTCATACGGTGTCATCTCAACGGATTTAGATGGTGCCCTATTTAAAGTGAATGCGGCGGTTTCTAATGCATAACCCCAAAATGATAACGGCAAATCTGTAAGAGACATCATCGATCGCACCATATCTAATAGAGTTCGATTCCGGCGTTCAGACACACCATTGTGCTGTGGTGTTCCGGGTGGCGTGAGTTGCGAAACGATTCCGCTTGCTTTAAGATGCGTGAGAAAATCATAACTCAAATATTCACCTCCACGATCGGATCGTAGAAATTTAATTTTCTTGTTACGATGGTTTTCCACTTCGTTCTAAAATTCTTTGAAACATTAAATAGATATACCCATATCTACTTAAGTCATCAGTAAAAGTGAGAAAATAGCGATATCCACCGCGCATCGAAACACTCATTGGTCCGCATACATCGGTATGTATGATTTCCAACAAGTCCGTTGCTCGCTCCATTATTCCGGAGAACGGGGTTTTGATCATCTTGCCCATGAGGCACGGCTCTAACATGTCAAATGATCCAAAATCAAGAGACTCCAAAAGTCCATCAGAATGGAGTTTCTTCATGCGTTTTACACCAATATGACCTAGACGGCAGTGCCACAAATAAGTTGAATTATCACTATCTACTTTGCATCTCTTAGCCTCAATGTTATGGATGTGTGTTTCATTGCTTTCGAGATTCAGAAGAAATAAACCATTCATAGCAGGTGCATGACCATAAAAGATGTTACTCATATAAATAGAACAAGCATTATTATCCGATTTAAATGAATAACCGTCTTGCAATAAACACGGTCCAGATATAATGTTCATGCTCAACGCAGGCACATAATAACACTTATTAAGGTTTAAAACTAATCCCGAAGGTAAAACTAAGGAGAGCGTGCCGACGGCCATCACATCAACTCTTGATCCGTTGCCAACGTGCATCGTCACCTCATCCCTTGCTAGTCACCGTCTATTCTGTAGATCCTGTTTCGAGTTACAAATATTAGCAACTGAACCAGTATCAAATACCCAGGCACTACAACGAGCGGTAGTAAGGTAAACATCAATAACATGTATATCAAATATACCTTTAATGGTGCCAGCTTTCTTATCCGATAAGTACTTCAGACAGTTGCGCTTCCAGTGACCCTTGTCCTTGCAATAGAAGCACTCAGTGTCCGGCTTAGGTACAGACTTGAGCTTCTTCTCAGCAGGGGCAACGCGCTTGCCGATGCCTTTCTTGAAGGACTTCCTTGCACCCTTACCTTTCTTGAAGCTAGGGGTCTTGTTGACCATCAACACATGATTATCTTTCTTGATATCCACCTCCGCAACTTTCAGCTTAGCAAAGATCTCAGTGATCGTATCAGTGGAACCAATCTGATTGTGAGTAACTACAAAACCTTTGTAGCTAGGAGGGAGTGATTGCAGAACTCTGTCAATCTTGAGCTCTTCTGGAATCTTGCAGTCCAGTTGCTCAAGACGTTGAGTGTAGCCCGACATCTTAATGGCGTGCTCACTAACGGAACTCCCTTCCTCCATCTTGCAGTTAAAGAACTTCTTAGAGATCTCATATCTCTTAGAACGGGCCTGAGTTTGAAACATGGTTTTCAGTTCCTCAAGTATCTCAAAGGGCCCGGCGAACTCCTCAAAATGATTTTGAAGGTCCGATTCCATAGCAAACAACATGGTACTCTTATTCACTCCATAATCATCTTTGCGCGACTGATAAACAGCTTTTTCATCAGTCGGCGCATCTATAGCAGAGGCGTCACCTAGCGCTTTCTCAAGGATAGAGTCCTTTTGTCCGCCAGCGAGAATGATTCTCAGATTGCGAAACCAGTTGGTGAAGTTAGACCCATTGTTCTTAAGCTTTTCTTTCTCAGCAAAAACGTTGAAGTTGAAGTTGGACTTAGCCATTTGATCTACAAAATTTGCAAGTACAATTTAGACTATGTTCGTGATAACTAGTTCAACTTAATCAAATTACTAGATGAACTCCCACTAAATTCAACATCCCTCAACTTGTTTAGTGAACACGATCCAAATTCACCACACCTAATCCGATCTTCACGAGAAGAGATGTGGTTTCAATGGTGGACAACAAAGTGTCGATCATATCATTCATATGACTCATGCTTAACCTTTCAGTTCGTGTGTTCCGAGGCTATGTCTGTACATGCTAGGCTCGTCAAGTCAAACCCAAGTATTTCCGCGTGTGCAAAACTGGCTTGCACCCGTTGTATGTGAACGTAGAGTTTATAGCACCTGATCATCACGAGGTGCTTGAACACGACGAACTTTCGCAACGGTGCATACATGGGGAGAACACAATTTTATCTTGATCTTTAAGTGAGGAATCATCTTATAATGCTACTGTCGCGATCTAAGCATAATAAGATACATAAAAGGATAAACATCACATGCATATAATTTTATGTGACATGGTATAGCCAATCTTCACGCAATGATCTCCATCTTGTGCGCGCCCGCATGATCTCCATCACTTCACCATGATTGCCTCCACCACGAATAGCAACTACAACTATTGCTAACTACTTAGCGATAAGGTGAAGCTATTACATGGCGTATAAGAAGTTGACATATAGGTCATACACAATTATAAAGACAACCATATGGCTCCTACTGGTTGTGTACTCATCGACATGCAAGTCGTGAAATATTACAAAACATGATCATTGCATACAACATACACATCACATCTTGGGCCATACCATATCACAAAACACTCCCTGCAAGAACAAGTTAGACGCCTCTACTTTGTTGTTGCATGTTTTACGTGGCTTATGGGAGTAACAAGCTAAGAACGATTCTTACCTACGGAAAGCCACAATGGTGATATTATGGTTGCCAACATCCGGTGTAAATCCCATGACAACTATAGTGAGAGAAACTGGCATCCACCAGCCGCATGTATGGAACAAGCCACACGTCAAGTGCGGAGCCGGTCTCGCGAACAAGGTCGCGTAAAGTTGGCCTGGACCGCTTCGATCTCACTATCCCGCATCATACGAAGTACACAACAAGAAGCTTGCAACAGAAAACATCAACGCCCGCAACAAGCATGTTGCATTCTACTCGTGAAACACATCTACGCATAGATCTAGCTCTGATACCACTGAAGGGTTTCGCAGCATAGTAAATCAAAAAAATTCTATGGATGCAAACGGGAAAGCCAAGATCTAATCTAGGAGATGCAATCAACGAGAGGTATAGATGAGATCTTCATACCCTTGAAGAAATCGCACAGCGGAAACGTTCAACAGAACGTGGTTGGTGTAGTCGTACTCGCCGTCTCCTCCTCGCGATCCGATCCGATCCTACACCGCAAGTGGCGGCGCCTCCGAGATATGCAAACGTACGGTGCCGCGATATCTCCTCCTTCCTCGGTCTAGAAAGTGGGGTGGAGAGATAGATTGGATCTACAACACGACAGCGTGGTGCTATGGTGGAGAGTTTCTGCAGCAGGACTTCGCCTACACGCAGTCGGGAGAGAGAGAGAGAGAGAGAGAGAGAGAGAGAGAGAGAGGGGCAGCAGCTGGCGGCTAGGGTTTTGGGGTGAGGGGAGGGTGCGCCCCCTGCCCACCTTATATAGGGGGCTGGCCGGCCCCCTGGCCTCCTCCTCCAAGCCCTAGGGCGGCGGCCCCAAGGGTGGAGTGGGGGGAAAGTCTTCCCCCTTCTAGAAGGTTTCCTAGGGTTTCCCCTAGGGTTTTGGCCAGCTGGGCCTATGGGGCCTTGTGCCCCTGGCCCAAGGCGGCCAGGGCACTCCCTCATAGGCCCACGCACCCCTCCGACAAGTGGGTCCACGTTGGTCCCACTCCAGAAGCTTCTAGAACCTTCCGGGGTCCCCTAGCCTCCTCCTCCAAGCCCTAGGGCGGCGGCCCCAAGGGTGGAGTGGGGGGAAAGTCTCCCCCCTTCTAGAAGGTTTCCTAGGGTTTCCCCTAGGGTTTTGGCCGGCTGGGCCTATGGGGCCTTGTGCCCCTAGCCCAAGGCGGCCAGGGCACTCCCTCATAGGCCCACGCACCCCTCCGACAAGTGGGTCCACGTTGGTCCCACTCCGGAAGATTCTAGAACCTTCCGGTACAATACCGAACATTCCAAAACGATTTCGAAATCCAAAAACTGCTTTCCTTTATATGAATCTTATTCTATGGACCATTCCAGAACCTCTCGTGATGTCCTGGATCTCATCCGAGACTCCGAACAAAAACTCATAAACCATTTATCCATTCTATCCTAGCGTCAAGACACGTTAAGTGTGTGACCCTACGGGTTCGAGAATATGCAGACATGATCTTCTATCAATAATCAACAGCGGGATCTGGAAACCCATATTGACTCCCACATATTCATCGATGATCATATCGGATGAACCACGATGCCAGGATTCAATTAATCCCATATATATATTCCCTTCGTCGCGCGATATTTTACTTGCCCGAGATTCGATCGTTGGTATCGGCATACCTAGTTCAATCTCGTTCACGGCAAGTACTTTACTCATTCCGTAAGCCGATATCACTTTGTGATTAACTCCTTAACCACGTGCTTGCAAGCCGTGTTGATATCGATTATCGAGTGGGCCAGAAGTATATCTCTCCGACTTGGGAGGGACAAATTCCATCTCGGTACATACAACCCAACAAGTACTTTCTGATCACCTGAGAGACACCTTTATGATCACCCTCACATAGGATGACGTTTGATGACCTCAAAGCTTTCTTACGATACCAGGGAGTTGCATTATCTCATGGTCTAAGGAATACAATATTTGACATAAGAAAAAGCTTCACAAACATGAACACGATGACACGATCTAATTGCTCTGCTTGATTTGGGTCTGTCCATCATATCATTCTCCTAATGACATGATCTCATTATTAATCGACAACTCATGTCTATGGTTAGGAAACCTTAACCATCATTAATCAATGAGCTAGTCCATAGAGGCATACTAGGTACACGGTGTTGTTCATAAACTACACAAGTATCAAAGTTTCCGCTTAATACAATTCTAGCATGGAATATAAACTTTATCATGAACAAGAATTATAACAATAACATCTTTATTATTGCCTCTAGGGCATAATTCCAACAGATAAATGATGAGCAACTACTATAGGAACTTGCTAGAGGGCTACACATGCATCAAAATGAAGTTCCTAAGCCTAGAACAAGCATGCAAGCTTACACAACCTGACACCTATAGCAGCAAAATACTCAAGATACAATCTACCAATCACAAATCTAATTGGACAAGTGGAGGAGGCACATACCAAGGAGCAATCCCTCCAAACAATTAGCAGCAAAGATGGGCTGATCAAGGAGATCGAAAATCGCGAGCAAGAACAGCAACAACTCGAGCTTGAGCAAGTTTTCCGATGTTTTTCAGGAGAGAGAAAGAAAATGGCTTTGAGGAGGCACCTTGGAGGGGCCTAGGTGGGCCAACCCCCCCTAGGCGCCATCCATAGGCAGGCCGCGCCTACCTGGGCTGTGGGCGCCTAGGGTGGCCCCCTGGGTCACTCCAGGTGTCCCTCTGCCTCTTTTTTCGAGGAAAAATTTATTTAGAATTTTCTGGGATTTTTCGGGAAACTTTATTTTTGGCCAATTTTCAGGGTATGAAAATTAATTTTCTCGCAGAAACAGTTTTTTCAGAAGAAGCAAAAGCAAACAAAAGCCAAACTACATAAGTTCTAAGACACTCTAACAAGCAAACAACTAGCTAACAAGAGCAAAACCAAAGACTAGGAAGGAGAAAAGTAAAAGAAAACAAGTATAACCACAGTGAAAACATTATTTTTTTCATTAAAATACTTTTGTTAACAAGGTTGTCATGTCTTGTTACCAAAACAATCTTATATGAAACAAAACTTTGTATTCCACAAAGTGATTATGTTACCTCAAGCTTGATAGCAATGGTCCCAATCATAATAGTTTCAAAATTTTGTTGTGGAATGGGACAATATATTTTTCCAACCTTGATGCTCTCAATATTTTCAATGGAATTCAGGCAATAGCTCTTAGCAACCTTCTTGGGGAAATAGACAGTATGCACTTTGTCATTAATATTAAAATTTACTTTTCCTTGATTACAATTGATGACAGCACCTGCAGTATTAAGAAAAGGTATCCCAAGAATAATAGAC
Organism: Avena sativa; assembly: GCA_916181665.1. Classification (NCBI taxonomy): domain Eukaryota; kingdom Viridiplantae; phylum Streptophyta; class Magnoliopsida; order Poales; family Poaceae; genus Avena; species Avena sativa. The sequence goes on from OV702295.1 coordinate 59,778,865, forward strand.
ATATTATCATCTTTAGGCATTTCAAGCACAACAAAATCAGTTAGAACCAAGCAATTATGAGCCACTTGCACAGGAACATCCTCACATATACCAACAGGAATAGTAGTTAACTTATCAGCCATTTGCAAAGATATATCCGTTGGTATCAACTTTTCTATCTGGAGTCTCTTGTAGAGAGAAAAAGGCTTAACACTAACTCCAGCTCCCAAATCACATAAAGCAGTTCTAACATAATTATTCTTAATAGAGCAAGGAATAGTTGGTATACCTGGATCACCAAGTTTGTTTGGAACCTTACCATTGAAGGAATAATTAGCAAGCAAAGTAGAAATCTCCTTATTAGGAATCTTCCTTTTATTAGAGACAATATCCTTCATATACCTTGAATAAGGAGGCAACTTAATAGCATCAGTCAAAGTAATTTGCAAAATAAAGGCTTCATCCACTCACAAAACTTGTTGTAGTGTTCTTCCTCCTTTGACTTGTGTTTCTTTCCTGGAAAAGTCATAGGTTTCTGCACCCAAGGTTCTCTCTCTTTACCATGTTTATTAGCAATAAAATCTTCCTTAGTGTACCTAGTGTTCTTAGTGTGCTTCTTAGGTTCTTCCTCAACTTCCTTCTTATCAGGAGCATCATTTTTATCATTACCACTCTCAGTTTTAGCATCAGGAACAGATATACTATTAGGACTACCACTCTATGTTTGTTTTTATTTCTCTTACAAGGACTACCACTATCTTCACCTTGTTGAGAGTCCTGCTCAATTCTTTTAGGGTGTCCTTAAGGATATAAAGGATCTTGAGTAGCTATACCACTCCTAGTTCTAATTCCATAAGCATGTTTATCTCCTAAGGCATTAACTAGCATATCATTTTGTACCTTAGCAAGTTGATCAATTTGGGTTTGAACTATTTGAAAGTGTTTACAAAGCATTTTAATATCATTTGAAGTTCTTTCCACAATATCTTTCAACTCTTTAATATCTCTAGAGTTTTCTAGTAAATGATTCTAAACTTGTTTATTAAAATTACCTTGCTTAACAATAAAAATGTCAAGTTCCTCTAAACATTGATCAGGAGTCTTACCATAAGGAATATCACCTTCATTAGAGTGTTGGAGAGAGTGTACCTCAATAGTTGATGAGTGGGGAATTGGCTTACATAATTCTTCTGTAGGAGGTAGATTCTTCACATCTTCAGCCCTAATACCTTTTTCCTTTAGACATTTCTTAGCTTCCTTCATCGCTTCATCATTTAATGCAATTACTCATCTCTTCTTTGGTGTTGGTATTGGAACTGGTTTAGGCACAACTGGTTCAGGAGTAATAGGCTCAGGTGTATTTAGCTCAGTTGAAGTCCAATCATCATAATTCTTGCTTATTTTAGCCATTAATTCTTCAGCATCTGTAGGAGTTCTTTTCCTGAAAACACAATCAGCAAAGCTATCTAGGTATGTCCTAGAATCATCAGTTAGTCCATTATAATAAATATCAAGAAGCTCATTCTTAGGTAATGGACATCCAGGATGTGCATAAATCAAGGAACGGAACCTTGTCCATGACTCAAGCAACTTCTCTTCTTCTACCTGTTTAAAATCAAAAAGTCTCTGCAAAGCAGCATGTCTAGCACTGGGAGGAAAATATTTCTGGAAGAAAGAAGCAATCAGGGCTATCAATGGAACCAGGGGTAATCTATTAAACCAAGCCCTAGCTTCTCCTTTTAGTGAAAAAAGGAAGATCTTAGTAACAAAGTACTTGCGCATCTTAAAATCATCAGAGAATAAAGCACTCATAGTAGAAATCTCATTCATATGAGCTACAACACTCTCATTTTTAGTCCCACAAAAAGGTTCTTTCTCAATAATGTCCAAGTAGGATAAATCAAGAGAGAAATCATAATCTTTATCTTTAATATCTATGAGAGAAGTGGCAAACTTAGGATCAGAGGACAACTTAGGAATAATGGTTCATCTAGCAAGGAGACTCTTAATAGCACTAGTACCATGTGTGTTTCGGCACTCTTCAACAAATTCATCAGTGAAAATGTAACCATCATTAATATCATAATTCTCTCTAGACTCAGGTGAGCTAACAGGTGTAACAGTGTCTTCACTAGGAGTTTCGGTATTTCCTAGACTAGCCATAGTAGCATCTAGAAAAGGACCTAATGAACCACTCGCATCAAGCATAGTAGAAGTAACATCATGGGTATCAAAAGCAATTTCAGACTCAGCAGTAGTAGCAGTGTGTGTAGCATGAGTATGTGGTGGCGGTGTAACAAGCTTACTTATAATAGACGGTGAATCAAGAGTAGCAGAGGTGTTTAGGACTGTACCTCTTCTTGTAGTGGATGGTAAAATAGGGAACTTTCTATCACAAGACTTCCCCATGATGAAAGGAGTAGCAGTGAATAATAATAGATCCAAGTGAACTTACAAATAAAGCTATGCTCCTCGGCAATGGCGCCAGAAAATAGTCTTGATGACCCACAAGTGTAGGGGATCGCAACAGTCTTCGCGGGTAGTATTACACAATTTATTGATTCGACACAAGGGGAGCCAAAGAATACTTGCAAGCCTTAACAACTGAGTTGTCAATTCAGCTACACCTAGAAATAGTTCTTGCTCATAGAAGTTTATCAGTAGCAACAATTTGTAGTAGCAACAGTAACAGTAACAGTAAACAGTGGGATTCGAGTGCGGTGGCATAGGGATGAATGCATGGGCGTTGCATGGACGAGTATAAACATGTAACTTCAAGATCTAGGGCATTGCAGATAAATAATAACAAGCATCCAAGTACTAAACAATCCTAGGCATGTGCTCCATATATAGTCATACGTGCTCGTAATGAGAACTTGCACAACATCTTTTGTCCAGCCAGCCCGTGGCAGCGGGGCCTCTAGGGAACTACTTGCAATTAAGGTGCTCCTTTTAATAGAGCACCGGAGCAAAGCATTAACACTCCATGAACACATGTGATCCTCACACCACAGCCATCCCCTCCGGCTGTCCCAATTTCTGTCACTTCGGGGCCTTTGGATCCAGACAATGATATGTGTACACAACTTGCAGATAAGATCACAAACAATACTATCATAATGATTCAATAATAAGTTCAGATCTGAGATCATGGCACTTGGGCCCTAGTGACAAGCATTAAGCACAACAAGTTGCAACAAAGTCAAATATCACTAATAGAGATACTAGGCACTATGCCCTAACAATCTTATTCGATTACATGATAGAACTCATCCAGTCCCTACCATCCCCATAGCCTACTACAAGGGATTACTCACTCATGGATGAGGGTAAAATCGATGGTTGATGGAGAGGCGTTGGTGATGACGATGGCAATGATCCTCCCCAAATTCCCCGTACCGGCAGGGTGCCAGAACGGAGTTTCTGGTTCCGAATCTTGTCTCTGGTGGTGGTGGTGCAGCGGAACTCTTTTCTGGAAAATGTCGAACCCCCTCTATTTTTAGGTCAAGGGGTAACTTATAGGCGCAGAGGGAGCCCGAGGGGGTGCTTGGGGTGGCCGCACCCTCCTAGGCGCGGGCAGGGCCCACCCGCGTCTGGCAGGGTGTGGGCCCCCCAGGCATCCACTCCGTTTCGTCTTTTGGCTCCGTGGATCTTCTGGTGAAATATAATTTTTGGCATATTTTCCGGGATTTTTCCTGATAGTTGATTTTCTGCACAAAAACTAGAAACCAAGGTAATTCTGCTAAAAACATCATCAGTCTGTGTTAGTTGTATCCAAATCATACAAGTTTAGAGGAGAAACAATAGCAAAAGTGTTCGGGGAAGTTGATATGTTTTCGATGTATCAAGCAGCTTCGAAACTTCATCAGGGCCCGTTACCATGTGGACCCAAAAACCAAACAGCTCACCGCGGATCCTGAGGTGACGGACTTCGAGGAAATTGTGGTAAGTAATTTAATTACCACGGATCAACTCGATTGCATTCTAATCGATGAAGTCGAATTTCTAAACGGTTCACTGTTACTCTTCTGCAGGAGCAGGAAATTTCTAGTCATGGATCCCAGGGTTCCTCATCCTAGGGGTCGATGGCGGCCACCCGGTGGGATAACCCTTTTAACAGGGCGATGAACTGGGCCAAGAAAATCACGTCAGTTACGAAGAATTCGTCGTTGGCTGGCCTTCTGGTCGGCTTCGGGGGTAAGAATTGGGTGGATCATTTTGTTCCACTGCCGAGGACGCGTGTGGAGCCGTCGGGAAGGAGTGAGGAGGAAAACCGCGAGGTTCAAGAACTTAGGGAACAAGTGGCACGGATCCCGCAGATCGTCCAAGACAACCTGACAATCACCCTCACGTCCATCCTGCCTACCTTGGTGGAGTCAATAGGGAACTAGAGTGTGGGTGGTCGACAAGGGCCGTGCCCGATTCCAAGCATGCTCAACAGCCACTCGAACAACGCGGCACTGACGAATCACGCGAATTATGTGTTCGTGACTCCGCCCGCTAGCACCACGGCGCCGGAAGTGTTGGTGACTCCCCCGGCCATCATCGCGGCGCCGAACATGTTGGTGACTCCCCCTGCCATCATCGCGGCGGCACCGGAGCTCCATGCACCCGGTAGGGAGAAAACACCGGCGGCCGGCACCACGCCATCAAGCAGCCCCTCCGTCTCTTGCACGCCCGTCGTCATATGCGGTGCCTTGACATTAGCCGATCTCGATGCCATCATGGTAAACAAATTACTTTACCGCCTTTCACGCCATCTATTACTCTTATGGCATCTCTCTGACGCCGTACATGTTTTCCGCAGATGGATGTTCCTTGCACCCTCTTATGCTACGTGAACAACGAGCTGAGGGATGTTGACAAGGGTACCATCGTTCAACGCTTGCAGCGCACGTTCCACTCAAGGCCGATGCCAGATAGCATGCACAGGGTTAAAATTAGTTGGGTGCTAAGGGGTTGCGACGACCTGGAACCTCCCATTCAACCCGAAGGAGCAGATGAAGAAGAGTCGGCTGTCCTCAGAAGTTGCTTCGGCTAATTCTTGCAATGGCCAAAGAGCATGATTCGTTTGGGGACGGCGGGGACCATCACCCCAAAGACAACAACATCGCCTATCGTGCCAGCGACAAGCAGTGGCAAGGACCCCTTACTGCCCCCGCCGTCACCTCCACACGGTGGGTCGGATGATCATGTTGATGATATGCACATGGCGCAGGATACAAACAAGGACGACGAAGACTTTGATCAGTTCTTCAACACTCAGTTTTGCAATGAAGACCCAGCTGGTGTCCCCACAAAGAAACCCATTATCACCAAGCGTCTGTTTGGTTCTCAGGAGACGCCTCCAGCTTACGCCTTGATCGAGCCAGCTGATACAACCAACCGGCTCTTTATTCTAATCCCTGGCACACTACATAGGGCGGACGGTGCTCAGATTGCGGTATCTGCCCGCTCTCCAAAAAGCAAAAAGGCTAGGAAAAGAAAATCTAGTAGCTCGAGCTAGCCGGTGGCGTCAACTGCGAATCCGATCAGGTTTCGGGACAGGCCACCAATACCCGAGAGTATTATGTGGATGATTCATGTGGCGGGTGAGCCCATGCTAACTAAGAATTTGCAGAGGCTCACCAGCTCGGAAATGAAGATTGTGCATGACGGTGTGCTGACGGTAGAGCGACGCCTTCTAGTGGAGAAAGATCTCTCGCACCCAGTATTCGTGGTTAAGGTGCCACCAGGCTTGGGCTTCATCGACAATGCCCCCGCGGATCTGTTCTTCCTGCGGTTTCACGACATCTTCATTATGTTCCACCTATACCCGCTACACTATACCATCGTCCGCCTGTTTTCTCTCAGCCTGGCCATGCAGATCATTAGAGAGAACACCCCAGGCATCGCGGTAGTGGACCCCTACTACATGCATTATGGATGCTTGGGAAGCGTTGTTGAACGATGATTCGTGGCATCATACCTAAAAGGAATCTTCATGGCGAAGAAGACAAAGGAATACATTCTCGTGCCTTACTTTCCCGAGTAAGTCATATTCACTCGCCACCATCGATTGACTTTATTAGATTATCATCATTTTTTCCAACACATTCCATTTTTTTTTGCGTAGAGATGAACACTGCACACTCATCTCCTTATCGATGAAGCATTCGCACGCCACGTATTTCGACTCGGAGAGTCTATAAAAGAAGAAAAACTACAACAAGATCAAGGAAGTTTTGGATGATGCTCTCACTGGATATGACTCAACGGAAGGCACCACCTTCATGCGTAATAAGGTCAAGTTCGTCAGGCACATCTTCAACCACGTAATGAAGTTCCCCTGCGTGAAGCAACAGAGAGGCAGTCAGAAGGAAGCCTTCTACGCACTCCATCACATGAGGGTGTTCCTACTAGACCAGTAGAATTCTACGCTGCCAGATCATCTCAAATAGTGGGCCGAAGCCAAGGCCAAGATCACTGATTCTGATATTAGACAAGAGATGTATCGCATCCAGCAGCAGTTTGGGGCAATCATCTTTCGTGATGCCATGACTTCGGGGGGAGGGATCTTCTACGGAGGTAATCTCCCGAATAACCGTGACATAGAAGATCGCCTAGAGATGCAGGGTGACTATAGGAATTTCATGACGAGACAGCGTCCTCCCGTTCCCTGAGCCGAGCCAGAAGTCTTGATGTTGGCCTAGTTGTAGTTCCAAACTATAGATGACCTTGTGTGTGTGGACAAGTACATGCTACTACTTAGCTTATTAGGTTTATGAATCATCGCTTACTTCTGTTGCTTATTATTATTATATATGAATTAACGCTTGGTTTTTTTTGCTTACTCTTTGGTCCTTTGCTTACTTTGGCCTTTTTTCGAGAATGCCGATGATTGAAATATCGTGGCACACTATATATATGTGAATGTGCTATGACGGGATAGTGAGCCTTGTGATATGCACAAGTCCAAGTGTTTTGCATCCTAGTTGGCTTACTGTTCTATCATAGCATATTCCTGTGTCCAACGACCTAGTTCTATATGAGGCATTCTTTTTGAGTTACTTTGGTCTTTTTCGAGAATAATGCCGATGATTAAAAAATTTCATGGCACACTATATATGTGAATGTGCTATGACGGGATTTTAAGCCTTGTGCTATGCACAAGTCCAGATGTTGTGCATCCTACTTGGCTTACAGTTTCGTCATAGCATATTCCAGTGTCCAACGACCTAGTTATATATGAGGCATTGTTTTTGAGTTACTTTGGTCTTTTTGAGTTGGGACTACTTTCTATAAGTGTATATTCATATGTGACTTTAACTATACATGATTTTTCAATCACCGATTAATTATTATTGCCAACTTGTAGATGGTGTGGTATGTCTTGTACAAGGGACGGGTTCCCAGAGTCTACGATGATTGAAAAGACTACCGGAGACAGGTGCATCATTTCAGCGGCAATAGCTACAAAGGTACAACACTATGGCGGAGATGGAAGCTAGATACACGCGCTATCTAGCGGGAGTTAGGACGAGGAACCGGATGAAGACCTACACCTTCGTCGCAGTGATGCTTATCGTCCTTGGTTGTTTATCCCGCGTTTGTTTCTAGTTTAGATGTCTAGGCGAGCTTGAGAGCTCTAACTTGTTTGAGACACATGTATTCGTATGTCACCAACTACTTTATAACTTGATCGAAACAATATAACTTATACTATGTATTTATGTATAAGACTTATCTATATGTATTTGTTTCAATCTTGTTTTGCAAATTATGTATTCATATATATATAACTGTATATCATATATCTGTGTGTGTATATCTGCCTTGAATATTGTATATAATATGTATTGTATATCATCTGGCTCAGAATTAAAAAAAAGTTGCCCATGCACATGGCATGGCTTTAGTGGCGCAATACAACTAAAACACACATGCCTTCCCTCAGTGGCACACTGCCATGTGCGCCACAGGCAACATAGTGAAAGCGCACCTGTCTTCCTAGCCGCGGCGCACTGACAGGTGCTCTACTACTGTCTCCAGATAGCCGTAGCGCACCAGGCAGTGCACTACGGGTAAGTGTTAGCCGTAGCGTGCAGCTAGTGGCGCGCACCTAGTGCGCCATGGATGCTGTTTGCAGGTGCGTCACAAACGTGCCTTTTCCTAGTAGTGATAGTCCAGATGGTCCCCACCTAGACTGCTAACGACAGTTTGGATAGCCGTCGAACTAGTTTTTTTCAAACTTTTTGAATTGTTTAACCCATTAAACTCGCAAGCCATTTTTAAACTCTAAATATGCTTAATCTCCGGTCAAATTGCACCTATGGTGAAACTTTTCAATCGGTCACCATCCTCACAATACTCTAGGCTCAGCACGCTTAACTTCTCTGTTCCTTTTAAATGAGCTTTCAATAAAAGAAATTAGACTGTATTGATAATACTACCATATCAATCCTATTAACCCTTGAACTATGGTGTCACATGTTTTTCTTTTTTAAATTTCAAACAATTATTTAAGTAAACAAAAGTTAAAGTAATAATAATCTTGAATTCAAAGAACAATAAAATATTTTCTTCTTTTTTCTATTTAATATGGAATAATTCATATCTTTAAATCCGTAAATTAAAATTCGACAAATAATATGTCTAAATCAATTAGAAAAATGAGAAGAATCCAAACATGACATCACTATCATCATTTTAATCATGCATCATGTATTTTAACAGTGCATTGTAAGTTTTTCTAAATAAAATTCATTTAATAGTGTTCAAATCTTCAAAAAATCATATAAAACCCTCTTTTGAATTTGAGGATTCTAAAAAATTCTTAGCTCGGGGATGAGTCTCGCTAAACTTGCAGGGGATCTCTGATGAAATATCATATTAGGAATCTAAAAATGATTTAAAAAACATGAGCATCAGATCATGTACATGTAGTTCAAATCTGACCCACTTCCAGACGATTTGGCAGAATTTTATGTTTTTCATGAGAGGTGGACGGAAAGGTTTAAAATACCCCGGTTGGAACATTATCCATACAAGGTGGTCTAGCATTTTTAAAAATGGGTTGGTACCATTTTGAAACTTTCATTTGATGGTTGCTTCATAAAGCACCCCTTTTTTGTACTCAAAAAATGGAAAATGGTTTTTTGGTACAATGAAAAGGAAAATTTTCTCCTGCAACATTGTTCACCATCACATGATGCACATGCATGCACAATATGGATATATTATCATAAACTATGCCACGATTCTAGCAATAATATTAATCGTTTGGCCTGAAAGCCATAAAACCTCGCAAATGATAGCTTATTTCTGAGAAGGATTTTTTAAGATGTAAGCAATACCAAGTTTGATAATTTTTTCTTGCAACTATGTAACATAATATGACATAACACGAAGGTTTTACATTGTTCGGGTTATTTTTTAATTTATTCTGCCCGTTTTAAACTATGGTCAAAACGACGGGCATAAAGATTCTTAGCTGGAGGCTGAGTCTCATTAAACTTGCATTGGATCTCTGATAAAATAGCATATTATGAACCTAGACATGATTTTTATGAATAATCATGAGTATCAGATCATGTACCTATAGTTCAAATATAAATCTGACCCACTTTTTTACGAGGGATAGACCAAAAGATTTAAGATATCCTAGTTGGGACATTTTCCAGGCAAGGTGGTTTAATATTTTTGAAAAATAGGATGTTATCATTTTGAAACTTTCATTTGGTGGTTGCTTTACAAAACACCCCGTTTTTGGCACTCGGAAAATAAAAAATATGTTATACAAAAGTATATGTAATGTTTTTATATTTTATTCAACAAAAATATATAATATTTAAGTTTAGATAGATAGATCTTATTTTTCTGCAAATTTTGATATATTATATTTTTAAAAAATTGGAATTATTTATTTATAATTTTTTAGGATTATTGTGGCAAAAAGGAAAAATCGCTAGGCGTAGGTGTAAAACTTAGGCCGATGGCTAAGCCATCGACGTAACATTGATGTCGCCGTATTTCCGTCACGGCCAATCCATTATGCCGACGGCGGATGTCGTTCTATCTATACTACGTTGACGGCCAATCTAGACCGACGACCGGTTTGCTGGGCCGCTCGCCTTGGAAGCTACGGACGCCACCAACATATAGCCATTGGCATAACATTTGTCCATCGGCGTCTTGATTTGTTTCCGTAGTGATAAACTCCTTTTTAAACCTGTACAAGCTGGTGTGTAAATGAATAATCAACTTTCAGGCACGGGATTTAGTACTAGCCATGTACACGGGTTTCCCTTTTACTCACCGCAACCTTTTTCAAAATATTGCTCGATCATTCAATCCTTAGATGCTTACGGTACTAATAAAGTTACCTTGTATTGTATTTTAAGTTAACTCGTTTTTACATATATGAATCGTAAGATAGGTAACATGGTACTCCAACTATTTTTTGGTCCATATATGTATGGTGTGTTACATCATTCTAAGTATATTCTTGTTTTCAACTATGTTCCAATTAAAAACTATTTTATTATGTGAAAACTTAGTGATTAAAGCTCTCATAAACTTGATGGCACACTTTATATTCTTTTGCCTCTAATAAACTAGAACCATTATGTTGTCTATATTGTATATGCTTGCACTTATACGTTGGAATTAGCAGAACCATACAGTCATGGGGAACATTTTCAACATTACACTTGTACTTTATACTTAGTTGATATCATGCTCTTTTGTCTATGGATGTCACCGGTGTGAAATAAAAAGGGAACTTGTAAGTCCATGAAGTATGTATTTTGTGTTAGAGAAACGTCTAGGCCGCTAGCCTAAGCCATGCCTAATCATGATGGAAACTTGCAGCATCAGCATAATGAGCTATCTGTGAAGCATCCCCAATAAAAACCTATGCACATAGTAAATAAAAAGATCGCTGACATGCTCATTGTCTGTTTGCCTTGTTATTTTGGTTATGGGATAGCTCCTAAACCATGTGCAAGGGGTACCCCGTTGGCGGTTCTCTATGATAAGCATGTACTTACAATGACAAGAAGTTACAGGTGACTAAAGTTGAGTTGCATGAGGTGTGGTCCTAGTATTCAAGGGACTTGAGATTGCCAACTTATACTTTGTCAAGCATATACTTCATAGTTTGTTCACTTTAACCTTAATCACTTCAAGATGTTTATGATAGGGGCAATGAGGGCTAAAAGCTAACAAGTACCATAATTTTTGGAAGCTCTTTTTGAAACTTGAAATCTCTGCTTCCCTTTACAAAGGGGTTTTTCTTCCACTATTATTGAGTCTCCACCTTTTATCTTTAGACACCATTAAGAGAGCATAGTTATCATTCTATGTGTAGTGTCCCAAAGCTTATTGATTGATGCATATTTTGATATTACTTGTTCTTGTGCTATCTGTTTCTAGCCATCCTTGTAAACTTTGAAGGTGTCCTATGTATGTATTTGCTACTCTATGAGGGACAAGCTGAATGCCACTATGCCACGTTTTCTGTATGTGAAACAAACAAACGTTTTTCAATGCATGTTATTCATGATCTTTGTTTGTAACCTTTCATATTGCATGCATAGTTACTTTGTCTTATTGTTAGAACTTCATCTTTCATGCACATGTTTAGAGTTCTTTGATCCCAGCTTTCAATGCTTGTAAATGGTTTGATCTTGGATGGTGCATGTCACCTTAAAAATTATTATTTTATCACTTACCTACCCGAGGACGAGCAAGAGTTGAGCTTGGGGATGCTTGATACGTTGAAAACGTATCTGTAATTTTTGATGCTCCATGCTTGTTTTATATCATTTGTCTTATGTTTTGTCTACACTTTGAGGTATTTTTATACACTTTCTGGAAATAACCTATTGACAAGATGCCACGGTGCCAGTTGCATGTTTTCTTCTGTTTTTGTTTCCAGGAACGCAGAAAATCAATATTCTTGGAATTGGACGGGACAAAAGCCAAAGTAAATATTTTACCGTGGGCGACACGAAGTCCAGAGGGGAGACGGAGAGGCGCAACAGGGCAGCCAGACCCCCCTAGGCGCGACCAAGCCTGGCTCGCGCCTGGGGAGGGTGTGGGCCCCCTGGCCCTCCACCGACCTTGCCTCCTTCGCCTATAAGAAGCCTCCAACCCAAAAACCCTAAATCATCTGGCGGAAATCCACGAAAACCTCCACAGCGCTGCCGCCGCCACCGAAGGGGAGATTCGAGGGACAGAAAGTCTCTGTTCCGGCACCCTGCCGGGACGGGGAAGTGCCCCCGGAGCCATCTCCTTCGATCTCCACCACCATCTTCATCACCGTTGCTGATTCCCATGATGAGGAGGGAGTAGTTCTTCCTCGAGGCTAAGGGTTCTACCGGTAGCTATGTGTTCATATCTCTCTCTATGCATGATCTTGTGGTCATGAGATTTATAATCAAGTAGATCTACCTTGCTACTCAAGTGCTTCATTAGATCTCTGCTCTCTCCATGTGTGTGAAAGTGACAGCATGCACGCCATGGTGGCACTTAGGCTTGAGTCTATATAAATACTCTTTGTGCTTTAATAGATTTATGCTTTTCCCCACGTGTGTGAAAGTGATAGCGGGCATACCGTGTGTGGCACTTTGGCTAGATTGAATATTTGTTATGAGTTATATTTGGAGTTAGATGTCTCTATGAAACTGTGGTGTTTGTTGGAACCATCTAGCGCTCAAGGTGACAATGTGGGGTTATCTAGATTGGGGAAGGCGGACTTTGAGGTGTGCTATTATAGCCCTACCATGGATTAGAGTGTCCAACCGGAGAGTAGTTAAGAGTAGCATCATGAAGAGAGTATATTTATATGAGAGAGTGTTCACTAGTGAAAGTATGATCTCTAGGCCTTGTTTCTAAGCATTGAAACACCGTTTGCTACTAGATATGTTGCATGTTTGCTTGCTTCCTTCTTGTTGCCTTTAGTCTTTACCTCACCGCCAGCTATTTTCTGGCACCGTTACCACTTGTATTTCACTATCTCTTCACCGAACTAGTGCACCTATACACCTGACAAGTGTATTGGGTGTGTTGGGTACACAAGAGACTTCTTGTATATTGATTGCAGGGTTGCTTGAGAGGGAATACCTTTGACCACTTCCTCCTTGAGTTCGATAAACCTTGGGTGATCCACTTAAGGAAAACTTGCTGCTGTCCTACAAACCTCTGCACTTGGAGGCCCAACAACTTTCTACAAGAATAGAAGTGCGTAGACATTACTCATCAACCATCTTGTAGTCATAGAATTGCTCCATGACATACAACTCAGTGCTAGCATCCGAGACCCCAAACTTGGCCTCGAGCGCTTCCCACGCGTCCTTGTCATTATCAAATGACATATACGGGTCAACAATGTTGTCCCCAAGAACACTGAACAAAACCGCCATAAATATGGTATCGGCTTTCTTAAAGGTCGCTTCCTGCTCAGCAGAAAGTTCTCCTTCAGGCTTGCCAAGAGTGGCGCTATAGCAGTTTAGGTTTTCAAACCAGAGAACTGCTCTCTTGCGCCATCTCTTATAGTGCATGCCATCAAAAGGAGGCCCAGTAGCCGCGGCTACACCTGTGAAATTCAGTTGCCTATAATCAGGTTTTTGGATCGTTGAAAATATAAGCAATAATCTATATGATTTAATTCGAATAATAAACTGATAAAGCATGATCATACAAACGGTACTAAAACTAATTATGTAGATCAACAAAGTAGATGAACAGATTACATCTATAGGAGATAAACCTATCACATCTATACCAAACGCTAGAACAAAGAACACTAGCATAATCTGTAAAAAGACAGTTGAGGATCACATACAGTGTAGGCTGAATAGCAGCCACAGCGGTCGCAGCAACGTTGTCGCCCATGTTGAGGTTGTCGAAGAGATTGGAGACGTCCGGGAAGAAGTCGTCGTTCGGAAACTCGTCGTCGGACGACGTCGTGGTTGCCAGTAGTCGCGCTTCAGTGCTCCCCAAAAACCTGACCGCCCCTCACCCGTATAGGTTCACGAGAGCAATGTGGGACTAAACTTTAGCACCACTAACACAGCCATATGATGTTATATACAAGTGGGCCAAAGAGAATTTCAAAAAATTTGTCTAATAAGCCAACAGCCAATATACACCAAATTCCAACACTACGGACGTCCCCGACGTATAGCCGTTGGCGTAGCATTTGCCCATCGGCGCCTTGATTTGTTCCCGTAGTGATAAACTCCTTCTATATAAACCTGTACAAACTAGTGTGTAAATAAATAATCAACTTTCAGGCACGGGATTTGGTACTAGCCATGTACACGGGTTTTCCTTTTACTCACCGCAACCTTGTTCAAAATATTGCTCGATACATACAATCCTTAGATGCTTACGGTACTAATCAAGTTACCTTGTATTGTATTTTACGTTAACGTTTCTACATATATGAATTGTACGACAGGTAATACGGTACTCCAACTACTCTCTCCATTTTAAAATATAAGATGTTTTAATTTTATAAAGTAAATATATCAAAATTTATTTTAGTATATAGATTTACCCATATTTTCTTTACAAATCTAAAATATTTTATATTTTAAAACGGAGGAGTAGATAACTGTACGTAAGGTGTACCGAGAGAGACGATGGCACCCACAAAGGTTGGAGGATCCGTGCCGTGCGGGAATACCTACATATACACAGCTACTACCGAGGAAAGTTTCAACAGGCTTTGTCGGTAGCACAGTGGCGTCCACCATGCCCCCAACGTGCCATGTCGGAGAGGAGCACCCCTCAACCCCCAATTCCCCATGCGTGCCTGCATGTTCCACTATACTGCCATTTGTCATTTTGTCGTGCCCTATCCCCTCTGGACGCGCACGCACACGCCCTCCCCATCGCGACGATACACGCATGTGCATCCACACCATCTGCAGAGCGGTGAGACAGCGGCCTCCTTCGCTCGGGACCCGGCCGCGCGATCCTCCCTGGGAGACTGCGACCCATGCTCGGTCCCGTCGGGATGATCTCATATATAGGCTTCTCGTCCACACGCGTTTCGTTGTAAATTTGGGTCCCTACGCCTTGTAGTACTAGCTTGATCGATGGGGTTGCGTTGCGTCGTTACTGAAGATTATTCATTCGCGCGCGCAGGACGTATCGATCCTAGCTAGAGGAGAGCGAGATGACTGACAGTGTGCAGCTAGGGCCGGCCGGATTCTTCAGACATGCCATGTGGCCCGACGACGATCCAATTTTGATCCGACTTAAGGATGATTCACAAGTCGATCAGCAAAGATGGTTCAATTTTGGCCGATAACGGAACCTAGAACTTGGCTCACCGAAGATGGTTCAAGTCAAACTAGAGATAGCAAACAAACAAGAAGCTTGCCATGTGCGTATACGGATATGGATACCGGATCTCATCAGGATAATGCGGACGGGATTATTACTACATACGACATTTCCAGAACCATGCTAGGCACTAAGCCTGTGCAAAACCGGTTTGGGCTAGTTTAAATTCTTTTACTAACTTATAGGTTTAGATTTTATTTGCAACTAGCCAATTTGGCTGGTTTGGTCGATTTCACTTTTTGCACACCCTTACTAGGCACGCACCATGGACAACCGGTTAAACGTGAGGGAGTGTCAAAGTGAGATCCTCGTCGGCCACACACACAGTCAATTATATGCGGAGTATGCCGCCAGAGGTGCCAAACTGCGGTCATTAGGACTCCAAATCTTTTGCTCGTCGGCGGAGTTCCAAATCGATCGCCAGGTCGGCCTCCACTGCCTTGCCGGCGGCGCTCGCGCCATGAGCGACCTCTGAGTTGGAGAGCGTAGCAGCGAGCTGAGGAGGCAAACCGGCCTAAGAACAAACTCGTGTCGTCCGGTGTAATTGGATTATATGGGTTTTATAGGCTTTGTACAGCTTAATTAATCATTAATGATAAATTACTAATTTATGAATGCCTATCATGCCCTTAGTTATGAAAGGGTATGAAGCGATCTCAGCTGTTGTTGTGTTTATGTTGGAATAGGGAGGAGCATTGAAGGAGAAGTGACTAGGAATAACCATGGCATGACATCAGTGATAAACCTCAACATTTAGAACATGATAAAGATCTTCAACTTTCAATCGGATGTAGGAATACTTTGGATCGATCGTACGACGGTTTTGCGGTAGATTTTTCCTAGCGGGGCACATAATGTTGGCGATTTGGCCAATGTGGTTGTTGGCGTGGAGGCATGATCCAAATCTTTACAAAATCTCAAAAAACATTCCGACACAAAAGCAACAGAAAAACTCACGAATTTAGGATACTAGAATTATGAATATTTTCCAAACTATATAAAACTCCGATTTATGGTTTTCCTAATGTCTGGAATTCTAGGTGCTCTTTACAATTTGAACAAAGGAACGAACGCATCATAAATATGCACAGAACGTTGGAAAACATCCAACTCATGTGCCACATCAGCAAAGCAACACATAAAACCTCATTGAGGTTGAAAGTAACTTGGTTTTAAAGTTGAGGTTAGGAGTAACTAGATGTGTATCGTAGTTAGGAGGTCGATTTAGTCTTCGTACCAGAGCTAGGGGTTCAGAATTGACTTTCCCATAATTACTAGCATGTGTATAAGTCCTTGTTTTTGGTAGATGAATGCATACTCTATGTTATCATTATACATGCTGCATCAAACTCATATATGTTTCGGTATTTTGCGGACATGTTTAGCAATTTCTACGAGGTATCCCATCATATTTCTAAAAACATATCCATGTGTAAGCGGCAGCCTTATGTTGGTCATTGTGTCTCTACAGGAATGATGTTGTTCTTTTATTTAAAAAAAACTCCTTCTACGCAACAAGTTATCTACTCGTGTCCACATTTATTTTGCACTTGCAGCGACCGGAGCATAAGTAGCTGTTCATGACGACATGTTTTTAGGTGGAAAGATAGTTAAGGAGGTTTTTACCTAACACAGATGTGGCGTAATTTTTGTATTGGTTCTCTATCGCTTTGGGATGTCTTTTTTTGGTTCGTCAGATCACATGTTTAAGAGTTTGTGTCGGACATTTTTTTGGGGCTCTGTGTATCTTTGATAAACAAAGGTCGGGTGTAACTCTTTGGTTGTATCACTTTGATGCAAAATTTTGAGCTAATTAAAACTCTATTTATGAAACAACATATAATATTGTGGGTACTTGGGAGTGTATAAATTATTTACCCCCACAACCCCCCCCCCCCCACACACACACACACTCACAAACCACCACCCACCCACACAAAAACCAACACTCGATACTATTAAAACTAGCTAAAGTTATAGGGGGCAATTTTGTTGTTAAACTATAGAACTAAACATTACTAATCCAATCATGTCAAATTAGCTAATAGAGTAACTCCAATCTAGAATGTAACTATTCTTCGAATTGAATCATTCAAACATTTCCAAGTTTGACTGGTTATAATGAAAGCATTACTGGCATCGTAAACATCAACTCGATACTTTGTACTAGATTTACTAAAAATATACTTTATAACTTGTAATTTATCTATATATATATATACTAGTGTTTCAGAATTTTTGAGCTTTAGCACGAAAAAGCCATATGTACCACAGAACAAAAAACATCTAATTCATGTGCCACATCAGCAGGGAACGCCCAAAATAACATTAGAGTTTTAAAGTAACATGTCTTTAAACTTGAGGATGTGGAGTAATTGGATTTGTATTATGATCCATTTGTCCCATGATATAAGGTGTTATTACAATGAATATACTCATATGTTAGCTATAATAAGATCTTATATTATGCGACAGAGGGTTAAGGATTTTTGTTAAGTCTTCATACCATAGTTTAGGGTTCATACATGTTGGAAATATAAGCAATAATCCATATGATTTAATCCGAATAATAAACTGATAAATCATGATCATACAAACGGTACTAAAACCAATCATGCAGATCAACAAAGTAGATGAATAGATTACATCTATACAAGATAAACCTATCACATCTACGCCAAACACTAGAACAAAGAACTCTAGCATAATCTGAAAAAGACAGTTGAGGATCACATACAGTGTAGGCTGAATAGAAGCCGCAGCGGTCGCAGCAGTGTGGTCGCCCATGTTAAGGTTTGATATTTGGGAAGAATAATAACTTGTATATTGTGTAGAGATTACAGGGGTATATATGAGGGCCAAAACCAGCTAGGGTTTGGAGCCGAACCGACCTAAGAGTCCAAACTGATTACAACAATAATAAATCGCTAATACCCCCCCCCCCCACTCCCCCGCAGTGGCAACGTCTGGCTCGACGACGTTGAGATTGGACCGAATATCGTAGAAGGGTGCATTAGGTAGCCCCTTTGTGAAGATGTCAGCAAACTAAGCACTAGTCGGTACGTGAAGAACGCGAACCTCGCCGAGAGCCACCTTCTCGCGGACAAAATGAATATCTATCTCAATGTGCTTGGTTCGACGATGTTGAACGGGGTTGCTGGCCATGTAGACGGCAGAGATATTGTCACAGTAGACAATGGTGGCGCGCTTAAGTGATCGATGAAGCTCGGCAAGAAGTTGACGAATCCAGATGGCTTCGGCGACAGAGTGTGCAACAGCTCTGTATTCGGCTTCAGCAGAGGACCTAGAGACCGTGACCTGCCTTTTAGATGACCAAGAAACAAGATTATCCCCCAAATAAACACAAAAACCGGATGTGGATCGTCGAGTGTCGGGGCAACCAGCCCAATCTGCATCAGAATAAACTGTCAAGCTCGTTGGAGAGGAAGAATTTATGAGAAGACCATGGTCAAGAGTTCCTTTGAGATAACGAAGAACGCGTTTGACATGAGAGAGATGAGGAACACGAGGATCATGCATGAAAAGACAGGCTTGTTGAACAGAGTACGATATTTCTGGACGTGTTAAAGTAGCATATTGGAGAGCACCAGTGAGACTGCGATAGAAAGTAGGATCAGAGACAGGTTCACCGTCGGCAGAAAGTTTAGAACCAACATCAGCAGGTGTACGGGAAGGCTGGCAATCAGTCATCTCAGCGCGAGAGAGTAAATCAAGAATATACTGACGCTGAGAAAGAAAAAGAGAGGTGGGAGTACGAGAGGCGGTGACACCAAGAAAATGATGGAGAGGTCCGAGATCAGTCATAGAAAATTCAGTATGAAGAGACAAGATGATTTGTTGTAAGAAGGAGTAGGAGGAGGCAGTGAGAACAATGTCATCAACGTAAAGGAGAAGATAAGCCGTGTGTTCGTGAGAATGAAAGAGAAATAGAAAAGAGTGAGATTTTAAAGGAGTGAAGCCGATGGTTTGAATGAAAGAGGCAAAGCGATGAAACCAGGCGCAAGGAGCCTGTTTTAGACCATAAAGAGACATGTGAAGGAGACAGACAAAATCAGGAGTGGAGGAGTTCTCAAAACTGGAGGGTTATTGACAGTAGACAGTTTCATTGAGAGTGCCATTAACAAAAGCATTTTTGACATCAAGCTGGTGAATGGGCCAGGAAGAAGAAACAGCGAGACTAAGAACTATACGAATGGGGCTGGGTTTGACGACAGGAGAAAAGGTTTCATCGAAGTCAATCCCATGCTGCTGGGAGAAACCACGGCATACCCAACGAGCTTTATAACGAGCGAGAGTGCCATCCGAGTGAAATTTATGACGGAAGACCCATTTACCAGAAACAACATTGGCGCCGGAGGGTTTGGGAACGAAAGACCATGTGTTGTTTTGGAGGAGAGCATCAAATTCCTCACGCATAGCAGAATGCCAGAGAGGGTCGAGAAGAGCATGTTTGTAGGTTGTTGGAATTGGGGAAATAGGTGTGGTAGTGGTGATCGCAGAAAGATTTAGAAGGCGACGAGGAATGTGAAAACCTCGTTTGCCTCGAGTACACATAACGTGATCATTCTCGGTAATGGTTGTGGGAACTGCATTGGGAGGAATCGGAGGTGGTGTGGGCGAGGGAGAAGATGGTGTGGAGGAGGTGAGAGAGCTGTCGAACGGTGGAGGGGAGAACTCTGTCGCGGCAGAGGAGACAGGGAGAGATGCTGTCGTGGCAGAGGATGGTGTGAGCGCTGCCGCGACAGAGGAGAGAGGTGGCGTGGCTGTCGCGGTAGAGGGAGAGGGAGCGGGTGCTGCCGCGGCAGGAGGAGCAGGCACGGGAGCTACCGCGGCAGGAAAAACAGAAGGGGTCTCTGCTGCGGCAGAGCGCGCGGCAGCGATGATGACGGGAGGGTTGGTGTTATGTGCGGGGGTTGTTTGGGGGGTGGTTGGGTGGGTGGCAGCATTGGCGATGGTGTAGGGAAAGGTGTGTTCGTTGAAGATGACATGACGGGAGGTGAGAACCCGACCAGAAGCAGGATCAAAACATCGGTATCCCTTGTGATCACTAGAGAGACCAAGGTGAATGCATGGTAGAGAGCGAGGTGCGAGTTTATGGGGAGAAGTAGAGGTGGTGTTGGGAAAGCATAAACAGCCAAAGATACGTAACATGGAGTAGTCCGGAGAGGTGAGAAAAAGAGATTGGTAAGGAATGTATAGAGGGCATGTTTTGGTTGGACGAACGTTGATGAGAAAGGTGGCGACATTGAGAGCTTCTACCCAAAAGGGTGGAGGAAGAGAGGCCTGAATTAGGAGCGTGCGGAGAATATCATTGATGGATCGAAGATAGAGTTCAGCTTTGCCATTTTGTTGAGAGGTGTAAGGACAGGAAAAACGAAGAAGAATATCGTGAGAGAGAAAGAAGTTGCGATTTTTGGTGTTATCAAATTCATGTCCATTTTCACATTGGATGAAACAGATAGGAAGACTAAAGTGAGTATGAACATAATTTTGGAAATTTTGAAAGACGGTGTGGACGTCAGATTTTGCACGGAGAGTAAAAGTCCATATGTAATGAGAATAATCATCAAGAATAATGAGGTAATATTTAAAACCAGAAACACTAGGCACGGGAGATGTCCATAAATCACAGTGTAATAATTCGAAAGGAAAAGATCTATGAGTGGATGAAGTGCTAAACGGTAATCGAACATGTTTTCCACATTGACAGGCATTACAAACAGAGGAATCACGAGGAGAAATAATACTAGGGATACAAAATTCCTGAAGTAACGAAGACAGCGTGGCTTTATTTGGATGCCCTAGTCGACGATGCCAAAGTCCAACGGAAGCAATCATGGCAAGAGGTGTAGAGGTGGGCGCGCCATGGAGAGGATAGAGATCCCCGGAGCTATTGTACCGGGCGAGAAGCTTCCCCGTCGAAGATCCTTCACAGATAAGCCAAAGGGATCAAACTCAAGAGAGACACGATTATCAATGGTAAATTTGCGAACAGATATTAGATTTTTAATTAAAGAAGGTGCTAAAAGAATTTGACGAAGAAGAAATTGAACATGTGGATGCGATATATAGGAATCACCGGTGCCGGAGATGGGAATAGAAGATCCGTCACCAATGGTAATGGAAGAAAAGGGAGAAGAAGAACAAGCTGACAAAAAATCCAAATTCAAAGACATGTGCGAGGAAGCACCAGAATCAAAAATCCAATCCGTACCTTCAATGTTATTAAGGGTAAAATTGTTCATGGCAGCTATGAAGGCGGCCTGGTCCCAGCTTGGTGTAGAAGGCGATAACGATGGCCTGGGCGCGGTGGACGAAGATGCATACATGTACGGCGGAGCCGAAGGAGGGCCGTAGATGCAAGGTGGTGCTGCGTAGCCGGGGTACGAAGCCTGAGCGTTGTACACATGTGCAGGAGGTCGAGGACCAAGAAGTCCAGGGGAGCCGGTGGGCGGACGGAGGCCGGAGTTCCAAGTCGGTGGAGCACCATATGATGCAGGAGCCGTCCACGGCATGGACCAGGCCTAGACCATACCGGTCCAGGGATCGTGCTGGTGGCGCCAAGTTGGTGCAGCATGGGGCGCCGTCGGTGCTGGTGCAGGGGGCGTTGTCGGAGGGGGGCGCGGCGGCGGCGAGGGTCGGTAGATGGGATTCTTGCCGCGATAGTTGGGGCTAGGGCGCCAGCCGGCAGGAGCTGCCACGGTAGGGTTTTGCCCTGAATTTGCTGCCGCGGCAGAAGGATGCATGGGAGGAGCGGCCACGGCAGGCGCAGACGCGGGCGGCAGTGGGGTGGCGACGAAGACGTGGTGGCGCGACTCCCAGTTCTGACGAGTGCGATATGCACTTTGAAGGATCGACCGAACCTCAGCGAAAGTGGGGCGGGGCCGCATCAGAGGTATGAACGAGGCCTGCTTGTCGAAGTCCTCGCAAAGGCCAATGAGGAGGATGTTGATGAGTGGCGGATCTTCAATGGGATCACCGAGTTCACGGAGTTCGTCAGCGATGGAGGAGAGACGCTGACAGTAAACGCCCATGGGAGAGGTGCCTTGGACGATGTTGCGAAGCTCGATGTTGAGGGCGTTGGCGCGGGAGTCGATGTTATCCTGAAAGAGCTGACGAAGGGCCGCCCAAACAGTGGCGGCGGACGAGGCGGTGCGGTAGAAGAGATGGAAGATCTCGGTGGAGACGCGCGTGTAGATCCATTGGATGATCTCTAGATCATCCTTGACCCAGCGAGGGTCGTCGGGGCGAGGGACGCAATCTGTGGTGACGTGATGAAGAAGATTGCAGCGCCCCAGGTGAACTTCGAACAGATGGCGCCAATGATAGTAGTTGTGGGCTGAGAGATCAAGGGTAATGGTGATGAAGGGAGATATATTTGTGATCGTGTCGGTGAATGACATGGTGGCTAGGGTTTGGGTGGTGGTGACACCGGCGGCAGGAGGAGAGGGTGCGCTAGCGGTGTGAAGGGGGACTAGGGTTTGAGAGGAAGAAGAGGAGGAGGAGGAGGGAGCGCCGGCGGCGCAGAATTCCTCCAGGGAGAAGAGAGAGCCCGGCGGTGATGGAGGTGGGTTGGGCGGAGCCATGCCAGGTGCGAAAAAACCTAGGCGTCTGATACCATGATATTTGGGAATAATAATAACTTGTATATTGTGTAGAGATTACAGGGGTATATATGAGGGCCAAAACCAGCTAGGGTTTGGAGTCAAACCGACCTAAGAGTCCAACCTGATTACAACAAGAATAAATCGCTAATAAGGTTGTCGAAGAGATCGCTGAAGTCCGGGAAAAAGTTGTCATTCGGGAACTCGTCGTCGGACGATGTTGTGGTTGCCAGTAGTCGCGCTTGAGCGCTTCCCAAAAACCTGATCGCCCCTCACCCGTACAGGTTCACGAGAGGCGGGGTTCCGGAGGCCTACTGTCCCGATATGCGGTGCACGCCGCAAGCCGGGATGGGAAAGACGAAAGCGGTGGCGCAAGGTTCTGGAGGTAGGTGCGTGTGTGGATTGATTACCGATTAGGTTTCGCGCAGACGCTTATATAGTGCAGGTCAGGGAGATCATGGGGCTCAGCCCACGTCCATAAAAATTGAAAACGACTGTAATTAACGCGTCCGTTAATGACTCATAATTAGTTTTCCCAAACTGTAAAATAAAGCTCGGCTCGGCGAGATTCCCGCAACCCGCGGCCCGGGCGCGTGTCGTGACGAGGCGAGGCGAGGAGGGCGGCGTCGTAGGAGGAGTGCGCGAGGGGTTCTCTTCTTATCACACCTTAGTGAGTGGTGCAACACTCTACTATATAAGATGGTCCAACTCTCCTTCCACTAGCAATGTGGAACTAAATTTTAGCACCACTAGCACAGCCATATGCTGCCATATACAAGTGGGCCAAAGAGAATTTCAGAATTTGTCTAATGGGCCAACAACCCAAAACTCACCAAATTCCAACAATCCCCCACAAAGTCTTATTGGCACATCACGTCACTTTTCTTCCAGAACATTGTTTTATATATCGGTGTGTACTGGAGACTGTTAAGTTGAAATTCCACGTTAAACTTCATGCTACACTAGCTAGCAACTTGAATAGTGGACTATGCCTTGAACTACAAGATTTCTGAGCGTTAGTTTCACACAAAATTTAGAACGGTATAGGGTTGTCGTCGGCTTACCCACGGTTTGGAGCTTATGCATCATACTCCAGGGTCTTTCATGAGTTTATTAGAGAGCAGCCAACTCTCACGGACTGTGACGTTTGACAGTCAGACTCATATAGGTGTGTTTCTCAAGAGATGTTCTGCAGGACAACATCTCCGCTTTAAAAAGCCACTTGGAACACATTAAAATAAATATCAACATGCCATACAAATTAAGAGAGTATTTCATCTTTATGGAGATGTAAATATAATATAGGGATACTCTCCTCTCAGCTGATCAACAGCTTGTCTCCCAACTCTAATTCACGGGATCTCCGATCACATAGAGTGGGTTGCCACTGGGATCAACTCATAGCGTGGGTCTCAAACCATCTCCCTCAATGCATTATCTATCACATTGCGTGATAAACCCTTTGTGAAGGGATCTGCCAGATTCTTAGATGTTTGGATATAATCCAACGCAATAACTCCGGAGTTCCTCAGTTTTCTGAAAGATTTCAATCTCCTCTTCACATGCCTTGATGACTTCATAAAATCCTTAAAACTGTTTACTTTCACGATCACAGTTTGATTATCTTAGTTTATCAGGATGGAAGGTATTGGTTTTTCAACCACAGGTAAGTCCATCAAGAGCTCACGACGCCACTCTGCTTCAACAGTGGCTATGTCTAATGCTGTGAGTTCTGCTTTCATTGTTGACCTCGTTAAGATGGTCTGCTTGCAAGACTTCCAGGAAACAGTGCCACCACCAAGTGTAAACAAATAACCACTTGTGGCCTTAATCTCATCAGCATCACATATCTAGTTTGAATCACTATAACCCTCAAGTACCCGTGGATACCCAGTATAGTGAATACCATAACTCACGGTGCCTTTCAAATAGCGCAAAACTCTTTCAAGAGCATGCCAATGATCATCTCTAGGATTTGACACAAATCGACTCAGTTTGCTTACAGCAAAGGAGATGTCGGGTCTAGTAGCGCTGGCTAAATACATGAGCGAGCCAATGATTTTGGAATATCTCAATTGATCTTTAGCATTCCTTCGATTCTTTCGAAGTGGCACACTCAGATCAGAAGGCGTTGGAGAAGACTTGCAGTTGCTATACCCGAAGCGACTCAATATCTTTTCCACATAGTGAGACTGAAGCAGTGTAATCCCACCATTGTCATCCTTTAGTAGCTTGATATTTAAAATTACATCAGCCACTCCCAAGTCCTTCATCTCAAAGCAGCGAGATAGGAACTCTTTGACCTCCTCGATAACAGCAAGGTTGGTCCCGAATATCAACATGTCATCAACGTAGAGACACATAATAACTCCCTCGCCCCCACCATGGAGATAGTACACACACTTGTTGGCTTCATTTACAACAAATTCTTCATTAGTTAAAGTTCTTTCAAACTTCTCGTGCCACTGTTTAGGAGCTTGCTTAAGACCATACAAAGACTTCACTAACTTACACACCTTTCCTTCTTGACCATCTACTAAAATCTGTCAGGTTGCTCCATATAAATTTCCTCATCTAGCTCTCCATTTAGAAAAGTTGTCTTAACGTCTATTTGATGAATGAGGAGACCATGTGAGGTAGCCAAGGAAAGTAGTACTCGAATAGTGGTCAATCTGGATACAGGTGAGTAGGTATTGAAGAAGTCTTTACCTTCCTTTTGGGTATAACCCTTAGCCACAAGACGTGCCTTGTAATTTTCAATAGTACCATCAGGTCTAAGCTTTTTTTGAACACCCATTGACATCCTACAGGTTTGCACCCATAAGGACAATCAGTGACTTCCCAAGTACCATTAACTAAGATGGAGTCTATCTCGCTTCGGACAGCTTCCTTCTAGTAGTCAGCATCTTGAGATGCATAAGCTTCTGGAATAGAAGTGGGAGTATCATCCACATGGTACATAATGAAATCATCACAAAATGACTTTGTAGTCCTTTGTCTCTTGCTCCTTTTGAGAGCTTCATTGTCATCCTCCACAGGATCATCAGAGTGTTCTATCGGCATAGTGGGTTTAGGAATTATGGAAAATTTCTGACTAGACGAACTAGTCATCTCCTGATTTGATGAGCTATACATACCTTTCATGGGAAAGATGTCCTCAAAGAAAGTCGCATCATTCGGCTCCATAATTGTACCAACATGCATGTCGGATACCTCAGATTTTACTATTAAAAATCTATAGACAATGTTATGAAAAGCATATCCCAGAAAAACACAATCAACGGTTTTTGGTCCAAGCTTTTGCTTCTTGGGTATTGAAATATTGACTTTCGCCAAATAACCCCAAGTTCGTAAGTAAGAGAGTTTAAGCCTTTTCTTTTCCCATTCCTCAAATGGAGTCATGGTTTTATCCTTTACAGGAACACAGTTTAGAACATGACACACAGTCATTAGCGCCTCCCCCCACCATTCCTTGGAAAGACCCGATGTATCTAACATGGCGTTAACCAAATCAGTTAGAGTGTGGTTCTTTCTTTCGGCCATCCCATTTGATTGAGGTGAGTTGGGAGGCTTCCTCTCATGTATAATACCATGTTCCGTACAGAATAAATCAAATTTGTTTGAAAAGTACTCTCCACCACGATCCAACCTTAGCCGTTTGATTCTAAGATCAAGTTGGTTTTCTGCCTCAGCTTTATAGATTTTGAAGTAGTTTAAAGCTTTATCTTTAGATTTCAAAAGATAAACATAGCAGTATCTAGTGGAGTCATCAATCAACTTCATAAAGTATCTTTTCCACCATTTTTCAACACACCATTCATCTCACAAAGATCTAAATGTATAAGATCTAGTGGTACTAAGTTTCTCGGTTCCACAACCTATGAGACTTGCGGGGTTGCTTTTCTTGCACACAAACTTGGCACTTAGAACCTTTGACAGTGGTAAATTTCAGAACTAAACTCATATTGTCTAGCCGCGTCATGTAACCAAAGTTAATATGACAGAGTCGTGAATGCCAAACATTGGAATCATTATCATTGCAAACATGATTAATAACTTTAGTACATGAGTCTAACAAAGACAAGTGGAACAGACCTCTGCACTCATAACCCTTACCAACAAATTGCACATACTTAGAAATTATAACTTTATTGGACTCAAAAACCAACTTAAAGCCATCTCGATATAAAAGCGATCCGCTAACGAGATTCGTATTGATGGAGGGAACATGCTACACATTCTTCAGCTGTACGGTCTTCCCCAAGTAAACTTTAGATTTACCATACCAACCCATGAACAGAAGCACGTGAGCCGTTTCCCATCAGCATGGAAGAAGTCCCTAAGACCTGATAAGAGGAAAACATGGAAATATCATAACATACATGTGTATTAGCACCCGTGTCTATCCACCAATTAGGAGAATGACATACTGAAAGGATAGTAGGTAAAATACCGTACCCAGCATCTTTCATCTCAGTATCGCTAATAACAATATTAGCGGCGTTGCCGTTGTTCCCATATTGACGCTTATCAAAACGATTAGGGCAGCTAGGAGCCCAATGATCAGGATCACCACATACGTGGCAAGAGCCTTTCCTCTTATCATTTTTCTTCTTGAAGTTGGTTGAGTGTGTGGCCTTGTTCTTGCCATCAACTCCTCGATCAGTTTTGTCCTTTGCTCTCGCCTTATCTTCCACAGGAAGAGAGCCAATGAGATCCGTAATGGAAAACTCTTGTCTCTTATGTTTCAGAGAAGTAGCAAAGTTCCTCCACGAGGGAGGAAGCTTGGAAATCATGCCACCGGCCACAAATTTGTCCGGTAAGGAACACTTAAACTGCTCAAGTTCTTTGGCAAGTGATTGTATCTCATGAGCTTGCTCAACAACGGAGCGCTCATCGACCATCTTGTAGTCATAGAATTGCTCCATGACATACAACTCAGTGCCAACGTCCGAGACCCCAAACTTGGCCTCGAGCGCTTCCCACGCGTCCTTGCCATTATCAAATTACATATACGGTTCAATAATATTGTCCCCAAGAACACTGAACAAAGCCGCCATAAACATGATCTTGGCTTTCTTAAAGTTCGCTTCCTGCTCAGCAGAAAGTTCTCATTCAGGCTTGCCAAGAGTGGCGCTATAGCAGTTTAGGTTTTCAAATTAGGGAACTGCTCTTTTGCGCCATCTCTTATAGTGCATGCCATCAAAAGGAGGCGCCCTCGTAGCCGTGGCTACACCAGTTGAATTCAGTTGCCTATAACCAGATTTTTGGATTGTTGGAAATATAAACAATAATCCATATGATTTAATCCGAATAATAAACTGATAAATCATGATCATACAAACGGTACTAAAACTAATCATGCGGATCAATAAAGTAGATGAACAGATTATATCTATACAAGATAAACCTATCACATCTATACCAAACGCTAGAACAAAGAACTCTAGCATAACCTAAAAAGACAGTTGAGGATCACATACAGTGTAGGCTGAATAGCAGCCACAGCGGTCGCAGCAGCGTGGTCGCCCATGTTGAGGTTGTCGAAGAGATCGCTGACGTCCGGGAAGAAGTCGTCGTTCGGGAACTCGTCGTCGAACGACGTCGTGGTTGTCAGTAGTCGCGCTTGAGCGCTCCTCAAAAACCTTATCGACTCTCACCCGTACAGGTTCACGAGAGGCGGGGTTCCGGAGGCCTACTGTCCCGATCTGCGGTACAATGCCGCAAGCCGGGATGGGGAAGACAAAAGCGGTAGCGCAAGGTTCTGGAGGTAGGCGCGTGTGTGGATTGATTACCGATTAGGATTCGCGCAGATACTTGTATAGTGCAGGCCATGGAGATCGTGGGGCTCAGCCCATGTCCGAGTCGGTAACATCCCACGTCCATAAAAACTGGAAACGGCTATAATTAACGCGTCCGTTAATATCGTAAGTATTTTCCCCAAACTGCAAAATAAAACTCGGCTCGGCGAGATTCCCGCCACCCGTGACGCGCGCGCGTCGTGACGAGGCGAGGCGAGGCGGACAGCGTCGGAGGAGGAGTGCGCAAGGGTTTCTCTCCTTATCACACCTTAGTAAGTGGTGCAACACTCTACTATATAAGGTGGTCCAACTCTCCTTCCACTAGCAATGTAAGACTAAACTTTAGCACCACTAGCACAGTCATATGCTGCCATATACAAGGGCCAAAGAGAATTTCAGAATTTATCTAATGAGCCAAAAACCCAAAACTCACCAAATTCCAACAATAAATGTCTTTTCCATAATTAGTAACATGTGCGTATGTCCATTTTTACACAAACAAGAAACATGCTATATATATTCTTCTACAAGAAGAGTACATGGGTGGCGTGAGAACCATGCCATATATAAACTATTCCCATCATAATATATAAGCATCACCACGAGGGAAGAACATCGACACTCAAAGCGACTAAAATTAGCTAATGCAAACTGGGACATAACTTATGTTGAACTATAAAACTAAACACTCCAATGGTAATAAAATTAGCCAATAGAGCAACTCTGATCTAAAATATAAGTATTTATAGATTTGTTTCATTCAAATATTTCCAAATTTAACCATTGATAAAGGAAGAAAGAATTATTAGCATCCTAAACATCCGACTGACTATATATTAGTTTTTTTTATAATTTTATTTTTACACGAGTTAACATGTTTGCACAGAAATTGGTGGTCCAAATACCATCTTGAAAATTGTTTCATGTTTTAAAAGGCTATATGTTATTATTTGAATGGAAGGAGTTATAGTCCTAAATGACTACTAGGATTAGGACTAATTTGCAACGAGTCGAGGTATGTTGAAAATGAAGAACAGAAGAAGATGCCCGTGCTCTCGAGAAATTAAACAAGCTCTGAACTATATTGAAATAATGAAGAGAAATAAGTGGCAATGCATGTGCTTGGTATGAAGACTCTCTGTCCATTCTACTACTAATCGAAATTTGAGCACATCCATGTTGTTGGGAATGGGGCAGATGATGAGTGTGCTGGACCAAACACAATAGTATCGAGAGAAAAGAAAAACTCTCCGACAGATGGATGCACACCCATTGATCGACAAAGAACCGGCAGCCAATCATTAGCTCGGCGTGCACAACAGACGGTCCCTGATCAACCGACGCCATCCATGTGCGCGCGCGCACGCACGAATCACGACGCGCCAGCCAGGACATCCAGCGCCCGACAAGGCCAGCCAGCAAAGTCCAGGCAGTGATCATCATCGTCATCATCATCACGCTTAGCTCCGGCCGCCTAATCATTCGTACTAGTTCCGTTCGTTCGTCCGTCACATGCACGCACGATGCGTGCACTCGCTACTCACCGGTTTTGCTGTTCTGTTATACGGAGCACAAGCGGCAGATTAATCGAATCGTACGAAGAAAGAGAAAGATTAATCGATCGTACTACAGAGCTACGTAGTTTAACCTCTCCTCTCCGGTGGACACGTTGGCGTCCAACAGGCGCCGTCTGATCGAACAAATTTAACGCTTTCTTGTCTGCATGATTGATTATTCAGGTCCCTGGCCTAGCGGGAATTAACCAGCGCCGCGCCTAGAAAAGGAGAGGCAGGAACAGATCATGGATCCCTGGGCTGGGCACGCATGATTAGCTGGGTGAGGACACGAGGTTTTATCTAAGCGGAGATCAAATCAGCTGTCAGCCTGTCAGGTCGGGACATGTGCGTCGACGTCTGAACCCTGACCGACGGCGTGGATGGATGTATCTGGCGGGCCTGCAAATTAAATTGTGCAACGGCCGGGTTCAGTTCAATCACCGGCAGGGTTATTCTAATGAGAATGCGCTATGCAGCTGATTCCTTGATTACCGATTAGGAAAATGTGCTATATATGCAGCTCGATGCCCTGTCTCCCAGGAATAATGCGTGAAATTGACATGGCAAACTCGAGAAGACGTAGTAAAACTGAATTTAGCTGGAGTTCAGAGAACGGAGCTATAGCACGAATGCTGCACATGAGAATTTACAAAACCTGCAACGCGCAGCCGGATCGATCTCGTGGCGTTCGATCGGATGCCATGGATGTATCAGCAGCCGATTCGCGTCTTCTCCTTGTCGTTGAGATCGAAAGATGCACGTACAGTACTATACTTATTATAAGGCGGAACCGAACGCATGTACTCCGATCGATCAGGGCCGGGCTGTTGTGCAACGCCGATGGGTAGCCGATCATGTGATGGGAGCTGGTGCAGAACTAGACACTACTCCATCCGTCTAGAAAATATAAGACGTTTTAAATCAGTAAAACGGAATGTATCTAAATGGTTTTTCTAGCGTATAGGGTCGCTCTGAACTTATACATAATAGTCGTCTAAATATTCCATTCGTTTTACAAAGTTAAAACATCTTACTGTATGAAGAAAGTACATTTATATGTATCTTAGTATTTTTTTCAAGAACACACAGGCTGCGCGTCTTCTGTATTAAGATAGAAAGGTTTGATACAAAGCCACCGAATGACTACCACTCCACACACGTCCCCCAAGCCACACTTCGAGCAATGACTTACAACACACTCCCACCAAGCTACACGACGACAGCTTGCCTTGTCCAACCTCTAGCCGCAAAGAAGAAGAGACGATACATGGAGGTTCAAGACGCGTCACTGCCAAGACTGGACATCTTGCTACCATGACTCTACATCCAAGATGGCACGGATTAACGTACTGCCCACTGCCCACTCCTGGCGCCAAGAAGAAGTCGACTGAGTGGCCAACAGAACCCAACAACCTTGTTGGGTGTCTCGATAATTAATATGAGTACGGGGGCCTCCGCGGTATCTTAGGCCCCGTTTGGTATGAAAGTATTTTTAAAGTATTAAGAGAATACTGTGGTTTTTTAATAAATCAAAGTATTAAATATTTTCAAGTGTTTGGATCCAACAAATAATATGGTTTTAAAATTGAAGTATCCACCAAAACTATGATTTTTTTTAAGTATTTAAGAAAGAGGTTAGGCCCTCTTTTTTTCTAAAACTAAGAAAAGAGAAAAACTAAAGTATTACTTTGCTAGACACTAAGACCCCATTTGGCATCAAAGTATTTTTAAAGTATTGAGAGAAGACTTTGGTTTCTTAAAAAATTGAAGTATTAAATACTTTGAGGTGTTTGGATATAAAAAATAATATTGTTTTAAAACTAAAGTATTCTCTAAAACTATGGTTTTTTTGAAGTATTTGAGAAAGAGGCTAGACCCTCTTTTTTCTAAAACCGAGAAAAGGAAAAAACTAAAGTATTACTTTGCTTAGCACTAAAATACTATAGTATTGATATACTTCAGTTTTAGAAAAACTTCAGTTTTCTCTTTTCTTAGTTTTAGAAAAAAGAGTGTCGCCTATTTCTCAAATACCTAAAAAAAACCATAATTTTAGAGAATACTTTATTTTTAAAATTATATTATTTGTCGGATCCAAACATCTCAAAGTATTTAATACTTCAGTTTTTTCAGAAACTAAAGTATTTTTTTAATACTTTAAAAATACTTTGATAATAAACGGGACCTAAAATACTATGATATTCATATACTTCAGTTTTATGAGTACTTCTTTTACCAGCTCAAATAAGGAGTCAATGCAAGTAGCCAAGGACCACTTAGATATTGGCGGGCCGGAAAAAATTAGAAGGCGAGACCAGGCAACAAAATCAGCGAGTAGTAGTACCGTGCCATTAGTGTGGCGACAGAGGCCCTACCACCTACTAGTGCTCTCCGATCCATCGATCACGACGCCTCCTCCGATGGCCACATGTTCATATATGTGCACGTTCCTCCAGGAATCTCCCTGCTTTGCACGTAGTACTTGAGCTTTTTTTCACCAAGAACGTGACCGGTCGGTTTTTCCAAACGTAGGCACGCATCTCTCAGAAAAGGCGTGGGACGCCTGGCCTGGCTGGCACCGATGACATGTCCGAGCTGGCAATCCACGTACGTGTTCAAAGCTCTTGAGATAAACTCATTCTACTAGTAGTACAGTACTGTACTCCTGCCCCGTCGCGGCGGGCGCGAGCTACCTACAAGTTCGTTTTGATGTTCCACAACTAGTAGTTTTGATGTCGCCACCTCGCCTACCCGGTCCGGAGGTTCGCCGTGATACCGTGAGATCGCTACGTCCCACTGACGACCCGGAGGCGGCAGGGGCACTGCCCTATCCAACCCGCACGAATGACACTAAGTAATAAGACCGATAAAGCAGTATAGGACGACTCCACTAGCTCTGTCCTTCACGGTGATTAAGGGCATCTTCACCGGATCGACTCATAGGGTCACTTCAAACGGTCCGGTTGTGTTTATTTGGCGAACCGCGGTAAGTATGGGTAGGAGGTCCGGCTTGTCCGGCCAGCCGTGTCCAGCGGCCGCGCTGGGCGAGACATTTTTTTAGATTCAAACACAAACAACTCGCGCGAAAAACTGACAAAGTTCATACTCAATTTACATTCAAAATATAAAAAACATAATCTAAACTACTAGCCCTAGCAACCGATCTTCGCGCGCCGGCATCGCCTTACTACGGGTCGAGGTCGATGTACTCCGGCGGCGTCCAGAGGTTGGGCGGCGGCAGGGCTGGAGCGGGCGCAGGCGGGTTGATCGCCCGCACAGGCCACGGCTCCCATTGCTGGAGGTGCGCTAGCTCCATCCACACCTCCGGCACAATCGGAGGCGCCCAAACCGACAGCGGCGATGGTGGTGGAAGCTGGGCGTTCGTCTCAGCCACCAAGCGGGTGAGCGTGAGCGCCTCCTCGTAGCCACGCCACTGGGCCTCCTCCTCCTCCTGCGCGCTGGCCTCAATGGCCTGCTCGGTGAAGGCGTCCTCGTCGTAGCCCCGCGCCAGTACCTCGCGGTACTCCGGGCGCATGTTGGCGGCGACGTCGTCCACCACCTCCTGCTTGACGACAATGTCGTCTTCCTCGCCCTCGTCGTTGCCGTCCTCGCTTCCGAGCTCGGCGTCGGAGTGGTTAACGGCGCCCTCCTCATCCAAGTCGATGTCGGGGACATCGTAGACCTCCCCCGGCTGTAGGTCGTGGCAAATGGTGGTGGTGCGTCGCACCTTGTGCTCCCAGGCGATCCACTGCTTCTAGTATTCCACGCTCTGGTAGGCAGGGTCGTAGCGGTGTACCGGCGGGAGGCCCCTGATCCGGCGGGGGATCTCCTCCTCCAGCCCTTTGCCCTCCTTGCGCACGGGCGGCACTGGGACACGGTCCCGGTTGAGGTGCCAGCCGGTGGGGAGGGACACGTCATTGTGATGGATGCCCCGTCCATCCTCCAGCGGCGCTCGCACTCCGTGATGCGGAACTACTGGCGGTCGTGGCGTCCTCCCTCCGGCCGCGGTGGCGGGCGAGCCTCCACGCGGCGGCCCCGGAAATCCTCCGACTGCGGCAAAGGCGGCAGGGACGTGCCGCGGAGGAAGGCCGACATCCGGCCGGAGCACTGGCTGCTAGAGCCAGACGCCTCGTGGTCGTTCTTGCTCCTCCCCTTCTTCATTCACAACGGTGCTTTCATCGTTGGCGGTGGTGGTGGTGGCGGCGGCTAGGGTTTGCGATGACGAGAGGTGAGGAGTGTGTGTCAACACCTGGATTTTTAATCCCAGATGCCTGTTATGCCATACATCGTAATCCCAGGATTACCATTTTTGCGAGACATAACATATTGGTACCATAGTTCATCATCCATTACAAACCATAATAAAGGCCTTACAAATAAAGGATCTCATGATCCAGTCTTAATACAATCAATGCAACGGAATAATATAATAACGGTAGCGTGGGCGAAGCTCCATCTTCAGGGTCACAGGCAATGCTGACGATGTGAGATGATCCTAGTTGTCATAGACTTCCTTCTATCCATCATCCTGGTAGTCCTCCTCATAGTCTGGCCATAGAAATAGCAGGGACAGCCATGAGTACTCTTTAAGTACTCGCAAACTAATACTAACAAGTAAGTAGTTTGAGTAGGAATCCTGAGCTCTAGGTTGTTTCGCAAAAAGCCAGATTTATCTCTAACTGAGTTTAGAAGTAAAGAAAACTAGTTTAAGGTTCTACAACACCTAAATGGGAACTTAAGTTTCAAATCACAACCCTGTTGTGGTCAAGTCAAGTCATGATTCATTTCACAAGTCATTTTGAAAACATCTGACGACGGAACAGTATGTCCACTCCAACTGTCCATAACTGTGGACGTGGCTATTCGAATAGTTTGACACTCTGTAGAGGTGGTACACTTTCACCATAACATTCGATACATCCGTCAGGAACAATCCTAATTCACCATACTCAGTATGCGGATAATCAATCATAACCTTTCAATTGCATGCCCTAGTATAGGCACCTCCCCTGTGAGTTTGGCCTCCCAACCATGACCATCCGTCATCTTGGGAACTGCATAGGTGGACAGTCATAATGAGGTAGCCTCAGCTCAAACCTCCTCCGCAAGGGAACCCACACTAAGATATATAAACTTCCATTCAAACCCTACCCAGATTCAGGTATTGTGGTTGTATGGTAAAATTGGAATGGTGTCGCATCCGAACTCAACCATCAGTTTTATAAAGGGCTAAGGATCATGCCTCAACATTTTCATCATTAAAATCATCTGGTGTTCATAAAACATGTCAAAACCTTTCATTAGAATGACTCATCATTCTAAGGTTTTCATAATCATTTTCACCAAGCATTACCATCTAAAATGATCAAGTTTTATGCTTAGCACTAGCCACAAAAGTTGGGGTGATCACAATTGAGGGGTGCTAATCAAGTGTGACTTAACCAAATCTAGATCTCATGCCTCAGTATGACATCTAGTTCTATCTAACTTAGGCCAAGTTTTATGCTCTTTATGCTACCTATAAAATCTTCCCAAAATTCACAAGTCACTAAGTAAAGATAAACAAAGAACTTGGATAAACAAATAAAATAATAAAGCTTGAAAGTAAAGCTAGGATTTGGTATAATCAAAATTGCATAACCATAGCATGCCTAATGCATTGCATAGGTTAATCAGTATTGTGGGGCTTGCAAGGATTAGCTTGCTAGGATGGCTTGCA